>CAWUFW010005852.1:0-1257288 GCA_963921515.1 Calotriton arnoldi
CTGCGTTATGCGCATGTGTGGCGGCGTCATCAGCGCTTTGGGGCCGTGACGGGGTGGTTGGTTCCTAGTCCCAGGTGGTGTGTACACATGTGTTCTGCGATGTTAGGATTTGGCCTGTGTGTCATATGTGGATGCGATGGTGGATGTGTAGTGTGCACGCGCTGGTGGGGGGTTGTCCGCTTTTTCCGCCCTTGCACTGTGTGCGCTGTTTGCGTGCACTTGTTGTGTGTGTGCCTACCTGCGTCTCCGCGGTACGTTGCGTCCTTGGTGGTGCATCAGCAGAAGCATGGGAAGGGCCTGCAGTGCTGGATTCATGCCCGGGGTGCCGCTTCTTCGTTGTCCGTGCTCTGCGTCCGTGTTTCCGCCTCTCTTTCACGTGCGGTGTCTCTTTGCCGTGGGAGCCGTTTGTTTGCGGCATCGTAATTTATGCGCCCGGCGGGACGTGTTTCGTCGGACGATGTGTGTCAGTTTTGCTGCGCCGCTACGTGTGCGGGCGCACTTTGATGGCGGACGGTGTTGCTGGCTTGCCGGCGGTGTTTGGCCTGCTTTTCGCATCATAATTGGGCGGGCGTGTGGACTGCTGCGTGCCGGCGGTAACTGGTGGTTTTTGCATCCGCCAGCACGGCGGTTGTGCTTCCGCCCGCCATCGTAATGGGCCCCATAGTGTGGTATTTTAATGAAATTGATATTTATTTCAATCGATACTATTTATTAATACATTTAATTATGTAATATGTTGAATTTTTTTAAAGTTAAGACATAATTTTACAATTCAAATATTTATTCTTTGTTATTTAATAGAGTTGTTAAAACATGTTATTCGATTGAATTGAACTACTCTCTCTCGCAACTGTTTACCCCGACTGGAATGGGAATAGTAAATTCGACCCCTCCTGAGTCCAATGCTCTTCCTACTGCTGCACAGACTGGAGAGGGAATGGTAAATTTTACCTCTCCTGAGTCAAGCTCTTTCCCTAAAGTTGCACAGACTGGAGTGGAAGTAGTACATTTTTCCCCTTCTGAGTCCAATGCTTTCCCTACTGTTGCACAGACTGGAGTGGGATTAGTAAATGTAACCCCTCCTGAGTCCAACGCTTTCCTTACTGTTGTACAGACTTGAGTGGGAGTAATAACTTTTACCTCTCCTCAGTCTAACACTTTCCCACTGTTGCACAGACTGGAGTGGGAATAGTATATTTTACCCGTCCTGAGTTAAACGCTTTTTCTACTGTTATATAAATTGGTGTGGTAATTAATTGTATGTTTATTATTTATATAGATACATCTTTTTATTAATATTTTTTAAATATATATTATTATTATATGTTTCTATATTTAAATTTATATTTTTAATATTTATAAATTTGTGTAATTTTTAAGATATTTTTCGTAAAACACATTTATATATGTTGTTTACTTTTTATGTATAATTAAAATGGAAATATTTGAAATTTGTTTGCAGTTTAATTGTTGTACTTTTCAATTTTGCATGTGTATGTAAATATATATATATATCTATATAGATAGACAGACAGACAGACAGACAGACAGACAGATATGTGTATATGTTATATGGGGGTAAACTTAATAACAATTATAACATTATAATGTAAGTTAAAATTAATATGTTTTAAAATAGTTTTTCATTATATATGTGTATATAAACATACACACTTGGATATATATGTGTGTATGTTTGTTTAATTTAGTAAATATTGATATATATTTTTAAATAATATTTAAACATGTAGGGCCTCATTATGAAGGAGGTCGGACTGCAACCAACAGGCCGTCGGTGGCAGTCTGACCGCCGACAGCTCTTCAGTCCGACTGCGCATTTCAATGCTGTTGGTCAGAAAACAGCTGTTGGAGTCCTGCCCACTGCTCCTGCCAGGATCTCAGATCCCAATGGGTTTGCAGTCAGAGTTGCAGCCCCGAATGGCGGCAGTGTCGAGCCAGGCACCGCCATCAGGGTTTGGATATACCTTTCCGAAAGCCTGTTTATGGCAGGAACACCGCCATGAAAAAGGCTGTCAGAAAAGGATTTTGGGGGCCCCAAACAGTGCCCCGCCCATCATGGGCCACTGCAAAGTGACCCTAGGGGTACATGTAGTGCCCCCACTCACCTCCATGGACTGTGTGTGATGCATGACATGGTGTATGGCACACGGTCTATGGACATGCAGGAGGTGCTCTGTATCACAGCGGCTTGTGCTGTGACTCTTTTCCTTGGCGGCAGCACAAGTCGCCATGATACAGAACACTTTCCGATGGCCAGCACGGCGGTTACATTGAAATGCGGCATTCAGACTACCGCCTACTTGTCGGGCAGTTTCTGGACCACTGTAATAGTGGGCGGTGGTCCGACCGACCGCCATCGAAATCAGGGCCTTAATTTAGATTATATTAATGTTACATGTTAAAAAATGTAAGCTTTACTTATTTATGCTGCATATATAGTAAACAACTATATTTGTGTTTTCCATATTACTGTAAAATAATATTTCTTTCAGATATTCTTCTACTGACCATTATATGTATAGAAAAACAATATTTTTGTGATCGATATTTTTGACACAATATTTTTGTATCACAATATTTATGGTTTTAATATTGTGTCAGTGAAGCAAAACCAACATGTAATATTCTCCTCCGGACTCCTTTCTTGGACCTGGACAATTCCTACCTATGCCTCATTTATGACTGTAGGACCTTCTGCAGCAGTTGAAAAGTTAGGTACATAGGAGACCAATGACTCTGATGCTCATGGAATAAGGTCTGAATGAAGTCTGTTGACATACAGGCTTACGTATATGTGAATTAATAGCCTTTACTCAGTTGATACAGGAAATGTTTTAGGACATCTATAGAATGACCCTCTATTCTAAGAGGGAACCCATAATAAGAAGAATGTTTCCACCAGAATGTTTTTGCATGAAGCACCAATAACACAATTAACACAAGTTAAGACCTTGGCCAAAGAAGCAGGTTTAAAGTTCAGAAACTAAATCAGTACAATTTAAAATAAAATAGGGAAAAAAGATCTCGGATAATACTCAAAAAAAGCTGTTTATTTGCAGTGATATACAAACTCTATCCTAACTGAAGCACAGCCCAAACAAGACAGAATTTCTATCATTTGCCAAGAATAACAACAAGATACAGTAAAAACTTAGCTAAATGACATGAACCTTCACAGTTTCGAACCCCAGCTCTCACCAAATGCCAAATTACTTGGATTCACTCTGGACACCAACCTCTCCCTCACTCATTACCAGAAAAACAAAGATGGCCTGATAGGAGAGTTCTCTTCTAAAGAAAGTCAAACTGTTTCTTCCAGAAAGTGACTTCAGAACTCCTTTTCAAGCCCTTGTATTTTTGCATCTGGATTGTGGTAATGCCTTTCTCTGTGGTTGTCCATACTCCACACAGGCATCACTCAGGAACACCCTGCATGCTGTAGCACGTCTCATCCAGTGTCTGAGGAAATATGATCATCCCACCCCACCACTGACTCCCCTTGCCAGCCCGCACCATCTTCAAAACGAACTGCATCATTCCCAAAACCATCACAACTAGTACCCCTTCTTATTTTACATAAGAGCTGAGCATCTTTGGTGGTCACCAGTATACCTGCAGCCAGGGCACCATCAGACTGCAGACTAAAAAGTATAAAAACAGAAAAGCAAGACAACAGGCTTTTTCCATCTATGCACCTAGGAAACAGTTGATGGCTCACCTCATTAAAGAAAACTACATCACAATTCATTAACCATCCACAACTGAGCTTCCTCTCCTATTACTCACCAGCTTTAAGCTTGCCTTTGACCATGTGCAGTGCTCCCCTGCCTTTTGTCTATGTTTGTTCCATAGATATACCATAGACATACATGGATACATATAACAACAGGTGGCATTGAATCAATTTGGACAGCACCATGGTGAGTGTATTTCACGAAGGGTGTAAACAAGTGTAGAAGAAGTGTCAAAAAGGTTTTTTAAATACAAATGAGCATTAAATTACAGTTATTATACATCAATTCTATTGCAAGCTCTCTGTAACCCCAGATTTTCTCCCCAAGGTAAAATATGTGGGGTTGGCTTCATGCTTGATAAATGTGCTCTTGTGGAAGGATTCCTCCCCCCAAATTACTCCTAATTATGTGAGGAGGAGTAATCACATAATTTTCAGCAATTCCATGTTAAAGAGTAATGAAGTATTACTGAAATTACTCTGATTACTCCAGCATAATCGAAATTCCGCCTGGGCCTAGTTAATACAGTTTATGTGGTTACCTTGACACACATGTTTGTAGGAATGTATTTATGAAGGCACTCACACATACAAATATGTATGTTTTATGATTTGGGCACTTAATTTCAAATGAAGCAATTATCTGAAATAAGGAAGTCATGGGGAGGAGTTAATTGTCACAAACGATAGACATTGAAACAATGATAAACGCTGAATGAGATCTCATACTCATCAAACCATTGAAAGAAATCACTGCTAGTGCTGTATTTTACATCACCAGTAATTGTGTCAGAGAGTTTATTGATGGCGTCACCTGTAGAGTAACTGTGCTCTCAGTGTCAGGCTTAGAGTGCCTCATAAATTATGCAAAAAAGGAAGCAGGGAAATCTGGGTAGTTATGAAGTTTAGGTGGAGAGCATCTGCTTTATATAAAGCACACTACAACACTTTTGGCACTTTATATCTACCCCCCTCATATGTCTGTTTTTCAGGCAGAGGTTTTAAGCATAGGATGAGCTGAGTGTGATCTACACCAAGCTAGGAAGTGACAAAGCCTTTTGCAATTTTACAGCAAAGTCCTTAATCATAGAATTAGCTAGTGCCATCGAGCAGCAAAATGACAAAAGCATTTCACCATTCCAGGCACTGTGTTACAGCTTTGGATTGGTAAAATACCATCCAAGCTCACCCGGAATGAATAAAGGCAACCCCTGATGTGTTTTGCTCTAATTAGAAATCATCAGAGAGGCATAGCTTCTTCCAGACACAAGGGAGCACCCAGTATAAGCCACTGGGTAGTTATAGTTAGGCTTGCGTTTCAGTGCATATAAAGTGATCACATGAATATATAATCAAGCCAAATATAAATCTTCTGTAGTTTTTCAATCCTCACTTATACATGTTGCCATAGTCAATATTAATTTCACTCAAATGGAAGGGAGCAGGAATTGACAGGAGGTAGATTACCCCTTCTATATCCCTTGCTCACCACCTTGCTTGAAAATACCAGGGGCAATCCATTGTCTTGCATGGGGAGCATGACCCACTTGCCCCATATATATTTGGCTTGATTATATATGCATGTGATCACTTTATTTGAACAGTGCACTTATATGCACTGATACTGAACGATGAATAATATGACTGTGATGTCAAATTGACATTATTAAGCAATATTTGAAATAATGCATGGCAGTCGAGAGATATGATGATATTTCCAGTGCATTTTGGGAATTGTATGACTTTTCGTTGCTGAATCACGTGCCTGCCTGGATTAAAAAGCATGTGATTGTTTTTCACTATAAACTCGCTAAACTGTGATCAAGGCTCAATGTGAAAGCTGAAACCCATTAGAAAAAGATCATATAAGGATATGGTAACTGGTTTGCAGCAATAAGCACTCTGCAATAAGTATAGGGAAAGTAGATAGAAGTGTATCGCACAGGGTGCTCAAGGACAAGGGTTAGTTACCATACAACCCAATTAGGCTCCTCAACAGAAGGGCACTTAATATACAAAAGATAGTCCAATCACTCAAATAGTAGAAATAAGTCAATGTCAAAACAAGGTAGATAGTAGTAAGTCCACTTTTAATCTATGTATAAGTTCATGTGTATACAATCCCAAAAGCTCTTCACATCAGGGGAAATTTCCATACAATACATGAAAGTTTCCAACACCAATGGTGTAATATGTTCATCATAAAGAGATCAGCCAACACGTGTTTCGTCATTGGGTAAATAATGTCATGACTTCATCAGGGCTTAACTGACTGAGAACTCGCAAAATTAGATGAGACTAAGTCGCTACACTGTGTCGAAAAAACCATGTTATGTTATGTTATTTGAACTTATAAAGCGCACGGTTACCCTTGAGTGACCTGGCGCTGAGCAAGCCTGCTGCTTATCAATATTGAGAGATGTTACTGTGAGAAAAGCCATGTTTTCAGCCCCTTTCTAAAAGAGAGGAGATCTGCTGAGTTCCTCAGATGGAGCGGGAGCTCGTTCCAGGCTTTAGAGGCACAAGTGATGAAGCTTCTGCCACCCCACCTGGCCTTTTTAATCGGGGGGACCAGGACTTGTTTTGCTCCTGCGGACCGAAGAGTCCTTCCAGGAACATACCATTTGAATTTTTGCCTCAGATGGTCAGGGCCTATTCCATTGAGGGCTTTAAAGGCCAAGCAGAGGACCTTAAAACGATAACTTACCACTGAGATAGGCTGCAGCTACGTAATATTGCAGGGTGTTATATGCTTAACATATACTCTGAGGTTTTAGTAAGCTGTATGCAGTCCGAGAGTCCCATGTGCCCAATTATATATCCACCCTGCCACTGACACTTCAATCTGATATACCTAAGTAGAAAAGTAGAGAGAGACTAAAACAGCCATACATACTGTGACAGAAGCACGTAAGTATTCACTTACACAGACAGGCACAACTGTTATGTATCTAGTGCTGAAGGAGATTGTTGCATACACACTTAATTAACCCAGAAGTATCCCTTACATTATGTCTCCAGCTTGAATCACTTCAGCCTGCACATGCAAGTTTATGGCTAGGCCAACCTTTACATGTAAATGTCCTAGGGAAGGTATGAAGTAGTCTTTTACCATATATAAGTCACCACGGAGATAGGCTGCAGGTTAGTCATTATGTAGGGTGATATATGCTTAAAATGTAGCACATGTACTGTGAGGTTTATGCACTTCTACAGACTTCTGTGTCCACTTATATATGCACCCTGCTACCCATACTTCAATCTGAGATACCTAAGTAGAAAAGCAGAGAGACACTAAAACACCCAGTGAGGTAGATAGAGAACCACTTAAATGCTCAGTCACACATACAGACTGAGCTGATATGTATTTAGTGGTAATGGAAGCAGCTGTACACATATTTAAAAAATACAAAATACTCACTAACACACCCAGGAGTCAATCCATGCAGCCCCTTACAGTCACATCTAGAGAATCATACGTGTCACAAAGAGAGTCAGTGATTTAGCAACAGACCTGTATACATATGCAATCAGAGCCCCAAACAGGAACTGCCACACTCATTGAAATATCTAGTAAAGGACTGACACTTTCAATTCTACAATGCAGAGAAGTAGGTCTTGCATCATGTCTTGGGCCTGCTACATTTAAGCATGTACATGCACTTTTCTTGCTAGGTCAATTTTCACATTGAAAAATCCTACAAAAGGTATAAAGTAGTCTTTTACCACGTATAATTCTCCAGTGAGATAGGCTGCAGGTAGGCCTTAAGACAGGTTGGTATGTGCATATATTATATGAAATGTACTGCAAAGTTTAAGTGAGCTATATCCACTCCTACAGGCCCATGTGCCCAATTAAACATCCACCTTGCGTCCCAAACTTTAATCTGACATACATAAGTAGAAAAAAAAGACAGACACTAAAACACCCAGTGAGATAATAATAGAAGCATGTGAACATTCACTCACACAGACAGGCAGAAGTGATATGTATCTAGTGGTAATGGAGGCAGTTGTACACACATAGTTAAATAACCCAATAGTCACTAATACACCCAGGAGGCAATCCATGCAGCCCCTTACAGACACATTTAGAGAAGCATACATGTCACATAGAGAGGCAGTTATTTGCTAACAAACTTACATAGGCATGCAATCACAGTTCACGATAGGAAATGAGACACTCATTCAGATATCTCCTAAAGAATTGACAGTTTGAAGTCTACCATGCAGAGAAGTAGCCCTTGTATCATGTCTCGGGCCTGGTAGACTTGAGACTGAGCATGTACTTTTCTTGCTAGGGCTGTCTTGTCACTTAAAGCACTTACACAAGGAATAAACTGCTCTTGTAGAACATATATCTGAGCAGTAAGTTAGGCTGTAGCTAGAGCATAGTGCAGTGAGCAATGTGCTTAAAAGGTAAGACATGTTCTGTGAAGTTTCTGTCAGCTATATGGACTCCTAGAGATCCATGTGCTGAATTATACATCCACTTTGTCATTCAGACTTCCATTTGGGATAGCTAAGTACTAGAGCAGACAGACACTAAAACACCTAGTGAGATAGTAATAGAAGCACCTAAACATTCAGTCACAAAGAGAGGCAGAACTCATATGTATGCAGCACTAATAGAGACAGTGGCACACACAGTTAAATAACCCAATACTCACTAATACATCTAGGAGGCAAGCCATTTAGCCTCTTATAGAGACAGTTAAAGAACCATTGATGTCAGACAATGAGGCAGCCATTTACCAGAAAACTTAATTATACATGCAATAGCAATCCCAGATAGTAACTGAGATATTCAATCACATATCTTGTAAATAAGTGCCACTTTCTAATCTAAACATGAGACAAGTAGATCTTGCATCATGTATCAGGCTTGCTACACTTGAACCTGTGTGTTCAGTTTTACTGCTAGGCTAACCTTCACTTTTAATCATCATAGACAAGACATAAACTGCTATTCTGCTAAGTATAAGTAAACAATGAGGTAGGCTACAGCTAGGCCATAGGGCAGGGTGCTATGTGCTTAAAAGTTGATACATGTACTCTGAAATTCAGTGAGCTATATGTACTCTTACAGACCCATGTACCTAATTATTCATCCATTCTGCCTCTGAGACTTTAATCTAGCACACCTAAGTTGAAAAGCTGACAGACACTAAAAGACCCAGTGAGATAGTGACAGACGCACCTTAACAGTAACTCACATAAACAGGGGCAACTGATATGTAGTATCTAACACTAATGAAAGCAGTTTCACACACACTGAAAAAACCCTAAGCTCACTAACACAGCCAGGAGGCAATCTATGCAGCCTTTTACAGACACATTTGGAGAACCGTAGATGTCGCAAAGAGAGGCAGGTATTTATGTACAAACTTACATAGACATGCAATGACAGCTCCAGATAGGAGCTAATACACTCATTCAGATATCTGCCTAAGAACTGACACTTTCAATTTTAACATGCAGAGAAGTAGCCTTTGTATCATGTCTCGGGCCTGCTACTCTTGAGACTGTGTATACAGTTTTACTGCTAGGCCAACCTTTCAATTTAAAACTCCTAGAGAACGCTTAAACTATTGTAACATGTATACCTCACCACTGAGGGAGGCTGTAGGTATGCCATAGAGCAGGCTGGTATTTGCTTAAAAGGTAACATAAGTACTCTGAAGGTTCAGTGAGCTATATGTGCTCATAGAAATCCATGTACTCAATTATATATCCACTGTGCCACCCAGACTTCAATCTGACATACCTAAGTTGAAAAGCAGACAGGTGCTACAACATCCACTGAAATAATGACAGAAGCACCTGCATATTTACTCACATAGACAGGCACAACTTATATGTATCTCATGCTAAAACAGGTAGTTGCACTCACATGTATGTAATTCAATACTCACTAACACACCTAAGAGGTCATTCATACAGCCCCTTACAGACACATTTTGTGAACTATAGAGGTGACAAAGATAGATAGTGATTTACCAACTAAGCTGGTACTTAAAAGGAAACACATGTAGTCTGAAGATTGCCTGGGCTATATATCTTCTTGCAAAATAAATGTTTACATAGTTAAAATATGATAAATGTACTTCTCTATTTTTGTTTTCAGACATCAAAATCTAGTTATCTACAGAGAATTACCATGCCAACATAAGTCAGAGAAGAAAGGAGCAGCAGCAAATAGAGTGTCTCCTTAGAACTGAGAAACAAACGGTGCAAAATGCAGAAAAGATGGTCGAAGAGAAAAGGTTTGCCGGTAAGAGGACCAAGACATTTCTTAAAATTGTTTGTGCACAACTGGAAAAAGTGCAAAAAGAAGTAAAGAAAAACAGAACTATAACACTGAGGGGCCGATTCCGATCTCGGCCGGTAGGGCACCGAATCGGATTCGGCTTAGCCGGATCCGATTCGGAGCCCACTTTCCCGACCGATTCGTACGTGCGTCCGGCCGAGAGAGTACGATGCGAGCGCACGCGAATTCGCCGACCGACTTGTTCGCGGGTCCGACGCGCTCTGACCGACTCGCACGGACACGACTCGCACCGCGCAATGGAGACGTTCCCCGGCCGGGTAAGTACGATGCGCGCCGCGAGCAGTCCGACTGACTCGCGCCGTCCGGCTCGAAGGAGCAGTCAGAGCCGCACTTTGGGGGTCCGTGTCGGACCCCCCTGTACGCCTAGCCGCGCGAGTCGCACACAGGGGGGACCCATGGGTCCCCCCTACCTGTGCATGTACGCCGCCAGTTGCGTCGAGGTGTACCCACTGTAGGGGGCACCCTTGTTCGCATCGCACCCATTGAGTCAATGGGAGCCCGCGTACGCCTTGTATGTCCGGCTCCCATTGACTTCAATGGGAGTCCGACCGACTCGAGTCCGAGTGCATGCGTGCGCATTGTACTCGTTCGGTCGGACTGCCAGGGTCCGATTCGGTCGGAAATCTCTCCGGGTCCGGCTCGGTCGGAGAGATTTCTGGCCCGAATCGGAATCGGCCCCAGAGTATCAAAGCATAAAATGTCTTCGATATAAAAAGTAAGAAGTTATTGAAAAAAGAAGAGATTTTAAGCAGAAGGCAGAGGCAGTTCAAGGAATTCAAGTGTCAGATGTTCCGTACTAGAGTAATTTGCAGCTTGCTAGCATCTATGAAGAAGAATAAAAGAATAACACAAGCAATTGGACAAAAGGAATATGTTGAAGGTGTAGTTGATAAGGTGTTTGCTCTGAAGAGGAAACTATTTATATTATTTTTAAACAGAATGAAGACACTGGACAAAATAGTGTTGTCTATGAGGAGACAGAGCCAAAAGAAAAGACTTGTTAATAGAAGTAGCTTTTGCAAAGTTTTTAGTGGTGAATGGATACATAGTTCTAGTACTGAGCCTGTCTTTAACGAAGAAGGCTATTTTCAAGACAACACATTAGTGCATGCAGTTGATGAATATGGGCAATGTATATGAGAAGAAAAATGGTACTCATATTCCAAAAGAAGTAAGGGTACCTAGAGATGTTGAGGAAGTGATCGCTGAAGAGATGCAAGGAAGGCATAGACAGTCCCCTGTCTACAAATGGAATTGTTGTAGTGTTTGCAGTATTAGTCAACAATCAATTGATATATTGAGGAACGTCCTCCGTATGTTTGCTTCTCAAAATTTAAAACAGAAAATAAGTACTTTGCAAGGATTAGATCCATGCAAAGTAAGAAAGCATACTAATTTACAAGGACACTCACTAGCTTGTCTATCAAAAAAAAGTGTGTCAAACCATCTTTCATCATTTCAGAATGTTAGGCGTACACCACTCAAAAATGAGAACTTTTGTTAGAAGGCTTAACTATGTAAAAACTCCAGCTGCATGTTTAGGGGAAATGAGTAGAGCTCTTTTGCATGGTAGTGTAGGAGAAATACAAAAGGTTTGCGATGATGTTCAATTTCGTTTCTTTGGACCAGAACAGGAGTGTAGGGAAAATGAAGAGTTGTAACAACAGGAGTTGTGGAGCAGAACAAATGTATTAGTGTTGGCAATTTTGAAAAAGAGAATAGAAACTTTAATGAAGTTTCTTCAGAGCAGCCAAACTGTGTTTGTATATGTTGTCGACGCACTCACTACAAAAATCAAACTCGTAATATTGATTTGTACATTAAAACTGAAAAAGAGAATAGTAATAAGTGGCGAGAGTTTGCTGTTTATTTATTTGTAGAGGGATCGAATTGACTTGTCCACCCGACAAGATATATGTAAGTGCTGCTATAATAAGTTAGAGGAAAACAAAATGCCTGCTAGAGCAGTACACAAAAACTTAGAAATAGTACCTGTTCTAGAAGTACTGAAAGATTTGAATGTTTCTGAATCCATATTAATACAGTCTATACATTCATTTCAAGCTATAGATCACAAAGACAGGGAACTTACTTCCAACTGAGCTCCAGAATGGTCTCAAAGGTCGAGTTGTATACTTGCCATTAGATTTTAAAGAAAATATTGAAACTATAGGGGTACAGAGAAATTTGGAAGAGGGATTTGTAATTCTACTAAATGGTGTCCCGACCAAGAGTAAAAAGATATGGCAAGAGTTAGTAGATGTTAGTAAAGTTAAAAATGCAACTTTATATCTGGTACAAAATAACATATATTATAAAAATGTAGAAATTCTTCAAGATATCACACATCTGGCGGACAATACATCATCATCAACAGGTCAGATAGAAAAAGTGGATCGATGCATAGTAGAAGAAATTTGTGAACATTACAGCATCCTACCCCTACATTCAAGACATTGTTGGTGATGCTATTGATCTATATCAACTAAAAGAAGCAAAAGGAAGTCCCTTAAGCCTCTGGGAAAAAAGTTTAGAAGCTCACTGCTTCCTCATCTCTTTCCCACTGGGGTAGGTGGTTGGTGGTAGGTATAATGATCAGTCTGTAGAAATACCTGCGGTCAAGTACAGATGTACTAGACTTTATGACTTTATGCAGGGGATCCTAGATTTCGTCAATGTATCCCTTATATGTTTCATCTATTATTTAAAAGTGATTTATCTTCATTATCTTATGCTGTAAACCATATTTTGACAACAGGTGCAAATCTGCATAATCTATCTGCAAGAGAATGTGTTGAGAAAATTCACAGAAAAGATGAACAACTGGAATACAATTAATCTTATGGTATGTCAACGTGGGACCAATGAATATTGGTATCGTTGTCATGGTGAACTAAAATGTATGTTGAGAAATTTAGGAGCACCTACGTGTTTTCTAACACTCAGTTGTGCTGAGTATTCATGGAATGACCTGCTTCAATTCTTGCGAGAGGCAAATTTAAATATAAAAGACATCGATCTAAAGACATAACAAAGGAAAGGTAATCAACCATCGAAAGTTAATTCGCCTAACGGCAGATAAAAGAGAGTTATTCTATTTAGCTCTGCTGCAGTTGTTCAAGCCATGGCGAACTGAAAGTGAGCTACTTGGAGAATTTGACTCTGATCAAGACTCATTCAATGCTGTGAAAGACACCATTGCATTGAGTCCTCTGTGTTTCTTCAAATGTTGAGAGATGAGATTGAACAAGAAGAAACAATTGCTGCTGAGCTAGCAAGAGAGACTTCTTAGAGTAGTCAAAGTTCGGCACCTGGAAAACTAGATCCTCTTGGACAGCCAGTCATTGATAATGAAGCTGCAATTGCCATGAGTAAGGTAGAGAATGCAATGCAGCAAGCAAGACAGGAAACGGTGGATCTAGATCAACTAATACAGCAATTAAACATATATCAGAAATACATTTTTGATGAACTGAAAGGTAAAACAGAACATGGATTTTTGCATGAGAAAAAAGAGTGTGCATGTTCTACATATAAACTAGTTCTATTGTACATAAGTGGTCAAGCTGGAACTGGAAAAAGCTTCTTGATTAAAGTACTGACAAACTATCTTCAGAAGACAACAGATTCCAATTTGTTGTTTGTACTTACTGCATCAACAGGCTTGGCTGCATATAATATTAAAGGAGTTACCCTTCATTAATTAATAATGCTGCCTGTTGGACACAACAACAAATTAGAATACAACAAATTATCTGGTGATGCTTGTGATGAAGTGGCAAGAGTATTGAAGAAATTAAAGCTACTAATTACTGATGAAGTCAGCATGGTGTCTAACCTAATGCTTGTTTTTATACATAGAAGAATGTAGCAAATATTAAAAACTGACTACGACATCCTTTTTTGAGGAAAACATTTAATAGTTTTTGGAGACCTGCTACAACTAACTCAGTTAAAGGACAACCTGTATTCAAGACACTACTACATAATGAAATAAGGAATTCACTAGGATGTATTGGAAATGTAAACATTTGGGAAAACTTTGAATACAAAGAGCTAATCAGAAATATGGGCCAAGCAATATGGAGACATACTAAAGGACATAAGAGTGGAAGTCCTCACAAAAGAAGGAAAGCGAGCATTACAAACCTGTCTGATCAAAAATCTGTTTCAACTAATGTTTCAACTGCAGAAGTAATGTATAGATTTGTTAAGGAAGAGAAGTCTATTGTTTGTTTGATGCCAACCCTTGAGGAGTGTCATAAATTCAATGAACAATTACTGAAGCTGAAAAAAGAAGAGATCATTGAAATTAGAGAAAACGATAAAATAGAACATCAAGGAGTTACAGTACTACTAACCGAAAAACTGCAGTCAAAATTGTATGGTTTAGAAAAGTCTGAGTCGAAAATTGCAGGATTAGAAAAACAGTAACATATTTGTAAAAATTGTTGTGTAATCTTACGTTGCAATTTGAACGTTGAACAAGGGCTAGTGAATGGCGCAATGGGTAAAGTTATGAAATGTATCAATTATCCAAACAGAAATAACATGGAATACTTAGCCATAAAATTTGATGATATTGGTGAAGTTAAGCAGATTGGTAGATGCGTTGTATGTTTCCTACTCATGAAAGACTTGTATGTCCAGCGAAAGCAGTTCCTAGCGCCTTTAGCATATTCAGTAACTATGCACAAATCGCAAAGTTTAAGTGAAAATACAGCTCTTGTTAATATTGGTGGTAGTATATTCAAAGAAGGAATGTTATATGTAGCTTTGTAGCGATTTAGAACATTGTTTGTATTATTTCTGATTTATTTTGATGAGAAGAAAGTAAGTGCTGACGTGAGCTGTGTAAGGGAGTATAATTGGTTAAGAGGTCAATATGCTCCTCATTTAGGCCACTATCCTATGTTTGAAAAACCGATAATGTGTCCAAAGCATAAAATATCAAAGCAGTCTAGCAAAGCTGCAGAGAAAGATGAAGAAAAAGAAAAATGACAAGTAGTCTTTTCTCAAAATCTTCAGCAGGATGCTCAAAATTTTTTAATGGTAATGCTAGGACAATGAGAGGAAGAAGATGTGAATATCAATGAATTATTTTGTTTAACTTATAAATGGAACCATAACTGTGAATATTATGAATTAACGTCTAGCACTGAAATTAATTCAGAACGATTCCTCTACTTAAGATTACCAGATTTTAAAGCTGTGCCCTTTGAAAATTTAACCAAAACGCCCATCAAGATATGATTTGTCCAAACTGCAGATCAGAACTTAGATCTACTTGTTACTACAGAGGTATGGAAAATAGGTCAGTCATGCTACTAAGTTGCAAAGTGGATGGCACTAAATTTGAAACTGAACTTTCAAACTTTATAGCTGAGCAAATTTCCATTTAAAAAAGAACTTTCACAACTATAGCAATCGTATTTCATGAAGGAGTTAATATAGCGTCTGGACACTACACAATATATTTACGTTGTGAAAGAAGATGGACAGAGTGCAATGACATTCAAATCAAGACTACCTAAATTATTACCAAACTCATATCTGCTATTTCTAGAACCGAAGTTCTAAGGGCAATTTAGGATAACACAATGTAGTATTGTGTTGAGGTGTGTATGGATTATATGTTTCTGAGACAGTATACGGCCTATGAGGGTTTTTGTCTACCGCAAGCTGTTAGAAATGAAAGGCTCTTTTTAATTGTGGGAAAGGAATTTATAAAACATTAGTGGACTACATTCTGTTACTACAGATAAAAACTAAATGGAGGTATTAAAATACCAGCTGCCTTAAATTATTTGTATAAAGTCTCTTTACCAGTAAAAAAAAGAACCCTTTTGTTTTCTACGCAGTACGGTGTGTTATGTTTTTTTACATGGACCAAGAACATTTTAGACATCATTTGGCCTAACAGGGATGATGCCTACAAAATGATACCCAAAAATGAAGGCTGCTTCATAATTGTTGTATAGTTTGTACCAGATATAAAAATATCAGAAACAGTTTTAACATAGAGGTGCTTTCATTAAGGCAGTAACCAATCCGCATGCCACTATTAACAAACTTGTATTGAGTCGAATCCACAGTATCACATATTTGAAATGATGTACTGTGTGCATTTGTTTTTGTTTTTTACAATCCATTGATTGTTTTTTCCTCGCTGTTTGATGATGATGCTTCATACAGACCACTGTTGAAAGTGAAGAAGTATGAAAGCTGAAAACAGTAAAAAACAGTGAAACATTTTGCTATGTTGTATTAAAGTTTCGGAGAAAAATATTGTATCTTTTTTTAGATGCCTAATGTTGAAAATGAAATCCTAATACATTTTTATTTGTTTATGTTTTTTCACTGTGGTTGCAAATAGGGATATATTACATGTATGAAATCACTAATCTAGTGATGGACTCATCGAGTGATAACTCATATGCTCATCCCATCATCCAGAAACTACACTTGCACTCATGCAATGATACACTCTTCTAATCAACCACACACTACCTATGTAGTTATTCAATTACCTAGGCACTAGTCATGCACGCATCCTATCATCCAGGTACTACTCAGGCACACATCCAGTCACCCTGGCACTTCGCACACACTCATCCAATCACCCTGGCACTACTCATGCACTCATCCAATCACTCAGGTACTACACATGCAGTCATGCTATCACCTAGGCACTAGCCATGCTCTCCTCTAATTACCTAGGTAGTTCCTTGGCACTAATCCAATTATCCAAGTACAACTCATGCAATCATACAATTACCCAGGCAGTATTCATGCACTCACAGAATCACCCAGGCACTACCTATGCACTCATTCAATCACACAGGCACTACTCATGCACAAATGTAATTATCCAGGCATTACATATGCAGACATCCAATCACCAATGTACTACTCAGTCACTCATCCAATCACCCCCACTACCCATACACTCATGCAATCACCCAGACACTACTCATGAACTCACACAATCAATCAGGCACTACCCATGAATTCATCTAAACACCCAGACACTACCCATGCACTCCTCCAATCATCCAGGCACTACCCATGCAGTCATACAATTATCCAGGCAATACCTATGCACACATACAATCACCCAGACACTACTCGGGCACTCATCCAATCATCCTGGCACTACCCATACACTCATCCAATCACCCAGGCACTACTCATGCACTTACACAATCACACAGACAGGACGTACACAGTCATGCAATCACCCATGCACTACCCATACATTTGTACAATCATCCAGGCACTACCCTTTCTCTCATCCAGTCACCCAGGCACTACCCAGGCACTCATCCAATCAACCAGGCAATACCCATGCAGTCATACAATTACCCAGTCACTACCCATGCACACATCCAATCACACAGGCACTCATCCAATCACCCTTGCACTATTCATACACTCATCAAATCACTCAGGCACTACTCATGCACTCATACAATCACTCATGCAGTACCCATGCAGTCATGCAATCACCCAAGCACTACCCATGCGCTCGTACAATCACCCAGGCTCTACCATTACTCTCATCCAATCACACAGGCACTACCCATGCACTCATCCAATCACCCTGGCACTAGCCAAACACTCATCCAATCACCCAAGCATACCCATGCACTCAAGCAATCACACAGGCACTACTCATGCACTCATACAATCATCCAGACACTACTCATGCACACATCCAATCACCCAGGCACTACTCAGGCACTCATCCAATCATCCTGGCACTACCCACACACTCATTCAATGACCCAGGCATTACCTATGCACTCATACAATCACCCATGCACTACCCATGCATACATACAATCACCCAGGCGCTACCCTTGCTCTCATCCAATCACCCAGGTATTACCCATGCACTTGTCCAATCACCCTGGCACTACCCATACAATTATCCAAGCACTCATCCAATCAACCAGGCACTACCCATGCAGTCAAACAATTACAAAGGCTCTACCCATGCACACATCCAATCACCCAGGCGCTACTCAGGCACTCATCCAATCATCCTGGCACCTCCAATTCACTCATGCAATCATCCAGGCAGTACCCATGCAGTCATCCAGTCACCCAAGCAGTACCAATGCAGTCATGCAATCACTCAAGCACTACCAATGCTCTCGTACAATCATGCCAGCACTACCCTTGCTCTCATCCAAACACCCAGGCACTACCCATGCACTCATCCAATCATCCAGGCACTACCCTTGCACTCATCCAATCACCTAGACACTACCCATCCATTCATCTAATTACCCAGGCAGTTCCTATGCACTCATCCAATTATCCAGGTACAGCACATGCAGTCATACAATTACCCAGGCACTACCCATGCACTTATACAATCACACAGGCACCACTCTTGCACTCATTGAAACATCCACACACCACTTATGCAAACATTCAATTAATCACGCATCACTCATGTAGTCATTCTGACAGCCATACACTGCTCATGCACTCAATCATTCATTCAATTTATCTTTTTTTAACCATGTTAACCAGAAAAGGCAGTTCTTAAAAGAACCATTTTCTTTTCTTATTTCTGACCTGTTTTTTTTTTAATGTTTCTTTATTTTTTTGTATTTTAAAAAAATAAAATGGCAACTAAAATAACATAATTGTAAGCACTAACTAAAAAATTGTGCTTAAAGTCTTGCAAAAAAAAAGCAAAAAAGAGTTAACAATTATGGCTTTTTACATGCTGTAAATGTACATCTAGAGACTGCTCCCCGGCTGCTACGATAGTCTTACAGTCCATGCAGAAGGTAGCAAAACGTTTTAGGTCTGGTGACATTTGACTTCATCTTTTCTCCACTTCAGCTGGAATTTTGTCACCAGGTGATGATCATCTCCTTCTCTCTCTCTCTCTGCAATTTTAAGTTGCTTCCTATGGTATGTTTTTAAGTGTACAACATACTTGTTGTACCACATGAATATTTTTTTGCTGTACCTCGAGATCATGTCTTCTCACACAAGCTGCACCTCACCAATTTAGCTGTGGTCTTCGATTCACCAGATGGAATAGTGAAAAAATCCCAAGCTATGCTTTGTTTTTTCATTGGTGGTTCTTCATCTGAAGACTCTTCTTTTGCAGCTGTGACCTACTGCTCTTGAACAACTTCAACCAGTTGTAGGACTTCCTGGGTTGCTGTGATGCCATTTTACTTTTGCAAACAAATAGCCAAAAAAGCCTTAAACAGTACAATGTTGAAAATCAGCTTTGGACAGCTCCTATAATAAACTAATCAGTTCCTAGAAAGTTCAAGAAGGGAGAAATGGGTGTGCACTTCCTTCCATGAAGGAAACTGTGCAAACCAATGAAATTTCTTTATTTGATAGTCACGTGATATTTGCAGGTACTGGCGTTGTCGCGACTTCCCACATCACCGTTTTTTGACAAATGCATAGAAAAAATAAACTTAAACAAATGTGTTACTAAACAGGTACACTCAAACCTATGTAAATATGTCTGTCTATCTGTTTAACACTTTGCCAAAAACTTGCACTATTTGCGACTATCAACATAATCGCCATGTAAGGTGGCATTGCAACGAAGGAAAATCCATTTCAGATGTACTTTTTTCAACAAATGTATACAAAGGGGAAAGTTAAATCAATATCTTACTGAACATCTAGAGTAAAACTTTAAATAGAACATGTTTTATATCTGTGTAACACTTCGTAAAAAACACGCGCAATTCATGAGAATCGATGCCATTGCGACTTCCGGTGTTGCTGCGAAGAAGGAAAATCCATTTTTGGTGTACTTTTTTAGACAAATCTATACAAAGGAATAAGTTAAATCAATATCTTACTAAATAACTAGACTCATACTTTAAATAAAACATGTCTATATATGTATTTAACACTTTGTCAAAAAAACGCAGTATTCGCGACTACCGACGTCATCGCAACTTCCAGTGTCACCTTGAATAATGAAAATGCATTTTTGATGTAGTTTTTTCAACAAATGAATGCAAACGGGAATGTTACATCAATATCTTACTAAACAACTAGACTGAAACTTTATGTAAAATACACATACATATATGTGTATCTCCGGTCCTGGCCAACAAAGGGTGGGTGCCCTGGTGCCCAACCAGGGTACCAACCATATCCTTGTTGGGGGCTACAGGGGGAGCCCCAAGCCGCCGCAGCCCCATCCTGCTCCCCACATACAGGGGGAGCCAGCATTGCTCCTACCCACAGGAAGCAGCTAAAAATGCAGATCTGAAGTCTGCTCCCAACTGGCGGGAGCATTTTTAAAGCCACCAGCTGGCAGAAGACTTCGTGGTTGCTCTTGCTTTGTGGGAGCTTTGAAATTGTTCCTGCCAAGCGAGAACAAACACGGGCTTCCCTGCTTGCGCCAGAGCGGGTGGGGAACAGCTATGTCCCAGGGGTGGGCACCCTGGGACGTAGCATGAGCTGCCCCTGGGAGATGGGATCTCCAGGGCCATTATTGGCTCCAGAAGGGGGGCTGCATGACCCCGTCCCCTATGTTACTGTGGGTGAGCCCTGGAGGGGTGTGGTCTCTGGGGATGAAATCGGCCTGGGAGGGAAGCACGCAGCTTCCCTCCCCATTACTAATATGGCCGGGCCCATGGGGGATGGGGTCCCGGGTTCAAAATAAGCCCAGGGAGGGGGTCTGTGTGCCCCACCCCCTTTTTAACTTTGGGGGGCCTTGGGGTATGTGGCCCCCGGGGTCAAAGTTGCCCAAGGAGGGGGCCCCTCCCACTTTTAATAAGGCAGGGTCCAGAGGAATTGGTTCAATGGGGCTAGAAATTGGCCTGAGGAGGGGGGCTTTGTGTGCACTCCTCTCCTATAATAATATTGATATTTCCCCTGGGACCTGGCCTCTCCAGTGGGCTAAAAAAGTGCAGGAGACCATGCTTGTTCTTTTTTTTAATGTCAGTGAATCCATGGATCCTCCCTAAATTGGCAGCAACATTTTAAAAGAATAAAATGTTTTTGGTCTCCAGCAGGGTCCCTTTGAGACTCCACCACCAGCCCTAGGGGGTCAGAATATTTCTACCCTGACCCCTTATGTTTTTACGTTTTTCTTTCCCAAATCCCAAAATGGCTGCCACCACTTCCTGAGATCTGTTGCATCCATGGACCCTCTGGGTCCCTAAATATACATAAATCTTTTTTTTATTACTATAAAAACTGTTGAATGGATTTACACCACATTACAAGAAGATATCTTTCTGGACCAAGAGCTAGCTTTCTGCCAAATGTAGTGAAAATCCGTTCAGAGGTGCGAGCTGTAGTCATGTCTAAATTCCCTATGGGAATGTGCGAGTAGCTGTATGGTTAAAAAAGTGGGTGGGTGAGTAGCTGAATGGGTGAATACGTGGGGGTGTGAGTAGCTGTATGGGTGAGTGAGTGGCAGTCAGAGTGGCTGTATTGGTGAGTGAGTGGTGTGTGAGTGTCTGAATCTGTGACTGAGTGGCTGTGAGAGTGGCTTTATGGGTAGTTCTGTGGGTGTGTGAGTGGTGATATGGGCGAGTGAGTGGGTGTATGACTGGCTGTATGGGTGAGTGTTTCACTCTGAGTGTGAGTTGCTGTGCAGGTGGCTGTACTGGAGAGTTATGTTTGTGTGAGTGTCTGAATGGGTGAGTGTATGGCTGTGTTCGGAGGTTCTAGGTGTGAGTGAATAGCTGTGTAAGTGGCTGTATGGATGAATAAGTGGGTGTGTGAGTAGCTGTACAGGTGAGTATGTGGCTGTTTGGGTTTTTATATGGGTAAGTGAGTGATTGTGTGAGTAGCTGTATGGGTGAGTGAGTGGCTGTGTGAGTGCCTGCATAGATTACAGAGTGGATGTGTGAGTGGCTCTATGGTTGAGTGAGTGGGTGTGTGAGTGGTTGTATGGGTCTGTGAATGGGTATGTGAGTGGGTTTGTGGGAGTGTGAGTTGGTGTATGAGAGGTTGTGTAGGGGTATGAGTGGGTGTGTGAGTTGTTCTGTAGATGATGTCATTAGTGATGTGATTTGAGGTCATCAATGATGTCATTAGTGATGTCACTGACAATGTCATGAGTGATGCAATATGTGAGGTCATAAGCAGCGCATTGCAGGAGCATAAGTTATAATTAGCTCAGGTAACTAGAACTGCTGAATTTCACTGGTTTTGTACAAGTGAAATCTGAACCTAACTGTAGGCTGGTGGAGCACTTTTCAGTCAAACGGACCACATTCAATGTACTCCTGTTACAAGTGTTTATTTCAGCAAATAACTCATGACACATTTCGCTTGTAAAACATCCTTGATCACATGGCAAATATACATACATTCATACTTGGTTGGGGGACATAAAACCTCCTCGCTTTCAAGATGTTTATGGTATAGAAAATGTATGTTACCAAACATCTTTAAATAGGCTTTGTCCTGGCATATATATGACTTTGGTAGTATATCCACTTTTAAAACATTACATAAATAATGTACAAATATATGTCAATATTGCAAATATAAAAATACTTATATGTTTGCAAAGTAGAAGTAACCTTAAAGGGGAAGCAAATTTGGGTGTTTGGTCACAAAACTAAAATGAATTACAAGATAGTCTTAACTATTGGTAATTCAGTACAGATGTACTAGTAGTAAGTGGCCACATATAACAACTCCGCTGCCTCAGTTTGAGATTTGTCCATGGTAGCTGAACAGTCTGGGAGGTACTTTCCATTGTTTTAAGAAGGGATTTCACTTATGTTGAATCATTAGGAAAGTCTCATTAAAGCGCATTGGTACGTAGATTAATGCCAGATGTATTCCTTTTGATTAGCACCACCACAATGAATGAATAGCAAATTAATTCATAATGATATGACACTTACACTGTTAGCAAATTATCTATAGTAAGAAACCACAAAGGGCACTATTCATGAAAACAAATTACCATGTCATAGTGATATATTCGAATATTTAATATTACACCTAATTAACATTAGGGAAGCACACAAAACGAATTACACCTTTTTCATTAAAAATAGGAACAGAGGTAATTACTTAGGGCATATGCAATTGTAAGAGCAAAGGACAGCTGCAGTGTGTTCTTCATATGATGGGCACATTTTCTTGTCAGCCTGGCAAACAACCGCAAAATGATAGCTTTAGAAACCTATTTACATAATGTGACTTGTGAATATATAACGGCAGCGAAACTTGTGCGTCTACACCGGCATTTCAAGCCATACATTTGTTTGCGTCAACCCCAATCCTCTGTCTACTGTGTAACAGAGAGTCAAAGTAAGACACCCTTTCCACGCTTCTTGCATGCACTCGTACAAATGCCGATTTTTATTACTGGTTTGACCCTTTTTCCTTGGCTTTCGCGTGACATCTGTGGACGGCTAGAGTTAGCAACTTCTACTCCTATGTTTGTGCGACCCTCGGGACTGTCTGTAACCCATGTGATGGAAATAGTCGCTCGGTGTTTACTCTTTGTATCAGTCACTGCTTACTTTTGTGGTCTAGTTAATTGTATGTGCTATACTATGCCTCATATCTTTTGAACGTATGGATTGTTAATTGTACGTAAAGCAATTGTTTGTGCACTTTTCGGCATGTGACGCCTCTCAGCACCTTTATCAAATAGGATGAAAAGGTTGGAAATAGTTGCTATAACAGAACTAGAAAGTAACACAATATTGATGCAAGCATGGAAGGAACAAAGGGGAGAAAGGAATGAAAAACATCACTGCAACGCGTACATAACTAGAAAACACAGCCATTTCGACTAGGAATAGCGAGATAACATACACTCAGCTAGAAATCAATGTAGCACTTATGGGTTTTTATGAAATATTATTCACTGGCACCAGAACCACCACCAAAGAAAAGTACCAAATAGTCCATTTGAAGAAAATAACGGACACAATTAAATGCATCTTTAAGTGTGGAAGAAATTGAAAAAAGGTATAGGGAACTTAGCAGGAAGAAAAACTCTAGGCAATGATGGCCTGCCAGTAGAATGTTATGCTACATTTCAGAATACGCTGGCACTGCATCCACTGGAGCTGTAGCAGGCAGCCAAGGGTAGGGATCCTTACCCCAGACACAGGAGGAATCTGTAATAATCATGCTGCCAAACCCAACCAAAGACCCACTGAATATGGGCTCATATGGAGTGTTGTCCATGCTAAACTTAGATCATAAATTAAATTAGAAATACATCTTAGCCGAGATACTGACTATGACAATATCCCATATTGCCCAAATTCAACCTGGATAGTCGGGTTTTGTACCGGGCAGAAACACCTCACCAAGGGGCATATTATCAAGAACGGCGTTAAAATTATCGCCGGTTTAGCGGCAGAAAACTGCCGCTAAAGCGGCGATAATGGGCTTGATAATATGTCCTGGAGAATTCCAATAGAAGCCCATGTTCTGGTGTCAACATGGGCTTCTATTGGAATTCTCAAGGGCATATTATCAAGCCCATTATCGCCGCTTTAGCTGCAGTTTTCTGCCGCTAAACCGGCGATAATTTTTAACGCCGTTCTTGATAATATGCCCCCAAATATTTATTTATTTGTATAGTGCAACTAATACCCTAGGGCATCTAGGCTTAATTTGATGGTTATACCACATTTGTTCAACAATCACCCGCTGATGGGAACCGATTCAGCAGTGGCCTTCGTAGACATGGAGGAAGACATTATACTGTTGGTTGGATGGTCATCACATGGTTGAATCTGCTTTATGCAACACCAACAGTGCATGTCCGAAATAGCAAAATGGTAATATAGACTTGAGAGGTGAATAAGGGGCGCCTGGGGGAGATGCCCATCCCGACTCCTGCTGTTCTCACTCGCTGGTGAGACTTTAGCTACCAGTATTAATAGAGAAGAGACAGCCAGAGGAATCTCATTATACAGAAACATAATCTCACAATATGCTGCTGATGTGCTTTTGTAAGTTTGTCAGTTTGGCTTGTTCTCAGGACTTAAACACAACAGAGAAAAATCTTGCTTATTTCTTCTTCACAATGAGGCATTGTCAGATCAGTTGCTAGTGCTGCCCTTACAGAGGGCTGACAGGACATTAAGACACTTGGGGGCATATTATCAAGAAACGGCGTTAAAATTATCGCCGCTTTAGCGGCAGAAAACTGCCGCTAAAGCGGCGATAATGGGCTTGATAATATGCCCTTGAGAATTCCAATAGAAGCCCATGTTCTGGAGTCAACATGGGCTTCTATTGGAATTCTCAAGGGCATATTATCAAGCCCATTATCGCCTCTTTAGTGGCAGTTTTCTGCCGCTAAAGCGGCGATAATTGTAACACCGTTCTTGATAATATGCCCCCTGGAGCTACCAATATTTCATGAGGATAAAAATATGTTTGGAAGCAACTTATGGAAAATCAAAAGGAAAATCAGACCATGCACACATTCTGGAATAAACTACTCCTATAAATAATAGGCATAATAGCGGTTTGAAAAATAACATTCCTGCCCCAAAGCCTAAACTTTTTGCAAATGTGCCAGTAATAACACCTGAACACATATTTAAAACTCTGATCTCACTACAGTTAGAGCTTGCATGAAGAGCATGGTCAAAATTAAATAACTCGTCGGAAATGTTAACTACCTTTGCAAAAGGGAGGAGTCCGATCCCCAAATATTCAGTTCTATTTTGTTGCTTTATAACTGCAGTGGGTAGCCTGCTGGTGTAGTAACTCCAAAGTAGAAGAACCTTGGGGCATATTATCAAGAACGGCGTTAAAATTATCGCCGGTTTAGCGGCAGAAAACTGCTGCTAAAGCGGCGATAATGGGCTTGATAATATGCCCTGGAGAATTCCAATAGAAGCCCATGTTCACACCAGAACATGGACTTCTATTGGAATTCTCCAGGGCATATTATCAAGCCCATTATCGCCGCTTTAGCGGCAGTTTTCTGCCGCTAAACCGGCGATAATTTTAACGCCGTTCTTGATATTATGCCCCCTACATTTATAGGGAGTAAAAATCAAATCGAGCACTTTGTACCAGCAGTGTTAAGCAGGAGACCAACAGTACAAATCCAAACTTTTGACTTTGGCTAAACAGTGCAGGAAAAAATGCCTGTCCCACACAAAGACAAAAGTGGCATATGCCGCATAAAAACGCCATTTGACTGTACCCTGCATTTATGAGGATTGAATCAGCAACAGTTTAATATTCTGGCAGGGATTCGAAATAGCTAATCTTGAAGATCTGTCTGCAGACCAAAAATTCCAAACGTTTGATGAATTGTGACACAATTGTGGCCTTCCAGTGGAATAGTTCTATGGCGCTATTTCCTGAACAATAAAGACATTGCTTCAGAAAGAGGTAATCCAGAACCAGTAACACGTATAACTCTGCAACTAGTGCCGACACACCCATGCTACACCACTCCATCCCTGAACAAACAATAGTAAACCTGGACGGGCTATGGGTGAATTTGCAAAAGACATAACAGGCAATGTACAAGGAGTGGGGATCGAGCATCAATCACATCCCTCAAAATTCTCTGAAAACTGAAGTTTAAGTTAATTCCATGAAGCATACTTCACAAGACAGGTAACACCGCACAGGTTGCACAAAATATATTCAGATATAATGGACACATTCCTAAGATGCTCTAATAAAGACCCACACTTAGGGTCATACATATAAAAAATGCACACAATGCAATGCAGCAAGTCACCTTGCTGCGCTGCGTGAAAGGGCAGGAATGTGCTGTATTATACAGTGAATTCCTGTCCTTTCTTTGGCGCATCCCCAGGTTTACAAGTTCTTGTAAATCTAGGGATGCATCAAAATCCATGGGAGTTGCATGGGAACACCCATGCAACACCCATGGAACAGCTACCCAGGGCACAGTAATGCAACACAGCAATTTGTGCTGCGTTACTCCAGATTTTCGAACTCACTCATGGCTGTGCAAAGTAGTAAGAGGTGTCTGGTTTTAGGTGGCTTTTTCTGTGCAAACAGTGCTCACCTGCATCCTTGTTTGTGTTTGTGGCAGTATCTCCATGTTGCCAATATTAGTTCAAACGCTTTGCCTGTACTCTAGCTTCTTGGTCCTCCTTATTCCACAAAAAAACGTGACGCATGCCCCCGCAGTCACTAAGATGCTTTTCTATGGGGACCTGCTATCTTTCACTCTGTGATTCTGTGACAGTTTGTTTGAACTTATTTTTCTGTTTTTAGATTAGGTATTAATTTTAACTTCACCACCACTTTATATAAGATATATTTTTAACCTAATCTAGGAGCATTGTGTAGTATATGGTAGTAACTGTTATGTGTTTTTATTATATTGTATTTATTTGTATGCCTTATTAGAATCTAGTTAAGTATTGGAAGTCAGAACTTCCACATGTTCATTCTATGTTCCATCTTTATTAATCTGTGTATGGAATGTTCTGGTCAGATGCTACGCTCTCTTGGAGAGTTAACCTGATGTCCTGTGGGTGGGCAATAAAGATGAAGATCCAACTATAATGCTTCCTGTGTCTGTACTTAAAGAGGATACTACAGAATTTTGGCGACGAGTTGGTATCGTGAATGCCAACCCACAGCGTTTTCCGATATTGGCCATTCTACTCTTCGTTCCTGAATACTACTGCAGCCGAATAATTACTGAAATATTGCTACAAGTTGCTTTACTACGGAAGATTTTCTAAGTGAGTGCTTACAATTTTCGCTACGGCCTACAAGTCGGGTAAAGTTTTTTTTTCTCTTCCCTTCATTAATTTCAACTTCCTCATTTGCCGTTGCTACAGTGCCGTTGCCCGCATCTTTTAAATCTTGCCTCGCACTCACCGTCATCCTTCAACATTCGCAGCTCCGCTCCTCCTCAAGCGTTCTGACATCTTCGTTCTCCTACTTCATGACGATTTCACGCACACGCAGGGTATTTTGGGATACCTACTTAGGTCACACTGCGTGACCTTTACGTGCCACCATTTTGTTTTTTTCTCTTTCTCCTGCATTTCTCGTTGATTAACAACGCCACGGCTAATATCGCATCAATTTCTACACGAGAAGTACTGTGCCTATTTACTACGATATCAGCGGATCGATATCATCGGAATCACTTCTCACGTCACATCATCCTACAAGTACTGGTTGGTTTATTTATATAATTTTGACTCTTTTATTTCATCTTTACATTTGTGCTTAACAACATGGAGAGAAGTTCAGAAAGCTCCACTTCTTCTCCTAATGTTATTAATAACTTAATGGTGGGCATTAATTTGAATACGCCGAAAGAGTTCCTCACCAATCCGGGTGAGCCGGTTGTCAAATGGACAGAGTGGAAGGAGTATTTCCTTAATTATATTGCCACGTTAGAGGATAATAGTGGTACTCTTTCCTCTGACAGAAAAAAAAGAATTCTCATGCACTGCCTTGGTCCTGAAGGTCTAAGAGTCTATAACCAAATGCAGAAAGCAGAAAGAGCAGGAAACGTTGACGTTTTTAAGTGTGCTATTCTAGATTTGGATAATCATTTTTCTCCTATTGTTTGCGTAGCCAATTCTAGGCGCACATTTTACAAAAGAAAACAACAGCTGAATGAATCCATTGAGGATTATATTTCTAGTTTGAAAACTCTTGCTGTCCCTTGCAAATTCGGAGTACTTCATGACGACATGATAAGAGATCAACTAGTAGTTTGCCAAAAAAATAAAAGTATACAAGACAAACTTTGGATTGAAGGAGACTCATGCCTTAAAGATATTATTACTCTAATTAAAAAGGCTGAACTTTCCGAAAGAAGTGCAAAGGCCATCTCTACCAGTACAGAAAAACCGTCTGTCAGCTTAGTTTCATCCAAGTCTAAAGGAAAGTCTAACTTTAATGTTCCTGTAGAAAAACGTTCTGTCAACCACAAGTTTCCTGACAAAATTACTCCAAGATTTCAAGGAAATGCATTTAATTTTGCATGTTATAGGTGTGGCAGCACTAAGCATAATGCTAGTTCAGACAAACGTTTTGCGAGATCTACAAAATGTCTTAATTGTGGTATTGTAGGCCATCTTGCAAAAGTTTGCAGAAGAAAAAAGAATAAGAAATTTAACCAAGTTGCTTGTCTCACTGAGAATTCAGATTCTTCTGAAAGTGATTCGGAGGATTCTGAAAGCTCTCATTTGGGTTCCACCTCCATTTCCAATATGAAAAAGGTTGTTCTTAATATCACTGATACTGATAAAAGCAAACCTTTGTGTATTATCAATTTTGGAGGTATTTCTTTACAGGTTGCTGCTGATTCTGGATCCCCATTCACAATCATTGCTCGTTCCATTTGGGAAGACAAGTTTGTGAGTGTTTTGGGTCCACATTTAGAGCCCACGGACATTAATCCTGAAAGCTTTACAGGCGAAAAGATAAATATGTTAGGTTATCGCTTACTTAATTTTCAATTTAAAGGGAGACAAGCATTATGTAAACTTTATATAGCATTAGATGGTCCCTCAGTCTTGGGGTGGAAGGATCAGAGAGCTTTAAGTATTATTCTAGATCCAAATAGTCCAGAACAAGTGTTAGTAGCTTGTGATAGTGAAGAAACTAAAAAATGGGTTTTGGATGAGTTTAAAGAAGTATTTAATGGGAAAATTGGTAAACTTAAAGGTTTCACCCATCTCATTAGGGTCAAGCCTTCTGCTATTCCCAAAATCCACAAAGTTCGCAACATTCTGTTAATTGCAAGAGAAGAGGTTAAACTTGAGTTAAAAAAATTACAAGATGCAGGTATTATTGAGCCTATTGAATTTTCTGAGTGGATTTCTCCGTTGGTCGTCGCTAGACGAGCCAATGGAAAAATTTGTTTATGTGTTGACCTCAGAAGTCTCAATGAGAACATCATTGTGGATCAATTTCCTCTTCCGAGGATTGATGAAATGCTTTCCATGACTAGAGGTTCTAAGTGGTTCTCCACCATCGACCTCTCCGCGGCATATCACCAAATTGTCCTACATCCATCATGCAGAAATGTCACTTCCTTTTGTACCCCTTCTGGTTGTTACCAATTTCGCAGAATGCCTTTCGGATTGGCTTCTGCAGCCGCGGTATTTCAGAGGTTAATGACTCAGTTATTTGGTGATATGCCGGGAGTTACTTTCTTTCAGGACGACATTCTTGTAATGGGTCATGATAAACCTGAACATGATGACAGATTAAGAAAAGTTTTGCAGGTTTTAACGTCCAAAGGTCTGACTGGTGAAATTTCTAAATGCAAATTTGCTGAACGCAGTGTAACTTATCTAGGTAAGTATGTCACAATGGTATCAAACCAAAATCTAAACTTATTAGTGCTATTGTTGATGCTCCATCCCCTAAGTCCAAGGATGATTTGCGATCAGTATAATGCAAGCGAGTTACTTAGTTTCCTTCTTGCTGATTATGTTTTGTCCAGCATTTCATTTAAGTAAGTTACAAAGCTTAAGTATATTGGCCAAATAATCAAACATGATTGACAAACCATTCATAAACAATAATACCGGTGTAATTTGTTTCGATTCTGCAGCACAGTTTTTTTTTTTTTCTAAATCATGTAATGAACCTACTCCAAGGGTTGTGTCGGGGGATATTTCTATTTAAAATGTCAAGGATTAAACTGGGCATCACTGAGATTTGGCTTTAAGAAGGCGTTGAGATAACTATAACTAGTTTCCTCCCCTCTGCTACACCTTCATTAGACTTTATCAGTCTATCTTGAAAAAAGGCAGAGGAGCAGTCTTCATATTTAGGAAACCATTCATAATCAGTCAGATTCACTATCTTAATATTGCGAATTCAGAATATCTTTCTTCATCGATTATTATCAGTCCCAAACAATCTCTTGCTGCAATGTTAGTTTATCTTCCGCCGGTCATCTCTTTTAATTTTATGACACCTGTCATAGATTTAGCTACAGATGTTAATGCATCTCATAAAATATACTTTCGATTTGTGATTCTAATTTTCACTTTGACAAATTCGACTCAGTTACGTGGTGCTTACATTTATGACGTGGTCTCATACAAGTTGTCATTTCCCGCACACATCCACATGGTTACATTCTAGATCCCGTATGTGTATCACCAAACTCCACCCATTCACTACTTGAACTTCCTCGTGAAAAATGTACTGATCTATCAGTTATAACCTTTAATTTAAATGAAATACATAGACCTTAAGAGAATTAGAGCATGAACAAAGGAAACATGCAAACATTGTTAAACTCTGTCTCCTCGCCTCCTGAGGTCTTATATCCTGCCACCAACTATTCCAACTGCTATCAGTTGGGCACCACAATTGCAGATGTTATTGCTTCCTCTTACTGAAGAATAGCAATCCTGCTGAAGGTCTCTCAAAAGTGTCGTATCCTCTATGATTCAAAACTGAAACTCATTTTGATGGCTAAACTTCCAACATATTAAAAAACTATCACTGAAACCTGGAAACACTACCATTCTAAACAATTCTGAATCTAGTCAGTAGACAAAGAGAGTTTTAAAATCAAATACCCAGGGAACTTTCTCTGTTGATAAAACAAATATAGTTCACTTCCGACAAGATTAAACAAAGAAACTCCTGTATTCTTTTGTGAGGAACTAACCTCTTCAATGTCATTTGCTACCTCTCCCTGCAACCTTGAAAATTTTAATCGCCCCTATCTAATTCAATCAATCAATCAGCATTTGCATAGCGCAGCACTGTCACCATTAGAGGTATCTGGGCGATGCGGATGCCACGTCAGAATAAAGGTCAGAAACTAGCAGAAAGAGGCAAAATAAAGGTCAGAAACGAGCAGAAAGGGGCAAAAAAGAGGTTAGAAATTAGCAGAAAGAGGCATAATATAGGTCAGAAATGAGATGAAAGAGGCAAAATAAAGGTCAGAAATGAGCAGAAGAGGCAGAAAATAAAGGTCAGAAACAAGTGAAAAGAGGCACAATATAGTTCAGAAATGAGCAGAAAGATGCAAAATAAAGTTAAAAAACAAACAGAAAGAGGCAAAATAATGGGCAGAACGAGCATAAAGTGTCAAAACATAGGGCAGGAGCGAGCAGAGAAAAGGAAGAAAAATGAGCAGAAAATGAGCAGAGGCACAAAACTGAAGGCAGCATAAGGAAGCAGACTGCGGACAAGCTGGACCGGAGGATCGAGGCAGGAGCTGGCATGAGGACCTGTTCATGGTAAATGATTTTTCGAAATTTTTGAGGTTCTGTAAGTGGATTCCCCTCTTGACTGATTCCTATTTACATAATCCACAAAAATATTCCAGAACTTACTTCTGTACTGCAAAATAATTTATCTGTTTATATAATCATGAAATGTTTCTAATTATCTTATTCAAGGCATAAGCAGACCACTATTGAAGGAACTTAGGGCATCATTACAATGTCCGCCCACCACCGTAACGGTGAATGGGACCGTCCACAAGAGGTGTGGCGGTCCCGTTGTGCCTATTAGGATGCGACCACCACCATGGCGGTCGCATCCTGGATATTTAACATTGTGGCGGGCGGTGCTGTATTCAGCACCCACCACAATGTTAAAAGGGCATGTTGTGCATTTGCATGCACAACGTGACAGGCACCGCGCGGTGCCTGCCACCTTGTGCATGCAAATGTCGGGGGGTACCATGGGTACCCCCCAAGTGCAGCCACCCACCCCCCCAACCACCTGGGGGCCCGCAACAGGCCCCCAAAGGCATTCTCCGCATGCCTTTCCATGGCGGAGTCTCCGCCATGGAAAGGCATGAGACCGCCATCATCGTAATATGGATGGTGGTGCCTACAAGGCACCGCCACCATATTGCAGGCCTGTTCCGCCCGGTAGGCAATCGGGCGGATTGCCTACCGGCGGAAAACTGGCGGACGGTCTTTCCGTCCGCCTGGGTCCCCACCGCCATCGTAATATGGCGGGGGGAATGTTAGGCGGGCGGCGGAAATGGCGGGCGATCCACCCGACATCATAATGACCCCCTAAATTTGGAACCTGCTGATACAGCTAACTATTCTGAACTATTGTTCAAGAACATTGCTTCCTGCCATTGCCAAAATAATTAAAAGCATTGGAGCCAAGCAACTATTGCTTCGATTTTTTGTGTTGGGTTTGCATTATTTTTTCAATGCAGACCCAATGCAAACTCCAAAATCCTGTTTCTCCTTGGAGCTGATTTAATGAGGAGAAATATTTCTTCTTTTTTTTTTCTCCTTAGGATGTGTGCTAGATTCTTACATTCTACACTTATTGGTCCAGATTGTTCCATAAAAGCTCTGAAAGACTGTGTTAATAACATCAAATGTGGGATGGATACAAATTGGTTGAAAACAATTATGGTCAAAGCGGAGATCTGACTGAATTTCCCAAGATGACCAACCAAGTAGGAGATGTCTTCGAAGGCTCCTAGGGCCAGGGATCGCTTTCAGTATATATCCCTGTGAAGCCCAACCCATCGAATACTCTCCCACCCAGATTCAGAGTGGAAGCTCCATCCTCATCTGTCGTTCACTGCCCAGGGTCTAATTACCAGGAGACCCCATCTATGCACTACCTCAGAGGAACGGCAGAGACTCACAGTGCAGGGTGGGTCCACTGCCCCTGACCTCAGTTGCCATAACAGTCCACCAGACAGAGCTCACCGCACCCCTTAGAGCTGGCCTTCACACCCCCTACCTCTCCGCTTCAGAAGACAGAGGATCCCGTGCGGACCCTCACTCAGCTGCTGGGACTTCCCGATGCTCTGTCCCCTCAGTAACAGCGCTGCCCAGGGCCTGACAGTCAGGAGACCTCCACGCAGCATTTGGAGTTTTTGCCTTTGTTCGTGCAGTGAGGAAAGGTAAACTTGAGCACTGCAGGGTGGGCCTGCTACCACCTCATTGTTCAGCATCCACTCTGCTCGCCCCAGGCCATGGGTTCTCGACCTTCCAACCCTCTACCCCTGACTATAAAGAATACTGTATGGACCCACCAGCATTCCCTTGGTGCTCTTGATTTAAATTATAAAGGATCCCGTACAGACTCACCAACACTCCCCTGGTGCTCCCCAGAGCCCAGACCCCATTCTGACGACCACCACCCAGGGCCGATGTCAGCAGCAGAGCCGCTTTGGATGAGGAGACCCCGTCTATGCTCCCAGCGGTGACATCATGATGGCTGTCACAGCTTGGCGCTGTGGCATCCCCTTACCAAAAACATATCCAGCAAAATACTCCCTATCTACTAAGTGAATAAAATATTCTGTTTGCTCGTCTTCCCATGGGGGAATAGAGTATTACCTAATTTGGACCACAGGCCAGAATAAATCATGGCAGAACATGAGGGTGTAGCATCTGCTCGCGCAGGTGTGCCGGCTACAGTTTCACTATTGCAGAACGCTACTGGTGACCAGGTCTATATAAACAGACTAAAGACTATGTCCTTAAATGTGACATTTGTCAACAAATAAACATTTCCACCACAGCATGCCCACCACAGATGCCTCTTTTAATTTGAAACAAGCCTATGGCCTGCATTTAATTGGGCCATTGTGGGCCACTACACACTGATGGCTCTTTTAAATACATTCTGATAGCAGTGGACTCCAGTTCTCAATTCCTTTGGGTATGGCCACAGTGATCAGCTGATGCTCAAACTGTTATAAAATATTTGTAAGTCTTCATCAGTACATATGCAGTAGCTGTATTCCATTTGGATCAGGGCCCGGGTTTGCCTCTAAGACTTACTGGGATACCATCGGAACCTTGGGTGTGATTGTGCACTACTCTTCCCCCTGTCATCCTGAAGGAAATGCGATAGTGGAAAGGAAAAAACGTGACTTAAAACATTCTTTAACAGCTAGAGTATTAGGTTAAGGAAGCAGTTTGGCCCACCACCTGTATGGGGTACAGAAAGCCTTAAACAATCTGCCAAAAAGATACTTGAGTGGTCGGACTCCCTATGAGGTCCTGTTTTGGGTCATGATTTGGGTTCCAGACCTTGACAATTCAAGTATAGCAGCTGTGGAAATGCCTTTGATATCAGTGATCATTTGCCTGTCTTACAGGAACTGAAACCCTTCCGGGACGAGCAAAGCAATGAGCTACAGAAGCATTCTGCCGCTAGAGAAATGAAGGGACAACCAGCAACTTCTGGCTGGATTCCAAAGATCAGGGATCTGGTTCGAGAAAAGATTGTGGACAAAAAGGGGTTTGGCCCATCTTACAGAGTGCCGATGCCTGTCCTGGAGGTTGAAGGTACCAGAACTGTGCTTTTAGTGCCCCTTGCTGGTTGTAAACATAAAAGATTTGTATCTATTGATCTCATCAAACCCCACCATGTGGCCAGTACTATACAGTAGGCCACAAGTGCTCCTGGTTAGTTACCTGCCTCACCTTACTACCTTAAAGGAAATCCCTATGATAAGCTTTAACCAACACTGAGGTTTCTGCTCCTAGGATGGGGATATCTGACACTGAAGTCTTGCTACTTCCAGTCACATCTACCAACACCATACAATCACAGTATGCAAATTCACAGGTTTCAACACCACATGCCAACAACGACGTTCTTAATTATGATCTACCATGGAACTTATCTACCAGTTCCACACAACCCTGTGAGGTCCCTTCTTTTTTGCACAGACTGCCTCTGGCTATTTTGTTGACATTGATGACTTTTCCTCGGATTCCTCAGACCCACCACCATACAGAACTCGTGCCTTTATAATTTGTCTCAAAAGGACATATTTTGTTCAACCTTAGATTTACATTTGGAATTCCATTTTGTTGCTCTTCCTGTTCCTTTGGATTGGCTTTATGACACTATTCAGGTTGCTTCTAAATGGACATTATCTCCCAGAATGCTCTGCTGTTAAGCTGGTTACTAGGGGTGGTTAGTCAACTCCACTTCACCAGCGAAGTTCACAGAGTTTTTGCCACTTTGCGCTTCGGCAAAAACTCTGCACTCTGCTGCGTGATGGACTATACCAGTGCCTGGTCCTAATTCTGCACCTGGTGTGGGTATTTCTCCTGCCCTCTCTCTCTACACAATACCTTCTGTATGTCGGTCCGTTCCCATTCCAGGCAACAGATGGCAGCATCTGACTGTTCGTTGAAGGAGTCCTTCGCTGATGGCTTCTTGAGCTGAAAAACCGCAAATGAATGCAATTTTTCGCTGCAAGAATTACAAGTCGATTTTTGTTTTAGAGAGATGCCTAGAGTACTCCTAAATCAATACAGAGAAAATGGAGCCCTGATTCCCCTGATACACATGTGCTCAGGGTAGCACGCTACTTCTTATTCAAGTACCAAAGCCTGTATCTTTGTAAATACTGAAACAGTAATACAACATGCAAGGACAATATTTTCATCATACTTTTGATGCACTTACAGTTGCTGCTCTTATTGAATTGTTTTTATGCCGAAAACTGGCACTTCATTTTTTATTTGTTTTTGTCCATTTGCCACATATTGCATGCTGTACGCAGGACTGGACTTGCAATCGGGAACTCTGGGATTTCGCAGTAGTTTGCAACCCTGGAGCTTCTTCCAGGGCTGTATGGGGTGCCGTAATTCAGCTCGGAGAGTGCTAAGGCCAATTCTGTATGCAGACCCTGACAGTGCCTACTTCTGTCTCAAATCACCACCCTTTTACCATAAGCTTCTTGTTCTTGAGTAGGAAAATAAGAAATCCTTAGAATTATGTTACAGTGCACTTACCTGTACACACATTTGCAAGTTTACATCTGTGGGTGACCAGAGAGGGACCCTGGGGATAGGCGACACACCCCATCTCTCTACAGGAGCGAAAATGGAAGAAAGATGTCCAGATTTCCACCTGTCTCTGCAGCAGTGTACTGAGTAATTGGCAAACAGCACTGGCAGTGGGTTTTGGAAAGTCAGTGCAGATCTGCTTGAATGCAGCCCCAGCCCAGCAGCACTTGACACCCAGTGCAGCACTTGGTCTTGACAGAAAGGGCAGTGGAGGGGAACAGAAGGGGATGGGGAGAGCATGTTGGCAGTGTCTCCTGTATTGAAATAGGACTCTATTTCACAGAACAGGTTCTGATCTGACATGGTAGCAATGGTACTGTATGTAACCTGTGAGCTGTGGGTTGTGGCCTTAAATGGTGCCATGTATATCTGGGTTTTGTGTCTGATACGGTGATTCACAATAGAGCTATTCTGACCACTTCAATGTTCATGTTTGCATTGTGATGTAGCGTTGCGAAACTTACCAAGCCATCTTGGTTTATGGCATAAAATGGTTGTCTGCACACCTAGACAGTGTGGATTCTAGAGTAACAATACTACTTTTCAGTCCAGAGCAGTGCAGTTTATGTCTTGAAAGTGATGTTGTTCTACCCCCTTATGATATCTGGCTTGGCAGTTGTGTTTACATACATGTGCAGTGTAGGCACTGGCACAAAAATGTAGAAAGTGTGAATGCAGCAGTGCCATAACCTACAGGAAACTCTAGTGTCTGCTGCTTTAGCCTGTAGATTGACGATTTCCCAAGGTCTCGGGTGATTTCCACCTCTGAGTAAGACAGTACTTGGCAGCTGAAGTACTAATCCCCACCTTGTACCCAAGAAGAGATCAGCTGCCTCTGTCTGATCCTGCCTGGGTGGAGTTTACTCTCCAAAAGCAGATGAAGAGCAGGGGATACACTATCCGAAGGGGATACCAGATATTACACAACACCGAAACCTGATCAAAGCAGGCACAGAGATGAAAGGCGTGACATTACAATAAGCCACGATTGGAGGTGAGCAGCCATCTCTGACCTATGGTCCCTGTTTGTTCTGTGGCTGCATGGACTCCTTCCGCCAAATGTCCAGGAAGGTTCCCGCACTCACTGCTCAGACCACAAGAGGGTCCATGTTCCCAGAGGCCGCCGTATGTCGGGCAAGAGGTTGGGGAGGTATGGCCGGCACTCCACCGGCAAGACTGATGTATGGGTGGTCTTTGGTTAGGAACCTCTCCGTGGGGTGCCCCGACATGGTGCACCCCTTTCCCCATAGCAGTGCAGGAAGACTGACCCACCAGTGCTTGGAAAGTGGCCACAGAGGTCCCCAGTCACTGGAGTACCTTTTCTGAGCTGCAACATTGCAATCCTGTCTTAAATCTTCTATCCTCCCCAACCCATTTTGTGCTCACTCCAGATTCAGTGCTTCAGCTTGCTTGAACCCCTGCACAGGCATGTTGGAATGTTTTGCAGGACTCTGTAGACAAACTGAAGCAAGGTTGATGAATTTTGCATGTGATGTTCTGATACTCCGCATGCTCGCGGAACTCCGCGGAATTCTGTTGAGTTTTTCAGTAACTCCCCTGAATTTTGTGGAGTGAAAATTCGTGAGCTCTGTCCAGGCCTACTGGTAAACGAGGTATTGAAGACTCATTCTTCATCAAACAAAGTGCAAAGAGACCTGTCCCTTGTGAATATTTTGATAGTTCCAGAAATTGATGGAATTGTTTGGGAAAAGGTGCCCTATGATATTTTTGGACCGACACAAACTTTACAGATACTGTATGTATTTAAAATTTCCCAGAATGATATTATTACTCTTGGCAGAGTCTCTGATAATTTGGAAATTCACACAGTCAAACCTATGCTTGACGAGCTAGAACATGATACTGTATTTGAATGTGAAGATATGTATAGTGGAACATTTAATAATGATGAAACATTATGTTTTCACCACTATGCTCACCATCATTTACACAAAGCTAGTACTCCACATGCAGTATATAATTACACACAGTGGGAACATTGCCCTACACCACATTGGGTAGCTCCAAAACATTCACACAACCATTTGCATATTTTCTGGCAATAACACTTTAGACCCAGAGTCTTATTACTATACATTTCACCCTTCTCCGGCAAAGAAAAATATGTTAAACAACACAAAATTAATTCATTTGTCCCCCTTTATTTCCCAGTTGTCAATACAAGAGTATGACTTTTGGATGGACAATATTGATTTAAAATCTGTTTGGGGAACTAAAAACTGGCAAGTTCAAAGCAATGATTCTTTGTTTAGAGTGTGTCTTATACCAAGACAAATGATTTTCATGAACAAAACTGTGCCAAAAGCATCGGGCTCTGCCTGGCCAAGATAAGGGATATGAACACACCAAACATTCCAAAATTCACATGTTTTGAGAATTGGCAACAAGTCACAAATTATACAGCGGAAAAGTTTGAAAATATGCTCAAGAATGGTACATATAATTCTTCACATTCCAGTCCAGAGGGATGGCTAGTGTGGCCATTAGTTACTAATGGTTGTCATGCACATTTTTTGAACAACACAAAAGGGTTTAGAATAAGCAGACCAGACCCATGATATGTGCAGTCACAGCACTCGGTATTAGTAACAACATACAGCATGGGAAAATTGTGCCTTGAAGGGCTAAAACATTCTACGTTATCTGAGGTGAGAGAACACTTGTTTCTCCTTTCTGATGATATGGATTTAAAGGATTTTTTGTTAGGTCCTAGAAAGCCATGTAAAAAAAGCTTTTTGTGAGCTATATACAAGGAATTGGGAAAGGTTTCACAGCGGAAGCAGCTGAGCTTATACATGAAATTGACAGAGTTAATTTAGAAAAGGCTCTAGCAGTGGCTGATAATGGTATGACTGCTTTATCCACTAGGAGCTATTCTCTGACCAACATTGTGTCATCAGCTACTGATTTCATAAGTGACACGGCCCTTTTACAACACGGACAGAGTCAGCTTAGATCCATCATGCTATTAAGCTGGACTCTACAGACTCTGAGCAATGGTTGCATGCCCTGGAAGCATTTGAACACTATTGATTTATTTCTGCCATACAATTTAACATGAGAACAGAAAATTATGGCAAAGAAGGACGCGACATTCACAATGTTAAACATAGAAGATGTAGAGAAATTACCGTTCACTGTGGCAGAAACACTGTCAGCCTATTGGATAATTTATGGGTTTATATCTCTGCCAATTTCAACATTCCAATTTTCAAACTGCTGACAACACTATCAAGTAAGCAGATATGTGACATTAGGGGCGAGATTTGTACACAAGACATGGGTCCTACCTCTTAATTAAGGGCGTAGAATTGGCGAGACTGAGGTATTTCTTAGCAGCACAGACTGCAAGAGCACTCTCGGCCATTCTCTAGTTTGCAGGGGGTTACACTTCACGAAGCATGTAATGCGTCCAAGAAAAACTCAGTTTGTTATCTGAGGGTTTCCCCAGCTGTTGTAATTTGTCCGGCATTCAGATTACTTTTAAATGGGAGTTATTTGATATTGAACAACCAAGGTTGCTGTGGTATGAGACCGGGAGTAACAAATGTGCTTTTTCCACCTGCCCGTACAGTTAGAGAAGTGACAATACAGACTTCATATTCTATCTCTGACGTGAACTTTGATAGTCTGAGCAGTCTGAAAGCCTTGTTGTTTCAGAAAGAAGTTTCTTTAACATCTGCAAGGGCAACATTTGATCTTAAAGTTGCAGGGTCTTCTTCTGAAAACCAGTCGCTACTACACTCTAGCATCCCACAACTGTTCAGAGAACTTGTGCACCTCATTTTTAACACCTTAAATACTTCAGGAGTAATACACTTTTTTAAAGATACTGGATTTGGATTTGTTAACACTCTCTAGACTATCTTCGGAGTGATTGCATCCTTCATGCACTCCTTGGTTTCCAGCATTTTGGGGGCATACCACTTGTCCTGTTTCTGATTGTCAGGATCCTGGTTCTATTTTTGCAGCTCCACAATGCAGGTTCCACCACGAGGCTAAACGGGAATAGCACTTCCACATGTGCTACTATGTCATGAATGCATGATGCAGTATTTTGGCGCACCCTTACTTCAGGAACTAAATGACAACTGGTTTCAGCCTATATGGTTACATTGCCTACAGTCCATGTTCCGCTGTCTGCAGTGCACTTTCAAATGTGCCCTGGATAAAGCCTTGAAATGCAATTGGTCCAATCTACAGATGTGGAATTGCTGATGGGTCTATTAAGAATCCACCTGCAAAGATGTCCTGCACAATTGCGATTGCTGCAAAATGTATAATATGGGCCTTCCTTAGATGCCTCGTCTCCTGTGTTTTTGGATCTTGGCACATCCTCTGTGGAAGCACTGCTGGCTGTCACACTTTCAGCAGCTGCTGATTGCGTTGAATATGGGATTGGGTTGGGACCAATGTTATGTTCAACTGTCAGAGACATCCCCTGGGCTGGTACACAGTTAATCCCAGCACTTTTATATGCGATGATGCTGTGTTGCTAGCTGGAACAGCAGTGGGGATGCAGCATCTTCCCAATTCTTTTGTAGATTTTATGAACACTCTAAACCTGAGCACTAATTGCACAAAATCCTGTATCATGGTCATGGGCCCTAAAAATAAGTGTCATGGGAAATGTTTTGGGGAAGGTATTGAAATTGGCGGGGTCAATGCCTTTTCCTATTTGGGGGTCCTTTTTGGTGAAAGGGGGTCTTGGGCCCCATTAAGCAGCGCTAAAAGGAATACAATGGCTAGAGCCATATCGGCATCTTTTGACTTTGCTAGTAGACTGGGTGCTAAACCTGTTCAGGTTCTTGTTAAAGTTTCCAATCAAAATGTATCTCCACTGCCAGTTATTGGGGCAATATCTGGGGATATAAGGAGGCTACTGAGTTCCAGACAGTTGAAACTAAATTTTTGAGACAGCTGCTGTCAGTTCCACAATCCACAGCTTACTTTATAATTCATGAAGAGCTGGTGATGGTTATATCTCAGATCTATTGGCACTTTATCCACTATTAAGGTGGATTAGGATCTGGAATAACCCTTACCTTGAACAAAACCAGATAAATTTGAAAGATTGTCTATCTTTGGAGAAGGGTCATAGTATCCCATGGATCAGCTACATTACATCTACAGTGGGAAAGTTCGGACATTCAGAATTATATAGGTCCCCAGAAAGGATCACAAGGAAGGATTTGGGCTGGGTCAAGAAACATTTCCTTTCTGTGGTGCAGTCTGAGAGAGAAGCTAGAGAGCTCTGTAAATCTTAAGTTTGTGCATATACTGTAGTAAAGGCTTGTCCCTCAACAGAGTCTTACCTAGCAGTGGTCACATTTCCTCATCATCGTTTTCTCCTAACAAGATTTAAGTTACATCTTATGCATTGGTTGCTTGCGGAACTGCAGGGGTGGAATAAAGTTGCAAATTTGGGCCCCTGTAGTTGTAACATTTTTTTTCAGTGCATGACACCATGCCCTCTGTTATCTTTTGTGATCATTATTGTTGTTAAGACAATGATACATATTACTACTGTTAACAGGGAAATGTTTTTTTACAAGTAAGACCTACTCAAATATATCTATGGGTGCTGTTGAGTGCATTAATATTTCAATTTTATTTTTTGTTGTTTGATTATTTAAAATCTTACAATTTAAAAAAAAAAAAAATCATATGATAGCGAATACATTTAGTTAATAAAATATAACTTTAGGATAAAAGCATACATTATTAAGTTAATCAAAATCATCCATGTTATAAAATACAGCGACACTTAATAATGCAAACCTCGTAATTCAGATTAATTATTACATACTACGATCAGTCTTATGGGTCTATTTTCTTTCTAATCGTTAATATACATTTTACAAAGGCCAAGTTCAAAGCTATGTCATTTGATTGTAGACATCTTATAAGTGCTTCCCTACAGGTCCGTATTCTGCAGGTGTTAAAATGCCACTTAAGTACAGTTTTTCTTTCTTCCTTCAAATTTGGGCATATGCAAAGCAAATAGATAAAGTTCTCTTCTCCCATTTTACATAAACGGTAAAACATCGGTTCTGTTTGTTCGAAGCCATGGCATTACATGACATGATCCTGGGACTAGGCCAAAACGTGCTGTCAAAAAAATGTTTTTAGCTTCAAAGACCAAGGGGTGTCTAAATATGATTTAACCTTCACTGATGTATACCCATTTATTAGTGACCATGTATGTGTTCCTTTTGCAAGAGAATCTTTATCTTTATGCAGCGATAGATGCTTTGTTATTTTATTAATATTTTTTTTTAATGTTTCTGTAGTTATAGGCATCTCCCAGATCTCATGCGCTGAATATTCTTCCATTAATATGTTATGATGTAGCTAGCTTTTTAGTAGGGGCTGGCAGATCCAGAAAGAAATGTGAAGCAGACTCAGGGAGTGACCCTACTATCCAAGAGACAGGGTACCACTGGTAAACAAAAGAACAGAACTCTCTTGGACATCCGCCAAATTTTACCCACTTTCAAATGCACAGTCAATCTCAATTGTCCATTATACCATACATACACGTGTTCAACTCAATGAGACCACAAATCTGAACCCAAAAAGCAACCATATATTGCACAGCAACACAGCCTTATACATATATCATAATCAAAATTTATTAAAAATCAGTGATGAAGGATAACACAAAAAAGAAAGACAATTATTTTACACAAATTCATATGTTAAAAACAATAAGAACATTAAAAACCATCAGAGAGACAAAAAAATATATGTGAAATCATTAAATTCATCAGACAAGAGGTTATTTCAAAAATGGAATCAAATATATATAACACCATCCGTCTATTCACTCATTGTTTACATTAGACAGTTGGCTGTTCCAAAATATAACCCAATATAAAACCAGTAGCGTCGACGCATTTCAGTGGTAAAAGATTATTGAAGCACCACCTTCTTCAGGGCATGTATACAACTTGTCTCTCGCTCAACAAATTGGAAATGGTACCACTAATTCCATGTACACGTAAGAAAATGATTATGTAATTGATCCTTCCAAGCAAATTAAAATGTACGAATGGTCCAATTAGATCCACCGCTTCTTTACCCACTTGGTAAATTTTCCTAAATTGGTACGTGTATGTGCTCAATTTCTGACGGAGTTTTAAAACCGGACTTAATTTATGAAGTCCGTTGTTATATTTCAAGCCGGACACTTGTGCTTCGTCCCTTTCATTAAATTGAAACAGATAGCCGCATAAAAACCGTCGTCTCCTGACGTCTCGTTGCAGGGAATCAGATTTGTGGTCTCATTGAGTTGAACACATGTGTATGTATGGTATAATGGACAATTGAGATTTACTGTGCATTTGAAAGTGGGTAAAATTTGGCGGATGTCCAAGAGAGTACTGTTCTTTTGAGATCCAGAAAGAGACGACTTGCACTGGTCTCAGGTATTGTGATAAATTGATTTTATGTGGTTTAGGTCCTGTATTATTACTATAGAGAACATAAATTGGATGCTAACCTTCTTCTTTGTTTTCAAACAAATTCTTTAGCGTAATTTTACTGATACACTGGAAGCACTTTGTAACATTATTGAATATCATGTATTATTGATATTGTTTGTGTTTTTCATGGTTTTAATCAGCCAAATAAAGAATATTTGATTGACTGACTGGATTGCATACAACCATGTTTGTTCTTTGGAACTTGTGACTGGGGTGCCCATGAAAACATTGTCTGCAGAAATTAGAAACAACATTGTTTCGTCTGACTCCCAGAACATTTAAACAACCATGTACTTTCAAGAAGAAAACTTTTTTTTAAATCGGCAATCGTTTTAAGTAAAATCTGCCTTGTATAGACAGCTATTGTGCATTTTTCTTAATTGGCTTTTAATACATTTTGGCTTTCATTTTGCTGTAGTAGTGAAGTGCAAAGTATTTTTAAGATTTATAGGTCTCGTGAGTGGTCTTACAAATAAGGAGTGGGTGTTGTGAGGTTACATAGGCCCGGGCGCAAACACCTCCATTTTATATCTTCACGTTTAAAGTTGACATCTTTTTAAACAATGACTTTTAACACACATTTGCTTGCATGCTTGTATGAGATAGTGTACTCAGAAATGGTTTGCTTACAGTTACACTTCTTAGTAGGCACATTATCATCCCTTAGAACATTCTGTATAAGGTCTAGGTACATTGCGCAAAATGTAGTTGTTTGTTGTTGTCCATTCGGGACAGCGCTGGTTGGGTAGAATAACAAAGACGACCGGACCAGAACTAAGGCACAGAACGAATGGGTGCAGATTATTATATAAACTGCACCAAGCCTTTGTTTAGTCAGAGGAGCATTTTGTTGGGTTGTTGAGGCTGCCCCATGCCTGAATTCTAGCCCAACTGAATACTGTCACTATCCTGAAAAGAACAGCAGCCTGTTCTACACCAAGAATGGCTGCCAGATGACAGGCACCCACAGATAAATGGGTAGTTAGACCACTCTAAGGTATTCTGGCAAACATGCACACCCTATGCTTACTAGGAAAGGAAGCGCTAGGTAGGATTATAATTATATGTATCCATGAAATCAATGCAGCAGCACAATTGTTGAATTGTTCATCTTCTTCACCAAATGCTGGTTACTCTGTTTTGTTTCCACCTATTAATCATTGCAGCACACTTATTTTACACAAGAGTCCAATAGCTTCAATAAATATTTTAAATGCCAATTTGTGTACTTCTTGTGTCTCCCTTTGGGCATATCTGAGCTAACAGGGAAAGGGTAGATCTATTTCCACAACTTCCTTGAGAAATCAGGGTTGTCATGTTCTGAGGTTGCAGACACCATCTGGTACCTTGTAAGTTTTAGAGGTCCAGATGGCGCACTGTGAGCTAGCCAGAAATTAGGTCAACATATTCTGATAGCATGCGTTTACTAAGTCCCGCATAGTTTTGATGCTTATGTTGCTCAAATGCACAGTCTTACTGAAATAGTAGGAACCGTACAACTGTAGGTGAACCTCGGAAGTGTCGCAATTTTTTCGCCTGCGTCCTACCCCATAACGATAACAATAAACCAGCTGTGACCACTTGTCATCATAAAGCTTTGCCCTGTCTCTATAAGTGGTTCTTTGTTGTCTAATACCCTGTGATCTAGTTCCTGATTGAAATAAAACCCCAAGTACTTGAGGCGTGACAGCTTCCGCTGGAATGGAGAGCCGTCTATGACTGCTTTGGTCGTCATTCTTGAGAGTGGTAGGTCCTCACTCTTTACCCAGTTAACAATGTATATGGCTATTACTGCAAAGGCAGAGATGATATCTAGTAGCACTGGGAGGGAAGTGGTGATTGATGAAAGCATGAGCAGCATATCATCCACTTAGAGTGTCTATGGGCCTCCAATTGTGGAGATTCCCACGATCTCCTCCTTGGCCAGGAGGAAGAGTAGGATGTCAGCGGGCACCCCTGTCATGTCCCCTATGAATCAGGAAGGATCCAAAAGAAAACGCCACAGATGACCTAAGCCAAAAGGGAATCATAGAGCCAACGGACCTTGGAAATAAAATCAGCACCAAGACCGCATATGTGTAGTGTCACGAAGAGATAGCCTCATTCTTTTCTGTCAAAGGCCCTCTAGGCATCCCACGATGGGGGCAATGCTTCCTCTCACAGATCATTGGCTAGCGGCAAGGAGTGAGCCAGTGTGAGTAGGAGATTGTGGGATTATCGCCCCAGGACGAATCCCACTTGAGTATGATGGAAACAAGAGGGAATAACCAGTTTAAGATGGGCAGTCAGGATCACAGCCAAAATCTTGATATCTCCATTGAGAAAGGAAATGTGCAAATAACTGCTGTAGAGAAGGGGATCCTTTCCTAGCTAGGGGAGGACTGTGATGAGGGCCCTTTTGAGAGAGATCAGAGAGTATCTCTTTGTTCCGTCTCTTTGAAGGCGATGTACAGGGAATCCACAACTTCTGCCTTCCTCCATTTACAAAACTTGGCAGGGAGGGCATCCTCCCTGGGTGCCATATGATACAGGAGATTGGGGAGAGCTTGAGCTTTGTCCTCTTGGGTGATTTCTCCTGGTGTAGCTAACTGCCCACCTCATTTAGTCTGGGTAAATGGATTTTACTAATGAAAGCATCTATCTGCTTCAGGTCCATGACCACTTCAGGATGTCAAGGTCCCGATAGTAGTTTGCGATGGAATGCATTTGCTACTTCTTGCGGGTGGCTGACAATGCAGTCGTGCTCAGTCCTAATGGCGGGAATAACCATCCCTGCTTCCCTCTGCTGCAATTGCACTGCTAGTAGCCTCCCTGCCTTCTCACCCTGTTCGTAGTGGCATCCTTTCAGTTTTTGTAGTGCATATTCTGCATTAGTGGTGAAAAGTGTATTGAGATGCATGCACACCTGCTCAAGACGGCATCTGGTTGTAGTGGAAGTGCATGCTGAGTATAGACGTGTTAGGTCAGCAATGACTCCTTCTAAGGCACCCTGCTGTTCTGCCCTCTGTTGATTGATTTCAGTAGCATTTCTCATTATCTTCCCTTTGATGGTCACCTTGGCCACAGCCCATAATGATTGTGCCGAGGTTACCGACCCTTTGTTGTATTCAAGGTTGGTGGCAACATTGGATTTGGGCCAGTTCTTATCTTTGGGCTGTTCATAGGGGGAGAGGTTGAGGCGCCAAGTCTTATGAATCAGAATCCTAAGTCCCATACCATCCAAAAGAAGGATCAGCAAACATTCCAAATGTACTCCCTCTAGTATCAGGGTATCACATGTCAAGGTGAGCATTGCCTGGAAGGCAAGGAAGTAATCCAGCTATGTACTCGCAAAATATAGGCATATTCACTGCCTGCAGTGTGAAGTAGATGCCAGACCATGCCATGATCCATAAAGATATCACCCTGAGAATTGTTGAACACGTCAACAGGCCTGATGTGGTCCAGTCTTGCATCCTGCACCAGGTTCCAGTCACCCCTAATGAGCAGATGGGTGGCGTCCACCTCTGTCAGCAGATGACTAAGGTGCAGGAGGAACTGACACTATGGCCCAGTTGCTGCATAGATCAAGCCAACACAGAACACTGTATTGCACTTGAGCCTTTTGATGAATGCATACCGACCCTCTGGATCTGTCCACGTCTTAAGCACTGTGTATGGGAGTGATTCGTGCAATAAGATGACTACTCCACATTTCACAGACACCGTAGTCCCATCATCTGGTGACAGTTGACAGCTGCTCTGGGTAACCTTACCAACCTAATCCCACCGGAGTTTCTCATCCTCAGCACTCATGAGATGGATTTCCTGTATTAAGGTTATGTTGACATGTTTCGAGTTAAGATAGGTGAGTACTTTCTTGCGTTTTATAAACTGTGTTCGGCCATTTACATTCCATGATACGATGGTCAGTGATCTCGGTGATGTCATCTTGTACAGTGTCAGTAGTCAGTGGGGGTGGAGACAAGAGAGTGGAGTTCCCTGTCTCGCTGTGCTTTACAGGCTATCCACCATTAGAGGAAGACGCAGCAGAATAGATGGCGTGTTCAATGATGGGGAGAGGGCAAAAAATAAAGGGGATGGGAAGAGCGGGGGACCCTGAGGTCGCCTAGGACAGAGGTAGAGGTCCCATGCATGATCTAGAAGAGGGGAACGATTGGAGAGAGTGCACTGAATATGGGGGGAGGGAGCAAATCAGAACAAAGGCTGTAAAACTGGCCGCTGCATGGGACCAGGCAGAAACAAGCAGATGTTGTAGGGAGGAGGTGTGCAGGGAGGGAAGGGTGAGGGTGTGCCAGTTATGGCTAGCCCTCGGATGGTCGGCGTCGGGCACACAGCCGCATGCATTGCAGGGAACCCACAGAGAATGCGGAATGATGCCAACTGTCAGTGAATGTTTGGGGGCACTGTAACACAGTGGAGCAATGGCCCTAGGATGAGGGACTTTGGCATCAGTGGCGCAGTGGCTGGAGGTTAACTTTAACAGCTATAAAGAACACAGGATGGGAACCTTCAGACGCAATGAGACACCGCATCATGGGTGTGTAACAGTAATATTAGAGCTGACAGCCTTAGGGTGGTCTTCCCCCAAACTTTTTGGCTGCTTGCCTTCAATTTTGCCGAATATTTGCGTCTGTTGGCCTTAGGAATCTGTGCAATTTACTACTGCTAACTAGTGCTAAAGTGCTTGTGCTCACTCCCCTAAATATGGTTTTATTGGCATATCCACAATTGGCATACTACATTTACTTATATGTTCCTAGTAATGTGCACTACCTGTGTCCAGGGCTTGTACATTAAATGCTACTAGTGGGCCTGTAGCACCTATTGTGCCACCCACTTAATTAGCTCTGTAAACATGTCTCAGGCCTGTCATTGCAGACCTGGGGGCATATGTACAACAAAATGTTGGAACGTTGAGCTACGCCATATTTGGCAGCACCGCACTCCGACATTTTCAAAATGCAGGAATGCGCCAGATTTACTACAATGCGGTACACCCCTGTGTTTTCCTAGTGCTGGCGCTAAAATTACCTGCCTAGGGCCAATTCAGGGCCCGTTGCACCATAGTGCAAGGGGGCCTGCTTTGTAGGAAATGATTGTTTATGTGCAGGAAGGTGTCCGTTCCTGCACATAAACAATCCATAATGGCTATTTGTTACTTATATGTATGCTGCATTCTGCAGCACACATAGAAGTAGCAAATCATCATTATTTAATGATTCTAAACGATCATTAATGGCTTTCTGCTCTTTCTATGTGTGCTGCAGAATGCAGCACGCATAGAAAAAGCAAAAACGAGGTGAAATAAAAGCATTTCTCCTCATGTGCCATTCTAACGCCTGCTCTTCCATGGCATTAGTTTTTGGCGCTGCCTAAGATTTACACCTCCTTATAATTATGGGGTAGTGCCAAAAAGCCATGGATGTTGCAGTGGAATGCCCACAGCAACACCCATTGCACTCCCCTTTCACGCAGATACCTGTGTGAAAGGGTAGCATATTTACAAAGCAGCATTAAGCCACAAAAGGTGGCTTAACGCCGATTTGTAAATATAGTGCAGGGCATACCGCAACCAAAGAGTCAAAAATAGTGATGCTCCAGTGACGCTACGGTCTTGTACATACTGCCCCCTGTGTGTGCAGTTTTAAACTGCTATGTCGACCTGGCACGTGAAGCCTCTTGCCGGGCCCAAACCTTCCTTTTTAATACATATAATTCACCCCTAGGGTAGGCCCTGGACAGCCCAGAGGGCAGGGTGCAATGTATTGAAAAAGCAGCACATGCACTTTTTCACTGGTAGTGAAAAACTCTTAAATCCTTGTTTCATTACTGCAAGGCCTATCTCTCCCATAGGATAACATTAGAGGTGCCTTATTACATTTTATAAGTGTAATTTCCAAATGGGAAGAGTTGACCCCTTCAAGTTTGGTGTCTCTGGAATCATAATTTAAAATCCTAACTTATGGTGAAATCGGATTTCAAATTGCAATTCTGAAAATGCCACTTTTAGAAAATTGGCATTTTCTTATTTTAGCCATTCGGTGCCTGCTTCCTTTCTCTTATAACATTTCTGGGGTGGGTGACAGCTAGGCTTTGTGTATTCCCCATAGAGTGCCACACACAATGGGAGCTTAGGTGTGACTTGATGGGCCATCCTGGCTGGATGGGAGGGAGGAGCTGGTCCAGCCTCACACCTGAATAGGCTGTGTCCAATCCCCACACACAAGGCTGCATACCCCCCTGTAGTGAGTCTGGAGCCAGGGCTGACAGGGCAGGATATCTGTACACTTCAAAAGCTTGTCTTTGAAGTCTCCTGAAGTCTCCCCCACTTCAAACGGACCACTGGGACCTCCGACACCAGCAGTTCAGTACACTTCTGGACCTGTGGCTTCTCTGCCAGAAAGAAGGTCTTCTGTACTACTGAAGGGCTGCCACACTGTTGGGCTGCTACTCTGCAAAAACTGCCACCCTGCTGTGCTGACCTGCTGCCCTCCTTGCCTGGGTGAGAAGGACTGGTCCTGCATCACTTGAACCCAGAACCCAGAGTGACTCCAAGAGCTAATTTGCTGGCCTCCTGATCTGTAACCTCTGGGACATAACAGGCTTCCATCAAACTTGCACCTGCATCTGGACTCTGCCACCTATGAGTCTACCCGGTCAAGTGGTGCCACCTCAGTCGTGGACCCTTGGAAGTGGGCCTAATGTGCTTACCAGCAGAACTGATGCATCTTCTCTGCTGAGTGCCGCATCCTCCAGCCGAATCAACGCATCTCCTCAGCTGAGTGGCACATCCTTGAACAGAACTGTTACATTGCTGCTGCTGCGTGGGTTGGGCCTGGCGTAGAAGGTCCGCATCACCCTTGCATCATCGGAACTGGCACATCTCCAACTGAGCTCCTCACATCGCTCATAGACAGCAGCTCGATGGCGACACCGGCCTCCGCATCGCAGCCTCACAGCTCATCAGAACCGATACATTGCCTTGGTTGCACGCCGCATCCTTGGCACCCAGACTTCACATCGCAAACCTAGTCGAAGGGATACTCGACGATGACGCAACAGGACCTCACACCGCAGCCTCACCCCATCTCCAAATTGACATATGGCTTTGGCTGAACAACACTTCTTTGCCAGGGATCCACACAATGCTCCGCAACCATAATTAAGGTACTTTGGTTCAGTGTGCCTAACTGGGTCCCTGTAGTCATCCCACGCTCGATCGTGGTCGGACTGAATTTTTTACTTTGTCCCGGTCCGGTGCGGCCAGATATCCTAAATAGGGCTTTTTGCTGCTGGGAAATATTTTGTGTAAACAAATTTTATTCAATATCTCAAGTTCTATGCATTGGATTTTTGTCATTTTGGTCTTGTTTTATTTATTAATATATATTCTATTTTTCTAAACCTGGGATTGGATCATTTTATATGGTGTTTTCACAGTTTTACTGTTTGAAGCGTTGCACAAACACTTTACACATTGCCTCTAATTTAAGCCTGATTGCTCTGTGCCAAACTACCAGAGAATGACCACAGGTTAATTTGGAGTTTCTTGTGCCTTACCCTGACTAAGATTGTGGTTGCTGCTTGGCCAGGGTTCACACCCCAGTCAACAAGTAACCCAATTTCTCACAACTAACATTTAAATTAGACACTAAACAGACAGGCTATACTCATCTGCCAGCAGCAGAGATACAAGGAATGTTTAGTCCATGTTCGTATCAGTCTGCAAACAGACTTCAGCAGTGAGCGGGATTTATCATGTCCTCTATCCTGTGTAAGTTCCACCACCACTCTGATCTCTTTATCCTTTCTGTTTTTTGATCCAGTCAGTCTGTCCTGATGGCTGCCCATCTCAATGGAGCGGGCCCTCAGTTCCAGACGTGGATGCATTAGTGACCAGTGTGGGTGTGGTTGAGGCCATCTGGATTGTATCCATGCTCAGTTCCTGCAGGCCGTCCAGGAATAATCATGATTCCTCTCAGTTGAAAAAGTGTTTAGATTTGCCATCAACCATGACACACATGCGTGCCAGGTCATAAACACCATATTTAATGCCCCATTTGAGCAGCTGAGGTCTGAGGAATAAGAAGGCTTTCCACTTTTCATTTACCTCCTTGGAGAAGTCAGCCATTATGTGAATCTTGTGGCCTTCATAGTCATATGGTTTGGGCATCCGAGCTGCTGCAAGAATTTGGCACGCCTGTTCATGGCAGAGAAAACACACTATAAAGAGTCTCGCTCTGTCTGTTGTGGTTGGTCTTTGCAGGCAGATTTTCTGAGGTCTCTGGATCTCCAGTGAGGGAAAGAAAACAAGACCCAAAAGGTGGGAAAGGAGGTCCCAGAGGAAGCTGCGGGTGTCAGTCCCCTATGCCTTTTCCAGAATGCCAAAGAAACACACGTTGTCCCTCCAGCTCCTGTCTTCGAGATCGATGGCCTTATGTTGCAGGCACCAAAGTTCAATGTCCCTGTCAGGGTAATGGTTGATTTGTGCCTCCATCACTGTCAGTTGTTGATCCAACCCCCCCCCACTTGTTGTGGAAGTCAGTGATGTCTGCCTAGATGGACTTTGTTTCTGTTGTGAGCTTCATCATTTTTGAATTCATGACCTCCAATTTGTGCCCCATCGCAGTGATTTCCTTGAGGATCAAGTCGATCGTGTGTTCTGAGGGGCCCATGTGGGGCAAGTGTGAGTTTGCCCTGTGAGACACACTCTGTAAAAAGCAACTGCCACAGTGACTTCCCAGAGGACATCCTGCTCCACTTGATTGGCTGGCAGTGGCGCATTTTCCCCGGGTGCGTGTCACTTCTTCCGGGCAAATGAGCAGGAGGCTGCAAAGTGGATGGCATGAAAATCTCCACTGCACACTCAGCTGTATCCAACAGTGCAGTGTCAAGAAGGGCCCCCTAGACCATCAGATAACCCCTGAGGGGCAGCTGTACTGTGAGAAGGCATGGAGGAAGTGTAGAGAGGCCATTGATCAATCCCGGGCAATCCAGAGACGCTGATTGCAAAGTAGCGCTTCACATGGGGCATAAAGTCCACTTAGTGAAGGGCCTCTCAGCTAGAGGAGGGCACCAGCCGTCCTGCTGGAAACAGAGAGAGACCTGGGTCAGCTCAATGCCCCTATGTTCCTGTACATGGGGTGGGAATCCAGGTGCATTCTTGATCCAGCCCAGCTTGTCGCCAGCCCCCCTGCTGGAGGCTACCAGTGCTTGAGCAGGAGGCCGAGCACAGGAGCAAGAAGTGGGTCCTGGAAGGTGGCGTGGCAACCGACACATGCCCCACCCGGTCAATCAGTGGGGCCAATGTCTGCCTAATTAGAGCCCCCTGGGGGCGGTCCTACTCGTCTGGTTGACTTGTCAGCCAGAGTTATGCCATCGTTCCACGGGCAGGCCACATAACTCCTCCTGGGCTCAGTGCTGTGTCACCCACGGAGGCCAATTCTGATCTCAAACTGCACGTTCTGAGCCATGGCAGAGGGTGCGGGTCTCGGAAAGGCCACCAATGGTTCCGGGGATGCCTTATGACCGGTGACCATCTGGATTCCAACGTGCACCAGAGTTGGCACCCCGAGCAGTGGGGCCTCTGAATCAGGTGGCCATCATTGTCGGTGGCCAGGAAACAGCGTTTGCATCGCATGCGCTACAACGCATGCGATTACAACACGGTTGTTACAACGACTGTGTTGTTACAACGCAAGCCATTACATCGCAAGTCGTTTCTACGACTTGCTGTAGGGGGCGCGCCAAACTAAGGAATAGTATAATTTACTATTCCAACACCTTCCCTACTGTTGCACATGCTGGAGTTGGAATATTAAATTATACTATTCCTAAGTCCAGCGCGCCCCCTACAGCAAGTCGTAGAAACGACTTGCGATGTAATGGTTTGCGTTGTAATAATGCGGTCGTGGTAACGACTGCGTTGTATTCGCATGCGTTGTCGCGCATGCGATGTAACATCGCATATTCTCAGTGGCCAGACTCCCCCCTCACCTGATTTCTTAATAATCCAATTATTTTGCATTGGGTCAGCCAGTGTTGAAAAAGAAATTAAAGTAGATACTCCATGTTTGTATCGTGGCACAGAAGTACTCTTCAGAAGACATTATTTCTTGTTGAAGCCTGATAATCATTCAGATGAAGGATTAACTAGTTTACCAAACCAAGTGCTTCTTCACTGACTTCCCAAACAAAATAGCAATGGTTCCTCCAGTTAAAGAGGAAAAATGATGATGGGCCTGAACGTTTATGAACAAACTCCAAATAGAAAACAAATGCTCAGGGAACCTTTGTCTCAAAACAAATGTATTTTCATGTAAATCAAAATTATATACATAAACAATGCTACAATATTGGTAAAGCAGGTGCTCCATGTAATGGCACAGTGTAATTGATCAGAGAGCAAACAGTGAAATATACACATCAGTAGAATTAAAGAACAGGCACAATTTTGACCATATGCTATAAGAATTCGAATACAAAGCCTGAGATTAATGTGAATCTAGGCACTGAAATTCTGTATATTCAATATTTAGGCAATATAGTGAGGACTTCAACATTTTGACCCTATTGATTGCTTAATTGTAGGGTCTTCATCAGAACAAGGGATGTAAGCATCCTCTAAATTCTAAGAAAAAGTGGTTCTCTTAAGCCTGTGGTACCCTCTTCGGGTGATCATTAAAATTTACATTCATGGAATCATGAAGCACTTCAGTTTCTTCTCTCTCAAATCCTGTGTTATGCTTATTGGAGAAGCTCGGCGGTACCACCTTCATCTGAAGGGGCATGGAGAAGATGGGGGAGTGGGCATCTTTTCATCAGAGAAGATGAAGATGATGTGTGTGTTGTATGAACCGTCACAACATCCTGCTCTAGAGCAAGCTCAACTTTCTCTTGCTCTGTTCATATCTCAGGAAGATCAGGGGTAGCAGATGGTTGCTCCTGTTAAGTTTCCTTCAAAGATTTGGTTTGATGGGACAATTCCATTTCATATTCAGTGGTCTCAGTAGTGAATGCAGTCACTGCAGATTTGAGAGACAGCTGCTTTTGTTTGGGTGATGTTGGTGCCATTCTTGATTCAGGGATGATCCACCCAAAGTCTTCCTGTCTAGAAGAGGGTACAGCAAGAACCTTGTGTTGCAAACCTTGGCAGAGAATGGAAGAGGACTTGATGTCAATGGTGACAACAGACTTCTTCTCCTCATTAGCTGCCTTCTTCACAGGAGCCTGTTTCTATTGTACTGTCTTCTTCACTTATTGTCAGTCAGCATGAGCTGTAGCACTTAGAAGAGAGGTATCTGGACATCAATGTTAGAAAATACACAGACTTCTCTCCTTCTCAATCTCGTCTAACTGAAGCCAATAAAGAATAAGAAGCAGGGAAGATAGATGTGGTCATTCAAGTCAAGGCAATACAAGAGTTCAGAACAATAATATAACCATGTGCCAACTATCTGTTTTCTAAGACTAGGCACTAGTTAGTCAAAAATTAGAGACAACTGCATATATAATAAATATTTAGTGTCCCTCTAGGCCAGTAGACTCATGTGGGAGCGATGAGGAGGCTGGCAAAATGGATTAAATGTGTGAATTAATTAATAATACTAATAGGCATGGCCCAGAGGGCCAAAACTATATGAGAGAACATGTAGAAAAAATCTAAAAACAGAAAATAACATCCAGTGACTCTCCCAGGCCTAGCAATCCCTATGGGAGCCAAGGGGGGGGGGGGGGCTAGCAAAAATGTATTACATGTATTAACAATAATAACTGTGGACTAGAGACTACTACAACTATCCAAGAAGTGCCATATGTTAACAGGAAATATCTATAAAACAAGTAAACATGAGCACAAATATCTGTGAACTCCTAAATGACCATAGCATAATGACCCCAGCATTAGTAACAACCAATTATTTGACACATTATCAGGAATGGACAACATAGACAACATAAATGCCCATGAGGTTCCCGCTAGTATCGCAAAATGCTAGGCATGCACATGGCAAAGTGGAAGACATGAAAAGTATACAGATGGGCATCTTATGAGTCACACTGGTATCATAAAATGGTGGATGAGCACATGATAAGCAAAGAGGAGACATGGAGGACAAAGAAAACGTGCCTTTCTGCCTTCTTTCTCTTCCCTTCCTTCCCCCTCCATAACAAAACCATACAACATTGCAGGGGAAGATTTGAACAAGTATATATACCCAAAATGAGCCTGTTTCCATTGACTGACCTATACATCACCAGTGAAACAACAATGAGAAAGTACAAAATCAAACAAGGTAAAATGTAATAAAAGCACCACTGTAAGAATTTGGGTTGTTGGTTGAGAGGGGTGTGAGCCCTTCACAAGCAATGGCCACAATCTTTGTCAGGGTGAACCACAAAATTCACTAAATTAACTTGTGCTTAACCCTCTGGTAGCTCGGCACAAAAACAGTCAGGCTTAACTTAGAGGCAGTGTGTAAAGAGTTTATGCAGCACACAAACAGTAATAAAGTGAAAATACAACACAAGAAAAATCCCACATCAATTTAGAAAACTAGGGTAAACTTTAATAAATGATTTGACACCAAAACAACAAAAATCCAATGAGTAGAACTGGAGATATGCCATTTTAAAGTTTCCAGTTAAGTATAAAGCCTAAAAGCACAAAGCAGCACTGTGGTTATCTAATTGCGCCGGACCGGAACAAAGTCACAAGTTCAGGCCAACTGCAATGGAGTGCAGGCTGGATAAATGGACCAGGTTAGTCCCACTGAGAATTGTGCTTTAAGTCCTTGATGCGAAGAGTTGCGTCACACTGCATCGGTTCCGATGAGGAGCTACGAGTAGTGAGAGGCAAGGTCCCGCATCAGGATGCCTTGCACTGTGTCGGTTCTGATAAGGAGCTGCGAGGGCTGTGATGCGAAGTCCTTTGTCGAGTTGGATTGTGCTGCATCAGTTCCGGCTGGGAGCAGTGAGGGATGCGCTGCGAGATCCTGCTTCGAGTGCGTGTGCTGCATTAGTCCTGATGAGGAGCTGCGAGGGCAGCTATGTGAAGTCCTCCGTTGTGATGTGTCGAGTTGCGTTATGCTGCATCGGTTCTGAGGAAACCCACAGCTGGGCCAGGAGGAGTACACTTTGATGCCAGCCAAGGATGTAGAACCTGGGAGGTACCTCTTGGGGATCAAAATTCAATCAAGCAGAGACCAGCAACGGGGAACAGACAGGGCCGGTTGAGATTTGGCAGTTGGGAAGATGCAGGGCAGGTCTCTGGAGCTTGTTATGTCCCTGTAGGTCAGAACAGGAGGCCAGTCAGCTAGCCCTTGGGGTGACTGTGGTGGTTCTAGGTTCAAAGAGCAGGTCCAGTCTTTCTTTCCCAGGTAGCAGGGCAGTCCATCTTGCTGCAGGGCAGCAGTGTAATCCTTCTAGCAGCAGGCAGCAGAGCAGTCCTTCTTCTGAGTCTTCCACAGGTCCAGAAGTGACCTGAAGAGTAGGTCTGAATGTCACATGTGTATACCTGGTGTCCACTTTGAAATGGAAGACATTTCTGGAGTCTTCTCCCCACAGAAATGGTCGGAATGTTCTGCCTCCCTGCCATTGTCCCAGTATATCTGCAGGCAAAATAGACTGATGTGAAATCTTTTGTGTGTGAGCTGTGACAGTTTCTTTGAAGCACAAATGTGACAGTGACAGTGGATAGCTCCCCACTCATCAAGTCAGGGTGGCACATCCTACCAACACCCAGGGTCTCTATTGTGATACTGTCAGAAAGGAATATACAAAGGCCAACTGCCAGCTACACCTAATCATGTGACCCAGGATACAGGGCGCAATCGCCAAATGGTTAGCACAAGAAATGCCAACTTTCTGAAAGAGGCAATTTCAGAATTGTGACTTAAAATCTGACTTTACCATTAAAGAGGGTTTTAAATTACAATTCATTTGAGTGTAAACATGAAATTCATGCCTGTTTAGCAATCAAAAGTTATAACCCAATGTTATTCTATGGGATCACAACAGTGAAAAAAGAATAGGGGGTTTTTCACTACCACGACATGTAAAACTTTAAAAGTAATGCCCAACTTTTTTAAATGCACTGCCATATGGGCTGTTTAGGATAAATCTAGGGATGACTTATATGTCTTAAAAACGGAGGGTTAGGCCTGGCAAAAATGTTATTCAGCCAGGTCGAAAACTGCACACACAGTGGCAGATTTACGTTGAACTAACGCAGCGGGGTACAGCAAGTCATTTTGCTGCGCCGCGCTGCGTTAGTTTTGAAGCACAGGGATGCGACATATTTACAAGAATATGTCGCATCCTTGTGCTTCCCCCTGCGCTGGCGCACAAACTGCAGCCATGTGCCGGCGCAGGCACCCTTGCACCATGGTGCAAGGATGCCTGCGTCGTGGGGAGATTGTTTTTGTGCAGGAAGGGGAACCTTCCTGCACAAAAACAATCACTACAACCATTTTCCTCTTTCAATGCGTGCTGCAGAATGCAGCACGCATTGAAAGAGGAAAAAACGAGGAGAAATGAAAACATTTCTCCTCGGTGCGCCTCGCTACGCCACATCTAGGGTGGCGCAGCTTTTAGGCGCATCTCCAGAGTTACGATTTCTCGTAATTCTGGAGATGTGTCTTGTTCCATGAGTGTTACGTGGGAACACCCACAGCAACACCCATGGAACGCCCCTTCACCGCAAAGTGCTGCGTGTGAAGGCGCCGTATTTACAAGGAGAGGAAAAGTCACGCAGGGTGGCTTTTCCTCTCCTTGTAAATATGGAGCAGCCCCCTGCGCCACCAGTACGTCACGAAAAGTGACGTAATGGTGGCGCAGGGGGCTCGTAAATCTGCCCCACAGTCTGCAATGGCAGGACGAGACATGTTTCATAAGGCTACTTAAGTAGGTGACACAATAAGTGCTGCAGGCCTACTAGTAGCATTTAATTTACACGCACTTGCTACCTGTAGTTCCGCTTTACTAGGGACTATAAGTAAATTAAGTGTGCCAATTGGGAATAAGCCAATTTTACCATGTTTAAAGAAGAGAGCACAAGCACCTTAGCACCAGTTAAAAGTGATAAAGCATTTAGGGGCATATTATCAAGAACGGCGTTAAAATTATCGCCGCTTTAGCGGCAGAAAACTGCCGCTAAAGCGGCGATAATGGGCTTGATAATATGCCCTTGAGAATTCCAATAGAAGCCCATGTTGACACCAGAACATGGGCTTCTATTGGAATTCTCAAGGGCATATTATCAAGCCCATTATCGTCGCTTTAGCGGCAGTTTCCTGCCGCTAAAGCTGCGATAATTTTAACGCCGTTTCTTGATAATATGCCCCGTAGAGCCCTAAACCAACGAAAACGAATTCAGAAAACAAGAGGGGGAAGACAAAAAGTTTGGGGGTGATACTACAGAGAGGGCCGGGATCAAAAACTGCAACATGGAAAGTGACAAAGAAAAACGTAATATACATTAAAATGTGCTAAACACAAACAGCCCTAGACAGCAATTTCCACAGCCAAAGACTTTTAAAAGTTACCAAAAAATGCGCAATATTCACCCAAGTTACACACAGACACATAAGCACAACATGGTGGGGTAACATGTGGGGTGGGAATTCCATGAGATTATGCTTGAATTACATAATAAGGGCAATTCTGCATTTAGCGCTATTTCTTAGCACGAAAATGCCCCATCGTCTCCAAAACTGATGCAAGGGTGCATTTTGTGCTAAGAAATAGCACTAAATGCAACAGAATATGAGTAACGAGTGTGAGCAGCTGCTCCCGCTCTCTAAATATGCTCTTGAAACAGGAGTTTCCCCCAACTTACTACGGATATTTAGCACACAAGGGTGCATTTGGCGCTAAGAAATAGCGTTAAATGGCCAACGCTAATCAAAAATCTATTTTCAAGATAGTCAACACTTTCACCATCCCCATATTCCTTAAATAAGAGAGATTCCCCCATCACAGTCTCTCTCTGCGATCGTATAGCCGAATATTTTGAACAGAAGGTCCAGTCTTTACAACAAAATTTCCCAGCACCTCCCACCTCTCCCGTTACGACAACTGCTGATCTAGGAAACAACAGACCATCTCTTCGAGCTTTTCAAGCCATTAGCCTAGAACAATCCCATCAGGCTACTCTTGCAGTTAAATTAGGTTCTCCCTTTGACCCATGTCCCCCTTTAATTCTACCCGACATCATAGACACTGTCAATCCAGTCATCAATACCATAATAAACGCCTCTCTTTCACTAGCAGAAGTCCCCAATGAATGGAAAATTGCAGCAGTCAAACCGCTCCAAAAGAAACAATTTGCTGATCCCACCACCTTTACTAATCTTCGACCCATCTCTTTGCTCCCATGTCTTAGCAAGATTACTGAAAAGCTAGGTAACCTTCAACTTATGACCTATTTGGAAGGAGCGAACATCTTACACCCTAATCAATCAGGTTTCAGGCCTCAGCATTCTTGGGAATCAGCCTACCTGTACACTGCTGAATCCCTTAAAGCCGCTTTAGACCAGGGAAGGAATGCTGTGTTGGTCTTATTAGACCTATCAGCGGTTTTCGACACAGTCTCACATGGCATTCTCTTAGACTGTCTCGCATCTTATGGTATCTCTCATCTCACCATGGCCTGTCTGAAATCTTTTCTACAAAACCGTAGACAAGTCATTACTCTTGGACAATATCAGCCAGTAGAAAAACCTCTGCCCTACGGGGTCCCACAAGGGTCCATTCTCAGTCCAGTACTCTTCAACGCCTATATGGCTCCTCTGATCAGTCTGATATCGTCCTTTAACATCGAGACTATCTCATATGCGGACGATACGCAGCTAATTCTGGTGTTAGATAAAAATACCACACTGGCTGAGGAAAATCTCCGTCAATGTCTCACAGCAGTCTTTCATTGGATGAAAGCAAACCACTTAAAATGTAACTCCGAAAAAACGGAAATCATGCCACTAGGGAAAGCGAACACCTTCTCCCCTAGTCTATGGTGACCTTCTGAAATGCCTCCTCCCCCCAATACAGTAACGGTAGCTAGGAACCTGGGGGTCAAATTTGACTCAGCACTTTCCTTTCACCAGCAATCCCTAGCAGTGGCTGGGACCTGCTTCCATCTGATAAAGTCACTTAAAAAGTTCTTCGACCTACTCCCCTACACGGCTAGACAGACAGTTGCAGTGACCCTAATCACCTCCAGATTGGATTACTGCAACAGCCACTATAAAGGTACTAACAAGTCGGTCCTACACAAACTACAGATGGTACAACATGCAGCAGCCCGACTAGTACTAAAATGGCCTAGGAGCTCATCAGTATCTGCTGTACTGGAAACACTGCATTGGCTACCCATCCACAAAAGAATCCTGTTCAAGATCTTGATAATTACCTTTAGAATTTTTCATTTCTCAGGCCCCCGTTTCCTTCTGCCCAGGTTTGCACGCTATGTGCCACACTGTACACTCAGATCATCTTGCGCAAATCTATTAAAACCCCCTGCTTTTAGATGTTTTTCAAAAGGGGGTAAATCTAACGCAGTTCTTGGGACCAAGGCCCAACCACCTAAGTTTCCTCCAATCAGAAACCCTTTTTAGGAAAGCTCTGAAAACATGGATCTGTAAGGCCCCTGATGCTCTATGCAGATCACTCACCTAAATCAATTTCCCAGTTTCAGTTCATGTTCATTAGGGATCCGCTCACCGTCATGATGCTCCTCGGAGTGAAAGTTTGCGCTTTACAAGTTCCTTATAACATAACATAGATGCAGCAGAACATGAATAAAGAGTGCAAGTGGCTTCTCGCTCTCACTAAATGTGCTCTTGCTTTAGGATTTTTTCACCCAAATTAGTTTTAATTACATGACCAGAAGTAGTTGCGTAATTATCGATTATTCTAAGTCGAAGAGTAACATGAAATTACTCCAATTGCTCCAATGTAATAATTCTGCCCATGCCAAGGTATCATATGGCAAAGAAGGTGCCTGAGAATAAAGAAAAATGATTAGCTATATGGGACTGGACTGTTGGAATCTCCCTAACCACTCCCTTGACTTCAAGCTGCATCCAGCTGATGAGCCCATAACTAGGGCAAAACCGGTCCTGGGTTGCTTGTGTTCCGGTTCAGGGAGGACCTGGCCTGGCAGCTCGCGTTGGACTGGTCCCATGAGGAGCAGGGATGAGACTGATTTGTATATGGCTGGGTTCAATTTTAGGTGGTATGGTGAGCAAAAGAAAGATGGGTTGGGATGCTACCCTGATCAATTGCCAGTAATTAGACATACTGCAAGCACACCTTCCATCACCTTATGGATGTTTCTTGTATCGCCCTAAATGGCATTGGTATGCCCAGACAAGGGTCCCATGCTCACTGTGGCACTGGAACCAAGCTGTACCCGGCTGATGAGCCCATAACTACAAAGAAACAGGTCCTCAGTTGCTTGTGTTCTGGTTCAGGAAGGACCTGGCCTGGCAGTTTGGACTGGACTATTCCCATGAGGACCAGGGTTGAGACTGATATGCTTATGGCTGGGTCCAAACTGAGGTGGCATAGTAAGTAAAAGAGCAATGGGTTGGGATTCTACCCCGAGTGATTGCCTGTAGTTAGATAAATTGCAAATATACCTCCTATCACTTTTTGTGTGTTTCACATTCCCCTACTGATCTTGACAGCAGAGCAACTAGGGTTTATATGACCTTATGAGACATAACAATGATTTATTCATGCAGGCTCATGGTCAGAGAACCTACCTTGAAAGCAGGTTAAAGAATTTTACTGTGTGATTAAAGTATACTATAAATGTGTCTAAGGAACCTAAAATCATATTTATAAAACCTTTTGACAGGCCTCAACCTTCCTTTTTAAATACATATGTCACCCCTAAGATGGGCCGTAAACAGTCTACAGGGCAAACTGCAGTGTATTTGAAAAGGTGGACATGTACTTTTAAGTTTTGCTTGTCCTGGTAGTGAAAAACCTACATTTAATAAGTGATTACTTTTGATTGGAAACAGGTAGAAATGTCATGTTCAGACTCAAATGAATTGCCATTAAAATCCCCTTTAATGGTAAAATCAGATTTGAGGTCACAATGCTGAAAATGCTACATTTAGGAAGTTGGTGTTTTCTTGTCCTAACCATTTAGTGCCTGCAGCCTGTATCCTGGGCCACATGACTAGGTGTAGCTGGCAATTGGCCTTTGTGTATTCCTCTCAGACAGTATTACAAAAGATGGACTAGGTGTTGACAGGATGGACCAGCCTGACCTGATGGGATGGGAGGAGGTGCCACCTACCGCACTTTAACCCCTTCGATGCGTGTGACGAGCTCAGCTCGTCATGCTGCGCGGTAGCGCTGTGTGCATGACGAGCTGAGCTCGTCACGACCACACCCGCGATCGGAATGTCCAGCACACGAGCGGAATTCCGATCGCGGTCAAGGGGTTAAAGGAACTGCCTCAGCGCACACTCAAATAACTTCACAGTAGGCTTTGCGACTCCAGACATCCTGGGGCCAGGGGAAGGAAGGAAATTCAAGATCTAGATGTGGGGGAAAGTCTAGAAGTTTCTCCCACTTCAAAGCTGACACCAAGTATAAATATCGGGTCCTCAGACCAACTCTTCAGTAACCTTGTGGATCTATGGCTATTACAGAAGAATGACGGCCTTACTTCCCAAGGACTGCTCTGCTGCTTGAAGCCTGGTTTGCTGTCTGAGAAGGAAGACTGGACATGCTCTCTTCATCCCAAGCTACCTGAACTAACTCGAAGGGTCAGCTGACTGACCTCCTGTTCTGAGATACAGTGACATAATGTGCTCCAGAAGCCTACTTGCATCTGCCCAGCTGACCTGCATGGACCTGCAAATGGACCTGCATGGCCCTGCAAATGGACCTGCCAGAGCCCTGCTGGCCTCTGCAAGAGTGAGTCCCTGATCCCTAAGAGGCGTTTCCCCAGGTCCTCGGCCCTTGGCTAACATCAGAGTGTATACCCCTGAAGTCAAGGAGAAATCCTGAAGCTGTGGGCTCTTCATGCCAAGACCTCGTCACATGCGCCAACCACCAACGCGAAACTACGGTGAACCCAACTATCCGTGCTACAGCAACTGCCAGTGACAACCAGCAATGCAAGATCTGCATTTCACGCTACATCATCGAAAACCTGTGGTGGCCACCAACGCTAAGCTCCAGCAAACAGTGTCCGGGATGCCCGGCAGGATCTTCACGCTCAATGTCGACCGAACGCAATGCCCTTTCTGCTCTGAGCACTACAGCGATGACCATCCGTGCCGCTCTCCTTGCTCCTCGTGGCCTCCTCCACCCCTAACAGGACTCTTCGTGAGGGACTTTGAAAAGGTAACCTTTTCGGTGGGACTAACCTGGTTCTTGTATCCGGCCAGCTCTCCATCGTGGTTGGCGTTAAATTTTGACTGTGTCCTGGTCTCGTGCAACCAGATACTCACAGTTGGCGTTTGGATCTTTTAGACGCTATTTTGCGCTAAAAAAAATTAAATATATAACTCTACTAATTGGATTTAATTTGTTATGGTGTCATTTTATTCATTAAAATGTATTCTATTTTTCTAAATTGCTTTGGGATCTTTCTTGTGTTGTGTTTTCACTTTATTACTGTTTGTGTTCTGCATAAATACACACACATTGCCTCTAAGTTAGGCATGTCTGCTTTTCTGCCAAGCTACCGGAAGGTTATGTACAGGTAATTTAGGGCCTGATTACAAGTTTGGCGGTGCAGCTCCGGGTCTGCCCTGTCGCCTCACCACCAAAACCATGGTTGGGACGCCCGCCAGATTACCCGCCCGCCAGATTACCAGTGTATCTTGCGTCTGGTGGGCTTTTTTTTATGTTCCCACTGCGGTGCCTCAGAAAATGGGCACCGCAATGGGAACGCCAAAATCAGTTCCTGCAGGGCATGGACTGTAAAGTCCATGCCCTGCAGGAACTGGGGTGCATGCACACAGGGGGGCACATGTTGTGCCCCACTGTATGCACCTCATGGCCCAGATACAACAGTAGACCATGTAGGACCCCCTTTGTTTTCTCTCCACCATGATTTTCACCAAGCAGGAATCGCCGTGAAAACCATGGCGGAGAGGAAACTTGTAATATGTTTGGCAGGACCAAGTCTGAAGGAAGTGAACCGATTAGAGTCACTCGGGCCAATCTCGAACTCCTTTAGCCTTCCAAGAATGAAGAGTCGATGACGCAGTAGAGAATACAAACAATCTAGTTTATTCACTGCAGTGGAGTCCAATCGGACCAGCATCCTATGATGGCTGACGAGGGACTGACTGTTACAAGCATAAAGTTACATTATGTATGTTGCGGAGCCTACAAAGACCCGCCTACCATGGACAGGTGTCGTAATACAATGGAGTACAGAACATAAGTCTCGACTCTGCAGCCTGGTACAAGCTATCTACATTTCAAGGTTGTCTGGCCTATCCTCCCCTCTAGATAGGTGGGAGAAGACCTCGATCTCAGAAGAAAGGCATGCGCTAACGAGCTAACATGGACATTGAAGAAACGAACCTTACCAAGAACCATTTCTCGTAAATTAGCAAAATACAGTTTCAAGTATGCAAGTAACAGTTTCGATTGCATTAGAACATGGCGTCTTTCTAACTAAAATGGCGGCACAAATGTCAATATAACTGGTGCATCGTCTGTATCAACTCATTACATATTTCACACAATACGTAAATATAATGTATTTAGCCATATAAATGCTAACATAATATGAAGTAAAATACGAGTAAGAGGTAAAACTACGTTTCAATTCTATCAGACCCTCCTTTTAGCGTTATATACTAAATCATCTTTATTTGCGCTATCAGGTAGGGTCTTTACAATTCTAATAGCTAAGAGCAAACTTTAATGGATAAACAATAATGTGGCTAAATAGTATCACATATAGTGATAAAGTTCACTGAAAAAGAATTGCAGTATTAATCATCAGCAACACAAATACTATCAGGAACAGAATTGGCAAGGGAAGTACTTGATCCAAAAACTCCCTCATCCAACTGCAGGAGGGTGTCAAGCTCTTGTTGAAGCATTATTTTAGCATTGGTGTCATGAATCGAGCTTCTTTTGGGTGTAAGATAGGTGGCACAATATGAACAACATAAAGGAAGACACTGTATCAGGACACAGCAGCAAATTAGAATAATAATGAAATAAATCACTTTCTCTCAAATCCAGCCCCAACCACCAAACAGGGACCAACTCCAATTGCCGCTCTCCATGACCTTAACGTTCTCCAAAATGTCTAAAATATGTTGAGTAATATTTCTCTCCATATTCGTGATGCCGACCACGCACTGATCTCCTATTACAGCGCATGCTCCACCATTCTTAGCTAGGATAAAATCTACAGCATACCTTGTTTGCTCGGAATATATGCGCATACTTTCTAATTGAGTGGTGATGTCTCGTAAAGCGGCCACTGTCGAATTAGATAAAATCTGTAATTTACACCCAAAATATTCTCTAGCACGTTCACCTCTAGCCATAGCAGTACCACCGAATGTGATAATAGAAGAAAGGTTGTACCCAAAAGTAATACCATTGCTATAATTATTAACTTCCAAATCAGTAACTCCTTCGCAGAATTCCTTGGTCAATGTTCTTTTTACCCATTTTATTTTTGGTTTACTATGCCTGCAAGGTACCCCAAGAGGTAACACCATTCCCGATGCTACGTCTTCTGTACCATTGTACATATTAGAATAGGTGCCATTGGACAGAAAATAGAAACCAGAGTGCGCATAAAGTGGACCTTGGTAATCTAATGGAGCATATCTAGTGCTCATGCCTTTCATACTAGGGTCATCCTTTTTCCCTAAACGTAGGATATTTTTGTATACTATTTCTCCAGAACAGTTAAGATACAAATAAGTATCCGTACTATTTAATTCAGGGCAACACGCAGGATATATTCCTGCTTCCTGAGTGGCAGTCAGATCTTGATAATGCCATCCTGTCAGTGTAATATTTCGTTTGCTGAAATATAGATCACCACAATACATTTCGGGCCTACATCCCTCTTGGTTTTTTATAATATAGACATGGTCCAGGGTATCCCAAACCAAATTCACCTTTTACCTCTACAAAGGTGGAGGGACAAACATATGTGTAATTTACCAGTGAGAGGGGATAGGCTGTCCATAAACTTGTAACAGAATCAGTAGGATAACAAGCGGTGTTGTCCCCAAAGACTTTTCGGTGGGTATCCAGAAAAACATTATTGAGCATAGTGCGCTTCTGACGATCTGAGGGAACTGCTTGATACAGGACACATGGCGATATGACCACAGAGCATTCCATTACCCAGAACAGTCCCCCTCCCCCCAATAGGAGCAGTAATATAACCAAAACCCCAAAAATCTTTTTCTTGAGCAACCATTCATAACCAACCCGCTCTGGGCGCATAGCAATAGGACCTTGTTCATCTACTGCAAGGGGGCGACTAAAAGATACATTTTCCCTATAGTTATATTCATAAATCAAAGCATCAAAAGAAAGAACGACTTAACATGGAGCCAATGATAGAGAAAACACAAAGAATAAAAAAGGAAAAATAACTCAAAAGGAATTATGAATCAGGGTCCGTTTTAAGCCTCCTTGGCAGGCTTCTATCATCCAATCCTCGGTGGTGCTATTTGAGCACGCAGCGGTGGAGCCACACCCTTGCAGCTCGTCGACAATTGTTCACTGTTCTCAGGATAGGGCACTCTTCCTCCTTGGAAAATACCCTCAACTTATCCTGTTCTGCGTCACAGGTAGTGCACCAATCTTCTGATCCCTAATCTAACAAGAAGATGCAAAAAAGAAACAAGGGCTTTTGTTACTTGTCTTATGCAATGAAGTCCATCTCTAACTACACTCACTTCTCTTTTGGCGCACCACCTTTCCGTCGAGGACGCAAATTATACGTGTCTTTTCCAGGCACGGTCTCATCTTGAAGTAGAATCTGTAATTCAGGGGACGTTGAGGACTGACACTCAGGTTCCAGGGGGTCGGATAAGGTGGAACCCTTAGCAGCCCTTATTTCCGGGGGAACTGCTTCGTTTAGCACGTCATCATTCTCTGCCTCTGTTTGTGTCCAAACCAACTGAGCATCCGAGAACGGAAGGAATTTCGGGACCCTGTCAGTTTTGTGATCCTTGATGCCTTCCCTCACCCATGCATCGTAGGGCAGGGGCAGAGGCACTCTCTTACAGTGAGAGGCATGCACCCAGTTCTTCCGACCTTCCACTCGCACTGCCGTCCTTGTGGCAATAAGGACCAAATAAGGCCCCTTCTATCTTGGCTCCGAGCCGTCCTTGCTCTGAAAGCTTCTAATCAGTGTGTAGTCACCCGGCTGTATCGTGTGCCCAGGCCCCTCAGGTGCTGGAGGCAGCGCCTCATGTATCTGTTGATGAATAGAACGGAGACTTTTAGTAAGTTCATACAAATAGTCAACCAACAAAGGGTACTCTATATCTGAAAATCTCTTCGGTCTAGGGACTCCCCACACATTCGCTGGACGACCGAAAATTTCCTCACAAGGAGATAATCCAGTCCTGGAATGGGCAGTCATTCTAGTGGACAGCAAAGCAAGAGGTAATGCATCTGCCCATTGTAACCCAGTACTTTCTTTCACCTTTGCCAACTTTAACTTGAGAGTACCATTGCACTTCTCAACCAAACCTGCTGACTGGGGGTGATTGGCTGCATGAAATTTTTGCCGAATATGCAAACCATCGCATATCAGCTGGATCAATTTAGCATTGAAGTGACTTCCATTGTCACTCCAGATCAAGCGGGGCATACCGTAACGGGGGAAGAATTCCTTAATAAGGGCCTTTGCCGTTGCCTTGGTGGTGTTTTCTTTTGTAGGGTAAGCCTCAATCCATTTACTAAAAGCACAAACTACCACTAGCACGTATTTCAAATTGTTAACTCGTGGCAGTTCTATATAGTCTATTTGGAGTACCTCAAAAGGAAAAGAGGGAGGTGCAAAATTACCAGAAGGTGTAGGGGTACCCTTCCCAGGATTGTGTCTAAGACAGATCATACAGTATTTCACCAAGTGAGTAGCAACCTTTGGAATATTGTCATTGTTCCACACAGGATCTAGCAGTTTGCAAATACCCTTAGCGCTAATATGAGCTGGACATGTGCCATCGTAACCACGGGGAGTACATATGCATTTGGTAATATCCACCTCTGTTTCTCGGAGAAATCAATCCAACATCCCTCGTCATCTAGACGCCCTGTTTTCTCCTGCTACACTGCCAACTCCTCCACTGTCGCTTCACTCTGAATCTCCTTGACATTGGCTAGTGTGTCCTCAAACATCCCATTATCAGGCACCCACCTAGCTGGGCCTGCCACAAACTTGTTTTCATCTTTGATCTAGCTGTCTCCTTAGCTGTCTGATCTGCAAATGAGTTTCCTCTCCCAACATCATCAATAATTGCTTTATGGGCACTACATTTTATTATTGCCAATCGTTTGGGAAGAGTCAAAGCTGTCAAAAGCCTTTCTATCAACGGACCGTGTTGGGTTTTGGTCCCATGCAATGTCAAGAACCCTCTCTCTGCCCAGAGGAGTCCAAAATTATGGGCCACCCCGAAGGCGTACTGGCTGTCAGTATAAATATTGACAGCCAGTCCTTCGCTCAACTCAAAGGCCCCCAACAGGGCAACCAGCTCCGCAACCTGTGCTGATTGATAAGGAACACGTGACGTCTCAACTACAGTGTGCAGTGTGGTAATAGCATACGCCGCTGTAGTAGTGCCATCTGACAATTTAAAACAAGAGCCATCAACATATAGTTCCCCTTGTGGGTCAGATAAGGGAACATCAGTCAGGTCTACCCGTCCCTTTGCCTCTTCCTCTGTCCGAAACAAACAATCATGGACATCCTCGTCCTCTTCTTTCGAAGGGAGGGGTAGTAACGTGGCTGGATTCAGTGTGGCACATCTTTTGATAGTAATATGAGGTGCAAACAAGGTCAATTCATATCCAGTCAGACGGGCACTGGTAAGGTGCTGCGTCTTTGTTTTGTTCAAAAGTACATCCACAGCATGCGGTCCCATTACTGTGAGATCATGATTGAGAACGAGCCCTGCCGATTGTCGAATAGAGACCGCCGCAGCCGCCGCGGCTCTTAAACAGCTCGGTAGCGCTCTAGCGACAGGGTCAAGCGTAGCGGGAAAATAAGCACACAGCCTCTGCTTACCTCCAAAGGCTTGTGTTAACACAGAGAGTGCGCACCCAGCCGCTTCGTATACACACAGCACGAAGGGCTTCTTGTAATCCGGCGTACCAAGCACAGGTGCAGAGCAAAGCGCAACCTTTAATTGTTCAAAAGCATGCTGACATTCATGCGTCCAGGGTAAGGGTTCATGCACATCTTTAGTGGTTAGGTAAAGCAAAGGCTGTATTAGTAAAGAGTAATCAGGTATCCAATGCCGGCAATACGAGGTAATGCCTATGAATGCACGCACATCCCTTTGAGTCTCAGGGACGGGCATCGTAACAATGGCATTAACTCGTTCAGGTGTTAGCCTTCGACCCTCCTTCGACAGCAGGTGACCTAGATAGGTGACCTGCTGTTTACAATATTGGAATTTAGAAAGGGACACTTTATGTCCGCTTTCTGCCAAATGCATTAACAATTTTACCGTGGCATCCCGACAACCCTCTTCGGTGTCGGAGGCTATCAAAATGTCATCCACATATTGCAATAATACATTACCTGCGGGGAGAGAGAGAGAGTCCAACTGACCTTTCAAAGCTTGACTATAAATACTAGGACTTTCTGTATACGCCTGAGGAACCCTACATAACTGGAAGCTTTTTCCAGCTAAAGCAAAACCAAATAGATGGCGGCTATCAGGTTGGACAGGAATGCTAAAGAAAGCATTCTTCAAATCGATCACGGAGAAATATTTTGCCGAGGAAGGGATCATTGTGAGGAGGACAGTTATATCGGGAACCACCGGAAACTGAGGAACAACTATTTTATTAACCTCCCTTAAATCAATTACAAATCAATAAACATCAGAGTGTGCATCAGGGGAGTCCACGGGAGCCTTTTTAAGGCTAGGAAGAATAGGGCTATTACACACATTCGCTACTGTCTCCTCCACCACCCCCAACTTAACCAAATCCTGTATATTTCACATCAAAGCCTGTTCCCCAGCTTGTGATATTTTGTATTGGTGAATACGAGTAAGCACAGCATTATCCTTAATCTTGATAAAAACAGGTGGTATCTGTAACAACCCAACATCAGTGTCCCCTGTCGCCCACAGTGAAGATGGGACATCCCGAAACTCAACAGGAAGTGGTGCATCCTTTGCAAAACACTGTCTCACGCCATCTACATTAGGTCCGAAGGTCATATAAACACCATCTGGGGAACAATAAACAGTAGTACATAGCTTCTTTAATAAATCTAAACCTAAAACATTTTCACCACAATTTGATGTCAACAGAAACGGAGAATCTACCGTAAAAGGACCTACAGTCAAAGCTAAATGTTTGGAAATGGGGCTCACAACCGGTACGCCTGAAAAACCTACCGAGACATTATTGCGGCCAGACAGGGCGGCCCCAGGGACCAGTGTATGAGAAACAGAGCTATTCATGGCACCTGTATCCACCAAAACGTTTTTGCGTCGAACCATGTAGGTCGGCTGTGACATAAGGACCACGCTGATCTACAGGAATCTGGACTGGTCCCTCGCCCTATCCCTTGCTGTCCTAGCTATAGGACGTCCCTGTAACTTCATCGATATCATAATCATCATGGTAATACTGTCCCCCCCCGGGGTTCATCAAAATAATTCTGATCAGACCGACCCCCTGAGGATGCATCCCCTTGAGCCTCATCTTGGCCACCTGCACCATGACCCTTCCATTCCAACCCCTTCCTCTCAGTGCTACAACCTTCTGTAACAATTCTGGACACTCATTCCGCCAATGCCCCTCCTTTTTACAATACGCACACTGATTCAGTCCCAAAGGCACACCACCTCTACCGGCACCTCGTGACCTCTGTGCTGGACCAGTACCTCGACCCCTTCCAGATCCCCTTGCAACTTGCTGTAACAACACCTTCGTCTTTAAATCCTTACTCTTCTTCTCCACTTTATCCTTTTCCTCATTTTCTCGATGTTCATAATATTGGGCCATACTCAATATCACTGAAGGGGAGGAAGTGGTCCATGTGCTCTCAGAGGCTTGCAGCTGAGCTGCAATCTCAGGAAGTAAATTTGTAACAAACCTGTTAACAAACAAACGAACTCCACCTTCCACTGACAAATCTTATCCACTAAAGTCCAAAAACACCCCTTCAAACCGAGTAAAAAAATCAGACACGCTCTCTTCTTTCTTCTGGCGACATGCCGTCAACTTATCCCAATCCACTCGCCTGGGTGGAATAAGTGAATGCATGTATGTAATGATACGATTTGGTAAAGCCAATATCTCTGCCCTAGGTTTGTCGCCAGGCTTCCGTTCCTTATCCCACGCCTTAATCTCGTCCCAAGTACCACCCAATTCCACTCTGTGATCCTGTGTATGCACCTGTCTCCATATATCTACCGACACCAGCAGCCCAAAATATATCTCAATATCTGCTAACGTCATAACTGAGGAAGAGGCAGCCTCTGTTAATTCTTTATAGTATGCAGTGGGATTCTTCCTGGGATCCGGTAACTGACTTTTAAGAGCAAGTACCTCACTTCTTTTCCACGGGGTATAAACCCACTGCTCCTGAAAGCGAGCCTCTACTCTCTGCTGAGTAACGACATTTGCTGCATTACGCTGCTCTGGAATTTCAGGGTGATAAATGGGATGTACTTCCCTCATCGGGAACTGGGATGCTGGAATCGGAGTGTTATGATATAATTTTGCCCGATAACTAAGTAATGTCCCAAGGTTACTATGAACTTCCGCAGGAGCCATACCAGGAAAATATACACGATCCCGAATATCATAAACAATTTCTGGAGCTTTACCTCCGATACACTGTTCCCACAAACCAATCAATGTATGCGACATATGCTGAAGAGCATGTTGTTGCACAAATGGATCAAAATCTTTCATCACATTCCATATATCCTCCAACCCATAAATCACATTCCGAGTCCACTGTGCTGCCTGAATTGCAATCATTCTTTTCTCTTCTTCACCCACATCAGATCAAATCATTGCTCGCTCTAATCGCTCCCGTGCCTCTGCCCAATTCCCTCCATCCGACCCTCGCACTGGTGTCCCAACACTACTCAATATCGTAGGTGACATAGTCAGGGGGAACGCAACAGATGACAATGCGGGTGACAGTTTCAACAATGACTGTGTGGTAGGTGTAAGAGAAGGAGGAGAAACGGAAACAGAAGCAACTGACACTATGGGGGTGCCCGCAGTCACTGTTCTTGTAATGTGCGAAACAGGGGGGAAAACAGATACGGCCGGAGCCGAGGCTGTTGAGGCTGCGGAGGGGTCAGGGGAAGACGAAGGAACTGCGGCAGACTGAGACTGTGGAGCGACAGGATATACTCTTTGAGGGGCATAAGGAGGTGGGGGCGGGTTTCCAACAAATCCTCCATGAAAAGATCCTCCTCTCGAGCAACATAGGACCTATCACACTGTAACCGAAACTTCCTATCCGCACACTCAATACCCTTCTCTGTTCTCTCCTTTTCAAAAGCTACCGCTTTTTGCACCACCGTTTGCATTGCCTTCTTCCTAGACTCCTTTTCAGCATGTATACGCCTCTGCTTAGCTTCTTTCTGCCATACCTGTAATGCATCAAACATCGACTGCCGACTTCTTCTAGCAAATAATTTATCCTGTATGTAATTCAATTTTTGCTCATCAAAGGTACCATCCGTGGCCACTGACGCTCAGTATTGTCCCTCGTATACTTGTGCCACAATGTAAAAAACATAATAGGGCCAATACCATGCTTCGCATACATATCAAAATTCGGAGTGCCCTCTGGGGGTGCAGGCTGCCGCTCTTCCAAACGATGTTCCGCAGAGCAACATCGGCACCCCAAACACCACACTTTACTCCAGCAAGGCATCCCGACATCAGAATCAGACACATCCACGTATTCACTCAATCAACACACACACACAACGAAACACACACAAACAAAGAGCTCTCAAAAACAGTCCGCAGACTGTATCAAAACAAGTCAGTCCTCAGACCGCACCAAGACAAGATAGGCTCTAGCCCCAGATCTTTTCAAGAATAAACCAAATTCAAGCAGTAGCCTGGCAGAACGTTCGACAAACGCTCTGTATCACAAAGGTCCACAGACCCACCAAGTTAACCAAGACGGCGCCGCACTTACCAAGAATTCAAAATGAACTCACCTGGTGCACACAGGTCAAACAAGACTATTCTCCACTGCCAACACTTCGGACCAAACGGTCAGATCCGAGGGTTTTCACCTTTTCAGGACCCCAGCCAAGGCAACCACTAGACGAGGAGCCGCCCGATCAGACAGGCGGGGCAGCTGCGAGAACCACGCTCGATCGTGTGGGGATCCCCGATCCGCCTATCCGACCGGACACAACCCCGACCTCTACAACCCAACTACGGGTGAGATGGGTCACCTGTGTAGGGTCCCTGTTCGGGGCCAACTGAAGGAAATGACCCGATTAGGGTCACTCAGGCCAATATCGACCTCCTTTAGCCTTCCAAGAATGAAGAGTTGATGACGTAGTAGAGAATACAAACAATCTAGTTTATTCACTGCAGTGGAGTCCAATCAGACCAGCCTCCTATGATGGCTGACGAGGGACTGACTGTTACAAGCATAAAGTTACATTATGTATGTTGCGGAGCCTACAAAGACCCGCCTACCATGGAAAAATACTGGCAGGTGTCGTAATATAATGGAGTACAGAACATAAGTCTCGACTCTGCAGCCTGGTACAAGCTATCTACATTTCAAGGTTGTCTGGCCTATCCTCCCCTCTAGATAGGTGGGAGAAGACCTCGATATCAGAAGAAAGGCATGCGCTAACGAGCTAACATGGACATTGAAGAAACAAAACTTACCAAGAACCATTTCTCATAAATGAGCAAAATACAGGTTCGAGTATGCAAGTAACAGTTTCGATTGCATTAGAATATGCCGTCTTTCTAACTAAAATGGCGGCACAAATGTCAATATAACTGGTGCGACATCTGTATCAACTCATTACATATTTCACACAATACGTAAATATAATGTATTTAGCCATATAAATGCTAACATAATATTAAGTAAAATATGAGTAAGAGTAAAAACTACGTTTCAATTCTATCACGTCAGTCCCACCAAGCATTTTGCTGCCTCTACACTGCCGTCCTATCGCCAGGGAACTGCGGTTCCCTGGCGGCTGCAGCGGGGCAATGGTGGTCCGACCGCTCACACCGCTCTCAACCCAATTTCTTACATCGAGTTGCTCAGAAACATGGCTCCCACAATGTGCTCAAGACTGAAATATGTGTGTTGTTGGAGAGTGTGTGTGTGTGTATATATATGTGTGTATGTCTGTGTGTGGGTGTGTGTGTGTGTAGCTCTGATGTCAAAGCATTAACAATTAGCTTTTTTTTCAATGCACAGACATGCATCAGAGTGGTAAAAAACTGTGAATAATGATCTACCATTTATCCTGGTCCTACAGAGACCTGTGGGAAGTGGTGGAATGTCAATTGATGGTACCCTGTCTCACAAGCCTTCTTCCGCCTCTGTACAGTCTCTGCCCCCGATAGAGGTTGGGTATGCAGGTGATTCTCGTCCACCAACAAACATTACCTCTTGTGTCAACCTAGGACAAGTGCAGATCCATGGCTGTCAGGCTATTGCAGACTGTACTTATACTTACAAAGCTACTCTCAGCACAGTGCTAGCTCTTCACATTCACAGTGAGTGTGGACAGCACAGCTTCAAATGGGAAGGGGTGGTGAATGGCCATGTGGGCGGTGGGGTAGGGACGCCAACTATTTTTTAGGATTTGAGTAGGAGTGTGTGGCACTATTGAGGGTTTTAGGGAAGAGTGGCAGAATAGGCTTTTTTGGTATTATTATGCGGGAGGGGGGGATATGGCTGATGCTCATGGGGGAGAATAGCTGGAGGGCAGACCAGGCAGGCCAGTGATTACCAGATTTTGGTGGGACATCATAGACATCTCAAGATGCAATTTGATGTCATTTAAGCCATTCAGTGGAAAACAACCCTGTTATTGACAGCTACCCATCTATAAATCTATATTGCAGCAAATAAAGGGCATTTCCCTTTCTCTGAGTGGGTCTAAAAGATGGCTGGGATCGTTATATGGGAACCGATTTACATAGACACCTGAGCGTGTAAGTTTGGTTTACACGGACAAATAGCCTTCTAGCTTTTTGAAGCGGTATTCATGTTTCCACGATCAAAAATATGTTTCCAGTGGGGTCCATTGTGTACACCCAGAACGCAGTTCCCCATGTGCAGTGTGCACAATGTACTGTACACTTATAAACATGTGAAACTTCATATGCTGCATACATATTGAAACCTGCGAAGGTCTCGTTTCCAAAGTAGTACTGGAAACATTTATGAATTTAATAAATTTGCACCTAGGGCGTTGTGAATGTATTTTAGGCCATGCATCACTGATATGCTAATATCGCATTTTCACGTATAGTAAACTTTTTCACAAGAAAAGAAAATGAATTTCGATCCAACTCAAGCATGCATATACATTAGTATTAAAATTGTGATTGAGACATGAAAAATGCTCCAAAGAAGGGTGTGCTGGGTCACGTAAACAGGAACCAGACAACACCCACGGGAACTAAGATTATATAAGCCTTCACTTTATAATTACAGCCAACCTCCACCCACAGTGACCGCTGCATGCTGGTGTCCATATTATCCTGGTAGTGTATTGAATGTCACAACTTCCTTCCTTAGAACAACAAAACTGACCCTGGTGGTGCCACGAGCCGTGTGTGACCTCTGCAGTAGCCATAACAGTCAGGGAAAGAGAGCCGAGACACTCCGCTCGGGCGTGCTTTGCAATAATTAGAGGATTCTGGATCTGACTCCTAATTCCGAAGTAGGCATGTCTCTAATTTCAGCATGGTGTTAAAAATCCAAACCAGGTTACACACGCCTCACAATATCAAAGGTGAAATACAGGCATTCACAAAGTACGTATTTAATTTGGGAACAACTTTATTGCGTTTGCATAAGCAAAGACTTCAATCTAAACAAGCATTGGCATAGCCAATAGGTCTCGCGTTTGGGACCTTATAAGTGTTTAGCGATTCTGCTGCATAACTAAATACTTATAAGGTCCCAAAAGCGAGACCTATTGGCTATGCCAATGCTTTTTTTTTATGGCAGTAGATGGCACAGTGCCCCTTTAACAATCCTTGTGAAGGGCCCCCTCCCGTGCAAGCCCGAGAGCACTTCGCACTTATCGAGGCAGCACCGGCCTCACCTGAAATTACAGGAACAGGTCTGTTTCTGGCCAGTCCCAGTCTCTCTGGCCGCTTGGAAACACCCTCTACCTACTGACCGTTGTGGCATGTCCTTTGCCATGCTCTCACTGCACTCCCTGTTCAGCACATCCAACTCTTCCCTTAGTCTATAGCACAGAGCAGCCGGTTTAAAGCTGGTGCCACTTTTCCACAGAAAATACGTGCACGTCGCCCCGAATTCGGGCTTGGCAGCAAGAGTAAAAAAAAAAAAAAAACACCATGTCACAAACATGCTTCACAGCTGAAAAGCCCACTGTATTCACTCATTTCACCGGCACTGGAAAAGCAAAATAAAACAAGCCTGTAAATCTTGTCTTTGTCAGTTTCCAGCGCTTGTTCGTTGCTCGGCACAGTAAATGCCCCCAAAGCTATCAGCATCGCCTCTGTGGGCTGGAATTTGCTTTTTCGAATATGTATGCCATAGGACAACTGGGTTCTCACCACCATGCTCGGCATGGCAACGTGTTTTTCTTTTTTAAATTCACAATAAAATAAATGCAAGTTCAATCTGGTCACTAGATAAAGCTCTCTGCCAGGTTTTATTGTTGTAGCCTTTCCTATGGATGTTTCACGGGAGTCATTTCAATTAAATGCTAGATCTGTTCTCTGTTTTCAGCTGCAAGAATTTCCCTGACACGTGAGCCTAAACGTCTGGCTGCTGCATGTGGGCACTGCCAGGGCTGATGAGGAAGAGTGATGGTGGCAATAAAGGAGGCCTGTGCCATTCTGTAGCCTTCACTGCTCCTAAAAGGATAAGCACATTATATGCATCTCTCCCCGTTCCTTTTGAAAATGTATCCATGTGTTAAGATATCTGAAATGGCCGCATTTAACAAAATAAATAGATACACATTTGTGTAGAACCCAAATCAACTTGTTTGTTTGTTTTAGAGTATTATATAGCGCGAACCAGACCCAAGACATAGGGTATCAGAGCGCTTTACATGAGCACCAGTTTCGTTACAGAGGGACACATTAATTTTTGTTACGCACGGGGAGATTAAGTGATTTGCCCAGAATCACAGGATGTTGAGTGTCGTTGCCGAGACCCGAACCCGGTTCCTCAGCATAGAGGTCGACCGCTCTAGCTGTAAGGCTACATCCTCTCCCCTATTTCCACCTTTAGTTAATTGAAAGCTTTTTCTTGGTCAACACTTCAAATTTCACAATCTTCTTCAAAATCTTGCGTGTGGCACTTTGAGCGGCTCTTCGACAAAGCAACTATTCCCAATTTAATTAGATACATATTAGAAATGATTCCCGTTTTGGCCATGCAATGGGCGAGAAACGACCTTAAAGCATCCCTTAATGCAACATGCTCCCTACAAAAACATTAAAATTGGAAGAACATATATGTTAGAAAAGCCAAGAGGATGGTAGACAGACCTGGCATGAGCGTGTTGAAATGCACCTGCACTTGAAATGCCAGAAACCGGTCCTAGGATGCTTGTTTCCGGTCCAGGGAAGACATGGCTTGGCAGTTCGGGCTGGACTGTTCCCATGAGGCACAGGGTCAGACTGATTTGCATATGGCCATGTCTGAACTGGGGTGGTGGAGTGAGCTAAAGAATGATGATGGATTAAACCCAGATCAGTTGACTGGGGGTGAGTGTTTGATTGGCTCAAACGTTCCGTCCATCATCCCCTTTTGTATCGAAATGCACCTGCACGACAGTTCAAGGAACAATTGTCCTATTTCTTATGCTTAACTGAATTCTATTCAAAGTTTGTACAAAATTATGCTTATAAGGTTGAGCATTTAATAAAGATTTTGAAGAAGACAGACAGCGCAACACACACAGCGAGCTGGTCATATTAAATGCCTAGCGGTGCTTCACGCACAGAGTGTGCTATAAACATATGTACTTCAGAGGCATGTGTGTGAGGCGCAGTACTCATGCTGGCTACGTGTGCACTGTACAGTACCCATCCTAGCACTCTGTGCGGTGCATAGTACTCATTCTAGCACTGTGTGCTGTGCAAAGTACCAATCCTAGAACGGTGAGTGGTGCACTGTACCCATCCTAGCAGTGTGCACAGTGCACTGTAGCCATGCTAGTTCTGTGTACAGTAGCCATGCTAACAGCATGCGGATTGGACCGAAGCTATCGTGGCAGGGTGCGCAGAGGACGAGGCCAGTCCTGGCAGTGTGAGAAGTGGACAACCCCCCCTCGAAAACATGAATACTAATGTGTTACATCTGTTAGACTGCAAAGTTTTCACCCTTTAATGAGCAACAACTTTCCAACAATGGCTGTATTTTTTAACATACTGACCAGAGCAGGGTTGCAGCTGCCCGGTTAATTAGCTGTGACGTCTGAGAAGTTTACGCATGTTTTTAGAAACGAGGCGTGCAGTCTGCTTGTGCTTTACACATTCATAACCGGCTGAGAGATACTGCCTCAAAGAGATCTCCCACAAGTAAAGTCAGACAGCGCAACACACACAGCGAGCTGGTCATATTAAATGCCTCGCGGTGCTTCACGCACAGAGTGTGCTATAAACATATATACTTCAGAGGCATGTGTGTGAGGCACGCCCCAAGCAGTGCTTCTCAAACGGACCCACAGAGATGGGCCCGGTGTCGCTGGAGAATTCGAAAATCGCCAATTGAGGCAGGGCCTTTAGTCGAGGGCTGTGAAAATACTAAATACTGGTGTGTGGTTAGCCAAATCGTCGCATTGTAGAATGAAGTGAGCGCCGTAAATCGCCACAGCCCATGAAGCAGGCGCTGTGGTGATGTGTTGGTATGCGCAAAATATGGGAAGCATCTGTTGTTTGAAATCGCCACAGCCCATAAAGCGGGCGCCATGGCAATTAAATAAAAAAAAAGGCCCAAGTAGTCACAAAGACGAAACTAACAAAGCCCTACAGCGCAATCGAACAGTAGGTCAGGTCACCCCTCTTCTAAAAAAACCCGCCGCCGATGCGAACGACCTCAACAACTTCCGCCCTATCACCAACCTCCCTTTTCTTTCGAAAATCACCGAAAAATGTGTGGCGAAACAACTTTCCTCACATATTATGGACAATAACCTCCTCGACGTCTTCCAGTCGGGCTTCATCCAAAATTGCAGCACTGAAACAGCCTTGCTGCAAGTGATTGACGATGCGCTGCATATACTCGACTCTGGGGAATCATGTCTTCTGATTCTTCTAGACCTCTCTGCAGCCTTTGACACGGTTAATCATAGCACCCTCCTCAACACTCTTCAACAGAGAATGGGACTGGATGGCACAGTGCTCAAATGGTTTGCCTCTTTCCTCTCGGACAGATCCCAAATGATCAAGATAGGGAACAGTCTTTCATCTCCTGTGGCCGTAGGTCAAGGCGTCCCTCAAGGTTCTATCCTGGCACCCACCTTGTTTAATCTCTACCTGGAACCTTTAGGGAACCTCCTAAGCAAATCTGGGATCCTTTACCATCTGTATGCGGACGACACGCAAATCTACCTTAAGGTGTCCTCCGCACACGATCTCTCCCTACTCAATTCTACCCTCAACTCTATTCACAACTGGATGTCAGCTCACCAACTCATTCTGAATCTCGCCAAAACTGAATTCCTCCTCCTCTCTACCTCTCTCTCACCTCCTCCTGTTCAATCTTGGATGGATCAGCTGAACCTACTCAACAACAAACCCATCATTGTCGACAGCGCTAAATCCCTAGGTGTCATTCTTGACAAAAGACTCAACCTAATCTCCCACATCAACTCTATTGCTAAGAACGCACGGTACCAGCTGCGCCTTCTTTGGGGGATCCGTCGGTTCTTCCCGGAGAAAGACTTAAAACCTTGGTACAATCTCTGGTTCTCTCAAGACTGGATTACTGCAATTCTCTTCTGACTGGCCTACCCAAATCCCACCTCTCCCCCTCAAATCCATCCTCCATTCAGCAGCTCGCTTCATTTCAGGGTCTAAACGAAGTGACCACATCACTCCTATCCTGTCCTCTCTTCGATGGCTTCCGATTGAGGCAAGATCTATTTACAAAACTGCCTGCATCACACACAAAGCCTTACACACGTCCTCCCCTCGTTACCTGGCGAATAAATTGAAATTGTCCGGTGGCTCTCGCCCTTCTCGCAATGCGGAAAAGCTTCTGCTTGAGCCCCCGTCTTCAAAAGGGAAAGATCGATGGCTCAATCCTTCTCGGGCAATGCAGTGAGAATCTGGAACTCGCTTCCCCCACTGCTCCGTGCCACCTCCTCTACCCGGATCTTCAAAGCTGACCTCAAGTCTCTTCTCTTCCAAAGACACTTCCAGAACTAATACGTTCGTTCTCAGGCCCCTCTAGGAAGTTCGCTCGTCAGTGTAAAGTTGTACTTTTGTCTGTTCATTCCTTATTTTGTGTGTTGTGTTGGTTTTTATGTGCGTGTTCCCCTCATTACAAGTCCCCTGTGAAGTCACGCCCTCTCTACTACCTCAAGGAAGCTCTTCCACTATAGGAAATTCTGTATTCCAAGCCTATAGAAGTGCTTCCCAGTGTGTTTTGAGTTACTGCCACTTATTACAGTATTATGCCTTTAGTGGTATTTTGCACCCCATGTATCATATATTCTGTACCCCATGTACCTCCTGCTGAATTCACGCCCTCTCTACTACCTCAAGGAAGTTCTTCCACTATAGGAAATTCTGTACTCCAAGCCTATAGAAGTGCCTTCCCAGTGTGTCATTAGTGACTGCCACTTATTGCAGTATTATACCTCTATTTGTATTTTGTACCCCATGTTTCATGCACACCTGTCACTTTTTCCTTTTGGAACTTATTCCTCTTTTTGTATTTGGTTTGGTTGTTTTTGCACAATTGTCACTTTTTCCTCATGCAATGTAACGCTTGCCTTTGTATTATGCTCATTTGTATCCTCCTCCTTATGTAATGCTGCTGTTCCTGTTGTGAAGCGCTCTGACACCCTCGGGTAAAGTCTGCGCTATATAAAAACGCATAAATAAATAAATAAATAGTTGGTCGGTGCTGCTTCCGATAACAACGGAAGTGATGCATCGGACCAACAACCAATAGGAAGGCCGGAAAATCACAGTAACCAATTGCAAGCAGGAGGCAAGCAGCAGGCGGGATTACCCTTGCTATATGGATTACTAGATGTCTCGGAGAGACAGCGCATGCGCGCTGCCTACCCGAGACCTAAAAAGGTCGGTTACCTAGAAAAAAGTGTATATTTTCAAGTATCGAGAAAGCTAACACACAAAATCTCATTTGAAATTCCAGTTTAGCTCTTAATCAATCAATAAGGGATTTGTGAAGCGCACTACTCACCCGTGAGGGTCTCAAGGCGCTGGGGGAAGGGGGTATTTAGCATATTGGGAAAAAAAATCCGATTTTATTTGATACTAATTCTATATTAACGGGAAAATATTGCTAATTATAACTGTATTTTGAATTTATTTTAATTTTTTTACTGTACTCTGAAGTTCAAAGTGCTGTTTAAAGGTTTCCATCTTATATGAGAGCTTGTCTAGTGTCCGAGTGCACTAATACCTAGTTACAAAGCATTTTGTGCACTGCTTCACTTCGATGGACACAAATTTGGATTTGAAAATTGCAAATTCATATTTACAGAAATTGCAAATTTTCACATACGCACTCCACTTCCTTTATTTTTTTGTGTGGAGTTTTATATAGTGCGAACTAGACCCGAAGGTATCAGAGCGCAAAGTGAAAGTGAAAAGCATAATTGCACAATAGTTGATTTCTTCATAACTAAGGGGTGTATTTCCAGATTGCGGAACAAGAGTGCCACTGGAGATTAACGGGTCTGTAGCCCCTCCGAATTCAAGGTAGGGTAGGCACCAGGTTTTTGAGGGCAAAACTTCCACAGAGTTCGCCATTGTCAACATTTCCCTGGCTGACCATCTACCATAAGGCATGTGTGATCAATGCCTCAAAAGCGTCACTATTTTGAAGATGGGTCTTCTGATACATATTTTGATTTCCCAGGACCACTTTTAGAGCAGAGGCATAGCAGAGCCAGGCTGAAAAGATTCTCAGTACTTCCCATGTGGAGAGAGAAAATACCATGCACGTCATGGCCATTGACTTTCCCTCCATTAGAAAGAAATGCCTGCTTGTGGGGCTTGTTTCTGAAAAACATCAAAATTGCTGACTGGGTGCCATGAAATGGTGGCTCAGCTAGAATTACATTTTTGACAAAGTACTCCCTCCAGGATGGCTGATGACACTTTCACCACAATGTTTACCAGGTGTTAATCAGGAACTTCTAAATTATGTTGGTTGTCCTCCACCAGGACGGCAAAGGAAAGGTCTTTGGGCACTGGCAGGCTGGCAGGCTGGCAGGCTGGCAAAGAGCCAGCTGTGCATAAATGATGCCCTAAGTCTGCAATAGTTATAGGAAAAGAGGGGGAAAGACATGTTACAGAGGAGGAGGGCCTGCAAATGTAAATTGGTCAGTGGGTTACTGCTTTTGTCCGAGAGATCCTTTTGTTACTTGCAGTTTATAAATTAAAATCCTAACATAGAACAGTGATCTATTAACTGCCATTAAAGAGCTGCATGCAAACTGCAAGGCATATATTAGAGCGCTATGATTTTTTCCCCAGTCTTTCATTATCCTAATGTTGGAAAATGGGTTCATTTGGGTAGAAATCAATTCTGATTATTAGAGACTCCCAAACATGGTGTTACGTTTTAAATTCAGAGTTTGTGCTTCTCCAGAACAAGCACTATTAAGCTATACTTTCTACCAGTGTGGATGACATGTGACTCCTACACCTTTCCTATACACTGATTTACACACCTATGATTGATTGTCTCTGTGTAGTGTGTGTGATGTAAAGTGCTCTGACACCCAACACTGGTATGAGTGGCGCTATGAAATGAATTAAATGCATATGAGAGAAAGTGGCTATGGAGACTTGAAGAGTGGTAGTGAGGGAATTCGTGGAGGAGGTGGTCATTGGGGAGCACCAACAAATATTATTGCAGTGGGCGCCACCAGCACTAAAGCCGGGCCTGAGTGCAGATGCCTATTTGCACAATACTTAACAATGAGGATTGCCTGCATAAGTACACCACGGTTTTTTAGAATCCTCTAAAAGAGGATATCCTCTCTACTATGAGATTTATCCCTTTAAAAAAAAATGTTTGTTATTCATTGCAAATGTGGGCTGGTAAAAGGATTCCAGCTGTTGGTTGATTGTTCAACCAACACCGTGCATGATAATGGGTGACCGGTGTCTATCTCAAATGCAGTTTGATTGTTGGTTAGCAGGTGAAATCTGGCACTGCCTGTAAAAGGCATATCATGAAATCTTTCTTCATTGGTAAATAGTACACTTTAAAAATGATGAATAGATTGATCAAATATTCTGCCGCACGGCATGCTTTGTGTTAGGGCGTCTAACAATGCTGAACAGCCATGCCTCGCCTTCTGAGACAGTATGATTAGAACATACATGATGGTTTTTCAAGACGCCTTTATCAGTAAGCTTGTGTATCCATCTCCTGCAGTCTAGGTCGGAGCATGTTTTTTCTTTCAGTTTATGACAGGCCGGCGTGCTTAATAACTGTATTTCATCATGTTTTCAGAAATGAATCTCTGCAATAATAGTTTTCTCAAAACGCACCTCTCGTTGTCAAATTGTCATTTTTCTGACTGTCGACCACAAAAGGAAATTGTTTGTCACTTGCTGAGGGTTTGACATAGAAATGTGCAGTTTCACAGCATTCTAAGACGTGGCATTGCCAGGTAAAAGAACGTATCAGGACCTCTCCCCCTGCTGCGGCTCCCATCGATACCGGCAAGAAAGGGAATGTGATAGAATGTCCCACCAGCACATTTTACAATATTGTTATTTTATTATCACTCACTACATACATTGGTTTTCACACTTTAAATGATGTCTGATAGATTTTGGATCAAAGTAATCGGAGCTGAAATCCTGCTATCTGTGTTCGGAAAGCATTTAATAGCAGTTGTTTGCCTAAATATGTTCATACTGTTATAGCATAAAGGAGCCTTTTGAGGAGTGTGGTTGCTTTATGAGGGAGAGCTACAAACATGCATACACATCTGGGGCAATATTACACAACAGGCGTTTGTGCCTGCTTTGCGCTGGCATGGGGCACTTTGATATAACTGAAGGGGCCGCAAATGCTTGTGTGGCCCCCTTCTGTAATACAGATAGCGCAGTCACACATATGGCACCAGCGTTATCTTTGGATGGCATGCCCTCACTTGCATGGGGGTGTAATCCCTGCAAATGAGGGAATCTTTCTGCCTTTGCACCCGCTCTGTATTACTGACGGCGAAGAGGCAAACATGCCTTTAGAAGGCACATTACAAGTGCGCCACAAAATGGTGGTGCACTGTCAGTGCACCTTCTAAATGCAGTTCTCCAAAGGGATGAAAAGGAGTCCCATGGAGCCCCCAGACATCCCCTTGCAGGTAGGTGCAATCACTCACTGCACCCACCTGTAAGGGGATATCTAATCCCTTTTAAAATTGCAGGTGGGTTGCCGTCTGCTCAGGGAAACAGGGAGCAGCTTTGAAACAGTTGCTCTGTATTTCTCTTGAATGCGCTGCCCTGGGGGCAATGTGAGTTCACGGCTGCCACGAGGGCAGCGCATTCTTCCTAATAGGGTGCAGTTTCCATGTTTGCACCCGGCACACCTGCTTTAAGGTGCACTGTGGAGCAAACATGAAAAGTGTGTCCTATATGTAATAAGGGCCCTGGTGTTATGCCTCTGTGTATATATGCGATACTGAACTACTTTGACACTTCTGTCTATATCTCAGCCCATCATACTCTATGCATTGCATACAGTATTATTCCTAGTGTTAGAAAAATCGGAGAATACAATACTTTTTTTCAAAACATTCCTCCTTTCATTGATAGTCACTGTTCCTGTGCATTCCAACGTGCACCTTCTCTCACTTCGGGGCATATTTATATGGGCTTTACATAATGCTTGCACCACTCAACATGGTACATGTACAACGTAAACCTCTAAGTCATATTTATGCAGCCACCAAAGCCACGTTGCATGGCTTTGAATGGTTTAAAAAATATAGAGTAATGCAACACAGTGCAAATTGCTGCGTTGCATTACGCTGCACAACGGAGGCCTTCCATGGGCTTTACAGTGGGTGCCATGGTTTTTGACGCATTCCCATATTTAGCAAACCTGATGAACCTGGCAATGCACCAAAAAGATGCGCCTCCACATGTGAGGCGTAACGAGGAGACATATGTTTATTTCTCCTCTGTTTTTCCTCTTTCTATGTGTGCCGCAAACTTTCTATGTGTGCTTTGCAGCACACATAGAAAGAGGTAAAGGCCTTTATGAATTGTTTTTGCGAAGGTACCCCTTCCTGCACAAAAATAATCCTGCCAACAACACAGGCACCGTTGCACCATAGTGCTAGGGGGCCTGCATTAGTGGTAGGCTGTCAAAACTGCGCCAGTTCAGGGGGAAAGGACAGAAATGCATCATAATGGGAAAATAAGTGCGTCCCTGTGATGTGGCGCAGCTTGCTGAGCTGCCCTGCAACACAATTTCAGTAAATATGCCCCTTAGTGCAGCTCTCATGACTAGATTATTCAAGTTCAACATAGGTATGTGTATATAAGTGTGACAAAAGCATTGAAAATATTTGTAAGTGTCCACAATGTTACCACTGTGTGTGTTTACCTTTTTGCACTAATTTAACCACTCCTATGAGGAAATCTACCAAACATAATAACTCCAAAATTATGTGTGCCTAGAATACATTACTTAGACGTTTAATAAGTCTCAGTTGTTTCAAGGGGGGAAGAAACTTAAAGGGTGACAGACAAAACATGGTAAAACAAAATGAGAAACCATCACGGGAAAAAAAAGAAATCGCTTGCAATTTTTTTTTAAAGTTCCTGAGAAGGTTTTATGATTAGGGTAACAGAAATGAAGGGATTAAAGGACTGGGTTAGGGAAATTCCTGAAACAAAGTTAGTGTATGAGTTAGTTCATAGACTAGGATTATGGGCAGGTAAAAGTTAAGTATTTAGGAAACAAACTAAAATGATAGGTTCAATGATTGATGTTAGGTTTATAGTTAGGATTATGGTTAAGAGTTATTCATAGTGTGAAGTAAGCATGCGACGAAAGCTTACGGAAAATAGCAAGGATGGGTTTAGCAAAAGGCTTAGAGTTAGGTAACAACCATTCCTTAAATTATTGTTGGGGTAAGGGGTAGTTTAAAGTCTATAATTAGTGTCAGTTAATTTCACTTAGTGATTACATCTAGGAGTGAGTCAAAAAAGTTTATGATTTAACAGGGAAAATATTAGGATTGTTTAAATGTGAAGAATAATTCTTACCAAATTTTCTGTCAGTTTTCACTTTTTCTAATTAACATTTAGATGTTCTTATAGTACATTTCTCACTTTACGTTTTTTACTTTAAACTTCTGTCTTTCAACCTAGACACTGGGTAAAGTACACATCCATTTGAAATTGAAATGCAGGTCTCACATAAACCTGAAAAAAATTACAAACCTGCTCCGTTGCAAGGAAGGGCTGTTAGACCTGGCACCATTGGCTTGGGTCTCCCTTCCATTTTTTGCTGTTGCCTCTGATGTTTTTGCTGGTCTTAGATGCTTTGGGCACTGTGCCACTGCTATCCAGTGCCACAGTGCAAGTGCTCCCTATGGTAAAATTGATGTATGGATTAGTGACTCCATGATTGGCTTATTTGGTTTACTTGTTAGACCCTAGTACAGTGCACTGCGTGTGCCCAGGGCTTGTAAATCAAATGCTGCTGGTGGGCTTGCAGCACTGGTTGTGCCACCCACAGAAGCAGCTTGTAAAGTGTGTCTCAGGCCTGCCATTGCAGAGCCTGTGTGCAGTCTGTGACTGCCATGTTGACTGGACAAGTGCACCCACTTGCCAGTCCCTAAACCTTCCCTTTTCTTCATATCAGACACCCCTATGGTAGGCCCAAGGGCAGGGTGCATTGTAAGTATAAGGTAGGACATGCCCTGGTGTGTGTGGCATGTCCTAATAGTGAATTACAGCCATTTTCGTTTTTCACTATTGCAAGGCTACCTGTTCCCTATAGGCCAGAATGGGCAGTTTTGATTATAACATCTTATAATCCTAACTGACCCAGGGAGCATGGTAGAAAAACGAATTTAGTATGCCTGAACTCAGAATGATAAAATACATCTTTTAGTGAAGTTGGTTTTAACATTCTGTGTTTGAAAATACCACTTTTAGAAAGTAGGTATTTTCTTGCCTAACTATCCAAGCCTGTCTCTGCTAGGTTGTGTATTCCATGTCTGGTTTGTGAGTGACAGGGGCTGGGGGATTCCAGGAGACAGGGTGAGTCAGCACAGGGCTGAATAGAGAGATCTACATGTAGAGTGGTGGGAGGAGTTGCACCTGGGACCTGAATAGGGCTGTGCCTTCCCTCCACAATGCTGGCTCCACCTCCTGTGGTGTGTCTGATGTCCCTGGCCCACACAGTCAAGGAAAGAAGGAGTCCTGTAAACAAAGTGCTCCAGGACTGACCAGAACTGGTTTGGACTAGGTACAGACACTCTCTGCGTTCAGAGACAAAAGGATTTTGGTGTATAAATACTGGGGCCCTGACCCCAAGACTTTAGATCACTTCTGGGAAACAAGAAGAACCTTTGCTGAGGAGAGGAACCAGAGAGAGAGACTGCAGGAGGAGACTATCCCTATGCTGTGTGCTGTTTGAGGATTGGCCTGCAGTGGTTACCTGACTGCCAAAGAAAGGAGAAAGGACGTTGTGCTACTTTCATCAACTTGTAGAGAAGATCTCCAAGGGCTTGAACTAGAGCTTGCCTCCTGCCTGAAGTCTCAGGGATACAAGACTTCACCAACCAGCTTCTCCCTGCCTTCCCTTGCTGGGAATTGGAAGTGCCTGCTGTTGAGCTGGGCCTTCTGAGAGACTGCGTGTCGCTGGGAGCTGGAAGCGTGACTCAAGACGAAGAAGCGTGTCGCCGCCGCAGCAGTTGTCGTCGCATCGCCGAGAAAGCGTGCCGCCGCTACCGCTGTCGCCATCGCATCAACCGAAGCACCTCGCATCACCGGAGAAGAGTGTCGCCGTCGCAGCAGACGCCGTCGCATCACTGGAGAAGCATGTCGCTGCCGCAGAAGCTGTCGTCGCATCACTGAGGAAGTGTGCGCCGCTGTCGCATCGCATCACCGAGGCGCCCCGCATCCCTGGAGAAGAGTGCCGCCTCGCAGCAGATGCCGTCGCATCACCAGAGAAGCGTGTCACAGGGCCTGTTGCGGCTCAGAAGATTCACTGAGTCACTGCACGGCCGTCGGGTGTGCACGCATTACCCCTTCGTTGTCGCAACATCAAGAAGACGCCATTTTGTCTCATTGCACCGGGTCGTCATCGCATCGCGGCGTTGCTAGACGCATCTCCACAGAAGCGCAGTAAGAAACCGACGCATCACCTCCCCACGCGGTGAAGAACCGACGCATCACCTCCTCTCCGGTAAGGAACCGACGCATCACCGTCCCCTATGCAGCAGTAGGGAACCGACGCATCACCTCCCGAAGCAAGGAACGGACGCATCACTGTTCTTGCATGTAAGGAACCAACGCATCACCTTCCCTGCAACTCTTTTGTTGTATAGCGTTATGCATCCAAAGGTACATTGAACGCAAAGTGTCGCATTTACCATCTTAAGAGAACTAAGCTATTTCTACCATTTTTAAGTACAGTATTGTGGATTCTTTTTGTCGTTTGTGGTCTTGTGTTAAATCTATATAAAAGAAACTTATTTTTATAATACAACCTGTGTGGCGTCCCTTTGTTGTGTTGTCACTATATTACTGTATGTGTTCACAAATGCTTTACACACTGCCTCCGAGATAAGCCTGCCTGCTCGTGCCAAGCTACCAAGGGGGTGAGCAGGGGTTATTTTGGGAGTGTACCCCTTACCCTGACTAGACGTAAGGGTCCCTATTTTGTCAAAGGTACCTACCTCTGCCAACTAGAGACCCCCAAATCTAACATGGGCAATATCGACTCAGGCATGCCAAAGATTATCTCAGAAAAAATATATTGTATGCTACTGTGCAAACTGGTGTGAACATTTAATTCTGTGGGCTGCATCACTATCCTTAGCAACTCGAGAATTATACTGGACTATAATGCCTTTCAGTGCCAACAGGATAGAGCTTGACCTACAGTATGGGTTTACTGCACTAAATGACGTTCCTCTCTCCATTGGCCTCTAAGGGAGTAAGCCACATTGCCCCCATCCAGGAAGTACTGCTGTACAGGAATGGTTGTGATTTTGTTTTTCAAATTTTCTTTTTCTGTCAGATATCTTCTGGAGAAGATTTTTTGTGGACGTTTTGAATGAATGATAACTTTATATAAATAATTATGACTATTTCTCTATTTCATGACAAATGATGGGAACAATCAGAATTTGCCTATTCTGGATTGCACACCTGCCTGCAGCAAGATTTGGAAAGGGGCTAGCAAAATATCGAATTCAGACAACCTTCTTTTTTAGGGTGCTGTGTACATAAAACATCCATACCATTACCATAATCCACAGTTTTCCTGTCTTGACACAATGAAAGTTGGTTAATGTGAATGGGCACATACCAATAAAACATTGCCACCCCAGCATTACAATAACATCCAACATAAACGCTCATGTAGCCTCTTTGCAAATTAAAGCTTTCTGACTGTATTGGTCATAGACAGTGTAGGCAATTGCTGGTTTGACAGACTGAAACCAAAAAATTGGCTTGTTGTGTGCTACCTTTGGCTTAAAAAACGAAGGCAGATTTGGGTGGAAATGGGATTTTCGATCCAAACCTGATGGTGACACGTAGGTTCATTGGCCTACCTGCCAAAGACTATGGTCATCATTACAAGGCGGCCTCTTATTTCCGATGGGCCAGGCCACAGCGGGTATTGGCTCCATTCTGAATAATGAGATTTTTACTTTCATCCAGAGTTTTTGGCTGCATGCAAAAGTCCTGTCCAGGATGAAGAATTAGCAGGAGAATCTGACCCAGAATTACTGATTCCCCAGGAATTTCTAACTTCAGAGTGAACCCTCAGGGTCCAGGTAATAATGGGCTGTTTTTTCACAGTCCATCTGGTTACTGGTACCTTCACAATCAATAGCTCCAGGGGTGAGGAAACTCGACCCATTTACTCAGACACTTGAGATGACAGCCTATGGACCTTACATAGAGTTTGGTGCACAGGGTACTCCATCAAAATGAGAGGATGTCCTGTGCATGCTATCTAAAGGGCCATTAACTATAATCCACTTGCAGGGAGGGCTCCTCCACGTGGACGGAGGAGCGTCGCCCCACTGCTTTCTCGCAGTGCGAGAAGGAGGAACATAAAATTGTATTTTAAATACCATTTTATGTTTCTGCTTCTTGTACTGCGAGAAAGCAGAAGGGAATGCCTGGTTGAGGCGGGCGGGTGGGCATTCCTGCTCCAGGCAGGGGAGGAGTGGCTTGCCCACTGTTTTGGGTGCTGACTGTTTGGTCGGCCCCAAAGCAGTCATGCACACTCTGCAATGGCCTCCCCATAGACGCCAGTGGGGTCAGCGTCCTAGCCAATCACAACGCTGCCATTGCAGCATTGTGATTAGCTTAGGGGAGGAGAGGGAGGCTGCCTGCTTCCTGTAAGGTGTTGGGCGCACAGAGGAGACGCGATGCGGGACCAGAGGCAAAGGTAAGTTGAATTCTTTTTTTTTAAATTAACCCCCTCCTCCCCGCACAACCTCCGCGCAAGCCTCCCCCTGCCCCCACCACCTGCGAGTCATGCCGGCCACGACTGTCCACTTGTAATAAGAGATAACACATCCTCGAACCCGAAAGCATTTACCAGCATCAATAAATCATAGGTGAGCGAGCGGTATATCAAGTTATGTGAACAAAACATAACATAAATTGTAAAACAGAACATTGGAGACCAGAATTCAGCTTGAGAAACAGTGAAGTGAAGCACACGAACAACTCTTTACAAGTCTTCACAAGTTCTGTTGAGACGCTTGCCTGCTGCTGCCTTTTATTGTGTAGACAGCATCAATGCCTTTTATTTTATGGAATCTTAGGAAATGTAAAAAGCACAAAAACACACTCATTCATGGGGTATTTTCACAATGGTCTGAGATAAAAATGATTATGAATTGAAAGCAGTCATTAAATAAATTGAAACGTATTTGCTAAGGGCGGCTTCCTATATACGGGGATTTATGTAAAATATCTAATAGCAGCTTAAGTCATTAACACTCATATACAGCAATACAATTTGAACAGATTGCTGCTTGTTCTCCTTTGGCAACGTGTGTGGACAGAAGCAGATATGTAAAGGTAAATAAAGTTACGTCATTTACATAATAAAATGAAATACCATATCTGTAGTGTTTTTAACTGTCTGAGAAGTCAGGCATGATGGTTTAAGCAAGTGTGTGTGTTTATGAATATGTGTGTGTGTGCGCGCATGCGTGTGTGTTTATTTGCTGAAGCACTTGTACATGGATTAGTAAGTTTAAATGTCTTTTTATGAAGGGTGGACTGACTGAAAGCAATCAGTGGGTGGATTGATAGATGGAGAAGTGTGTAGATGATTGAACAGGTGAGCTGCAAAGACAGTACTGCCTGGTCATACTAGGATTGAAGTGACATTAAGACCCAGAGCTATATATATTACCAAACGAGAAAAGACAAGGTTTAGCATGTACTGTGTTAGTGATATGGCTTTAGCCAAGTCCGTTTGATTTTACCAAAATGTAATATATGCAGTATTCTTACTTATAGAGGCTTTCAGCCAGTCTTTTTACCCATTCGTCTGTTATTGTGTCATCCACATTTTTCTTTCACCCATTACAGCATGGGCAAGGCATGAGACCACTTCAGTAATTGGCTAATTTCACTGTGAGTGACTGTATTCTGCTCTTTCACAAAGAGCGCATCCACATACAAATTAGTTTACTTTAGTGCCCCAGGCTACCAGTTGACTCTAAAATTACTATTCACACAACACACATTCAAACACCAGTAGCTGTCTCTTGGTAAATATTCTGATGCGTTCTGACACACAGTTCAGTCCTAGTGTTGCCCCTGTTGAACTAGTCGGAAGCTGCCACTCTATCAATCCTTGTCTGATTTGACCTATCAATTTGCCCTGTATTGTATTATTTCAATTTTTGATGATACTTTGGTTTCTGTCATTTCCCACAAACACATATATTAAACTGCTCGTATGGTGTTTATGCGGAAGTGCCCAAAACCTCAGACTTACCATAAGGCTAGCTAAGTGGTAAAGCTTTTGATTACAACTTATGAGGTACACTGCAAAAGTGTACTTGTAGAAACGAAGTACACCGGTACAATAAACGTAAGCTTATTTCTTCATACAAAGAGCAGCCAAAGATCACAGCCAGCAACGGAGGTATCTATATCTCTCTCTAACTGCCTTTCTTGGAACTCCCTCAATCTTCTATCCTCTCTCTTACCGCCTTTCTTGGAACGTCCTCAACCTCCTCTACCACAGCATTCCACCCGCATCCTGCCCCTCCCAGGTTCCAAGATGCAGAATGTAATACACCTCCTCCCTTTGGCAAATAATGCATTGACAGAAACAAAATTAACAAATATATTAACCCCTAAAACTTTATTAAAAAATATGCATATATGAAATCTTGGACCTACTGGACGGTTGGTCACCTAAATTCTTAACATGGTGGGGTAGAATAGAAATGGTCAAGATGATGATAACGCCCCTCATAAATTACCTTATCAGTATATTACCTATGATGCTCTCAGACACCTTTCTAAAGAAAATAGATAAAGTTATCAGTAAGTTTTTATGGCAAGGGAAAAAAGCAAGGATTTCCTTAGGTAAACTTAGACTAGCCAAGAACAATGGAGGAGTAGGCCTACCAAATTTCAAGAATTACCAAACAGCGTACCTATGCAAACAAGGTGCAGCATGGTTTATGGATAAGCTTGAGTACAGACCCCAATGGCTAGACGTAGAATTAAATCTGACCAAGGATATCCCCCTCCCGGCAATCATGACAATGCAGGTCTCTATGTTAGCGCATTCTAAATACATCATATTAAATACTAAGAAAGCTCTGGCACGGCCTGACACATTATCCAGCACAAAAATTGGCTCTTCAAATGCAATGGCGATTTAGTACAACCCCATAATAAAAATAGACAGGAAAACAATATACTGGAGAGAGTGGTCTCAAAAAGGCATCAATTTTATCAAAGACCTTTATGATAGTACTTCGCCCATCCCCTTCTCTGTCCTCAAAAGAGAGAGAGGTTTAACTGAATTAGACTTTTATAACTTCCTGAAACTAAAAGTACAGATCTCCAAACTGGATACTAATCCATCCACCACTTCGCTCCCTGCCAAATTGACCCAACTGTTTAACGCTGGTCACATGGTCTCAAGAATTTACAAGTCATTACTCCCTGAACCCCGCAAGAACCATATGAGTAATGAAGCAAAATGGGAAGCGGAACTGAACAGTAAGGCAATTAAACTAGATTGGGTACGAATCCACATGATGCCCTTCAAACATAAAATATCACCTAATCTATCACAAAGTTTATGATCATAAACAGGAACTACTGGACCCCAGCCAGACTCTATAAGCTTAAGTTAGTCCAGTCCCCACAATGCTGGAACTGCAACTCTCAACCAGGTGACCTATCACACATGCTTCTCTTTTGTCCGATGCTACAAAACTTTTGGAACAAAGTCTTCAAAAACATCACTCAGACATTCAGTATCTCCCCAGTTAAAGAGTTATATATCCTAGCCGGCTTCCAAGATCCGGAACTAAAGGGAGAAGATGACCGCTTTCTGCTAGATTTAATGCAAACTTTGGCATGTAAAATAGTCCTGTGTAACTGGAAAAGTTTTGAAAAATCCCATTCTATAAATGGCAAGAATGGCTAACCTTCATAAGAGGAGTAGACAATATTGCCATACATACCACCCCATGTAAACCTAAACATAGGAAAATATGGAAATCTCTTGATTCTGCCTCCATGGTCTTTAAACCCCCTTGAAACTCACTGAAGTACATCTTAATAAACGGCCCAAATGTGCTTGCAAACTGGCTAAATTGCATATTACCCAGCAAGGAATGCAAGCCTTCCCAGCAAGGATTGAGCTATGGTTACCCTATCAAAACACTGTTAGAACAGGGAGTTCAGCCCATACACAGCTAGTAGGAGTACCCCTTGACCGTGAGCTTGTTCTTTTATTTTATTCAGCTAGTTAATTATAAACTTACTTTCGTTTTTGTATCCTCTTTATATGCCTGAAGGAGGATAGAGGCTATCTATCAGGAATGTTAAATACTATGTTATATGCTTTCACTATTGGTGCAATTGGTACATTTGGTACTTCGGACTCCTCGGTCACTACTTATACCTACCCAATAGGCTTGATGGACACTGGACTGCAGCAGACAAGCCAGCATGAGTACACTTATCTGTTTTGGTAAACTATTGATGCCATCTCAACTGCACTATTTGTAACCTGGCTACAACAGACAGCTAAAAATATGTACTCTCATCTGTTTGGTTTGCTATTTCTGCCATCGCTACTGTACCATTTGTAAGAATCAGTGCCCAAGGGCACTATCAGATCTACTTCCCTCTATCCACTCTGACCTTTGAAGTGCTACTGCAGTTTTGTTTCCTTTGTCTTTCCTCTTTATTTGTATTGCTTTTGTCAAACCAATAAAAGTTATTGAAATAAACAAAATATGCATATATGCAATATATAATTTGTAAGCAGAAATAAATATTACATTCATAATACAATACATCACCAGCACAAGGCATGCTGTAAGTTAATATTTAACATATTCTGAAAATGTTGCAGGTGAAAGTTTGGTTCTTGAACTTCTTCTTAACACATCTTCAACTCCCTTCGAATGCATTCCTTTTTAAGAAGCATTTTCAGATTCACTCAATACCACAGCATAGTCACATGGTGGCGCATCTATGAAGACATTGCTTTCATCCACTTTCACAGAAACCTGCTCAATATCATTTGACCCAGCACACAAGGTACTTCTACAAACAGAAACCCTGCTCATATTCCAAATTTTCCCTCCATGTACTTTCACAGCTTTATCATAAACCTCCACAAACTTGATGGGATCTGACCATTTGGGTAACTCTTTTCCAAATACTATTGGCTTCCTGACCTGAATCCAGTCACCCAGACAAATTTTAACACCAGAAGGTATTCCTCTGTTCTTATTCATAACTTTCCTAATTTTTTCTTGATAAACCTCCATACGCTCCCAGATTTTCTTATAATCAATACACTGCTCCGAATCTCCACTACAATCGTTCAACCACCACGGAGCCAGCTGGCTCCCAGTTTCCTGCAACAAAGTAATTCAAAAGGCGAACACCCTGTAACAGAATTTGGCATTGTACGATTTGACAGTAATTTGGCCCTGCAAAGCTTTCCTCCAAGGCAAACCATCCTTACAGGCCAACTGAATAGACTCTCTAACAACTTGGTTAAATCTCTCAGTCTAATCACTGGATTGGGGATAGTAGTTGGCAGCTTTCTTATGTTTTACACCACACCTAGACAAATAGTCTTCAAAAGCCTTACTGACAAACTGGGGTCCATTGTCAGAAACCAACTCAATCGTAGCCCTGCTCTGCAAATAACATCCTCCAAAAACTCAATGATGATTTCTGAAGTTATTTTCTTGGTCATCTTAACTTCAGGCCACTTTGAAAAGCAATCAACTAAGACAATGGTAAAAGCTTCTCTTTTGGGAACCGTGCAAAATGGACCCAAAATGTCCACATCCAGCTTCCTCCATGGACCTGGAGCAGATCCAATTGGAGAAGATTCAATAACACATGGTTTTACAGATTTTTCACTGTTGGCACACAAATTGCACCCTCTCACCAAATCCTCAACCATGCCATCAATACCAGGCCACCAGTAAAATTCCCAAAGGCACCTTTTGGTGGCAGACATCCCAATATGTCCTTCATGTCACATATGAAAAAATCTACTTATTTAAACCTAATCGTGACACAACTTTATTACCACGAAACAAACAAACCCCATCATACATTAACTAATTTCTTACTTTAAAAAATACTGCTGTTTGCCCACTCAAATTCCTCGCCTCTGGCCAACCTTTATTCATGTATTCACATACCAGTCATTTAAACATCCTTCCTTAGTTGACTTTCCCAGACTTCCTTAGAAATCACTCCAAGTTCATCACTTGAGTGATCCCAGCAATTGCTGTCCTCCACAATATATTCCACTTCACAATTATCCACTGCTTCATCATCAGTTGACTTCACATTTAAAGGTAAATGACAAAAAATCAGCATGAACATTCAATCTTCTAGGCACATATTCAATCCTAAATTTGATTGCAATTTTGCAGCCAATCGTGGCAGCCTGTCAAACGCCTGCCCCCTCCTAGAGAAAGAACATAACCAAGTGGTTTATGATCACTTATCATAAACCGTGTTCCCCACCGAAACTGCCTGAAATAGTCTACCGCCCAGGTGCATAGAGATACAATGATTTATATGCCTGATATCCAAATGAAAACCAACTTTGCATTTATTAAGTCAAAATAAAAAAAATTACAATGGGGAAACAAACAAAAAAGAAGACATAAAAGCTTTTCAACTCGACTATAGTACCGTGAATCAAATTGCCGCTATTCTTCACTTGCACATATGAGCATAGGTACTTACAGTTTATGACCTAACGATTGTGTTTTCATTCATGTCACATGGAAAATGCCTGAGTTTGAAAGTTTTTAGGCCTTCTTTTTTGTTTTTCCCAACTGTAAAGTTTTCATTTTGACTTAATAAATGTAAAGTTGGTTTCCATTTGGATAGCAGGCAAAGACATCATTGTATCACTATGTCTCAATTACCTTCTCGACTTGCACTCGTGGGACCTTTGTTCCTTTAGAAATATTTAGATCCCTGGTCCCTGAGTACCCATGGGTCCCTTGTTCTTAACAATATGCACAGGTGCATGCCAATAAGACTTTTCTATCACAGAATAGTTTACGACACCACATACTCCTCAGATCTTTCTCTCTGTAACAGAGTAGCCCCAATCAACAATTACTTGCATGCATAGTAGTTATACACTCGCTTCCTAATTCAAATGACTTAAGAAAAGAAAAGGAGTTGTTAGAACTGGGGGTCTCTAGTTGGCAGAGGTAGGTACCTTTGTCCAAATAGGGACCCTTGCTTCTAGTCAGGATAAGGGGGTACACTCCTGAAATAACCCCTGCTCACCCTCTTGGTAGCTTGGCACGAGCAGACAGGCTTAGTTCAGAGGCAGTGTGTAAAGCATTTGTGAACACATACAGTAATCCAGTGACAACACTACAAATGGACACCACACAGGTTGTATTATAAAAATAAGTATCTTTTATATAGATTTACCACAAGACCATAAACGACAAAAATAATCCACAATACTGTACTTTAAAGATGGTAGAATTAGCTTGAGTCTCTTTAAATGAAAATGCAACACTTTGAGTTCAATGTACCTTAAGATGCGTAACGCAGGGCAATGAAAAGTGTTGCAGGGAAGGTGATGCGGTAGTCCCTTACACGCAAGGACGGTGATGCGTTGAAGATCTGGTGCAAAAGAAACAAAGTGGCGTCTTCTTGAGGTTGCAACAATGAAGAGGTGATGCGTGCACGCCCGACGGCCGTGCGGCGATTGCGATGAGTCTTTGGAGCCATGACAGGCCCTGCAACACGCTTCCCTGGCGATGCGTCGGCGTCTGATGCGAGGTCGATGCTCTGCCCCGGGGATGCGACGGCGACACTCCACACAGGCTCTGCAATGGCAGGCCTGAGACAGGTGTCAGTTCAAATCACTCTCTTGGGCTGCTTCCTGGAAGTCAGCTCGGTCAAGGGTGCAACGATGCTGCCATACCCCTTGACAAATCTCCTGTAATACCCGGTGAGTCCTAGGAAGGCTCTCACCGCTGTCTGGGTCTTGGGGGCTCCCAAGCCAGAATGGTATCTATCTTGGGCTGTAGGGCGCCACCTGGCCGCTCCCAACCTGGTGTCCCAAGTACACCACGGAACCCTGCCCGATCTGGCACTTACTCGCCTTGATCATGAGGCCTGCCCTCCGCAGAGCCATCAACACTTCCCAGAGGTGGCACAGATGTTATTCCCAACTGGCGCTGAACACTGCGATGTCATCCAGGTAGGCGGCACTGAAGTCCTCCAGTCCCACCAACACCTGGTTGACGAACCTCTGAAAGGTGGCAGGGGCATTCTTCATCCCAAAGGGCATCACCCGGAGTTGGTAGTGCCCATCTGGTGTGGAGAATGCTGACCTCTCCTTTGCCCCATCAGTCAAGGTGATCTGCCAGTACCCAGACGTTAAGTCAAACGTACTGAAGTACCGGGCAGCCCCTAACCGATCTATGAGCTCATCAGCTCTGGGGATGGGGTGTGCGTCAGTCCTGGTGACGGAATTGAGTCCTCGGTAGTCCACACAGAACAGGAGTTCGGGCGTGGCACCAGGCGCGGCAGCCTTTGGGACCAAGACCACTGGGCTGGCCCAAGGGCTGTGAGAGGACTCAATTACCACCAATGCAAACATCTTGGAGACCTCCTCCTTGATGCAAGCTCTCACCCTGTCAGTCACCCTGTAAGCCTTGTGCTTGACAGGAAGACTGTCCCCAGGGTCCACATCATGGACGCACCAGTCAGTGACACTAGGAACCAGGGAGAACAGGTCAGGAAACTGCCCCAGCAGTTGGCGACAGTCACCTTGCTGCTCAGGTGTCAGGGAGGTAGAGAGGTTCACACCCTCCACTGATCCATCTTGCTCTTGGGCTGACAGGAGGTCAGGAAGAGGCTCGGTCTCCTCCTCCATCCCAGCATCTGTAGCCAAGAGCATGCCCACTTGGGACCTCTCCAAGTGGGGCTTCAGGCGGTTGACGTGCAGGACCCGCAAGGGGTTCCTGGGAGACCGCATGTCCACCAAGTAGGTAACAGGACTCTTGCGCTCCACCACCTCAAAGGGTCCGGTCCACTTATCCTGGAGCGCACAGGGCTCCACTGGGGCCATGACCCACACTTTCTGACCACAGGGACTTCATATACTTGGATATAAAGTTAGTACCTCTGTCAGACACCACCTCTTGAGGGAACCCCACACGGGAGAAAATTCCCATCAGTGCCCGTCCCACCACGGGGGCCGTCACTGTCCTCAGAGGGATGGCTTCAGGGTACCGGGTGGCATGGTCCACCAAAACCAGGATGAACCTGTTGCCCATGGCTGTCTTGGGGTCCAGTGGCCCCACAATATCAATCCCCACCCGTTCAAAGGGGGTGCTGACTACAGGGAATGGCTGGAGAGGAGCCTTTTGCTTCCTCCCACTCTTTCCACTTGCCTGGCAAGTCTGACATGTCCTGCAGTGAGTGTCTGAACTCCTGCGCATTTGGGGCCAATAAAAGTGGGTGACAAGCCTCTCAAAGGTCTTGTCTTGCCCCAAATGTCCTGCCAATGGAACATCATGAGCCAGCCCCAGTAGGAAGGCTCTGAAGTGCTGGGGTACCACCAGCACACGGGCTGACCCAGGCTCAGCAACCTTAGGCTCAGTATACAGGAGACCATTCTCCCAGTAGATCCAATGTGATCCAGACTGATCACCTGCTGCCTGGTCTGTGGCCTGTTGCCTCAGACCCACGAGAGAAGGGCACTTATTCTGCTCCTCGCAGAACTCTTCCCTGGAGGGTCCTTCATCTTGCTGCCAATGGGTCAGCTCAGGCAGGTCCCCCAGTTCAGCTACCTGTTCCACGGTAGGCTCCAGGGCATCCCCCTCAGGGTCCGCCTCCTCCTGGACCGTGGGAACTTCAGGGGCCGGTTTCCCGCGCCCCCTGCCTCTTCTCTCTCCGGCAGGCACCTGGGCCTCCCTCTCAGGCTCCAGGTCCTCTTGAACACCTCTGGCTGCCATGGACCGGGTGGTCACACACGCCCAATCCGGCAAGCCCAACATCTCCAAATGAGCACTCCGCTCCACCTTAGCCCAAGGGGAGCTCTCCAAATCGTTCCCTAACAAACAGTCAACAGGCATGGCTGGCCTCACAGTTACTTGAAGAGTACCAGAGACCCCCACCCCCACTCAAAGGGAACCTGAGCCACCTTGCAGTGACTCTCTGTGTTGTCAGCGGCAACAACTGGATAGAATGCATCAGGGACCACCTGCTCTTTAGACACCAGGTGACACTTGACAGCTGTCACACTGGCTCCTGTGTCTCTCAGAGCTTCCACCCTATGGCCATTGATGGTCACCCACTGCCTGTACTTCTTAGTGTTCTCAGGCAGTTGGGTCCTAGGGACCATCTCAGAGTCTCCTAAAGAGACAAGGGACAATACTACGGGATCCCACCCACCTTGGGCACCCATCTCCTCCCCCAGGGCTACACTAGCCAACTGCCGGGGGACTGCACCAGGGGGTGCTGGTTTTCCAAACAAAGAGCACTGGGGATCATTGGCCCTGTGGCCTAGGGTGCCACACTTGTAGCACACCAGGGGTCCCCTATGAACAGGTGGACCTGTCGGGGCCCCATGCTTATTCTCAGGGGGAGGCTGGGAACCTTTCCCTTGGTTCCCTTGGGGTTTACTTTGGGGCCCTTTCTGGAACTCCCTCTGTTTACCCTTGTCCCCCCCACTCCTCTGTTGGGGACCCTGCCCACCCTTGGCGGAGTCTCCCACGTGACCCTTGTGGACCCGGGTGCTCACCCAGCGGTTCGCCTCCTCAGCAAGCTGCCTAGGGTTAGTCAGCCTACTGTCAATCAGGTGCTGGCGTAGCTCAGGAAAACAATTACTGGACAAGTGCTCCCATGCAATCAAATCAAAGAGCGCCTGAAAATCATTTGCTTTGCTACCCTTTACCCAACCATCCAAGGCTCTGCAAAAGAAAGTCACATATTCAACCCAGGTACTGCCTTCAATCTTCTTACAGTTCCTGAACCTCTGCCTATAGAGTTCAGGAGTCAACCCATACCTGGTCATCAATGCATTCTTCATGTGGCTGTAGGAATTATAGACTTTAGAGGGCAAGTCCAACAAAGTATCCTGCCCCTCACTAAGGAACCGACCCCACAACCCCGCTCCCCAATCCTTCTCAGGGACCCGGTGGGAAGTCATGGCTACCTCATAGGCCTTGAACCATTGCCCAATATCATCATTTTTTAAAAAACCTTTAACCACATCTTTAGGAATATACACCCTAGCCTCAACAGGCATTGACGGTGCGCTGCCACCAGAGGGAGTAATCTCTAAGCTCCTAGCTTTCAAATCCAACTCCCTCAAACTTTTCTCATGCTCAAGCTGCATTCTCTTTTCTTCCAGGGCCAACTTCCTAATTTCTAACTGCCCACTCATTTTTGCCAGCTCCAACTCATGCATCCTATTCTTTTGTCTGTCCTCCAGCTCTTCTGGGGACAGACCTCTGGCAGAAACACAGCTACCCACGGGGGAAGATGCTCTCCTCTCCCCTGGACCCACTGGCCCATCCAGCTGCTCATCTGCATTGTCAGCCCCCTCCTCATTCTCAGGGGTCTTCCTCGCTTCAACCCAGGCCCTCAGCGCCTTTTGGAAATCATCCTTCTTGGAGATTCCGGTCATAGAAACTTTGAACTTCCTGCAGAAGTGCTTGAGCTGGTTAACGGTGTAGCATTCCAGTTTCTCCTCCTCCCAATCATTATCAACAGATACTATGGATGCTGCTGTATCCCTGGTGATTAAACTTGGCAGTTTTTTAGCAAAAATAGCAAAGTCCCAAAAAAGAATATCTACCAAAAGTATGTGGTTGCGTTTTGGTCTGCACTCACTAGGTAGTGTTCACCAATCACTGTACATGAGTCACAAATGCAAGTCCAGAATCCCCACCGCTGACCACTCAATGTTAGAACTGGGGGTCTCTAGTTGGCAGAGGTAGGTACCTTTGTCCAAATAGGGACCCTTGCTTCTAGTCAGGATAAGGGGTACACTCCTGAAATAACCCCTGCTCACCCTCTTGGTAGCTTGGCACGAGCAGACAGGCTTAGTTCAGAGGCAGTGTGTAAAGCTTTTGTGAACACATACAGTAATCCAGTGACAACACTACAAATGGACACCACACAGGTTGTATTATAAAAATAAGTATCTTTTATATAGATTTACCACAAGACCATAAACGACAAAAATAATCCACAATACTGTACTTTAAAGATGGTAGAATTAGCTTGAGTCTCTTTAAATGAAAATGCGACACTTTGAGTTCAATGTACCTTAAGATGCGTAACGCAGGGCAACGAAAAGTGTTGCAGGGAAGGTGATGCGGTAGTCCCTTACACGCAAGGACGGTGATGCATTGAAGATCTGGTGCAAAAGAAACAAAGTGGCGTCTTCTTGAGGTTGCGACAACGAAGAGGTGATGCGTGCACGCCCGACGGCCGTGCGGCAATTGCGATGAGTCTTTGGAGCCGCGACAGGCCCTGCGACACGCTTCCCTGGCGATGCGACGGCGTCTGATGCGAGGTCGACGATCTTCTCCTGGGATGCGGGGCGCGCCTCGTGTTGCGATGCGTCGGCGTCTGATGCGAGGTCGATGCTCTGCCCCGGGGATGCGACGGCGTCTGATGCGACGGCGACACTCTTCTCCGGTGCTGCGAGGCGCTTCAAAGGATGCGGCGCGCTTCTTCGGGGATGCGCCGGCGTCTGATGCGACGGCGACACTCTTCTCCGGCGATGCGAGACTCAGCGGCTGCGGTGACACGCTTCTTCGTGTTGAGTCGCGCTTCCAGCTCCCAGAGACACGCAAGTGTGTCAGAAGGTCCAAATTCCCAACAAGGGAATACAGGGAGAGCTGGTGGGTGAAGTCTGTTGTCCCTGAGACTTCAGCAGGAGGCAAGCTCTAAAATCAAGCCCTTGGAGATCCTTCACAAGTTGATGAAAGTACACACAAAGTTCCCTTCTCCTTTCTTTGGCAGTCAGGCAACCACTGCAGGCAGATCCCTCTCAGTTTAGGGATAGTCTTCTCCTCAGTTTCTTCTTGGTTCCGCTCCTCAGCAAAGGTTTCTTCTTGTTTCCCAAAAGTGATCTAATTTCCTAGGGGTCTGGGTCCCCTTTATATACACCTTTTCTCTTTGTTCTCCGGAGGCAGAGAGGCCTTTGCCTAGTCCAAAACCAGTTCTGGTCAGTCCTGCAGCACTTTGTTTACAGGACTCCTTCTCTCCTTTCAGAAAGTGGGGCAGAGTACTCAGCCGCCCAGCAGGAGGTGGAGCCAGCATTGTGGAAGGCAGGCACAGCCCTATTCAGACCCAGGTGCAACTCCTCCCTCCACTCTGGATGCAGATCTCTCTATTCAGCCCTGTGCTGACTCACCCTGTCTCCTGTAGCCACCCCCAGCCCCTGTCACTCAAACTCCAGACAAGGAATACACAACCTAGCAGAGGCAGGCTTGGATAGTTAGGCAAGAAAATACCTACTTTCTAAAAGTGGTATTTTCAAACACAGAATGTTAAAACCAACTTCACTAAAAGATGTATTTTATCATCCTGAGTTCAGGCATACTAAATTCGTTTTTCTACCATGTTCCCTTGGTCAGTTAGGATTATAAGGTGTAATAATCAAACTGCCCATTCTGGCCTATGGGGAGCAGGTAGCCTTGCAATAGTGAAAACGAAAATGGCTGTAATTCACTATTAGGACATGCCACACACACCAGGGCATGTCCTACCTTATACTTACAATGCGCCCTGCCCTAGTGCCTACTTTAGGGGTGACCAACATGCAGTAAAGGGAAGGTTTAGGGCCTGGTAAGTGGGTGTACTCACCAAGTCGACATGGCAGCCCTAGGCTGCACACAGGCTCTGCAATGGCAGGCCTGAGACACATTTTACAAGCTGCTTCAGTGCTGCAAGCCCACCAGCAGCATTGGATTTACAAGCCCTGGGCACACTCAGTGCACTGTACTAGGGACTGACAAGTAAACCAATCATCCAATCATGGAGTCACTAATACATACATCAATTTACAATAGGGAGCACTTGCACTGTGGCACTGAATAGCAGTGGCACAGTGCCCAAAGCATCTAAACCAGCAAAAACAGATCAATAACATTGGAGGCATCATCAAAAATGGAAGCGAGACCCACTCCAAGGATGCCAGGTCTAACTGGAGTGTTGACCAGTTCTTTGTTGAGATCCGTAAAAGCATTATTGTGTTCAACCCCACAAAAAATGCATTGTTCTTTCTTAGGAGTTTGAGTAAAAACTCAACTTTGGAAGCATAGTTGCCAATAAATGTAGAGTAAAACTCTGTCAGACCCAAATTTGATTTTGGGACAAGGGCATCCTCTAGAACCTTAACATGATCTTGCTTTAGTTTAATACCATTTTTAGTGATACAGAGACTAAGATATTCCACCTCTTCACATTTCAATCTACATTTAGATTCCTTCAAAGTCAAACCTTTCTGACCGAAACATTGAAGAAACCTTCTGAGATTAAATAAATGTTCATTCTCATCCCTACCATACACCAAAATGTTGTCTTGGAATGTTATGACCTCTTAGATACTTTCAGACGTCTCCTTCATTAAATAATCGCTGGAATACGGCGCTGCACTAGCCAACCCGAAAGGTATTCTGCAGAATTGAAAAAAAAATCCGGAATGACAAATGCAGTCAGATGGCATGACTCTTCTTGTACCTCAATCTGATGGTAATCATTGGCACAGTCTAAGGTTGAGAAATCTGTTACCCCTGCCAGTGTAGAAACCAGTTCATGTAAATTAGGCAATGGATGCCTATCACTCCATATTTTATTGTTCAGCCTCCTAAGATCCACACATATCGGAGAGCTCCCAAATGCTTCAAAGCTATAACTACCAGTGAAACCCATGGAGATGATTCTAAAGGCTCAATCACTTCCTTATTGCATAAATCCTAAACAAAAAGGGGAACCTTTCAAACCTTATACTTGACCAGCACTGCATTTTCCAACAAAATAATTTTGTGTTTGAACCCAGCAAATGTCCCCAATTTATCACAAAAATCATCAGGAAATTCTGACTTTACATCATTAATAAACAGTTCATGTTTTTCATTTCCCACAGCATAGCAGGTGGGACAGCATTAGGGTCTAGTTTCATATTTATTTAATTCTTGTTGATGAGGCCATCCCAAAATTGAATCACCTTTGGTAGCTACATACATTTTCCCACAAGCCTTCTTTCCCTAAAATGGTCGTTAATCCAGAAATAACTGAGTAGATCAATTGTGTGACCAGTATAGCTGACAGAACGCACATCCAGCTCTAACAATTTTTCATTCTGCCAATTAAATTCCCATAAAGCTTTATTGATAATGCTGTACCAAGCGCAGGAATCCACCATGACTTCTACACTTGTGGCATTTATATCAACCACACACCTTCGAAAGCTATTTACACCTCCATCTATAACTCATAAGATTGCATTGGTATTCAACCCCTCAACATCATATTCATTCACCACACAGTTGACACTTGTTTCAGGCTTACTTTTGTACACTCTCCGAAAATGCGGTTACAAGACTTCTCAACTGCAGAATATCCTTTAAAATTTCCAAGGTGAAAGCTGCTGCCACATCTGTAACAACTATTACATTTTTTTCTTTTGTTAGCAAGACTTTCCTTTTCCTTGTTAACTCTTAATAGTATTGACACCTGTACTAGACTTAGGTTTCTTCCAAACTCCACTGCCATTTCCACTGCATCCTCTAATACCTTGCACAAACTTTTCTGATTGTACGATGCACTTAGTGATACTAACAGTGGCATTCAACGTCATGTCAGTTCCCAACCAAAGCCTTTCTTGAACCTTCTTACTTTAAATTTCCATCATGACCTAGTCCCTTAAAACCTGGTCAAAAGTTATGGTCCCAAACTCTCATGATGATGCTAATGCTGTAAGAGCCGATACATAATCCTCTATACTGTCTTCTTCTCTTTGTTTCTGAGTTACAGTTGAGTGCTTATTCTTTGTTGCAACTGGTAGGAAATCAGTGTACACATTTATGCATTGACCCAGGGGGAGGAGTCGCCAGAGAAGCCGATAAGCGAGGATGCCGCAAGCACGGATGCCGCTCCCGTGACTCCTTTCTCCATTTTGACCCTCTTAGCCCCTTTCACCCCAGCATTTGATTCCTTGGGGGTCAGAACGTAATGCAGACACCATGGTAAGCTGAGACCAGGAGCGGCCACTGTCAATGCTACGGCCAGCAACACTAGCAACAGCTGTGACCGCGGAAGCAGGAGCTCTGCGGTCATGGTCCAATTTTTCACTTTTTTCCAACAATACACTTTTGGTGCCCTGATTACCTCTTGCCCCCAGGGGAGGACTATAGCGGCAGCTGGAGCAGCTATGGCAGAACTTGCTTATTTTGCCTTTAATTGCCACTCTGCTTGTGTTTGTCCCTAGTCTGGTCAAGTTTACATCAATCTCCACAGGACTGACGGCCACCACACGGTCCCCGCAGCAAAGGTTATACATAATCCTTGCAAGCAGCAGGGTGTTACCACCTTACCGACAATTTGGGGACCTGGACTCCCAATTCACCTTAGAAGCCTTGAGAAGACGAAGAAGGCTGCCTGCCATTGTCTGTTCACCATTTGTGTCCCTCATAAGTGCCAGCACCTTAATCCTGAACTTTCAGCCCTCAGTTCTTAGCTTACAGCACATAGGCTCTAACCTCAATATCCAGTATACACCCAAGGAGCTAGCGGGGGCCATCTGGAATCAGTAGAAGCTAAAAGGAAGCTAGGGTATCACATAGCAGTGCAGACTAAGGCACGGTGGAGTGCCGAAAGCATATAAGAAGCATTAAAGTGAGAGGCCAAAGGACATTCTATTCAGACTGGTTTCAGGCGGCTTGATGCAGCTTTTTATGCTGTAGTCTAAGGTAGAGCTGGAATTGGTGTGGAAGCAGTCTGACTAGGTTCAGGTGCATGTTGTGCCTGCTGAGAAGCTCCCCTGCCTCAATTTCAGCTGTCTAGCTCAACTCGCTGACAAACAGCATGAGATCAGGAAAGATCTGCAGGGTAACCAAGCCCCAAGCCAATGAAAAACATGGGGGTAGGGTGAAAGAGAAGCCAATGCTCAACCCCAACTCATCAGCCCCTGCTACATCTCCAAACTTAGATGGGACCTGCAGGGAGGACTATCCCCCTACATCAACAGCACCTTGTTCTAAACTACCAGGACCAAGAAAGATTACAGAATTTTTAACAACCTCTAGGCAAGTGCCTAGCACTATGGCCCAGATCGACCAAGGGACTGGTTGTGACAGCGAACCACCTCTAGTGAAGGAGCTACTTCCCCTCTCAGTCAAGGAAAAACAGCTAGCGCTGCCAATGTCATACCAAACAGGGGATGCAGGAACTCTGGCAAAGGAGCCACTTTCTCGAACAAATCATGTCTTCTCCAAAACGGCACATGCAGACATCCAGGCCAGGGCTCAACTTCTAGTGAAGGTCCAAGTACATGGAACAAAGCACTGGTCCCTATAGTTTAAGCTCCCCTGTGGACTGTGAAGCTCCTAAATACACACGGGACCAAGATCTCATACATGATGGGGGTTTATCCTACACTAGCCATCAGCACGCGAATCAGCATACATCTGGGTCTCCCTGCTCAAGTCAGGCTCACAAAGGTTTAAACAACTCAGTACTGGAGGGGGCTAATAAAGACCCCTCCATTTGGCATGAAATGCTCTTAAGCCCATTTGAACAATCACACGTTTCAACCACAGACCAGCTCTGCTCTTCTCCCTCCATTGCTCCAAAACATAACTATAATTCATTGCTCTCACTGATCAAGTTATCAGTAGAGGCCCCCACCTCTGTGGAGGAAGTCTCCCATGACAAGAAAATGTTTGAAGACCAGTCAATGGGACAGCCTGATCCATCTGCATTCGCCTTTGGAGACAATAAAATCTCGATTTCACCTGGTCAGATGAAATGGTTATCCTCAGTTAGCACAAACTAACCTTCAGGTCCTCCATATGGCCTCAGCTATTGAGCACCATGGAGGTTATTTCATCAGCACTAACATATCATACAGACAAGTTGGACACTCAAGTTGATCTACTTAATGCGCTGTGCATGTCCAAGGTATTGATCTCAAACTACACGAGGTAAACACTAAACTCAAGAAAGTACAGCCTGATCCAGCTAACGCTTATCACCTTTGTCAATGCTCCACTACCATGGAGACCCTTGCCACGGTCCCAACAATACTGTCTGAATTACTGGAAGCAGTGAAGGTCTCCTAAACAAGACTCTCCTCTGGAAATTGGTGCGAAATCATCAAACAGGGCCGACATGATAGCCCAATAACAATAGGAATCTTGCCCCAACCTTCTATGCAGGAGGAGCCAGAAACAAATTTAGCCCTGCAATGAACCAATCAGTTATCATTTTGTCGACACACCCAGTGACACAAAATGACCTGGTAGAGGCCACACCACCTTTAAGCCCACGACCCTTGCTTTCAAAGAGGGAACATAAGCGACTGAGAAAATCCAGAAAAAAGAAATTTGGAAAAGTGATCAATGAAGTAACTTCCTCTCAAAAGCACACATATTGACGCCATTCAGATAGGAGGAAAGCCATTGAACCGAACCAAAATGCAGGTTCAATTATCACCACATATCTGATATTTCAGTGACCGGAAGAGCGCTTGGAAGACTTGGACCCTGCAACAGCTACTGTGACAAATGGCCACTCTGGGCCGCTAGTTCCAACAATGCCAGATCACCTAGAAGCCTTAAACCATACCATGGAGACCACGCTAAACAGTTACGCTGGGCCACAAACCACAAAAAAGCCTGAATAACAAATTCATACTCAGGTCTCTTCTGTCAATATCAGGTCTACCTGATGTTGACACACCCCCATGCAAATGAGTAAATGCTCTCTGATGATAGCGCTGGCACTTTATGTGTGTCAGCGCTATGGGTATTACAGAAGAGGATGCACAAGAATTTGCGGCTCCTTCTGTAATACTAAAGTGCTCAGGGGGCGTGCAAAACGTTTAGTTTGGAGATCACACCTCCTCTGGCTCAAGAAGCAAAATGCCTGTCAATGGCAACTCAGACATTCAACTTGAGGTGCCTCATATAGAAGGACACAACAATAGGAACCATCAATGACTTCACTACCAACCACCGCACACAGGAAACGCTGAGCTCCAATTCGGCTCTGTCTCCTGTGCAGATATGGGAGAACTTTGTCAAAACTCTTATTGTAAGCTTCCCCATTAAACCTCCAAGACATCTAGATATTAGCCAGAGTGGGAAAGACTGGTTCATGCCAGAATTATGCACTATTACGAAACAACTTAAGAGAGAGCTAATGAGTTCCCGTCTGCGAGGTGGCCAACCCAATCAAGTGGCATTGTCCAAAATAGCTAAAATGAAACAAGCCAACAAAAAAGGGATTTGGGAGACGAAACATAACTCCAGTATGGTCCTTTGGATCAAGTTACTTCATTCAAGTAAGCAAACAAGTTCAAAATTATTTGGAGCAGAAATAAACAAACTAATCAATAGGCGGAACCAGCACCACAACGCCCAAATTACAGAAGTGGTTTGGTCAACACATATCGCTACAGTACAGGACCACCCCCTCTCTGTTACCACACACAGAGTCCGCCCTGGAGAAGCAACAAAGCCTGCTCACACCAGAGGCAGATTATCTACTGATCAGTGATAAACAGGCAGTCCAAACGCTAAAAAGGCTCCAGTCAGAGGAGGACCCAGGGCCCAACGGTCTCCCAAACACCTTTTTTAAAAAGGGTGTATGCTTTTGGTCTTCACACTTAACTCCACTTTTAAGTTATGCCTCAGTCTCAAACACTAGCCCAGAATCCTGGCATGGCAGTATCTTTCTGCCCATTTACAAATCGAGGGAATGCTCAAATCCGTCCAACTACAGATTAGTCACCTTAACAGACATAGCCAAGATCTATGCATCAAACTTGATCATGGACTTGGAGGACTCGGTATACCTCTCAAACATGATCTCGAACTCTATTAAATCCTTTGCCGGTTACCCTTTTGGCTGAGCAAGCAACTGCCAAATCCTGTAAGGTGTTCTCCTGTTTTATAGAACTTAAAGCTGCCTTCAATAAAGTTCTGAGGGCCCAGATATGGAAAAAAATGTCAAGGTGAAGTGTACTGGCGAAACTGCTGGAGGCAATAATCAACCTATACTCCAACACATGGGTACAAGTTAAGATAGGGAACGGCCGAAGAACCATCAAAACAAATTATACAACATGGGTTTAAAACAGGGATGCATTCTTGCACCATGTTTATTTGAGATCTTCATGGCCGAACTCAACAGCCACCTGGCCCAAGTGCAGGGAGATCCACCTAGGTTGGGCACTGCACAAATTAGAAACCTGCAATATGCAACAATATCGTCCTCCTCAGTAAATCTCCTATTGGGCTGCAGCAGTCTATAGATCAACTATTGGAATATACCAACAATCTGCGACTGGGCCTGATCTACAGCAAATGAAGGTTCTCTGTTTTAGATGTCGAGGTAGCAACAGCCAGCCCAAATTTACCTGGTGGGCAGAGGGCAACGTTTCCGAATTGGTTAAGACCTATAAATATCTTGATGTCCAACTGGATTCCCATTTAACATACAAATTGCATCTACAATCTCGACGAGCCATTGCTAACAAGCTGCTGTTTGCATTTAAAACTTTTAAATACAAGACACAAAACACCTCCATGTCTTATCTTCTTCAGGTCGTGGGAGCCAAATTCATGCGTTCGATATCTTATGGCTCGGAATTGCTTAAAGGGAAAGACGCTGCAACCCTAAACATCTTACAATAGAGCCTTTTAAAAAAACTCTTTGCTATCCTGCTGCATGTCTCGCATGCCCAAATTAGACTTGAGTTTGGTCTGCTCCACCAAGCCCAACCAGGCAGGGAGCCCTGGTAAAATTCTGCTGGAGGACAAGGGCAGCCAAAGTTAATTCGCTGGCACACCAGTGTAGGGAGGAAATAGAAAGGTAGGCCCACATAAAGAACTCTGTGGTTTTAGCACTACTGTACTCAATTACAGCACTCCGATTAGAAGATGCCTGGCTTACCCCCGGGACTATGCTGTTTTTAAATGCTTTAGGAATAAAGCTGCCAAACTTTCATCATTTGTTATTGATAAGGCTAATGTAGCAAGCAAAGGGCATGCATGGGCAGTCATGCCATCATACACAGCTCGGGGTCCCAATCATATTTATCAACACACTTCTTAGAGACAAAGAAACACAATCTCATGTTAATACGTCTTGGTGTATTCACATTGAAAATCTTATGCCTCCCTGGAAACAGCACTGGTCCACTTCAGAGTGCCATCTCTGTGGCCCAAACAGCTGATCTTTGCTTCATCTTCTGTGTGTTTACCCGGCATTATTAACACACAGACAAAAACTCTTACAACCATTACTAAAGGTTTTGCAAATCAGGTCATGTTGACCAGCAGTTATTTCTTTACTGGGGGATCCTCAGTGCAATTGGCATGCAAGACAGAAAGATTCTTGAACCTTGCTGCAAAGGAGCTAGAAAAATCTAGCTCATGCCTCTTTGACTTGTGTTTCTACTCCTTGGAGAGACTAATGGTTTTCCTTGGAGGTAGTTGGCACACAGCACTTGTACACTTTAGGTCTCAAGGAAATAGCTCCTTATTCAGTACATTATAAAGTAGCACAAAAGCACTTTATGGTAATATGTTTGCACAGTATGGTTGCACTTTACAATTGCTTGATGGAGGTGTTTCCCACTTGAAGCAGGCCTTGGTTTATTCCTATTATATTGGATGTAGCATTTTAATTGAGTGTACTAAAATATTATTGTGGTGTCCAACTAGATCAAATTTACTATTTAGTTGTTTTCTCACTTCAAGGTGTTTTTATACTATTATTGTATTATCATGGTAATATTTAAATGTGACAAATGAACAGGACGGCTAGCCATAGAAATCTCAGTTTCTCCTTGTCCACAATATTAGTCCAAACAATAAATTGTTTACATGTCTGTGTGCATTCACTAAAGGCACCTGCTGTCCAAGAATGCAACCATAAGGTATACCTATACGAATAACACAACTAGTGGTGCACCAAACTGAGCCTTTTCATGAAAATGAGTCCCAATCAATTTTCAAGATTTTCCAATTTTTCTGTTTATTTTTACTAGTATAAAACATCCAATGGTTACAGCACAAAAGAGCCTGTTTTGTCCTGTAACCATTGGCTGTTTTATTCAATTGATTGAGACTCATTTTCGTGAAAATGCCAAGTGTGGTGCACTACTAGTTGTATTATTAATATTTTAATGCGTTTTATATGTACATGTAATGGTTTTAATTAACTATGCATGAATATAATTACATACTCTTTGTGCTCTTGAATAAAATTTTGAATCTTTCCATTACAGTGCTAACCTTTTAACATATATATTGGTCAGTTGTTTTACAGCATAGTCAAAAACATGTAAATTTCCTGGATTTTCCCCAGGTGGTAAAGTTTTAAATTCTTTGCGATCCACTCCACCCAATGTTATGTTTTAATAGGGCTAATTTTCTTTTAGGAGTACATTCCTCCCCTTCCAAAACCTCCACATAGGGCATTAGAGGATCACCCTTGGTTTGTGAAAAAAAAGGTGGTGGAACAACGCTAGACGTATTAGAACGTTAATAATAATCCTCTTGCTGAGCGTAGGCTTGTTCCCATATGAAGCCCAAATATATATATGCGGCCTAAATAACAATGGTGAGCATATCACTCCTGTTTGCAGCAATTTAATGGTGAGTGTATCACTATGGACAGGCTCCTGTTTTCAGCAGTTTACAACTGTTTACAATGATGATCGTATTATGTGCACCCACTCTTGAATGCAGTGAGTGTATCACCGTACACTGGATTTGTTAAAGTTGCATGCAGCCCAACTCAAAATGGTGAGTGTACACTGTCTGCTCAATACAGTTTGGGTCTAATTTAAGATAGCCGCTGCCTTGCGTCTTACGTTGCTGCGTGTGTCTCTCCCCAGCGTGATGTGCTCGGGACTGCGTGCACGGCTTGACCTGGGTGCTCGAGTCAACTGCTTGCAAACAGATTACCCCACGTGGCTCCGCTCAAATTTACCGGAAGCCAGGCCAAATACTCCCAAAATGAAGATAATTAAGTCACTCAGGGGCCCTTGGAGTGGTGCTGCACAAAAACCTGGCAATCTCTTGTTCTGATGATTTCCACTCGTAGGTGCCGGACATCACAGCTGGACGCAGCAAAGGACCTTGCTCCCTGCTCCCAGTCATTGCCAATATGTAGAAACAAAGTACACTGGTATGATAGTTTAAAGGTAAGTTTATTTCTTCATACAAAGAGCAGTCAATGATCACAGCCAGCAACGGAGGTCTCTGTATCTCTCTCTAACTGCCTTTGCTGGAACTCCCTCAACCTTCTATCCTCTCTCTAACCGCCTTTCTTGGAACTCCTTCAACCTTCTTTCCCACACACCATTCCGCCCACACCATTCCCCACGAATCCTGACCCTCCCAGGTCCCAAGATGCAGAATATAACAGTACTCTTATAATTTTAGATGGTTTTAATCTCGGGTGGCACCAAGTTTCTGGAAAGAACGTCCAGGCTCCCATTAATGCACACTTTTTTTTGTCCCCATTTTGAGTTGTGTGGAATTGTGTCTGCATTGTAAAATGCAGGTTTAAGAGCTCTTGCTAAAAAAGTATTGAAGTTTAAAGACCTAGCAGTTTTAGAATCATTATTTTCCTAAATACCTATTACTGAACTACAAGTTGTTTAAACCTTTGCAGACCCTCTAAAAACTACTAGAATAGCTTCAAACTAAAGAAGCCAAGTAGATTATTCGTTGAGCTTGTTGGATGTCTCTCAGCGTAGAGCATTTGGTTTGATATCAAGAGACTGGTTCGAACCTGGTGTCTGCTTGTGTTTTTGAGCATCTTTTCGCTTTATTTCTGTTTATTACACATAACATGGCTTTAAATGATGATTCAATATAGTGAAAAGGGTAACATGCTGGCTTTTCTGTTTATGTTTCCCAGCAGTTTAAATAAAGGAAGCCAGTAAAACTTTATTTACTGCCGAAGGACCTTCTTCTGCTTTGGGTTTGACACACTTCTGCTCCTTCAATCTGGCCGCATGAATTTGCTAACTGGGCCAGAGCACTGCTGAAGTTGAATGCAGGTTTATAACTTTGGGGTTGAGCATTTGGCTGCATATACTTTATTTCAAGGGATGTTGAATTCAGTTAGTATTTAGTAATTAGCCAAGAACAGATAAAGGAAAATACAGCGGCGGCGGCTGCCATAAACAAATGGTGGTGAGGCGGTTGGGGTCGCGCGGGAGTCCTCGTGGGTGGGCTGGACGATTACAATATATTAAAAAAAAGAAAATTACCTTTTGCTGCCGCGGCCAGCTGTCTTCAGCCTCGAGTCGCGTTCGCAGCCTCTCCACTTCCTGGGTCCCTGCGGCCCCTGGACCCAGACTCACATCCTATCCCCATGCTGCAGAGCAGCGCGGGGCTTGGTCTGAGCAGGCAGGAAAGATGCCCTGCTCAGACCAGTGCGCATGTGTGTTTTGGTCGACCTGAGACGGCTGGCCTAAACACATATACACACTTAGGGAGTGGAGTGCACGTAGCACTCCTCCTCCCTCCTGCAATGCCTAAGCCCCACCCCTCCCAACACCACTTGCTACGAGCTGGCAAATGTAAAATAAAACGATGCAAGAGCGCCGTTTTATTTTACATTTGCTGGGTCTGAGCCAGGCAGTGGTGCGATGCTCCTCCGCAAATGCGGAGGAGCCGCACTGGGAAAATGGTGAAAATCAAACCATTGCTTATAAGTGAGACTGAGTAGGAAGGGTAAAATATGGATAAGACAACAGTGATGGCTCCTCTGCTAAGGCGGAGGAGTGTCACCCCACTGTTCACAGAGCAGTGTAAAAGAAAAAAGAAAATGATAATAACAGAAGTTATTTGTTTCAGTCTAACTTGTTCCAGATTTTTCATATCGTCATTAAAACCACATTTTCTATCTTCTAATTCAATTTCTGCTCTATTTTTTTTTCGCCCTCTAGTTTCTCTACGACTTCTTTCTATGTTTACATTATCGGTACATTAGTATTATTACTAATAAGCCAATAGCAATTGTTAATAATGGTGTTAGTATTTTTCCCACTAAACTTTTTCCCAGTGCTGCAAACCAATTTCTCACAGAAGAAAATCACTTCCCAATTTTCCCCCAAGCACCATCTACTTTAAATTCTGTTAATTTTTTTCCTAAATTAGTAATATTGCTTATATATCCCTTCAAATCCTTACTTTTGTCCGGGATATAAGTGCAACTTTGTTGAACCTTCAGCATGCGACAGACTCCTCCTTCTTGTGCTAAGAGTACATCTAAAGCAAGTAGATTTTGTAAAACCATAGATCTAATAGCAACCATTTCAGTTACTAAAAATCCACCAGCTGTATCTGTTGATAATAAAGCTACTACTGTTGAAAGTTTTTGAATTTTGTGTGAATTCAATATTATCCCAACTGAGGGTATTATTGCTCCAAAAATATCCCCAATAATTTCAGCAGCACTTGTTCCTCTTCTAAAACGTGCAGGTTTTCTTTCATTGATTCCATTGTGTTCATTCACATGGTAAATCTTTGGAAAAACTATTCCCAAGTAGCGAGATCCATACCATTGTTTAGGTAATTTATAATAAGCATTTTTCCCACACACAAAATATACTCCTGGAAATACTGGATCCAATCCTGTCAAATATAGTGCCCAACCTCCCATAAGTAGGAAGGTATGTTCACATTCACTGGAACCAATGATTGTATTATGTTCTGTCTTGCGTCTTAATATGCAAAGCTTTCCTTTGTGTTGCCAATCTAGAGTCATTGCAGCGTATGTCTGTCCCTTTTCATAATCACCCTCCCTATGTTTCCATGGAGGTGTTCTCACTTGTTTTTCAGATTTTTTCTTTGTTTCCTCCCGCCGATCTTCTACTGAATTAATAAATTCTTTCTTTACACTATGCAAGGCACAAGTTAAATTATGTTCATTCACATGTACAGTGTCTATAGGTGATATAGGATGGAAGAATTCTCCCATTATCTCAGAATCTCCTGCATTGGGTACTATATTCAGATTTCTCTGTACTTGAACTTCTGAGAAAATCAAGTCATAATTCGAGTAGTAATATTGAAACTGCCCTTTACAATAGAACAAACATGTTAGTATGCTACTAGATATACCATACGTTAACGGACGGTGATGGTAAGTCACCCCTTCAGACACGGACGTAGGTAATTACATGCACACGTAACAATCTCTTGCATCCATAGTATCGACGTATTCATACAACAATTTAGTGAACACATTTAGTGAAAAATCGTTAATTGAATGAGCATGATGTAAGTCGTCACTTGGTAAATCATTCGTTATTACCACTCCTTCATGCACTTTAGTCACTTCAGTAGTTGTGGTCACATGCAAATTAGTATTTTTACTCGGATAAACATGATGAGGTATATTTAGTATTATCAACAACAAGACAAAGATTAGAACAAAAGCATTTAGAAAGCAAGCACATATTCGCTTCCGCCTTAATGATACAGGATTTGGATTTTCCATCTCGAAGCTAGAGGTACTCATTTTTTAAAAATAAAATAATGCTCTATAACAATAGGCTTTGTGCGGTAACTTTATGGCAGTGTCTCGTCACACTTTCTTTATCCCTTTGCTACTCTTTGGCATTTATTTCTTCAGCACTTTTTCACAGCAGTTCTTTTCATGGCAGTTTATATGAGCTGCAACTTTTGGAGCAAAATGCGTAGAACTCTTTCTCCCAGTCATTTGCAGCAGTTAAATAGGTCCACTCTGAAGCTGCATATCTTTGAATTGGTGTTTGTGCTCTCTTTGTTCGATGTACTGCAGTTTCTTCTCCGCCCATATCACTTTGCTCAGACTAGACTAGAGACTTCAATCACAGTAGAAGGTATTTTTCCTGCAGTTAATATGTGTCTCAATCTTTCAGATTTTCTGGGCCAACGGTCTCCCTTTTGCACTCATTTTTCTGGTACACTGTTCACATCATTTGAGTCAACATTTCTCACAGTTGAATCCCTTACACTTTGACCCTCGTTACCAACCGGGATTAACCTTCTTTGACTCTCGTTTATAACAGTGTTTTGAGAACCAGTAGCTGGCTCCCTCTCTACTCTGTGCTCAGCCTGAACGGGACATCTCTCTGTTACCACCGGTTCATCCACCACAGACCCTGCACTTTCAAGAGGACATGGGACTCGACCAGTGGGGGCTGCATGCACCCAATTAGGTAGACCACCACATTTTACACCAGTTGTGGTTATAAGAATCACTTGATAAAGCCCACGCCAATGAGGTTCCAAACAGGACTTTCACACGTGCTTCTTTACGAGTACCCATTCACCTGGGCACAGGTCGTGGCACTCCTCCTGTGCTCCTGTTGAATTGTAGTTATGTCTTCTCCCACCTGATGAGACACAGAACGTACCACATCAGCCAGTCCTTTACAATAATTAAGTACCAAGTCATCAGAAATATTTACAAGTTGACTTGCTGGGACTGGGGGCTGCCTCATAGCCCTCCCCATAATTATTTCGTGAGGGGACAGTCCAGTTCTTCTGTCTGGGATGCTTCGCAAACTCATCAACACCAAACATAATGCATCAGGCCATTTCAGGGATGTGGATGCACGCACTTTTGCTAGTCTGGACTTAATGGTTCCATCTACTTGTTCAACGACACCAGATGCCTCTAGTAGAAAAGCACAGTGTAGCCTTAGCTCAATTTGCAATGCAGCACAAAGCATTTGTACCACTTCATTCTTGAATCTGGTACCTCTATCCGATTCCAACGAGACTGGAAAACCAAATCTTGGTATTAACTCTATAAGAAACAGTTTAGCTACTGTTAAGCTATCATTGCTCCTTGTAGGATAAGCCTCTACCCAATGAGATAACAAGCACACAATCACAAGGACATATTTCAATCCATTGCAAGGGGGCATTTCAATAAAAATCTAGCTGCATGCGGGTAAAAGGACCTCCCAATTTCCTAATGTGACTCGTACTGACCACTGTTTTTCTTCCTGCATTTTGTTGTTGACAAATCACACATTTTTGACACAGACTCTCTGCAATGGCTCTAAATTGTGGATTGTACCAAGTCTAGCGAAAGAGACGTAACATAGCATCTCTACCTACATGTGCAGGTCCATGGCAAATCCTTGCCATCCGAGGCAATAGGCAATCTGGCAACACAGGCCTCCCATCCGTGTACACCCACACCTCATCCTCATATCTACGGTTACATTCTATTTTAATCCACCCTTCTCTCTCTGCTTGCAGTACTGAATCTTGTAATTCTCTGATTTCTTCCCAAGTTTCAACAACTGAAAACATCAACCTGCATTCTGTGTCATCGGACTGTTCCATTAAAGATTCACCATTCAATGCATAAGAATTTAGGGTGCAATAACGTGCAGTCTCATCCGCGTAACGATTGCCAACTGTGACATATTCATGTCCAGTTTGGTGGGTGGAACATTTCACCACCGCAATCTGAGCTGGCAGTTGTAGTGCCATCAGTAGGTTTTTCACAAACTCTCCGTTTCGTATAGGTGAACCCGAAGAGGTCATGAACCCACGTTGAGACCACAACTGCCCGAAGGCGTGCACCACCCCAAAACTATATTGACTGTCCATAAATATGGTTACTCTCATTTGTTCTGTAATGCTGCAAGCCCTGGTAAGTGCAATCAATTCAGCCACTTGCGCTGAATACACTCCTTTCAGCCACAATGCTTCAACTACACCCACCACAGTGCAGATCATATACGCAGCTCGCAAGGTACCTCCTGAATCTCTCAAACATGATCCGTCCACAAACAGAATATGATCTGACTTAGGCAACAGAGTATCTAGAATGTCAGGTTGCGGTTTGATACACAATTCAGTCACATGAAGACAGTCATGATCAGCTTCTTCCATCACAACTTCATGTCCTGGCAATGGTATCAAGGTAGCTGGATTCAAACTTGTGCATCTCGTCACAGTCACATTCTCTGCACCCAAAATCACCTGCGCTTAGTTTTGTTAACCGACTACTCGTGAGGTGCTGTGTTCGAGTTTGAGTTAGCAAAATTTCAACTGAATATGGCACATACACTTTCAAAGGATGACCCAGCACAATGTTTTCACATTGTTCCAAACTCTGACATGTTGCAGCAACCGCTTTCAAACAACCAGGTAGAGCAGCAGCCATAGGATCCAATGTAGCTGAAAAATATGCAACAGGTCTGCGTGCAGTTCCGTGCATTTGCATAAGAACTGCATAACCTTTGCGCTCACTTCAAAACAAAGTAAAACTCTTGTTAAAGTCAGGTATTCCCAATGCTAGAGCTCAACACAAACTGTCTTGCAGTTCAAGAAAAGAGCGCATGCATTCTTCATCCCATGGAACAGGTTCAGACACGTCTTTGTGTGTCAATCTCTGAAGTGGCTTGGCTATCAGAGAAAAACTTGGTATACACTGCCTGCAATAGCCAACTATTCCCAAAAACATACGAACTTCCTTTTGTGTGCTCAGTGGATTCATCTGCACAATAGCAGTGATTCGATCTTGTGACACTTTTCTGACTCTCTTTTCAATGTGGTGTCCCAAATGGATAACCTCTCTCTTGCAAAACTGAAGCTTTGCTGGTTACATCTTATGCCCACTCACTGCCAAATGATTCAGTAAAGCAACAGTATCTGAAACACATGCTTCTTTAGTTCCAGATGCAACTAATAAATCATCAATGTACTGCACCAGCACAGAGTGATTTGGCATTTCCAATGATTCCAAATTTCTCTTCAATATCTGATTAAAAATTGAGGGGCTTTCCGTATACCCTGGTGGAACTCGGCACCATGCCAAAACACGGTTTCCGAACCGGAACGCAAACAAATATTGGTTATCCGGATGCAAGGTAATGGAGAAAAATGCTTGACACATGTCAATCACTGAAAACCATTCAGCTTCACATGGAATCTGACATAGAATTACAGCAGGATTTGGTACTATTGGACAACAAGGTATTATGATCTGATTAATTTTTCTCAAATCCTGGACAATTCTATATTTCCTGTTTGGTTTTCGTGTGCCCATGATAGGTGAATTAGATGGACTGCCCAAAATCTCTCTCAGAATTCCTTGTTCAATCAGAGTCTCAATCGAGTTATTCTAGCAATAGTTTCAGGACCTAAATTATATGATGGAGTTCTTGGGTATTCTGCATTTGGTTTTTCTGTTTTTCGAATTGGAGCTACTCCTTTATTCAATCCAATGTCTTTTCCTGAAAACTCCGACACTTCAGGTAAAACTGTATCTCTCAGAACAGGAGGTAAGTCATTTTCAGTAAGTAAGGGATACAAACTCTTTACTTCTGTCTTTTGTCTAGCCATTTTAAACATTACGTCGTCATCTTTGGTATGAAATTCTATTCCTTCAGGAGTACAATAAATGGAACAGTTCATTTTGCATAACAAATCCCGTCCCAACAGATTTACCGGACTAGAGTCACACACCACAAATGTATGTATATCCTCAAATGTTCCAATCTACTTGCAAAGGTTCTGTCTCTGGGGTTGGAATCAATTGATTCGATACTCCTACTACTTGGATTGTTTCTCCCGCGAGGGGTAGGGAATCTCCACAGTTCTCACAGTGGATCGGGTAGCACCAGTATCTACAAGGAATGAAATAGGTGTTCCATTTACCTTGCAGTCAACATATGGACCATTCTAATCTACCTCTAAGGATGCGCCAAGCACGCATTCCTCCTCCCCTCTCAGCACCGTCATTGGGAAGTATCTGAGTCACTGTTATCCATCTGTAACAAATATTGTGAGGCCACTTGTACATTCGGATTTACTTGATCATTGGTATGGAAACCCATATTCACATTTTATTTTTGTACCTATCCATTCAAATTCTGCATAGGAGCTTGAGGCATATTCTGATTCTGACCTCTTATGTTGAACGTCAACTGATTTAACATACCATTAGTCACCTGTGACTGTACCATTCCATCTGCACCTGTCATAAATGTCTGTCCATTCACCTGATTAGCCAAATTAAACTTACAGTCGTGCTTCCAATGTCTGAACTTGCTGCAACTGTGACACGGGTATGTATTTTTTTAATGTTTCTATATTTGATCCTCGTCCTCTTCCTTGAGGCATCAAATTCTGCATGGGATTTACCATCACGCTTTTCATTCCAGTGGTAGTCTGACCATTTCCCTGTATCATGCCTAAAAAATCTGAATCGGATCCCACATATCCTTTCTTAGCTGCTCTCATCTGTGCCAACATCAATTTCTCATTCAACTTTTGTGCCGTATATCAATATTGTCTCCACAATACTTTGCATAACAAAGTATTTCATCTATAGACTTGCTCTGCCAGCAAATCAAATGCTGCTGAATCATGACACTAATCTCGGGCCTCAAACCATAGACAACGTTTTCAATCCCACTTTACTGTTTAAATGCTTGCAAAAGTCTCTCGTAATATGCATGTACTGATTCTTTTAATTCTTGGGTAGTCCTATCTATTTTGACCCAATCCGTTTCCTTCTGCAAAATCTTTCCTTTCTAATACGTAATGACCTGACTGTATTTTTTCATCACTTCCATTGATGGCTCGCCTGTTTTTGGATCTCTAGCAGGTTCTGTCTCTGGGCAATCAACAGCAATTTTACATTCCACCCATAAATCTGTAGGAACCACAATATTAAACAAAGCATCCAAATCTTTTAACAAAACCTTTGAAACCTTCACAAATCTTTCCACTTGTTTATACCACTCGACTGGCTTCTCTCTCAACCTCGGGAAATCATTAGTAAAGGACAATATGTCTTGTCTACTCCAGGGAAAATGTACATACCCCCCTCCTGGAACTTCTCTCATGGGATATGCCGTTGCATCTGCCTCACCCTTTGCCTTTTCCATCTTGAGTATAAGGGCAAAACCACTGTAACATCTTCTTTCTTTTTAGCCCATCTGCCTTCCCATCTTTCAATTTCTCCACATCGCTTCAGAGTTGTTATTAACTCTTTAATCTGCAGTCTTTTTCCAGAGGGATTCAAACTTTCCAAGTCTTTGTCTCTAAACTCCATTCAACATGTTTTATGTGAGGCTTTGGACTTTTCTACATCCACCCCATATTTCTGTGCTACCTCAGCAAATTTCTCATGAGTATTTCTTGCTTTCCGTATTATATCCTTACACATGAATAGTAATTCCTAATCATGATATTTCGATAGTCTCTCTGGACTAATATCATTTCTTCTAATTCCACTTTTAATTTGCTCACATCTATAGTCATGCCTCGATTTGTATTATTTAATACACTACCAGTATGAGCTATATCTCTAATCCAATCATCAAGGTCTACCGGAGTTGGCCCTATTGAGGTATTTGTTTCTAATCTCTGAGATTCTCCACTAACCTCTCCTGTCTTCTGCACTATTCGTGAATCTGATTTTTGATTTCCCATCTGCAAAACTATACCAGTAATCATTTGCTGACCTCTACTTGGTGTTTCTAGACTCTTCTCTGTAATGCTTAATAATGGCTCTATTCCCCCTTCCATGGTGGAATTCATTCTATTACGCATCTCCACACTACTCTCATGGGCTTCAGTTCTTTCTGGTGTGGAAATGTTCCCTGATCTCTCGCAATCTCTCTCGTATCATGTAAAGAATGGATTTCTCCTACGGTTCCAGTTGGAACTGTTATTGCATGTGCTTGCGAAATTCCTCGCCCTGTCTGTTAAAGAGGAATAACTGGACCAATAGTTACGGTAACTGATAATGCATCAGGACTATTTGCCATGACTAGATTTGAAAATCCTGCTCTTTCAGGGGTCTGATTTTCATCCAAGAAAATTCTTTTATAGGCTGGATCTAAATTTGCAGATGGGGCTTCTGACCTTAAACCCACAAACGGATTTGTCCCTGAATTATTCTATTCTTCATTATAAGGTGGAGTTCTATTCAATAAAAGTTTGTTCAATAATTCATCATCTATATCCTCTAGAATCTCATCTGTCACAGGAAATACTTGTGCTTTTGGCTCTTCAGTATGTTTCTTTTTCTCCTTACATTTTTCCCCTTCCTTATGTTCAGCTACCATTACTGGATACATTCGGGCTCCCAAAGCAACATCTTGTCTCCATAACCTTCTCTGAGAATCCCATTTTGCCTCTGCATATCGTTTCAGTGTATTTCTATATCTCCCCTGACATTTCTCTTTTTCTCTCCGATGTGCTTCATGTTCCCATTCTTCAAGGGCTTCATATTGTATGGGTCTAGGACTAGGTTTCAGATCATTCATCTGTCTCCTCAAATTTTCTAAAATCCTTACATTAAATGTCCCGTTCTGTGGAAACGCTAAGGGACCATCCTTTTCAGTATATTTTACCCAAATCTCTAACCAGGTACAGGTGTGATATCCTCTCTCTAATGACATCTGCAAGGCAAGCGTTCTTTCCGGAGCCACAGGAACTCCTTCCCTAGTTGGTATAGGCTAATCCTTGCACTTCAAATCTTTTAACAGTTTAACAGTTTAAAGAATTTCATGATTTTTTTACTTTAACTCAATCTGCTTTTTAAACCTCCAAACTCTCTTCTGTATTATTGTTTCTACCTCCGATCACTGTTCATTTTCAACCACCAATACCAGCGCAGCTTTACACCAACCTCCAATACCAGCGCCGCACTGTTCGTCATCTTTTTCTCTTTCGTCCTTTTAAAACAAAATTTCACAGAAAAACAAATACAAAATAAAACAACTTTGTCTGCTCCACTAAAAGAATTATAGATACCCACTCATTCGGAAAATCTCATTCGCTTCCAGTGAACCTCGACCAGCGCGATTCCATTCTCTTTAAGTAAAAATCTTTAAGATCTCTCCTGAAGAAACCTCAACAATTCCAACTTGTCACGCTTCAAGTTCCCTTTCTCAGTACCGGCAACAACGTCTCATGCACAGTACTCACACAACAGCAGACAAACACACTCTGGGGTCGATTCCGATTCGGGCCGGAAAAAGCACCGACCGACTCGGAGCCGGAAATTATACCGACCGACACGTACCTGTGGCGCCCGACACGCCAAGTACGATGCAAGGCGTGCAAAATCCGACCGACACGTACCGAACCCAAGCCGAACGACCGAGCCGCACGGAAAACAGCAATCCGGCCGGAAAAACACGCGAATCGAACCGACCGACACGCACCCGGAACAAATCCGATCGAAACGTACACGCGAACTCCAAACCGCAAAGTACGATGCAAGGCGCGAAAACCACGATCGAGTGGGACGGAGGACAAGCCGTACGACCGACACGCATACAAAACCGAGCCGAAGCAACACAAAACACCGTGACCGACGCGTACGCAGCATAGAAAACTGCACAAACACAGCGTGAACGAAACGGAGAACACCGTACGAGACAAATGCAGGGTCCGACTCGGTCACAAGAACGTTTACAACATGCACAGACAGTCCAAAGGAAAAATCACACAAAAAAAGGCCAAACAAGCAATTACAAAGCCAATAAATACTGGGGGTGGGGACAGAGAACAAAGACACACCCACAACTCCACCCATATAAAGGACACAAATCACAACCATGATCCTTTGCAAATGCCATTCCACTGCCAGCACCCAAGAGACAGCAACCACACACCCACAGCTCATCCCTCACACAAGCCACACACCATCAGCACACCAACAAATACCTACCTCACATACACCCAGCAAAACACACACTCACACACCCTCACCTGCACACCAACACACACATCACTCACCATCACCACCCATCACCATGCCCCCAAGAAGAATCACAAGTTCCTAGATTGTGAATTGGAAGTCATGGTAGAGCGAGATCCTCAGGGTAGAGCCACAGCTGTTTGGCACACTGGTCCAACAGACCCCCATCTCCCAGAAAACCAAGATGTGGGAGAGGATCATCAACAGGGTGAACGCACAATCACCATGTCTGCGCACAAAGAACGACATCCAGAACCGGTGGTATGACGTGCGCAGGAGGGTACGGGACCTGCTCAAGAAAGACTACATCATCAGCCAATACACCGGCAGTGGCCCTCCTGCCAAGCCAATATACCTCAGGCCCTGGGAGGAGAAGGTGCGGGCCATCCTTCCGCCAGTGAGCGTATATGGACTAGAGAACATCCCAGAGCCTGGTGAGTACACAACAAATGTACACAATATTCTGCCACAAAACACACACACATCACTGTCAAGGGGAGAGTCAAACCATGCACTCATAGCAATTACACAGCAACCAGAACAGAATCATCCCAAAATGTGTATGTCAGTCAGATAAACACAACACATGCCATCAAAAAAGTTACATCCAACTGTGCCATCACATGTACAAACACAACTACAACTACAGCTAGGCAGTGGCACAAATAGAACTAACAAACACATCCAGACATGTAGCCACCACAACAACACCAACACACAGTGAAGACCACTCAAAGGAAGGAATTCTGTGTATGCTGGCCAAGTCAGTGTAGCCAATAGCATCATGGGAGTCGCAGTCACACATATTGCCCCCCACAACTGTCCCATCAACACCACCATGAACCATGCGCACATCACAGGGAGTGGAGAAGGACTCACAAGATGGCTGACACTGGCAACTGCTGTGGGGAGCACAAGGCCCTGCTGGGAACTGTGCACCAACAAACAGCAGGACACCACTGACTGACATCCTGAGAGACAACTTCCACTCCCTGCAATGCAAGCACGTTCCATGGTGGGATATCTGGCTGGCTGGGTGGGAAGGAGGACTTGCAGCACTGACCATAGTCACAAGCACCTCCCCTCACACCCCCCTCAACACAAACTCCACAGAACCCACCTGGTAGAATGCAATGCCTCACATCCTAACTCAATATCCCACAAAGAACCACCACCCTGGGTTATGTTGTGTGAAGCACAGGGACACTCTTGGGACTTTTAGCCAAACAACTGCCAGGACAACACTCCCAGCCATCCTGTCAGCACAGCCAGCCCACCCCACAGGGAAGCAGAGTCAAAAGGAAGGAAGCATGGGCATGCTGGGAAGGGGGTGGAGGCAATAGCATGATGGGAGTCGTAGTCACAGCTCTACATCCCCCACCACATGGCCCAGCAAGCTCACACTCATGCATGCACATCCCACAGAGAGTGGAAAGGCCCATCAAAGATGTCTGACACTGTTGCTGTGTCGTGGGGAGCACAAGGGCATGCTGGGAACTGCACACCAACCAACAGCAGGACACCACTGTCAGCCATCTTGCCATTGCTCACACACCCACACATACTGAACTCCCCACAAAAGCAAGTAAGTATGGGAATGCTGGCAAGTGGGGTGGAGGCAATAGCATGATGGGAGTGGCAGTCACAGATATTGGTCACCCTCACAACTGGCCCATCAACACCACCCTGAACCATGCTCACATCACAGGGAGTGGAGAAGGACTCACAAGATGGCTGACACTGGCTACTGCTGTGGGGAGCACAAGGCCCTGCTGGCAACTGTGCACCAACAAACAGCAGGACACCACTGACTGACATCCTGAGAGACAACTTCCACTCCCTGCAATGCAAGCACGTTCCATGGTGGGATATCTGGCTGGCTGGGTGGGAAGGAGGACTTGCAGCACTGACCATAGTCACAAGCACCTCCCCTCACACCCCCCTCAACACAAACTCCACAGAACCCACCTGGTAGTATGCAATGCCTCCCATCCTAGCTCAAGATCCCACAAAGAACCACCACCCTGGGTTATGTTGTGTGAAGCACAGGGACACTCTTGGGACTTTTAGCCAAACAACTGCCAGGACAACACTCCCAGCCATCCTGTCAGCACAGCCAGCCCACCCCACAGGGAAGCAGACTCAAAAGGAAGGAAGCATGGGCATGCTGGGAAGGGGGTGGAGGCAATAGCATGATGGGAGTCGTAGTCACAGCTCTACATCCCCCACCACATGGCCCAGCAAGCTCACACTCACGCATGCACATCCCACAGAGAGTGGAAAGGCCCATCAAAGATGTCTGACACTGTTGCTGTGTCGTGGGGAGCACAAGGGCATGCTGGGAACTGCACACCAACCAACAGCAGGACACCACTGTCAGCCATCTTGCCATTGCTCACACACCCACACATACTGAACTCCCCACAAAAGCAAGTAAGTTTGGGAATGCTGGCAAGTGGGGTGGAGGCAATAGCATGATGGGAGTGGCAGTCACTGATATTGGTCACCCCCACAACTGTCCCATCAACACCACCCTGAACCATGCTCACATCACAGGGAGTGGAGAAGGACTCACAAGATGGCTGACACTGGCTACTGCTGTGGGGAGCACAAGGCCCTGCTGGGAACTGCACACCAACCAACAGCAGGACACCACTGTCAGCCATCTTGCCATTGCCCTCACACCCACACACACTAAACTCCCCACAAAAGCAAGTAAGTATGGGAATGCTGGCAAGTGGGGTGGAGGCAATAGCATGATGGGAGTGGCAGTCACTGATATTGGTCACCCCCACAACTGTCCCATCAACACCACCCTGAACCATGCTCACATCACAGGGAGTGGAGAAGGACACACAAGATGGCTGACACTGGCTACTGCTGTGGGGAGCACAAGGCCCTGCTGGCAACTGCACACCAACCAACAGCAGGACACCACTGTCAGCCATCTTGCCATTGCCCTCACACCCACACACACTGAACTCCCTACAAAAGCAAGTAAGTATGGGAATGCTGGCAAGTGGGGTGGAGGCAATAGCATGATGGGAGTGGCAGTCACTGATATTGGTCATCCCCACAACTGTCCCATCAACACCACCCTGAACCATGCTCACCAACCAACAGCAGGACACCACTGTCAGCTATCTTGCCATTGCTCACACACCCACACATACTGAACTCCCCACAAAAGCAAGTAAGTATGGGAATGCTGGCAAGTGGGGTGGAGGCAATAGCATGATGGGAGTGGCAGTCACAGATATTGGTCACCCTCACAACTGGCCCATCAACACCACCCTGAACCATGCTCACATCACAGGGAGTGGAGAAGGACTCACAAGATGGCTGACACTGGCTACTGCTGTGGGGAGCACAAGGCCCTGCTGGCAACTGTGCACCAACAAACAGCAGGACACCACTGACTGACATCCTGAGAGACAACTTCCACTCCCTGCAATGCAAGCACGTTCCATGGTGGGATATCTGGCTGGCTGGGTGGGAAGGAGGACTTGCAGCACTGACCATAGTCACAAGCACCTCCCCTCACACCCCCTCAACACAAACTCCACAGAACCCACCTTGTAGAATGCAATGCCTCCCATCCTAACTCAAGATCCCACAAAGAACCACCACCCTGGGTTATGTTGTGTGAAGCACAGGGACACTCTTGGGACTTTTAGCCAAACAACTGCCAGGACAACACTCCCAGCCATCCTGTCAGCACAGCCAGCCCACCCCACAGGGAAGCAGTCAAAAGGAAGGAAGCATGGGCATGCTGGGAAGGGGGGTGGAGGCAATAGCATGATGGGAGTCGTAGTCACAGCTCTACATCCCCCACCACATGGCCCAGCAAGCTCACACTCACGCATGCACATCCCACAGAGAGTGAAAGGCCCATCAAAGATGTCTGACACTGTTGCTGTGTCGTGGGGAGCACAAGGGCATGCTGGGAACTGCACACCAACCAACAGCAGGACACCACTGTCAGCCATCTTGCCATTGCCCTCACACCCACACACACTGAACTCCCCACAAAAGCAAGTAAGTATGGGAATGCTGGCAAGTGGGGTGGAGGCAATAGCATGATGGGAGTGGCAGTCACTGATATTGGTCACCCCCACAACTGTCCCATCAACACCACCCTGAACCATGCTCACTTCACAGGGAGTGGAGAAGGACTCACAAGATGGCTGACACTGGCTACTGCTGTGGGGAGCACAAGGCCCTGCTGGGAACTGCACACCAACCAACAGCAGGACACCACTGTCAGCCATCTTGCCATTGCCCTCACACCCACACACACTGAACTCCCCACAAAAGCAAGTAAGTATGGGAATGCTGGCAAGTGGGGTGGAGGCAATAGCATGATGGGAGTGGCAGTCACTGATATTGGTCACCCCCACAACTGTCCCATCAACACCACCCTGAACCATGCTCACATCACAGGGAGTGGAGAAGGACACACAAGATGGCTGACACTGGCTACTGCTGTGGGGAGCACAAGGCCCTGCTGGCAACTGCACACCAACCAACAGCAGGACACCACTGTCAGCCATCTTGCCATTGCCCTCATACCCACACACACTGAACTCCCCACAAAAGCAAGTAAGTATGGGAATGCTGGCAAGTGGGGTGGAGGCAATAGCATGATGGGAGTGGCAGTCACTGATATTGGTCACCCCCACAACTGTCCCATCAACACCACCCTGAACCATGCTCACATCACAGGGAGTGGAGAAGGACTCACAAGATGGCTGACACTGGCTACTGCTGTGGGGAGCACAAGGCCCTGCTGGCAACTGTGCACCAACAAACAGCAGGACACCACTGACTGACATCCTGAGAGACAACTTCCACTCCCTGCAATGCAAGCACAGTCCATGGTGGGATAACTGACTGGCTGGGTGGGTGGGAAGGAGGGCCGGCTGTCAACCAAACACAACCAATGCAGACCATGTTCACACCCCAACAAATACATAGAAATGCCCAAATAATGCAGGACAATGTGCCACACCAATATCAACCCCTGACTGTGACGACTTAGGACAATGCAATGTACAGGCCCGCACCCAGAGGCACAGTCACAACTGTCAGGTGTGTCAACCATTGATGCCTGCAGAAACATAACATACATTGTGTGTGTCTCCCAAAAACAGGTGATGATGGGACACAGCAGCAGACGCTGAGGAGTCCCAGTCCCAGGCTCAAGAGGATGCGGAGCTCACTGGTGTCGTACAGCCTCTGCCCTCCTCGGACGAAGAAGACCAACCTGGCACATCCGGTGCAAGTCTACATGCAGCACCAGCAGGACCACCAGCTGCAGCACCAGCAGGACCACCAGCTGTACCCCCTGCACCCACCCCTCCAACGACTGTCAACACAAATACCATCCCTGCCGACATGGACAGAACAAGGAGCAACACCAGCACAGGGACCCTGGACCAACCTGGGGCCATGGACACCACCACCACCACCAACCTCGAAGGTGGACCAGGGTCATCTGTGCGTGCCACTGCACGCACTGCACATGTCAGCAGGGGTGGTGGGAGGGGTGGGAGACAGAGGTCGCTGCTTGCAGAGGTTGCTGGTGTGCATGATGACCCACAACTGGTACGCATAGCTGATGCGTACCAGTCCAGCACCGGAGACCTCAGCCAGGTAGTGGGGCTCCTCAGAGACATGAAACAGCAGCAGGCTGCCCATCATGCCCGCTTGGACTCTCACATGTCCCACGTGGAGTCACACATGTCCCGCGTGGAGTCCAAGTGGGATGCACTGCATGAGATGACGGCGGTGCACAGGGACATTTTACAATGCCTCCGCCAGATGAACAGCAACGAGTCCACACCTCCCTGTGTGCCAACAACATCTGGTGCTGCCCAAACTGCAACTGCCACAGGGAGGGAGGATGACTCTGGCGGAGAGTCCCTTGCACCGCAGCAGCCTGTACTTGAGGGCCCCCCAAGAAGAGGGGTCGTCCGAAGAGGGGCAAGTGAGAGGCCGATGGCCAAGCGCAACTCCCAGGAAGCCTGAACCTGTTCTGGATGTTCACCTTTGTGCACAGACTGTTCACCCTGTTGACGGCAACACTACTCCCACACATTGCATGGGGAGTACAAGTTGGACCAATGTCTCAGACAACTGTGGCCCCGATACTGGGGATTCTGTCTACCAGGACTTTCAATTCACCTAGGAACTTCTGATTGCAAGATTTATGTACAGCACTACCCATCCTATGCACTATTCACACAAATGTATCACAATAAACACACTAATACACCATACTTGCCTCTGTTGTGATTCCAACGTGGGTGCTGTTATGGGGATGATGAACTGCAAAATTACACTGTGTATGCGAACTGCAACAGCAAGTACAACACAGGCATGTGAGTAAAGGCAACGTGACACATATGAGGGAGACACACCACCAGGGCTACACAACACATACACACCTAGGCCATCTGACTCATTGCCTACACTGATGTTGCCAGGGAAGACGGTGCAATGCACAGACACCACACCCATTCCCAGTTGTAGTCAAGTAGCCCACAGGTGCAGTAAGCAAATGGCAGTCAAATGTGTGACCACAGACAACGCACATCACAAAGTGAAGCACAGGTTTATTACACAGTTGCAACATGTCGTAACCACTACAGATGCAAGGTAATCCCACCTGGCAGCGGGCACACAGTCAACAACTGTAGACGGAAGGAAGTCCATGGGTGTGGCGCACATCACCTGTAGGGACACAACAGCTACCACCCTGGAAGTGCAATCACGTCGTCGGTGGACACAGTTGACCAAACGAATCTGAAAGTACCCTGTGAAGGACAGAAATGACACACAGTCAAAAGCAATGGAGTACAGGACAGAACAGCAAAACTCATGCACAATACATGTTACAAGATATCCACCCAGAACCAAGTTAGCATGTCAACACTGTTGGGGAGTACAGCCCACCTGTAAGCACACATCGCAACACACATCCAGTCAAGTAGCCCATGGACACACTCCAACAGCACCAGAGCACCACCTACACATATCATGCCAACTCACATCATTGACATGACACCTCAGGATACTCACATTCAGCTAAAGAAGTTGGTGATGAGCTGTGTGCGGACATCACCCTCATCATCATCATCATCATCATCATCATCGTCGTCACTGGCATCGTGGTCCAGGCCAGGATCCTCCACAGGTGGCGGATGTTGGTCATTGTCATCCTGGATGAGAGGCAACTCCTTCCGCACTGCCAGGTTGTGGAGCATGCAGCAGACGATGATAATCTTGCACACTTTCGCAGGGGCATATGGGAGGGACCCTCCGGTCTTGTCCAGGCAGCGGAAGCGGCTCTTCAGGAGACCAAATGTCCGCTCAATCACTCTCCTGGTCCGACCATGTGCCTCATTGTAGCGCATCTGGGCTGGTGTCACAGGGTTCCTGAGGGGTGTCAGCAACCACGGCATGTTGGGGTATCCCGAGTCACCTACAGACAGACAAGTGCACATTAGCTGACTTGGAAAAGTGGGCGGAATACTACAGATCAGATCACACTCAATGGCACAAAGTCAGTACACACCGACAAGCCAGGCACGCTGGTTCTGCATCTGTGCCATCATCCTGGGGATGCGACTACTCCTCATCACAAAGGCATCGTGTGCTGAACCAGGGAAACGGGCACACACGTGTGTGATGGTCATGTCTGCAAGACACACCACCAGTGCATTGACCGAGTGGTAGTGCTTGCGGTTCCTGTAGGCCTGCTCCTGGGCCTGTGGTGGTACCAAAGCCACATGTGTCCCATCAATGGAGCCAATGACATGCGGCATCCTCCCCTGGGCATAAAAGTCACTCTTCACGTCAGTGAGTCGTCGCAGTCTAGGGAAATAGATGTACCGGTTCAGGAATAGCAACATTGCCGCCAAAACATCGCGGAGCACACGGCTCAACATGGTCTGTGACATCCCACCAGCAGTCGCCACAGTATGTTGGAAGGTACCGGTGGCAAAGAAGTGTAGGTCTGCCATCACCTTCACCTTGGGGGTCAGCGCTGTAGGATACTGCTGGCCAGGCTGCAAATGTGGGGACAACTGCACTGCCAAATCCTCAATCAGCTGCCTGGTGAAGCGGTACCGTCGGATGCTGTCCCGTTCCACCATCGTTGCCAGGTCTGGGAATGGTCGATGGACAGCAGGAGCCCTGCAGTGCAGAGGAGAAGTAAGCAAGATTGTCAGTCACCCCACATATGCGGCATTGAACACACTCAATATCCCAACATACATCATTATGAGGCACAACTACATGAAGTGTGCAGTTCCGTAAGGACATGTATGGTACATACATGGCCAACATCTGTCAATACGGTCCAACAAGTGGCATCAATTAGTCCCAGTTTGGCCCATTGGATATCATGAGGCCGTGTCACAGTTCCCATCTCCTGCTGCCGTGTCACAATCACCCCCCACAGTGACATGTGAGGACAGATGTGCCCCAGGCACCACAGCTCAACGACAGGTACATTCCCAGGGACCCTGTATTGCCACATGGACACTGGCATTACATGGAGTATCATGTATACACCACAGCAAAACAACCATGACCCCCACAGGTAGTGGTCCCACTTGCCACGGCAGGACAGACATGGACGTCTGTGACACACACACGCACAACATCAAAGTCCATGCACACACAACGTGGATGTGGAGACTGTCTCCCATTGTGCACATGAAATCAGAGACATTGTAAACACTACATGAACACAGACTGTGGAGGACCATCACTATTGTGCCACTGGGACACCCTGGTGCAAACATACCGTCCCACATGGGACTCACGGGGTATGTGACATGACATACACATACACCACCGTGAAATGTGACCATGGCACATGCACAGATATGAACAGTTGCACATCACAGTGGTCATGTACACGTAACACCCAGGATCCTGTCCCCATGAACACGTGCACAGCCTGGGGGTGGCTGCCCACAGGTGACACCCACAGGACAACATGTACACCAACATACACACAATAGGAAATGCAGCCTTACATGCCTTATGATAAAGTTTGGACAGGCTGTCGTGATGTAGGTGTGCCCCTCACTCCCTGGGAGCTATCTGTGGCTGGCATATGTCCATCTGAGACAGGCATGGTGACATATGCCAGTCACTTGTACAGTGATGCGTTGAACAGCAATGGACCGATCGGTGCCCCGGCCGGCCCATTGCATTCAATGTGTGCGGTGCACGCGTTGCACCCCTGTACGCGTTGATCAGCAATGGACCGATCGGTGCCCCCGGCCGGCCCATTGCATTCAATGTGTGCGGGTACGCGTTGTACCCTGTACGCATTGATCAGCAATGGACCGATCGGTGCCCCCGGCCGGCCCATTGCATTCAATGTGTGCGGGTACGCGTTGTACCCCTGTACGCGTTGATCAGCAATGGACCGATCGGTGCCCCCGCCGGCCCATTGCATTCAATGTGTGCGGGTACGCGTTGTACCCTGTACGCGTTGATCAGCAATGGACCGATCGGTGCCCCGGCCGGCCCATTGCATTCAATGTGTCCGGTGCACGCGTTGTACCCCTGTACGCGTTGTACTGCAATGGACCGATCGGTGCCCCGGCCGGCCCATTGCATTCAAAGTGTGCGGGTACGCGTTGTACCACTGTACGCGTTGATCAGCAATGGACCGATCGGTGCCCCGGCCGGCCCATTGCATTCAATGCGTGCGGGTACGCGTTGTACCCCTGTACGCGTTGTACTGCAATGGACCGATCGGTGCCCCCGTCCGGCCCATTGCATTCAATGTGTGCGAGTACGCGTTGTACCCCTGTACGCGTTGATCAGCAATGGACCGATCGGTGCCCCCGGCCGGCCCATTGCATTCAATGTATGCGGGTACGTGTTGTACCCCTGTACGCGTTGATCAGCAATGGACCGATCGGTGCCCCCGGCCGGCCCATTGCATTCAATGTGTGCGGGTACGCGTTGTACCCCTGTATGTGTTGATCAGCAATGGACCGATCGGTGCCCCCGGCCGGCCCATTGCATTCGATGTGTGCGGGTACGCATTGTACCCCTGTACGCGTTGTACCGCAATGGACCAATCGGTGCGCACCCATTGACAATGGCCTTGCCTGGCAACGGACGCGTTTTCGAATTTCGAACGAGTCGGTTGCTGGAAATTCAGTTGGTCACCCACAACAATGTTGCAAAATCATGTATGTCATGAAGTTGAAGATTTGAAGGATGCTGTGGGCGTGTATTGGTGCTGCTATTCCATGGATTGGCCAGATTCAGAAGATGCAAACGACTTGGACCTATCACTTTGGACACAAGGGACAGTATCTGCCTCTCCAGCACATATATATTGCTGGCTGTTCCCCTGAGAGCTCACTTGCCTGCACTACATGCTCCAGGACGACATCTGCCACTGCACTGCTGCTGTCTCTGCCCCTCTGGACCCTGCAATGGCACGTACTGTGGAGAGAGCCCCAGCCTTCAGCCTTGAGGAGAACCAGGCCCTGCTGGACAGCCTATTTCCACAGTACAGCAAGCTGTATGGGACACCAGGGGAGCAGGTGAGTGTTCTGTGCACTGCCTTTCTGAATGTGCATATTGTCTGACTAGCAAGGCTGAAAGTCTGCACGCCACTGGCTAGCAGGCTCACTGAGTAGTTGTCACCCCCCATAGTGTGTAGTGACATGCACTGGACAGGTATGGTGCAGTGACAGTGCATTTGAACAAGGTTTTACTTCCCATGCAATGATACCATGTAGTGACGTCTGGCAAACTGTCCATGGGCAGCTTTGCACTGCCTGTGTACATCATGTGCCCCTGTGATTGAGACATGTATATACAACTGTGTCATGCACGGATATGTTGCATGTGTAGTAATGGCCTTTTCACTTTGTCATCCTGACAGGTTAATGCCCATCGGAAGCAGGAGATCTGGAAGGACATCGTCCGGGCTGTCCGGTCCGTGGGGGTCTATAAGCGCCGGATCCGCAACTGCCAGAAGAGGTGGCAGTACCTTCGGGGCTGGACCCGGAGGATTGCACGGGTCCAGCTGAAGCTGTCGCCTCCTTGCAGGAAGGGCGGAACACGGACCCTGACCCCCCACATGCTCCAGATCCTGGCGGTGGTGTTTCCAGACCTGGATGGGCAGCTGAAGGCCAGACAGCAGCAAGGAGGGGGTGAGTCAAAGACTGCACTGTGAACTCTGTATTACATGCTTTGTGCCCTCCTCTGGCCTGGTTCAACTGCCACAGTGCAGCAGTCATGTTGTCCAGGAGCCATGTCCCTCTATTGTGCACTGCCCACTCCTCATCTGATACCCAGGTGTGGCCCTTACATTCAGGGAATTGTGTCACTTGGGACTGTGTCCTTGCAGTTTGCTTCACTAAAGGTGGGGGACAGCATCTGTTTCCCTAACTCTGTTGTGGGCATCATGGGTGGGTCCATTGTTCACACAACGCCTGTGTTCGGACATGTAATCTGCGTGTTGCTTTGATATGCGGTCCACTTGCTGAGCTGAGCCACCACATGTGCCTGGTGTATGTGGCACACGCCCATGCAGCGGGTGGGAACAATGTTTGGGCCCCAGGAGTGTGCATATTACGTGTGTCACACATACATAGCCAGCTATCCACTGTCCAGGGCTCATCCCTCATTCATGTGGGGCAGGACAGTCATGCCTACTCCAGGCCATGCAATGCACTCTGTACTCCCACTCCCGTGTATCAGCTGACACATTGTGCGCAGTGATTTGACCCCTCAGGTGTCTGCCTCTGTGTCAGTGTGCTGTGGATTAGTTGCCAGGACTGCTGGGGTGTTTCTTGGTAGGGGCTCAGCATGCCACTGGAGATGTGACCATAGGAGACGATACTTGTGTGTCACATAGGTGTTTGATCAGCTGCCCGTGCAGACTGGGGTATGCAAATGTGAAGTTCAGGCAGCTGTTCCCCATTCACAGCAGATTGTGAGGGGCTCAGGTTCAGAGGGTAGTGTCACAGGTCTCCCATATGTCCAATAGGTATGACCTGGACAGATGAGGGTTAAGATGATGTGTTGTGGGGGGATGTACATGTGCACTTGTGCAGCTCCAGGACTTGCATTCCCCATGACCTACTATTGTGACACAGTGCAGAGTGTTGTTGTCTGGCTGCCAAGTCATACATCACTGAGACAGTGATGTATGACTTAGCAGTCATGCCTCCGCCATGGCATGTGTCTACTTATTGGTGATCCTGCAGGGGAGTGACATGTGCTACATGCACACCATTGTGGCGATGGCTATCAGGACATGGGTGCATCATGGTGTCTGTCGCTGGTATGCATCACATGCATTTCCTATTTGACTCTGGGCATCCCTTTCATCCGGAAACCTGTACTGACTCAGTGGCAAGAGCTGTGATGTGTGCATGTCCACATGCCACACCGTGTCCTCTGCACTGTCCAACTACTGTGTAGTTGGTGCATGTGTCCACACTGGGGTGTTGCAATCCAACAGACACCAGACAGATGGGTGCAAGGCCATGTGGGATGTGAGTGCCATGGTTGGCATCAGACTGACAATTGGCTGCTCCTGTTCAGTTAGGGCACTTTTAGCAATGTACAACTAATGATGCCAGGGCTTGCTCTGTAATGTGCTGTGCTCACAGTGGTGTGTGCGTTTGGTGCAGGTGACTGATGTCTGTCTGTTTCCCCATTGTTTGCAGATACATCCACGGCCACGGAAGGGGACAGCTCCACGGACCAGGAGGAGCCGGAGAGCCAGACTGGGTCAGCAGCCGAGGAGTGGTCGGAGGGACCCAGTGGCACGGAGGGCGAGGGGAGCCACACCGAGGAGTCCTCAGCACCATCCACCTCAGCTGAGGACCAGAGCAACTCGGAGGATGACTCCCTTATGGAGGCGGGTGTCAGCAGCCACCACACCCCAGCTAGTGTTGCTGTCCCCGCCACCACCAGCACCACCACCGCCCTCCCATCGGCTCCCATTCCCCAGGTCCGTGGAGGCTCCCATGTTCGGGAGCGTGTCTCCTTTGGGCCAGGCACCGCACCCCCTGCCCCTGTCTCCCCTGCTGCCCTGAGTGAGGAGTCTGTGTGCCTCCTTCGCCAGCTCCATGTAGGGCAGACAGCCATGCTGAGTGTCCTCCATGCGCACACCGCTCTGTTGACTCAGCTGGTGTCGTTCATGGAGGGCATCTCATCGGGCATGTCTGACCTACAGAGGGGCAATAGGTCCATGGACTCCTCCCTGACGGCAGCAGTGTCCCTCCTCAGACAGTCCCTCACCCCTCCTGCCTCTGCTCCATCCACACTCCCCAGCACCTTACCCGTCCCAAGCACACACACACAGGCACACACCAGCACACACACATCCAGCACACAGACACACACGCCACAAACAAAACGCACACGCACGCACAGTCAGGGGACTGAAACCAGACTCACAGGGGATGGGGCCCTGGTACACACACACGCATCCACGAGCACTGCGAAGTCCTCAGTTGCCTCTCCCTCCAAAACACCCTCCCTTGCCTCACCTGCAACCCCAAAGACCCAGCGCCTCTTCCTCAGTGACCTCGGGCTCTTTCCCTCCGATCCAGCTGCTCCAGCATCCAGGGGGAAGAGGAAGCCCACCCACACGGAGCAGAGTGCCCTCGCCCCCGGACACCCTCCCCCAGGCGCAGACAGACTGAGGCCCCCACCCGCAAGTCCCCCCGGAGTCGTAAGAGCAAGACCCCGCCGCCGCCCTGCAGCTCAGGCACCAGGTCTTCTTCCTCCATCCCTCAGGCCCCCACTCCACAGGTGCCCCCACCACACCCTGCCCCAGGTTCCCCCACCCACAGATATACCATCCCCAAGAGGATCCGGCCTTCTCCCCCTGGCACTTGCTCTCCCAGCACCACACCCCCGCTGCGCTTGTCTGTGCCACTGATGTGGTGAGGGTGTCCTCCCCTCTGTCCAGCCCACCTTGCCTGTTCCCCATTCTCCTCCCCTGGTGGTAGGCACTGCAGTGGAGTCCACTACCACCCTGTCTGACTTGGGCACTGCAGTGGCGGACCTGTCCACTCCATCTGCAGGGTCCACTGCAGTCGTGCCGGCACCCACAACATCTGAGTCATGCCCCCAGTTGTGCCGGCACACACCATGTCAGACACCTCCACTGCAGTTGTCAGTGGCTCTCCAGCACCCACCACCCCTTCCCTGCTTCCTCCTGGTGAGCCCTGATCCTGTCCCTGCGGTGCCTGGCCTGCCCCCGGTTGCCCCTCCTAGTGGATTGTCCCTGGTTTTGTGCAGGCATGCGTAGGGTGACATCTGCCACTGTCACCAAGTTTGGACTTTGACAATGGACTGGCCATTGGCCTTTGTGTTTTTTCTGGACTTTGTTTTCATTCCACACATATGCTGAATAAAGCAACTTTCTGTTCTCTAGTGCTTATGCTTCTGATGTACATGTTGTTGATGATGCTAACCATGCCCTTGCTGCAGTGATGGTGATATTTGGTCTCATGATAATGAAGTGTTACTGTGCAGGAACCCATGTGGTCCAGGGGGAATGTGTCCTATCCTGTGGTGTATCCATGTCATCCATAGCAGCATCTGAGGGTGTCATGTGTTCAGTATTTGGCAATGGGATTTCCTACTTAGATTAGCTATTTCACATCTGTGGCTTCCACCCCTGCACATCTGTTGTGCCTGCCATTGTTCAATTCGTCTACTTCCCTGACCGTGTGGCCATCTCCACTGGACATGCAGGTTTGGGCATCAATGGGGAAGGACTCATCCGTGTAGTCAGTGCAACATTGCTATACAAGTGTGTTGGATCTGTGCTGATGATTCCGTTGGCACTTCCATGACCAGGCTGATGTGACGGGAGCCCTCATTTGGTGCTAATTGTTGATTGTGTGACCAAGTGCTCAGCTGACATGATGGGGCCCTACTGAGGCAACACATGGCACAGCTTTCCTCACACAGGAGTGGAGTCCCCTCATGGCAGTGTGTACACCTGTGACATTGCCTGCGCCCAAGGTGTGTGTTGTATGTGCATGTCTGTGTGTTCACTTCCGTTTAGCTGTGCATGCTGTGATCCCTAGTGTTGTACCTGTTTGTGATGCTTGCTGAGTTGACCTATGTTCCCCCAAAGTCTTCTCCCTGGGTTCTCTGTGATGTGGGTGCATGGCACATTACTGGTCATCAGGGTGTCACCCATAGGTGTGTTTGCTGTCAGGGCTGAGTTTGTGTGCAGACGCAGATGGGTCACAGTCAGGTTTCCCCTTGGCACTTGTTGTTTGCCCCTGTCATGTGATTTCCAGTTTGTGTTATCTTTCAGTGATTGTGACACGTTGTGTGTGTGACTGCTGGCACTCCTCAGGGTCCGGGCTGCAATGTTGGTTGTTGTCTATGTGTGTTCTTTGTGGGTGACCTTGGCTTCTTCATTGGTGTGTGACTGTGGCTGGGATCCCATTGGTTGGTGTGGTATTGCCGTCATGTCCATGTACAGCGTAGTGTGCAGTGTGTCAAACATTCAGGAGTGTTGTTGAGTGGCCATGTGTCATGTGTTTCTGCACCTTGGTTCCCACCCACCACCCTGGAATAGTCATGGGTGCATGTGCAATGTCACCAGTGCATGTGTACTTCACTGCTGCACATTGTTGGAGGTCGAGGGGTGTGGTGTTGAGTGTGTGCAGATGAGAGTTGTTGCCCGGCTAGGCCCCTGCCTCCATGTTGGCCTTGGCTTACAGGCCATGCTGATTGATTTGTGCTTGTGTAGGTGTGATGGGAGTTTGTTGCTCAGGACATATGACTGTGGTTCACAGTGTGAACCACATTTAGCTTTGTCATCACAGTGGGATTGTAATGCAGCCCAGGGTCTCCACATTGTGGGGGCCCTGGGGGTGGTGCTGTGGTGTGTCTGTGTCTTGCTGTGTCAGTTGCTGTTCCTACGTGCCTGTGTGACATGTGTGATTTGTGCTCCCTCTCATCTGACAATGCCTGCTTGCCCACATAGGGGATTTGGATCCATGAGTTACCTTTGTGTGGCACTGTATGCACATCTGTATGATTGGTATTCAGGTCTCCTCATGTGTTGTGTGGTTTCCTGGGGACACTGGCACCCCCCCCTCACCTGTTGTGTATGATGTGCAGTGTGGGTCTGCCTGTTTGTGTTTGTGCATCTGCACCACTGCATTGGCATATCTTGGGTGTGCCATTGGCTGTATGTAGTTTGGTGGGTTTCCCCTGCTGTCCCTGGGACTCCTAGGTCATCGGTCAGCACAATGATCATGGTTTGTGTGTCCCATTGCTGCCATGGTATGGTATCTGTTCACCTCACATCTGCAGTCTCCACAGGGTATCTGCATTTGTGTGCCCATTGGTGCAAATATGTGGGTCTGCATTCTGATGGTCACTTCTGTCATTGTGTCATTGATGAATGTTGACAGTGTCAGCCCCCATGGGTGTTGTTTGTCTGCACATGGCCAAAGGTATGTCTTATTTGCACTGCAGTATTTGGCTCACCCAATTTATGTTGCAATGGGACACATACACTACTTTGCCACTGATGTGTTTTTTGTTCTGTGACCAGGAATCATCCATGCAGTTTGGCAGTTGCACCTCTTTCTTTGTCAACACTTACCTTTTGGTCACTGTGATGATGAGGGTTTAGACCCCATTGCCACAATGTTCAAAATGTGCTTCAGCTATGGACCCCACACTTACATTTTGCTCACTGTGATGATGGGGGTTTAGACCCCATTGCCACAATGTTCAAAATGTGCTTTAGCTATGGACCCCACACTTACATTTTGCTCACTGTGATGATGGGGGTTTAGACCCCATTGCCACAATGTTCAAAATGTGCTTCAGCTATGGACCCCACACTTACATTTTGGTCACTGTGATGATGGGGGTTTGGACCCCATTGCCACAATGGTCATGGCCTGCTTGCATTGTGGGTGCCACACACATATATGTGTGGCACATGTGCTAGGGGGTCACATTGTATGTTCAAAGTCATGTTCAGTGTTGTAGGCATTTGACACAGTCTACACACGCTTGTCATGGTGTTGGGGGGATGTCTTTTTCTTGCATTCCCTAGGTTGTGGTGTGCTGGTTGTGTCATGCATTGATCATCCTATGAGTGGGGGTGGTAGTAGTGGTAGGCATTCAGCCCCCCTGGCTAAGGGTGGTAGTAGTGGTAGGCATCCAGCCCCCTGGCTCAGGGTGGTAGTAGTGGTAGGCATCCAGCCCCCCTGGCTCAGGGTGGTAGTAGTGGTAGGCATCCAGCCCCCTGGCTCAGGATGGTAGTAGTGGTAGGCATCCAGCCCCCTGGCTAAGGGTGGTAGTAGTTGTAGGCATCCAGCCCCCTGGCTCAGGGTGGTAGTAGTGGTAGACATCCAGCCCCCTGGCTCAGGGTGGTAGTAGTGGTAGGCATCCAGCCCCCCTGGCTAAAGGTGGTAGTAGTGGTAGGCATCCAGCCCCCTGGCTCAGGGTGGTAGTAGTGGTAGGCATCCAGCCCCCTGGCTAAGGGTGGTGGTAGGCATCCAGCCCCCTGGCTAAGGGTGGTAGTAGTGGTAGGCATCCAGCCCCCTGGCTAAGGGTGGTGGTGGGCATCCAGCCCCCTGGCTAAGGGTGGTAGTAGTGGTAGGCATCCAGCCCCCTGGCTAAGGGTGGTAGTAGTGGTAGGCATCCAGCCCCCTGGCTCAGGGTGGTAGTAGTGGTAGGCATCCAGCCCCCTGGCTAAGGGTGGTAGTAGTGGTAGGCATCCAGCCCCCTGGCTAAGGGTGGTGGTAGGCATCCAGCCCCCCTGGCTCAGGGTGGTAGTAGTGGTAGGCATCCAGCCCCCTGGCTAAGGGTGGTAGTAGTGGTAGGCATCCAGCCCCCTGGCTCAGGGTGGTAGTAGTGGTAGGCATCCAGCCCCCTGGCTAAGGGTGGTAGGCATCCAGCCCCCTGGCTAAGGGTGGTGGTAGGCATCCAGCCCCCTGGCTAAGGGTGGTAGTAGTGGTAGGCATCCAGCCCCCTGGCTAAGGGTGGTGGTGGGCATCCAGCCCCCTGGCTAAGGGTGGTAGTAGTGGTAGGCATCCAGCCCCCCTGGCTAAGGGTGGTAGTAGTGGTAGGCATCCAGCCCCCTGGCTAAGGGTGGTGGTAGGCATCCAGCCCCCCTGGCTAAGGGTGGTAGTAGTGGTAGGCATCCAGCCCCCTGGCTAAGGGTGGTGGTGGGCATCCAGCCCCCTGGCTAAGGGTGGTAGTAGTGGTAGGCATCCAGCCCCCTGGCTAAGGGTGGTAGTAGTGATAGGCATCCAGCCCCCTGGCTCAGGGTGGTAGTAGTGGTAGGCATCCAGCCCCCTGGCTAAGGGTGGTAGTAGTGGTAGGCATCCAGCCCCCTGGCTCAGGGTGGTAGTAGTGGTAGGCATCCAGCCCCCTGGCTAAGGGTGGTAGTAGTGGTAGGCATCCAGCCCCCCTGGCTCAGGGTGGTAGTAGTGGTAGGCATCCAGCCCCCCTGGCTCAGGGTGGTAGTAGTGGTAGGCATCCATCCCCCTGGCTAAGGGTGGTAGTAGTGGTGGGCATCCAGCCCCCCTGGCCCAGGGTGGTAGTAGTGGTAGGCATCCAGCCCCCTGGCTAAGGGTGGTAGTAGTGGTAGGCATCCAGCCCCCTGGCTCAGGGTTGTAGTAGTGGTAGGCATCCAGCCCCCCTGGCTCAGGGTGGTAGTAGTGGTAGGCATCCAGCCCCCTGGCTCAGGGTGGTAGTAGTGGTAGGCATCCAGCCCCCCTGGCTCAGGGTGGTAGTAGTGGTAGGCATCCAGCCCCCTGGCTCAGGGTGGTAGTAGTGGTAGGCATCCAGCCCCCTGGCTCAGGGTGGTAGTAGTGGTAGGCATCCAGCCCCCTGGCTAAGGGTGGTAGTAGTGGTAGGCATCCAGCCCCCCTGGCTAAGGGTGGTGGTAGGCATCCAGCCCCCTTGGCTAAGGGTGGTAGTAGTGGTAGGCATCCAGCCCCCTGGCTAAGGGTGGTGGTGGGCATCCAGCCCCCTGGCTCAGGGTGGTAGTGGTGGTAGGCATCCAGCCCCCTGGCTCAGGGTGGTAGTAGTGGTAGGCATCCAGCCCCCCTGGCTCAGGGTGGTAGTAGTGGTAGGCATCCAGCCCCCTGGCTCAGGGTGGTAGTGGTGGTAGGCATCCAGCCCCCCCAGGGTGAGGGTGGTAGTGGTGGTAGGCATCCAGCCCCCTGGGTGAGGGTGGGAGTAGTGGTAGGCATCCTGCCCCCCTGGGTAGGGGTGGTAGTGCGCATTCAGGCCCCTGTGTGCATATGTGGCATTGGTGATGGGCATCCCGCCCCTATGGTGCTGCTGTTGCTGGTGTAAGTATATTCTGCATCCCTCTGTGTGTGTGTGATGTGTCGTGTACGTGTTGTATGTGTTTTGTGGTTGGTGTCTGACTTACCTTCTGCGCCGTACGCGTCCGTGCCTGTTCCGGTAGTAAATGTAGAATATTGGTATGATCGGGACGAAGGGATTCATGGTTGGTTCGTGTCGTTCGTCCTTCTCGTTGCTTCGCGTCGTCCTCGTCGCTTCGCGTCGTCCTCGTCGCTGGCGTGTTCGTCTCGTAGCCGTGGATCGTGTTGTGGCGCGAATCGGAGCTTATGTGCGCCTCTCCCGGATGCTTTGACGTGCCGTGCGTAGCGACGGGTTCGGCGCGTACGGGAAGCGCATCGTACTTGTTCGGCCGGACTGAGCTGCATTTTCCCTTCTGTGCGACTCGATTCAGCGTTTCCGGATTCGCCTCGGTCGGAGAACAGGACCTGGTTTGGGTGAGTACGGCTCGGCCGGATTCTGTGCTGTTGGGCGCATCGTACTTACTCGTTCGGTGTGCTGTACGGATCGGTCGGGAAACAGGCTTTCGCATGGCTTTTTTCCCGACCGAATGGTATTGGGTGCGCCTCCGACCGAGATCGGAATCGGCCCCTTAGTGTGTGCCACACAAAGACTACCCGTAGGCTTATACCGGGATCTTAGGCCTCGACAGACCAGTACTCACTTTGGCCTCAATGGACCTAATTCAATACAACATAGACATACAATTTTTACAATATGACAATATTTCTGTGATCACAAGTCTATTTCAGTCTTTGTCAAGTCAAAAATGTTACCACTAATCAGAACCCTACTATTTCTTCAAAGCTACTAAAAAACAACACCTTTTAATCACGTGTCCTCATATCCTAGGTTAAATAGTCAAACTTAACCATCCTCTGCTACCAGAAAACTGATGCAGTGGAAAGCTGGGCAAATATTTTTAGCTCAGTACAACCACTTCAATTATATCATTTTCACTCACTGGGCCCATAACCTACACTTAGGGGCCGAATCCGATTCGGGCTGGAAAAAATACCGACCGACTCGGAACGGGATTATAGTCCGACCGACACGTACCGGCGTTGCCCGACCTGGGAAGTACGATGAAATGCATGGAAATCACGACCGACTCGCACGGAACTCAAGGCGAACGACCGACCCGGCCGGAAACAAGCTATCCGGCCGGGAAACCACGCGAATCGCACTGACCGACACGCACCAGGAAACAACCCGAACGAAACGTACCCGCGAACTCCGACCCGCGCAGTACGATGCAATGGGTGCAAAATCAGACCGACTCGCACGGAGCCCAAGCCGTACGACCGACACGCATACAAAAGCCAGCCGAACAATCACAATACCCCGCGAACGACGCGTACACCGCATATGAAACAGAGCTGAAACACAGCGGGAACGACTCGGACAGGCGCGTACGAGACAACTGCAACGTCCTACTCGGTCAGAAGAACGACTCCTACATGCACAATAATCACTAATGAAAAAATACAAAAAAAGGGCCAAACAAGCAATGACAAAGCCAATAAATACAGGGGGAGAAAAAATGGAACAAGGACACACCCCCAACTCCACCTACATAAAGCCCACAAATCCCTACCATGATCCTTTGCAAATTCCACTGACCTGCCAGCACACAACACCATCACACAGCAAACACAGACACACACACAGCTCATCCAACACAAAAGCCACACACCATTAGCACCTCAACAAATAGCACCCTCACACACACACAGCAAAACCTACACTCACACACCCTCACTTGCACACACATCAATCACCACCACCACCCATCACCATGCCCCTAAAGAAGAATCCAAAGTTCCTAGATAGTGAATTGGAAGTCATGGTAGAGCGAGATCCTGAGGGTAGAGCCACAGTTGTTTGGCACATTGGTCCAACAGACCCCCATGTCGCAGAAAACCAAGATGTGGGCGAGGATCGTCAACAGGGTGAACGCACAATCACCATGTTTGCGCACAAAGGAAGACATCCAGAACAGGTGGTATGATGTGCGCAGGAGGGTCAGAGTCCTACTCAAGAAGGATTACCTCCTGAGCCAGCACACCGGCAGTGGCCCTCCTGCAAAACCAGTATACCTCAGGCCCTGGGAGGAGAAGGTGCGGGCCATCCTACCACCAGTGAGCGTATATGGACTAACAGACATCCCAGAGCCTGGTGAGTACACAACTAATATACACAATATTGTGTGCCAATACACACACATCACTCAAGGGGACAGTCAAACCATCCACCCCTAGCAAATCAACAGCAACCAAAAGATAATCATCCCAAGATGTGTATGTCAGTTAGATTAACACAATACATGCCATCTCATAGTGATATGTAACTGTGTCATGACATGTACAAACCTAACAACAAATAGAGCAAGGCAGTGGTACAAATATAACCAACAAACACTGCTATTTTGCCACCACTAGAACACCACCTCACAGGGAAGCTCACTTAAAGGAAGGAAATCTGTGTATGCTGGTGAAGTCAGTGTAGCCAATAGCATGATGGGAGTTGTAGTCACAGATATTGGTCACCCTCACAATTGGCCCATCAACACCACTCCGAACCATGCTCACATCACAGGGAGTGGATAAGGACTGACAAGATGGCTGACACTGGCTACTGCTGTGGGGTGCACAAGGCCCTGCTGGGAACTGTGCACCAACAAACAGCAGGACACCACTGTCAGCCATCTTGCCATTGCTGTCACACTCACACACAGTGAAGTCCACTCAAAAGCAAGGAAGTACGGGCATGCTGGGAAGGGGGTGTAGGCAATAGCATGATGGGAGTTGGAGTCACAGATATTGCTCAGCCTCACAATTGGCCCATCAACACCACTCTGAACCATGCTCACATCACAGGGAGTGGAAAAGAACTTACAAGATGGCTGACACTGGCTACTGCTGTGTGGAGCACAAGGCCCTGCTGGGAACTGTGCACCAACAAACAGCACAACACCACTGCCTGACATCCTGAAAGGCAACTTGCACTCTCTGTAATGCAAGCACGTTGCATGGTGGGATATCTGGCTGGGTGGGAAGGAGGACTCACAGCACTGACCATAGTTACAAGCAGCTCACCTCACACACCCCTCAACACAAACTCCACATAACCCACCTGGGAGAATGCAATGCCTCACATACCAAATGAAGATCCCACAAAGAACCACCACCCTGGTTAATGCTGTGTGAAGCACAGGGACACACCTGGGACTTGTAGCCAAACAAACGCAAGGACAACACTGTCAGCCTTCCTGTCAGCACAGGCACACTACCCCACAGGGAAGCACAGTCCAAAGGAAGGAAGTACGGGCATGCTGGGAAGGGGGGTGTAGCCAATAGCATGATGGGAGTTGGAGTCACAGATACTGCTCAGCCTCACAATTGGCCCATCAACACCACTCTGAACCATGCTCACATCACAGGGAGTGGATAAGGACTTACAAGATGGCTGACACTGGCTACTGCTGTGGGGAGCACAAGGCCCTGCTGGGAACTGTGCACCAACAAACAGCACAACACCACTGAATGACATCCTGAGAGTCAACCTGAACCCACTGCAAGGGTGGCATGCTTCATGGTGGGATAACTGGGCCAGGTGGAGAAGGATGGCGGGATGTCCACCAAATACAACCAATGGTGGCCATGCACACACCTCAACATTCATAGTGAAATGCCCCAGGTATGCATGACAATGTGCTACACCAATATCAACCTCTTACTGTGACAACTTAGGACAATGCAATGTACATGCCTGCATCCAGAGGTACAGTCACAACTGTCAGGTGTGTGAACCATTGATGCCTGTAGAAACATTACATACAATGTGTGTCTCTTCCAAATACAGGTGATGATGATGGGGACACAGCAGCAGGCGAGGAGGAGTCCCTGTCCCAGGCTCCGGGGGACACAGAGCTCACTGGTGTGGAACAGCCTCTGCCCACCTCAGATGGCGAAGACCTACCTGGCACCTCTGGTCTGAGTCATCATGCAGCACCAGCTGGACCAACATCTGCACCCCCTGCACCCACCCCTCCAACAACTGCCAACATACAGACCACCCACGCCAACACGGACAGACCAAGGACCACCGCTGACAACAGCACAGGGTCCCAGGCCCACCGTGGAGCAACGGATGACAACACCACTAACAACCCCCAAGTGGGCCTCAGGTCACCTGTGCGTGCCACCGCAGGTCCTGCACGTGTCGCCAGGGGTGGTGGGAGGGGTGGTAGACATAGGTCGCTGCTTGCAGAGGGGTTTGGACTGCATGATGACCCACAACTGGCACGCATCGCTGATGCGTACCAGGATAGCACCGGAGAGGTCAGACAGGTAGTAGGGATCCTCAAGGACATACAACAGCAGCAGGCTGCCCATCATGCCCGCTTGGACTCCCACATGGCCCGTGTGGAGACACACATGGCCCGTGTGGAGACACACATGTCGGGCATGGAGTCCAAGTGTGATACATTGCAAGAACTCACAGCGGTGCATAGGGACATATTGACATGCCTCCGCCAGATTAGCACCAACATGGCCACACCTCCCTGTGTGCCCACAACATCTGGTGCTGCAACAACTGACACTGCCACAGGGAGGGAGGAGGACTCTGGCGGAGAGTCCCCTGCACCGCAGCAGCCTGCACGTGAGGGTCCCCCTACAAAGAAGAGGGGTCGTCCGAGGAAGGAAAACAGAGAGGTTGATGGCCACGTACATCCCCCAGGAAGCCAACACCTGTTCCGGAAATTCTCCTTTGTGTGCAAATGTTTCACCCTGTCGAATGCAACACTACTTTCCCACATGACATGGGGAGTTCAAGTTGGACTAATGTATCATATGACTGTGGACTTCACTCAGGACATTTCTGCTACCAAGACTTCCAACTCATCTGGGAACTTTGGATCACAATCACAATGTACAGCACCCACCATCCTGTGCACTATGCACATACACATTTCTGTAAATAAAATCACTAGTACACCATACTTGCCACTGTTGTTATTCAAATGTGGATACTGTTATGGTGATGATGTTCTGCTAAATTACACTGTGTATGCTAACTGCTACAGCAAGTACAACACCGTCGTGTGAGTCATGGTGACGTGACACATATGAGGGAGACACACCACTAGGGCTACACAACACAGACACCAGGGCCATCGGACTCATCGCCCACAGTGATGTTGCCAGGAAATACAGTGGAATGCACAGACACCAAACCTATTCAGAGTCTGTGTCAACTAGCCCACAGGTGCAGTAAGCAAATGTCAGTCAGATGTGTGACCACAGACAACGCACATCCCAAAGTGAAGCACTGGTTTATTACACATTTGTAACATGTTGTTACCACTACAAATGCAAGTTAATCCCACGTGGCAGTGGCCACACAGTCAACAAGTGCAGAAGATATGAAGACCAGGGGTGTATGGCACATCACCTGTAGGGAAACGACTGCTGCCACCCTGAAAGCTGAATCATGGTGTTGGGGGATCCAAGTTGACCAAACAACTCTGTAAGCACCCTGTGAAGGACAGACATGACACACAGTCAAAACCACTGAAGAACAGGACAGAACTGCAATACTCATGCCCTAAACATGTCACAAGATACCTACACAAAAGCACGTTTGCATGTCAACACTGTTGGGGAGTACAGACTACCTGTAAGGACACATCGCTGCACGCATCCAGTCAAGTGTCACATGGCCACACTAAAACAGCACCAGGGCACCACCCACACATATCATGCAAACTCACATCATTCACATTGCATCTCCCTGGATACTCACATTCAGCTGAAGAAGTTGGTGATGAGATGTGTGCGGACATCACCACCACCATCATCATCATCACTGGCATCGTGGTCCAGGCCAGGATCCTCCACAGGTGGCGGACGTTGGTCATCGTCATCCAGGATGAGAGGCAACTCCTTCCGCACTGCCAGGTTGTGGAGCATGCAGCAAACGATGACAATCTTGCACACCTTTGCTGGGGCATATGGGAGGGCCCCTCCTGTCTTGTCCAGGCAGCGGAAGCGGCTCTTCAGGAGACCAAAGGTCCGCTCGATCACTCTCCTGGTCCGACCATGTGCCTCATTGTAGCGCATCTGGGCTGGTGTCACAGGGTTCCTGAGGGGTGTCAGCAACTACGGCATGTTGGGGTATCCGGAGTCACCTACAGACAGACAATTGCACATTAGCTGAGTTCAAAAGTGGGCGGAATACAACATAGCAGAACACACACAATGGTACAAAGTCAGTACACACCGACAAGCCAGGCACGCTGGTTCGGCATCTGTGACATCATCCTCGGGATGCGACTACTCCTCATCACGTAGGCATCGTGAGCAGAACCGGGGAAACGGGCACACACATGTGTGATGGTCATATCTGCAAGACATACCACCAGCGCATTGATCGAATGGTAGTGTTTGCGGTTACGGTAGGCCTGCAGTGCTCATGTGCCTGTGGTGGTACCAAAGCCACATGTGTCCCATCAATGGAGCCAATTACATGTGGCATCCTCCCCATGGCATAAAAGTCACTCTTAACGTCAGTGAGTTGTCGACGTTTGGGGAAATAGATGAACTGGTTCAGGTTCCTCAACATAGCCACCAAAACATCGCGTAGCACACGGCTGAACATAGTCTGTGACATCCCACCATCAGTCGCCACAGTGTGTTGGAAGGTACCGGTTCCAAAGAAGTGTAGGGCTGCCATTACCTTCACCTTGGGTGTCAGCGCTGTACGGTACGGCCGGCCCGGTTGCAGATGTGGTGCCAAGCGCACTGCCAAATCCTCAATCAGCTGCCAGGTGAAGCGGTACCGTCGGATGCTGTCACGTTCCACCATCGTTGCCAGGTCAGGGAATGGTCTATGGACAGCTGGAGCCCTGCAGTGCATAGGATGAAGAAAGAAAGATTGTCAGTCACCCCACAGATGTGCCTTTCACCATACTCAATTTCACATGATACATCATTACGAGACACAAGTACTTGATGTGTGTGCCGTTCTGTTCGGACATAACTCGCACCTACATGGCCATCATCTAAGTTCTCAGTACAACATGTGTGCACAACAGGTACCAGGTTGTGCTATGGGAAACCATTAGGCTGTATCAAAGTACCCATTTACTGCTGTCACGTTCCACACACACACCACAGCGACATGTCTGGACAGATGCGCCACAGGCATCACAGCACATTGACAGGTAGATTCCCAGTGACCCTGTCTTGCCACATGGACACTGGCATGACATGGCGTATCATGTACACGTCAGAAAAACAAACATGACTCCCACAGGTAGTGGCTCCTGTTGCCTCCGCAGGACAGACATGGATGTCAGTGACACACACACGCACAACATCAAAGTCCATGCACAAACAACGTTGCTGTGGAGACTGTCTCCCATCGTGCACATGGAATCGGAGACATCGGAAACACAACATGCACACAGACTGTGGAGGGACATCACTATTGTGGCAATGGGTCATCCTGTTACGTACATGCCTTCCCCCATGGGACCCTGGGGGTATGTGACATGTCACACACATACACAACCTGGAAATGTGACCATGCCACATGCTCTGAAATGAACTGTTGCACATCACAGTGGTCATGTGCACAACACACAAAGGACCCTGTCCCCATGAACACATGCACAGCCTGGGTGTGGATGCCCACCAGTGCCACCACAGAAACCACATGTCAACCCCCATACACAGAAAAGGTAATGCAGCCTTACATGCCTTAGGAAACAGTGTGGAGTGGGTGTGGTGTTGTAGGTGTGCCCCTGTGTCTCTGGCAGGTATATGTGGCTGGCATATGTTCACCAGTGACAAGCATGGTGACATATGCGACTGACCTGTACAGGTACGCGTTGTACAGCAATGGACCGATCGGTGTGCCCGGCCGGCCCATTGCATGTGAAGTGTGCGGGTACGCATTGTACCCCGAAATACACGTTGTACAGCAATGGACCGATCGGTGTGCCTGGCCGGCCCATTGCATGTGTTGTGTGCGGGTACGCGTTGTACAGCAATGGACCGATCGGTGTGCCCAGCTGGCCCATTGCATGTGATGTGTGCGGGTACGCGTTGTACCCCGAAATACGCGTTGTACAGCAATGGACCGATCGGTGTGCCCGGCCGGCCCATTGCATGTGTTGTGTGCGGGTACGCGTTGTACAGCAATGGACCGATCGGTGTGCCCGGCCGGCCCATTGCATGTGATGTGTGCGGGTACGCGTTGTACCCCAAAATACGCGTTGTACAGCAATGGACCGATCGGTGTGCCCGGCCGGCCCATTGCATGTGTTGTGTGCGGGTACGCGTTGTACAGCAATGGACCGATCGGTGTGCACAGCCAGCCCATTGCATGTGAAGTGTGCGGGTACGCGTTGTACCCCGAAATACGCGTTGTACAGCAATGGACCGATCGGTGTGCCCGGCCGGCTCATTGCATGTGTTGTGTGCGGGTACGCGTTGTACCCCGAAATACGCGTTGTACAGCAATGGACCGATCGGTGCGCACACATTGGCTGGGGCCTGGCATGGCAACGGACGCGTTTTCGTGGCTCCAACAAGTCTGATGCAGTGAATTCAGTTGGCCAGCCACAACAATGTTGCAAAATCATGGATGTCATGAATTTGAAGATTTGAAGGATGCTGTGGGCGTGTATTAGTGCTGCTATTCCATGGATTGGTCAGATTCAGAAGATGCAAACGACTTGGACCAATCACTTTGGACACATGGGACAGTATCTGCCTCTGCAGCACACATATAATGCTGGCTGTTCCCCTGAGAGCTCACTTGCCTGCACTACATGCTCCAGGACGACATCTGCCAACAACACTGCTGCTGTCTCTGCATCCTCTGGCTATTGCAATGGCACGTACTGTGGATAGAGCCCCAGCCTTCAGCCTTGAGGAGAACCAGGCCCTGCTGGACAGCCTCCTTCCACAGTACAGCAAGCTGTATGGGAAACCAGGGGAGCAGGTGAGTGTGCTGTCCACTGCCTTACCAATTGTGCATGTTGTCTGACTAGCAGGACTTACAGTGTGCACACCACTGGCTAGCATGCTCACTGAGTAGTTGTCACACACCAAAGTGTGTAGTTACATGCACTGAACAGGTACAGTGCAGTAACAGTGCATTCCAAAAAGGTTTACTCCCCATGCAATGACACCATGTAGTGACTGCTGGCAAACTGTTCATAGCAATTGTTGCACTGCCTATGTACATCATATGCCCCTGTGATTGAGACATGTATATCCAACTGTGTGATGCACGGATATGTTGCATGTGTAGTAATGGCCTTTTTCACTTTGTCATCCTCACAGGTCGATGCCCACCAGAAGCAGGAAATCTGGCTGACCATCGCCCGGGAAGTAAGATCCGTGGGGGTCTACAGGCGCAGGATCCGCAACTGCCAGAAGAGGTGGCAGGACCTTCGTGGCTGGACCCGGAGGATCGCAAGGGTCCAGCTGAAGCTGTCGCCTCCTCGCAGGAGGGGCGGACACCGGACCCTGACCCCCCACATGCTCCGGATCCTGGCGGTGGTCTTCCCTGACCTGGATGGGCAGCTGAAGGCCAGACAGCAGCAAGGAGGGGGTGAGTCCATGACTGCACTGTGCACTTTGTCTGACATGCTATGTGCCCTCCTCTGGCCTGGTTAAACTTCCACAGTACATGAGTCATGTGGTCCAGGACCCATGTCCCTCATTTGTGACATGCCCACTTCTCCTCTGATACGCATATGTGTGGCCCTTACAGTCAGGAAATTGTGTCACTTGGGGACTGTGTCATTGCATTTAGCTTCGCTCAAGGTGGGGGAAAGCATTAGTTCCCGTGACTATGTTGTGGGATTCATGTGTGGGTCAATTGCTTACACAATGCCTAAGTTCTGACATGTAATCTGGGTGTAACTTTGATATGTGGTCCACTTGCTGATCTGAATCACCACATGTCCCTGGGGAATTTGGCACACACCCATGCTGCCGATGGGAACAATGTTTGGGCCTCAGGAGTATGTGTATCAAATGTGTCACACGTGCTTAGCCACATGCCTACTGTCCAGGACTCATTCCTCTTACAGGTGGAGCTGGACAGTCATGCCTACTCCAGGACATACAATACACTCTGTACTCCCACTCCTGTGTACCATCTGGCATGTTGTGATCAGTGAAATGTTCCCTCAGGTGTCTGCCTCTGTGTCATTGTGCTGTGTCCTCGTTGTCAGGACTGCTGGTATGTTTATCGGTTAAGGCTCAGCATGCCAGCGGAGATGTGACCATGATAGACGAAACTTCTGTGATTTTTAGGTGTCTGATCACTTGACTGTGCACACAGGTGTATGCGACTGTGACTTTCAGGCAGCTGTTTCTCATTCACAGCACACTGTGAGGTGCTCATGTTCAGAGAGTTGTGTTTCATGTCCCCCATATGTCCAATTGGTATGACGTGGACAAGTAGTAGTACTGATGATGTGGTTTTGGGGGATGGACATGTGCACTTGTCAGTTACATAACTTGCATTCCCCATGTCCTAGGATTGTGACACAGTGCAGACTGTTGTTGGCTGGCTGCCATGCCCATGTGACTGGAGACAGTGATGTATGACTTTGCACGCATGCCTGTGTCATGGCATTAAACTTCCTAAGAGTGATCCTGCAGGGGAGTGACATGTGTAACATGCACCCCATTGTGGCATTGACTATCCGGACATGGGTGCATCATGGTGTGTGGTGCTGGTATGCATCACATGCATTTCTATTTAGACTCTGGCCATCCCTTCATCCGAACACCTGCACTGACTTAGTGGCAAGAGATGTGTTGTATGCATGTTCACATACTTCACCGTGTTCCCTGCAATGTCCAACAACTGTGTAGGTGGTGCATGTGTCCACACTGGGGTCTTACCATCAGACAGGCACCAGACAGATGGGTGCAAGGGCAGGAGGGGTGTGAGTCCCATGGTTGACCATCAGACTGACAATTGGCTTCCACAAATCTGTGTGAGGACTTTAGGCAATGTTCAACTAAGGATGCCTGTGCTGGCTCCGTGATGTGCTGTACTTACTGTGGTGTGTGCGTTCAGTGCAGGTGACTGATGTTTGTCTGTTTCCCTAATTGTTTGCAGATACATCCACGGCCACAGGAGGGGACAGCTCCACGGTCCAGGAGGAGCAGCGGAGCCAGACTGGGTCAGCGTCCGACGAGTGGTCAGAGGGACCCAGTGGCACAGAGGGCGAGGGGAGCCACACCGAGGAGTCCTCAGCACCATCCACCTCAGCTGAGGACCACAGCAGCTCGGAGGATGACTCCCTTGTGGAGGCGGGTGTCAGCAGCCACCAAAGTCAAGCTAGTCTGTCTGGCCCCGCCACCACCACCTCCACCACCTCCCTCCCATTGGCTCCCATTCCTGAGGTCCGTGGAGGCTCCCGTGCTCGGGAGCGTGTCTCCTTCATGCCAGGCACCGCACCCCCTGCCCCTGTGTCCCCTGCTGCCCTGAGTGAGGAGTCTGTGTACCTCCTTCGGCAGCTCCATGTAGGGCAGACAGCAAAGCTGACTGTCCTCCATGCACACACCACTCTGTTGACATAGCTGGTGTCGTTCATGGAGGGCATCTCGACGGGTATGTCTGCCCTACAGAGGAGCAATAGGTCCATGGACTCCTCCCTGACGGCAGCAGTGTCTCTCCTCCAACAGTCCCTCACCCCTCCCACCTCTGCCCCATCCACACTTCCTGCCACCCTACCTGTCCAAAGCACATGCACACCTGCACAATCACCCAAACACACAGACACGAGCAGCACAGACACACCCAAGGGAAAGGCAAGACGTGCACACAAGCATCCTCAGGGGACTGATATCACAGACACAGGGGATGGGGAACACACACAGGCATCCACAGTCACTCCGCAGTGCTCCAAATCCTCTCCCTCCAAGACCCCTTCCCTTGCCTCACCTGCTACCCCACCTACACAGCAGCTCTTCCTGTGTGACCTCGGCCTCTTCCCCTCCAATCCTGCTGATCCAGCATACCGGGGGAAGAGGAAGTCCACCCACACAGAGGGGAGTGCCCCTCGCCCCCGGACACCCTCCCCCAGGCGCAGGCAGACACAGGACCCCATTAGGAAGTCCCCCCGGACCAGGAAGAGCAAGACCCCACCACCACCACCACGCAGCTCCACCACCCAGTCTCTCTCCTCCATCCCCCAGGCCACCACTCCACAGGTTCCCCCGCCACACCCTGCCCCAGGTTCCCCCACACACAGATACCGCATCCCCAGACTGCTTAGGCCCTCCCCCCCTGCCACTTGCTCTTCCACACCCAACCCAGACGCTCTGCCTGTTAGTGCCACTGGTGTGGGGACCGGGTCCCCCCCTCTGTCCTACCCACCTCATCTGCCCACCCTTCCACTCCCTTGGAGTTATGCACTGCAGTGGAGTCCACAACCACCCCGTCTGACTTGGGCACTGCAGTGGGGACCCAGTCCACTACATCAGACCAGCCCACTGCAGTGGTTGCAGCACCCACACCAACTGACTTGTGTAGCACGGTGGTGCTGGCCCCCCCTGAGTCAGACACCTCCACTGCAGTTGCAGGTGACACTCCTGCACCCACCACCCCTTCACTGCCTCACTCTGCCATCCCCTGATCCTGTCCCTGCGGTGCCTGGCCTGCCCCTTGTATGCCCCTCCAAGGAGGATGTCCCCTGTCCGTACCAGTGCAGGCAAGCAATGGGTGACCAGTTGTCACTTGTCACCCTGTTGGGACATGGATTTTGGACTGGCCATTGGCCTTAGTTTCTTTTGGACGTCAACTTTTAATTTTACATTAGCTGAATAAAGCCTCTTTTTGTTTAATTGAGGTGTTTCTTTTGATGTACATGATGTAGATGAGTAGCATCCTGCATTTGCAGTTGTTATAGTGTTCAGATCAGGAAAATGAAGTGTTGCTGTGATGGACTCCATGTGGTCCAGGGGATATGTGTCCTGTTCTACTCTGGATCTATGGCATCCTTTGCTGCAGTCTGAGGGTGTAATGTTCAGCATTTGACACAGGGATGTACGTTTTGCATTTGTAAAGGGACATCTTTGTCTTACACTGATGCACATCTGGTGGGCTTACCACTGTTCAATGTTCCGATTTCCCTGACTGTGTGCCCATCTCCACTGGACATGCAGTTTTGCACATCAATGTTGAAGGACTCATCTGTGTATACAGTGCAACTGGCTTGACACGTGTTTTGGGTGTATGCAGATGACTGACGTGACACTCCTGTACCCAGGCTGATGTGAGCAGAGCCTTCTGTGTGTTGTAGTTGTTGACTCACTGACGGAGTGTCCTGCTGACATGTTTGAGTCGTGCACAGACAAGGTTTGGCACAGCGGACCTTCCACAGGAGTGGAGTGCCCTCATGGCAGTGTGTAATCCCGTGACATTGCGTGTGCCCGTGTTGTGTGTTGTGTAAGCATGTCTGTGCGTGTTCCCTTCCCTTTTCCTACACAGGCTGTGTCCCTAGGGATGTTCCTGTTTGTGTTGCTTGCAGAGTTGGTCTGTGTTCATCCAGCATCTTGGACCTGGTTTCTCTGTGATGTGGTTGCATGGCAAACTAATGTTCATGAGGTTGTCATCCCAGGTTGTCTTTGTTGTCAGGGCTGGGGATGTGGGCAAACGGTGATGGGACACATTCAGGATTCCCCTTGGCACTTGTTGTTTACACAAGTCATGTGAATTTCCGTTTGTGGTAGCTTTCAGTGATTGTGACACAGTGTGTGTGTGTGACTGCTGCCATTCCTCAGGGTCAGAGCTGCAATGTTGGAAGTTGTGTATGTGTGTTCTTTGTGTGTCACCTTGGCTTCTTCGTAGGTGTGTGACTATGGCCAGGATCCCATTGATTGTGGTGGATTTCACATCATGCCCATGTACGCTGTACTGTGCTGTGTGTCAGACATTGACGAGTCTTATTGACTGGCCATGTGTGATGGGTATCTGCACCTTAGTTCCCCCCACCACCCCTGGGATTGTCATGGGTGCATGTGCACTGTCACCAGTCCATGTGAGCTTCACTGCTGCACATTGGTGGAGATCAGGGTGTGTGGTGTTGAGTGTGCAAATGTGAGTTGTTGCACGGCTAGACCCCTACCTCCATATTGGCCTTGGCTGGCAGGCTGTGCTGATTGATTGGAGCTTCTGTAGGTGTGATGGTAGTTTGTTGCTCAGGACACATGGCTGTGGTTCACAGTGTGAACGACATCTACCTTTGCCATCACAGTGGGATTGTCATGCAGGCTAGTGTCAGCACAATGTGGGGTCCCTGGGGGTAGTGCTGTGGTGGGTCTATCTCTTTCTGTGTTAGTTGCTGTTCCTACAAGCTTGTGTGACATGTGTAATTTGGCCTCCCTCTCAGCTGACGATGCCTGATTGCCCACATAGGGGTATCCGATCCATGAGTAACTTTTGTATGGCACTGTATACACATCTGTGTGATTGGAGTTCAGGCCTCCTCATGTGTTGTGTGGTTGCCTGTGGACACTGGCACACCCACCCATCACCTGTTGTGTTTGAAATGCAGTGTGAGTCTGCCTGTTTGTGTTTGTGCATTTGCACCACTGCATTGGCATTTCTGTAGTGTGCCATTGTCTGTATGTTGTTTGGTGGCTTTCCCCAGCTGTCCCTGGGACTCCTAGGTCATCAGTCAGCACAATGATCATGGTTTGTATGTCCCATTGATGCCATGGTATGGTATTTGTTCACCTGACATCGACAGTCTCCACAGGATATCTACAATTGTGTGTCCATTGGTGCAGATATGTGGCTCAGCATTATGATGGTCACTTCTGTCATTGTGTTATTTGTGAATATTGACAATGTGGTCCCCCATGGGTGATGTTTGTATGCACATGGCCAAAACGATGTTTCTGTGACACTGCACTGTTTGCCCCGCCCAATCTATGTTGCTATGGGACACAAGCACTACTATGCCACTGATGTGTTTGTTGTTGTGTGACCAGGATTCATACATACAGTTTGGCTTTCGCAGCTTTTACCATGACTACACTTACCTTATGATCACCGTGGTGATGGTGCTTTTGGCCCCATTGCCACACTGTTCAAAAGGTGCATCAGCTATGGACCCCGCACTTACCTTTTGGTCACTGTGGTGATGGGGCTTTAGGCCCCATGGCCACACTGTTCAAGAGGTGCATCAGCTATGGACCCCGCACTTACCTTTTGGTCACTGTGGTGATGGGGCTATAGGCCCCATGGCCACACTGTTCAAGAGGTGCATCAGCTATGGACCCCACACTTACCTTTTGGTCACTGTGGTGATGGGGCTTTAGGCCCCATGGCCACACTGTTCAAGAGGTACATCAGCTATGGACCCCACACTTACCCTTTGGTCACTGTGGTGATGGGGCTTTAGGCCCCATGGCCACACTGTTCAAGAGGTGCATCAGCTATGGACCCCACACTTACCTTTTGGTCACTGTGGTGATGGGGCTTTAGGCCCCATGGCCACACTGTTCAAGAGGTACATCAGCTATGGACCCCACACTTACCTTTTGGTCACTGTGGTGATGGGGCTTTAGGCCCCATGGCCACACTGTTCAAGAGGTGCATCAGCTATGGACCCCACACTTACCTTTTGGTCACTGTGATGATGGGGTGTTCGACCCCATGGCCACAGTGGTCATGGTCTGCTTGCATTGTGGAGGCCACACACATTTATGTGTGACACATGTGATAGTGGGTCACATTGTATGTTCAATGTCATGTTCAGTGTTGTAGGCATTTGACACAGACTACACACGCTTGTCATGGTGTTGGGGGGATGTCATTTTCTGTCATTCCTTATGTGGGAGTATGCTGGTTGTGTCATGCATTACCCGTCCTATGAGTAGGGGTGGTGGTAATGGTAGGCATCCAGCCCCCCCTGAGTAGGGGTGGTGGTAGTGGCAGGCATCCAGCCCCCCCTGAGTAGGGGTGGTGGTAGTGGTAGGCATCCAGCCCCCCCTGAGTAGGGGTGGTGGTAGTGGTAGGCATCCATCCCCCTATGGGTGGGGATGGTAGTAGTGACAGGCATCCAGGCCCCCATGAGTAGGGGTGGTGGTAGTGGTAGGCATCCAGCCCCCCTGAGTAGGGGTGGTGGTAGTGGTAGGCATCCATCCCCCTCAGTAGGGGTGGTGGTAGTGGCAGGCATCCAGCCCCCTGAGTAGGGGTGGTGGTAGTGGTAGGCATCCATCCTCCTATGGGTGGGGATGGTAGTAGTGATAGGCATCCAGGCCCCCATGAGTAGGGGTGGTGGTAGTGGTAGGCATCCAGCCCCCTATGGGTGGGGATGGTAGTAGTGACAGGCATCCAGGCCCCCATGAGTAGGGGTGGTGGTAGTGGCAGGCATCCAGCCCCCCTGAGTAGGGGTGGTGGTAGTGGCAGGCATCCAGCCCCCCCTGAGTAGGGGTGGTGGTAGTGGCAGGCATCCAGCCCCCCCTGAGTAGGGGTGGTGGTAGTGGCAGGCATCCAGCCCCCCCTGAGTAGGGGTGGTGGTAGTGGTAGGCATCCAGCCCCCCCTGAGTAGGGGTGGTGGTAGTGGTAGGCATCCAGCCCCCCCTGAGTAGGGGTGGTAGTAGTGGTAGGCATCCATCCTCCTATGGGTGGGGATGGTAGTAGTGACAGGCATCCAGGCCCCCATGAGTAGGGGTGGTGGTAATGGTAGGCATCCAGCCCCCCCTGAGTAGGGGTGGTGGTAGTGGCAGGCATCCAGCCCCCCCTGAGTAGGGGTGGTGGTAGTGGTAGGCATCCATCCCCCTATGGGTGTGTATGGCATTGGTGATGCCCATACCACCCCTATGGTTGTGCTGTTGCTAGTGTACATCATTTGTGCATCCCTATGTGTGTGTGACATATTTTGGGTACGTGTAGTTTGTTTGTATTGTTGGTGTTTGACTTACTGCCTGCGCCGTACGCGTCTGTACTAGTCCCAATAATAGATGTAGAGTATAGGTAGGACCTGCGCGATGGGATTCATGGTTGGGTCGTCTCGTTCGGGTTTCTCGTGTCTTCGACTCGTACTCGTCGCTGGCTTGTTCGTCTCGTAGCCGTGGATCGTCTTGTGGCGCGAAACGGAGCTTATGTGCGGCTCTCCCGGATGCTGAAACGTGCCGGACGTAGTGACTGGTTCGGCGCGTACGGAGCGCGCATCGTACTAGTCCGGCTGGAAGGTGCTGTGTATTTGGTTCTGTGCGACTCGATTCAGCGTTTACGGATCCGGCTCTGGCGGGGAACAGGAGCTGGATTGGGTGAGTACGGCTCGCTCGGGAAATGGGTTGTTATACGCATCGTACTTGTTCGTCCGGACGGGTGTACGAATCGGTCGGGAAACACGCATTCGGCTGGGTTTTTTTCCGGACGAATACTGTTAGGAGCCCTACCGGCCGAGATCGGAATCGACCCCTTACTTTTCTTGATGAATAATACACCTTTGCTATTCATCTGACATTGGTCCTCCAATGGATCCTTTATGTGAGCTGACAGGGACTTGGATATTTAGAGAACGTGAGGCAATTCCTTATGAGGACCTGGGATAAAGAAATGCCAAATTCATACCAATTTCATCACCATTTCACAATAGACACCAATTTCCAGAAACCCTAAGACAAGAAAGCTTACTCCAAGAAAGACACAAATACAATAAAGTTTGCTCATGTAAAACATTTATCTAAAACTCAATTTGAATGGTCAGGAACCAATGAAAAATTGCATTTCATAATCAGATTTAATGACAGTCAATTAGTACAATTAGCCACACAGTGCCATACAGATTCAGTAAAAGAAAACATTTGCTGGTTGCCTAGGAAAAGGAATGAGAGAGAGAAACATAGGGAAAAGAATTGAGATGCAGCATTTAGATCATGCAAACCAAATATGCAGAACTGAGGCACAGCTTGTCACAGAAAGGAGTCAGTAAAACCTTCAGCCGAAAGGTTGTTTCCAGCACACTTTACCAGCCGGGCAAAATGCAGTTTCGAGTCAGTCAGGAAAGTTCAGTTCAATGGTTTGCATTAAAGGAAATCAGAGTTCAGTCCGACAGCATTCCAGGGAGGGAAAATACAAAATGAAGGCCAGCCCCGACTCCTCCTCCAAGGGGCAATTATACTTCCAAAAGTTTATGGATTATGCCCACAAAGTATCCTCTTTGTCATCTCATATGGTTTCTATTGGTTGTCCACAGTGGGCTGCTCATGGTTTGATCAACACCTCACCAAAAATCTGGAAGCATTTAGTAATTCTTTTGCAAAATCATCAAATTCATTTATATGATTATTTCCATCCTTTCCTCGGAAGTAAGAAACTTTACTTTGCTCACAGTCTATCCGTTCCCAGACGCTCTCTCTGGGTTTGTAATTTTATCGATACATTTCTGTCAAAAGTTTTGCTGAATCAAAAGTGTGTCCATTGTCCTAGAACACAGGAAAGAAACTTCACGAAAAGTTCTCACAGCGTCTAAAATGACTACTTCAGCTCACTTTTGCCTTTTGAGCAGGAGAAAGAGAAAAGCATCTGAGGCCTACATGAATTTTCACAGAACCATTGCCACGTTATGGTTAATATAAAACACACATTAATAATTGTATTTCAAGTTTTCTTAATTAATTCAATCATTAATTTTCTTTTAAAGGTTACATGTCAATATTAGGTACTACTTCAAAAATCCTTTGCATGTTTATTATTTTCAAAACAAAATATTTATGTGTCACTCTGAAGCTCACTTTTTTTATCACACAACATTAGAATATGCTGTAAGTTTTCATACTAATGGTTATTTCTGAATTAACCCTTTTAATCATTTCTTGTGCTTCATTATACAAACATTAACTCATTTCCGACACAATTTTAGAAGTTATTGTCACCACATTTTCTATGTTAATTAGGTTAAATTTTCTCAAACACATGAATATGCATAAGTAAATTACCATTGTTTCTCTCTCTTTTTACCTTTTCCCAATTCCCTGTTCCAAAACTCTTCTGCATACTTATACGTTACAGTATGAATTCTTACGTTTTTCAACTTAACTAGTTTACATGTCTTAAATCAAAAATAATTTGGCGTAAATCTTTTTTAATAGTGAGAATTGATAAAGGTAACTGCCACTTTAACATTTACACTCCATCACAAGGGAGAACACAGGGGTGCTCCATATTATTGTAAATATGGTGCATCCTTGTGTTTTTTTTAAGGGAAGCAGCCCAGCACTGCAAAATTTGCCGTATCTGTGACATTTCCTTGGAGTTATGCCCCAATGTTTTATATAAACCGTGGCAAGGCAAAACAAGCATTGACTAAGACCAAAGGTGCACAGCTAAAGCCAGACCGAGTGGCATTGCCAATGCTTGTTTTACTTGAATTTATGTGTTTTCACAATATTTGTTGGTATCTGGAGCTTCGTGAGCTATTGTATTTTTGTTATGTTCTGGAATGCTGTGGTTGGTGATCCTATTTTCTGTTTTTGGCCACTCCAAATTTTTGAAAACCTGTTTTCACTATTACAGGCTTTTCAGGGCATTTAGAGGGGCAAAGCTTGAGGTAAAACGCCTGGCAGCTCAGATTGCAGCGAGATGCCCAAAATCTGCTGGGGAACACGAGGCGTCTGTTTTAACAGTAACACGAGAACACTAGTCACCTCAATACATTTCTTGCAGCAATGAGCAACATCTAAGATGGGACACAGAGGGACATGCTGTGCAACAGAGATGTCACAGTAGGAAAAAAATGAAGCCCTTCCTGATTGTGGCGTAATGGCAACGATGTTTGAATGGTAAGAGTTTCATGTTGTACAGCAAGTGTCTAGAGAAATCTACACTAACTGGTTTGCAGGAATGTCTATCATATTCAAATTTTAAAGTTTATTTGATGGATCAAACATATAATTTCAGCATCAAAGCATTAAATAATGGTACAACATAAAAACATATCAATTAGTCATAATAAATAATTAAAACTCCAGAATATTCAAATGATTCCAGATAATACAATAAAAAAAAATTGTTAAAGAGCAACAAAGGACAAGAAAAATCTCAATGTACATCAATCCGTAGAGATGTGGGTAGAAGTTTTTGCCTAAGATTCCAAGCTACATACAAAAATTCAGATACGGCCACCAGGACACAGCTGACTAATCTCTTTTGCAAAGCCTAAGGGCTTGTACTTTACATGTCAGACTCAGGCACCGACAAAGAGGAACAATCCATTTACTCCTGGGTTTGGCATATAGCAGGCAGAAAAATAACACATGTTCCTCTGTTTCAGCTAGAAGAGTGCAAGAGAAACAAAACGGGCGCCCCAGTCTGGCAGAGTCGCGTGTTGAGGTATACATAGGCTGCAATTGGAAGGGTCCCATATCTAAGCTGCAAGTACAGTGAGTGGGTGCACACTGGGCACATTTAGTTTAAAAATCCTTTGCTAATAAAAAATGTGTGGTAAGGCTGCCCACAAAATTGTGCAACTTTTTATAGGCACCAGCTTTCTCCTGAAATCATGATTTCACCATTGGGGCGGAATTAGCTTGTAAGGAAAGGGTCTTCCCAAAACTTGCCTAAGCCAAGGTCAATCCAAGCTTTTTTTACATAGGCCAGCCACTTGATCTTTGTGAATGATTGCATTTTAAGGATCTCACCAAGCCCCTCTCTACAGTGATATAGTTCACTAGTGGTCCAAATGTGTACCCAGTAGCGTAATTGCCTCAAAGAGGCCAATTCTGCAACACAGGTAGTATCTAGGTCCAGTAGTAATGGCACAATGACATACCCCCTCCCCAAGCCAGTTAGAGCTCTAATGCTGTTATTTTCAGAAGTGCTCAGGGTGCCCATGTTGCAATTGCCCCACAGTTTGGCACCATACAGTGCTGCACCCCTAGCTTACATCCTATACATTCCCATGGGTGGGAGAATCGGAGAACAAGAAGCCCTTTTTGCAAGCCTAAGAATAGCCCTGCACTGTGTTGTATTGTTTGAGTGCTTTTAGGAAACTGAGGGGCCCAAGACCCAGAATCAGCCAGACGAATACCTCGATTATTCGAACTCCCTAACCCTTTCCAAAGCTTCCTTTCCTAGACTTACAATACCCTTCACCCTTTTCTTCCTGGAATAGGTCATCTGCTTTGTTTTGTAGTCATTGATTTCTAGACCATACTCAATACAGAACAGGCTAATCTTGTCAAAAATATTTTGAAGGCCCTTCATAGTTTTAGCCAATAAGAGGGTGTAGTCAGCAAAAATGATGGCCAAGACTTTCTGGCGAGCAAAAGTGGGGAAAGGTTAACACAATTAAACAAACACTTGGCTCAGTTGTTAATGTACAAGAGAAAAAGGGTAGGTGCCAAAACATAGCCCTGGCGCAAACCCTTGTCGAAAGAAATTGCCTGAGTTAGCTCCCCTCCTGTGCCGAACTGCACCCTAGCATAATTCTCCTCATGGGGATGCATGATTATATTCAACAAATTACAAGCGATACCCACTCCATGTGGGACCTCCAATAGTTTCTTTCTAGGAATCAGATCGAAAGCAGCACGAAGATCGATAAATGCTACAAAACGTTCACCTCTCCTATGTCTACGGTCTTCCACTTGGCCAGGAGGAAGCATAAGACCTGGTCAATTGAATGAGTCATGGACCTAAAACATGCCTGTAAATCAGAGAGGATGTGATTTTCATTACACCAATCCAAAAGCCTCTCCAAAATGTGTTTGCAAAAGATTTTTGGGAGATTATCGATCAGGCTAATTGGGTGCTAGTTTGAAGCGATGCTAGGACTGCCCTTCTTAAAAACAGGAACAATCTCAGTATTTTCCCATGTCTCAGACATAACTGCCCCAGCCGCAATAGCATTAGTGACCACATTGATATAAGGAACCCAAATAGAGATTTCTGGTTTAAAAAGGTTGGCAGGGATCTTATCTAACCAAAGTGCTTTCCCTTGCTTCAATAAGGCTATTGCAAGAGCAGTCTCTGCCAAAGAGAATCCTACTGGAGCAGAATGTGAACTAAACATAGAGCCATCCTCCAAGCATTGATGGGCCGGGTCCGATTCATAAGAATAAGACTAAAGATTCCAAAAGTGGGCAACCCATTCATAAGGCAGGATAGATGACTCTGCTGGTTTCCCAGACTTCCCATTGTCTGCACTAACCAAGTGCCAAAACTGAAGCGTCTACAATATTAGGCCAATTTAAACGTTCCCATGCAACTTGGCTTGCTATATAGTGAATTGATATTGAGCTCTGTATTCCCATATCTCCTGGCTGCTATGTGCCAGCCTTTTTCTATGGCAGCTCCATGTTGGAAGGTTGACTATGTCACGATAAGGGGGATTAGAAGGTTTATATTGTTTTTATTAAACAGCTTGCAACACGTTAGTACATAGTTCCACAGCGGGACCCAATCAGATCTGACATGTCCTTATAATAGTACAAGCATTTCTTATCAAGGAAACACAACCCCAAACAGACCCGTGACCCCACCCCCACCCTACCCAGTATTGCAGTCTCTGATATTAAGCACATAGCAACTTATACAACATAAGTATGGCATCTAACATTAGCATAACCAACCTTTACAATCATTTACTACACGTGCATTTACACATTATGCCCGCTGCAAGTCAGGGTTTCCAAGTAGGTACACAGTCAACGGAGCCCAAAAGTCTTTCGGCCTAGAGGGCTCGGGTATTTCCTCTGCATAGACCCCCAGCTGCTCCCTGCAATATATCAAATCTCGGATCCATTTTTTCACAGTAGGGGCAGTTTTGGCACCCCAGCATTCTGCCACTGCCCGCTTGGCAAACAGGGTCGAGACAGCAACAAATCGCCTATTACATGGCTTGAGCTTCTTTACCATCCCCAATAAGCAAACTTCAGGAGTGCACACCACATTTTCTAACACAACCTCAGTGAGCACTCTTGCTACTTGAATCCAGAATGCCAATATTTTGGCGCAGCCCCATGCAAGTTGCATAAAGTCTGCCTTATCCTGCCCACATCGTACACAGCGCGCATTCTCCCACAGACCATACTTCCGCAATTCACTCAGTGTATAATATAGCTGGTGTAGATACTTGAAATGAAAAATACGGAGATTACAGTTTGCCATCAATTGTCCCGTCAGCTCACAACAGAACTGCCACTGTTCCAGCGGCATTGGGGACCCTAGCACCTCGTTCCACTTATTATGTGAGGGGTGTTCAATGAGTTCGCTCTCTCTCATAGATGCATTATATAGTTTAGTTATCAGACCTCTACGTTCCTCTCCCGCCAGCACCGCCTGCAGCGCCTTAAGGGTTTTTGGCTCTGTTGGATAGTCAGGGAAAATAGATCTAATCGCCTGCTGCTCCCTAACGTTCGAAAAGCCCAGCATTATGCCGTGATCCCGCCCCACCTGCAGATCTAGGAGTGACCGGAACTGGCCATTCTTATACAAATCTCCCATTTTTTTGATCCCTGCCGCACCTAGTGCTCGCAAGGCTGCTTGCTCATGGGTTGCGGAGATATCCGGATGCGTAGCAAGTGGCGGGGATTAGAAGGTTGAGAGTGTTATGGGAGAATGTGGGCAAAAGTGAGAAGGCGGTTAATGGGAATGGACGTTGGGAGATTGCTGTGCACTGCTGCCCTAAGGTTTGATGTATAAGACCCACAAAGAATAAATGCCTTACCAACTTGAACGTGTTGATCTGGATTTACCACTGGTGACGAGTTGACCATCAAACATGGCATCATTTGGAGTGAATGATTACAATCCACACAGTTAGCCTACCTGGGTTTTATCTTGGGTAACTGGACAAGTCAATTTTATCATGGGCAACAGCAGCAGTCATCCTGTGAAGCCACCGGACTGTACTGCTGAGCGTCATACATCTTGAGCGCCACGCGTCGTTGCATCGAGGGCAGCTACTGCTGTCCTCCTGTGGAAACTGCAAGGCGAGGAATGGTGATGTCGAGCTACTGATGGTGAGCAACATCTTCGTGTAGAACATACGGATTGACGTTCTGTAGCTGTGCTGCACTTCCTGCTTAGCGGAAACAACGTCATCATGCATCCGTACAAGGTCTATTTCCCTTTAAGATGGCGTTATGTATGTACATTACGTTTTCAGCCATTTTAGAAGTATAAAGTGGTTTATGATCTCGAAGCAGTTAGCAGTCAATACTTAAACAGCATCGTACTTCTTCCTTGTGGTGCCTTTCTCACGAAGCTGTGGCATCGGTGTTCATGGGTTCCAGTGAAGTCTGTTTCTGGTCAAGATAACGCATCCTCGTCGGGAAAGTGACATTCTTCCTCATTTTTGTCGGATACATAATCACACAGTGATAGGCACACCTTGTAATTGTGCCTCTCTAACTAATTTCACACGGTGATTGGCACACCTGGAGTTAGTTATATCTTTAGGCTTATGGAAGAATATTATCATTTCGCCTGCTCTTACGTGGTGATTAACCACATAGATAATTATGGAAACACTGATGTATGTTTAGAGTATATATGAGTAGGATAGTATTTCTGCATGTTAGGTTAAGAATTTGACAGTCAAGTGTGCACTTGGGATACATATTAGAAGAATAGCGTTTCTATATTATTTTTTTCTTCCCTTTAATTTTCTTCCTAGATTGTGAGGAGTTGTGAGTTACCACAATTTTTGCTTGTGTCTTTAAAAAATGTCCAACACATCTGGACCTCCTCATGTCCTATCTGACATGGGTGACCAAATGTTACCTTGGAAACGTTGGAAGATAATTTTGGAATCATACCTCATTGCGATGGGGGTGAGAAATATTCTGCACTTAGGAAACAAGCAATATTATTGCATAATTTAGGTATTGAGGGCAGAAGTGTTTATGAAAGTCTTGAAGTGATGAAAATTGGGGATGGGAAGGGTGAGCCTAATAATGTTTATGACATGTCGGTTATGATGTTGGAAAAACATTTTGGCTCGGGAGTCAATGTGGTGTTGGAGAGACACACATCTTTCACTAGAGTGCAAGGTAGACAGGAAAAGATAGGGAGTTATGTGGCGGCTTTGAAAAACTTTAGCTTGCACGTGTGAATTTGATCATTAGTCAGACTCTCTTGTGAGTTATCAAATCGTGAGGTGCGCTAACAATCCCAAAGCCCAGGAGAAATTACTTTAAAGGAATCCCTGTTTGACTGATGCAGTATCTATGGTGGAGGCAATGGAGATTCAGAGCCCCTAAGTCCAGCTTTGACCAAGCCCTTGTCTTGACCTGAGGTCTGTCCCCTTCCTAATAGCCCCCTGATGGTAAAGCACACTAAAAGGGACAGCCAAGTGATCTGACCAAGAGAGTAGTATTGCTTTTTTACATTAGAAAAGACTGGTTCCAGCAAGTGTTCTGTTCGGTGTGTCGGTATGTCGTTCATGAGACTGAGTTCAATGGCTCTAAGTCTTCAATTAAAGTCCGGCCAATGTTGCAGGAAGAATCCTCTAGATGAATGTTCAAGTCACCTAGTAATACAAAATTGGCTGATCTATGTATAAGTGGGGCTAAAATGTGACTATTCCCCGGCCACCAGCATTGCCCGGTGGGCGAAAGATCAAAGTGCCAGAAAGAGTGAATTTTGGTGTCAGTTCCAACACAAAAGATACTGCTTCACAGGCCAGGATAGACAACTCTTGAGTTTTAAATTTATATATATCCGTGATGAACGGGGTATCTGGAGCATGGTCCTCTAAAAAGTCTAACAGATGTAACTAATGATGTGAAAGTAATTGCGCATTAAGGTTAAAAAAAGAAACTTAGAACCTCATTTATGAAAAGTGTCGCATCGCTGCGGTAAAACAGCCATGCAACACTTTTCAGTGCGCCCTCCTTGCGACACAATGGATGCGCCGTATTTACTGTATGGCGCTCCATGTCGCAAGGATTGACAGATATGTCAGGGATCCTGACGTATCTGTTGGTGCAAAACGGGCACATTGGTGGAGTATGACTGGAAACAGACACAACTCCAGGAATGTGTCTTTTCACATGGGGCAAGTCCCATGTGGAAAGGCCTGCGTCACCCCTTACGCCTGCTTCAAGCAGGCTGAAGGATTTGACGCAGTGAGGCAGTAGAAGTGTCGCAGTGAAGCTACACTTCTACGATCCTTTTCTGTGCAAGAACGCACACCATGCATACATTATACTGTTATAGGGATTCTGCACACACAGAGCTATGCACAGGATGATAGGACCTCGGAATATAGTGGTGAGCCTACCATAAGCCGTAGCACCTAAAACCCCAACCCAACTAGCCTTAGCGTCCCATTAGCAACAATGTACCAATGATTAGACAACCCAGAACACGGTATCTCTCTCTCAGGACTCGCAGAAGCAAGAACACTCTTTAGTCACTCACTCATACCTGTCCACAACGTGCGTAAGAAGAGACACAGTATAGGTTAAAATGTTTATTTCAACTTACGTGCTCTAAGATACAGTACACGTGTCAGTACTATCAGCATAATGCATAAGAATAATATAATCACCATAGTTACAACTCCATAGAATACAAACGGGGAAAGCATTTCATAAAGCAGTGGCTATAGGTCTAAATGACCTTACCACCCTCCCCGTGCTAGAAGCTAGTTTATTATAAAAATAGAAGACCTCTGGGCTTTGACTAGCGAACCCCCATACCTCAGTCTCTAGATGCAAAGACTACATCAGCAGACAATCACAGCTCTTCTCCCTGGAAAGGTTTTTCTCCAAGTGTCTCTAGAGCGGGAAAACCGCAATATTAAAAGCACACAAATTTCTCCATGGCAGCTGTACACAGTGTTATGTCTAGGTGCGAGGGACTGGCCAGATCAGCAGGAACAAGGGACGTTGTTTTTCGACCTTGTACATGTCGTGCAGACGTAGCCCAAAGGGAACAGGAGAAAAGGTGAAAGACAGAAACGCAGACAGTTCTAAAATAACTTGGCAGGAGCAGAGGTCGGTAGAACAACGGCTCAGAGTAACGTGTGCAAAGAAAAGCATCATGGCAGCCAGGCCTAAGGCAACGTAGCAAGGCAGGCCAGGAGGCCACAAACCACAAGACAATACCTGTTGCAGGTATAATGTAGCTCAGGGGTTTACAAAGTAACACATCTGCCTAGATGCGTCACTTTGTAAATATGGCACAGTGCGGTGCATTTGTTTCGCCGCAGCGTCACAAAAAGTGACACAACAGCGATGTAAGGGCCTCATAAATAAGGCCCTTATTCTTCTGCATAGTGATTGGAAATGAGCCCTATCATGCCACAAAACAGCAGTAGTGGAACCTCCCAAAGTCAGCTCCAAAGTCTCTTGCAGATTGGGAGTACACATGCAGGTTGGGAGTAAACATCCAGAGAGGTGCCAGTCTGGGGATTTGATAAATTTGGAGGGGCCTTGCGCTTTCCCATTTTAAAAGACTGCACAAAGCTTAAGGAAAAGAAATGGCTAACAGAACTTGCTGAAGACCAAGCCATAGGGGGGTGTCCCAGCCCAGCCCGCATTCCTCCAGGCAATTACAGGTTAAGAAGGGCCCGCTCTTGGCAGGGTAAATCCCTCATGCTATATGGTACTGAAGTTAGTGGGCAATGGAGTTCTCCAGTAGGCTGGTGTCCTTAAATGCGTGTCCCCTAGTACAAAGGTGACTTTTATTCAGGGTTCAGCTACTTTGCGGCTCCAACACTGCACAGTCGTCATTGTGTGACGGCTGAGGGTAGGGGAAAGTGGGAGCACTCAGCAGTTTAAGCTGCACCAATGCCTAGATCAGAGTTGCCCACCTTGAGATCCTTTACAAATTGCCTCCTGCTAGCCTACCTTTATTTGACGGGTAATGGCAGCATTGGAACTAGCGGCGAATGGGCAGTGTCTCCTGGCCATGCCTCGTGGCCGTGACTGCTACACTGATACACTGCTTAGGCAGCCTGGGAGGAAGCCTGGACCAGGGGTCACAGGACGCCAAAGGTGCGTGGTGCAGATGAGAATCCCAGTGCATTTGCAAAGATTTTCTGGCCTTGGCCTGGCTCCCTGACTCGCAGAACTCGGGGGCAGGGGTTCAGGTTTCAGCTTGGTGTCAGCGTGATATAAGCGCGGGGCTGGGTGCAGAAAGTAAATGGTGCCACAAACTTCCAGTCTCAGTCAGCGGTCAGAGGCAACGGGCCCCTGCCCCCACATCAAGCCTAGCACTGGATACCTTAAGGCCCTCTTCAGACCTGCTCCCCTACTCACTGCACTCCACTCACCATAGTCATCTCTGTCCTCATAATTCCATTTTATAAACTCTGGCCTCTGTTCTCCAGATGCCGGCCTCTGAGCTCCGGTTGCCAGCCACCGACCACCAAGCACTGCCAAACATTGCTCTACTTCCCCCGATGTCAATACATACTCTTCTTTAATGCTAATTGTTAGAAATTGGGGTCTCTAGTTGGCAGAGGTATGCACCTTTGTCCAAGTAGGCACCCTTCCTTCTAGTGAGGGTAAGGGGATTACACACTCTAGATAAACACTGCTCACCCCCTGGGTAGCTTGGCACAAGCAGGCAGGCTTATCCCAAAGGCAATGTGTAAACTATTTGTACCCAAACACACAGTAACACAGTGAAAACACCACAAATGGACACCACACCAGTTTAGAAAAATAAGGTATCTTTAGCTAAACAAAACAAGACCAAAACAACAAAAATACAACATACATGCATCAAGATATCACTTAAACAATGGTTATTTCAAAAATAGAATTGTAGAAACAAATAGCTTCACCTGGGGCTATTAAGGCAATGTGACAGGCACAAATCCAAAGTACAGCACCAACCACAAGGGGCAAGGGCCTGGCACGGAGTCATACATACCCTCAAACAACAGTACCTTGGAAACTAAGTCAGCAGACGATGCATGGTGTCGTGAAGGTGAGGCGTTGATGGCTGCGGTGAAGCTGGCTCTTTTCTGCCACGGGTAGGTGAGGCATCGCATCCGTGATGAGGAGAGGCGTCAAGTCCAGGACAGGGGAGCTTAGGAAGCGTCGGTGATGAGGTGTCGGTTCCGGTGAGGCGATGTGACTTTGAAGAGTTCGTGAAGTCACCCTTGTCAGTTATTGGCTCCTCGATAATGTGATGCTGTCACTGGCGGTGACGGCATCGGTGTGAGAGCTGGCATTGCGAAGGCTGATAACTACAGGCATCAAAGGGCGTTGAAGGGCGTCGGAGCTGTGATGATGTTGGGGCGCTGCCTTTGGCCTCGATGCAGGTCGCGCGTCACTGGCAGCATCGCTGCCGGCGTTGGAGTTGTTTGTCTTGCTTTGCAACACCAAACACACAATTCTTAGGGCTCATGAACTGGAATTGGCACCCTTTTGAATACAGGAGTCCACCAAGGAGTTCAAGTGCTGACAGTGGATTAGAGGTGAAGTCTTTGTGTCCCTGAGACTTCAGAACAGGAGGCAAGCACACACAAGCCCTTGGCGATTCTTCTCAAGAAGGTTCACAACAAAGTTCCAGTCTTTGTCCTCTCCTTGGCAGAAGCAGCAACTGCAGCCCAACCCAGCAAAGCAACACAGCAACAGGGCAGAACCCCTCCTTACAGCTCTCCAGCTCTTCTCCTTGGTAGAGGTTCCTCTTGAATCCAGAAGTGATCTAATTCTCTGGGGTGTAAGGTCCAATACTTATACCCCATTTTCTCTTTGTTCTCTTTGTGGCAAGGGTCTCTGAGCCCCGTCTCAAGCAGTTCTGTCCTCTCTGGCCCAGCTTCCCTACAGGAGGTGGAGACAGCAATGTGCAAAGAAGACCCAGCCCATTCAGGTGCTAGTGAAACTCCTCCCCCTACTCTAAATGTGGACCAGGTCTATTCCGCCCAACTATAAGTCCCACAGGAAAGGTAGGGAACACCTCAACCCCCCATGTGACTGTCTAGAGTGAATGCACATCCCCAGCTCCTGTCACTCCAAAATCAGACAGCGAATACACAAACAGGCAGAGACACATAGAATGGTTAAACAAGAAAATGCCCACTTTCTAATACTTCATGTGCCATCAACGATAGTTACAATACTAAATGGTTGTAAAGTGGTAAGATCAAAATATGTAATACACTTGCAAGAAGCAGTGTCTAAGGGGTGTGACCTTTTGCCCGTCCCTCTTTGCATTATTATATTAATGTAATAAGATCCGCAAGACAGTTATCTCTAGCCAATCGTAACAAAGCATATGTTTTTTAGGTCGAGGAGGTCGATTCTTGGCATTTCATTTGTTTTTTTGAGTGATGTGATGCCTTACCATTTACCTTATATTTATTTTAAGAAATATGGGACAAAAATGTGGAGCCCACACTTTGAAGTCGTTTTGCACTATTAAGAACATTATAAACGTGTCAAATGCTAGTGATAGCCATCAGTAAGGCAACCAGTTCAGAGATTGCTAGTTCTTTGCTTATAGCAAGGGCTGTTTACATTGACCATAAAAGTCCAGAAATCAATTAATGCTTTCCGAGAGCTACTGTAGTTGCCTTGAGGAGTGTTCACGTCATGTCCTGTATTGAACTTGATAGGTGTTATCAACAATATATGCTTATTTGGCAACAAAGCTTTACTCCTAAGTTATGCAATTATAGTGTTTAGAACAATTTACTTTCTTATTTGGTAAAAATGATTGCACAACCACAATTGACACAAGCAATCACCGCTATATTCTCAAAATAACATTTTATCACTTTACATAAAACGTTTAGATTCTTTACCACATTGATTCCACTTTTTGCCCATTAAAATTGGTTAATAAAATGAATTATTAGTTTATGTAATAGGGCTGAACATTCATTCATTCCTATATTCAGACTTCATAAAACAAAGTAGTTCTCCAATTAGCATACACCAAGTGATAGATGGAGTCATATATTAAGAGGTTTTGAACACTTATCCCCAAATCTGTCCTGAATGCATGAAAATTACTTGATAAAAAATGTCATGTCAAGTTTGAATATATGATATGTTATGTTAATGGTATCTGTATAGAGTACATGCTCCTGTAATATGGTTTTATTGTGTTGTGTTTTCACTTTATTATTGTTTGTGTGCTGCATAAATACTTTGCACATTGCCTCTAAGTTAGACCTGACTACTTTTTGTGCCAAGCTTCCAGAGCGTTAAGCACAAGTTAATTAAGTGCCTTTTGTGGTTCATCCTGACAAGGATTGTGGCTGTTGCTCGAGCAGGGTTAACACCCCACTCAACCAACAACCCAATTTCTCACATAATCCAAGGAGCACATTTATCAGAGTTGTAGATTTCCAGGAATATTCCAAATTTTAAAATGTACTAACATGCACTTAAGTATAGAAAGGATTTGTACTTTTTGTTTTTTTAAATTCGTTTTATTAAACAAACAAACATCTTTTTGTTTCTCCACCCGGAAGATAGTTTTCCCTATGTGGACACTACATCCTCTTAACTCCTATTAGATATTGGCACATCCCCTTCACTTTCCTGTACTGAAAAGCGACATATCTCTGCTGGTAAAATACGTTTAAAGGTTTTGTGACTGCAAACAACATGCCTGTGTTTGCTCACCGAGTTCTGCAGGGCAACTCACTCAGAACCACTCTGATCCAGAATCTTCAGAATTGGTCAGAATTGTAAGTGCACAGTGCACTTCTAACATTTCACAAATTGGTACTTAATGTCATTGTTAGATCTGGGATTCCTGGTTGGCTGAGGTATGCACCCAGGCCAGGCAGAATCCACCACCCTAATCAGGGTAAGCTAAGTACACACTAGCCTGTGCTCACCCTCTAGTAGCTTGGCACAGAGCAGTCAGACTTATCTAAAGAGGCAATGTGTAAAGTATTTGTGCAATTCACACCGACGGTAACACAATGAATACACAACAAAAAACTTCAAACATGTGTAGAAAAATAGATTATTGTATTCTGAACAAAACAAGACCAAAATAACAAAGATCCAATGTATAGAAGTTGAGATATTGAATTTCAAAAGTGAAAAATAGCACTTAGAAGAAAATAGTGTTTTAGGGGTTACTTGAAGTCGCCCTGGACCAGGGCAAAGTCAAAGTTTGGCCGACCGTGATGGAGCACTGGCCGGCTACAGAACTCACACTGGCCCCAGTGAACAAAGCACCTTTCCTGGTCACAACAGTGAGAAGCGTCGTGAGTAGGCCCAGGAGGTAAACTCCACTCCACTCATGGAGGAGCGCTGAGTTCCTGAATTCTTCCTTCCTGGCGCTAAACTAAGGTTTTTTTCTGTTTGCATGCTCAAGATTTGTTTTGCCGCTCGCTTGCGAGCGCCACAATATTCTCGGGCACTTCGTGATTGGTCACATAGCTTCGGCAGCTAAAGAGGCTAAAGAGGCTTTTGAGTGGATTTTCTTCTCCAACGAGTCGTTGGAGTTGTGTTTTTGTGCGAGAAGCCTTTTTATTTTCTTCTTTTTTCAACAGGAAGGAAGTGCCCCAGTGACTCCAACTTCCTGTACCTGTCCAGCAGGCTCTTCCCAGAGCTTTGTCTATCTCCTGGTTGCTTTTCATTTGGATTTGGAGCTGGACTGATCATTCTCCTTGTCTGCTGCATATATATATATCATTGGATTTAAGGATTTTGTATTTGAGATTTCACCAGTCAAAACCACTTTTATAATGGTGTTGTTTGTTTGATAGGGGTTATGCACCATTATTTATTTGTACTTTTATTTGATTTTTCAAAGTTATTGTGGTGGGTGGCCTGCATTTTCATTAGGGGCCTCGTTATATTTTTGCATTTCATTTTTCTTCTTTTGTAAAGGAACAATGTTGTACAGTTCAGTAATTTTTTTAAATGTTTGTGAAATGTGCAATGTTTATTAATTTTACTATTTGGCCTAGTCTGCCAAGGGGTGATCCAGTAGGTCCAGGCCAGTGCTTGTCGTGGGTGCATGAAACAGCTGTTTATGTGGTATAAGTTGTTTTAAAACATCATTTAGGGCTGGGATGGCATTGGACTAAATTAAAAATGTGTTTTTTCTTTTGTATTTCACATTTTATTTGTGTACAAAAAGTGTATATGTGGGGTAATATTTGATTCCTTGGGAGGATGTGTGTTGTTGTAAAGGTTTTATAGCTCATTTTAGTTTTAGTTTTTGTCATTGCTGAATTCATGGTAGTATTTTCTTCAGTGTTACCATGCCTCCTTTGTCTGTCCAATGTGTGTGTGTGTGTGTGTGTGTATGTGTGTGTGTTTGCCATAGGCCACCATAAATTTTTTCTCCATGCCATGTGGCGGGCCATTTTGTGGAGTCTGTGTCCATAGGCTTGAATGTGTTCTTTTTGTTGCCCATGCCTCCTTGCTTGCTGTTGTTGTTTGGACATGTGGCTGGCAGCCATTTTGTGCATCCAGCCAGTGTGCCTTTGCCATAGGCTAGCATGTATTCTTTGTTACCCATGCCTCATTGCTTGCTGTTGTTGTTTGGCCATGTGGCTGGCAGCCATTTTGTGCCTCCAGCCAGTGTGCCTTTGCCATTGGCTTGCATGTGTTCTTTGTTCACACTGGCTTGACACACAAAATGGCTGCCAGCCACATGGCCAAACAACAACAGCAAATCTAAGGCAAGGTTCACATAATTTGAGAGACCACCAGAGAGTCCCCCAAATATGTTGGTTTTTACGGCAGGCTGAAAGAATTCACAGTAGCCCAGGATTGTGATGGAGCTGGTTTCCTAAGTTTCCTGGAAGCAGAGTTGGTCAGCTGTCTGAATGAAAGACATTGGGGCTGTGTACTATAGTAGCTTTGCTAGACCTGCTATGTTCCATGATACGAGGCTTATGCATGGGTTGCTCTTGGGTTCAAACTGTGTTGAATAGCTGCTTGGGCTAGGAATGATTTGTTGCATTATTTAGAAGTGTTGTAGATAGCCAACTCCAGTCATTTCCTTGTTTTGGATTTTCATTTTGATCTAAAACAGTTCTTGTTATTGGGCTTACTTGATTGCCATAGGAACGTGATATCCTCAGTTTGCGATATGTCTGGTTAATTTGTAAGTTTCCAGGCCCACAGAGGATACTGCGTGGCTGGGTCTGTGGCCTTAAACGGTCTCCTTGTTCCTACAGAGGGTGAGAGTAGTTTGGGGCCAGAGGTTCCCTGATATCTATTCTCCATTCGTCAAACGATGTCTTACAAGAAGGAATATCTGCAAATAGTGTGGATGATTTAAGTGTTACAATTGTTGATTTGGGCCCACTTGGACTATTTGTCAATGTTCTAAATTTGACTGCCAAGGTATCTTCTGTGGATATTCTTGAAAGTTTCAGGATGGTTTGGAACACAGGTTAGATTGGTTTAGAATGTCATATTGGCCCTCTGAATGATTCTTGTTCAGTCCTGTGCTCAGTGGTGGAGCTATTGCTACTCATGGATTTTTGAATGGATTTAGAGGTCTTTGTGATATTTGTACTGGCTTTTGCCAGTCATGTATTGTTATTTGGTTAAGTCTAGGATGAACTTGAGACTAGAAGAGAGTGTCCTGGGAACCAGTTTGAGTCTATTTCCAGAGTCCTCTGGTGCCAGACAGGAAGGCACACACGGTTCCTCAGGTTGGTTTGTATTACTCCTACTCTGTATCTTCCTTGGGACTGGAATTCCCTTGAATATGGGATACACATTAGCTGACATTTGACTTACGTATTGAGTTTGAGTTTGGGGCAACTTTTGTGATACTAGTTGTCGTTGCTTTATGGCCTTGTTTTGAGCCTTATTCATCCATTTCCTGGATCTTTTTGATAGTGATCTGCTTCATGGGTTAGCTGCCTCAGCTGATTCACTGGGATTGTCACTAACAGTGGTTGTTGCACTCTAAGGTCCTCTGGTACTTGCAGAAGCAGTGATAGCTGAAGTAGCCGGTCTGGTCAACTGGGTGGCTACTGTTGGGTTTGCACTTGGTTTGCCTTCAATAACATTAAGGCTAACAACAGGTGAAGTGACCGGGATACCTCTCGGAGAAGCTATGTTTTGAGCTGCGCTTGGTGGGCCATCAAGGGCACAGTATCTATTTTCATGGAATTTACCTGGTTGCCCAATGGAGTGGCTTTGTTTTGCGGATCATCGCTAATGGTTTCCAAACTGGGCATCAATGTGTTTAGTATGCCCTTATTAGATGCAATGGCTTCCGTTCCAGCTGAAGGCGGAGGTACATCTTCATGGCAGAGCAAGTTTAGTTGAACCCCGGGGGCCTCCGGGGCCGTAATGCATGATGATGGTTGTAGGCTGGTCACATTTGGGCCCACAGAGGCTGTTGTGGCAATCGGGTTTGCTATGAGTGAATTAATTAATTAGTTAATTTGAAAACACACACAAATCACCCCGACCAGGGTATCTCAGTGCACAGTCAGTACAGAAGGCTAAAACCAAATCTAAAACAATACAGTTTTTAGTGCCTTTCTAAATTTTCTATAGTCAGGACAAGTTCCAACAGAAAATGGCAATTTGTTCCAGAAGGTGGGGGCCAAATAGGAGAAAGATTTTCCACCACATTGAGATCGTCAAAAACGAGGGACTGACAGTAACTCCTTCTCACTGGAATGCAAATTTCTAGCAGGGTGATATCGTTTAAACCTCTGACAGAGATACTCAGGTCCTTTGCCCAGCCAGGCTTTGTTGGTTAAGCAGCATACTTTGAATGTTAGCCTAGTCTTTACTGGCAACCAGTGAAGAGATTTAAAAAAAAGAGCGAAGGCTGTTCTAGGCGGTTGATTGCAAATCAACCATGCTGCTGTGTTTTGCACGATCTGCAATTTTGACAGTAATGACTCATTGGCAGAAGCCAATAGAGCATTGCCATAATCCAGCTGGCTCACAACAAGAGCCTGTACCAAGGTCTTCCTGGCAGATAAGGGAAGAAATGGTAATGCCTTCTTAAGTAAGCATAGTACGTGGAAGCAAGTACCCGTTGTAGATAGGACTTGGTCTTTCTTGTTTAGTTCCTGATCTATCTTGACTCCTAGATTTTTTACTACCTTACTATGTGTTTACCCTGCCCTGGCCACACATCTAAGAGGTTTGTTGAGAAAAGAGTTCAACAACCTAAGTGTCAGGACCTGTAGATAGGCACTGATGAAGTAATTGGATCCAAGGAATATATTGTTTAACATTAGACTGGAACAGTTCTTGGACATCTTTAAAACTCTTGTCAAAACACATGTACATGGGGTAGGGGGAAGTGGTGAAGAAGGCCCCCTGATAAGATCCCCTGTGTGTACCACGCAATGGCGGGCTGTTAGGGAAAATGAAAACCAGTTGCTTCCTAGCCCGTTGAGTACAAATTTAACATCACCTTGTCTGTCTCTTTGTTATTTGCACTTTTAGCATAAATTTGCACAATTGCACAAATTCACTTTTAGCACACATTTGCACAATTGCACAAATGTATTTGTTATAGCAGGCTGTTAGGGGCCATAATCTTTGGTGTCTTCAAGCCCGGAAAGTCAAGTACAAGTTCTTTTATTACTCCTCATTTCCTGTGGCTAAATATTGGTACCTTCTGCGTAAATTTGCACACCGCATAGGCTTCTCCAGCTTTATAACATTTGCACTTTATGCAAAATTGTCCACTGTATGTGCAGCAAATTTTGTATTAATGACTGCTCCCGAAATGAGAGTGAATGTGTTCATGATTGATAGCCATTTTTTAAGTTTTCTATTTATCTGTTTTATTGTGTATGTCCTCTTGTCGAGGTTACTGGTTTTAATTGACTAATAAACAAACACTACCTTGGGTGGAATGGGGGCCTTGCCTAACTCTGGCAGCCACCAATCTGGAGCCCACAGGGTTTGGGCATTCCCAAACAGAATGATTTCTGTTTTGCATGAGTTCAGCTGGAAGAAGTTATCCAACATCCACTTGACAATCGCCTTCATACCAGCCGAGAAGTGATACTTCACGTTGTTGAGATCTTCATCTAAGGGCAAGACCTGCATGCATCATAAACCTGTGTTGGTCAGCCCTAGTAAAGCCTGTTTCCAGTCTGTTATCATAGTTGATAAGACCTCCGGAAGGGTTCTTAATTTTTCTACTATTGGATGAGTGGAGCAGGGACTGACCCTTTCACAGGTTTTATTAGTAAATTGCACACCAAGGTCCAGGGCATCCAGTTTACTCTCCAGCCTGGTTATGGATGCATATAGTGTATTTATTAGGTCCAGTTGGAGTTCTAATTTGTATGACTGCCAGGTCAGGGCAGTTATCGGGACAGCCAAGGTGTAAGTAATGGAGGCCAGTAGGTGCCCTTGGTCTATGTCAGTAAGAAGGAGGGAATGGCCTGGTCCCGCACCAATAGTTAGTAACTCTTCTGCTTAAAATTCTGTCCTGGAGGGGACCAATTGTCTCTCAATAGGGGGATTTGAGTGTGTTTGCCAAAGTTTGTCTTTTGGGTGGCTGCACTTTGTTGAGAGCTAGTGCAGAGATAGTTTCCATTGTCGAAGGTTTCAAACCAGTCCTGCCGGCTCGTCTCCTAGAACAGAACTTCCTCTGCAGGGAATGGTGCTAATGTCTGCGCCCTATTGATCACAGGGAGCCCAGAAGTTCCTTGGAATGGTTCCTTTGCTTGGGACTCCGAAGAGTTGTTGGGAGTGCAGAGGTACGACTTAGAGAGTGCTGAAGAATGGCTTTTTTTGGAGCTGTTAGTGTTATCTTGAAATGTATGTCCAGCCTTTGCGGTAGGTAGGGACCATTTCCCCATTGTTGCTCTTGGGTTGCATTCCAATGATATGCTTAGTATACTGTCAGATGACAGTTTGATGATGGAGATGGTCCTGCATGAGCGGGGCAGGAGGAAATCCGGCGACGCAGCCCTAGTTGGGTAGAATCTGAGGGTGAGGCTGGGTTTGAGTCCAACAAGTGTGCAGGGGGGGCTTGAATTGATGGATCTGGAGTTTTGATTTGGAAACACCTGCTCTTCCGGAAGAAAAATTTGATTGATTTTGACTTACATGGCAGGTGTTTGTTGCCAGTAAAAAGTACTACTCCCCAGTTTGGAACTTTTTTACGATTAGCAAAGATGAGGAGAACATTGCAATATGCACCATTTGCCACACGAGTGTTTGTCGAGGTAAGCCTAGTTCACATTATGGTACAGGAAGCCAAACGACCCATTTGAAAAAAATCACGCAATCCGGTGGGAGGAGCACCTTAAAAAAATTGCTGAACGTTGTGGTGGTGGTGAAAGTGAGGTGAGCTGGGGAACATCAGCTACAAGTCCAATCACGGTGGGAGGAGATGATGAAGAAGAAGAGGGTGGCATCCTCGCACAAAGCAGCCCTGTCCAAAGCCATGCACCAGCAGAATCACCTGCCTCAGTGACTTAACAATGGCACAAGACTCAGGGTCAGATGGAGAGACCACGGCATACAGTGACTGCCCCACCACGGTACACTGAGTCTACTACCACCTACTTCTGAAAAGTCACCTGCGTCAGTGGCCTCAGAAAAGAAGAACAAAATACAGGCTACTATTGCAGGCATGCTTAGGCAGGAGGGGCCCTATGACTGCTACCACTCAATGTCATGCTTGTAAAATTGGCAAGCTGGCAAACATTTTAGCGCTGGACCTCCTCCCTTTTTCTTTTGTGGAAGAAGTGGAATTCTTAGAATTTGTGTCTTCCATCGGCCGGTTCCAAGTCGGACCTATTTTGCCAGAGTTGCTGTTCCAGTGCTGCATCACAATGTGCTGCAATTGGTTGGACGAGTTTTGCAGCAAAGTGTTGTTCACACTATCCACCTGACAACAGACATGTGGACCAGTTGTCAGGCGACTGACTACATGTGCATCACTGCACACTGGATCTCTTTTGTTGGGGTAAAGCAAAAGATATCTACAGGTCTTGGCCCTGAGGAACGTTTTAAGAGCATTCAGCGGCATGCAACAGTGGCCATGTCCCCTGTGGAGAAATCACATACAGCTGCAAACATCTTGGACGAATTTCACAGCAAGGTGTCTGAATGGCTGTGACCCAGAGGTCTCAGAATTGAATTTGTTGTCACTGACAATGGCAGAAACATAGTCAAGGCCAAGGCAGGCGGTGGCTATTTCAGAGTCTTGTGTTTGGCCCATTGTATCAACCTGGTGGTGCAAGACTTTCTAAAAAAAGAAGACATAATCAGCAACATACTGACCACCTGCAGAAGATTCTGCACTCATTTCAGCCATTCTTTTAGAGCCTAGAAGGAGTTGCGGATTGTTCAGCATGCTAATGGAGTACCAGTTAAAGCCCTGATACAGGAGGTGCCAACACGTTGCAAATCAACCTATTAGATGTTGCAACATCTGTTTGAGCAGTACAAACAGATCAATGACTATGTCATTCAAAGAGGATGGGATGCAGTTGGGAAAGCTATGACCATGGATGTGGAGAAATGCGGCCTAGTCAAATGTCTGACACAGATGCTACTCTCTTTTGAGGTTTTCACGCTGGGAGTTAGCAAGGAGCACAATATGATGGGCCAGAGCAATTCCATTGTTGCATCTGCTTCTGGACCACCTAAAGAAGGTGTCCGAAATGTTCGCCCTCGCACATGTGAACGATAACACAGAAGCGCATGCCTTGTTAGAGAACTTACTCTTTAGATTGGCTTCCAATGCAAGGCTGCAAGACAACATCATCTCATACAAACTGTACAGTGAGTCAAGGGAGTAGAACAATTTTTTTTTTTAAATCCCACTTTGAACCATAGCTTTCATACCCATAAAATAAAGTAGGCGAAGTAGGCGAGCAGCATGACTCTCTCCAGAAGAGCTCCCTTACTCTTTCATCTAAGCAAGCCAATTATTCATTCAACCTTTCATTCTTCTATATTCACCCATGGCCACCATGATTTTAGTTTTATTTTCTCTCATCCAGTTTTTCACCAAAATTGCCTATCCATTATTCATCCATTCAGAATCCTCGCTTCTTTCAACCATCCTTTCACCCATCCATCCCTTTACTCAATATCCACCCACGCACACGTTCACCCACCCATGCATCCTTTTACTCCTATACCATTTCACCCATCCATATTTCAACCTTCAGTTCTTTCCTGTTTCCCTCAAGCCATCATTTTTAGCGTTCATTATGTGAGCTTTTGCTGAGTTGCAGATAGAAGAGACCATAACCCAACCAGCACTGCAGCTGATAAAGCGGGGGTTCACTATCATGAGTCACGACGATGCCCTTGTACCTGGTGAGTATAATAGCATTTGTCAATAAGCAAGCAATGTGACTCACCACTGCCTGTCCCTGCCGCTGCTTCTCCCCCTCCAACTGACTCTACTCCTCCTGCAGCAGCACTTGAGCCGGGGGGGGGTCACTGGCGGTTGGTGTGGCTAGAAAAAAACATTATGCATTTTTTTAGATGCCATATATGCCTCCCCTTAATTTTTGGGATCAAACAAACGCAATACATCACTACAGTTTGGTTAGCACTGTAGTATCTTCTAACAAAAATATCACTCTGGGCAAAGCCAGGTAGTGAAGCCAACCAAAGGTTGGGGTGGCATAATGGTCGATGAAAGACATATGGTGTTTGCTTGGCAAATGCAATAGGACTACATGTTTTCCAGCCGTGCGACCATGGCCACTCTCTCGTTAACTGTTAGAGCATAAGCAATAAAAAAAGCAAAGAGCCTTCTCAACAAACATACATGGTGAATATTATTTATATTATTAGCTTACTTACTGCAATCTTCACAGTAGACAGTAGAGTACTAAAAATCTATTCTTAGTCTTACAGTACTACAAGATATACAGGAGAGAGGGAAGGATTACCAACAAAGCAAGATAAGTGAACTAGAGACTAGTACAGGCCGGAAAAAGTCAACTACCAAAAGAAAACATGAATTGAGGAAAAAAAGATAATGCATGGATAACAGGAATTAAACAAAAATTGGATAGGGGAGTTGGAATAAAAAAAGGAGAAAGTATAAAATAAATGAAAGGTAGCATAGTGGGCATAGGAAAAAGAGCTAAACCATTGGGCTTTGCTTGCATGTGTTCTTATCGCATCCTCGTCGCCATGTAACAGGAAGCCCTTTTTGACTCCCATCCTGGGTAGCAGGGGACCTTGTCATACCACAGATCCAATCAGGTATCCCTAACATCTCCACATGAACCCTGAGCTTCACTTCCTTCCAGGTAGTGTGCTGTTTGAAACAGTGTTATTCTTTAGAATTGCATAAAGAGTGCACAATGAAATAAGATGGCAATTTAATCATATGGTATTCAAAGCTGCGTTCTAAAAATAGTTCAACCAAAGGGTGGCATTGGGAAGAGAAACTACTCTGCCCGTGGTTTTTGCCCTGACATAACTGTTTTTCTTTTCTTTGACATGAGTAGCTTCTTTCTGGTTCCATGCAATGTATAGAAAAGTGAAACCAAAATGCAAAGATATGATAAATATCTGCATGTTTCTTCTGCATCTAAGTATGATACCACACTACAGCTGACTTTACACAAAGGCTGATTTTGTACCTAGATGTTGCTGTGCACATAAATGCTTTTTTTAACCTAAAAGTGTTTTTGACCCCAAATGTTTTTCCTCGCTTTTGTTGTTGTTGCACCAAGAGTGGTTTTGCACTAACTTTGTTGCACTAAATGTATTTCTGCATCTAAAATACTAAATTTCCCCTAAAAGAGTTTTGCTCCCAAATTTGATGTGTTCCTGTAATTATTTTCACACTAAAGTTGCGCAAAGGATGATTTTGCACCTGAAGTTGATTTTGTACACAAAAGTGTTTTTGTATCAATATGTGGTTTGCCCTGTGTTTGTTTTTCCACACTATTTTCAAGGTGAAATTTTAACTGCACCAGCATAAGTGGCATCATTTTGGTAATTTAATGTATCTAAAGTCACATAGCAAAAATATGGTGCAGAGATAAATTGTAACAGGAGATGCACAAATATGTGATTGCCATGAATGCGAGCAGCATCATCTCAACATGAGCAGCAGTCCTACAAAACAGGCAGTGAACAAATATTTCAGGTTGATTTTTTTTTACCAGAGAAGACTGTCCTATTGTTTGAGCTAATCATATATTTCTTTTTCTTAACAGGAAGAAAGTGCCATAGAGTCTGGGAGATGGAGGCTTCTGTTCTTACAGTAGCAACTTCTTCTTCCTGTCCTGAAGACTTTTCACTGTGCTTTGTTCAGTCATTGGTTATTTTGGATTTGGGTTTTTAAGGGAAAGCATTCATTTTGCTTTTTGGGGAGAATCAAGTAAGCCCCATGAATCATTTAGCAAAACGTATGTTGGTTAAGGCACTATTGTTTATGGTTCTTTTGAGGTTTTTCTTTTTGTTTGTTGTTGGATGGCATGGAGCTAGGGGGGATTAAGTTATTGTAAGGCATAATGTTTGCACATTTTTGGAATGCTGGAGTATTGGGGTTACAAACACATTTCCCTGAGTGTTTTGCAATTTTTATACAGGTTTGTTAATCCTTTTATTGTCTTGTTTTACTGTTTGTGGATGCCCTGCAGCGGGCCTGGGTGTATTTTTTATGTACTTTTCACATTCTCACTGCTGCTATAATATAAGGGGGCAGATTTACAAGAAGGTGCCGCAGCATGGCACCGCAAGCCCTTTGGCAGCGCCACGCTACGGCACCTTCAGAGCACAGGAATGCGACATATTTACAATGATATGTCGCATTCCTGTGCTCTCCCCTGCGCTGGTGCACAAACAGCTGCCATGCGCCGGCGCAGGCACCCTTGCAACATGGTGCAAGGATGCCTGCGTCATGGGGAGATTGTTTTTGTGCAGGAAGGGGCACCTTCCTGCACAAAAACAATCACTTCAGGCATTTTCCTCCTTCAATGCATGCTGTAAAATGCAGCACGCATTGAAAGAGTAAAAAACGAGGAGAAATGAAAACATTTCTCCTCGTTTCGCCTCACTACTCCACCCCTAGGGTGGCGTAGCACACTGACGCATTTTCAGGTTTACGAATCCTCGTAAATCTGGAAATGTGTCTTGTTCCATGGGTGTTGTGTGGGAACACCCACAGCAACACCCATGGAATGCCCCTTCCATGCAAAGTGCTGCGTTTAAAGGGGCCATATTTACAAGGACAGGAAAAGCTACGCAGGGTGGCTTTTCCTGTCCTTGTAAATATGGGGCAGTGAAATGCGCTGCCAGTGCGTCACAAAAAGTGACGTACTGGCAGCGCAAGGGGCTTGTAAATCTGCCCCAAGGTTTTTAATCATTTCAGGAGCTTGTGCATGATCCTGTATTGAAAAAAAAAATAGAGGTTATTTCTTGTCAGCAAGTGCCTGTTAGTGGCTAGGGTCAAGTGGCTTCTGCAGTCCAGACCAATGTAGCCAAACATGTTCCTTTGTTCTCAGCTATCGTCTTCCCTATGTGCTTGTAAGCAACACAACCTCTTCGGAATCAGCCGATGTGTGATGCATTTTCGAAGCAGAGCTTTGCATTGAAAGCTCCTCATTGACAGCATCCTCAACGATAATGCGGGACCTTGCATCGCAGCCTCGCAGGTCCTTGGAACTGCCACAGCGCAATGCATCCTCAACATGGGATCATGCAACGCTCCGCTACCAATATTTATGGTACTCTTGTTCAGCTGGCCTAACTTGGTCCCTGTGTTTGGCCCATGCTCCATCACAATCAACCTGAACTTGTGACTTTGTACTGGTCTAATGTGTCAAAATAACCAGTTGCTGCTTTTTTGCTTTTAGACACAATTTTCATTTAAATCTTTGAAAGTGTAGATCTCCGGGTCTACTGATTAGATTTTTGTCATTTTGTTGTCAAATAATGTATTAAATTTCACTCTATTTTTTTTTAATTGGTGTGTGATTTTTCTTGAGTTGTGTTTTCACTTTACTCTATTACTGTTTGAAGTGCAACATAAGTACTTTACTCATTGCCTCTCAATTATGCCAGACTGCTTTTGTGGCAAGCAACCATAGGGTTAAGCATAGGTTAATTTGGGGTTTGCTTTCGTTTCCCCAATAGAGATTGTGGTTGCTGCTTGAGTAGGGTTCCACCCCCCACAACCAGTAATCCAATTTCCAACAGTGACACTATAAGAGAGAGCACTGTTCAGCCCATCCACCTCAGAAAGTATATGTGGCCCAGTTACAAAGCAACAGATGTCATGTGCATCATGTAATCTTGTGTGTCTCCTTCTAGGGAGTGAAGCAATACCTAATTGCTGCTCACCGCTGAAGATGTTTTTTGGGCCATTCAGCAGGATGCAACAGTTGCGATGTTCGCATTGGAGAAATCGAATACAGCTGCCAACATCTTTGACAAATTTAATGCTAAATGTTATGAATTGCTTCAGGCTAGAGGTCTCAGCATTGGATTTGTTGCCACTGGTAATGGTAGTAATATTGTCAATGCCATGGCTGACAGAGGATACTTCAGAGTCATGTGTTTAGAGCACTGCATAAATCTAATTGTGCAAGGCTTCCTCAAAAAAGAAGTAGTCACCAACATACTGGTCACCTGTCGAAGAATTTACACTCATTTATGCATTCTTTAAAAGCACAGAAGCAGATGAGGATTATTCAATATGATAATGAAGTACCTGTAAAAGCCATCAAACAGGTGGTGCCAACACTTTGGAACTCAACCTACTACATGTTGCAAAGCTTGCTTCAGCAGTATAAATTATTATGTAATTCAAAAGAGAAGGGATGCACCTGCCCAAGCCATAACAATGGAAGTGGAGAAATGGAGGCTAGTGAAGTGCCTGATTCAAATGGTACTCCGTTTTGAGATCATGACACAATAAGTCAGCAAGAAGAAGAGTACAATGAGACAAGTGATACCGTTGTTGCACCTGCTGCATGAACATTTGAAAATGGTAAACAAATATTAAACAATGTCAATGAAGAAGCAGCTGCTGTAGAAAACAGCTTAATCCTTCACTTGAACACTAATCAAAGGCTACAAAAAGAGATTGTGCCCTCCCAAGAGTATAGCTGTGCCATAATACTGGAGCCACAGGTAAAAAACAGAACTAAAGAGCTGCCTTCAATCTCCAGAAGAGATGATGCGGCTGGCTTTGCCTCTAAAGCAGCAACCAACACCATTGCCGGCTACAATACGTACAGCAATAACAACTTCAATCTCACTGTCAACTTCTGCAATGTGTTGATTTCACATGGCTGGACATAAGTCATGTGCACAGGCACAAGCACTGCAAGCACAGCAACCAACAGCATGAATGACAATTGAGGAGATGGTTCAAGAAAATCTGGATGACCCAACTTTAGCATTAAAATATCTAGCATGTCTAGTATCCAGTGTTTTTTCAAAGCTTTTGTTCAGAGTAGCTGGGGCATTTGTCACAGTCAGAAGGACCAGTCTCTCCTCATAGAAAGTGGAGGGATTGAAAATGATTAAAATAAACAAATACATCATCCCAAAAAATGATAATGCTTTGGAAAACACAACTGTGGATGTGAACAGTTGGCCTGATATCATGAGTGGAAAGTGAACATCTTTCGGATGACCCCATGAGTTTGACAAGGAACTGTACTTTCCTGAATAAATAAATACCACAACAGAACAAATATGACTGCTTTAACATAAAATATGCATGTGTTTGGTGTGCGGCTTACACTAGCTATTGTAGATAAACTTAAATGGACCAGTGTGCATAGTCCAGAAAGTCAACCAATAGTCAATCAAGGAGGACACAGCAATTTCTTTGACTGAGTGGTGAGAGTTGAGAAAGACTAATTTAATCTTTGTCTAACCGTAGACTCTGAAATGAGAAACGATATCAATGGAGAACAAGAAAAGGCCTCCCATGCCTGTCCTTTATTTCATTTCCATGAAGGCTTCCAATGAAGATTTAAGAGACTGAACTGTTTGTGTATTGCTTCCATGGGAAAGAGAGATTCATAGGTAAATGGGCATTGCAATTGGAATAGGTAACTCGTGCCAATAAACACCAATTGATGATTCATGTGATGTCTGGGAGGGTCTTTATTTAAACTAAACTTGATATGTAATGTTTGGATGATCTTTCTGGATCAATGATGGCCTCCTACTTATATCTGGGATAGCTACTTTACTTGCTTGTACTTTCGTTGACTTAAGTCTCTAGATTCTTCTGAGATGACTCAGTTTACTGAGACTAAAGTGATATTTCTTTTCATTTTCTTATTCAACAGGATGATCTCTTTTTGAATGAAATCTTAATGTACTATTGAAAAAATTCAGAAGAAGGACCGCTGCCTATCTGCTTCTATGGGAAACAAGACAACACAAAGAGGCTTAACTCTGTGGACTGAAGAGAGGTGTATTAGATAAGAAAATGCAGACTAGTAGCTCAAGTGTCAAACTCTAAATTTTTATTTTTTTTAATTTTCAAAACTTCATTAGGATAAGTCAACATTACAAGTCATGCATATGATTGTACAACACTCTCCAGACATAATGACCAAAAAGTAGATAGCAGCATCAGTGGACATTTATACATTACAACATGTGCAGAAGCTGAGCATGAAAGCTATGATCAGGATTTACTGTGTCATGTCTGCGTAGGGGTGCAACACTCCCCCTCCCTCTGCATTTGGGTCTGACATAGAGGAGTGAGATGTAGCATCGTCATTGGTTCGGCGAGCATCAACGGTCCGCTGCAGGTAGGACACTAGGGGGGCCCATAGGTCGTACGGTCTGCAAGCAGGGGGCATCAGGCTCCAATATTCGCTTAAATGGGTTTGGCAATGGGCGGCATCGGCCAGCCAGGCCTTCGGGGGTGGAGCTGGCTTGCGGCCCCAGTGAATTGCCACCCTGCGGCGCGCAAGAATCAACAGCATTGCGGCTAATCGGCGGCTGGAGTCTGGGATCTCCTTGACGTACCCCAAGAGGCAAATCATGGGAGTTGGTGTAATTGTCTTCAGGGTGATGACCTGTCTGATACGGCAAACTTCTTGCCAGAAGGAAGCAATTCTGGGGCACGTCCAGGCTAGGTGTATAAATGAGGCATCAGGGGCAGAGCATCTTGCGCAGTTGGCGTCAGCAGTAAGTCCCATTTTATAGAGAGTAGCGGGAGTGTGGTAAAATCTATGTAAGTATTTCAAATGTATGAGGTGCAGCCGGTAGTTAGGAGATAGTTTTTTAGATTGATTACAGCAATATTGCCACTGTTCAGGTGTTGGCTCATCGCCTAGATCGGTGGACCAGGCAAGGCGTGCACGCTCAGTGTCATCCGGGGACGCCGCAAGTGACAGTGCATACTGCCTAGTAACTAGTTTGCGTGGGGAGGTGGCAGTGTGTATGTATTCAAATGCTGCGCACAGGGGGGGGAGCTGGGGAAATAGTCATTTGCAGCCTTACAAGTGGCTCTAATTTGATAGTATAATAGCTTGTCTAGTGGAGTTGCGCCAGCGGGAAGGGAGAGAAATTGCCCATTGGGGTAGAGATTGGCATTGGTGTTGATGCCTAATGCATCCGCGCGGCGTGCCATGCCCGTTGTTTGCAGGGGGGGAAATAAAGGGTTGTTAGCCAGGTGCATCCCAGGAGCATACAAGACTTTGACTTTAGTGTGTTTACGAATCCCATCCCAGGTCCATCGCATGCATTCTACAGTGTCAATTTCCTTTTTGGGGGCAGTGTACGGGAGGAACAGGGCTGCCTGCAATAGCCAGGGTGAGGCAAGGTCGGATTCGACCGCCACGTGAGGCTGGAATGGCGTAGGGTGTAGCCAGAAGTGGAGGAAACTGGCCTGAGCAGCGTAGGCATAGAGTTTGAAGTTGGGAGCACCCAGTCCCCCGTTGGACAAGGGCAAAGTCAGTGTTTTGTACGATATGCGTGGATGGCGGCCCACCCAAAGTAGTAAGATCATGTTTGATCGTAGCCTTTAAAAAAAGTGAGATGTGAGCGGCAATGGGATATTGAGAAAGAGATAAAGGAATTTCGGCAGGATCACCATTTTGGGTACAGCTATTTTGCCCGCTAGGGAAAGTGGGAGGTTCTTCCACATGAGAATTTTGGACTCGAGACAGTCCATGGAGTTACCATTGTTTGCTCTCCACAGCTCTCCTGTGTCCCGAGTTAGCCAAATGCCCAGGTACTTGGTTGTGCCAGATGCACACTGGAACGGGTTTTCCATGGGGAAGGGATGAGTGGCATCCGTTAGAGGAAATAGTACTGATTTAGCCCAATTGACCTGTATCCCAGAGAATCCACCAAATTGGATGACCTCTCTGGTCATTGGACCTAAGTTTTCCTAAGGTTTGCGGATAAAGAGTGTCACGTTGTCCGCGTACATGGACGTGACTAGCGTGCGGGATGAGAATCCAATACCCCTCTGCGTGTGATGTTGCCGCAGCTGTGCAGCCAGCAGTTCCATGGCGATGGCGAAGAGCATGGGGGACAGAGGGCAGCCTTGTCTGGTGCCTCTGCTGATGCGAATAGGATCGGTGAGCTGGCCATTTATGCGGATACACGCTGCTGGTAGCGTATATAATAACTTAATTTTATGAATGAAAGGTGGACTGAAACCCAGGCGGCCTAAAAGGGCAAAGAGGTAGGGCCACTCTAAAGAATCAAATGCCTTAGTGGCATCCAACAAGGCCGCAACAGCTGGTAGTTCAGGGTTGATCTGGTGTATTATGGAGAAGATGGTGCGCAGGTTGTGCGAGGTGACCCGACCAGGGATAAAAGTGTCAAACTCTAATTAAGTGGTTTTGGGCTTAACATGTCACATCATGGGCCCAGTAAAATGTTATTATTGTATGGGTGAGAAGCTAGTAATCTGGGTGTCGGGGATTGGCACAAGATTGGTTCTTAGTTAATGGCACACCACTGCACCAGTGTATGCTCCACCCTCTGGCTCCTCATGCACTATGCTTACCTTGACTCTCAAATATAGTATTTTTCTTTTTGCATTCCACAGGCTTTCTCTTCTACAAGAAAACTTAATGGAGCTCCATCACTGTATTACAGCCCTGCACACAAGATGGATAATGAAAGAAGAATGGATTTGAACCATCCATTTGAATACAGTCTAATTTTTCTATTATTCTAACTATTTTCTGAACTGTGTGGGTCTGCCTTACTTTACATTTTTAAAGCCTAGGTAACGAGTCTGAGGTTGAAAGAGTGTTTGAATTTGTTAACTGAGCTGTTACCTTCCTTTATTGACAGATGTGATGTGCTCCTGGACTTGATGAATGTTGTTTTTGTCTAATTCACACCTTTCAATAATTCCCCCTATACATCCATTCATGAAAGCCCTAATCTTCTTCCCTTACGTTATGCAATCAGTTTTGCTGATAATTTCCACCATCAACAAATCTCACATTTGGCGGTCTGGATATGGTTAAAGCTATGCCAACTGTTATAAGAGAAGGCTAAGAAAAATTGCATATTTTCCCACGCTACCCCTCCTACTCAGGTAAGAAAGAGACATCATAGTCCGTAGAATAATTTACAACAATGGTTAGGCAAGGATAAGTAGTGTGCATTTTTTCTCTCCAAAATCTGTGCTCCAAGAATTCAACCAAAGTAACATTGATAACATTATAGGTTATATGCCATTTTTGTAGAAAAGTTGAACAGCGTCTAAGTCTATTCACATTGCAATAAAAGATTTCAGTACATGCTCTAATGAAAAGTAATCTTTGGCTAAAAGTACAATAATAAATGGATTAATAACTAGATAGATAGATAGATAGACAGACAGGATGAGGTGGGAGAGGATATGGGTAACGGCCAGAGCCGCCAACTTTGGAAATAGGGAACCAGGTTCGAGTTTCGGCATTGCCTCAGCATCATGTGATTCTGGGCTTGTTGCTCATGTGAAGTGCTCCAATACCTTCAGGTAGAGTTTGTGCTATATAAATCTGCAAAAAAAGGATGCTTGGCAAGCTAAAAAAAACTTTTGTCCCAATCTAAAGCGCTGAGAAATGTAGGGTCTTATTTATTAGACCTCTACATAAGTTATCCACCACGCAAAGTCGTACATGCATGACACAGGGCTCTGAAACTGATTTATGAAGCCGCACAATGCCACCTTGCATGGCTTTGAGTGGCTTCATAATCTTGAGTATGGCAATGCAACACAAATCGCTGTGTCGCCTTACTCTGTGCCCAGGAAAATTCCATGGGCATTGCGGTGGGTTTTCCCACGCAACACCCATGGATTTTGACGCTGCCCCAGATTTACAAAATCATGTAAATCTGGGGAAGTGCCAAATCCTTTTCCCACCCGAGGTGAGGCATAACAAGGAGAAATATCTTTATTTCTCCTTGTCTTTTCCTCTTTCTATGTGTGCTGCATTCTGCAGCACACATGGAAAGAGAAAAACGCCTCTTAGGATTGATTTTGTGCAGGAAGGCGCCCCTGTCTTCACAAAAACAATCCTACATGCAACGGAGGCACCCTTGCACCATGGTGCAAGAAGTGCCTACGTTGGCTCTGGGCTGCCAAACCGGCAGCAGCGCAGGGAGAAAGGACAGAAATGCGCTGTATTGCATAAATACGTTGCATTCCTGCTCTTTCTTTTTGGCAAGGTGCCTTGCTGCGCTGCCCTACGCCAAAGTCCAGTAAATGAGGGCCTTAGTTTATAATAACAGATTTGTGTGAAAGAAATCACCCGACCATACATAATGTAATTATAAAACAGACAACAATTTCCTATCTTGGGGACCACTGAAAAGTACTCAAAAAGATTCTAACTAGTGCTTTAATGTGCCATTCCTAATAGTGATTAAAATCTTCACAACAAGAAATTATGGATGGACAAACCATCTTTAATTAACACAAATTTAATGGCAGCATAAATACCAATGCAGGCTATTTACAGCAGTTGTTTAATAAACCAATTTGAAATATTTGAGGCAGTGGCTTAAAATGTACAATGGGAAATGTGTGTCTTCTCTGCATAAGTATGCTAATAGAATCACACATTGTTTACAATGCACGGAAACCATCAGTTTAATGCTCTCATGTATTTCTCAAAACGAAGAGGAAACAGGACTTTGGATTAACTCCCAATTGTATCCTTACATTCACAGCTAGAAGGAGGGCAATTGTATGTGATGTAGAGTGTAAAACCTAGGGAGGTGCCCTCGTCCGGAGCCTGGCTCAGCAGTCATTCTAAGTCCTTGTCACGTGACTTCAAAAGCACTAATGATAACCTCCACCTGCCTTAAACAGATGACAAGTTCCGCTAATATGCTGAAAATGAGAGATACTCATTTAAGAAAAAGCATAATCTTGTCCATGGTGCATGCCTGTGATACAGCTAGGGACATTTGGTCAACATTGTTTGCGCAGCTTTAACACGACCACCCTCCCACCCTCATGCTTACGTCGCTACTTTCTGATAGGCAGTGTAAGGACACTTTCTAATGCTCTGAACTCTTCGACTTTCAGACGAATTGTAACAAAGCTAGCCACTGACATATTGAAAGTTAAAGGCTATAGTAATTCATTAAACAAAACAGTAATAAATAGTGAATTTACTGTACATGGCTTCTTAATATTGTCAGAGAACCCTACGGACGTCTACGCGTAAGTCAATGTTTCACACATGAACGTGAAAACATTCTAGCTCCAATTTTATCTTTTCACGAAGCAAAACAATAAATGTGGCTAAATCCTTATAGAGAAAAATAATGTGAACAAATACCAACGGAAATGTAAAAATAAATCACCATGAAACCAGGAACTATTATGCATGTTTTGTTTTAATCTAACTATTTGGTAGCTGTCAGAAAGAGGCTAAGATGTGAAACTCATTCCAGGTAAATGTTATGCTATTATACAGTTCTATGCCTTTTAAAGGGGTGACTTTTTTTTTCTAAAACAAATAGATTTCAGTCTGTCCTTTATTTGTTTTATTTTATTTTTTTACTTTTTCTTCTGGAGAAAGTAATAAAATCTGTGCTGGTTTAGTATATATTCGCAGCACTAAGCCTTAATCCTTCGGTCTAAGGACATCTAAATGTCACATACTTGAACCCGCTTTCTGGTCATAAAAAGTTATGTTCTGTTAACGTGGATGTTGTGCAGACTTTATTCATAAAGTGTGGCCGCACCTAAGTTGCGGCTGCTCATTCCCAGTGCTCGCTGCTGTGTCTATTTAGCGTTTTCGCATTGCTGTTTGCAGAAATGTTGCATTCATAAAATTAAAAAATTAAAAATCATTCGTTTTAACATAAGTTCATGCATTAGGAGAGCAATGTGCCTTTCAGTCTAAAATTGCGTGCCTATCATGTGCACTAACACTTGATCTTGTTTACTTTTTCTTCGATTATATGAAACATCTTATGGAGCCATTTCATGCGCAAGGGGTTAAGGTAAGTTTCAACTTCTGTTGTAAATATGAATTCGCGTGCCAGTGATATTTTGCTCGGAAAGCATACTTATCCCGCTTACCATCTCAGCTATAACACTTTAAAAGGCAGGTTTAATGAATACTGTGCTCTGAACGAACACAATGAACCGAGTTTGTTCTCGACCGCTGGTGACTCTTGCACTTAATACCGCTTTTTATATGTTTTTACAAAGCAGTTTGCATTTATTTGCTGTAATGTCCTCCTAGAAGGAATCTGTAATGTCGTCGCTGCTTCAAAAAGTCCCATACAATGCCCGGCCTTGAAAGTCACGTGTTTCCGAGTAAAATTAAAACTCCTAACTGAAACTCTGCCCCAGTTCAATGATGAGGTGGATGAATATGCATGAAATCCACCCTGCTTCCTGTTTATGGCTCCACCATTTAGCTAGCTGAAATTAAATGCTGCTTTGAAACAGTAGCGAATGTGTAATATTTTAAAAATATTTTAAAAGCCAATCAGTTAAAAAGGTGTTACTCGCCACCTCTGATCCTTGTCACTAGTTCTCAATTGTATACATTAACATGTGATTCCTGTTAGACCTCTCAGCCTTAGATGTGGTCTTCCTCCAGAGTTTTTGCCTTCTCCCCTCCTGTTTGTTGAAATTCGTTTTTGTTGGCTTTAGGAATCTGTGCACTTTCCCACTGCTAACCAGTGCTAAAGCGCTTGTGCTCTCTCCCCTAAACATACTAAAATTGGCTTACACCCAATTGGCACATTTAATTTACTTATAAGTCCCTAGTAAAGTGGTACTACCTGTTCCCAGGACATGTGAATTAAATGCAATTAATGGGCCTGCAGCACTTACTGTGCCATCCATTAAAGAAGGCCTTCAAAATATGCCTCAGGCCTGCCAATTCAATTTGGCAAAATACCCCTTTGCTCAAGCCTAAAACTCCTTTCTAATACATATGTCACCCGTATGGTAGGCCCTAAACAGTCCATAAGGCAGGGCGGATGCAATGTGTTTCAAAAGTAGGTCATGTGTTTTTAAGATTTACGTTTCATACTTCTAATTTCGCTCTTCACTACTGTAAGGCCAATTCGATTTAGCAAAATAGCCCCTTTTCCAAGCCCAAAACTTCCTTTCAACTACACATCAGTCACCCATACGTTTGCCCTATACAGCCCTTTGGGCAGGGCAGGACAGGGTGCAGTGTGTTTAAAAAGTTGGTCGTGTTTTTAGGATTTACATGTCCTACTCCTAATTTAGTTCTTCAGTACGGTAAGGCCCATTTCTCCATCTGGATAACATTGGGTTACTGTATTACATTTAATAAGTGATAACGTTTGATTGGAGCAGGTAGGAATATCATGTTTACTCTCAAATAAATTGTAGTTTAAAACCCTTGCTTTGGTTTCCAGAATGACAACATACACATATCGGATATTGTCAGGACCTGCTTTATCTCAAACACAGTTATGTGCTGCACTTTGTTGTAAATACGCATCGACATGTGGCATCTTGGGATATACGATCTGTTTAGTTGTTTGCTTAGGGCCCAGCAGCCATTATACGCAGACATAATGCTGCAATCCGTGCTAGATGAAAGTTGGTGATTGCAAGTTGAGGCATGCTCTGGATATGGAGCAGTGAAGCTGATATTGTGATTGATGCACTGTAATATTTTGAAAAAGCAAAGTCGGGGTGTGGTAAGGCCTGTTACATGCATATTCAATGGAAACATGTAAAAGATACCGAATGGCAATAATATTCCCACTGAGAGGTCCAGTCCATCTTGGGCATACTTCCAAAGCTGTGGTCCTACGTTGCTAGAACATTATATATATTATTCATATTATTAATATTATTTGCATTTTATTTTCTTGTTAATCTGTGTGTTTTGTATGTATATTCTGCCTGTTTTGGTTTCGCCTGCGGGGAGCTTACGATGTGCTTGTGAAATCTATTGTATTAAATATATCTTAAAAGAGACTTACATCCCGCCTTCACTTCTTATTGGTCCTTATGCTTGTCACTTTTCTTTTCTTCATTTCTATTGGTTGTAGGCATTCTATTTCCTGTTCTTCTGTGTGTATTTCTCTTATAAGTTTCCATCAGCAAAGTAGTGTATTCATCTGCTTTGATGGAATTCCTTTGAAGCGTCTCAAGCAATAATTGGGAAAACAAAATAAAAACAAGAGCTACACCCTTGCTTTAAAGTTACAGTGCTGCCCGAGTACCGTAGGCTTAGCACTCTGTTATTATCTCCCTGTAGATCCTCTGACTTGCCTTTTATTCCTTCTTTGCGCTCCGGACGAAGCACACACTACCTAGTGTCCCCGGGGCACAAGCAGGCACCCACTTGAGTGCATTTGTCATCACATGCACTCCACTGTTCCCCCAGGGCTACAAGCAGGCATCCACTTCAATAATTGTTTTCTCTGAGCGAGTTCTGTGGGCTCAGTGCTCTGCTATTATCTCTGTGGAGATAGATGCAAAACTCAATTTTTCAGAGTTACACGCCATCTGCACTCCCGCCCTCCTCCCACTCTCTGCTTTGTGACATTTTGCTCTAATGCTTGTCGGTCAGTCAATGACCACTACAGCACAGTGTGGCACATAATGCTGGGGATCGCAGGGTCTGCCGTGTGCCTCACCCCTGCACCTATCGCACTGTTTCTTGCTGGGGAGATGCTGACTTGCTAGCGCTCCCTGCCTCTGCACCCTGTGGGGGCCCTCCTGCTGCCACTGTGTGTGCAGTCTGAAAGGTAGGCTCCGTTGCCCCATTCTCCAGTTCCATTTAGAACAGCTGTTGTAGTATCTGAATAATTTGCTTGAATGAATGTCTCCACACGAGTTGCATTGTTTTTGTTTTTGAAGCCGCAGGTGGATTTGCGCCAACATTCTGCCTTGAGGCGCTCTGATTGGCCAGCCGTCTCATCTTGGCTCACGTTTTTGGAGATGTCAAAATTGTGACACTCGCCCCTGTTGATAAGAGGGGAGGGAGGGGGCGGGATCTGTCAGCAGTGTCTTAAATAAACAACATTTATATATTGCTTTTATTGATCTTAAGGCAGCCTTCGATTCTGTGCCACGAAACTTGTTATGGAAAAAATTGGTAGATCGGGGCATTTCAAGGAAACTGTTGAAGGCTATCATTCTTTTGCATACCGATACTTGGGTTCAAGTTAAGTTGGGTGATGGCAATTCCTTATCAAGGAAGATAAGAACATATAACGGCCTAAAGCAGGGTTGTGTCCTTGCCCCCTGTCTATTTAATTTATTCTTATCAGATCTTTCCCAGCATTTGGATGTTGTTAATGGGCATGTTCCTAGGATGGGGGAGAGAAAATTAGTTACCTCCAGCATGCCGATGACACCATCCACGTGAGTCATACTCCTATGGGCCTACAAAGACTTATTACCGCCTTTGATGACTACACTCAACAGAATGGCCTTGAATTGAATGTCTTAAAAAACAAAGTGATGAAAATTGGTGGAGCTAGACAGAAGTTTAATTCCTGGAAGGCCAGAGCAGGTACAATTGACATTGTTAAGACGTATAGATACCTTGGGGTGGTGTTTGACAACCGTGTGTCTTTTAAATTTAATTTTAAGGATCTAAGGGCCAAGGCTGTGACCTTGATCCATGCTTTTAAATGTCTAAAAAAATCATTGAACTGCCAATCGTATGATTCTATTCTTAAAGTAATTAAAGCCAAATTACAACCAACCCTCATATGGTTCTCCCATTATTAGAGGGAAAGATGTGAAAGTGCTTGACCTACTGGTTGTCAAGGTCTTCAAAGCAACTTTTGGGATTGCCAAATCAGTGTGTCAAGCAGGAATAAGACTGGAGTTTGGTCTCCAGAGACAGAGTCTGGTATCAAAAGGAGCTTTTTTAAAATGTATGGTCTCATTATCAACATCAGCCCCAGCATCCTTAGGGAACATTTGTTGGCAAGAAATAGACAAGTCTGTCTATGCGGCTAAATGGAGATCTTATATTTTATCTTCCCTAAGAGATATCGGCCTGCAAATTGCACTGCAAGATCTGAAAATGCCCAATTACAAGTTAATTTTAAAAAGCTTATCAAAACTGATTTGCTTAAATTGGATAAAATTGAATTAGCAGAGAAAAATTATGCATGGTATGTGATTAACTCATACCAATACCTGCGTATTCAGCCGTATTTGAATGTTTTTTTCTCAGCGAAGTTTAAAAATAAGTTTTTAAGGTTACGTACGGGATTAAACACAACAAAGGAGGGCACGCAATCGTGGATCAAGCAGTGGCCGGACTCTAACTGTAGACTTTGTGGTTGGCCACAGGAAACACTAGTCCATATAGTGTGTGTGTGCCCCAAGTTGATTAAGCTTCGACGTACAGTTTTGAGACCACATTTTTTTCGAAGAGTGGGGTGAGATCTGCTCGTCAGGCTTTAATCATGTCACTATCTGGCGAATCAGTTTCATTATTGTGTCATTTGGTAACATTTTTATTGGCAGTTGAAAAATGTTTGATACAATAAGGTAGATCTCCAGTATTTCTATGGCTCTGTTGACTAATAGTATTATCTGGCTTATAATCTTTACTACTTAATAATCATGTTGCGAGGGTGACAATTTGAAATGTCAAAACAGACGTGCTACTACTACCGTAAATTGATGCACTTTATTATTGTTTTAATATGATGGTCATTGTAATAATCGCATATTAGCACTTTACAGTAAATTGATGCACTTTATTATTGCTTTGATATGATGGTCGCTGCAATAATTGCACATTAGTACCTTGAAATGTATTTTGTGCATGAAATGTTCATTAGAAACTTTTTCGTTTCAGTTAATTTTGCACCTTAGCATTAATACTTTGAATTAAAACATGTGTAAAGTGTTTCAGCTGAAATTAATGGTTATTCGTTAGAATATGTTTCCATTATGTATAAGGAAATAGTATGCTGTGTACGCCGTCACCTTAAAATATAAAATGTGCAATATTACTCTGTAATTATTGATGTTATGTGATTGGATTGGATTTTATTGATAAGTTTTAAATTGTATAATGGGACAGTTTCTTACTTTATGTGTTGGGAAGATGTTTTGCTTGTAATTAATTTTTTAATGATTAATCTAGTTTTTAAGATTGAGATGTGAAGTTGTTGTGATTGCAATGATTTTAAGTAATCAAGCAATAAAGATTATTACTACTTACTGTCAGCAGTGAGTGACTGGACCTGGATCAGTTGATATTATCTGTGGCCTCTTGTCAGTACGGCACACCTCTTGGAGCCGGTGAATGCTCTCCTAGCCTTAGCGATCTGGCTTACATCAGTCCTCCAGAAGGATCGGGGGCAACTTGTGTGCTTCGTCTCGGACTCCACATCCGAGCCTTGCATTGTGGCAGTGGTCACTGACTGAATGATCTGCACCACAACAGGCGGCTTGCGCATGTGTCGGAACATAGGTGAATGTGCAGAGGCTGCTCTCACTTCTAATATTAATATTTATTGGCTTTCACAACCAGACCTAACAACTTCTTTGCTTACGTTTGTGGCTGATCACGTGGAACCTGTCTGTTCAACGCATTTGTCTTTGAATATAAAAATATGCAATACATGCTGCTTTTCTTTTAAAAATAGGCTTTCATTTTGTAGACTGATAATTTATAACTGTTGCGCGTTCAGTCATTATCTGGTTGTAAATTCTGAGTTAATTTTTGTGGATCTATTTGGCTATATCTGATGTGCACCCACAATTCGCTCACTGCAGCCTAGATGACGCAGGCATGAGTGCTTCAGTCAATAGTGCAGCACTTCACGGGTTGGAATTCTAATACTGCCAGTGCCGCATTTTTCCATGTTAATGCATGTTTTCATTCAGCCACATGGGTTAACAGACACACACCATCACATTTTATCTGTCGCGTATGCCATGCATTCATAGTGATTCCTGAAGTGCATTGTCTAGACATAACAGAAGGTGCACTAGATTTCAATTTGATGCTAGTTTCAGGCTTCCATGAGAGCCCCCATACGGGTTAATGTTTTAAAAACTGAATACTTTTGTTGGCTGCATGTTTTTGGGTTGTCCGATGTCTTTTATTTAATGTCTTTGTGTCAGCACACATTTTTTAGGTTTTGCCTGTACAGCGCTTCTGCTGTGCTTGTTTGGTTTTTTATCTGCCCTTTATATAGATTTAAATATGTAGTAATTTGAATGATGCCTATATAGACCTTGGAAACATTTGATGGTGATTCATATACACCTACGACATGCAATTTGCTTCTCATGTCCATTTGGTAATTTCAGTTTCTTAGTCTTTTTTTCTTCACCTTTCTTTTCCCTATAATTTTGATTAGGTGGAATAGAATATATTTGAATTATAAAAAAAATTGTAACATGTCTGTTAAGATTGTATCTGTGAGAAGTTGGCCTGGTATATGCTGTCCACTAGTTATAGTGGGCACCTTGCACCAGTCCAATCAACCTTTATTGATGATAGGTTTAAAGACAACCTTTAGTGAAAGCTATCCTAGTGGTAGCTATGGAGAGCAGCCTTCAGGCTAAGTCTTGAAGGAGTGTTAAGCTATTGTTTTACCAGTTATAATCTCATGAATGACCAAATGAAAGGAGAACCACACCAGGTATATATATAACATATATGTATTTATTACTAAACACTACCCAATAGTCACTTTATGAGGCTAGAGGTGAAAGTACACAAGTTACAAATCAAATAGCACAGTAAAATAGCACAATATACGATTAGCCCTAGGGGTGTACCAAACCATATATTAAGAAAGTGGTATAAGAACCACGACTTAAGTAGACACAAGGCCTAGAGCCTGTAGAATCGCTGGGACCCCAAGGAACCACCCAAGGTAGTGACACAGGGGACCCACGGGGGCTGTGTGCAGGGTGTGAACACAGCCGCGAGCTCCGTTAAAGTCTATGGGAAAGTTGCGGTAAGAGTTTTAGAGTTTAAGGACACTTGGAAATGGACTAGGACCAAACCCTCTTGGACTTAGACAGTTCTAGGGTCAACACCCACGGGAGCACTGGAGTACTCGAGTTACCTCACCCAGGGAAGCCGGGTGCATAGGTATCAAATGGTGTCGGGTTGCGTCGTCGTTTTCAATGGCAGTCTGCAGAGAAGTGCTGCTGCCGGGAAGATGCGAAGTGTCCGAAGAGATCCAAGCCTGGATCGAAGATGAGAAGAACCTGAAAGCAGAGGGGACAGAGTCTGGGTCACTTGCCAGTGACCAGGGGCACGATAGTCGAATGCCCACCGATGTCAGGTGCTTCAGGTGAAAGAGGTGTAGCTTGACTCTTCAGCCACGAGGACCAGGAGGTGTCAGCGATGACCAGGAGCTGGATTCGAGATGTCTCACAACGGATGTCGAGTGCTGCAGCATTGGTGTCCGGATTGAACACAACAAGCCTTGGCAACAGCAACCCACACAGAAAGGAGAAAGATGCTTCGGTGCAGACCAGCAAGGTCTGAGGGACTCGCCACTTGGTGGGGAGTTAGGGCACGTCTGGAGCAACCAGAAACGCCCAAAGAAAATCAGAGTTGCCTTCACAGGGACCCACCAGTCGACGGACCAGGGATCGCAAAGGAACCTCAAGCGGAAATGCAAGAAGCGGGCCCACGGAACACTTGTGGAGTGTAGGCTCACAATCTTCAGTGCAAATGGTGCTCGGGGCATGGGCTACAAGTAACCCAAAGCAGGACTTCAAGAGTTGTCAAGACGTTGATGCACTAGCAAATGTGCACGGTGTCCAGGAGTTCCGGTTCCACATCACTCATGAGAGCTGCGGGTCTCAGCTTTGCTGGGGACTCGGGTCGGCCTCTGAGAAGTCTGTAAATTCTCTTCCAGGGCTGCAAGTACTTCGGAGTCCGGCGGGAGCTTTGGAGATGCAGACCGGAAAATGCTTTGTTGGTGCCTGCCAAGCAGGGGAGTCACTCCTTGACCCCAAGGGAGATTTCTTCAGTCCTCTAGTCTTGAGTAGAGCATTGAAGTTACAGGATTCAGTTGCAGAGTTTCGTCCAGGGATATCTAAAGTCCTGTTGCCAGGGGTTCCTTACTTATACTTAAGAAAGGGGTTGGACTAACTCTGGGGACCCACCTATGGGAGGGTTTGGAAAGAGGGGTGGCTACACCCATTTCCTTTGTCCAGTTTCGCGCCAGAGCAGGGGCTGGCAGCCCCTGCAACCGGTTTGAACTGGGGTATGCACGAGGACACCAAATGTGCCCCCAGTGCAGGACTTCAAAGCACTCTTGGAGTGCACCCACCCAGCTCCAATCCACTAAGGCCTGTCTGGGAGGTGGTAACACCTCCCTGAGACAGGAAATCTATTGTCCAGGCCTCCCCTGCCGGAGTTTCGGTCAGCAGCAGGAGGCCAGACTCGTGTCTGTGGCTGCAGCATCCATTTTGTGATGCCAGGGCTCTGTTTAGCTGGTACCGGGTATACCGGTGCTGTCATATCTTTCCCTCTAGAAGGGTGGGATCATACTCCCACTGGGGGTATGATTCCAAGGTTTGACACCAAACACGACATGTTTCCGTGCAGCCATCCCAAAGTTAGCATTTACCGCGAGGATATAATGCACTTAAGAGTATATGGTCAGGCTGCACAACAGACAACCCCGGAGAGGAGATTCCGAGGGCTGCAGAGGGGCTCTGCTCATGCATGGGCACCCTCTCACATATAACCAAGCACCCTGCCTTCAGGATTGATAAGGCCTGCCATAGGGGTGACTGATAGGTTTCTATGTGCAGTGATAGGTGAGATATAGTGAACCTATATCTCTGCAAGGGGTGCATGCACCACCTCACTCAGGCTGCAGTAGCAGTCCTGTGGTGTCATTTTGGATGGCCTTCCAGGGATGGCACAATACATGCTTCAGCCCCTGGTAGGCCTCTGGGGTACCTATGCCCTGGGTACATAGTATACCATATACTAGGGACTTATAAGGGCACCCCAGAATCCAATCTGAAGTGTACTTAAGGTACATGGAATCAATTTAGAGAGGAAGCAGCTAGGCTGGGGTCCTGGATAGCAGGGCCCCAGCCAGACTAAAGTCGAAAAACAGTGAGACATCAGCAAAAAGTGGGGGTAACCATAAGAGGCAGATCCTACTCTCCTACAAAACCCCCCCAAACGCAGGGACATTAAACTAACCTTGACCAGTTGAGTCTTCATGTTCTAAGTGGAACTATCTGGAGAGTCCATCTGCATTGGCATGGTTACTCCCAGGTCTATGTTCCACAGTATAGTCCATCCCCTGTAGGGAAATGGACCACCTCAAAAGTTTGGGGTATTCACCCTTCATCTGTTTTAGCCATAAGAGGGGCTTATGGTCTGTCTGAACAATGAAGTGAGTGCCAAACAAGTATGGCCTCAGCTTCTTCAGAGCCCAAACCCCAGCAAAGGCCTCCCTCTCTATGGCTGACCAACGTTTCTCTCTGGGTGTCAGCCTTCTGCTAATAAAAGCAACTGGCTGATCCTGACCTTCATCATTCAACTGTGATAGTACAGCCCCTACCCCCAACTCAGGTGCATCTGTTTGCACAATGAACTTTTTGGAGTAATCAGGACTCTGCAGAATGGGAGCAGTACACATGGCCTGCTTCAGGTCATCAAATGCCTTTTGACAGCTAATTGTCCACTGAACCTTTTTGGGCATTTTCTTAGAGGTTAAGTCATTCAGGGGTGTCACTATTGATCCATACCCCTTGACAAATCTTCTGTAGTACCCAGTCAGGCCTAAAAAGGCTCTCACCTGAGTGTGGGTAGTTGGAGCAATCCAGTCCATGATGGTCTGGATTTTGGTCTGCAATGGTTGAACCTGGCCTCCACCCACAAGGTCGCCCAGATACACAACCTGACTTTGCCCTATCTGGCACTTGGAGGCCTTGATAGTGAGGCCTGCCTTCTGCAGGGCCTCCAAAACATTTCTGAGGTGGACCAGGTGATCCTCCCAGGTGGAGCTAAAGACAGCAATATCATCTAGTTATGCTGCACTATAGGCTTCCAGACCTGTAAGGACTGTGTTCACCAACCTCTGAAAAGTGGCAGGTGCATTCTTCAAACCAAAGGGCATCCCCACAAATTGGTAAAGCCCACCAGGGGTAGAACATGCAGTTTTTGGCTTTGCATCATCAGCTAGTCTGATCTGCCAGTAGCCAGCTGTCAGGTCAAATGTGCTTAGATACTTGGCTGAGGCCAAAGTGTCTATTAGCTCGTCTGACCTGGGGATTGGAAGGGCATCAGTCCTAGTGACTGCATTGAGGCCTCTGTAGTCCACACAAAACCTCATCTCTCTCTTACCATCTTTGGTGTGAGGTTTTGGCACCAGGACTACTGGACTAGCCCAAGGGCTATCTGAAGGCTCAATGACACCCAATTCCAACATTTTCTGGACTTCTGTCCTGATACAGTCCCTGATTTGGCCAGGTTGCCTGTAAATCTTACTTTTAACAGGCAGACTGTCCCCAGTGTCCATTTCATGAGTGAACCAGGTGGTCTGACTTGGAGTCAGAGAAAACATGTGTCTGAACTGATTGAGCACCTGTCTACAATCAGTTTGTTGCTGGGCAGTGAGGCTGCCTGCCAAGGCTACACCATCTACTGACCCATCATCAGGGTTCTGTGAGAGCAGGTCAGGGAGAGGGTCACTCTCCTCCTCCTGTCCCTCATCAGTTGCCATGAGCAAGCCCATGTCAGCCCTGTCCACATATGGCTTCAGCCTATTGACATGGAGCACCCTGTGGGGGCTCCTGGGAGTTCCCAGGTCTACCAGATAGGTAACCTCTCCCTTCTGTTCAACAATGGTATGGGGGCCACTCCACTTGTCTTGGAGGGCTGCTGGGGCCACTGGCTCCAGCACCCACACCTTCTGCCCTGGCTGGTAAACAGTCATCACAGCCTTTTGGTCATGCCAGGCTTTCTGTAATTCCTGGCTAGCCTCAAGGTTTTTGGTTGCCTTTTTCATGTACTCAGCCATCCTGGAGCGGAGACCAAGTACATAGTCCACTATGTTCTGTTTAGGGGTTTGAGAGGTAACTCCCAACCTTCCTTCACCAGACACAATGGACCCCTGACAGGATGGCCAAACAAAAGTTCAAAAGGGCTGTAGCCAACCCCTTCTGAGGCACCTCCCTGTATGCAAATAAAAGGCAGGACAAGAGTATGTCCCATCTTCGCCTAAGCTTTTCTGGGAGCCCTTTAATCATGCCCTTCAAGGTTTTGTTGAATCTCTCAACTAAACCATTGCATTGTGGGTGATAGGGTGTGGTGAACTTATAAGTCACCCCACACTCCTTCCACATTGCAGTCAAGTAACTGGACATAAGGTTTGCACCTCTGTCAGATACTACCTCCTTAGGAAAGCCCACTCTTGAGAAAATTCCCAGGAGGGCCCTTGCCACCACAGGTGCTGTAGTGGTCCTAAGGGGAATGGCTTCTGGGTACCTGGTGACATGGTCCACCACCACCAGGATAAACCTGTGCCCAGATGCTGTTTGGGGATCCTTGGGACCAACTATGTCAATCCCCACCCTCTCAAAGGGAACCCCCACCACAGGTAGTGGTATCAGGGGGGCCTTTGTGGTGCCACCTGCCTTCTCACTGGCTTGGCAGGTTACACAGGAGCGACAAAACTCCTTGGTGTCTTCAGACATGTGGGGCCAGTGAAAGTGAGGGACAAGTCTGTCCCAAGTCTTGTTCTGGCCCAAGTGACCTGCTAAGGGAATATCATGGGCTAGTGTCAATAGGAAGCCCCTGAACTTCAGAGGTATAACCAACCTCCTGGCTGTCCCAGGCTTGGGGTCTCTACTCTCTGAGTACAGGAGTCCATCATCCCAATATATCTTATGGGTGCCACTAGCACTCCCAGCAGCCTCAGCAGCAGCTTGCTGTCTGAGGGGTTCAAGAGAGGGGCAGTTCAGCTGCTCCTGGCTCAGATCTGCCCTGGAAGGGCCCCCTGTCCTCAAGAACTCAACCTGATCAGGTTCAAGCTCCTCTGGGACAATTCCTTCTTCAGGCCTGAGATCATCTTCCTCAAAAGACTGATCTACTTCCTGAGCCAAGGGGGAAGGCACTGCCTTAACCCTACTGCTCCTCCTCTTGGGAGGCACCTGGTCCATTGTTCCAGAATCCAGGGCCTGTTCAGCTTTTGACATTTTTGCCTGTGACCTAGTCACAGCAAAGACATGTGCAGGGATCCCTAGCATTTCTGCATGTTTCCTGAGCTCCACCTCTGCCCAAGCTGAGGTTTCAAGATCATTGCCAAGCAAGCATTCGACTGGTAGGTCTGCACTCACCACCACCTTCTTAAGGCCAGTTACCCCTCCCCAGGAGAAGTTAACAACTGCCAGAGAATGGTCAGTTCTGACATTGCTAGCATTGGTCACTTGGTACATTTCACCAAGTATAATCTGCCCAGGATCCACAAGATCTTTTGTCACCATGGTGACACTTGCTCCTGTGTCCCTGAATGCCAAAGCCTCTCTTCCATTAATTAAAGGCTGCTGTCTGCACTTGCCCAAATTATTGGGACTCACTAAGGGGGACATATCCATGCCCCCATCACAGACTAGGACAGCCTGAGTTGGCACTCTGACTAGGCCAGAGCCCATCTCAGTACCCAGGGTAAACCCTACTAAACCCTTATTCTGAGTATTTCCACCACCATTTGTAGCTGGACCAGGGGGAACAGTTGCCTTAGGGGCAATGGTGGCTGGATTAGAGTCTTTGGACTTGGTGCAATCACTTGCCCAGTGAGTCTTCTGCTTACAGATTTTGCACCATGGTTTCTTTTGGCCTTTTCCTTTAGTAGATTGGGATTCCCCACCAGATGCAGATTTTTGGGGACCTTGAGAAGACTTCTGGTCTTTACCCTTTTCCCCACCCTTGTCAGAGTTTTTGGAATCTTGCTTCTTCTGGTCACCACCTTGGTTCTGTGCCTTCTGCTTCACCCTGGGTCTGACCCATTTGTCTGCCTTCTTTCCCAATTCTTGGGGAGAGGTCAGATCAGAGTCAACCAGGTACTGATGTAGCAACTGATTCTGACAGTTATTAAGAATCTGCTCCCTCATGATTAAATTATACAATCCTTTGAAGTCACACACCTTACTGCCAAGTAACCAGCCTTCCAGAGCCTTAGTAGCACAATCTACAAAGTCCACCCAGTCCTGTGTATGTGCCTTTTGGGTATCTCTGAACTTTAACCTGTATTGCTCAGTGGTTAGGGCAAACCCATCTATCAGGGCACTCTTCAGGACTTGGTAATCATCAGCATCCTCTTCTCTTACAGTGAGGAGCTTGTCTCTACATTTGTCTGCAAAGGAGAGCCACAAGATTGCTGCCCACTGCTCCTGGGGGACCCTCTGAACTTTACAGGCCCTCTCCAGTGCAGTAATCCATTTGTGGATGTCATCCCCACTCTGGTAGGGAGGGACAATCTTGCTCAGGTTTCTATGGTCATAAGACCTTTCCCTACCACTAGGGACGTTGCAGCCACCATGGGACTCTAGTCCCAACTTTCTTCTTTGTCTATGAAGCTCTAGGGACTCCCTGTCTATAGCCAACTGCTCTCTTCTGATCCTAAGCTGAGCTTCTCCATACTTGAGCAATCTCTCTTTCCTTTCATGAGAGGATTCCCTCCTATGAGAGGAAACAGAGGTCCCTACTGAGGTGTCATTATGGTTAGACTCCTGGGAAGGAGATCTTGACCTTCTAGGCACACTCACAACTCTTTCTGGTGGGACAAAGGGGAGGCCATTCTGGTCCTCCTCCTCATCTGCAGGAGGAGCTGGCTTTTCCAGGTCAAGATCATTGTCATCTTCCTGGTCAGCTTCAGAGGTCAGGTCCTGGGTTTCTTCACCCCTGGGCCCTTCCTCATTTTCTGCCCCACCCTCTCTGCCTACCCCTTCAGACCCTAGGGGGTCTTCTGAGATCATCCAACAGAAGCATCTCCATGAGACGTTGGGTGTTGGCACTTTTGCATGTCTTCAGCTTTCTAGTCTTGCACAATGCTCTCAATTCCAAGAATGGGAGGTTGTCATACTTGGATGGTAGAAGCCCATTGGCTTCTGGCAGGGACCCACTGGTTCCTGGCCTTGAAGACATCACTAGTGAGGTGTGGTGTATGCACTACCTACTCTAGTGTGGCCTACTAAACTCTTGAGTTGTAGAAAGGGTGTGCTAAGCCCTTGACACACAACTCTAAGTTCAGTAGAACTTACTGTATTTCTAAGCTTGAATTTATATGTACCTCAGGTACCTTTAGTGGTTTTCAGTTAGTCACACACTTGAGATTATCTGGTAAAACAAGGCAAGCTTTAATCCCACCGCTGCACACCAATGTGAGAAGTTGGCCTGGTATATGCTGTCCACTAGTTATAGTGGGCACCTTGCACCAGTCCAATCGACCTTTATTGATGATAGGTTTAAAGACAACCTTTAGTGAAAGCTATCCTGTGGTAGCTATGGAGAGCAGCCTTCAGGCTAAGTCTTGAAGGAGTGTTAAGCTATTGTTTTACCAGTTATAATCTCATGAATGACCAAATGAAAGGAGAACCACACCAGGTATATATATAAAATATATGTATTTATTACTAAACACTACCCAATAGTCTCTTTATGAGGCTAGAGGTGAAAGTACACAAGTTACAAATCAAATAGCACAGTAAAATAGCACAATATACGATTAGCCCTAGGGGCGTACCAAACCATATATTAAGAAAGTGGTATAAGAACCACGACTTAAGTAGACACAAGGCCTAGAGCCTGTAGAATCGCTGGGACCCCAAGGAACCACCCAAGGTAGTGACACAGGGGACCCACGGGGGCTGTGTGCAGGGTGTGAACACAGCTGCGAGCTCCGTTAAAGTCTATGGGAAAGTTGCAGTAAGAGTTTTAGAGTTTAAGGACACTTAGAAATGGACTAGGACCAAACCCTCTTGGACTTAGACAGTTCTAGGGTCAACACCCACGGGAGCACCAGAGTACTCGAGTTACCTCACCCAGGGAAGCCGGGTGCATAGGTGTCAAATGGTGTCGGGTCACGTCGTCGTTTTCAATGGCAGTCTGCAGAGAAGTGCTGCTGCCGGGAAGATGCAAAGTGTCCGAAGAGATCCAAGCCTGGATCGAAGATGAGAAGAACCTGAAAGCAGAGGGGACAGAGTCTGGGTCACTTGCCAGTAACCAGGGGCACGATAGTCGAATGCCCACCGATGTTGGGTGCTTCAGGTGAAAGAGGTGTAGCTTGACTCTTCAGCCACGACGACCAGGAGGTGTCGACGACAACCAGGAGCTGGATTCGAGCTGTCCCACAAAGGATGTCGAGTGCTGCAGCATTAGTGTCTGGATTGAACACAAGAAGCCTTGGCAACAGCAACCCACGCAGAAAGGAGAAAGATGCTTCGGTGCAGACCAGCAAGGTCTGAGGGACTCGCCACTCGGTGGAGAGTTAGGGCACGTCAGGAGCAACCAGAAACGCCCAAAGAAAATCAGAGTTGCCTTCACAGGAACCCACCAGTTGACAGACCAGGGATTTCAAAGGAGCCTCAAGCAGAAATGCAAGAAGCGGGCCCACGGAACACTCGTGGAGTATAGGCTCACAATATTTGGTGAAAATGGTACTCGGGGCATGGGCTACAAGTGACCCAAAGCAGGACTTCAAGAGTCATCGAGAAGTTGATGCACTAGCAAATATGCACAGTGTCCAGGAGTTCTGGTTCCACGTCACTCGTGAAGGCTGCGGGTCTCAGCTTTGCTGGGGACTCGGATCGGCCTCTGTGAAGTCTGGAAATCCTCTTCCTGGGCTGCAAGTACTTCAGAGTCCGGTGGGAGCGTCGGAAATGCAGACCGGCAAATGCTTTGTTGGTGCCTGCCAAGCAGGGGAGTCACTCCTTGACCCCAAGCGAGATTTCTTCAGTCCTCTAGTCTTGAGTAGAGCATTGAAGTTACAGGATTCAGTTGCAGAGTTTCGTCCAGGGATATCTAAAGTTCTGTTGCCAGGGGTTCCTTACTTATACCTAAGAAAGGGGTTGGACTAACTCTGGGGACCCACCTATGGGATGGTTTGGAAAGAGGGGTGGCTACACCCATTTCCTTTGTCCAGCTTCACGCCAGAGCAGGGGCTGGCAGCCCCTGCAACCGGTTTGAACTGGGGTATGCACGAGGACACCAAATGTGCCCCCAGTGCAGGACTTCAAAGCACTCTTGGAGTGCACCCACCCAGCTCCAATCCACCAAGGCCTGTCTGGGAGGTGGTAACCCCTCCCTGAGACAGGAAACCTATTGTCCAGGCCTCCCCTGCCGGAGTTTCGGTCAGCAGCAGGAGGCCAGACTCGTGTCTGTGGCTGCAGCATCCATTTTGTGATGCCAGGGCTCTGTTTAGCTGGTACCGGGTATACCGGTGCTGTCATGTCTTTCCCTCTAGGAGGGTGGGATCATACTCCCACACCAGTTACTGGTGTGGGGGTATGATTCCAAGGTGTTTGACACCAAACACGACATGTTTCCGTGCAGCCATCCCAAAGTTAGCATTTACCGCGAGGATATAATGCACTTCAAAGTATATGGTCAGGCTGCACCACAGACAACCCCGGAGAGGAGATTCCAAGGGCTGCAGAGGGGCTCTGCTCATGCATGGGCACCCTCTCACATATAACCAAGCACCCTGCATTCAGGATTGATAAGGCCTGCCGTAGAGGTGACTGGTTTCTATGTGCAGTGATCGGTGAGATATAGTGAACCTATATCTCTGCAAGGGGTGCATGCACCACCTCACTCAGGCTGCAGTAGCAGTCCTGTGGTGTCATTTTGGATGGCCTTCCAGGGGTGGCACAATACATGCTTCAGCCCCTGGTAGGCCTCTGGGGTACCTATGCCCTGGGTACATAGTATACCATATACTAGGGACTTATAAGGGCACCCCAGAATCCAATCTGAAGTGTACTTAAGGTACATGGAATCAATTTAGAGAGGAAGCAGCTAGGCTGGGGTCCTGGATAGCAGGGCCCCAGCCAGACTAAAGTCGAAAAACAGTGAGACATCAGCAAAAAGTGGGGGTAACCATAAGAGGCAGATCCTACTCTCCTACAGTATCATTGAGACTGATTTTGGGCTTAGACGTGACTTTTCAATAATACTGTGACTGGCTGACTCTAAACCGACATATTCCTGAATGCTGTACAATGATGAATATCGTTTAACATACTTGTTACACTGGCATTGTACATCACACAACAGGCGATGCGGATAACCTCTCTGGTTGTTAACCTCGGACGCAACTTTGCAAAATGGTTTTAAACTGGTTTTAATTTGAATTTTATGTGGTTATGTATAGGCACTATGTCACTAACAGTGGTGGGTGTTTCTGTCCTTGAAATTTATGTATTGTCTGAGTTCTCACTTTTATGTGAATTTGTAATTTTGTATATATTTTTTGTATTTATTATGTTACAGCCCTGAAGAAGTTTACATGTTGTTAACGAAATGCATTAGCTGATTGCTGTAAAGTCTGGAGTTTCTTTTGTACACAAGCAAAATAAAGAAGATATGGAATATGTCAAGTCTTGTTCTGGACTTCACTGCATGAACATTTGTTGTTTGGTGCACCACTCTTTGTATTTTTTGTTACGATGTGGCTATGAGGTCACACCCCTGGGCAGCGGGTGCCTATATTGAGTGCAGATTCCAAGGTTTGAATTTAAAAAATCACTCAAATTTGGGATAAGGGGGTAGAGCAGTACGTTTGGGTTCGCTGCTCGGTTCCCTTTTTTGTAATCGTTTAAAACCGTGTTTAATGATAAAGTCAGATTTTAAGTCACATTTCTGAAAATGCCACTTTTAGAAAGTTGGCAGTTGACTGTTGTGTGTTCCTTCTAGGCAGTGAGACAAAGGAGGACTAGGTGTTGGCAGGTTGGACCATCCTGCCTGGATTGGAGGGGCAGAACTGCTCCCTGCCCAATTACATTTCAAAGGGGCAGCCTCCAGCACACTCACAAAGAACTTAACACCAGCCTATTGTCACCCCAGAACTCTTGTAGCCTGTGCAGGTGAGGGAGGTAAATTCTGGAATTACACGTGGGGGGAGTATAGAAGTTTCTCCCACTTCAAAGCTGGCATCAGGTATAAATATTGGACCTTCAGACCAACTCTTCAGTATACTCCTGTATCTGTGGTAGCTACAGATAAAGGACTGCCTTGCTGCTTGAGGCCTGCTCTGCTTTCTGAGAAGGAAGACTGAAACTGCTCCCTTCAAACCAGACTCAGTGACTCTTAAGGCCATTTGCCTGACCTCCAGTTCTGAGCAACAGGGATAGAAAAAGCACCAGAGGCCTCCCTGCAACAGCCCAGCTGACCTGCTGCACTGGACCTGCCTGGATCTGCACTGGACATGCCTGAGTCCTGCAGGCCTCTGCTGAAGTGAGTCCCTGAACCCCAAGAGGTGCCTCCCCAGGTCATGAACCCTTGGTTGGTATAAAAAAAACCTCCTCCTGGCCTAACTGAAGGGTCCACCAAATCTAGTGCAAATCGACGCAAAGCCCTACAAAGTATCGCAACACAGCTGCAAGCTACATCGGGACCAATGCTGGCCGACATAAAGCCCTGCAAAGCCTCGCCACACAGCTGAAAGCTTCATCACAACCATCGCAGAGAGATGCAAAGCCCCGCAAAGTCTTGCCGCACAGCTTCATCAGAACCAATGCTGTACGATGCAAATCATTGCAAAGCCACGCAGGTTTTGCACCAAGGACAGAAGGTATGGCTCTCAGCGGGCCAAACTTGGTCCTGTACCTGGCCTGCATTCCATCTTGCTTGGTCTGAACTTGTGACTTTGTCCCAATCCAGTGCAACCCGATCACCTCAGTGGGCGCCTTGCGCCTGTTGGCGCTACTTTTATCTAAACATTTCAAGTTCAGTATCTCCATTCCTACTGATTGGATTTTTGACATTTTTGTCTCACATTATTTATTAAATCATAATTTATTTTTCTAAATTGATTTGAGATGTTACTTGTGTCGTGTTTTCACATTATGACTGTTTGTGTGCTGCATAAATACTTTACACTTTGCCTCTAAATTAAGCCTGACTGCTTTTGAGCAGTTACTAGAGGGTTAAGCACAGGTTACTTTAAAGACTTTTGTGGTTCACCCTGACAAGAACTGTGGTTGTTGTTTCTTGAGAAAGGTTTACCCCCCCCAGCCAATAACCTAGCGCCTGATTACAATGTCGGGCGGACCGCCACCGACAGGCCGTCAGTGGCAGTCCACCTAACAGACAGGCTATCGGTCCGACCGCCGAATTTCAATGCAGGCGGTCGGACTGCAGAGGTCGGGTGGAAAGACCGCAGCCTCCAAAAGGATCAAAGTTCTCGTTGGTGTGGCAGTCGGAATCATATCCTTACCATTGGGGCTGTGCCTGCAATGGCACCGCAGTAGGGATTACGATGTCTCTTTCCAACTGCCTTTTTGGCCAGACCACCATGAAAAGGCAGCCGAAAAGGGACTTTGGGGGCCCTAACAGCGCCCAGTTCGCCATGGCCCACTACAAAGTGTCCCTGGGTGCACATGTAGTGCCCCCCCCACACCACATGGTGCCTAGCACACGGTGCATGGATGTGCACAACATGCTTGTGCTGTGGCCCTTTTCCTGGTCTGCAGCACAAGCCCCATTATAAAAAGAACTTTCAGACCACCACCAGGGCGGTCATATTGTAATTGTGCGGTGGGACCACCGACTGATTGATGGGTAGTCTCCTCTCTGCTGCGATGGTGGTTGGTGGTTGTTAGACTTGGCATCTTTGTCATGGTTTCCCCTTACTTTTTGCCTCAACCTCATGTATTTTTGATGCTGTGCTGGATTTTGTTTTTGCTGGCTTAGGTGCTTTGGGTACTTTGCCACTGCTGATCAGTGTCAAAGTGCAAGTGCTCCCTGTGTTAATTGTTGTTACAATTGGATCTCTCTGATTGGCATATTTGATTTACTGGTAAGCCCCTAGTAAAGTGCACTGAAGCGTGCCAGGGCCTGTAAATTAAATGCTACTAGTGAGCCTGCAGCACTGGTTGTGCCACCCACAGTAGCCCTGTAAATGTGTCTCAGACCTGCCACTGCAGTGTCTGCATGCGCAGTTGTAAACTGCTATGTTGACCTGGCAAGTGCACCCACTTGCCAGGCCCTAACCGTCCCTTTTCTTACACGTAAGTCCAGCCGCGGCCCTTGAAGGTAAGAGCGGTGGGGCCGGGTTATATTTAAAAAAGATAAAGTATTTTGGGGATATTACACTTTGAGTTGGTATCTGAGTCACAAAAAATGAAAAAAGGTTTAGCGATCTAATACTCATTGATAGGGATTAATTTGTTTATTCCTTACAGAAATATATGTTTTGTTATTGATTCCTCTGCATTATTTTGTTTCTATATTGGATTCCTTGCCCGGATGAGGTAGGAGTATCAGGGCAAACTCTGATTCTTTTTTAAGACTAGTGGGCCTGCAGCACTGATTGTGCCACCCACATGAGTAGTTCTGAAAAGGTAACTCAGGCCTGCCACTGTAGTGTCTGTGCACAGTTGTTAACTGCCATGTCGACTTGGCAAGTGCACCCACTTGCCAGGCCTTAACCTTACCTTTTCTACATGTAAGGCACTCCTGTGGTAGGCCCAAGGTACCCCCCTGGGCAGGGTGCAGTGTATGTGAAAGGTAGATAGGAAGGTTGACCCTCTTCACTACGGTGAGGGGATAATAAATTCCCCACTTCACCGTTCACCTTTTTAATACCATACAGCTGCCTACTCTATTAAAATTTAATCTGATAACTGTAAAGTTTATTTAAACTTCACTTACTTTTCACAGGCCCCCACTTAGTTTAGAAGTACATCCCTGTCGTCAGGTGAATGCCCGCCCTCTACCAAACCGAGTTTCTAGAGGGCGAGGGCTGCCGATGATGAAGCATGACACCTGGTGGTGTGTGAGGCCAGTCCTTCACTTTTTGTGAGATGTCTACACACACAATTTAACCTTTGAGTACCTTTGGTCACTATACTGGGAGCGGCCCCATTTGTGTTGAACACTTTATGTTGGAGCTGGCCTGCTCCTAGCGCCCCGTGCCTCTGGTTCCCTCCTCCAGTATTTCCCTGGGGTTAGTGTGGTTTCATCAAAGGTAGGACATGTACTGGTGTGTGTGACATGTCATGATAGTGAAATACTGCCAATTTAGTTTTTCACTATCGAAAGGCTATCTTGCCCCATAGGATAGAATGGGAGTTTATTTATAACATCTTATAAATATAACTTCCCATTGGGACAGGATAGAGAAATGAAGTTTAGGCTCTCTGAACTCAGAATTTAATAACACCTCTTTTAGTAAAGATGTTTTTTAAATTATGTGTTTGAAAATGCCACTTTTAGAAAGTAGGCATTTTCTTGTTTAACCATTCTGTGTGCCTCTGCCTGTTTGTGTATTGACTGTCTAGTTTTGGACTGACAGGGGTGGGGGATGTGCATTCACTGTAGACAGGCACTGGGGGGGTTGAGGTGTTCCTGGCCTTTCCTGGATGACTCAGAGCTGGGCTGAATAGACCCTGGTTGAATTTAGAGAGTGGGAGGAGATTTCCTTGCACCTGAATAGGGCCTGTCTCCCATGCACAATGCTGTCTCCACCCCCTCTGGTCATACTGCACCAGTGAGGACAGAGCTGGTTTGGACCGGGCTCAGAAACCCTTGCACAGAGAGAACAAAGACATGTTGGAGTATAAGTATTAGACCTAAAACCCTAGAACTTTAGATCATTTCTGGAATTCAAGAGGAACCTTTGCCAAGGAATAGAGCTGGAGAAACTGAAGGAGAAGTACTGCCCCTTTGCTGTGTGCTGTCTGGGGTTGGCCTGCAGTTCTGATTCTGCCAAGGAAAGGATAAGGACTTTGTTGTGTGCTGTGTCCCCTGCTTGAGGAAGATCTCCAAGGGCCTGTGTGTGCTGGCCTCCTGTTCTGAAGTCTCAGAGACACAAATACTTCACCCCCAGCTGCCCTGAGCTTCCTTGCTGGGAGTTCTGACCTGCCAAGAGGTGCCTGTGACTGTGTTGGGCCTCTGGAGGTTGTTCCTGCTGTTGGGAGCTGGAAAAGCAACGCAACTACAAGAAAATCAATGCATCGCTCTTCTTGCGGCTGTGCGAGAAGAATCTCCATGCATCGCCGCGCCGCTGCCAAAACCAACGCAGTGCCTGTCGCTTCTGCAAGAACCGACGCATCTAGGGAGCGCGGCTGAATAAACCGACTCAGCACCGCTCGATGCCGCCGCATCACTGCCTCATCCTGAATTTCCACGCATCGTACCTGTGCGGCAAGTTTACGCGACCTATCACCCGCGGACCAGAACAGTCTCGGGATCAACGCATCACTTCCCTCTACAGACTGGATTCGAGGCATCACTTCTCCTGCGTGCAGCAGAACTGTTGCATCGCCTCTTCATCGTCTCAGGAACTGACGCATCTCTTTGTTTTTCGACGCTTCCCAGAAACCCTTGCACAGAGAGAACAAAGACATGTTGGAGTATAAGTATTAGACCTAAAACCCTAGAACTTTAGATCATTTCTGGAATTCAAGAGGAACCTTTGCCAAGGAATAGAGCTGGAGAAACTGAAGGAGAAGTACTGCCCCTTTGCTGTGTGCTGTCTGGGGTTGGCCTGCAGTTCTGATTCTGCCAAGGAAAGGATAAGGACTTTGTTGTGTGCTGTGTCCCCTGCTTGAGGAAGATCTCCAAGGGCCTGTGTGTGCTGGCCTCCTGTTCTGAAGTCTCAGAGACACAAATACTTCACCCCCAGCTGCCCTGAACTTCCTTGCTGGGAGTTCTGACCTGCCAAGAGGTGCCTGTGACTGTGTTGGGCCTCTGGAGGTTGTTCCTGCTGTTGGGAGCTGGAAAAGCAACGCAACTACAAGAAAATCAATGCATCGCTCTTCTTGCGGCTGTGCGAGAAGAATCTCCATGCATCGCCGCGCCGCTGCCAAAACCAACGCAGTGCCTGTCGCTTCTGCAAGAACCGACGCATCTAGGGAGCGCGGCTGAATAAACCGACTCAGCACCGCTCGATGCCGCCGCATCACTGCCTCATCCTGAATTTCCACGCATCGTACCTGTGCGGCAAGTTTACGCGACCTATCACCCGCGGACCAGAACAGTCTCGGGATCAACGCATCACTTCCCTCTACAGACTGGATTCGAGGCATCACTTCTCCTGCGTGCAGCAGAACTGTTGCATCGCCTCTTCATCGTCTCAGGAACTGACGCATCTCTTTGTTTTTCGACGCTTCCCATCTCTGCAGCTGTTTGGCCTTGTGAATTTTGTCACAACTACAGGTACTTTGCGAGAAATCACGCATCCATAGATTTCAATGGGCCAAGTTGTTTGAAACCTTTTTGAAGTCATATTCTTATTACGTATATGTTGGATTTTTGTCATTTTGGTCTTGTAGAGTTTAGATAAAGATACTTTATTTTTCTAAACTGGTGTGGTGTCCATTTGTGGTGTTTTGAGTACAAATTCTTTACACATTGCCTTTGGGATAAGTGTGTATCCCCCTTACCCTTACTAGAAGCATGGGTGCCGATTTGGACAAAGGTACCTACCTCTGCCAACTAGAGACCCCTATTTCTAACAGTTGTCCAACCTACTGCCATCGTAATAAGGGCCCTAACTTCTCACAATTAGTATGTGAATCATTCTCCTCCTTGCCTGACAAACTAGAAATGGTACTAAAATATTTGTTGTCAGGTTGCTACTAACCCTAGAGAATTCCAATGAGGTTTAGTTAACAGAGTGACAGGCAAACTGAAGCATGGTCAAAATTCTTATAAAATAAGTATTGTTTCTATACATTTAACCATGAATTAAAATTACACTAGAAACAAAATACAGCACAAATGCTAATTCTAATTACAGCATTGAAACATCCATGATTTAAAATATACCCAAAAGGCTTTAATAGGTTTTAGCTGATCCATTTGCTGCTATTCTGTTAGATGTTGACACATTTCTATGTGTCTGTGACGAAATAATTCATAATCCAAACAAATATTGTTTTTGAATAATAAACTGTACAATGAATATCAGACCTTAATTAAGTTAATCTAATAAACTGGATAATTTAAACAAGTATCTTATTGCATTATCTGCTCATCAAATTACCTTTCAGGAATTAGCTTATTTATCTCTGTAGAGGCTTAGTCACAGCTTAAATTAGGAGTTCTTTCTTCAATAGCTTAACAAACTATTTTCCTACAGACAAAGATATAGGAAAATCAATAGAATCCTGATACAAAAGCACGCCTTGCCCAGGCCAGATGCAGAGTCCATTTACTGGGACTGCAGCCACAGTGGTAAACCAAGGATGAATATCACTGAGTGACATAGAAATTCCGTAGAAAAAAGAAGATCGAAAATGAATACTGAAAACCAACATTCAAAGGCAGCCTGGGTGATTGAGTTATGATAGATGAGCCCATACCTATGCAAATCAGTAGCAAAACTCTTGTGAGTGAAAAAAGGTGAAGTGGAAAAAAAAAGAAGCAAAAGTATCAGAAAGGATGAAAGATCCTCCCCATGAGCATTGGGCACAAAGAGGGTTACATTTGGTAATTTATGGCTGTAGCTTCCACTATAAAAAATAGTATGCCGCCTGCACATTAAAGAGCAGAGAGAGACCTGCTAGCAGGCAAGTGCAGTGAGTAACTGCACCTGCCTGTCGAGAGATGTCCCCCCCCCCCCTCCAGAGGGCTGCCCTCTGCAGGCGCACTGAGAGTGTGCCAACTTTTTGTGGTGCACTGTCAGTGCCCCTCCTAAGGGACTGTCTGCCTCTGCACCATCATACATAATACAGTACAGGCACAGAGGCATAGTGATTCCATTTTTACATGGGGCCACATTCCCATGCACACAAGTGAATGCCCTCTGGAGATAGCGATGGCACTTCATGTGCGCCGGTGCTATCGATATTACAGAAGGGGCTGCACAAGCGTTTATGGTCTCTACTCTAATACCATTGTGCCCCCGGGATGCAAAAAGCAGGTGCACACGCCCGTTGTGGTCCCCCCAAACTCCACGGGCACCATGTGTCATATGGCTCCAAATGTGCAGAAAAGTGTTGAGATACACCTAGGTGTGAAAATAAATATACATATGAGTAAATAACCATATGTATATTTATCTTTGGGAATCAACCACTTTTTTGCTATTTAACATTTCCAAGCATAGATTTATACTTGGGTGTAGATGTGTCTCAGCCCTCTCAAATCAGGAGTTGGAGCCTCCTACAATTAGATTTATGAGTGTAAATATACTGCTAGCTACTTTCCACATGCAGGTGAACATCTTAACCGGTGTGGCCGCGATCCTACTGTGGGAAAATATTTTAAAAATGATTAAACTTCATTATTCTTTTAAAAAAAAACTATTACAAATATTTATTGTAAAGTCAAGATTACTGCTGAATTGTTGATTTTAGTCTAGAACTAATAAAATAAAATTTACTATACAATAACTCATATTAAAGATAGTTTAAATAATTAATTAATTTAAATATTTTAAATAATAATTTTTAAACAATAATTTAATAATTCCCACCCTCACTACTATTTTCATTTGTATTATCTATGTAGTAAATGTTAACAATGTAAGTTCTTATTATTGACATCATTTTCTTTACATTAATTTTGTCATGAGTGATGTCATATGTGAGGCCATAAGCAGTGCATGATCGGGGCTCAAGTTATAGTTAGTGCGGCTAACTATAACTGGTGAATTTCTGGGGTTATTTTTGCTCAAAACGTTAATGTTGTCATTGACAAATTCACCTAACTATAACGTTACTTCAATCTTTGTTTTTCTCAGTGAGTGTGTGTGTGTGTGTGTGTGTGTGTGTACTCTCCACCTGCTCCAAGTAGACCGACCATGACCCATGGGTAGTGGAGCGTGAGACTAGAGGAGCACGCCAGTTACATATTCCAAATACTCAACACCTTAAACGCTCACTCAAGCAGTCTCCATCATACATAAATATCAAATGACATAGACAAAAGACCCAAGTACAGGTGTAAAGTGAAAGAGCAACTCTGACTGGCACCATCTTGGAACGGTAAAGAAATATAATACAAATGATGTGCATAATTTAAAATCATCCCCTTTTGTATCGCTTTGGTCGCCCTAAGTTGGCGGGGGTATGCCCAGACGTGGGTCCCTTGCTCACTTTGCCACTGGATTCAAGCAAGCCTGGCTGATGACGGCTGAAATGCCAGAAACCGGTCCTAGGATGCTTGTTTCCGGTCCAGGGAAGACATGGCTTGGCAGTTCGGGCTGGACTGTTCCCATGAGGCACAGGGTCAGACTGATTTGCATATGGCCATGTCTGAACTGGGGTGGTGGAGTGAGCTAAAGAATGATGATGGATTAAACCCAGATCAGTTGACTGGGGGTGAGTGTTTGATTGGCTCAAGCGCTCCGTCCATCAACCCCTTTGTATCGCTTTGGTCGCCCTAAGTTGGCGGGGTATGCTCAGACGTGGGTCCCTTGCTCACTTTGCCACTGGATTCAAGCAAGCCTGGCTGATGACGGCTGAAATGCCAGAAACCGGTCCTAGGATGCTTGTTTCCGGTCCAGGGAAGACATGGCTTGGCAGTTCGGGCTGGACTGTTCCCATGAGGCACAGGGTCAGACTGATTTGCATATGGCCATGTCTGAACTGGGGTGGTGGAGTGAGCTAAAGAATGATGATGGATTAAACCCAGATCAGTTGACTGGGGGTGAGTGTTTGATTGGCTCAAGCGTTCCGTCCATCATCCCCTTTTGTATCGCTTTAATTTAAAATCATAACATAAACATAACCAGAAGAAAACATTCAAATGTCAATCTGACAAATAGAAAAACAGCCCTCTCAAATAGCATTACATGAAGATATGTCTGTTCATTTCAATTCAACCCCTGCATCAAATGATAAATATGAGGAAAGTGAACAAGTTAATCTACACATTAAATACATGGGATGAGGTTGCGATCACACACCGAAACCAGAGTGGATACTAGTGGAAGTGTAGATGCAAATACAAACATGTATGTATATTTTCTAATGACATGATGTCAGTCAAGGGTAATCCATATGCATAAATAAATCATTCTCTATCATAGCAGACATTTCAAATGTCCAACAACATCCAAATGAATGTTCATAATAAGGCCCAACTGGGCAAATCCCACATTCCTGCATCAAGTCTACCATGACTAATATCCAATCTCTAACAAAGCATATTACCTGTGCACATCATACATGTAAAATCACAGGCTGCCCAATTCTGGCACAAGTCCAGTGGAAAAAAACAGTAAAAACAAACGATGAAGAGACAAAGAAGAGAAATAATCATATCTGAGTCGTAATGTGATGACACCACCTTGTGAGTTAGAAGAAAAGGTAAGGGAACCCGTCACGTTCCATCATGACTCCTCGTGGCCCATTCCTTTCCTCCTAAAATAAAATCAAACCTATAAAAAAATTAAAACCCAGACAGCAGCCAGAATTCAATGTACGGAGCCTAATTTGCAATAAATCATTCTTCACCCAGAAGCACCCTGAGCTCTTCTTCAGTGTTAAAACTTCTGAGACTTTTAGTTTCTAAGTTAATAATATATTCTGACTCTTTTCTTCTGTGTGTCTGTGTCCAGTTACCTCCCCTGCTTTCCATAGGTATCTGTTCAATGGCAAAAAAATCTAATTTTAGATCTGTCCCTAATGTGTGCCTTATTGAAGTGTATCGCTGCAGAGTAATGTGGGTCATTGTGATCAATGAGCCTCATGTGCTTCAAAATCCGTTTCTTAACCATATGAATAGTACTCCCCACATATCTTTTATTGCATGGACATGTTGATATATAAATCACCTATTGGGAACTACATGTAAGAAATTGCTCAATGTTTTTGATGCCTCTACCATAGGTAACCCTCATATTCCTTCACACTGGGCCTGTTCTTATATGCTTTACACCTGCCGCAGGGATAAAACTATTCAGTTTGTGTTCTTTGGCCCCATTGATGAGAGAGATATCACTGTGTACCAGACTATCTCTTAGGGATCAACTTTTAAGGTATGTAACATTGGACTTGTGGGGTCACATTTAACAATGTTCCAATTTTTCTGGATCACTTTCCGTACTGTGTGGGAGCAAGCATTGTATGTCATGATCATGAGTGTGGCTACAAAATTCTCCAAATCATTGCCTGCCCTCTTGTCAAAAAAGATCTTAGTCATGTCAATCTCATTAACTCTATCAATGTCTCTCTTGAGAACCCATTCAGGGTACTCCCTATCCTTAAATCAAGTAACCTTCACCCTGGGTTTATTTTGGTAGGCCTCATCTGTATTGCAGTTCCTTTTGGCCCTCAGCAGTTCCACAAGTGGAATTCTCCATTTGGGAGTGTCCGGGTAACTAACGAGGGCATGAAGGAGACTTTTGCTTGCCGTGGGCTTTCTGAAGAGTCTTCTTTTAATTTTGTCATTTATCACTTCCACAATAACATCCAGGAATTTTGTTCTCATGGCACTGATGTTTTATATAAAATCTAGACTGAGGACCACAATGCAAGACACCTTGCTGCACTGCATGAAAGGGAGAGGGCAGGAATGCATCATATCTATAAAGATATGGAGCTTTCATGCTCTCTCCTTGTGCTGGCTCAGTTTTGGCTGCCTAGCGCCAATACAAGCTAAATTGTTTTTGTGCAGGAAGGGACACCTTCCTGCACAAAAACAGTCCTTTGGGACATTTCCCTCTTTTTACCTGTGTTGCAGAATGCAGCACATGTAGAAAGAGGAAAAAACAAAATGAAAAAAAGATATTTCTCTTTGCTGCGGCTCCTCTAGGTAGGTGTAAAATGTTGACACATTCCCAAGTCTACGACTCATGGTAAATCTGGGAATGCACCAAAATCCATGGGTGGATGCGTGGAAACACCCACGCTCCACCCATGGAATACCTCCTTGGGAAACAATAACGCTCCAGATTTACCAAGCACTGCAGGGCCACACAAGGTGGTATTACTTGGCTTGGTAAATCTTATCTAGGATTTGCATTGCCCTTGCATTACCTTGCATGGCGCAAGTGTGACAGAAAACTTTGAAAATATGGCCCTGATTTTATTTCTCTTGAATGTATCAACAAACTCCATAGCTGAGTTCTCAGATACTCTCCAGATAATAAACAAGTTGTCTATGTATCTGGGCCAGAGGACAACATGCTGCATATCACCCGTGGTCACCTCATTGCTGGACACCTGCTCCTCCCACCAGCTCATGTAGATATTAGCAAACCTGGAGGTGAATCAGGTACCCATTGCAGGTCCAAGGCACTCTCTGTATAAAGTACCATTTTAAAAAAAAAATATTGTTTTTAAATAATATCAGATCATATCAATCACCAACTCTGTATGAGCCAAACATCTTATCAGTCTGGCTCCAAGGAAATGTCTGCGTGCATGTAGGCCCACTTCATGTTTGATAATTGTATAGAGGGAACTCACATCCTGTGTCATGAGCAGAAAATCAAGAAAGGCTAGCTAAAAAGTCCCATAGGATAGAATCTACCAATCAATCATCTATCTATCTATCTATCTATCTATCTATCTATCTATCTATCTATCTATCTATCTATCTATCTCTCTCTCTCTCTCTATATATATATATATATATATATATACATATATACACATGTACATATATATACATATATATGCATATACATATGTTTTAGTACGTTACTGTATATAGTGGACCCTTCAAACCTTATTGCACCATGCATTACAAGTGACACAGTTTCTTAGCTTTTTCTGCAATTTATGTTGTAACGTGCATGTACAGGATTGATTTTATATTTTGTTTTCATTTACCTGAAGTCAAAATCATGCATGTTATAAGATGGCCGCCGATTTCCGAGAATTTTGTGCGAGGTGAATTTGTTGTAATTTCTGTGTGAACAAGACAGTCCTCAGTCAAAACGCGTTATGAGATTAAATCAACTTCATTGTGACCCTCCTGAGTGTGCACCTCTTTACAGTGTTTAATGATTTAATTTGTCCGGCACTCTCCGCCGGCAGAGCGCACCACCTCTCCATGGGCCCCGGGTTTAGGAAGGGGCATTTTTCTGGAAAGGATATAGGAACTGGAACTCGCCTGTGGTGTCAGACTGGACTGGACCAGTCAGCCAGCGCACTAAAGGACTAGTGGGGTTGAGGGAATACCTCTAAGGTACCCTCTAGGTGCCTGTCTTAATAAATCCATCACTGGAATTAGTGTGGGTTTATTCATACGAGGTGTTCAGTATCAAACACCATAGGTTTCAGTGAAGCCATTATGTAGCTGGGAAACTCATTTCGACCAGTGCCCAATGCATACCTTAAGATAACTTAAGGTTCCCTTGCAATATCCAGCAATGCGACAAGACATTAAAGGGGCAAATCCGCTCATGCAGATATGTCCTCTCCTGTGCTACAATGCACCCTGCCTTAGGGCTCCAAGGCCTGCTGTAGGGGTGACTTACATATAGCTCATGCAGTGTCTTTGGCATGGCACACAGGAGTGTGCCATGTCATGTTTTTTAAACATGGTTTGCACCATGTCACGGAACCTGCAATGGCAGTCTGTGTGGAATTTGTGTTTGTGTCCCTCAGGGTGGCAAAAGATTTGCTGCAGCCCTTATGGACTCTTTTTAGTGCCCATGCCCTAGGTACCTGGGGTACCTTTTGCTAGGGACTTACAGGGGTGCTAAAGCCCTTAGCAAATTGTGAAACAATCAGACATCACTTTTTTTCACTGAAGTCTGGTTAGCAGGCCTCAGTGCACTGCCAGAGTGGAAAACTAGCTTTCAGCAGCTAAAAAGGGGGTAAAGAGTGGGGAACAACTGCAACAACAACCCAGTTTCCTACAAGAATAGCATTTTAAATGAGCACATGACTCTGGTATACAACGTTTATTTCAAAATGTAATGAGGCACCTAGGCTCACTCATGTCAGCAATAAATGCACATTAGGTAATTAAAGTTAATCGAAATGTATGGGCCATTCTGCTAACCATAAATATAAATAAATATGGAGAATAATATATTAAAGCGATATGCGGAAATAATGAATAAATCAACAGTAAATCATGCAGGCTATGGCTACACAGGTCACAGATTAACATATTATTCAAGCACAAATAAATGATGATGATGACATGGCATCATCACCCTAGTCCTGGTGTGTTGATTTAATTGACCACCCAATCTAAGTAATAAAGAGTTCACGTCGGTGTTTAGGAATGGGCACACCTATCAAAAACTCCAGGAGCATCCCTTTCATTATGCAAATAGATCAGTGTATTTTTATTTTGAATGCATAACATAATTGCTCCATATGGAACTTATATAGTTCTTTGCTTGTGCAACGTGTTGGTTATAAGGAGTGTTTCCCTTCATATTAGATGCTCAGATTTAAGTGGCATACCAAAACTTAGAACGCAAAGCCACCAACTTTGTTCTTGACTGTTGAGCGAAAGCTGACTCACAATTACATAAGTCAAGTAAACAGTTTGCAGCAACAAACTTGTTTGCAGGCCCCAATAAAGCTGACAAAAATGTTATTATAGATACTTCATTTAATAAAGACAAAGAAACCTATTCACAAACTGAATTTTGTGGTATGTAAAGTACTACAAAACGCTATTCACAAACCTGCAAGTGTAAATCTCAACTTCCATCACTCTTATTTTTTTATGGGCAGATCCACACCCATATATGTTTACTGCTTACTACTAAATGTGGGAGGGACCAGGGGATAGCTAAAAAAAGCGGCATACTTGCTAATAAATGGGAATGGTTTATGGTGGACTAAAGAGGGGCTTAAGGAGGGCTAGCAAGGGGTTTAGTGAGGGTCATCCACCCACCCACCCACAAAAGAGTAATCCCATTGTTATTCACAAACTGCACTTCTAAAGTTGCTACAGACAAAAAGGAGCCCAAGATAGTAGTATAATACTTCAGTTCAGAGCTGGAGTAAGACCAGCACCACGGATGGCCAACCATTGGTACTGCAACAACCTCCAATAGAAAATGATAGAGGAAGGGGCCTCAAATTAAACCCCAGAGGGGTTATAAGTGTAAATAAATATAATTTAATGCAAAAAAATCGAAAAATAAACAAATATTTATTAATTAATTACATAAAATATTTTAACAATATTTTTGAGTTTAGAAACTTAGGTAACATTAATTTTTAACTACAGATAATCAAATTACTTTTGGTTATTTCTACATATCACTTTTAATAACTGTTCATGCATAATAAACAAGCATTTGCAATGCAATCGGTCTCGCCTTTGGGACCTTATATGTATATGTATATGTATTTAGCTATGCAGCACATTAGCCTGGGTGCTGAAACATCTACTGTTCTTGAACATGGAGGGAAAGTAACCATTAAACTGCGTGACACGCCAGGTATGGGAACACATGGAGAGAAATATTGCACTGCTGATGCGGACAACATACCCCTAGACAAGTAAAATATAACAATATAGGGCTTAGGCGTGTGTTAGTAACACATTAACATAACATTAGCATTTCCATACCGTTCTGAAGACCATCAGAGCAGCAAAGGGCCCAACAGTATTCCAATATAACAGCACGCTTCAAAATGTACTGTAGTCTACTGCTTTATTTAACCCTCGACAGTAGTAAAATAATGACTAACCCCAAAGGACATGTATTTTAAAAGCAACAGCAATTAACTTGTAGCCTATGTGATTTATGCGAGTGGTTCCAAAAATATCAGCTAACAATAGCAAGTTAAGCGCATTACAATGCAGACTTGTAAAATACAAAACCAACGGAGTTGAATAAGCAGGCAACAAAATGTGTGACGTGGAATAGGCACAACACAAGCAAATTTTATAAACACACGAGGCAGTAATGAGAACCTTAATACAATTTTTCACTTCACTACTTTTTATGCTGTATAGGAAATGGGAGCGATACTAAAATGAAAATGCTTAACACTTGCATTCCCAAAACAATTAAGTTACACATATTCAACTGCAACACCCCCACCAAGTTACTTTTCCATGCATTCTGATGGTCATTTGCAACACTCCACAAAGCGCATAAACACAATTTCGCCTCACCTTCCACTCATCACCCAAGGGATCAGCAGGAACTTCAGTGGCCATGCGCTTCTCATAGAAAGTTCGGAGTTTGCGCTCATCGTCAACTTCGAAGAGCTTTTGGCAGCCAGTGGCCGGGAAGGAGATGTTGAGCTAATGCACACAAAAGACATATTATTAATGAAGACTCACTGAATTTGCTCACTTACTCGCAGTCCACGCCAACCCATCCCATGCAGCTTCAGCACAATCCAACGCGAAACCTTGCAGTCACAACTGTCACAGAAAACTAGATGTCTCACTAGGCAGAAAGCTTGCGTTTTGATGAGGATCGCAATAAATGAAGGTGGCGTACTGGTCCGAAGCTTAAAAACACGTGGCATTCAACTGCCACTTGCCCACATTGCAGCCAAGATGACAGACACAAGCCGTCCATTGTTGACAATATTTAAGTTGTGGCAAACAAAAGTGCCCTGGTAGGTGTTCATGTCACATATGTCCACATGTCTAGCCGAGATGGCCAGCGTGCGTATATAACACGCCAAAGAACTTTTGCAGAAGAGAGAAACGCTTGCCTGGCGACTTGCATGTGGATGTTAAAAAGATTAATACTTTGACAGAACACCAAAGAAGGGAACATTGAATTTACAGCTCAAGGGAAAACGAAGATGCTGTCACTATACCATTATATGCTATAATATGGTACTCGCCTTAACGTTGCCATTGGTCACCGATCCAACAAAGCAGCTCTGTAAATACTACATTACCAAGTCACACGCTGGACAAGCATCTGTTCTAAAAGCCGGGCGTATACTTAAAATGCAGGATGACACGCTGATGTCACCGTGGCAGATCGGGTCTACGACAAGCCTTGCCTACAGGTAAGTGTGCACATTGCAGTATACCAATGCACCTTGCTGCATTAAGCGCACGATCTGCAGCCCCCTAGCTCTACTGTCCCATGCTGAGACCTCCTGTTGAACGGTCTGCTCCCGCCATGGGATCGGTCTGCAGCCTGTGCCTTGGACTACGCTGTAAGTCCCCTAAGGCCCTCGGATATCACCCTCAAGACCAACACAACCCTCTGAGCACCACATTTCCTGATTCCGTATGGGTCTTGGCTGCCAGGGTCTGCTGCTCACCTTCATCCTCGCAGCTCGCCTGAGATCCGCCGCCGGAAAGAGAAACAACTTCCGCCCAGAAAATTCGCATATTACCGACTGACTGCTTCTGTGATTATTTAATGGCTCCCTGTGAGGCTTCATATTTGAGCTGACCCTGTCGCCTGCTGCAGCTGTTGTCGGAAGTCCTTCAATAGCTCCTCTATGCCGGACACCTAAGCCTGGAGCTGGGAGAGCGGGCCGCTTTGTCTTCAGAGGCCCTGCACTCGCCGGGTCTCCAGTAGCAGCAGATAAACAAGGAGCGCCGACCGGTGACTGAACAGGCCGGCTGCCGCTTCGCTGCTTGTGCTGTCTCTGCCTCCCACAGTGATTTGTAAAAACGCCACTGTTTTGTCATGCATGCGTACGATGTAAGGCATCACGCGCATGCGAGACAAAGAGTGCAAATCCAGCCACCAATCATAAAACAAACAAGCATTGAAAATGCAACAGGACTCGTATTTACACGAGCCCTATTGCATTTTAAACGGAAGTGCGGGCATTAAAGAAGGCATGAATGGGAAGTGGTGGGGGGGGGTGGTTGTGGTAAAAAAAAATTACGGACTGCGGGAGGGAACGGGGAGAGGCAGGGGAACAAAACGGTTTTTAAAGTAAAGGGGCTGATAGCCTCGGAAGAACAAAAATGACGACATGGCCGTCGGGAGGCGGGAGTAAGAAGCCAAAAACCAATCACAATGCTGAATTAATGATTGAAGCCAATGAAAATTATGGACGGAAAGTGGGTGGAGCTTCCCCCAGCTATAGTGTATACTGCATGCCTCGCAAAGCGAACAGCGCGTTGCGCTGCAACGCTATGCGAGACCTAAAAAGGTACTGTTACTACAGATAGGCATTTATTTATTATTGTAAAGAATAGGTTTCATTCAAATTTAAATTAATAGCGCAGTGACATTTCTTTATTTGATTTACCTTTAAAATAAATATATAAAATGAATTTACATTAATATATAACATAAAAATATTTTTGTTAACTTTTTTAAATCAAATAAACTTTTTTACTTTTCCCTATATTTTACCATAGGGAGACTCTACAGGTGGGGTGGAGATCTTTTCTTGCCTGTGGGAGCTCACTGTCAAGGATGCATTCTATGGGCATGTTGGGGTAGACAGTTGCCCTTCTCTAGCCAATTAGCCCCTTCCATTCAAAGGATACCATGGCCATGGAATAGACAGATTGCAGCCGATGTACATTCCTGACCGTTCTAACCTGTCCTGGCAGATGCTAGTGCCTTCTCTGGTTAATTAATCCCCAGTCTACACTATTCACCTCTGTGGAGTGTCCACTAGTACTCCCCTTCTCCTTATATACTTTACACATTGCCTCTAAAATAAGCCTGACTGCTTTTGTGCCAAGCTACCAGAGGTTAAGCATAGACTAATTTAGTGACTTTTGTGGTTCACTCTGACAGGTTTGTGGTTGTTGCTTGAGAAGGGAATTTACTTCCTTCAACCAATAACTCAATTTATCACATCAGTGACAGCAGTGGGATACAGTGCTTGTGTTTGTACAGTACCATTTGATGATTTTGTGTAACACTGAAATCCCATATAAATAAGTTAATATTAGATTTGACCTGTTTTTTTAATTCTCCTTTTTTTCTCTCGTTTATTTTTCCAAATTGGAACCCTACCTCATCTTTTTGCACTTGGGACTATTTGTTGTTGTTCTTGTGATACCTTTCCAGAACTATAATGGATCCCAACTGCCTACCATACCACAATATGAGGGAGCTGAAGGAATTCTGAAAGGAAAGGGGCATAGCCGTGATGAAGGGGTCCACTAAGCAGGACCTTCGGGTAGCCCTATATGCTTTTGAGGAAGCGGGCTTCAACAGAGGACAAATAGGGTGATGATCCTTAGAATGATGAAGAGGAGAAGGAGGGAAAGGACTTGGCAATTGCTCCACGGGAGAGATGAGGGCCACAGAGATTAGGTCCCCTACTGGTCCAATACAGGAAGCAGTGTATCCTTTCTAAACCTGTCTCCTGAAGAGTTGAAGGCCAGACAGGCTGAGAGTGACCTGAAGTTGCATCTAGCCAGACTGGCTGCTGAAGAGAGAAAGGCTGAGGGAGAAATAGCCTCAGCGAAGGAGCAGGCTGAGGCAGAGCAAGCCTTGACCAAGGAAAGAGTCAAGGCCGAAAGTGCCATGGCAGAAAAAAAGATGTTGATGTTGTAGGCTCATCAACCTAGCCTTAGGGAGCTGGACCTATAGCTCAAACAAGCCTCAGAGTCCTGCAGAAATGGTGACAGTGATACTCCACTGCCCAATGGAGGCAGAAGGATCCACATTTCCCATGGCCTAGTGGCTAACTTTTTTGTGGGGGACGGCATTGACAAGTGATTTGAGGCCTATGAGGTTGCCCTAGAGATACACAAAGTCCATAAGGAGGACTGGGGAGCTAATCTCTGGAGGCAAATTCCCGGAGAAGGGAAGGATGCACTGTTAGCCCTACAGAAAGGGGACAGGATGAGGTAAACATTCATAAGGGACACCCTTATCAAGAAATATGGTTTCACATCTGAAAAGTACAGGCAGAAGTTTAGGTACAACAAGAAGTTAACCCAACAAACCAGGTTGGATTTCGTGGACTATTTTGTAAGGCCCTGGCTGGTTGGGTGAAGAACAGTGATGAGCATGATTGCAAGGGGCTGTACAATTTGTTTGCCAGAGAGCACATGTTCAGCAATTGTTTTCCAGAGCTGCACCAACATCAAGTGAGCAGTAAGCTCACTGATCCGAGGGAGTTTGCTAAGGAGTCAGACCGCCAGCTCAGCATCAGTGTCCACAAGACAGTACCTTTGAGTAACTCACGAAGGGTGGTTCAGATTACACCCAGAAGAGTGAAGCAGCGGTCCAGGGTGACACAGACAAGTCCCAGAATAAGGGGTCGATTACGATATTGGTCGGAAAACATTCCGACCAAATCGGTTTCAGAATGGTTTCCGATTGACTCAGGTTTGGGGACTCCGACTTGTTGTATTCCGCTTTGGATGTCCGTATATAGGTTTTCCTGACACATGTCCTTATATAGGCACAATTCGCATTGCCGTTATATGGGCATAAGATCCCAGTCCTTATTTAGGCATTAGCCATGCCATCCAAATACAGGCATGGTCACCTACATCCGTCCACCCCGACGTCACAACGAGTTCTTAGAAACCGGACCCATAAGCTCTTGGGAGTTCCCCTAGCACAGGATTATTGATTTCTCCAAGAACTAATTTATTATGCATGAACCGCTATTCCTTAAGGGTTCATTCCTGACGTTTTCCTCTGCCCAACTTTGCGTCAATGCTAACATTCCAAGGCACCTACCAGGTATAAATATACCTTCCCTTGCCCAAGCAAGTAGGAGGAGACCTCGACTTTAGAGGAGCCCGTGTCCCGGCCTGACGCACTGACAAGAGACGCTGTCATCCCTGCTCGCAGAGAATCCAGCTTCCAGTGTTCTGACTGCCTTCGCGGGGTGTTAGAGTTCGAGACCCGGAAAGAGATTCCCACCTCTCTCATTCTCAAGGTATGGAGCTGACTAGAACCTAGAGGGACTCTTGGCATACCAGACTTGGTACCTTACACTACACTTAGGTTAGGTACACTGGGGTAGAACTAGTTAGAGAAGCATCTTATGAGTACTCGCATTTTTAGCTTATGTTATTTATGTATATGAATATATGTGTCATAGCTAAAAGATAATGCTAGCGCAGTATTATTTCTTTCTACTGCTTACGCTGTACTTAATATATCTTGCATACTGTCTTATGATTGTAACAGCTCATATCTCTTACACAAGAAACAAGACTGTTCAATAAATCCTTTTATTGAAACGCCTGTCTATTCTTTCTGTGTAACCCTGAAGAAACTAAGCATGCACGATTAGCTGAATGAAACTGTTATCTGTTGTTTCCACGATTCTGAGAGTGTTCCGATTCTAAAGGGAAACAAAGTTGTCATGTTTATGCGGTTGCCAGAAACTACTCCCTTCTTGTTTACAAGGAGTTTCTAGTGGCCTCTGAGTTAGCTGGCACAAAGTAATTAAGTTTAATATACTCGATAGGGGCATACTGACCTCAGTCCTATGTCAAACCTATAGGGTATAATATTCCTATGCGCAGAGCCTATTAGGGAAATAGGAACTACACTACATGGCGCCCAACGTTTGGTAAGGCACTAATTTAACGCTAGATACTGAGTAACTCAGTCGTGCTTTTCTCAGAGACCCCTACTCACATACTCCATAAGACGTCTGGAGTGGGTAGGGTTAAGTATCCACCAAAGCTGAATAGGACAAAAATCCTATATATTAGCTGTATGGTTTGTTCAACGTTGAAGGATACAGTGTTCCAAAATATTGTGCACCTTATCTTTCCTTGAAACTTGTTCTGCATTTTTTCAAAAATGTCCTTGAACGGGGATGCAAACACCGAGAACGGTGTAACTGCGGCTGACCCAGTCGTAACAGCTTTTAATTTTACAGGTTTAAATGAAACCGATGAGGGTGTTATACACATCCCTCCAAACTTAAGGAGAGCCATCACTCTAAAACTTATAAAACACGGCCTAACACCAAGAGGTGGTAGAGCAGTTTTCGTGATAGAGGCACACGAATCCTTTCAGACAGAGTTATTCTATTCATGGATTGTATTCCCAGAATCAAATCCAATAACGAAAGTATTTCACTTCTTTAAAGAAGATGAACCACCAGAGGAACATATTCCCTTCGAGGATATTGAAATTCCACTCACATACCAGGAGCATAATCTCTGGTTTAAAGGCGCCCTAAAACATCACAAAAACATTACCAGGCTCGGTCCACTAGGTAGACCAGGAGCAACATGGCCGATTCTAGCCGGCTACACACCACATCCTGACATTGAAGAGATGTCAGACGAGGAATTACTTACTCAACTACAAGAGTTAATAAAAATTTACAGACAATTAGCCCAATATGTCATGCAGACTTTCACAGTCCAACCACCTATAACCATTCCAAATCAAACACCCCAACAGGGGTATACACTAAAAATTACTCCACAGACTTTACACGCAGTCATGGGTAAAATGCCCACAAAACATGAACAAATTCCATTCTGGATAGCTCAAAAGATTACTCAAATCGAAGCATTATTTCCAAATACTAGCCCTTATGAGAAACACAGAATCCTAACAATCTGTTTACCAATGGGGATCACACCACAACTGGAAGACTGCACCACTTGGGGCACAGTCTTTGCTGCCATCTATACTAAAACACATGGTGTTCCATCAATTGCAGTAATACCAGATGTCCTGAAACAAATTCAAAACGAATACGGGGCAGAACCTGCTCTGAATTTAGGTATGAAATTACTGAAAAACTTCGACCAGGTCTCAACAATAATAGTATCTAATATTAAAGGGGAGGCAGCATCAGTGGCGATCCGCCAACGCTGAAGGGAATTTGATGTAACAGAACATCAACATGAACTACTCAGAATAATAGAACAATCTTATGCAGAATTAGGCAGAGATAGTTTGGGTGGAAAACCTTTGAAGCCAAAACTATCTGAAAGTCCTGAGAAGGACTCTATTAAACAAACTCCTACATCTTCTAAAAAGAAGTGGGAAACTAATAAACAAAATTCAAACGAGACACGTTCTCAATCCCGAGGTAGGTATTCTCAAAAGGAGCCCTCTGAAAGGAGGTATAACCTCAGGAATAGGGATAATTTAAGAAAACCTGACAGATATCAAGATACTGATACACGTTCCTCTCGTACCTTTCAGATATCGTCACAGACATCAGAAAGAAGAGAACGGCCAGATCACAAAGAAGAACGCGTGAAATCCAAAGACGATAAACACGTTCAGAAAAATAAATCAAAACCTCAATTCACAAAAAAGAAGGTAGCAGGTCTGAAGATCAGACATGCCGAGGATACTGAGAACACAGCTCAAGAACGGAGAATGGGCTCAGACAATGCTGGACAGTGCAGCAGAAGTAACAATAGCTCGCCAGAACCTGAAGGAACTTCTGGAGATAGTGGACTTGAATGAGTACATCACAGTAGAGACTGTAGACACCAGGGTTAGTACTCCACAAAAGTTATATGGAATAACACTCCGAATGGAGGGAGACATACCAAGAACAGTGAAAGCACTCTTTTGGGAGAAACTTTCAAGGGGTTATGATATACTTCTAGCAGAAAAGGACTGGCCACTAAACTTTGTCAGGGAGTGCCCACATGGTGAGGACATTATGCCAGCCTTCTCCAACCATATTCCAATTCACCTAAAATATACTTATGCCAGGAAATGGGCAGTTGCCCAAGCCCCAGCATTATACAAAAATCATGTAGGATGGGATGAGGACTCACCTCACCACAAAATACAGCTACGAAATGAACCTACTGCACAAAGGCAGTACCCAATAAAGCAAGAAGCTAAAAAACAGGTCAGGGAGATCTTAGATCAACGTGAATACCAAGGGGTGATTGAAATATGCACCTCCTCAATGAACAATCCTTTGTTTCCTGTATCCAAACCAGATAATACATATCATCTAATTTTGGACTACAGACACTTGAACACTTGTTCCAAAACATTTGCAGTGCAAAATGCACATAGTATAGCATTAATGAATAACATTGTGCGTAAAAAATATAAAACCACATTGGACATTTCAAATGGTTTCTTTTGTCAAAACATAGCACCTGAAAGCAGGTACTTAACAGCTTTCTCAATAATGGGGACCCAGCGTCAATTTTGTAGACTTCCACAAGGGTTCAAAAACAGCCCGGGGTTATTCTCAGCAAGAGTAACAGAGTTACTACAAATTTATGATAATGAGGCATTGTCATATGTCGATGACACCTATCTGACAGACTGAAGAACCGGGCCTTTGGGCCTGGCGGCGCAGGGCACGCCTGAAATCTTCGGGTTCACCTGCCTTGTTGCACAGAGACACGGAATACTCTGTTGGCGTAGAAAACCAAGTTTATTAGCTGCAGCTAAGCACAGTTGTCCAAGAAGTACATCAAGTAGGTTCTCAGGAGACTGCCACTTGACTCCGTGGCTCACAAGCTTTTATCGTCGAAATACATCTGTACAAACATACACCCATCGCACAAATTTTTAGCCAATCAGGAGAGTTTGAAAACAAGATATTGTGTCACCAGAATGCTCTCTGCTTACATGTTGTGTGTTATCCAGCCCCAAAGTTAATCAATACTGGTACCCATAGTTCGGTGTTTGCAATGGCAGGACATATCTGTATGCTTCAAGAGGAAGGTTACAAAGTAGGAAAACACAGGGAGAGAATAGCGAAGGCCAGAAGATAAGATATGGCGAGAGGAGAATACTAAAGGCTAACAGATAGTTGATACGGGGATTAGGTAGTCCAGACAAGGATTAGTTAGGCCGGCTGGTGTCTGAGATTGGTTTAAGGACAAGGACGGAGGGGGTTTTTGACACGTTGCAGTCCAAAAGGGCAGAGACACTTCGCTCATCGAGCAGCCTGTGTAAAGGCAACACAAAAATGGCGGTGACTGTAAGATGGGGTCAAAATTAAAGAACCTCAGACCCTCCTTTTGCCATTACGCAGGCAATACACAAAGACTCACGCTAATCTGAATCAATGTCGATGGTCATGAAGTCGTCAAGCTGTTGCTGCAACATCATCTTCATCTTCATATTCTCCGTTTTCTGTGGCATGGGTCTTGGGACACACATAATAGCATAAAGACCACATATTGCGGGGCCACATTGTAAACAAAGGCAACACGAGAAGATGATGGCCAAAACTACTCCAACAAAGGTCAATACCTTCCATCCCCATGTGGACAGTAGTTCCCAAAACCATCCCATCAGAGACCAATTTCCTTCGTCCTGGTGGATGGACTCAGCAATGTGGTGCAATTTAGAGATGGCCTGGTATACTGTAGGGGCGTTATCAGGTATATAAATGCAACAACTCGATCCAATCAATGTACAGACTCCACCACGATCTGCGAGAATGATGTCTAACACCATTCTGTTCTGTAATGTCATAAGGCGATCCGCCTGAAGCTCAGCAGTGATATTACTCAGTGCTCCGACAGTTTCATTTATTGTTGCCTCAACTACCCGAATGAGATGTCTGATATTTCTACTATTGGCCATAGGGCCCCAAAATGGGAGGAATCCTTTAAGGAAGTCACCTCCTTCCTGTCCTGCTGTGTCCTCCAAAGCAATAACTCCTCTGCCGTACCTTGTCTTGTGATGTCCCGAAGGAGCTGAATATGTTGGAGGGAGGAGAAAAGCCATATAACAAGTCCCTGAGAAATCGGCTGGTAACCATGTATAGGCTCTGTCATGGCAGACGAAATATGTTCCTTGAGATGCTACCAATGGTGGAGACGTTCGGGATGTATAGATATATGTAATATTACAAGTGCTCTTTCCCAATTGAGCCTTAGGATTTTGACCATTGGCTTGGAGACATAGGTGACCTTGGTGGGGTACAGTATATATAGGTGGGGATCCTTTCCTTTTGGCTCTGTCTGTAAGGCTAGTGACATAATGTGTCACATTCCAGTCAATGTATGCTTGTCGCTCGTCGGTGGGGAATTCACTAAATGTTTTATAATGTTTTGACATAGCCACTATTCCCTTTATTAGTGAATTATGACTAACGTCAATTCCATCCCTATACGGACCAACAGGATGTCGATGTTGGTTCTCATAGGCATTGGCAAACATAGAGGTGTAAGCCCAAGCAGATCCTTTTAGGGAGAAGGGTAGAACTAAATATGGCATTCCTTTATCTGTATTATGGGGTAAAAGTCCACAAACCCAACAATCGGTGGTATTGATTACTAATTGATGCTGGTGTAATAGCTGGATGAATGAATTGTTGAGATATTCCATTCTCCTAATTTGTTCATGCCCTGGTAGCGTATAGAATTGGTGTGGGGAAATAGTAGTGCGAAAAGGTATGGGTTGAGAGGTAGATATAGGTACAGATGCTGGCTGCAAAGTGTGAATAACCCAACCCACACAAGCTAATAAAACACATAACAGAATTAAAACACATAATACTACGCCACATCTATTAAATAGTAATTTACAATATTTTTCCTTCATTTTGTTTTTTTATCAATTTCTGATTCACCGGAAGTCATCCCCTAAAGTGTTGCTCGTGGCAATCTTCCTATCTCGCTTAGTTGTGGTTATTGGCCGTCCTATGACACTGCAAGTCCTGCAGACCTAGTGCCACTACTCAGGTCACAAACCAAGTCTCCTACCACGACCCTGCAAAAATGGGATGAGTCCAGTATCACATAAGGAAGAAAATATATACAATTCAAAAATTCAAAAATGCAATCTAAGAAATAAAAAAAATGCAGTTTAGGAACGAAGGGGAGAAAAAATAAAAATAAATTTCAAATGTCTTTGGCCACTCTAGGCCTCAGATTGTATCTATCCTTGTTTGGCACAGTCTGGTCTTGAAAAAGTGTCTCTGGATCAGTTGTATCTATTCTGAGATGCGATGGTACAGCTTCTTGCAAAACATCAACGTCCTCTTTCTCAGTCCGAGTCCATTCTAGGTGTGCATCGCCAAAAGGTACAAACCGGGGAACTCTCTCTCCTTCACAATCACCTATACCTTCGCGGACCCACTGATCAAAAGGCAAAGGCAAGGGTACCCTTTTGCAGTGCACACCATGGATCCAGTTCTTCTTCCCAACGACTTTTACGGCTGTACGTGTTGTCAGCAGGACCTGTCTTGGCTCCCGCCAGCGAGGCCTCTTCCTCTGAAAATTCTTAAGGCACACCCAGTCGCCAGGTTGGAGGGTGTGCCCAGGATCCGAGGAAGCCTGTGGCAAGGTGTCTTGTACCTGCTGATGGAGAACACGCAATTTAGTGGTGAGGTCATGCAAATAGTCAATTAACATTGGGTATTCTATGTCAGAGTACTTCTTGGGTCTAGGGACACCCCAGACATTAGCCGGGCGTCCGAACACAATCTCATATGGGCTAAGTCCCACATGAGAATGAACAGTTGTTCGAGTTGACAAGAGGGCTAGAGGTAAGGCGTCGGGCCAGGCAAGACCTGTGCTGGCTTGTATCTTTGCAAGTTTAAGCTTGAGAGTGCCATTATAGCACTCTACCAAACCCGCTGACTGAGGGTGGTTTGCCGCATGGAATTTTTGCTTAATCCCAAGACCTGCACATACTTTCTGCATGATTTGACCCACGAATTCACTTCCATTGTCACTCCAGACAATTCGAGGTAAACCAAACCTCGGGAAGTATTCTTTCAGAAGGACCTTAGCTGTAGACAAGGCAGTATTATCCTTTAGGGGTAGGCCTCTATCCATCTGGAAAAGGCACATACCACCACAAGGACATACTTTAAGTTTCTGCATCTCTCCATATGAATGTAGTCTATCTGCACTACCTCAAAAGGATACGTTGGGGGAGCAAAATGGCCTGCTGGGGTTGGTGTCCCTCTTCCTGGGTTGTGCATCAAACAAACAATGCAATGTTTAACAAGATTGTCTGCACATTTAGGAATCCCTGCATTCTGCCATACCGGAGCCAAAAGCTTGCATATTCCTTTCGCACTGATGTGGGCTGGACCATGCGCCATAGTCACTACTGGAAGTACATAGGCATCTGGTAACAGCCAACGTTGGTGTTCTGACAATTCTATCCAACATCCTGTCGCATCCAACATTCCCGTACTATCTCTCCACTTACTTACTTAGAATTCTTTCTCTGTAGCCTCTTCCTGAATCATTTTCACACTTTCTATTGTGTCCTCACACATTCCTCCTTGACTGACCCATCTAGCAGGTCCAGCAACATACATATGACTCGTCACATCTCTCGCTGTCTCTTTCGCTATCTGATCCGCAAAAGCGTTTCCATCACCCACATCATCAGTGACCCTTTTATGCGCACTACACTTCACAATTGCTATCTGAGTGGGTAAAGCAAGTGATTCCAAAAGGTCATTCACTAACTGACCATGCTGTATTTTAGTACCATGTGAGGTAAAGAATCCTCTTTCCCTCCAAAGGCGGCCAAAACTGTGGGCCACCCCAAATGCATATTGGCTGTCGGTGAACACATTCACTCTCTTCCCTTCGGCCAATACACAAGCTCTAGTCAGAGCTATCAATTCAGCTGCTTGGGCTGAATTCTGCCTAATGCGTGCTGTCTCCACAATCGTATGCAAAGTGGTAACAGCATATGCTGCAGTCGTTTCACCATTGGGGAGCTTAAAACACGAACCATCCACCCATAGGATCCCATCCGGGTCCAGGAGCGGCGTATCTTTTAAATCAATCCTACCTTTTGTCTCCTCCTCTGTACGGAGAAAACAATCATGTTGCTCTTGAATGTCTTTCTCTACTGGGATTGGTAACAATGTAGCTGGATTTAGGGTATTACATCGCTTGATGTGCACGTGACTAGCCAAGAGCGTCAGCTCATACCCCGATAAACGGGCGCTCGTAAGATGCTGGGTTTTTGTCCTGTTTAAAAGTGTATCCACTGCATGTGGCACCATGACAATAAGCGTATTGTCTAGCACCAATCCAGCAGATTGGCGAATAGAAACTGCTGCTGCTGCTGTAGCTTTCAGACAACTAGGTAATGCTTTAGCTACAGGGTCTAACGTAGCCGAAAAATAAGCACACGGGCGTTGTTTGTCACCAAATTGTTGTGTCAAAACTGACAACGCACAACCTTCTCTCTCGTGCACATAAAGTGTGAAAGGTTTGCTGTAATCCGGAGTACCCAACACAGGAGCAAAACACAAGGAAGTACGCAAATCAGTAAAACTTTTCTGGCATTCCTCTGTCCAAGGAAGAGGTTGGGGGGTATCTTTAAGGGTAAGTGCTAACAAAGGTTTTGCTAACAAAGAAAAATTTGGAATCCATTGTCTGCAGTAAGAGGTAATACCTAAAAGGCACGCACCTCTCTCTGTGTGCATGGTACAGACATTTGTGCAATTGATTGGATTCTTTCTGGGGTCAACCGCCGTCCCTCCTTCGACAAGAGATGACCTAAGTAGGTAACCTCTTGGCGACAATATTGTAATTTAGAGGGTGAAACCTTATGATGAAGGTCAGACAAGTGATGCAACAGTGAAACAGTAACTCGTTTACAAATTTCCTCAGAATCAGCAGCAACTAGCAGATCATCTACGTACTGAATAAGGGTGGCACCTGGAGGCAAAGTGAAAGCATCGAGCTGAGTTTTCAAAGCCTGACTATAAATGGAGGGACTTTCACAATAGCCTTGAGGTGCGCGCTTGAACCGGAAGCTTCGGCCTCCCAAAGAGAAGCCAAAAATATCCCTACTTTCCTCAGCAATGGGAATGCTAAAGAAAGCATTCTTAAGGTCAATGACCGAAAACCAGGCAGCTGAGGCAGGTATCATTGTCAATAAAGGAGTGATATCTGGGACGACAGGAAACTGGGGTACAACGATCTTGTTGACCTCCCGGAGATCGATTACAAAACGATAAACCGGTGGCTGGGAAGAGTCAGTACGTTTAAGGACAGGCAGAACAGGACTATTGCACACATTTCCTCTAGTCTCTTCAACCACACCTTTCTCAACCAAATCATAAATGATAGCCATCAGCGCTCTCTCACCATCACTCGAAATTCTATACTGAGGAATGCGAGGTAACCTAACATTGGACTTGAGGGTGACAACATAGGGTGGAATCTGCAAGAGACCAACATCATTGGGGCCTGTAGCCCAAAGAGTAGTAGGCAGGGAACGTAATTCAGAAGGGAGTTGGTCTCTAGACAAATATGTCGGGGAAATTAATCTCTTGCCTAAAGTAAGATGTACACCAGAAGGAGAACAATGCAGTGTCGCATACAATCTCTTTAACAAGTCCAACCCCAACAAATTCTCACCACAACCAGTTGTCAAAATAAGAGGAGCCTCCAAATCATAAGGGCCAATGGAGATAGGTAAAAGACAAGAAACTGGGTTACGAACCGGGCGCCAGAAAATCCTACAGAAACATTTGTTAAGCCAGACAAAGGTGCCCCAGGGAGTTTAGAGTGGATGATAGAACTCTTCGTTGCACCAGTATCCAAGAGAAATGGTTCTGATACACCAAGCGCAACGACATCAACATAAGGCCCATTTTGGTCCACTGGAACTGAAATGACTCCCTCACTTTGTCCACGGCTGTCCTAGCTAGAGAAACCCTGATTCTCATCTTCCATATAATAATCGTCATTATAATAATGGGCAGACTGAGTATTTTGCTGATCAAAATAATTCATGGAATTTTGCGGCGGAAAGGAACGTTGATCCTGGGACATGGTACTTCGCCCCTCCCCTAGGTGTTGACTGGAAGCCACCTCGGCCTCGTGGCCCAGGCGTACCACCAGCACGTTGCAATAATATCGGGCAATTATTCTTGAAGTGACCTTCTTCCTTACAATAGGCACATTGATTAGGACCCAGTGGAGGCCGTGGAACAAAAGGCTCAGGTTTCTGAAACACCTTCTGAAACTGGGGAGTCGGCTGAAACTGGCACTGAGCAGGACGAGGAGGATAAGCCTGTTGTAAAAGAGCCTTCGTCTTTAAATCTTTAGTCTTTTTATCCAATTTGTCCTTCTCCTCCTTATCCCTATTTTCGTAATATTGGGCAGTAGCCAATATCTGGGCTGAAGAAGAAACAGCCCATGAACTTTCGGAATCCTTTAATTTATTAGAGAGCTCGGGAAGCAAATTAAATACAAATTTATCTACGAACAATCGCTGTCCCCCTCTGTGCTCATATCCTGACCACTGTGATCAAGAAACGTTTCTTCAAAACGAGTGAAGAAGTCAGAGACACTCTCATCCTTCTTCTGCTTACAGGCAGCTAACTTATCCCAATTAACTCCGCAGAGCGGGCATCATAGTTTTCATTAAGGTAATTATTCTACCAGGAAGTTCTGCAATTAAATTATCGGGTTTAGCACCACCCACTTGGAGCCCATCAGCAGCCAGTATAGCATTCCAACCACCTCCTAATTCTTGGGCGTGGTCCTCTTTCCAAATCCTAGCCCACAATGGTTGTGGGACAACATTTCCCATTAACATATCTATGTCAGCCAAATTCATAATACAAGCGTCAACAGTCTGAGATAATTCCTTGTAGTAACCAGCAGGGTTTTTACGGGGGTCAGGTAAAGACTGTTTAAGGGCCAGCACCTCAGATCTCTTCCAAGGTACATGTACCCATATACGTTGGAAGTGAGCCGGTATAAGCGGATTATTACCCTGGGCTGCAACCTCTTCTCTCCATACTGGGGGAACCTCTCGCATAGGATAGTGTTTCAGTTTGCGCCTAACAGAAGGATCAGGTTCAGACAAAGACCGGGAAAAGAACATTGATCTAAAAGTAATAAGTGTCCGAATAGCATTCTCAACCTCAGGACCCACAATAATTCCTTTATCAAAATCAGTCCTAATATCCAGCAAACCCTTGGGAGCTAAACCCAATCCCGTGGCCTCCCATTCCTGACCTAGGATTTCACACATGACATTGAAAACGAATCTTTGTACAGGGGCATCCCACTGTTCAAAAGTATCCATGATATCTCGAACAGTATATTCGAGATCACTCAGGATCCACCTGCGAGCAAGACCCATGAACGTATCTCGTTCTTGGGAGTCAGGAAGTAAACTACGGGTCTGCCTACGGGGAAGAACAGGAGTCAGACTTACTGACCCAAAGAGAGGAGAAAAGAGACCAGAAACAGTTTCAACTATCCGCTGACGGATAGAAGGGGAAGTTGACAGAAAAACAGGAGATAATGTATGAGACGGAGCAGGAGAAGAGGCAACAGGTAGAGCGGAGGTCGAAGGCAAAGAAGACTGAGGCAAAGAAGTCGGAGGCAGAGGAGCTGGAAACAAGGGAGCTGAAGGCAAAGGAAATGGCGGGAGTGGCAGTGCCACAAAGGGCTGTGTTGGAGGTGCAGGAGCTGGAGCTGGTGGGAGAATAACAGGTTGTTGGACGGGTAACAAAAGCGGGGGTGCATTAGCGCCTTGTACATAGGGCGGGGGCAATCGTAATAAGTGAGACATTAAAGGATCCTTCTCAGGATCAGCATCGCGATTTGGGGAAGAAGTTGGCAGCACTGGGTAACATTTGTCAATCGCCATGTGATGTTGCCTATCTAAGATCTCTATCGCATGATCTATTTCATTATTTTTAAACTGTTGGGCAGCCTGTATGACAGTGATATCTTTTTCTTTCCTATCTCTTTTTGCCTGTTTAATTTCTTTCTGTTTGGCTTCCTTGCGCCAAAGGCGAAAAGAGTCAAACATAGCCGGCCGGGCTTTTCTTTTAAACAAAGTAGCTTCTAAATTGTCTAAAATATCAGGCTCAAAACTACCATTATGTGGCCACTGTAAAACACCATCTTTCTTCGTATAGCGGACCCATATTTCATTAAAGGTGATGGGGCCTATACCATGTTTAGAGTAAAGCTCATAAGTAGGAGTTCCAGCCAGAGGAATTGGACAAGAGTCCTCCAGTCGGGAGTCCATATCGCAACAAAAACAACACCATTTTTTAAACTTACTGAAACCAGGCATCGTTACTTTCACTGGCTTCCTACAAACAACAAGGGGCTAATCAAAACAGCACAAACGTACTCACCCCTTGGCTTCGACAATTGCAATTTTCGAATCTAAGAACCCAAAAACAAACAAAAAGGAGTGGGAGCTACCCACCAGTACTTAACAAATGTCTTCTTCACGCCAACAGAGGTCCGTCTAACGTCTCGCAATACCAGTCATCACCAAAAGAGGGACCAAGGCAGGGCAGCAGTCAGGGCAGCAGGCACCAGCAGCCGTGGGAAAGGAGAAGCCACACTTCAAAAGACCATCGGCCCACTCTTCGACATACAGGGGTCGCTGGTGTGGGGCGCCTCCTCTGGAATTTTCCTGCGGGGCTCCTCACGATCCTTGGGCTCAACCGCTACCTCTAAAGCCGCCCCACGTTGGGCGCCAATTGAAGAACCGGGCCTTTGGGCCTGGCGGCGCAGGGCACGCCTGAAATCTTCGGGTTCACCTGCCTTGTTGCACAGAGACACGGAATACTCTGTTGGCGTAGAAAACCAAGTTTATTAGCTGCAGCTAAGCACAGTTGTCCAACAAGTACATCAAGTAGGTTCTCAGGAGACTGCCACTTGACTCCGTGGCTCACAAGCTTTTATCGTCGAAATACATCTGTACAAACATACACCCAGACCAGGTCTCAACAATAATAGTATCTAATATTAAAGGGGAGGCAGCATCAGTGGCGATCCGCCAACGCTGAAGGGAATTTGATGTAACAGAACATCAACATGAACTACTCAGAATAATAGAACAATCTTATGCAGAATTAGGCAGAGATAGTTTGGGTGGAAAACCTTTGAAGCCAAAACTATCTGAAAGTCCTGAGAAGGACTCTATTAAACAAACTCCTACATCTTCTAAAAAGAAGTGGGAAACTAATAAACAAAATTCAAACGAGACACGTTCTCAATCCCGAGGTAGGTCTTCTCAAAAGGAGCCCTCTGAAAGGAGGTATAACCTCAGGAATAGGGATAATTTAAGAAAACCTGACAGATATCAAGATACTGATACACGTTCCTCTTGTACCTTTCAGATATCGTCACAGACATCAGAAAGAAGAGAACGGCCAGATCACAAAGAAGAACGCGTGAAATCCAAAGATGATAAACACGTTCAGAAAAATAAATCAAAACCTCAATTCACAAAAAAGAAGGTAGCAGGTCTGAAGATCAGACATGCCGAGGATACTGAGAACACAGCTCAAGAACGGAGAATGGGCTCAGACAATGCTGGACAGTGCAGCAGAAGTAACAATAGCTCGCCAGAACCTGAAGGAACTTCTGGAGATAGTGGACTTGAATGAGTACATCACAGTAGAGACTGTAGACACCAGGGTTAGTACTCCACAAAAGTTATATGGAATAACACTCCGAATGGAGGGAGACATACCAAGAACAGTGAAAGCACTCTTTGGGAGAAACTTTCAAGGGGTTATGATATACTTCTAGCAGAAAAGGACTGGCCACTAAACTTTGTCAGGGAGTGCCCACATGGTGAGGACATTATGCCAGCCTTCTCCAACCATATTCCAATTCACCTAAAATATACTTATGCCAGGAAATGGGCAGTTGCCCAAGCCCCAGCATTATACAAAAATCATGTAGGATGGGATGAGGACTCACCTCACCACAAAATACAGCTACGAAATGAACCTACTGCACAAAGGCAGTACCCAATAAAGCAAGAAGCTAAAAACAGGTCAGGGAGATCTTAGATCAACGTGAATACCAAGGGGTGATTGAAATATGCACCTCCTCAATGAACAATCCTTTGTTTCCTGTATCCAAACCAGATAATACATATCGTCTAATTTTGGACTACAGACACTTGAACACTTGTTCCAAAACATTTGCAGTGCAAAATGCACATAGTACAGCATTAATGAATAACATTGTGCGTAAAAAATATAAAACCACATTGGACATTTCAAATGGTTTCTTTTGTCAAAACATAGCACCTGAAAGCAGGTACTTAACAGCTTTCTCAATAATGGGGACCCAGCGTCAATTTTGTAGACTTCCACAAGGGTTCAAAAACAGCCCGGGGTTATTCTCAGCAAGAGTAACAGAGTTACTACAAATTTATGATAATGAGGCATTGTCATATGTCGATGACACCTATCTGACAGACTGAAGAACCGGGCCTTTGGGCCTGGCGGCGTAGGGCACGCCTGAAATCTTCGGGTTCACCTGCCTTGTTCCACAGAGACACGGAATACTCTGTTGGCGTAGAAAACCAAGTTTATTAGCTGCAGCTAAGCACAGTTGTCCAAGAAGTACATCAAGTAGGTTCTCAGGAGACTGCCACTTGACTCCGTGGCTCACAAGCTTTTATCGTCGAAATACATCTGTACAAACATACACCCATCGCACAAATTTTTAGCCAATCAGGAGAGTTTGAAAACAAGATATTGTGTCACCAGAATGCTCTCTGCTTACATGTTGTGTGTTATCCAGCCCCCAAAGTTAATCAATACTGGTACCCATAGTTCGGTGTTTGCAATGGCAGGACATATCTGTATGCTTCAAGAGGAAGGTTACAAAGTAGGAAAACACAGGGAGAGAATAGCGAAGGCCAGAAGATAAGATATGGCGAGAGGAGAATACTAAAGGCTAACAGATAGTTGATACGGGGATTAGGTAGTCCAGACAAGGATTAGTTAGGCCGGCTGGTGTCTGAGATTGGTTTAAGGACAAGGACGGAGGGGGTTTTTGACACGTTGCAGTCCAAAAGGGCAGAGACACTTCGCTCATCGAGCAGCCTGTGTAAAGGCAACACAAAAATGGCGGTGACTGTAAGATGGGGTCAAAATTAAAGAACCTCAAGACGATGACCTAGATAGGCACTTGAATAGGGTGAGTACCATTATATTGGGCTTCGCCACTGAGGGCTATAAATTCAACTTTAAAAAATCCAGAATTGCCCATCTCAATGTCCTTTTCCTAGGATATGAGCTTTCAAGTGAAGGCAAGAGCCTGGCAGCTAACTTTTTAGAAAAGTGCGCGCTGCTCCAACCTCCAAAAACGCTGAAAAATTTACAATTCATCTTGGGTTTCCTAAATTTTGGAAGAACTTACATTCTAAATTATGCAGAAAGGGTTAAACCTCTCTACGAATTAATGAAACCTGATTTTTCAACAAAACATTGGACACAAGAACACACAGAAATCCTGCGTTCACTCCAAGCTAACATGTTAGCAACAAATCACTTACAAACACGCGTAAACAAACGCAATTTAGTGATCCGAATAATTTCGGGTCAATGCAGATTCACCTATTTAACATTTAATGAGGGGGAAAAAGTACCAATAGCATACAAATCACATTTGTATACACAAGCAGAAATGCGCTTCACTTCAACAGAAAAAATACTGACAGCAGTTCAAACCGCTGTAGCAAAAGAAAGAGCTCTAGCTCAAGGGAGACGCATTATTGTCGTAACTCCAGTACCAGCCTTAGAGGCGGTCACAAAAGCGAGCATTCCAAATGCAAAAGCATCCTAGATGGATACAATGGGTTAATTCTCTTGCTGCAACAGATGTTGAATATGTTTTTGATCCTGATTTAAAAACACAAGCGTTCCTGCAATATGAACATGAATGTCCTCTGCCCACTGAAATTCTGCCTCTTGATCAGTACGAATTTATAATTTATGCTGACGGATCAGCACAACCCGCTACAGGGAGTAAGCAAGCTTACAGTGCAGCGTGCGCAATCGTTAAAGGTCGCATGCGCGATGGTAACTTCAGACCAATGGTCACTAAAACTCAATCTCTAGGAGATTGTACAGCTCAGCGAGCTGAACTACAAGCATTCAAATTGGCACTTGAAAATACAGATCGCGAATTCCCCACACTTATAGTGTGCGATTCCTTTTACTGTGTTCAGTCATATAATGAATATATACAGAATTGGCTTCAAAACGGATTCAAAGATGCAAAAGGTGGCACAATAAAGCATAAAACGCTTTGGGAACAAGTAGTTCAGTTGAGAAATGAACTACCAAAAGCTCACTTGATACACACGCTGAGTCATCAACGTGATGGCGTTCACGTTACAGGGAATTAATTGGCTGATGAAGCCGCAAAGGGGGCTTTTCAGACGGCTTCCGTAGCTGCGATCACTCGTTCAAAAACGAGAATAGACAGTGAGATATTGTTGGGTGTCAATGCTTCAAGCAAAGGCAGTGGTGCAGCGTTACCAAAGAAATTTCCACTCAAGTACTCTTATGTAATTGATGCGAACAACGTTCCTTTTGCTCGAATCCCTGGAGTGGGAGATAGGGTAATTCCAAACATGGAACGTAGAGCAGCTTTGATTTATGAAGCACATCTGGGGGAGGGTCTGTCACATCAAGGGATCTCTAAAACAATATTAACATTAAAAGAGATGTACTGGTGGCCTGGAATGAATACACAGATTCACATCTTCATCGATGACTGCAGAGACTGCAATAGACAGCGTGGTGCAGAACGCCATCAGACACCAGACTACGAAGTAGCCTGCCCAGTACAGACACCATTGTTAGACAGCATTAGACTATCTACGCGCAGGCGTCCTTTATGACAAATGCAATCCCACAAACACTAAGTCAAGGTTCCTATGGATGTGGCCTCAGCGCTCGGCTGACGCTCGAACTGTTATAAAAGATTTGCGAGTCTTTATCGGCACATACGCAATTGGCACACTACATTCTGACCAGGACCCTGCGTTTAGCTCTCGGGCTTACAAAGAAGCCATGGCCAGTTCGGGCGTAGCATTGCGGTACTCCTCTCCGTTTCATCCTGAGGGAAATTCTGTTGTGGAAGGGAAAAACCGGGACATAAAGCAGTCTATAACAGCTAGAGTATTAGGTTCGGGTGATGGGTGGGTCAAACATCTTTATGGGGTCCAACGCTCATTAAATAATTTGCCAAGAAGTTCTCTAGGGTGGGGTCACTCCATATGAGGTCCTATTTGGGACAAGAATGTGGGTTCCTGATCTTGAATGTAAAGGCACAGTGGTGGAAAATAAACCCTTTGATATCAAAGATCGTTTGACTGTTTTACAGGATCTAAATGAACTAAGATCGAAACAAAGCAACGTGTTCCTGAAGCCAACCACCACTGGGGAAAAACCGGCAGTCCCAGCAAGGCCTGTCTGGATCCCAAAAGTTGGGGATATAGTTAGAGAGAAGATTGCGGACAAGAAGGAATTTGGACCTTCTTACAGACAACCAGTAACTGTCCTAGCCGTCCACGGAACAAGAACAGTACTTCTGCCGCCCCTTGCTGGAAAAAAGGAGAAAAGATTTGTGTCAATCGACCTCATTAAACCACACTATGTGGCCAATACTAAATAGTAGGCCTCGTGGACTCCGACCTAGTAGCAGAAGCACTCCTCTCGCTACTATCCAAGAGGTTCAGACTGAAAGACTCATAACCATCGAGAATTCAGCAGTAAGAGATGAAGGACTAAGCAACAATGCTATGGAACTCATCCCTCTTGAAACTCAAGTAACAGTTCGTCCAATTACACCTGTCTACACCAACGTAACACGTGATCAACTGGTTCCAGTGATTTCAACAAATCCTGATGCAATTCCAATAATTGACCGAACTGCTTCTGGCTATTTCATTAACTTTGATACGCTTTCTGAGGATCCAAGTGAGCCTGAAACAACGCCAGCCCTAAAAACTTTCAAACAACAAGTACAAGACTTTTTTCATTTTCTGAAAGAGACTTATCTGGTTTCACCATGGATTGAACTATGGATAATTTCTGGAATATTTTTCTTTCTGCTTTGGCTAGCTTTAGTAATGACTCTTAGCGTGCTTATAAACGGCAGATACATTCGTATGGACACTGAAAGTAAAAATGTGAACTTACTTTTAAAACCACACAAATCATCCCATCGTGAAGCAAAAGACTTGTCAGCAGTGAACATCACAGACGTTCCTATACAGGATGGTATAGTTTGGGACAAAACCGATTTCGACATATTCGGCCCAACTGAACTTTTGAAGATTCCACATTTATTTAAAATTTCATTAAGTGACTTTATTACCTCCATTACCTATTCTGATGATTGGGACTTTGAGACTGTTAATGACATGATGTCTGATCTAGAAAGGTCTGCTGCGTTCTCTAACAATGAATACTTAGAGGGTTCATCAGACTACGAACAGCTTTATTGTTACAACCACTATGGTCATCATTTTTTGCATAAATCTGCAACACCTAGAAATGTGTTTATGTTTAACCAATGGGAACATTGTCCTACACCACCAAGGGGTAGTTCAAAAACATTTGCAAAGAAGTTTCCATATTTTTCAGGGTACAATACATCTGATCCAGAAACATTTTACTGTAAGAATGTAAACAAAACAGGACAGAAAATTATGTTAACTAATACAAAACAGATTTATTCTGCAGCCTTTATTACCCAACTGTCTAGACAAGGATTTGACTTTTGGAAAGACACAATCAACACAAAATCTGTCTGGGGTTCTAAAGATTGGCAAGTGCAGGGGATAGAAGCTTTGTTTAGAGCCTGTATCATCCCACAGCAAATAATGTTTTTGAATGACACTGTGCAACAAACGTCTTGCCTTGGTTTAGCCAAGATCAAAGACATGAACACACCTTCTGTACCAACACCTGCAAGTAATAGCACTACACAGGGAGCGGTCACAGTAGACACAATACTACAAAACAACAGATCAGATCCTGATTGGGAAAAATGGTTGCTCTGTCCCACAGACAAACATCTGTCAAGAAAGATTCCTGAATAGAATACATGGCTTTACTATCCATAGGCCAGACCCACGTTATGTTCAACGACAACATCCGGGGTAGTAACAACATACAGTGTAGGAAAATTGTGCCTCGACTGGTTACAAAAATCTACACTGTGAAACAACATTTATCTTTACTTAAAGAAGACGCAGACCTTAGGTATTTCTTGCTAGGACCAAGAAAACCGCGTCAAAAACGTTTCATATATGCCGGCATTTATGCTGCTTATAATGAAATATGGAAGGTTTCACAGGCAGAGGCCGCAGAAAGAATACGTGAGCTTGATCGTATTAACTTAGAGAAATCTCTCACTGTGGTCGACAATGGGTTAACAACTTTGTCATCCAGAATTTATTCACTGGACAACATTGTATCCTCTGCTATTGACATACTGGAACAAGATTTAGCCATGTTACAACAAGGCCAATCTCAGTTACGCTCTATTATGTTATTAGGCTGGACGCTGCAATCCTTGCGTGCAGGCTATGTGCCTTGGCGTTTAATCAACACCTCATTTCTGTTTTCAGAATACAATCTCACGGATAAACAGGTTGAACTGGCACAAAGGGGAGCGAAGTATACAGTGCTGAGCATTGAAAAACTGGAAAAATTACCATTTACGGTAGCAGAAAAACCAGCTACAGAATGGCTTATCCATGGCAAAATAACTCTGCCTGTCACTACTTTTCAGTTTCAGTATTGCCTCAAACAAATGCAAGCAGGCAAATATGAAAGGTTGGGTAAAGAATACATTAGGACATCCTGGGATTTACCTTACGAATACAGATGTTGAAGTGTGGATCGTGAAGTGTTTCTAAGCGGTACACACTGTGAAAATGCACTGAGCGGATCTCTCATATGTCAGGACATTTCTTTACACGGGGCTTGTAATGGTTCTGTGGCAAACTTGTCCTGCGACCTGCAGGGTACACCGGCTGCTGTGATTAATCCAACGTTTGGCCACCTTTGTAACGGGAGTTACCTCATGTTGAATGATTAGAGTTGCTGTGGCATGTTGCCAGGAATCCCATATCTGGTAACGGTTAGCTCCAGGGTTACTTGTTGTATGCAAGTATTGTTCCCCCAAATAGCCACAGTCAGGGAGTCGCCTCTATGGCCTTCATTGAATATTTCTTTTATACGTTTTGATACTTTAAGCAGAATGAAAGCCATGCCTTTACAACAAACAGTGCCTTTGACCTCGGCCAAATAAATCTATGATCTACAAATTGCAAGGACTTTGGCTGAGATACAGGCTCTAATTCGTACAAACTGCCCTATACATTTCGTAGAAATGATGGGACGTATCTTACACATGTCTGATACGAGCGGGATTGTACATGTATTTAAGACCATCTGTTCAGGACTGTTAACACTTTTTCAGGCAGTCCTCAGAATCATTCCAAACTTCGCACATTCGGTGTTTGGTGGTGTGCCATTAATTCTAGCACTCGTTGAAGGAATCCTGTTTTTATTCCTACTACTACGCTATGGCAAGCCTATCAACCGGCGTCACTCCAAGCAATTTGGAGAAAGCTCTCCTAGAACGGAAGTGCCGTGAGCGCATAGTGCAACTTTTGGGCATACCTCGTCTACGGGAACTTAATACAACATGGTTTCTGTCATTTAGACCAATCTGGCAAGATTGCATCTTACCTGTTCTACGCTGCCTGCTTTGTGGTGAAGAATGCGTGCTCGACATCTGTCTAACACTCACATCAGTCCTGCCAACGGATATCGATACTCTCCTGGACCCGATAACGGCCCATGCTCTGTGTTGTCCCCAGAGGCTACCAATCCTGATGACGGCATTCGTTGAGATCTCACAGACACTTCCTGCTGCTGCTGAGGTACGAGATGGATCAACAGGCACACAGGTAACAACGGACGCAAACATTGCTGCAGCATCCTATGCTGAAGGCGATGCTTCACATCTCTGTGCAGTTAACCTTCTAAACGAGGTGTTCCAACTGTCACCGACATCGGTAGACGATCTTTTGTCTACAGGAATAGATGATTTCATGTTTACACCAGACCCATACACTGACTTTGATTCGGCTCACAGTGTACCGGGTAAGCAATGAATTTGGCCTCCATATTTTCAAAACAGAACAAAACTTGGAACTCTTCCTAAAAATTGAATTTTTTTTTCTTTCTCTATTTTTCAAAATACATGGCAATTCAATCTGCTTACAGTAGAACTCTTCATATAGAACGGACTTCTTTGAATACTTCCAGGGACACATTGTCACATTATTTTACCACAATTTCATATAGTACCATGATATGAAATGGCTTTGATTTTTTGAATACTTGTCAACCATTTCGTCATATGTATATATTTCTGTTTTATCATTCCTGTTGCATTTATTTCCAAATATATGCTTAGAATAACAAAATGCTTTAAAATGTACAGCACCTATTGCATTACATGTTTAGCAACAATTTTTTTTTAACTTCTTTTAGTATGCTTTTAGAAATGTTTTTACCAACATGTGGTACTCAGTTTAATGTTTAGCATTTAATGTTTAAGCATTTAGTATTATCGTTCATTCGAAAGTGGAGTGGGTGTTGTTTTCCGCTTTGGGTGTCCGTATATAGGTTTTCCTGATACATGCCCTTATATAGGCACAATTCGCATTGCCCTTATATAGGCATAATATCCCAGTCCTTATTTAGGCATTAGCCATGCTATCCAAATACAGGCATGGTCACCTACATCCGTCCACCCCAACGTCACAACGAGTTCTTAGAAACCGGACCCTTAAGCTCTTGGGAGTTCCCCTAGCACAGGATTATTGATTTCTCCAAGAACTCATTTATTATGCATGAACCGCTATTCTTTAAGGGTTCATTCCTGACGTCTTCCTCTGCCCGACTTTACGTCAATGCTAACATTCCAAGGCACCTACCAGGTATAAATATACCTTCCCTTGCCCAAGCAAGTAGGAGTAGACCTCGACTTTAGAGGAGCCCGTGTCCCGGCCTGATGCACTGACAAGAGACGCTGTCATCCCTGCTCGCAGAGAATCCAGCTTCCAGTGTTCTGACTCCCTTCGCAGGGTGTTAGAGTTCGAGACCCGGAAAGAGATTCCCACCTCTCTCATTCTCAAGGTATGGAGCTGACTAGAACCTAGAGGGACTCTTGGCATACCAAACTTGGCATACCAGACTTGGCATACGATAGCATACCATACTATAGAATACATCACCTACTTCTTACCTTACACTACACTTAGGTTAGGTACACTGGGGTAGAACTAGTTAGAGAAGCATCTTATGAGTACTCGCATTTTTAGCTTATGTTATTTATGTATATGAATATATGTGTCATAGCTAAAAGATAATGCTAGCGCAGTATTATTTCTTTCTACTGCTTACGCTGTACATAATATATCTCGCATACTGTCTTATGATTGTAACAGCTCATATCTCTTACACAAGAAACAAGACTGTTCAATAAATCCTTTTATTGAAACGCCCGTCTATTCTTTCTGTGTAACCCTGAAGAAACTAAGCATGCACGATTAGCTGAGTGAAACTGTTATCTGTTGTTTCCACGATTCTGAGAGTGTTCCGATTCTAAAGGGAATCAAAGTTGTCATGTTTATGCGGTTCCCAGAAACTACTCCCTTCTTGTTTACAAGGAGTTTCTAGTGGCCTCTGAGTTAGCTGGCACAAAGTAATTAAGTTTAATATACTCGATAGGGGCATACTGACCTCAGTCCTATGTCAAACCTATAGGGTATATTATTCCAATGCGCAGAGCCTATTAGGAAAATAGGAACTACACTACAGACTGACCGATTACGATAGTTCCGAACACCATTTGGTTGGACTCCCATTGACTTCATTGGGAGCCTGTGTTCCTACCGACAACACAGGCTTCCATTGGAAAAAGGGGTGGGTGCAGAAAACCTTGCACCCTGTGGCGGGCACCCCATGGTGCCAGCCACACTGTTCATAGTTGGAAAGAGGGGACCCATGAATACCCTCACGGGCCCCAACCGAAGGCCTCCAGGTGAAGGGCGGCCTGCTACAGGCCCCCAAAGTCAGATTCCGACAGCCGATCCGTGTTGGAAAGACCAATTCGGAAAGGCTGTCCGAATCCGACATTGTAATTGCTCAGTCGGAAACGTGGCCCGTAGAGACATACGAGTCGGCTCCAACCGACTCGGTGTCTCTGAATGCTATTCGGATGCGACTCGGAACCGAGTCGGACAGTCAGAACGGTTTCCCACCATCATAATCGGTCGGTTGGAAATGTTTCCGAGTTGGTCGGAAACAAGGCTTCCGAATCAGATTCTGACGAACTGAATGCTATTCGGAGCCTTTCCGACTGACATCTTAATCGACCCCTAAGTTGGGGGGGAAGGGTTCCCATGCCCCTACGGAACAACTGGGGGAGGTTCTGTTGGATGGTGGACCAGGGGGCCCCATTTCCAACCTCACTGCTTTGAGAGTTCCCAGTTAGGACACTAGCAGGGGGACTCTGTCTGTCCAAGGAAACCACTTATTGGTTGGAACTCTATAGGGGAGGCCAATGTGGACTTGGGGGTAAGTAGTTCCCAGGGGCAGGTGGTAGAACATGCCCTAGTCTTCCTTAGTTGGGAGATAGACTCAGAGGGTAGGCTTGTGGTCCCTGAGGGTGGGAGTTGTCACTTCCATCAGATCACAATGAATGAGATCCCTGTCACTGCTCTAAGGGATACCGGTGCAAGCCAGACTGTGGTGGTGGAAAAGTTGGTTTCCCCAGAACAGTACACCGGATAGGTGTGTAATGCAGGCGCAGCCAGCACAGTTAAGAGCAATGGGACGGTGGGGCGGAGTGGGGGCAGGGTTGGGTGGGGGAAGTTGAGAGACAATGGGATAGGTAAAATTAAATAAAAAAATAAATAAAACCACTTACCTTGCGCTCGTCGCATCGCTAACTCAGTGATGCGGCAAGCGCAAAGGAAGTGGTTATATTTGTCTTTTTATTGAATTTTACCTATCCCGTCGTCTGTCGACTTCTCCCCACCCCTCCCCACCACTCCTACCTGCGCCGTCCGCGCCTGGTGTAAGGTGAGTCTGGCTGTTGGACAGGGCTTTGTCTGTCCCATGACTCTTGTACCACTAGAATGGGGTGGGTAAGTGGATCTGAGGAGGGTCATAGTTGGTTGTGACTTATTGACTTAAGCCTGACTGCTTTCATGCCGAGGTACCAGAGGGTTAAGCGTAGGTTAATTTAGTGACTTTTGTGGTTCACCCTGACAGAGACTGTGGGTGTTGCTTGAGAAGGGTATTCAGCCCCCTCCACCAAAAACCCAATTTCTCACAGGGTCCGAAAGAATTCTCTTTTTGAGACGTTTTGCTCCCCTCCTTTCCCTGGAGAAGACCTGCCCCATCTTCTTGGGATCAACCCCTTGGGACCTTTTGGGCACCCAAGGGGACCCTGACAGAGACTGTGGTTGTTGCTTGAGAAGGGTATTCAGCCCCCTCCACCAAAAACCCAATTTCTCACAGGGTCCGAAAGAATTCTCTTTTTGAGATGTTTTGCTCCCCTCCTTTCCCTGGAGAAGACCTGCCCCATCTTCTTGGGATCAACCCCTTGGGACCTTTTGGGCACCCTAGTGCGTACCCACACATCAGCTGCCCTTTCAAGCTTTCTGGGGTCAGTCAACTTGGACTCCACTAGATGCTGATACAATTCTGAAGAACAAATACTTAAGATACGCTCCTTCATACTCAAAGTGTATAGCCCATCATAAGTATCCACTGTGCTGCCCTTCACTCAGCCTTCCAGTGTTTTCAATGAGATGTCTAGAAAATCTGCCCAAAATTGCTGTGACTCTTTGTGGGTGTTCTGCAACTGCTTCTGGTACTTCTCAGGAATAAGACCCAGTTTCTTCACTGGGGCATCCTTTATGTGTGTGTATGAGTCAGCTACACCCTCTTTTAGAGTCAGGAGTGTATTCCTCCCAGTGTAGGTGCCAACTCCCACAATAATGCTCCCAGAGCTGATTGTCTAGCCTGCACATTCCTAATGCTCTCTTATAGGACGTGAACCATTTGTCAATGTCACCCCCCCACCACAAAGCTATGCACTATACTCTTTGGCAAGCTAGGTGTGTGTGGACCCCTTGAAGACACCTCATCATTGCTTCCACCATGTTCACCGAATGGCAGTCCCAGTCTGGACTTCCTGTCTTCTAAGGTCGGTCTTTTCTCCTCTAGTGCAATCTTCTCCCACTGGGCTAGGGGAGCCAACTTGGCCTGGTGAAGTGTCTCTGACTGTTAGTCATGGTACTCCATTTGGTGGGCTACCAGATATGAGGGGCTCATGCTGTAGGCACCGTCAATTCCTGCCCTAGAAGCTCCTTTGAGACAGAACATCATCTGTTTCCTTTTTTCTGTGGTTTTCTCAAACTCTTCATCCCCAGAGGTGATCTGTCCTCGGCGTGCCTCCTCCCAGGCCCAAGGGCCTTCTCATAGTCTGCCTTCCTGGCATTCAGGTTTATCTTCAGCTTCCTTGCCTTGTACATTGCCTTTATCTCCCTATACTAAGACTATACTAAGGGTGGCCAGATCCACCTTCATGTTCCTTTTAGACTTGATGTGTAAATATTAGAATAAAAAATAATTTAGAGAGAACAAAAAGAGACCCAATCCAGATCATAGGCCAACTAAAAATTAAAAATCAATTTTTTGATGGTAGTTAAATTTAGGGACTTTTAATTTCAACTTTGAGAACGGAGTGGTACTGCTAAATGCACATCCTGGATCCCACTGTTGACACCAATGTCAAAAAGTGAATTAGTAGTTGGGGTGGATGACAGTCCACATCTACTAATAAAGTTATTAACCTGTTCAGTCCATGTAAAGGTTTCAGTAATTTAAAACTGAGCTCAACCCATGGTACCGATGGTAGAGAGCCAACAGGCTTAACTTAACTCAGTGTGCAATACATTTAGATGTATCAAAACAGGTAAAAAGTTGAAAACACAACACAATAAAAATCCCACTCCAATTTAAAAAACTAGAGTAAAATGTAACAAGCACAATGACACCAAAACAAAAATAATTTGATATGGGGAACCAGAGATATGAATTTTTAAAATGTAAGAAATAATTTGGCAAACCAGCAGTAAGCTCCAATACGGTAGACTGGGAGCTAGGTGCGATTTCAGAAAGACTATGATGGTGTGCGGGGCCAATACACCAACCAGGTTTGCCCTGTTTGAAAATTGTACTATAGGACTTAGTATCTGAAATGGAAGTCGAAATCCTCCAGCAGCTCAAAGTGGTAAACTGTGTCTGTGGAAGTCCTCTTGAAGTCAGATAGTTGTTGAGTGAGGTTCTGCTTAAGGTGTTGGTTTTAGCAGGAAAATTCAAATTTTATGGCCAGGGAAGTCCTTTATTAATTCAAATATTTTTGGAGCCTTTGTCAGGAAATTTCTCTACATAGGGACTTAGGGGCATATGTACAAGCCCCTAGAGCCACCAGACCATCACTTTTTTTGATGCTCGGGTGGCGGTATGCCCTGCACCATATTTACAAAGTGGTGTTAAGCCGCTTTTTATGGCTTAATGCTGCTTTGTAAATATGCTGCCCTTTCACGCAGGTATGAGCGTGAAAGGAGCTTGCAATGTATGTTGCTGTGGGTGTTCCACCGCAACACCCATTGCTTTTTGAAGCTGCCCCTGATTTACAAGGAGGTGTAAATCTGAGGCAGCACCAAAAACTAACGCCATGCAAGAGCAGGCGTTAGAATGATACTCTAGGAGAAATGCTTTTATTTCTCATTTTTGCTTTTTCTGTGTGTGTTGCATTCTGCAGCACATATAGAAAAAAACACCAATAATGATAGTTTATGTGTAGGAAGGTGTCCCTTTCTGCACATGAACAATCATTAAATAATGACTATTTGCTACTTCTATGTGTGCTGCAGAATGCAGCACACATAGAAGTAGCAAATAGCCATTATGAATTATTTCTGTGCAGGAAGGGACGCCTTCCTGTACATAAACAATCGTTCCCTTCAATGCAGACACCCTTGCACTATGGTGCAAGGGTGCCTGCGTTGGTGCTAGGCAGCTAATTTTAGCGCCAGAGCTAGGGAAAAAACAGGGGTGTGCCGTATTGCAGTAATTGCAGCGCATCCCTGCATTTTGAAAATGTCAGAGCGCGGCACTGCCAAATTTGACGCAGCTCCACGCACCGACATTTTGCTGTACATATGCCCCTTAGTCCCTTTTTTGGAGTTCAGAATCCTCTAGTTGGGTAGGTTTTATCTGACAATGAGTTTCTTGAGGTTGGATACCTTCTCATCAAGGGCACGCATTTGCTGCTGGGGACAATCTCTAGATGGGAGAATCCTATTTCTTCAGTCCAGAGAAGTCACACATTGGGCAGATTGGCGTGGGTGGTTGGTTCTGGTCCTCCGAAGGTCTGGAAGTCCCACATTTTCAGAGCAGTTCTCAGAAGTCCAGTTAGACACAGCTAAGTATCCAGTACTTCGGAACAGCACTTGGGGATCAAAACTCACTCAAGCAGACACCACTAGCAGTGTCTAGTCCAGGTCCAGTTGCTATAGGTCAGCTGTACACTTAAGGGAAAATACCTCTTGCAGTTGTTCTGTCCCTGCAGCCACACAGGAGGTCATCCAACTGACACTTGAAGTCCACTTCTTTGTCCTGGGTACAAGTGAGAGCAAGTCCAGCCCTTCAGGCCTTGTATAGGTCTCAAACAGCAGGTGCAGTCCTTCTTCTGTTCTTCCACAGGCCCATAAAGTGTTTTTAGGAGGGTGCCTTGGAGTGCTACATTCATGGTTGGCTCTACCTAATAGGAAATTGGTGACTCCTGCCTCCTCCATAAGTAATGGCATAAATGTTTCTAGGGGCAACCCTACCCTCTTTCACCACAGTTCCTGTTTGACCTACTGTAAACAAACAAAGAGTGCACTTTACTCCTAAAATCTAAAATGGGAGAATCATTTCTTTCTTGTGTAGAACCTGCGTGCCCACCCAGAGATTAAGGAAATGACCAGTCTCTGCAATCTAAAAAAAAAGGTTTTTGGGATCTTGAGGATCCCTTCCCATTTGTGTAGGGTAACTACCTCATTTGAGGTGGTGGTAAAATTTGAATGTTTAGGGAGTGGAATTCAGTCACAAAACATTAATACATACTATAAGGTATAGGTAGGCTTTCATGTTTTCAGTTTCTACTTATGGTAATTTCTGGTGTGTTTTTTTCAGTGTTTTCAAGTGATTTCAATACCTTAAAAAACAGTGGTTACACATTTTCGCACCCTTGAAAACAACAGAAACAGTGTTTTTCTGGTGTTTATAGAACATTTTGCTTTTATTATTGCTTGCTTTCTGCACTGATAGTGCATGGTATATAGACAGTGTACGTGCAGTGTATATGAGGTTCAAATACATTTTTGCAAATTAAACTTATTGCGCTACACAATACAATACTTCTTCAGAGAGTCTTTGGTCATGTGCACTCGCTCTTTCCTTCCCATGTAAACTTTTTTTGGTTAAAAGGCCCTCTCAACATTGGTACTTGAGATGGGCAATGCCAAAACAGCCAGTACACAATTTGCTAACTCTGGCCACTGACGTAGCTTTCCATGCCAATACTAGTGTACTTGAAGATTGCGATTCTCTGGGCAGGTTCTGCAACATTTGCGTTGAACTGGGCGCTTATGCCCTCAGAGTTCTTGAAGCGGTCAAAAATGAAGCAGCACTTTTGAAACTACGGAGAAAATTCCCCTTTACGGAAGAGATCTAGAACATGTACAGAGTACCACAGTGAGGTTTCATTCACTTCAAATGCCATTGTTGGTGAAGGAACATCTCTATGCATCATTGCAAGCCGTTTCTCATACATTGTAATATAAAAGTTCCGGAATTGCTCTTCAACATTGCTTTGCTTACCAAGTGGCAAGCACTCTAACATGGAACATGTTGCAGTTCCAAAGTCACTAAAGGTGTCGCCTAGCTTACTCTCAAGGAGATGTTTCACATATACACCAATTATGCTGAACCCTTGGCAGGCAGGGGTGTTTGCAGACTCTTGTTAGGTCGAGCTAGACAGCGCATGCGCTGTCTCATCAAGACCTGCTGTATTCAGCGTCTTGACTTCAAGTCCATCTCCTTTTTTGCCATTGCTTTTTATTTGTCTATGTCAGTGTCCTTTAAAAATCATTGCTTGCTAGTGGTCAGTCCTGCCTCTTTGTCCCTCCTTTCTCTCTACTGTTCCTCCCACAGAGCAGGGACTTAGTACTGTCTCAGTCCGCTATTATTCATTATCAGTCTTTGGGGAACTATTTCTTTCTTTGTTTCCTGCTCTATTATTGTTTGTTTGTGTTCAGCTTCAGCGTCCTAGCTGCTTACATTTAAATATAGCATTCTTCCTCCCACTGCCTCTTAATGCCACAGTTGTGTTACTGCCGCCTTATGCCCCATTGCCTGTGTTATTTTTAACCTTTTTGTTGCAATTTTGGCTGTGGATCGCCAGTTGGGCTTCCTTTAGCAAGACCTTTGGTTGGATTTGGGCTTCCTTTTAAGGGGGCTTGGGCTTGGTAATGATTGTAAAGATACTTTATCAGCGCTGCCTCCATTTCACAAGTGCCGGTTTTGTTTTGCTTTCATTGTTGTGTATTTTACCTACTCCATCTCCCTTTATCTGCTCCCCCCCTCCCTTCCAATTAGTCACGAGGCTCCAGTTTGTGTGTCTATAAAACTGGTCCACTCTAATATAGTCGCCGTCCAGTTTTTATTAATTACTTTTTTTTATATATGGTGCTCATTTTGACACCACCAACGTTTCACATCTATGTCCCGTGACACTGCGAGGTATGATAAAGAAAACATCACCATGATTATCATACATTAGCCGCTGGGACACACTCCTGATTGCACAGACCAGTCCTCTCCAATATGGCCGACAGGGTCACATTGTATAGCAGGCCTCTATCAGAGAAGGAAGGAGGAGCCTGTGGTTCTTGACGCACTTGATGACGCGACGCCCTTCTATGGTATCCACCCCTCTGAAGCATTTCCAAGGAAGTACAGAGGCATGACATTGATATAGCCAAGAGAAGCATTGCTCTTTCTTGTTCCATGTATTCACAACTGTCCTCTAGCACATTGTTTCCCAAACTGGGGGTCAGTTGTGAGCCGATTTTTGCGCAGCCCGCCTGAAAACAGACTTTAAGGCGCTGCGCTTTATCTTTTACTTGTTATACAATATTGTGCTTCAAGAGTCCACATCCCAGAATTCTCTTTGACTGGCGGGCATGAATAAAACTGGGCCATTTGTCCATTTCTGCTCCATGCGCTATATAAGCAATGGGTACCCACTATCCTTCCTCCCATCGTTGGTAAATTTATACAAATGAGATTCTCTGATCAGTCTTCTGCGTCACCCCATGCTTAAGCAGTCACAAACTCGCAGTGACATGGGTGAGAACCCCTTCCAGACACCATGGGGGTACAAAAACTCTTTCTCCATCATACTAACATTCACATGCAACCACTTCTGAGCCTACTGTGAAAGGCCTTTATGGCTGGGCAGAGTCACTCACCTACCAGAGGCGGAATGGGGTATGAAATGTAGCAGATTTGCTCACCCATTTATTTGTGAGACATTTAAAAATGTGACATTGTGCAACAGGGTGGTGAAGCAAACACGTGCATACAGAATGATGTGTCCACCAGCATCTTCATTAGGCAGATGCTCACGTCTGTGTTCTTGGAGGGGCCTGGATTCGAATTATGGCAGTTTTTAGGTCGAGCCTGGGCAATACATGCGCTGCTGCAAAGCATGCAGAATTGGAATATGGCTTTCAAACCCCACCCACTCTCCGCCCATATTTTTAATTGGCTTGTGTCATTGTCCTTTGTAAACGCTGGCTTCAGAGTCGTTATTAGGCTTGTTAGTCCCTCCTTGGTACCGCCTTGTCTGCATTTGTAACCTCCCATAGCGACTAGCCCTTTTACTTCTGTTGCGACACGGTATGTCTTATTTAGTCTGTAAGCACTATTTTCTTTAATGAGTTTCTCCTACTGCAGGCACGACGTGCTTTCCTTACATTCAGTGCGCCATGCGCGCTTTCACTTTCAAGCATCTCCGGACAATGGCAGTCGCTTCTTTGAAGTGAAATAGGTCTGCATTTACAAGAGTTTGAGCTATTGCCATTGTAAATGACAATAGCTTAAATCTCAAAAATGCGAGACCTATTGCATTGCAAATGCTTGTTTTTTTATTATGTCCACTACAGCAGATATGTTTTTCTGTAAAAATCTAAGAATGCAGTACGGTGTACTTTTTTTCACATCACTATCAATATGCGACCAAAGATCCTCACATTTCTTGCCTTTGGTTTCATCACTCAGTAAAAATTCTGTAAACGGTTGCCACATGGATAATATAGCATTCACAGCCCCTTGGACTGAGAACGATTCACTAAGTGACACAGTTGGGATGACTCTTTCTTTGATGCCACACAAAGCACAAAATGAGAAATATTTGTTTTTTAGTGCCCGCGCATAACAAAACAGTGCACCAGAATGAACTAAAGAGTCAATAGCATTCTTCATTAACTCTGAAGATTGCAAAGATGCTTTCAACATACCATCTAGAAAGTTCCAAGGCTCTCTTACAGGGAAGCACTTCAGCTCAGGTTTCGATTTTGACAGGTCATCACACAACTTTTTCATATACCTAGCTGAATCACTGCAAATACAAGCAATATCACTCCAATCTTTGTTGAACTTGGAAAGAAACTTTTTGCAGCAGCATTCCAAGTGACACTGCGTTCCATGTTTTCTAAAAGTCTAGCGTCATGTTTTCACCACTATCCCAGATGCTTGGTGATTGCACTCTTTTCACATATACTTGTCACTATACTTTGCATTGAATGTTTAAAGCCTGAGTTGTTGGCAATTCACCTGCTATCAATACTGACTCACTAGAAAATGGGGACTGATGTATCAAGGGTTTTTACCCATTTTCTGTGGGTAAATGTGATGGCACATATTGGGAAAGATTCTTATGAAACCAGCCATTTTACCTATCAGTGAAAGAATCATATGCAGCCAAAATATCAAATATGATTTTGATATTTCCTGATCTTCTACAGTTTATAAAATAATTAAACAAGACCTAGAACATGCTTCTTAACCCTTCATCTTTAGACCAAAGACCACAAAACTTAAAAAAGCAAAAGGAACAATATTTTAGTGACATCCCTAAACAACAAAACTTAAGCAGAAAAATGTTAGCCCAGTCTTTCTTGCTGCTAGCTTGTATAACAAAGTTATTTTGTATTAGCCCCTTCAGGAAGAAAACAAAATGACTCTTTCACTCTCCTTTTCCTTTCTTTGGCATTTAGTTTGTGGTTGTGGAGGTGTTTTTTCAGTGTTTATATGTTTACACTGGTGAGGGCTATTTCCATTTCGGTGGGGTTTTATCAATTATTATATGTTTAAACCTAAAACCAGACAGTCTTGGAATAGGCATCTGGAAGGGACACCCCGCAACACAACCCTTATCAAATACAAATTTGTGGTGGTTTCCTAAACCCACTTAACAATTCAGAAAACCTTTCCCATATCATTAAATGGGCTCTGTACATTTAAAAAAGGGTTTTAGCATTTGCAATGCAATGCAATGCTAAAACGGTTACCTCTTCAGGCAGTGGCATAAGGAAACTTGAGGGGAGCCCCCTGCAAAGTACATAGAGGCCTCCCCCCCACCCGGCCCACCACCTAGCACTTTTGCTGAAAGGGCCCCCTGGAGCTCAGGGTCCCCCCGCACTGCGGGGGCTGCGGGGCTTATGTTATGCCACTGACTTGAGGCTCAGTAAATGCTGCAGTCCACAGGTGACATTTAACTTTCCATGTCATGGGTGTATTTCTGCACCATATGGTATGGCCTTATACGAAATTTAAATATGCCACTCATGAATGAGCCACATTTACAGGTTTTAAGGGTCAGAGCACATTCACCTGCAGTGTCTAAAAGCCAGAAACAAAATTCAGCAATAATGGGGATAACCATAACAAAAGGGCCATTTTCTCACAGCTACGAAAACAGAGATGATAGGGCAGCAAACTTCCATCTTTGCATTCTGATTTGAAATGTGTTGGTATTGCAGCTTCTGTCAAATATAGGTGTTGGCACCACAAAGCTGTATGAGTGTGGTACGTTGTGCAAGAGACATTGGCATCCATGGAACTACTGTCTGCTGACTCCGTTGCTCATGGCTGCATCTCACATAGTTGAAGATATCCCTTATGGACAGCTTCCATTTTATGAAAAGCAATACCAGCTATAAGGGCAGTCTCTAAAGTTCTAAGGATTCCCAAATTCGATTTGCAAAAAGCACAATTCGAAATAACAAGTCGCAAAAGAATATTTGTGACGGTCAATGTTATTTTGGTAAATTGAGATCTTTGTTTTTGCCCTCTCACATTAAACATTTGCAAATAAAAACACCTTTCATGCATTGACCCCACATTTTATTGAATACCTAGATATGTGCAAAGAAAATATAAAGGTTGATACTCGATTGTCTCTCAATAGAAAAGCACAAACTGAATGCAATGAAAAAATGTTAATATTAAGCAACTGCAAGATGTAAATACTATTCAGTCAACCGTAACTGCGCTAAGAAATTGATGCAGAGATTGCATCACAAACCAGAATACAAAGGGGCATATTATCAAGAAACGGCGTTAAAATTATCGCCGCTTTCGCGGCAGAAAACTGCCGCTAAAGCGACGATAATGGGCTTGATAATATGCCCTTGAGAATTCCAATAGAAGCCCATGTTCTGGTGTCAACATGGGCTTCAATTGGAATTCTCAAGGGCATATTATCAAGCCCATTATCGCCGCTTTAGCGGAAGTTTTCTGCCGCTAAAGCGGCGATAATTTTAACACCGTTCTTGATAATATGCCCCAAAATTTTAAGATTGACAACGATTAAGTCTCCTTTGATGAGTTTTCATCAAGTTCCTTTTTTGAGTGGTTGTGTTCAGACGAAGATGTATATTAATTTCTATGACGATTATAACCAGTTTAATCACCAAGCACATTCTTAAAATGAGCACACACATAAAGATTACTGAATCCCAGAAGCACCACATAATCTCACAAAATACATTCCTAGAGAATTATTTACCAGTAGATAAAAGCCAAGGCCACGCCTCGTATGTATTCCTCTTTAAAACATGTAGCTTCATCCGGTATCAGAATTACTGCAGCATCCAAACAACTCTTTAGGCCTGGGTGTGCTGCTGGTTTGCTTTCTTTCCTAGAAATATGTAATGGATAGAATTCCAATACAGGCATACTTCTGATTCCAGTATGTGAAACACCTTCCTTCACATCCTTTCCAAACAGTAGGTTGCTTAGAGTTAGACCTGTCATTGAACACACATTTGGAGTTATCAGTCATCACACGAGGTAACAAGTAAGAACGTTGATCTTAGCTTAGAGAAATCCTTTACAAGATTAGGCTGCCCATGTCACACGTTTGGCGCTAAAGAAGTCATCATTTGCTTGATTAAAAATAAATAAATTATAATAATCATTTAGCTGAGACTGGCGACTAGAGACTTACTATCAAGAAAGAAAAAAAAAACAGGCGAGCCATTTTGTAAAGCGGCTTTGTTTGCACCCTACATTGCTCTTTACATTGTGTGTTCTGAAGGAGGACATTTGTGAAAGGCCCAATAAACACACAACAGTTTTATATATTTTTAAAATTCGCCCAGGTTTTTGTTACCTGCTCTGTGTATGTGAAGCACAGCTCGTGGGTTAAAAGACTGACAAACATATACTGAGGTCTATTGTGTTTTATCAGATCAGTTCCGACTGATTTCCTCTGTCCCTAGCTTCACTGGAATGAGTTTAAACAATTTTATTTCTCTCCACATTAAATGCACTTGCCTGATTCATTCCTTCCTTCCTGTTTAATTATTGTGAGAAGTTTTAAAACATACTGAAGAGCACCCCAGCCGTGAGAAAAGGAAAGCGCGTCAATACACCAGACAGATAAGACAATGTTTGGCTCATCTCTAACTAGGCAATATTGCATTTCCTTATTTGAAAGCTGAACTGAAGTCAATGTTGTCAGAGGCATTGCCTTGTGTACATGAATGAAAAACATGTCTCTCCAACAGGAAGGGGTTAAGAAGGTAAACAGAGGTAACAATGGAGCCCTCAGTGAGAGAGGCATGTTCTTTTTCATGTGCATTGTGCGGCATGGAAGGCCTGTCAGCTGAAAGAATAGATGTACTTTGACTCATGGGTGGCGATGTATAGCATGGGATTAACCTGACTCCTTTGCCTTAAGGCAGAGGCCTTCAATCAGCTGCCGACAGCTTCCCCGAGGCACAGTGACACGCTTTACTGATATTTGTCAATGGGATTATCAGGCATTAAATGCTATCTAAGTATCGACCAATACTTACTCTTAAAACAAGCACTTGTAGGAAAATGTCCTACGAGAGCAGCGTTCAAATGCCGCTGAATTCTCTATAAATTTGGATATGTTCAAGTGTCTGTGTTTGTGCTTGCGTGCATGCATGCTGCTATTCAGAGATATGTACATGCAAACAGAGTAGGTGTGCATGAAGTTCCATACATATGATGGAGTGAGGTTTGTAAAATACATCCTCATGAAATTAAGTAACCCCATAATAATGTATTGACTGCATGAACTAATCAACTTTGAATGCACACATTTACACAGGGGGCAAACGCATTTTACATAATATACTAAACCATGTTGGCATGAGTACGTATTAACTGTTTGCGCTTTGAAAAACTGTACTAATGCATGTTTATGCTGTGTTGTACATTGCACATTTGTGCATGTTGTGCACACAAATAATGAAAAGGTTGCTTTACATTAATGGCTATCGCTAGGATTTATTTAACACAGGGCATTAGTATGGTGGGAGGTAAACATAATGGGTTTTATTTCATGAATTAATATTCTTTTATGTTTGTTTATTTTAGTACGGGATTGGGCCTGCATGAAAATGGCCTCTCGTTTAAACCAGCATGTGGTTATCCTGGCCGGTATGAAGTGCGCATGTGCCAGGATGGGTTGCCTGCTCGCAGACTGCAGAGTGTACCAGATGATGCATGTTGACCTGTGTCCTATTGTTTATGTGCCAAGCTGCGACAGCGACTGTGGGAACAGCCATCACTATGTGCAATTCGAATGTGAAAGCTGATATCATAATGAACAATGTAGCAAAATGTATAATTATGAATGCTAGTGGTATACGAATGTATTGGTCTTAAATCCTTCCTTTGTTAGAACCGGTATAGGATGGATTTGTGGGGAGAACTGGATGAGACGACCCTAGTATGATTTATGACAACCAATCACAGACCGAGTTTCTACCGATACTGCAACATTGTAAGATAGTGTGCTAGAGAGAAGGGTATAATTGATATCCCAATTGGGGTGTGGCAAGGCAGTATGGCGAGGCAGTGCGGTCCGGTATAGCAGTGCAGTCCGGTGTGGCAGAACGCAAAGAGAAGATCCAAGACAGAGAGAGAGAGCAGACCAGCACAGAGTCAGAGAACCTTTAGGTACAAGAACGTTGCGGGAGTGCTTGGGAGGAGACTGCGACCGAGGAGGTAGATTAATTGGGAGATTAATTTTAGTCGTTAGTTTATAGCAAACTTTGCTGCATCTGTACTATTAACTTTGTCCTCTGAGCCTATCTCTGGGGACCTCTTGCCACAACCTCGGCCAAGGAAGTGGTTTTCCTGATTCTTTAGTGGGTATCACCCTCCTTGATTGCTTAATTCTTCAAGTATATTTCTGCAAGTATTTATGCTGTACCTTCTTTTCCCCATTCCTATGCACGCTTTTGATATTGATGCAAATTATTCATTTTTATTACATTGCTTGATAATTTGTTCTCTTATATGTAATCTTGTGTGCGCACTGATGATCTAAGTAAGAGCATTCAATAAGATAAAATCATTAACTGAAGAAATGACTCTGTGGTTATTTAGTTAAATGTTAAACTGTTTAGTTAATTATAGACACCATCAGCGCTTCAACTAATGGTTCATCGACCAAAAGAAGAAGAAGTTGAAATTACTAATAGTTAGACATATATATAAATGTTATTAATGTGAAGTATAGTACTTAATAAAACTGACAAATTAAACCCCCCAAATCCAGCGCCAGTCCTCAGGGATCATTTATGGGTAATGTGTGATGGGCCCTGTTGTTTGATAAAGCAATTTATGCAAGATGAGATTTCCTTTGGTCCCTGGTTCATGAATTTAGGGGTTGCGCTGGATCACATACATACATACATTCACAGAAAAAAATCAGTTACTGATAAATATTACAAAAAAATCCTCATAAATTCCTGAAAATCCTTATATTGGAGAGGAAGTAGGGTTAAGATCATAAACGTATAAACACTGAAAGTACGTTATGGTCATTCATCTAACCCTAATATCCCCTAATCGATGGGGCATGACCTTGCATGTAGAATCACAGATGACATTGTATAGGCTGCTCCCCTTCGTATACGCTGGCCACAGTGGCCACTCAGCATGGCGCACTGGGGTGTGGCCTGTGGTGATTTTATGTGATGTTATTGGATTTGTAGAGTGCATGGCTGCCCCAGCGATGGGGCGTCCCAGCGCTAATCCCAAGGCAGACAGGGAAACAGAGGACCGCAAAACGAGGCGAGGAAGTTAATTCGGAAAGAGATAGGTTTTTATAGCCTTCCGGAAGGACACATGATCTTGGATATTTCTGATGTTGGATGAACAATGGCCAATCTATTTTTGCTTTTAGAGCCCAGTCAGCATGGTCTTTGGCTATGCAATCTGCGCTCGTGACCCAACAAAGTGTGGCATAGGGCGTCCCCTGTGGGCATGCTGCTTTCCCATTCCCACTTCCACTAGAGCCTCTTGCACATTCTTGTTATTTGCTCTTCAGCTTTGTGCAGCAGGGTTTACTACCATACTATGCGCCGCTCTCCCTGCCATAAGAGATGGTTGAAGGACAAGTAGGGTGAGTAGTGAGTACAGAGTGCATGCTCTTCTTTTCCTAAGATCTAATGGTTTTTTTCTTTTATTTTCGGCCTACTGATCTCTTCTTTGTTTCTAGCCAACCAACCCATGTTTCGTCATATTAGGGCGTACCCACGACTTCCTGAGGGCTGTCCAAACAAAGGTGTGTCTAATGGATTTTTCCTGAACTTCCGGTTCTACTTCCGACCCAGATAAGATAAATCGATAAAATTCTTAATCGTATCCCGGATAGCAAGAACTTCAGACTCTTCAACATCCGCAACTATGTATCAATTCAAAATGACGTCTTCAAATGGAAGGTAATCTCCAATAATAACGATTCTTCCTAAACAGAAGTGATTGTATCCTATCTAACCCTGGGCGAAGTGCTACGCTACACTCGCGTAGTTTGCGAAGTTTGCGCTACTTCGCACAACGCGAATTGCACGTAGCACAGTGCAAACACGCGTAGCATAGCGTAGCGTAGTGCCGCGGTCATTTTTGCTTGCTCGCGGTCCTCAACGTCAAGTTGGCGACCGCGAGCAAGCAAAATGACATCCCGGCGAGACTTTTTCTCGTTCGCGATCAGCAACATCAAGTTGCCGATCGCGAGCGTGGAAAATAAACCTCCCGGCGAGATTCTCAACGCGGGAGGTCAGGTTTCTCATTGCGAGTGGTCACGTATGCTCGCGACCGCTCGCGATGAGAAACTACCAGTCCGCGTTGAGAAAGCTGCCGCTCGAGTAAAAATCTACTCGAGCGGCAGTAAAAGACAGCTCGCACTGTGCAAGTTGCCGTTTTCAATGATTGCACAGTGCGGACAAGCATCCGGCACTGTGCAATCATTGCGAACAGTGCGCTACGCAGTTCGCGTAGTGCTACGCGAAGCTTGCGTAGTGCGAACTGCACTTTGAGTAGCTTCGCGAAGCATTACTTCGCGAACTACGCCCAGGCTTAATCCTATCGCGCTCAAACGAGTATTCTCCACGCCGGTGATGGAGTGTGTTGGTTGGCTAAAAAAGAAGAAGAGGCCAGTAGGCCGAAAATAAAAGTAAAAATGCATATACGAGCATTGTACTGTTGTATATTATGGTAGCGTGTGCTTGAGGCTGGAGTGTTGCTTTCTCTGATCTTTTTGATCAGTCTAGGGGGAGTGGGGTGAATCTTCCCCCTCTTTTAAAGCACGGCGGATAAAATAAGGCCAAACCAAAAAAAGTGTGTGACTCTCTTGAGAGCGCAAAGTACCTAACAAGTCACCCATTTTGAGTGCAGCCTAGCAGTATGCAACAATACCATCCAGTACAGTGAAAACCCACCCAGGTGCTGCACAGAGTACACACTGCTATCAATGCACAGTTAGGGTGAGGCTCTGATTAGGGTCATGACTAGGGCGAGAATTCCTAATTTAAAATATGATTAGAGCCAGGAAGGATAGTAATTTTAACGTTATCTCACCCAACATCTGAACAGGTAAGAAAAATAATGTTTATTGGAATGCACATCAAAAGGTGCTTACAAACACTCTAGTTAAATTTAGCCTCTAGTTAGGCAACATCCTCTGGGATTCACCCAAGCTTTTCGTAAGGGTAAGATCGGCACACCCTGCCACCTAATCATTTCACAGATGTTTTATTCACAATGAGTTTTTTTAGCTAGCTTGCTATTTGTGGACTGTACAATGACTGCTAGAAGTAAAATGAGCAGCTGTTTTCACCCCATCAAAGCATGTATCCAGATTTATGTTTTTGTTCATGTACAGAAGAGATTGGCAAAATCTCCCAATCAGGTCAGGAACCAACATTTGAATAGAAATACGAACACAAAACGACATTAATTTTCAACTTATAGGCATTTATTGGTGTATTGCATCACCAGATTGATGACATACAAGTAGGTGCAATGTCTGACTGCCATATAACTTGGTGCCAGCTTATAGTTTCCAGTGAGATATTAGCTGACTAGAAGGAGAATTATTAGTGAAAGCAATCTAAACAATAGGCCTGAGCAGTGAACTCCGCTATGTTTGAGAAGTTTGCGGAGTTTTTTGCGGTAAGTTGGCGAGTGCGAGCAAGGAAAATCCAACGCTTGACCGCTTTCCAGCGAGATTTCTCAACGCAGATGGTTGCTACCGCTCGGGTTGAGAAATCTTCAGTTCGCGTTGAGGAAGATATCGCTCGAGTAGAACTTCTGCTCGAGCAGCAGAAAGAAGCTGCACCCTCTTGCGCTGCGCGTGATGCCGTTTGTGCAGATTACACAGCGCGGGACAAACATCCGACACTAAAAATCAGTACGAACGGTGTGAGGTAACGCACTCCGGTGCTTGCGGCACTCTGCGTAGATTGGCGGGTTTTTTTTGTCACTTAGCTGAGTTCCGGGTAGCAGAACTCAGCAAACTCTGCCCAAGCCTACTAAAAAGATTTATCAGTTTTTCTCACATTCAAATCTTGGCCATACACCAGTGTGAAATATGAACATATTGTTTCACCTCCTGTTTCTAAATTGGGAATTTTATTTGTATTTATTTAATTAGCAGTTTTATATAGTCTCGACAAGACACCATGTGACAGAGTGGAAACTAGGACATATTCCGACCTCTGAGCAGTCCTATTTTAAAACTCTCTAAACCTGATCTTAACATTAATAGAGTCTACTGAAGGTCTGGTACTGCTAAACATCATGAAATGAGCGAAAGAGTAGATTGAACAAAAAACAAGAAAGGTATGTTAAAACTTTGAATAATTAATTAAAAACATATTATGAAGTTTGAACCTAAAGACATTGTCAATGAAATTAAATCAAATGAATTAGGCCTGCCACAGAGGAAGTGAATTGAATTGGGAGGTATGGGTTAAATTCTACCCCACTAAGTAGCATATTGAGTGATCAGTTAAGTCAGTGCAAATGTCTGAATGAACGAGTTAGTAAGTGAGGTTGAATGAGTGACAAACTGAGTGAGTGACTCGGAGTGAAGTAAACCACTTCTAGGCACTAATAAAACTTTCTGTTTGCCGTGTTCCATCAAAATTACAAATCGGACCACACTATTCAAAAGAAAAAGAATGAGAGGCACCTGTTGAAAATCGCTAGAAATATAATGGTCAGGTTCAAGGTGACTTGGGTGGAGCCCAAACAATAGTCTTGGCTAAATAATGCCACTGAATGGGCTGTTATCATACTGATAACACCCTCTTTGTATAAACAGAATATTTTGATTGCATGAACAAAGCAGTGCAAGTGTTGGAAACTCCACGTGTGCATATATTATTGTTCATGAATAGTTTCAGTGTATTTCTGTTGTTGGCAGAAAATATTTACATTTACAGAGCACTCGTGTTTGACTTTGCACAAGCTTTACTAACATAGAATGTTTGTAAATTCTATGGTTCGGTTTGAGAGTCTGATTGGTAAGGGAAAACACCCCCAAATTGGTGTGTTGAATGTATTGCATTTTATCATGTGTTTGCTGGTGTCCCCTAACATTGCCTACTCCATGCCTACTTTATTTTAAACATGTGTAGGTCTGAAAAAGTAGACTATTTTGGCACATAATTGTATCCTATTTGGTATGAGAATCAACAGTGCACAACAAACTTTTAACAAGCTAGAATCGCACAAATATGCTTCAAAATGTGTAGCAGTGAGGTACATGTATGTATATTAGGGTATGTGTCGATGCTTTGTAGAACAGAAACTTAGCTGCAAAGCATTGCTCAACTATAGTGACTGATACAATAACATTTGAGCTATAAGTGGGTGAAGGGTCTCTTCACTAGCCAACCAAACTCTGGGGAAGGTGTTTAAATAAATTGTCAAGCACAGATATTGAAGGGAGAAAGATATCCGAGTACATCATTTTTTCCAGAGAATACAATTTATGTGGTCTTTAACTGTGTCCAACTGTTTGGGCACACAGCAGTTTATATTTGGATCTCATTAGGATCTCAATATATTTGCTCACATATAATCTTTTCACTTATATATCTGCTATTCTTTCTGCACCATGCTAGGATAAGTGTTGAAATATATATTGGATTCTGGCAAAAAGTCCAGATTTGAGACTTATATGTGTCTGAAATATGTCCCAGAGTTGCCAGATCTTTAATTACGACCAGGAGCTCTTATTTAAGTCTGGAATTATTGATAGACTAGACCAGTATTGTAAAATGCTGTCCTGGGGTTAATCTTCCTTTCTGGGGAAAGTATGTTATTGTTGAAGGTTTCCCTGTGGGCTTAATGCCTAGACCTAACCATTGGGGACAATTTTAATCTACAACAGTTTTGGTACCTTAGCCCCAGGCATTCTCTCCCTGATGCTGATACTCTCCCAATTCATTTTTTCTGCATTCTATCACCAAGAGTCCATCCCTCTCTGCCCCTGGAGCCTCAGGGCCCGTTCTTTTTCTCCACCGCATCACAAGGTGGACCAAGGGTAATTATTTTGCCCATCTCTCTTATGGTTTGAACTTGTTTTCTTCAAAATCTTGTTCCATCACCCAATTGTACTAAACGCCCTTTTCCCAATTACCTGTAGGTGCCCCTCATGGTCCTGATGAAGGCCCTTATGTAAGGAGTGGAATTTCCTACACTAACCTTGGGTCGAAACGTCGACAGCTCTATGTTCTCTGTATATAATGCGGACAACAGTGATAGACTCACCGTGTCCCTTTTTTGACATTCTATTTCTGTAAATAATTTAGCTTTGGTTAAGGCTGGACAGGCCTGTTATGCATTTGGATGTACACACTGTTCACTGCCCTCCCTACATCACTCACCCTCACTTCTGCACATTGATGCACCAACTCCTCCCATCCCCCTCTGGGGCACCTATGCACAAACTTTTTCGATAAATGTGCTATGTTTGAACATGATGCATTATATGTCCAACGTGATTAAATATTATCAATATGCCTAAATATTGTTTGCAATTGATTAATGAGGTGATGTTGATGTCTATGTAATATTGTGTTTCCACTGGGACCACACCCCCTTATTGTACCGCAATTCACCCAGGTCCCAGTGACGTGTCTGGGTCAACCCCATTTTGTGAAACACTAGACCTAACCATGAGCGAGAAATTCTGAAAAAGTAGATACACTTTATATCTGTAAGAAAAATATTGAAATACTGTATTAATATGATTCTGCAGTTGGAAGGGTTACAAACTTAGTGAAGGATCTTTAACTAACTTATTGATTGTTTGATTATATAAAATGCACTCTGGATCTGTTAGAGTAGATGTCTCCAAGAAGGATTATTCAACAAAATTTAACTTTACTAACATTACAATCAGCGAAGTATGCAAGTAAATCTAGGATTTTTTTGTAATCAGTGAAGTTGTGATAGTATTTCATTAAATAAGCATAACATATTCAGGAAATGAAAGGGTCTTTTATATCTTCAATTAGCCACGTAATATGTCAAACTGTGTTTTGTGTGTTTTTCATTCTTAGTCTGCCTTATATTGTCCTTTATTCAGGTTGCTTTGTGCTCACAGCGCACATCAGGCTTCTCTCCTCCCACCCCAAGCAAGAAGACATCTTGATTGCCTTATCTGGAGAGTCAAAGTGGACCATACTGTCTTAAGGTATGATTTGATGATCAGGTTATCAGAGGTCACCTTCATGTGGCAAAGTGTAATGACATTTTTTAAAGACCAGAGAATGGAACTTTTGAATATATGGTGATTGAGTATCCAGAAAAAAAGAAGAAAGTTGGAGACCTGGTGAGTTACCTGGCAAAATGTATTGCAGAAACTTTCAAACTGCTTCCAGAATTTATAAAAAAGAAAGAAATGCAGAAAATATTGTTTGAGTTCACCAAATCTATCTTATTAAGAATGACACATTCAAGGTAAAATCCGGAAGAGGAAGTTAAGGGACAAAATAATACCAACTATGGTCCATTCAAATGGCAAAATCAGGGTAGGAGGTTCCCGGATGCACCTCTTTCCCAATGCATTCCATTCCACAGATAAGAGAATAGAGCTAGAGTACCTGAAATGAGAATTTGCCCATACGTGGCGAGGGTGTATTACAGTAGAGAAGAAGGAGGCAATGTGTCTTCTTAAAAACATGCAAAATATAAACACCAGGGGGCATATTCTCAAGAACGTGTGACAACTACCGCAAGTTTAGCTTAACGCAACTTTGCATATCGCAGTCTATTGCGGGAAAACAACGCCGTGTTAACGTAGTATTCCCAACCTGGCGGCACCATGCGATAGTCCCACGATAACGCATCAAATGACCGCGTTAAAATTAACGCGACGCCGCAAAAATGCGAAACACGAACGCGAATAAAATTGCGATGAGGCCAACCGCGATACAAAAATCAGCGATAACCAGCGACAGGCCTGCAATTCCCACGCGTCATGCGGGAAAATACACTATAAAAGCCGAACAAGAAAAACACACCATAAACAAAATAAACTGCGTAGCAACATGGATGCACCCGGAACGAGTGCCCAGGTCAACGCGAACCCCACAAGCCCCACAGACCACCAGCAAGGAACCTCGGGGTCGGGGAAAGCCAAGGAGAAGAGGAAGAGGAAGACTGGGTACAGTCCGCATGACAACTGGATCGTCGTCACGGAGGTGACAGAGCACTAACAACAACTGTCCGTCACCTCCACAGTGTCATTGGCAACACAGACGGAAAAATGGCATTCCATCGTGAATGCAGCAGGAGTGTCGAGGAGGCCAAGATGCGCTGGCACGATGTGAAAAGCCAAACCAAGCAGAAACCCGCTACCAACAGGAAGGCAGCAACGGCGAATGGAGGTGGGAGTCCTGTGCCACAGGAGGAGCTGGAGCAAATGGTGGCCACAGTCATCAGTGTGGAGACGGTGCAAGGAGTTGGGAGTCCGGACACTGCTCGACATGACCTGACACAACATCAACAGGGTGAGTAACGAACAGGGACCGTGGGGACGGGGGGACAGGCACAATGGCACACATACACAACGACGTGTAGCACACCACACAGCCACAATGACCCTGGGTCATGTCCCTGATCCCCGTGGCACACTGCAGCACACATACAAACATGAAGTAGGCCCCCATCCACCATGTGCCCAAAGGGGTCCCACCCCACACATCACCAATTCCACAACACACACATGCACCCGTGTGAAACACAGCAAAGATGCGTATGTGAGAGCCACACTGACAATGCAAGTGACACCACATGACGAGCAGCATGGCTGGAGTACAATCACTATGACATTGTGCACGCCACGAGACTGAGGTGGCTGAGTGTGGACCACATCCGGAAAGGAGCAGGTCACACTCTGACACATCCACCTGCACAAACAACCACTGACGTCAACAATACATCTGCAGACAAACAATGCACAAGAGTACAAAAACCATCCAAGAGCACAAATGACCCAAGTCGCCAACATCACAGCACCTTAAAAGCACAAAAACCAAAGGCACACCGCCTCCAAGGGATTAGGGGCAGCAAAATCACAGCTGCAGGTGCAACTCACACACAATGCAGCACACACACATAGCAATGACAGCTCATCCACATGGACGACAATGTGGTACACAGTGCAACACTTACACTGCAGAACAGAGGACACAACTGGGTCCGCCTGTGCGTAGAAAATGGCCAATCACATCTGACATAGCAGGAAACTGTGAGATGCAAATGTACGTGTACAACCTCACCTACGTCATGTAGTCCAAATGTCCACTGTCCCGCATCAAATAGTCTGCCCCTCCCAAACAGTCACAATGTACATTGTCATGCAGTCTGTAAGTAAACTTGAACAATGCGTCAACATACATGCCAACACAATGTCAACAAGCATCTCCCCTTCACATTGCAGAGGGACAAACAACACCTCCAGCAGAGCAGACCAGACAACTCTACAGTGATGCTGAAGAGGACCTCCACACTTCTGAAACCGATGCCCTACAACAGTCCATGGACATCTTAGGCAATCGACCTCCAGGAGCAGGGCAGCACCGCTGCATCGAGGATACCCCACCCCCTGCACAGACAACACAGCTGGACGCACCAACCACCCCGGCTGGCTCCCAGCAGCCCACTCCGCACATGCTTACAGGGGGGGACGTCATATGCTACATTTCTGCGATCTTCCCCACTGGCTGGGGTGACATGGTTGCGTCCACTGTCCACTACACTCCAAACACCAGCAGTGCATGTAGACATGGATATGTCTGTGGTCTGCATACTGCAGTCTGTCCAGCACATCTCTGCCACACTTGGCATTGTGTACATTCTCATTCATGGGTCACTTGCCTCCCACTCACATGCCTGGTTCCCACCTCTCCCCACATTCCGCTATTGTGTGGCTGAGGTGCCATGCCATTGATGGCTCATGTACATGGCTAACCAAGGTTGCCACAGTAAGTTGTGCTGTCGTGTCTGGTGGGTGGGCATGTTGTTTGGCATGTTGTATGTGATTTTGTGACGTTTGCAGTGCCAGAGTTGTGAGTTGCATGATTGTGGAATTGAGGTGTGTGGTGTGTTCATTTGGTACTTGCCAACGAGCAGTGCATTCCCATAGGTGCCATCCTGGAAGCACTGGTTGATGTTGGACTGTCGGAAGATGAAGGGATCATGCACACTGCCTGGGTAGTTGGCTACGACATTGGTGAAGAGTCCCCTGTGGTCCACTATTGCCTGCACGTTGATGGGATGTGTGTGCTTTCTGTTGGGGTATTGTGTGCGGTGTTGGCAGGGGGCACAAGTGGGACAAGTGTGCAGTTGATTGTCCCCAACACATGCGGGAATCCAGCTATGGCGTATAGTCCTTGCTTGGTCTCCAGCTGTTCCTACGCATTGTGGGGGAGGTATAGGTACTGGGGTACATAGCTGATGATGGCATCCAGGACAGGTGTGAGGAACTTGAATGGGGCTGGCTGTGAGACTCCTCCGACTCTGGCGGTTGTTAGTTGGGAGGTACCAGAGGCCAACAGGTGCAGCACAGCCAGCAGCTTTGTCTGCGGAGGGATGTTGGTTGTCCGCTGTGTTGGTACCGTCAGCCTGTGGGCAATGAGGTTCAGGATGCGGTGGATGGTTGTCCTTTTGAGCCTGTAGTGGGCATTGACATTGTCTGGTGTTAGGTCTGTGAGGCTGGTGCATTTCCTGACGGTCTGATGTCTTTGTCTGCGCTGCCTCTGTGGTGGTCCGGTGGGAGTGGAGGGGGCCGGGGGGGTGGCCGTCCTGGGGGTGGTGGCGGTGGGTGTTGTTGCCCTCTCGGGGCTCCGGGATGCATGGTGAGTGGCTCCATGGCATCTGTTGTTCTTCATGTGTGGCTCTGGGCTGGGCTCCCTTTGATGGTGCAGGTTGTCGTCTGACTTTACACCAGGTCAGAGCAGGTGTTAATTTCCTGCTGCTAACGCGCCTTATCGCCTGTTTTGTGGTCTTATCGCGAAGTGGCTGGTCGATGAGAATGTTGAGGTGTGGTGTTGTCGCGGATTTTTGCTCGGGAACGCCTACTCTGTATCTCATTAGCGATAGTTGCCGGGGTCATCTGTGGCGATGTTTTTTGCGGATGCTTTCGCAAGTAAACTGGCAGTATCGGCTGTTACCACCAGCTTGTGAATGGGGCGATGAAGTTATCGTGACTTTGGCTGCGATAAAGTGCCGATAACTCGGCAATAGCTCCTTGAGAATATGCCCCCAGATCTGTAAAGACAACTTGCATTCAACATACATGCTCTCTGCACTTTCATTCAAGCAAACCATCATCATTACAATGATCTGTCGGCTTGTAAGAGTGGTGTTGCCTGTTAAAAATACTGGCCTTATCACTCTTTTTATCTGTTATATGGGCACCACAAATGCAGGTGCCTTGGCCATCTTGTGTAAAGATTTTTCTAAAGTGAAAGAAAAATCATTCAAACAAAAAGCAAAATTACAATATTGACACCATGCATCTACCAGCATGCAATCATTACAGCCATCTTTGAATGATTATTCACAAAGCAAAAAAAGAAAGTTATTGAAACATGACCACCATTCAAGTTAATTCTAAATAAAAGAAGAGGTAGAGGAAAGGCAAGAGAGATAGGAAAGATATACACCCGCATGGAGTCTTGAAACAAAAAAAAAAAAATAGAACTTGAAAACTAAACTAATGGGTTCATTTGTAACATGAAAAAATATTTTCTGGATTATGTATCAGCTTTTAAATATCTGGTCAAATTTTATACATTTTCAAATAAATAAGTGATGGAATCTTATTGAAATATATAAATGATTGTATCACTTGATATTTTGTATAGTAGAATAGAACTAAGAGGCTCCCACAACTCTCATCTTCAAGAATTCTTTTAATGATCCCAATGGAGGTGATAAGAGCCAAAGTTACGGTGTAACCCGAATTCTGATGGCCATTTCTTTTTTCAGCTCTTAGGCAGAATTAATAATATGATAATAGTTAGCACAGGACAGCAAAAGAAAGATACAACTCATCCAATCAAAATATGTTGTGACCGAAGTGATCCAGGGGGTAGTATAAACACATAAACTGAGAGGAAAACCCCCAAACCAGAAGCAAAGAACTGATAAAGATAAGAAAGCCATCCAATAATGAGCAAGGGGTGAACCCAACCCACTACAAACCTAGATGAATACCTCGGTCTCTTTACCTACAGCCAGCTAATTTTGTCAGTAAATAAGACCTAAAAGGAATTACTCGCAGTACCCAAATCAAATAAATGTACAATACTCTCTACAATATCTATAACTTTGATTTTTCACTTAAAATTTGCTACCACAAATTATGCAATAGTAGAACTCTGTAAATAACTTTGATCAATTTTATGCAAAGCATATTTTCTAATTTTATTAACCTTTAGATGATGAAAGGCCGCATTAGCCTCGGTGTAGTTTTAACACCTAATCTAATGTAAGACACAAAACTTCACAGCATTTGTTAAATGCACGGCACCAGCATACAGGAAAAAGTAGATATTAAAAGTAAAGATACAAGTAGACATAGTAGTAATTTCCTAAACATATGCATTTTGTAGTGAAACAATTAACAAAATACATTCAAATGCCACTTAAAATGTTTATAGAATTTTTAACAATGCCATTTGTTAGATCACGACATAAACAAAATATCAAAAAATGAGTTGATATTTACCTTTTAGTATATTTTACTTTTCATTTAACCATTTGTAAAATCAGTAGGAGAATAGTAATCCCACTTTAGCCTTTATTCAGCTTTGAAAAATAGGTCGGAATCAAGTTACCGGCCAGGAACAGTCGCAAGACTGTATACAAACATAAGCACAGACAGCGATCCGCATACTAATTGAATTGTCCACTTCACTTTGCTCATTCTGTGGCGAAAACTCCAGAGTAAATCCTGTTTTTGGCTGCGCCGGATTAAAGTCTATTTGAAGTTGGAATCTATAGCTGCCTTTTCACAGTAAATTGACCTTGCTTAGTTCAGCCAATGTCAGAAGGCTGTACTTTATCTCGGCTGAGAGAGAGAAAATCGCAAATTGTTTCTGCGCGATTAGTTCAGCCACTTCAAACGTGTGTTTCTTCCGAGCTGGCGTCCACACTTGCTGCTGCAGATATGTGCTGCTGGGAAAGCCTAATCTGTAGCTATAAACTTCTCCAACTATGTAACCCTTTCACTGCTAGAGCGATACTGTCAGAAGTTAGGAGCTGCTGAGTAATTTGCATAAATATATAAAAAATCATATTAATAATTCCTTTATTATTAATTGTGTAACCAGTAAGTGATTGGAAACGACTCATTAGCAATTAAAAATATTTTGAAATCTCTTCTTTAGATTTGAATTAGTGTTAAAAGCAGATTGCAGACACGTTTTCTTTGCTCTACACGTTCAGTTTTTGATGCAAGAATGGATTTAATATTTGAAAAACAACAGTGATATATACAAAGGTCATAACCATAAGCTAAGGTAATAGTACTAATTTTTTAGACCATGGAGGAACAAAGGACTTAGAGGAAGCGCCGGGATTCGGATCTGTGGGCATGAGGTCAACAAAGATCCCTGGAATTTATGTTTTAATTTACTGAGGTATCCTTCAGTAAGGATTAGATAATAAAAATAAAGTACGCATATTGCCACTGGGGAGGTGCATGAAGATGACCAAAAGAACAAAGTAACCTCATTAGTTTCCAATCTCGCTGTACTGTTCAAACTCATCATTTTGCTTGTAAACACGCAGCTAGGTGAGACAGAGTATCTGTGTACCCAAAATGCAATAATTTATTTATCACTAAGCAGAGCCTCTCTGCATTTATTGCACTGAGCCTGTGTTTATTATTTGGATGTTCATTTCGAATGCTACTGCAACCACCTGATACTTAAAATAGAAGCAGCTGTTTGATTGAACCTATATGTTAACAGGAGTGACCTTGAAGTAATGCTGTTTCAAATTCAGGAAAATAAGAATACATCCGAGAAAGGTAGCCCAGTAACTGTGACTGAAAAGTCCGTGACTGCAAACTCAGCAGAAAACAATTCTCCTTCCTCTCTGCCACATATTTGAAATATAATTAAACTGAGCAAATGTAAACACTTAGACTAGGTAATATTTCAAAATAGATCAGAGATTAGATACAAAAGAACATTGGGGCATATTAGCAAGACCGGCGATAAAATTATCGCCGTTTTAGCGGCAGGAAACTGCCGCTAAAATGGCGATAATCGGCTTGCTAATATGCGTTATGGAATTCAATAGAAGCCCAGGTTAGATGTCCTGCACATCTAACCTGGGCTTCTATTGAATTCTATAACGCATATTAGCAAGCCCATTATCGCCGTTTTAGCGGCAGTTTCCTGCCGCTAAAACGGCGATAATTTTATCACCGGTCTTGCTAATATGCCCCATTATATATGTGTATGCACCATTTGTTGAATAAGGTCTTAAAACTAATCAGGAACCCTGCATCAATGTAAAATGACTTAAAGACTGTAAACCATGATTCAGGAGTTGAGAAAGAAGCAACCACTTTTCTGGTGTTGGCTTCTTTCTGCTCTTAGTATAGACTTCCTATAGCTCAACTGTGTAGGGTGCCACCAGTGTGGTGTATGAAGTTACAGTAAGTTGTCTAGTTTTCCATCGGGTAGGATGAGGTCCTATCACTTATTTTCATTGTTCTGGATGTTGGACTGGCCAGTTTGAAGACAATTTAACTGATGTGGCTCCTGCCCTTCGTGGGTGTCCCACCATTTTTGTGTTGCAAGCATTCATGGTATTGTGGAAGTAAAGAGTGCACAGTTTTCTGGCGCAGTCTACATTTCCCCTAGTTGTGGTCTTCCAAATCTGCATTGGTGAGAACATCAATCCACTTTTCCTGTAGAGTTTGCCTGTTGCATACTCACTGTTGTTTTTATTGCTCCATGATGGGATGTTAATGATAGTGGGGAGAAAGGAGGGTTGTAGAACATCAATGAATGTGAGGGGTAGGAGCAATCCTGTGTTTTTTTCTTATATCATCATGGACCAAATCCATTTGTTTTTGCTGTGTTTGTTATTTACTGCACCTTGCCTGGATCTCGATTGAGGCATGGTGATATCATCTCACCACATAGCTGGTAGGTGATTCCATCTGTGGAGTATCTTCTGTTACTAAGATTTCTCCTTTTGAGGACTCACTGCCATGAAAACTATGGTGGAGAGAAAACTCGTAATATGCTTGCCTGTGCCGCATAGGCACCACCAAGCATATTGCGGCCTCAAGACCATCACAATACCGCCAGGGATTGTTGCGGGGATTCTGCTCATATACAGAACTATGCACAAGAAAACAGGACCTCAGTAAATAGGGGTGTACCTCCTATCACCTTAGTGCCCAAAATCCCAACCGACTAGCAATAGTGTCTCATTCGGTCTCCTACAAATATCAAGAAGCTACGAATGTTTAGACAACCCAGAACACGAGCACTCCTGACTCACCTCAGAGTCGCGGGAACAAGACAATCTTTCGCTCTCACGTACTTGTCCACAATAAGAATAATCAGAGTCACTAAATAAGTTCAAAATGTTTATTTTGACTATAGTGATTCATAAAACAGTATGAGAACCTCGACCAGCAGCAAAATGCATAATGCCAGCACCATTAGCATTGTTACAATACCATAGAATACAAAAGGAGTCGGCATTTTATAAAGACTGTGAAAAAGGCAAAAGAACTGGTCCTAATCACCCTCCCCTTGATAGTAAGAAGTTATTTTATATAACAGAAGATCTCTAGGCGTTATTAGCAGACCCCCTACCTGAAAGCCTAAACGCAAAGGTTTACTTTATAGGAACAGCAGAGCTCAGCTCCATGGAACGGCTTTCTTCGAGTGTGTTTCAAAAACATGCAACAACGCTATATCAAAGCTCGATTCTTCCATACTTCAGCTGCTGGTAACATGTTTTGGCTAGGTAATAGGGACTGACCAGAACAGAATAACAAGAGGCATTGTTGATCGACCTTGCACATTATGTTCAGACAGAATTGAAGGGAAGGCTGAGAACGTGAAAAACACCCTGTTATCATGTACAGGGCAGAGGCAAAGTGTCGCGAAAACAAACTCTTAGCAGAGGCGTGCGCAAAAGCAGCAGCATAGGGCAAGCAAAACTCAATGTCGACAATGTATCTAAGGGCCACATAACCCCATGTAACAGGATCTGTGATCCCTGCCGGTTGCGGCGGTCCCATGGCGGTCCGACCCCCCAAGTTGTAATAGGGCGGTCGGACTGCCAAACTCATGATTATGCCCTAAGTATTTAACTCAAATTTTTGGGGTCCCAGAGTAGCATGCTACTCACAGCTAAGCACTTCAACGCCTCCTCAGGGGAAGTAAGTGATGTATAAATACAATTACAATTCCAAAGTGTACCTTTCTCAAAAGTGTAATTTACCTTTGTTAATCAGGCCCATAGTGACCAAACAGACATGGAGGATAGTGATAGAGAAATTATTCTTTGCAGGCTCTTGCCAGTGCTAAATGGTGAGCTCGATGATGACGCATGTCACAGTTTGTGGGTGAGGGAATACATCCTGTAATAACATCCTCACTCTACTTTTGGGATTATAGAGCATCAAAGCTAAATTTGGAATTACCTCGAGGTTTTGCTTAAATTCAGAGCTTGACTTAATTTAAAATGATTTTCAGATATAGAAGCGTCAAAAGAGTAATAAGCTGTCTGCTGCACGTTGCTTTTAAAGGGGCTATCCAGTGAATATCACAATACATCTCAAAAGCCAGGTGGGCATCATCAAATAAACAATGCTTACTGTTGAGGATTTTTAGAGACATGGAAAAAAGAAAATTACTTTTTTTCTCTACACATGATGGACCCTTTAAAGAGTTCTGTGTATGATTCGAACCTCTATATAAGTATTTATGCTGCTCTTTACTGTTATGGTTAGGTATCAGATGCCATATGTAGGTTACCTGCAAAAGCAGCCGAAACAGAAAGACTGGTTAAACCAATTTAAAGATATTCTTGCTGCCTTTGTAGGGAATTCCGGATGATGTTTAGGTTCAGAAATTAAGAAATGTCCGCAAAAATGTACGGGTCAGTGTATTTTATAAGAAAAATCCAATTCTCCACTGACTTCGATTTTCTAGCGTTGATAAAATACTTTACTGCAGAACCCACATTTTTCTTTCACCATGCCTATGAAGAGAGATGGCAGATGACATGACAAATGAAAGACAAATAGAAAACAAGAAAGATATATGCTGTCTGCTATCGTTCTATCACAAGGTCAAACATGCATAGCAAAACATAGAGGTATCTTTCTTATCATGGAGATTGCAAGGCACCATTTCTGAACCGAACTACAATAACACTCCTCGATGCTGACAGAAAAATGCAATAAGTATTTGCAAATATCAAGTTTGTTCGGCGCACTGTGCATTTAAAAAAGTTAAAATGCACAGCGCAAGATAGAGGGAAAAGACTTTAGCCTGCAGGAGATACGCAAATTCATAATCTTTAAGAACTGTGCATGCAAGCCTTCTATTTACATTCAAATGTGTGGTAGTGTTGCGAACTTTATTGGGACACAAAGCACGTGACCTTTAAAAATGAATACAAATCAACATATCTGGGATCCACTGAACACTTTGCATTGTTACCCTGCACAAATGTGTTTTCAAGTCTTACGAAATGTTTATATTTCAATTGTCTGTAATCATTTAATCATTTAATGGAATGGTTATGGTGGTCGATCAAGGTAAGAGAGAGAAATATAAAGAACAGAGATGTAGAAAGTGAGGGGTATATTTACAAGGGGATAGCACTACCAGAACGTCACTTTTACTGACGTTCTGGTGGCGTTATGCCATTCTCCATATTTACAAAGTGGAGCTAAGCCACTTTGAGTGGCTTAACGCCATCTTGTAAATAGGCTCGGTGCACAGACATAATATCGAGTTGCAAATATCGACATACAACAATATCGAGTTTTAAATGTCGTGATGACAGAATATCGACTGCAAGAATATCGTGGACCAGAATATCGACTTTAAGGTAAGAAATATCGTTTTTGTTAATATCGAAGTTAGTAATATCGTTTGTAAAAATATAGTTGTTAATAATATCGATGTTTATATTAGTGTTATGTATTTTAGTATGTATTTTAAATGTATGTGTTATATATTTTTTGTTTAAGTATTGCATTTGTTTTTTAATATAGGTATTACATTTTTAGGAGTTATTCATTTTATTTTCAGTAAATTTTGCGTTTTATTTCCGTAGTGGGTTGTGGGTTTATAGGGGAATAGGGTGGGAAGTAATTTATTTATTATAAATTTATTAATAATTTTTAGAAGTTATTAATTTTATTTTAATTATACATTTTGCTTTTTAGTTCCGTAGTGGGTTGTGGGTTAATAGGGGAATAGGGTGGGAAGTAATTTAATTATAATTAATTAATAAATATTTGTAAATAATTATTAATTATGTATTTAATACTTTTTATTAATTGTGGTAATTTATTTATATTATTAATTATGTATTAATTGGTTGTTAATTATTATTATTAATTGGTAATTATGTTAATTGTGTCATTTTTTAGGAGCGGGTTGTATGTTGATAGGGGAGTATGGTGGGAAGTAATTTAATTTTAATACATTTGTAAATATTTTTAATATAATATTTATTTAATGTTATTTTATAGTGTTAATTGTGTGAATTAATTTATTATTAATTGTTTTTATTTTGCTTGTTAATTGTTATCAATAAATTAATTAATTGTTAATTAATTATGTGAATTGTGTCATGTTTTACAACATTGTTGGTGTGATTTATAATGGAATATGATGGGAGGTAAATTATTTATAATTATTTAAATATTTGTAATAAAATATTAAATATGCTAATTGTGGAATAATCTTGATGTGTGAGTTGTGGGGTTTTTAGTTGTAAATGTTGGGAAGAAAATTTTTTAAAAAAGAATTAATGATTTGTTGTTAATTGTTATTAATTTATTAATGTTAAATTAGTTATGGAAATTGTGTAAATATTTTTATGTGTGTGTTTTGGTGAATGTTTGGGGTAGAGGGTTGAAAGTAATGTAGTTTAAATAAATTAATCATTAGTTGATAATTAATATTCATTTATTAATTGATAAATATTTTTGGCAATTGTTTTGTTTTTATTTTGTTTGGGGATTTAGGTTCAATAGCTGTAATCTTAACCGCCTGCCTGCGGCAGGAATTCCAGCCAGGTGCTGGACATTCCAATCGCGGGCGTGGTCATGACGAGCTGAGCTCGTCATGAGCACACGCCCAGCGTGACACATGACGAGCTGAGCTCGTCATGAGCATGGAACGGGTTAAGTTTTATCCCCTCCGCTATCCAACACTTTCCCTACTGTTGCACTAATTGGAGTGGGAATAGTAATTTATTCCTCTCTGCTATCCAACACTTTCCCTACTGTTGCACTTGCTGGAGTGGGAATAGTAATTGTATCCCCTCCGCCATCCAACACTTTCTCTACCGTTGCATTCATTGGAGTGGGAATAGTAAATTATTCCCCTCTGCTATCCAACACTTTCCCTACTGTTGTATTCATTGTAGTGGGAATAGTAAATTATTCCCCTCCGCTATCCAAAACTTTCCCTACTGTTGCACTTGCTGGAGTGGGAATAGTAAATTATTCCCCTGCGCTATCCAACACTTTCCCTACTGTTGCACTCCCTGGAGTGGGAATAGTAATTTTTACCCCTGCGCTATCCAACACTTTCCCTACTGTTGCACTTGCTGGATGGGAATAGTAAATTATTCCCCTCCGCTATCCAACACTTTCTCTACTGTTGCAGTCTCTGGAGTGGGAATAGTCATTTTTACCCCTGCGCTATCCAACATTTTTCCTACTGTTGCACTTGCTGGAGTGGGAATAGTAATTTTTATCCCCTCCGCTATCCAACACTTTCCTTACTGTTGCATTCATTGGAGTGGGAATAGTAAATTATTCCCCTCCGCTATCCAACACTTTCCCTACTGTTGCACTCGCTGGAGTGGGAATAGTAATTTTTTCCCCTTCACTATCCAACACTTTCCCTACTGTTGCATTTGTTGGAGTGGGAATAGTAAATTAAATCCCTCCGCTATCCAACACTTTCCCTACTGTTGCACTCGCTGGAGTGGGAATAGTAATTTTTTCCTCTTTGCTATCCAACACTTTCCCTACTGTTGCAATGATTGGAGTGGGAATAGTAAATTATTCCTCGCCGCTATCCAACACTTTCCCTACTGTTGCACTCGCTGGTGTGGGAATAGTAATTTTTTCCCCTTCACTACCCAACACTTTCCCTACTGTTGCATTTGTTGGAGTGGGAATTGTAAATTAATTCCCTCCGCTATCCAACACTTTCCCTACTGTTGCACTCGCTGGAGTGGGAATAGTAAATTATTCCCCTCTACTATCCAACACTTTCACTACTGTTGCAGTTGATGGAGTGGGAATAGTAATTTATTCACCTACACTATCCAACACTTTCCTTACTGTTGCAATTAATGTAGTGTAAAATGTAGTTTTAAAAGTTAATACATATCTTAATATTTTAATTTATAATATATATATTTTTAATTTTTATGTTACAGGTGTATGTATATATATATATGTATTTATAATTTTTAATATATTTCTAACATTTTATAATTTATTAAAATAATTATTTATTAATTATTATAAAGTAAATATATATATTATATTTTATATATGTATGTTTAATTTATTTTTACATTACATTTATTACTCATAATTGTTAACATTTACTAATAATTATAAATATTTATTTTTAAGTTATATGTATTATTTAATTTATTTTACATTATTTTCTTATATATAAAAAAACGATATTTTTTACATCGATATTTTTAACAACTATATTTCTGTTTCGATATTTTTGTACTTACCATAATGTAGATAGGATGTCGATATTCTTGACATCGATATTCACGTCCCGATATTTTGGGACCTCGATATTGTGGTCGTTGATATTCTGTCAGTGATTCAATAGGCTCCTTTACAAGCTTCCACTGCAACACCCATTCCTTTTTGACGCTGCCCTAAATTTACAAGGATTTGATCTGAGGCAGCGCCAGAAACTAACGCCATGCAATAGCAGGCGTTAGAATGGCATAAGGAGGAGAAATACTTTTATTTCTCCTCGTTTTTGCTTTTTCTATGTGTACTGCATTCTGCAGCACATACAGAAAGAGCAAAACATCATTAATGATTGTTTATGCTCAGAAGGGAGAAGAGTTGGCCTAACGGCTAGGGCGTCCGACTTCGAACCTGGGGAACTGGGTTCGAGTCTCGGCAATGACGCTGAACATCCTGTGATTATGGGCAAATCACTTAATCTCCCCGTGCCTAACAAAATGAATGCGTGTCGTAACGTAACTGGTGCTATGTAAAGCGCTCTGATACCCGATTCGGGTCAAGTTCGCGCTATATAAAACTCTGCAAAAAAAAAAATGCCATTAATGATTACATCCAAGCACAGGAGTTGGTTTTGTACAGCACGTATCCTGACGTCATGTATTTCAGGGTCCTCTTATATGTGACAATGAAGAAAAAGGAGGGAAATTGAAATAAAACAATTGCCCAGGGTCAGACAATTTGGTCAAGTGTAGAAGCTGGGATTCATCCCAGGTTTTCTAGTTTCACATTATGCAATTGGGTTCAGCCAGTAGATATGCATGCTTCGCTTCCCCTATACCCACTTTACACCCCCTCCCCCACTGGCATCAGTGCGGCCCTCGGTTATACCAAAGACCAAACTTTGCAGCCCCTGGGAAAATGTTTGTGAGTACCCATGGTCTAGAGCATGGTTAGATGAGTCATTGAGACATATTTCAGGGAGGATCAGGATATTAAGATTATGGTCCAGGACAACTCTTCTCCTTGGAAAATGTTCTTCTTGATTCCAGAAGTAGTCTAAAGTTCTGGGGTTTTAGGTCTAATACTTATACCCCAAAATGTCTTTGTACTCTTTGTGCAAGGGTCTCTGAGCCAAGTCCAAACCAGTTCTGTCCTCACTACTATAGTATGACCACAGAGGGTGGAGACAGCATTGTGCAAGGGAGACAGGCCCTATTCAGGTGCAAGGAAACCTCCTCCCCTACTCTAAATGCAGCCAAGACCCACTCAGCTCAGCTCTGAGTCATCCAGGAAGGGCCAAGCACACCTCAACCCCCCAGTGGCTGTCTACAGTGAATGCACATCCCCAGGCCCTGTCACTCCAAAACCAGATGGTCAATACACAAACAGGCAGAGGCACACAGGATGGTTAAAAAAGAAAATGCCTACTTTCTAAAAGTGTCATTTTCAAACACACAATTTAAAAAAACATCTTTACTAAAATATGTGTTATTAAATTCTGAGTTCAGAGAGCCTAAACTTTATTTCTCTATTTTGTCCCAATGGGAATTTATGCTTGTAAGATGTTATAAAGCATTTCCCATTCTATCCTATGGACAAGATAGCCTTTCAATAGTGAAAAACAAAATTGGCAGTATTTCACTATCAGGACATGTCACATACACCAGTACATGTCCTAACATGTCACACACACCAGTACATGTCCTACCTTTCACATACACTGCACCCTGCCCGGGGGGGTACCTTGGGCCTACCATAGAGGTGCCTTAAATATAAGAAAAGGGAAGGTTAGGGCCTTACAAGTGGGTGCACTTGCCAAATCAACATGGCAGTTAGCAAACTGCGCACAGACACTGCGGTGGCAGGTCTGAGTTACCTTTTCAGGGCTACTCATGTGGGTGGCACAATCAGTGCTGCAGGCCCACTAGTAGCATTTGATTTACAGGCCCTGGCCCACTTCAGTGCACTTTACTAGGGACTTACCAGTAAATCAAATATGCCAATCAGGGAGAACCAATTGTAACAACAATTTACACAGGGAGCACTTGCACTTTGACACTGATCAGCAGTGGCAAAGTGCCCAAAGCATCTAAGCCAGCAGAAACGAAATCCAGCACAGCATCACAAATGCAGGAGGTAGAGGCAAAAAGTTAGGGAAACCACGCCAAAGATGCCAAGTCTAACTTGCTATTTGATGGGTGTTCTCTTTTTGGTCAGTAATTGGAGGACATGATAAAAAGACTGCTGAAAACAAAAATGTGGTGGCTCCAGCTAAATCTTATTCTGAGGGCAGAGAATTTGGTTATAAGAGAGCTTTCTCTTTCGATTCAGGGAAAACAGGATCGGTGCCCTTTTGGGGCAGGGGTTGTGGCCAGCGTACCTGAAGTCCAATAAATCCCAGTGATCAGAATCCTGGAGGCATCCCTTTTACCCCATGTCCCTCAGAAGCCTGGCCAGAGATTCTGGTTTGAGCCACCACTGGAGATCCAATGAAATCTGAGGCGTGATTCAAATAAGGCTTCATTATTCTGAGACAGAGGATTTCAGTGGGACAATACATGATGTACCAAGGGATACAGGTGGAGGAGGCTCTAGGAAACTGTTGCTAAAGTTTAGGCCATCGCCCCTAACTCCATACCCACAGTCTTACTGAGGCCTGAGATCGCTGTAACTATTCCTGCAGATGAGACACCAGTTTTTGGATACTTTCCGGAGAGAGAAACACTTCCTCCTTTCCATGAGGAACAGGGCCGGACTGGGAACCCAAAGCATCCCTCGCAAATTTTGTCACACCAGCCCCCATACGGTGCATGGCAAGCGCAGAGAACGTGCCTGACCACTGTAAGGGTGATTGGGGTGGTTTTCCCCCCAAGAAAATTTGAGAAAAAATTGCAAAAATGGTGCACTCTGCAACACATTTTTCATTATATATTCAATTGTACTAGTTTTATAGCATAGTAAATTATGACCTTACAGTGCGCCAGATACGGTAATCTTTATTTGGGCTATTCAATGATTCCCTCACTATTCCCCTCCAATAGTCCCTCTCATCTTTCCACAGGTCCTCTCCCACAAGTATTTCATTTATTTTATAGCACCTCTCATACCAGTGTAGGGTGTTGGAGCATTTTACAACGAATACATATACAGAGACAATGAATCATTCAAGTGTAAATCAGTGTACAGAAAATGTTACATAAGGCCTAATGAGCAATTTAATCTGTCCTTTCCTTTTGAATTATGTGTATGGATCTTTCTTTGTTTCATTATTCCATTTCACTTTGAAATAAAAAAGTTTATTTTAATAAATCCATTTTCCTAGACAGAACTTTGCATTTTCATGACAAAAAAGCATTTTTTCCAGTATCATATTTTAATTTCTAAATAATACTTTGCATACATCAATCCGTGTATCATTTTCACCAGGCACTCGCATGTTAAGCTGGCACCCATGGACAGATCTTGCCCTTCATGGCCATTTATAATTTTCATCAATTATAGTGGCATTCATTTTCACCACTATTGATTCAGGTGTAGTCAAAATACTGTTAAGAACGACCTCCTCGATAATTAAAGATGAGCCCCGTTGCTCAAGAGCCATTATGAAGCAAAGGAGTTGAACAGTACTATCCGGATACAAAGCAGAGATGCAAAGAGTTTATTTCAATTTCTTCCAGAAAAGAACCACCAACCTTACAGCAGGTGTCTGTAGCACCATCTGATTTACCTAGAATCTTCTATTTAGTTGTATTCTAATTGACACCCACAAAGTCCTAGAAAATACGTGATCTCGAAGCAAGTCCCTTAATAAAAGAACTGAAAAAAACAAGGATGAAAAATAATCCTAAAAAAAAAATATCCCATCTTAAATAACATATGAAAAACAGTTTCGTACTAATTTGACAGCAGAAATATTAAGAAAAATAGAATTCATTACAAAATCATGGCACTGTTGAGTCTTCTGCTTAACTCTCTTTCACAATGCTAACAAATCATCCACACTAGTAAAGGAAGTCTTTGGAACCTCAAAACCAATTTGAACCGAACTGAGGGGCTCATTTATGAGCCCTTACGACACTTTTGCGCCGTCGGTACGTCACTTTTTGTGATGCAGCGGCGGTGTAAAAAATGCGCCATGTTGCACCCTATTTACAAGGTGACGCATCTAGGCAGATCTGTCACTTTGTAAACCCCGGCGCTACATTATACCTGCCTCAGGTATAATGTTTGCAGGGTGGGTGTTTCCCCGCATCCAAGCCTGGTAGAAGTGGTGCATTGAAATCTATAAGATTTCAGCGCACCACTTCTAGGACACCATTGCGTCAAATCCTTATGCCTGCATCATAGCAGGCGCAAGGGTAATGCAGTGCTATGCTCATAGCCCTACCCTGCATTGTTTGAGTTGAGTCACGCTTCCGACACAGCTCCAGCAATGCGTCAGTTTTGTGCTGGCAAATAGAGCAGTAATACTGACGTATCTGTCATTCCTTGCAACATTATGCGTCATACAGTAAATATGACACATCCATCATGTCGCAAGGAGGGCACATGAAAAGTGACGCATCGCTGTTTTCATGCAGCGATGCTTCACTTCTCATAAATAAGGCCCTGGGTTTTACTAATCTGGACATGCACCAGACATCGCCAGAATCCAGGACAACTACATTTTTATTCACCTTCCTTATTATAAATGGGCCCATAAATTTAGAAATGCTTTTCTTAATCAGTCCAGGTTTCTTCACAAGTACTACATCACCTTCCTTTTACGAAACTTGTTTCACAGAATGCTTATTGCCAAGCCAAACTATTTTTCTTGGCATTGCTTCCTCCTAGCAGACACCATACATTCTTCCAATAATCTTGATTTTAACATTTCACGTCCTGTCTTCAACCAAGCAGGGTTGAGTCTAGAATTTGATAACCTCCCCTTCAAGAATAAAACTGAGACTTCACTGTGATGCTATTGGGATCATTATGATGAGCCCACAAAGTCTAATGTAAAACATCTTTGAGAGCAACCCTAGACTCAAGAGCTCTTTGAATACAATCCCTTGCCGTCCTGTCATCCTTTCTACAAATCCATTGGTCTGAGATGAATACAATGCAGTTTTGAAATGTAAAATTGATAAATCTTTCAAAAATCCACCCATTTCCTACAAAACGAACTGGATACCATTATCATTAGTAATGAGTTTAGGTATACCCTCACATGCAAATTTGTCTTTCAGAAATTTGATGACTGCTTTTGTATTCACTGAAGTACACACTTTGTTACTACCCATTTAGAGGTGTAGTCTACCAACAACAAAACATATCTCTCACTTTGAGGAAGAAAGACATCGAGACCCATAAGGTTTAGGTCAAGTTTGGTCCATAGTTCACATAGCACTGGAGCTAAAGGCAGCGATCTTGTGACCTTAATTTGTCACTGTTGGAACATTGCCAGCAATCTTTCACCACATCTTCAGCTTGAGGATCTATTCCAGGCCACTAATACCATTCACACAACCTTGCCTTTGTTAAATTCCTACCAAAATTGTCCCTAATGTGCCAGGTTAATTCTTTTCCCTCAAGTTCAATGATTGTACTATTCTTTCTTATCTGAGATCTCCATTCACCAAACTCAACTCATTGAGCACATCCCAATATCCCTTTACAGAAACAGAGCCATTATATATATCAGTCAAAAATTCTGCACATAATCACTCACCAGTCTTAATTCATTGTCACAGCTTCTTGCACAGTTCCACTCATCATTATTGATGGCATTCTCCTTAACACAACCCACCAATCCTACCTCCTTTGCCCCAGTACATTGTGTTTTAATATCCCCAAGAAAACGGGAAATACAGTCTGCCGCATAATTATTTACTTCTGGTACACATTCCACTGCAAAAGTAGTCAGACAACCCCTCAGACCATAGACATATTGGTTGAGTGAGACTTCCCAAACTTCTGTACCAAGGGACGATGATTTGTTCTTACTGCGGAAGGTATTCCCTGCAAAAAGAACTTGAAATGATGAATGGCCCAAGCAATCGCTAAAGCCTCATGCTCAATCACTGAGTATCTTTCACCACCAAACTTGCAACAGCCAATGGTAGCTCCAACTGACTTATCTACAATATTCTATTTAGTTGTATTCTAAATAACACCCACCACGTTCTACATAAAAGTGGTGTCACAGCAAGAACAGCAATAACAACAAAAGGATAAACACAAGTACATCAATAGTGACCACAATATGTCATGGGTGGGCCTTTATTGTGACAGGGCTAGGCCAGATGTTCTTGGGAACATTAAAAATCTTAATAGTCCAATAGAACACCATAGATAGTGAAAACATCATCAGGAAAACCTCTCCATATGTCAAGAATGGATAGCTGTTGTATTAGGGATAGCCAAAATGTTGAAGCAAATGTACAAATCGTGTCATGGATGGGCCTCTGTTATACCAGGTAGAGCCAGAATGTTACCAAAAATACCAATTGTATGTCAAGGATACGTCACTATTATGACATTGATAGCCGGAATGCTGCCAAGAATGCCTTCAATATGGCAAGGATGACACTAACATGCCAAAAACAGAGAACATAATTCTAATACCGTACCCCATATTTCAATAAAATCCTACTATAATGCAGGTCCTGTGAAAATGTTGTCATGAATTCACAGAATATGTCACATATGGGCCACTAATAAGGCAGACATAGCAGGAGTATCAAAAATGCTAACCCACAATATATCAAGGATATGTTACCATTACACAGTGATAGCTAGAACGATATCAAGAAATCATATATTATGTCAAAGGACATACTGCTGTTATGCCAACAATAGACTGAATGTAGCAAAGAATGTCTAATGAATATCAAGGATAGGCCACTACTACTCCAACCAAATTTCCACCTGAAATACCTACTGTGTCATCATCATCAAATAAGCTTTATTTGCTTATTTAAAAACAATCATAAAAGAAGCATAGCATTCAATACATCATCATCAAAATAAGCAAAACAAAAGGGTTACACATACAAAAGAGTAGAACTTCTTAAAATGGAAGGGACTGCAGATTTAAAAAAATCACCAACATTAAAACAGACTTGAGTATTAGGCAGTGTTCTCAAAAAATAAAGTGCAGGCTTTCATTGCCAGAAACCACACATATTGAGAACTGGTTTTAAAAACTTTTGAGTAAAATTTAATAATAATATTTATAGAAGAAAATAAAGTGATTGCAAAGCAGTCTCATCACACGGGCAAATGAGCACAGTACCAGTATCAAATTGACCCAAAATAGCCATCTAAATGACCCTAGACATAACATAGCCAGAAGCTTACATTCCCAGTGATTCACAACCCAGCTCAAGTACTGCTCCAGGATGGGTGAAATCTATACAATAGCATAGTCCTGTATAAAAGGTTTACGCATCTGCTCCTGCTCCCTAGAGGTCCTAAAACGAGACACCAAAAGGTGCTTAACCTTATGCACATTTGCCTGAGTGAGTGAGTCCAGGGATATAAACAAATCCTGCCACCCAATTTATCTAGCCATGGTCCTAAAATAGCTCAGCACAGGATGGCAAGACCCCTCTTACAACTCAGACAATCAATAATAATTTCCCCAATAAGAGAGGGAGCCTCATTAGCCCATAACGACACCCATAGAACTACAGAGGACACCTTGATCTGGTAAGTTACATATGTGATGCCAGTGGCGGCTCGCATAGGGCGTGCTGCGGGGCGGTGGGTGGGGCAGGGGAGGGGCTGGGTGGGGGTGTAGTCAACTCGGACATACGACGGAATGGAGGAACATAATAATTACCTTCCTCCGTTCCGTCGTATGTCCGTGTTTACTACCCCCGCCCCTCCCCCGCCCCACCGCCCTGCAGCACACCCTATGCGAGCCGCCACTGTGTGATGCCCAGCGCCTTGTGTAGAAAGAAATAAGGGGTTGTTAGAAATGAGGTTTTTGGTTGGGTAGGGTCAGGGAGCAGCAGGCAGCAGGGCAACAAGCAAAAAAGCAGCCAAGTTGAGTCCTTTAAGCAGCACAGTAGTTGGCAGGCAGCAGGGCAACAGACAGAAAAGCAGTCCAGATGAGTCCTTTAAGCTGCACAGCAGTCCTTCTGACAGAGTTTCAGTTTCAGATCCCAAAGTGGTTTTTCCCACATGGGTTCAGTGCCCTTGTACTTATACTCATAAAATGTTGTTGATGTAGTGGGTGACCTAACAAGAGACCTTAGAAGTGCACCACAATCTTTTTCAACCCAGCCCTAGCTCCAGACATTAGTAGGGTGTAAGGGACACAGCCTATACAAATATAAAGTGTGAACGCCCTCTCCCTCTCCCAGTCCAGGAAGACCATCAGTATGCAGATGAATGCAGATGTAACCCCTTGTCACACCCAAACCCTCCTGTGTTGTGGCTGTCTGGAAAGTATGCACAAGTGCAGCTGTCACCCTAAGCCCAGACGTGGACTGGTGTCAGGCTGCAAAGCACCAAGAGTCAAAAGCACCAAGAAAGGCCCACTTTCTAAAAGTGGAAAAGACGTAATGAGCCTGCACTCCTTCTCTTGAAAGAAGTCAAACTTGAATAAGTTTATTCGAAAAAGTGCGTGCAAGCAGCAATGTGCGGATTGCCCCAAACCTCACAAATGAAGATAATGTAGAAAACCGAGCTTTATCCTTGCGCTCTTTTGCTGTTGCACTGCAAAAAGTGGGAACAACTCCCTCCAATGTGTCAAATTCATCCAGGTATTCTGTTATACTCCAATTAGCCACCATGCTTTTAACCTTCCATGTAACTGTCTGATTCTTAATGTTCTTCACCACAACGGAGACAGTGAGATAAATCTGTAATCTTTATTAGACGCTCCAAATACATACTGTATGCCATCATAAGCTTCATACAGCAGTACGTGCAGATTAGTCTCCAAGTAAAAATGAACACGACATATATTGTCCCAATGCATTTCGAGCCACAGGGGCTCTTCGTCAGGGGATTCTAGAACATAAAAATGAGCAATATAACTAGATTATTCCACAATGATTCATATATACTAACATAAATATCTCAACGAATCATAAACTTATAATTAATCGAACCACTTCCTGTGTAATACCCCCACCATCGAGAGATATGGTGAAAGCAGGAGTGATTTTGTCGTAATTGGAGAAGGTTAACAGCGGGTTAAGGGATGGGTCAGCAGTGGCATCGTATGAACATTGATCGGGGAGATGAGCTTTGCTATTTAGGGTAAACTCTGAGTCAATACAGGTTTGAGTACAACAGGAGGGTAGTAGAGTATAACAGTTATAATTATGATTTTTCTAAAAAGTTTGGGCGATGGTGGGGGTATTACACAGGAAGTGGTTGGATTAATTATAAGTTTATGATTCTTTGAGATATTTATGTTAGTATATATGAATCATTGTGGAATAATCTAGTTATATTGCTCATTTTTATGTTCTAGAATCCCCTGACGAAGAGCCCCTGTGGCTCGAAATGCTTTGGGACAATATATGTCGTGTTCATTTTTACTTGGAGACTAATCTGCACGTACTGCTGTATGAAGCTTATGATGGCATACAGTATGTATTTGGAGCGTCTAATAAAGATTACAGATTTATCTCACTGTCTCCGTTGTGGTGAAGAACATTAAGAATCAGACAGTTACATGGAAGGTTAAAAGCATGGTGGCTAATTGGAGTATAACAGAATACCTGGATGAATTTGACACATTGGAGGGAGTTGTTCCCACTTTTTGCAGTGCAACAGCAAAAGAGCGCAAGGATAAAGCTCGGTTTTCTACACTTTCTAAAAGTGGCATTTCTAAAATAGTAATGTAAATTCCCACAACACCAGTAAGTAGGATTTATCACTACCATTCTAAACATACCAAACATGGGAACACCACTTCTTTCAGATCAGGAATTACCACTTAAAAGTATATAAGTGAATTCCCAATGTTAGCCTGTGAGAGGAGTAGGTCTTACAGCAGTGAGAAACCAAATAGGCTGGTTGTCACTACCAGGGCATACCCCACAATAAAGGCACATGTCCTTCCTTTTACTTATATAGCACCCTGCCCATATGGCTACCTAGGGCCTACCTTAGGTGTGACTGATGTGTAATAAAAGGGGAGTTTAAGGTTTGGCAAGTAGCTTTTAATGAAAAGTTAAGGTGGCAATAAACTGCACGCAGGCACTGAAGTGGCAGACCTGAGACAGGTTTGAAAGGCTACGTCTGAAATGGCACAAGCAGTGCTGCAGGCCTACTAGTAACTTTAAAGTACAGGCCGTGGGTATATGGTATATAACTTTACAAGTAAATCAAATATGCCAAGAAGGTGTACACCAGTCATACCATGTCTTAGGGGAGAGAGCATATGCACTTTAGCACTGATTCACAGTAAATGCCCTTTGTGAATACTGAAAGTCGTAAAGTTAGACTTTCGTCTCACTTTACCTTTGTGAATCGGGGCTATATTAGTGCCCAAATCGAATCCATCCATAAAGATAATAAAGCTACTAATCAAAGTCCTCAGGGGTACAAGATACTGACAAGCCATTATCTGCATAAAACAGCGCCGGAACAAGTACTGGCCTAATCGGGGCCAAGACACAGACAGTCCTGGCGGACGCCGCAGTGTAATTCAAAGGCGTCAGTGCATTCATCACCAGGGCCACATCTAACAGAAGCAGTAACTCTACAACGAAGTGCCTGGGGAAAAGTAATGAAGGCCTCATCCAGCCCTAGGTTCAAGAGGATATCCCAGAACTTCCTATGAGTAACCCATTCAAATGCACTAGGCAAGGCCATAAAGGCAAGAAATAATGAGCTCCCTTTTGCAACTGTACATTTACTAACAACTATATGGAGGTTAAAGCATTGCTTAATAGTGCCCATTCCTTCTCTGAACCCATAGTGTACTCATGAGATAACCTATCTCGCACCATACCAGTCCTCAATCCATTTAAGGACTATGGGGCCGATTCCGATTCAGGCCGGAAATCACTCCGACCGAGCCGGACCCGGAGAGATTTCCGACCGAATCGGACTCTGGCAGTCCGACTGAACGAGTACGATGCGCACGCATGCAATCGGACTCGAGTCGGTCGGACTCCCATTGAAGTCAATGGGAGCCGGACGTACAACGCGTACGCAGGCTCCCATTGACTCAATGGGTGCGAGGCGAACAAGGGCGCCCCCTACAGCGGGTGCGCCTCGATGCGACTCGCGGTGTACATGCACAGGTAGGGGGGACCCATGGGTCCACCCTGTGTGCGACTCGTGCGGCTACGCGTACAGGGGGGTCCGACACGGACCCCCAAAGTCCGGCTCCGGCTGCTCTTTCGAGCCGGACGGCGCGAGTCGGTCAGACTGCTCGCGGCGCGCATCGTACTTGCCCGGCCTGGGAAAGTCTCCATTGCGCGGTGCGAGTGGTGTCCGTGCGAGTCGGTCGGAGCGGTTCGGACCCGCGTACGAGTTGGTCGGCGATTTCGCGTGCGCTCGCATCGTACTCGCTCGGCCGGACGCACGTACGAATCGGTCGGGAAAGAGGGCTCCGAATCGGATCCGGTTAAGCCGAATCCGATTCGGTGCCCTACCGGCCGAGATCGGAATCGACCCCTATATGTCCAACGACCTTAACTGTTGAGTCCAGTAGGGAAATCACCTATAGCATAGGGGGTCATTTTTGCACCCTTTCTTATACACCGGAACTATCACAGCAGTACGCCATGTTTTGGGAAAACCACATAGGGATGCATTGTTAATTATATTAGTGATAATCTGAGCCCAAAATTCCACATTTGCCTTATAAAGATCGACTTGGACTGCATGCGACCGGGGTGCTTCTTCGAAGGCCTATCCATAATTGCCTACCAAACCTTCTCAAACTTGAACTGTATGGAAAGTGGGAAAAAGCCGATCATTTGGTGGGCTTGCTGTCTTCAGTCCCCTCATAGGAATAGATGTTCTTCAAATGGGCGAACCATTCATCAGCACTAATGTTGGTCCCCAAGCCTGGTGACATGGATTCCGTAAGCTTTGGGCTATTGATAGTTTTACAAACCCTCCTGGAGTCTTTGAGCTGAACAGATTCCACTAGTCTATCCCACATTACTTGCATAATGGAACGCTTTCTATTTTTAATATCTATTCTATATGCGGCATGACACAATCCTACCTTCATTCTATCCCTGGGTCCTGCTGACAGTGCTTTGCGCAAGCGCATTTTTGGCATGCCTACACTTTTTGTCAAACCAACCTGGTTCAGTAACATTACGAAACTTCACCTGACTCAGGAGGTTATCCTTGATACTAGCAATCAAAGAAACAAAGAAATCAGTAATAACATCACTGGGTTGCATCTCCACCAACAGATAATTTATTATTAAGAACAAAATTGGAGGTAATCAGCCGGGTGAGGAACTAATAAAAGTCCACACCCTTCCACCTAATCCGTCGGCCTTGTTCGTGCAAACATATCCCTAAAGGGCTTGCCTTTACAGGGTGGTAAACTAGACTGGGAAAAGCCAGGGATACCTCAATAGGGTTACGGTCACTGGAGGTGGTAACCACCGCATTAATGGAATCAATAAATGTCCCCATAGTGGGTGAGGCTAGGACATAGTCAATGACAGAACCTTGACCTCACCCATTAAAAGTGGTAAGGTTGAATTCAGGATTTCCCCTGAGTTCCATTCCATTCAGCAAATCAATTTCTAAAGGGGCTTTTACAGTTTTATACCCCTATTGTCTTCATTTCCCAAAAAACCTGCGTCCCGCGCAATGTGAAAGGGCTGAATGACAGTGGTAGTGAACCCGAGTTTAGCATTAACCCCACCCGTCCCCCGATTAGGATATTACAGTTAAAGGATAGAGTTGAGATCCTTCTCTTTAAACAGCGCATATCAGAAGAAAACAGTGTTTCTAAATTACAAGAGCAATTGTTAGGTCCCACTGAGTTATAGAAATTAATTAAGCAGAAGTTAAATAAACTAGGAAGCACCACCCACAAAATCTGCATCCCTGCGTGAGTAAAAGGATAGGGTATATCTTAGAATTGCTAGTAGTATGGGCCAAAACCAATAAGTTCACGTTGTTTCTACCTCTAAGGGACCTCTTGGCAGGAACACTAAAGCCTTGAAAAGCATCCCAAATTGTATGATCCAGGCACCAAGTTTCCTGAAGAAAAACAAGATCAAACCCAGCTATGTAACCATGCCACTCCTTATCAGCCAACTTAGAAGTTAAACCAGCTACATTCCAACAGATCAATTTAGGTCTAATTACAGAGTGATCTCCTGCTTTAACATTAGAGGGGATTGCACTACGGCATGTCATTCCTACCTCGGCACACCCCTCATCTTGCCCACTAAGATTAATAGCATCCTGAAGGCTGGCATCTATGTAGGGGGCATGCCTTAGCTGGACCAGAGTAGATCCTGGATTTCTGTCAGGAAAACTAATATCAACTACCTTCTAATAACATCAATCCGGAGACTGGCCCCCTTGACATGGATGGGGGAAAAATGGTCTAGACCCAGTTTGCAAGTGCCTGTAAAAATACCCTAGGGGTAGAACATTAATATTACCAGTTGCAGGGGAGGACTGTTGTTGTAAATTAATCAAAATTTGCCTAGTGAGCTAGCGAGGCCTAAAATTGATAATAATGCAGTCACCACCAAAAGACTTTTTAGAGGGGCCAATCCAGTCCACTCGTCGGACCAGCTTAACGTTTTGATAGCCCTGCAGTGTAAAGCTTGAGTGGTCAGATAACTAATGACACACCTTGTTCTTAAGCTGGTCGTCAGTCTCAACCAGAGGTTCACGAGATTTGGGACAATCCCCAGTGCAACTACAAATAGACAGCTTTCTGGGGGAAGGTTAATTTGTGGAGGAGCAACACCAAGGCCAGGTAAGAAAGTCTTGTTCATTTCTTGGGAGCAGCAGCCCATCTCCATCTCATGGGACATGCCTTTGGGTGCTGGTTCTAGAAGGTATCTCTGGGGTCCTCTTATATTAGCTAGAGGAACCCTAACTTCATTAACAACAAGCACCGGGGGAGCTGACAAGGGTGCAGCATGAGTTACCACAGGGCCCAAACCCTGGTGGGCAAAACAGTTGTCACAAAATTTGAAGATCCTTATTACTTAAGCTTCAATTTTAGCTGACCTGTCCACCAAAGGCGCCAAACAAAATTTAAGGGTTTTTGAGTTGCGAGAAAAAGGGGCCTAGATTGTCATATATGAGGGCTCTTGCACGGTGCCATCCAAAGCCACAGAGGGACAAAATTGGTTCAATTCATAGTGCTCTTTCTGCCTGCACTAATTGTTTTTAAATTCTTGTTTGTGCTTGGCAAAAGGACAAGACTAATTGGAAAGGAGCGTTTCTGTTAATTCCATTAAATTCATATCCCTAATCTCCTTCTCAAGCTCAGCTATCTGAATCTTCAGTTTCTCTACCTTCCTTTCAGCATTTTTTATTAAAATGTGCATCATGCAAAAAGATGACGAGTGCAAGTTTTCCTCCCATTCTTTAAGCAAGTCCTCATCCAAATCGTCAAACGTGGGGAAAATAAGTATTCTTAATCCCCTAGGCGCTCTTTTCTGTTCAACATAATTTTTAAGGTGATACCGTCCCACCATTTCGATAGCTCAGTTTTTTTTAGTTTCTCAAGTTTCAAAAATTTTGACTTTAAACTGCTGCTTGAAGGATCTTTTCTGCTTTCTGTGATTGTCCTTTTGCTTTGTGCAAACAATTCAGCTGCCAATTTTTCCCGGTCATCCTCCATCCTGGGATTTCTTCCAATAACTTGTTCCAATATTTAATCCTTGTTCAAAAATATCTTGACTGTGTAGCACTACCCTTTATTAACAATGATTCAGCAAACACAAGGCGGTGAGGGCTTAGCACTAGTCAGGATCTTTATTTAAATTTTAATGTGCTGCACAGTCAAGATATTTTTGAACAAGGATTAAATATTGGAACAAGTTATTGGAAGAAACCCCAGGATGGAGGATGACCGGGAAAAAATGGGCAGCTGAATTGTTTGCACAAAGCAAAAGGACAATCACAGAAAGCAGAAAAGACCCTTCAAGCAGCAGTTTAAAGTCAAACATTTTTAAACTTGAGAATCTTAAAATAACTGAGCTATCGAAATGGTGGGACTGTATCACCTTAAAAAATTATGTTGAACAGAAAAGAGTGCCTAGGGGATTAAGAATACTTATTTTCCCCACGTTTGACGATTTGGATGAGGACTTGCTTAAAGAATGGGAGGAAAACTTGCACTCGTCATCTTTTTGCATGATGCACATTTTAATAAAAGATCCTGAAAGGAAGGTAGAGAAACTGAAGATTCAGATAGCTGAGCTTGAGAAGGAGATTAGGGATATAAATTTAACGTAATTAACAGAAACGCTCCTTTCCAATTATTGTTGTTTTATTGAGGAATGTGGCCTGGTAGCCGTGGACCACAGGGAGTTGAGCGTGGACATTAAAATTTAAATAAAGATCCTGACAAGTGCGCACATGTGCTAAGCCCTCACCGCCTTGTGTTTAGTGAATCATTGTTAATAAATGGTAGTGCTGCACAGTCAAGATATATTTGAACAAGGATTAAATATTGGAACAAGTTATTGTAAGAAATCCCAGGATGGAGGATGACCGGGAAAAATTGGCAGCTGAATTGTTTGCACAAAGCAAAAGGACAATCACAGAAAGCAGAAAAGACCCTTCAAGCAGCAGTTTAAAGTCAACATTTTTGAAACTTGAGAAACTGAAAAAAACTGAGCTATCAAAATGGTGGGACGGTATCACCTTAAATAATTATGTTGAACAGAAAAGAGCGCCTAGGGGGATTAAGTATACTTATTTCCCCCACGTTTGATGATTTGGATGAGGACTTGCTTAAAGAATGGGAGGAAAACTTGCACTCGTCATCTTTTTGCATGATACACATTTTAATAAAAAATGCTGAAAGGAAGGTAGAGAAACTGAAGATTCAGATAGCTGAGCTTGAGAAGGAGATTAGGGATATAAATTTAACGGACTCAACAGAAACGCTCCTATCCAATTAGTGTTGTTTTATTGAGGATTGTGGCCTGGTAGCGGTGGACCAGGGGGAGTTGAGCGTGGACATTAAAATGTAAATAAAGATCCTGACTAGTGCGCACATGTGCTAAGCCCTCACCGTCTTGTGTTTAGTGAATCATTATTAATAAAGGGCAGTGCTGCACAGTCAAGATATTTTTGAACAAGGATTAAATATTGGAACAAGTTATTGGAAGAAATCCCAGGATGGAGGATGACCGGGAAAAATTGGCAGCTGAATTGTTTGCACAAAGCAAAAGGACAATCACAGAAAGCAGAAAAGATCCTTCAAGCAGCAGTTTAAAGTCAAAATTTTTGAAACTTGAGAAACTGAAAAAAACTAAGCTATTGAAATGGTGGGACGGTATCACCTTAAAAAATTATGTTGAACACAAAAGAGTGCCCAGGGGATTAAGAATACTTATTTTCCCCACGTTTGATGATTTGGATGAGGACTTGCTTAAAGAATGGGAGGAAAACTTGCACTCGTCATCTTTTTGCATGATGCACATTTTACTAAAAAATGCTGAAAGGAAGGTAGAGAAACTGAAGATTCAGATAGCAGAGCTTGAGAAGGAGATTAGGGATATGAATTTAACGGAATTAACAGAAACGCTCCTTTCCAATTAGTGTTGTTTTATTGAGGATTGTGGCCTGGTAGCGGTGGACCACGGGGAGTTGAGCGTGGACATTAAAATTTAAATAAAGATCCTGACTAGTGCGCACATGTGCTAAGCCCTCACCGTCTTGTGTTTAGTGAATCATTATTAATAAAGGGCAGTGCTGCACAGTCAAGATATTTTTGAACAAGGATTAAATATTGGAACAAGTTATTGGAAGAAATCCCCGGATGGAGGATGACCGGGAAAAAATGGGCAGCTGAATTGTTTGCACAAAGCAAAAGGACAATCACAGAAAGCAGAAAAGACCCTTCAAGCAGCAGTTTAAAGTCAAACATTTTTAAACTTGAGAATCTTAAAATAACTGAGCTATCGAAATGGTGGGACTGTATCACCTTAAAAAATTATGTTGAACAGAAAAGAGTGCCTAGGGGATTAAGAATACTTATTTTCCCCACGTTTGACGATTTGGATGAGGACTTGCTTAAAGAATGGGAGGAAAACTTGCACTCGTCATCTTTTTGCATGATGCACATTTTAATAAAAGATCCTGAAAGGAAGGTAGAGAAACTGAAGATTCAGATAGCTGAGCTTGAGAAGGAGATTAGGGATATAAATTTAACGTAATTAACAGAAACGCTCCTTTCCAATTATTGTTGTTTTATTGAGGATTGTGGCCTGGTAGCGGTGGACCACAGGGAGTTGAGCGTGGACATTAAAATTTAAATAAAGATCCTGACAAGTGCGCACATGTGCTAAGCCCTCACCGCCTTGTGTTTAGTGAATCATTGTTAATAAATGGTAGTGCTGCACAGTCAAGTTATATTTGAACAAGGATTAAATATTGGAACAAGTTATTGTAAGAAATCCCAGGATGGAGGATGACCGGGAAAAATTGGCAGCTGAATTGTTTGCACAAAGCAAAAGGACAATCACAGAAAGCAGAAAAGACCCTTCAAGCAGCAGTTTAAAGTCAACATTTTTGAAACTTGAGAAACTGAAAAAAACTGAGCTATCAAAATGGTGGGACGGTATCACCTTAAAAAATTATGTTGAACAGAAAAGAGCGCCTAGGGGATTAAGAATACTTATTTCCCCCACGTTTGATGATTTGGATGAGGACTTGCTTAAAGAATGGGAGGAAAACTTGCACTTGTCATCTTTTTGCATGATGCACATTTTAATAAAAAATGCTGAAAGGAAGGTAGAGAAACTGAAGATTCAGATAGCTGAGCTTGAGAAGGAGATTAGGGATATACATTTAACTGACTCAACAGAAACGCTCCTATCCAATTAGTGTTGTTTTATTGAGGATTGTGGCCTGGTAGCGGTGGACCAGGGGGAGTTGAGCGTGGACATTAAAATTTAAATAAAGATCCTGACTAGTGCGCACATGTGCTAAGCCCTCACGGTCTTGTGCTTAGTGAATCATTATTAATAAAGGGCAGTGCTGCACAGTCAAGATATTTTTGAACAAGGATTAAATATTGGAACAAGTTATTGGAAGAAATCCCAGGATGGAGGATGAGCGGGAAAAATTGGCAGCTGAATTGTTTGCACAAAGCAAAAGGACAATCACAGAAAGCAGAAAAGATCCTTCAAGCAGCAGTTTAAAGTCAACATTTTTGAAACTTGAGAAACTGAAAAAAACTAAGCTATTGAAATGGTGGGACGGTATCACCTTAAAAAATTATGTTGAACACAAAAGAGTGCCCAGGGGATTAAGAATACTTATTTTCCCCACGTTTGATGATTTGGATGAGGACTTGCTTAAAGAATGGGAGGAAAACTTGCACTCGTCATCTTTTTGCATAATGCACATTTTAATAAAAAATGCTGAAAGGAAGGTAGAGAAACTGAAGATTCAGATAGCTGAGCTTGAGAAGGAGATTAGGGATATGAATTTAACGGAATTAACAGAAACGCTCCTTTCCAATTAGTGTTGTTTTATTGAGGATTGTGGCCTGGTAGCGGTGGACCACGGGGAGTTGAGCGTGGACATTAAAATTTAAATAAAGATCCTGACTAGTGCGCACATGTGCTAAGCCCTCACCGCCTTGTGTTTAGTGAATCATTGTTAATAAAGGGTAGTGCTGCACAGTCAAGATATTTTTGAACAAGTATTAAATAGTGGAACAAGTTATTGGAAGAAATCCCAGGATGGAGGATGACCGGGAAAAATTGGCAGCTGAATTGTTTGCACAAAGCAAAAGGACAATCACAGAAAGCAGAAAAGACCCTTCAAGCAGCAGTTTGAAGCTCAAAAATGTTTCAGTTTAAAAAGCTTTATTTGAAAAATAACAAGATATACAAAAGACCAGCAATACAGAATTAAACATACAAAAATAGGAGCATAACGGAAGAATTGGCTAGTAGACTGATAAAAATAAAAGCTGTTTAAATTTTACAGGGAATAAGGAGGGAAGATGGGGAGGGGGGGAGAAGGGGAAGTGGAAAGGAAAAATTTCGTAAACATTGGTAGAATAGGATATTGCATATTACAAGTTACAAAGGAATGTGAATGAAGTCCTAATTAATTAATACATACAACAAGCCAACAAGGGTAAAAAGTGAAGAACAGAGAGAGTAAATATTCAAGGAGGTTTAAAGTTCTCAGAGTTTAAACGCGATTTATCTGCTAAAATTAGCTGGTCTAAGTAAGTAGTAAGCGGTTGCCAAAAAGATCTCTATTCACCATTGGCTTACAGGAGGAGGCGAAAGCAACATCAAGTCGGTGAAAATGACAAAGACTATTCCACCAGTGTTGTACAGAGAGTTTTGTAAGTGTTTTCCAGTTGAGAGAGATATGTTGGAAGGCTAGTGCAAGCATAAGGTCAAAGAGACCATGATTATGGGAGGGTAGATCTATAGAATCAGAAAGACTTCCAGAGAAAAGAAGAGGAATGGAATAAGAAATGGAAATATTAAATAGGCGAGAGATATAGGACCAAACTTTCCCCCAAAAATTAGAAACCGAAGGGCAAAGGAAGAGAAGATGTATAAGATTAGCATTAGGGAAACTACGGGTCCAACAATTGGAATCAGTAGAGTGGGAAGATTGAGCTATAGAAGCAGGGGTGAGATAGAGTTTATGGTAAAGGAAAAACAAAGATTGGGTAAGAGAAGCAGAGCGAGAAATGTTTAGGGAACGGGACCAAAGTTTATCCCAGAAGATGATAGTCCATTCACACCCCAGGTCAGATTCCCAAGAGAGTTCCAATTTGGATTTTGCACGATCTGGATTAGGAGCTGAGAAGTATTTATAGATGAGAGAGGCTTTGGGAAGAGAAAGAAGTATCTTAAGAAGAGAATTTTGGACAACAGGAAAAGGCGAAGAGGGGAGAGAGTAGTAAATATCAAGGATAACCGCCATGAGAGTAGTGAATTTCTGTAGAAAGGACCGGGGGCAATGGAATAAGGCTTGAAATTGGGGAAAGGAACATGGAGATAATCCATCGAAAAGATTTTTGACCCAAATTATGCCCCTCAACCTCCAAGCTTTCCAAAATAAGGTTCTATTATTAATGAGAATAAGGGAATTATGCCAGATTGGAGATTCTAAAAGGATTCTCTAGAGATGGGATTAGGTTGCATCAAAGGTTTCAAAAGAGAACAAGTATATTTAAACAAGGGAAGAGAGGCACAAGGGGTTTTGGCAGAAAAAGCCATAACCTCCTTTAAAGAGAAGGGTAATAATAAGATTTGTTCAATGGATAACCAAAGGGGAGTGAAGGGGGAAGGTTCGGAAAGGAACCATTTCGAAGCCTGACGGAGGGAAAATGATTTATGAAAAAGACGAAAGTCAGGAAAGTTCACACCTCCATTAGATTTCGTCCTGCGAAGAGAAGATAAGGAGATCCTGGCTCTCTTGTTCTTCCAAAGAAACTTAGAAAGACAAGAGTCAATACGCTTAAAATAATAAGCAGGGATGTGAACGGGGAGCATAGAAAATGTATAAATCAAAATAGGGGTAATCATCATTTTAATTGAGTCTAACCGGCCCCACCAAGAAAGAAAAAGAGGATTCCAAGAAGAAAGTAGTTTGTCAATTCGAGATAGAACTGCAGACATATATAATTTAATAGAAGAAGCAATGGAGTTGGAAAACCATATACCTAAATATTTGATTTTTGAGCTATTCCATGCGAAACCAGTGGAAGAAAAAGAATGAGGAAGACAAAATTTAGTGAGGGGGAGAATTTCTGTTTTGTCTGAATTGATTTTATAACCAGAAACAAGGGAAAAGGAAGCAAATTCATATAATAAAGGGGGAATAGAAGTTTCGGGCTCAGAAATAAATAGAAGGATATCATCCGCAAAAGCGGAAAGTTTCAAATGATGGTCACCATAAGAGAACCCAGAAATGGAGTCATTATTGCGAATAGAGGATAGAAAGGGCTCAAGCGATAAGATGAAGAGGAGAGGGGAAAGGGGGCAACCTTGGCGAACCCCGCGTTGAAGAGGAAAATAAGATGAGACACAACCATTAACTAATACCGAGGCTCTGGGGGTAGAGTACAATAAAGAGATAAGTGAAATGAATTTGGGACCAAAACCGTGCCACTTCAGCGATGCAAATAAAAAGGACCAATCAACTCGATCAAAAGCTTTTTCAGCATCAACAGAAATGGCCGCTAAAGAAGTGGAGAGGGAGGGGATTTTGTTTAAAACATTAAGAAAAAGACGAGAATTATCGGAAGTCAGCCTACCCTTGACAAAACCACATTGCTCCTTACCAATCAAGTGAGGCATAAGAGGGTCTAGGCGTAAAGCAAGTGTTTTAGCAAAAAGTTTGTAATCAACATTGACCAGGGAGATCGGGCGATAGTTTTTACAAAACATGGGGTCTCAACCTTCTTTATGTATGAGGCAAATTGTGGCTTCCTGAAAAGTACCTTCTGTCTTACCGGCTAGAAAAAATGAATGGAAAAGGCTTAAGAGTTTAGGGAGTAGTAAATTAGAGAAATGCAAATAAAATTCAACAGAAAAACCATCCGGGCCGGGAGTCTTTCCTTTCGTTAAGGTACTTAAGGTAGTGGATAATTCATTAAGGGATAGATCTGCTTCAAGATCAGAAAAATTAAGATGTGAATTGGAGGGAGTTGGAAGTTTATTGAGATACGATTGGATAAGAGGAGAGGAAGGAGGAGATTCTGGGGTATAAAGATCCTTATAAAAAAGCTTAAATTCATTGTCCTGATCTTTGTGTACGAGAGAGCCATTTGGAGAATAAATAGAGTCAATTAAAGTACGGTCTTTCCGTGCTTAGAGGTAATTCGCTAAGAGCTTACCTGCTTTATTGCGACCACCGTAGTATCGAGCGCTACTACGGAGAAGTGTTGAGGACGCATTATCGGTAGTAGTTTTATTGAACGCTAATTTAGCACGTATCAAAGATGGTAAGACCGAGTCCATCGAAGAAGTATAGAATTTATGCTCTAAAGTCTTAATACGTGCCAAGGCGGTTTTGAATTGTTGAAGAAAACGTTTCTTCTTTTTTGAGACAAAGTCTATAATAAAGCCTCTCGCTGTAGCTTTAAAGGAATCCCAAAAGATATGGGGGGAGAGATTGGGGTCACTGTTGAGGTAAAAAAATTCATTAGCAAAAGTGCAGAAAGAAGAAGAGAAAAGAGGGTCAAGAAGAAGGAAGTTATTAAAACGCCAGCGGGAGGACCTGGGATGCGGAGGGAGCAAATCAAGATCTGTTACAATTGGGGCATGGTCAGAGATGACAATAGGTTCAATAGAGGAGGATAGAAGATTTTGAGATAAAGACTGAGAAAGAAAAATATAATTGAGACGGGAAAGGGAGTTGTGAGGAGGAGAGAAGAAAGAAAAGTCAAGAGTATCGGGGTGAGAAGGTCTCCAAGAGTCTACAAGGTGTGTTTGAGAAATAGTGTTGAGAAAATGTTTATGCGTTTTGTGAGGAATGAAGCGAACTCGAGATTGGCGGTCGAGAAATGGGTCTACAACTTGATTGCAATCGCCTCCTAATATAAAGAGATCATCCCTAAATTGAATACACTTCTGTGTAATCATAGGCCAAAAGGAACAATCAGGTTGTGTAGGACCATACATATTAAAAACAGTTAAAGATACATTATACCGCTCAGCCCTCCACAGGGCTTGGTCGCCCCACTCACTGCTGCCGCTCCTGCCTGCCTTGCCGCCTCCTGCCTGGAGATTCCTTCGCTCGCTGCCCGCTGCTCCTGGGACTTTCCCGCTGCTCCTGGGACTTTCCCGCTGCCCGCTGCTCCTGGGACTTTCCCGCTGCTCCTGGGACTTTCCCGCTGCCCGCTGCTCCTGGGACTTCCCGCCACTGCCTCCCTGCGGCCCCGCCCCCCGTGATTCCATTCGCCGCCCCGCTCCCGCCACCCAGCTGCTCCTCCCTCCAGGCTCCTTACTTATGACGCCCCCTGAGCGACCGGCGCAGCGGCCGCGCGTAGTGGGAGCACCGACGGAGCGCCGAAGGTGCGCCAAAGGTAAGCCCGTCTGCGCCCGTCCGCGCCTGGCCCGCGCCCAGCGCCAGGACCCTGGATCCCACCGATGCAACACTACTCGACGGACCTACGACGCCGCCACCCTCACCGCACTCAATGCCGGCCGGAACCCTGCCTGCTACCGAGCCTCACCGAGACGCACCCACGGACCCTTCACCTGCCAAGCCTGCCGATTCACCTGCCCCCGGACGTGCACCACCTCCGCCAAGTCGAGCACCAGCAGCAACCACCTGAAATGCATCCTGTTGAACACCCGCTCCGTCCACAGGCACGCCGTGGAACTCTGGGACCTGCTCGACGCAACAGCACCGGACGTCGCCTTCCTCACCGAAACCTGGATGAACGCCTCCTCAGCGCCCGACATCGCCATAGCCATCCCGGACGGATACAAGATCACCCGGAAGGACCGCGTCAACCAGACGGGAGGAGGCATCGCCATCGTACACAAGAACACCATCCGCATCTCGACTAACTCCGACGAGACCTTCACCGCCGCCGAACACCTACACTTCCAGATACACACTGACCCCAAGACCACCCTCCGAGGCACCCTCATCTACAGACCCCCGGGACCACGCACACTATTCAGCGAAGACATCGCAGACTTCATCAGCCCGCACGCCATGCCCTCCGCCGACTACATCCTCCTAGGGGACCTCAACTTCCACCTGGAGAACAACAACGACAGAAACACCACCGCCCTGCTGGACAACCTCGCCAACCTCGGACTCAAGCAACTGGTGAACACGCCCACCCACTACACCGGCCACACGCTTGACCCCGTCTTCTCTTCCAGCAAGCACATCTCCTTCAGCCACGCCACCGGACTCCACTGGACCGACCACAGCTGCGTCCACTTCAGCTTCAGAAAGACTGCGACCCACCACCACCCGCAACAGGCTCCCCGCCGGAGCTGGAGCAAGATCACCGCCGAGCAGCTCACCGCCTCCCTCAGCCAGAACACACCCACCAACACAACGGACCCAAACGAAGCAGCCAGCAACCTCGCCAAGTGGCTGACCGCCTGCGCCGATGACCTCGCACCACTAAAATACCCTCCCAGCAGACCCGGAAGCAAGAAAACCCCTTGGTTCACCAACGAACTCAAGGAATCCAAGAAGAACTGCCGCACTCTCGAGAAAGCCTGGCGACTCGACCAGACCACAGACAACAGGACCGCCCTCAAGCACGCCACCCGCAAACACCACCAGATGATCCGTGCCACCAAGAAGTCGGCACTCAAAGAACGACTGGACAACAACGCCCACGACAGCAAGGAACTTTTCAGCATCGTCAAAGAGTTCTCCAACCCCAGCGCCGGAAACAACGACATCACCCCCTCGCAAGACCTCTGCAACTCACTCGCCGCGTTCTTCCACCGCAAGATCACCGACATACATAACAGCTTCGACGCACAGACCACGCACCCTACCGCCGAACCAACGCCCGCCACCACCACCCTCTGCAACTGGACCCCGATCAGCACCGAAGACACCACCCGCACGATGAACTCCATCCACTCCGGATCACCAACCGACCCCTGCCCACACCACGTCTTCAACAAAGCCGACGCCACCATCGCACCCCATCTCCGGGACATCATCAACTCTCCTTCCACACCGCCACCTTCCCGGAGAGCTGGAAGCACGCCGAGCTTACCGCCCTCCTGAAGAAACCAACGGCGGACCCCACCGACCTCAAGAACTACCGTCCCATCTCGCTCCTTCCGTTTCCGGCCAAAGTCATCGAGAAGACCGTCAACAGACAGCTTGCCGCCTTCCTCGAGACGAATGGATCCCTCGACCCCTCGCAGTCCGGGTTTCGGGCCAACCACAGCACCGAGACCGCCCTTATCGCAGCCGCCGACGACATCAGAACCCTAACCGACAACGGGGAAACAGCAGCCCTCATCCTCTTGGACCTCTCCGCGGCGTTCGACACCGTCTGCCACCGCACCCTAGTGAAGCGCCTCAGCAACATCGGAATCCGAGAGAAAGCACTGGAATGGATCATCTCATTCCTCGCCGGAAGAACCCAGAGAGTCCGCCTCCCCCGTTCAGATCCGAGGCCACCGAAGTCATCTGCGGCGTTCCACAAGGATCTTCACTCAGTCCAACCCTCTTCAACGTCTACATGAGCCCCCTCGCAGCCATCGCACGCCAACACAACCTCAACATCATCTCCTACGCCGACGACACCCAGCTGATCCTCTCCCTCACCAACGACCCCACCACCGCCAGAGCCAACCTACACGACGGGATGAGAGACGTCGCCGACTGGATGAGGAACAGCCGCCTTAAACTGAACTCAGACAAGACGGAAGTCCTCATCCTGGGCTCATCACCCTCCGCCTGGGACGACTCTTGGTGGCCCCCGGCCCTGGGCACCGCGCCCAAGCCAACGGACCACGCACGCAACCTGGGCTTCATCCTGGACTCCTCCCTGTCGATGACCAGACAAGTCAACGCCGTCTCATCTTCGTGCTTCAACACCCTGCGCATGCTCCGCAAGATCTTCAGATGGATCCCCACTGGAAACCAGGAAGACCGTCACCCAGGCACTCGTCACCAGCCGACTGGACTATGGGAACACCCTCTACGCCGGAACCACAGCCAAACTTCAAAAAAGACTCCAGCGCATCCAGAACGCCTCCGCACGACTCATCCTGGACATCCCCCGGCACAGCCACATCACCGGACACCTGAAAGACCTGCACTGGCTCCCCGTCAGCAAGAGAATCACGTTCAGACTCCTCACCCACGCACACAAGGCCCTCCACGACCTGGGCCCCAAGTACCTCAACGACCGCATGACCTTCTACACGCCCACCCGCCAGCTACGATCAACCAGCCACGCCCTCGCCACCGTACCACGCATCCGCAGAGCCACCGCCGGAGGAAGATCCTTCTCCTACCTGGCAGCCAAGACCTGGAACTCCCTCCCCACTCACCTTCGGCGAACCCAGGACCATCTCTCCTTCAGGAAGCAGCTCAAGACCTGGCTGTTCGAGCAGTAACTTACCCCCTCCCCCAGCGCCTTGAGACCCTCCCGGGTGAGTAGCGCGCTCTATAAATGCAGTGATTGATTGATTGATTATTAATTAACAACTTAGCTAACAACCATCTACCTTCTGTATCAATTTCTTGCGATATGACTGTACAATTCAACTTCTTGTGGCACAAAATTATAACACCATTTTTCTTATTGGAAGAAGGGGAAAATAAAACTGAACCCACCCAGCCTTTTTTTAATTTTAATGCCTCAATTTCTATAAGGTGGGTTTCTTGTAAGAGAACCAAATCTGGGTTATAAGAGCCAAGATGGGAAAGTATTCTCTGTCGTTTAATTGGGTTAACAAAACCTTTCACATTCCAGGAAATAACTCTGAATGTAAAACCATTAAAAATACATAAAGAAAAAAATATGCAATAGTGAAAAAATGAAACAAGGAACAAATGAAAATGAGGGAAAGAAGACAAAGGAAGGAAAAAGGGAAGTCAATTAGAAGAAGAGAGAGAGATAGTATACCCACTAGAAGACAGGAAAAAAGAAGGAAAAAAGGGAGAAAGGAAAGAAAAAAGAAAGCCAAGAAGAGACAGTACATATCCAAAAGGGATGACTGAAGAGACATACCTGAGGGGGACAAAAACGAAATAACACTGGGGGAATGACGGCACATGAAAGATGAAAAGCCCGAACCCGGAAAGTCCGGACCACACCAGGACAAGATGGAAAACGAGGACGGACCGAACAAGTTAAAAATAACCGACGAAACCTGTAGGGATATAAGAAGAAGTTAAAACAAACATCTTATATACTTGAGGAATTACATGCCTAACAAACGCAAGAGATATAAAGAGACGAGTATGAACTGCACAGTTAAATTGCAAATCAACAATAATGATAAATGCAAAGAAGGAACTATAAGAGCACAACTAATCAATCATGAGAAGAACAAGCAAAATCTATGTTGCATACTGGAAAAATTTCAAAAAATTACTTTTCTAATAAACATAAGAAATAGGAGAAAAAACAAAAAAACAAAAAAAAATATATATATAAACTACGCAGTTAAGTCCTACTTTAACAATATTGAGAAATAGAAAAAAGAACTGCAAATAGGTGCGTAGCTTGTCAACCATTAGAAGGACCAGCAGTATCCATGTTGCTTATGCTGCTTGGAGTGTGAGAGTGAATACATTTCTTAAGTTCTGCAGGATCTTCAAAGGACAAAGACCGGTTTTGAAAAGTCACCTTAAAAATGCAGGGATGGAAGAGGCCATAGCGAGCGCCAAGAGAGCGGAGAGGTGCTCGAAGGTTAAGAAACTCCTTCCTCCGGGTTGCAGTAGCATTGGAAACATCCTGAGATAAGAATACTCTTTGACCAAGCCAAGAAATTTGTTGCTTGGCACTAGCTGCAGAAAGGACTGAGAGCAAGTCAGTGAATTTCAAGAAGAGAATAATGACTCCTCTAGGTCTGACCGGAGATGTAGAAATCGAAGGGCGAGGGCCAAGTCTGTGAGCTCTCTGAAGATTGAGGGACGTTGAAGAAGGCATATCTAGGAGTTTCGTCAAAAAAGAGGAGAAGAAGGAGACGGGGTCATCACCCTCTAAAGCTTCAGGCAGTCCATAGATACGTAGGTTATTCCTCCTGTTTCGATTTTCCAAATCCTCAGTATGTTGTTGGAGCCTGCGTACCTCCTTCTTCAAAGAAGAAAGTCTCTGAGAGGCCCCTTGGACAACCAAAAGTTGCTGCTCCATTGTAGACACTCTACTCTCCATTGAAGACCACTTTTCCTCCAGGAATTGCATTTTGCTATTTGTTTCCTCTACAAACAGACGTAAAGCCCGAATTTCCTCCAACAGTAATTCCATGGAAATGGGAGAGGACGCCTTGTCAGGAGAGGGGGGATCATGCTTCAATCGTTTAGTAGCCTAAGAAGGTGGAGAAGTCTTATTAGTTGCAGGCTGTGAAAAGGGAATACGAGTAGAGGCGACTCCAGCCATTTCTCCAGCGACAAGAGATGAAGACACTACCGACAAGGGAGATGTAGTTGGTGCTGGGATGCGTCCATTACATACAAATACAAATTGTGACTTGCGTAGCTTGCTCATAGAAAAGAGCCAAACAAGTAGAGCAGCTACCATTGTATGATAAAGGTGTTAAAGGCAAAATATGCGGCAACCGTGGTAGCAAAATTTCCTCAAGAGGAATAATAATTATATGACACCAAGCAAAAATGATCTTAAGTTACATTAAGAGGAAAGCCAACAGTGAACAAATGATGAAAGAAAGCCACATATCAGAGATTAGTGGCATCCAATTAGGAGAGCCATGCTGAGAAGGTATTCTGGTGGGAGGGAGGCTGTCGTCCAAAAAAAGGAAGCTCCTAAAGTTTGAGGTGCTATTAAGAAGGTACCAACAGAAATGACACAGTCAAAATTATGGCAGAGAAGAGTGAAATCCAAAACTATTTAAGTAGAAAGATCATGGAAATTCCTTATATGGCGTGGAAATGTGAGCAATTCTGTCAAAAACGCTTCCCAACTTGCGTTTCATAATAATGGCTAATAGGGCAATGCAGACAGATTAGCTGGTGCTCTGAGGTGAACGAAACATCGATGAAAGGCCATAAAAAGCAGAACCCTCTACAGAAACAGACAGCTTACTGTAATGATGAAATTTTCCAATAGGCAGGGAAGCTACCGTCCAACTGTGCAGTTGCTGAGTGAGAATAGACGCTGTCAATCCATGCGTGCTTCACCATGAGTAATAGCGCGGTAATTAAGATGGCGGGCGCGCTGAGTAGAATGCATCGGCGGCAGAAATGACGAGAAGTGCTACGTGCTTCGTGCTGGAAAACCGCTCACCAAACGCACGGCATCTTCCGATTTCGGAAACGGTGGTGTCCGTTGGTAAAAGGTACAGAATAACGCACCCGCAGCTCGTAAGGTGTCCCGGTGCGGCGGAGCCTCCAGCTCAGGCGACCATCTTAAGCGGCGCCGAAACCACGCCCCCTAAAGTCAAAATTTTTGAAACTTGAGAAACTGAAAAAAGCTGAGCTATCAAAATGGTGGGACGGTATCACCTTAAAGTGCCTAGGGGATTAAGAATACTTATTTTCCCCACGTTTGACGATTTGGATGAGGACTTGCTTAAAGAATGGGAGGAAAACTTGCACTCCTCATCTTTTTGCATGATGCACATTTTAATAAAAAATGCTGAAAGGAAGGTAGAGAAACTGAAGATTCAGATAGCTGAGCTTGAGAAGGAGATTAGGGATATGAATTTAATGGAATTAACAGAAACGCTCCTTTCCAATTAGTGTTGTTTTATTGAGGATTGTGGCCTGGTAGCGGTGGACCACGGGGAGTTGAGCGTGGACATTAAAATTTAAATAAAGGTCCTGACTAGTGCGCACATGTGCTAAGCCCTCACCGTCTTGTGTTTAGTGAATCCTTGGCAAAAGGACTTCAACAGTGGGTCACCCTGGGTGGGATCAACAGATTTAGCAGACAAAGTTGGCTCGCCATCCATAAGGACCATGGGCCCACCTTGCACAGCTTGGTCTTGAGCAGCGGCACACAACAAAGGGTGATCCAGGGTGTCTCCCAAGTCCAAAGAGAGGATCCTCTCAGCCAGATCGATTTCCTTGCAATAACCCCCACAGCTCTGGTCAGAAAATTGTCAATAGTTGCACAGTTCCATAACACAGGGATTTTAGAGGGTATGGCTTTTCTTTCCCCGTCTCCTAGACCCCGAACTGGCTCTCTGTATGAAGGAGTGCCAGAAGGATTGATGAAAAACAAGAATAGCTTACTTTTAATCAGATGGGCATCATGGATAGGTGAAAGGAAGACGGAAAGGCAGGTTTGTGGCAGAGTTTCCTTTATTCAGTGCGGTCCCTCAGCTTCCCCGGCAGCAACTGCCAAACTGCGCATTCTGTGTTCCATGCAAGGAACAGACAGAGCAGAATGCGCACGAGAAACCCCACGAGAGATCCCCACACACCCCCCTCCCTTCACATAAACAAAGAACAGAAACTTATTGGACAATAATAAAAGAACAAAACTAAAATCTAACATAATCCTGAAATTTGATGGGAAAAGCTCTGGTTCTAGGAAGGCATTGTCGAGGAACAGTGTTCTTGACAGGTACAGGAATCTTCGGGCTCACTACAATAGGAGGCAATGATGCACAAGGAGTGTCCACCCCAAATTTACCTTTCACAAACTCAGTTTTAGACTCCGGCACCACTGAGACAGCACACTTGTTCCAAATTTTCCCATTCTCCAGTATAACAACTTGGTCTCTCACCTCTCTCACTCTAACAGGAGCAGAAAACCGAGAGAATCCCTTACGAACAAGAACAGGTTTCTTAATCCTAACCCAATCCCCATTACACACGGGAGATACTCTGACACAAGCAGATGCATACTTGGCTTGGGCAGCAGCCCTGACATCAGCTACCTTGCCTAACCTCTGCAGATCCACATCCTTCCTAGACATCCAGTCCTTATTCAGCTTGGAACCAGCCACCCTACCTCTTAACAAAGTGAAAGGAGACATGCCAGTACTAGAGTGAGGGGTAATTCTCATTGCCCACAACATATCAGAAATTACCACTCTCCAGTGCAAACCATTGATAGAAGCCAACTGCAATTGATCGTTGATCACACGGTTCAGCCGTTCAACTAAACCGTTGCTGCGGGGGTGATAGAGGGAGGTGAGAGTATGTTTAATGCCATGCATCTTCAGAAATTCTTCCATCTCCCCAGATACTAATTGGGTGCCGTTATCAGTCACCAACTCCTCCGAGAACCCTTCCCGAAGAAAAACATCCTTGAAAAAACTTATAACAGTAGCAGAATTGATCCCCTCCACAAACTTGATTTCAGGCCATTTGGACATATAGTCAATCAACACCAGGGCATATTTGGGAGAACTGCCTAACCCACCAAACGGACCAGCTACATCGAAAGCCAACTTGCACCACGGTGAGTTCTTTACAACAACAGGACAAATGGAAGAGGGATAAGTCACTTGAGTCTTGTCACTCAAAACACACGCACCACAATCACGGACACAGTGCTCAATGGACCTATCGACACCCGGCCACCAGAAATCCTCCCTAACTCTCCGCTTCATGGCACGGATGCCCATATGACCTTCATGGGCCAGATCCAAAACCTTCCTGCGCATGGTCATGGGGACAACCAGTAATCCACCTCTACGCAGAATTCCGTCTACCAGAGACAACTCATCACTTACACTCATAAAAGGAATTAATTCAGGAGCTAAAACCGTTCTGTTTGGCCAGCCGTGAACCACAAAATCCATCACCTTCTTGATATCAACATCCTCAGACAAAGCCAGTCTCCAATCAACTTCAGACAAGGCGGCTCCTGTGTCAGCTACTGTACCAACAGCACACACCATATCCAAATGTTCACCTTCAGTGTCGGAAACAACCTCAGTGAGGGGTAACCTGGACAGACAGTCAGCTACACGATTCTTCACACCAGCCATATACTCCAGATGGTAATTAAATTCATTCATTCTGTACTGCCATTTGGCAATACGTGGAGTGGCCCTGCCACCACCCTTGGTGGTAAAAAGATCTACCAATGGTTTGTGGTCAGTCCTAAGAACAAATTCGTACCCCCACAAGAAGTTGCGAAAATGCTGTACACCCCACCATAAAGCCAAGGCCTCCTTTTCAATCGTAGAGTAAGTGCTTTCCGCTCCCCTAAGTGCTCTAGAGGCAAAGGCTATGGTCTCCTCCCTATTGTCAGATCTTTTCTGCATAAGGACTGCCCCTAAACCCGCATTACTAGCATCAGTGGTAACAATGCAGCGGTCATTAATGTTAAATAACTTGAGTGGCCGTGCTTGCACAATTGCCTCTTTCAATAACATGAAATCACGGGCACATTGATCCGACCATATATACCTGGCGTTCTTTTTTAGGAGCTCACGCAAACACACAGTCCTGTCAGAGAAATTGGCTACAAATTTGGCGTAGTACTCAACCAGCCCAAGGAAAGAACGAAGTTGGTCCTTGTTCTGCGGCTCAGGTGCGTTTTGAATGGCATCAAGGAGTTTTAACTTGGGTTCCACCCCGTTAGCAGAAATGTGGTGCCCCAGATAATCTACACCCTCTTGAAGAAATCTGCATTTGTCTTTCCTTAATGTTAAACCACTAGATTTGACAATTTCTAATACCTGCTTTACCCTGGCATTGTGCTCTAGCACAGTTTTCCCATGGATTAGAATGTCGTCTTGGAAGAAAACGACTCCCGCAGTGTTCTTAAACAGGTTCCCCATGAGACGCTGGAAGACTGCGGAAGCCGACGCCAACCCAAATGGCATGCGTATGTAGCGGAACGCCCCTTCAGGTGTCACAAAGGACGTGAGGTGTCTCGAGTCCATGCACAACTCGACCTGATGGTAAGCAGAGGAAATGTCAAGTGAGGAGAAATACCTAGCACCCTCCAAAGTTGACAACATCTCGTTAATGTTGGGCAGGGGTTGGCGGTCCACCCATATGCAGGCATTAAGGTCGCGCAAGTCCACACACATTCTGAGAGATTTGTCTGCCTTGCGCGCCAAAACGATGGGAGACAACCATTCGGACCCCTCAATGGGCTCAATTACTCCCTTTGTGCACAAACGCTCAAGTTCCTGTCTAAGCTCACCACGCATGCTAAGTGGTACCTTGCGCACTTTATGTGCAACAGCCCTTGCGCCCTCCTTGAGAATGATACGGTGCTGAAAGCCCTTGAGCTTGCCCAACTCCCCACTAAAAATACTAGGGTAGCTATGAATCCAATCTCCATTAGATGACGACCCAGGAGTAATCGTGTGCACAGGTGTGACAGCAGGAAGGTTTGAATAGAATTGTTTAGCTTCATGTTTCGACAGGACCATATCAGGATGATTGGGGTCAAGAATGATTCCCAGCTCACCTTGCTCCTCCCATCCCAACAAATTTGCACCCTCTTTCACAATAAATATAGTCCATTGTGCAGAATCACCTTTGAACTCTAAATTGCCTATAAATTTACCGAGGACCTCAACTCTTTTACCACCATAAGCAAAAATCTTTATGTTGGACTGACCAACAGGAATATCACTCAAACTTTCAAAGTCTTTGGCATTAATGAGGGTAAAAGGAGAGCCAGAATCGGCAAGAAACTTCATGTCCTTCCCGTTTAGACTTATGGTACACGCAGGTGATTTCCTTCTATGGGGTTCTACAATGGAGGCAATTTCTACTACACCATCTGATGGAATAGAGGAAGAAGACAACATTAGCAATTCGTAATTTTCATTATCATCCCCATAGTCAACACAGTTCTCTTCAATAGCTTTGACAGTTCGCAATGGTTCCTTATGAGGCACAGTAGCCTTACACATGCGTGCCAAATGTCCTTTCTTCCCACACTTAAAACAAGTTTGATTTATAGCAAAACAAAACCTAAAATTCCCCAAATGAGATCTGCTTCCACAACGATAACAAGAAGGATCTTGTCTATCAGATTTGACTTTAGTCAAACTAGGTGCAGGTGAAGAAATGCGAGGCACGTTCATGTTGGATCCCTTGGTGGTTTTAGTAGTAGTTCTTGTACTAACTAATTTTATTTCATTGGAAGATGCAGATGGCGCAGACACACATATCTCTTTCATGCACAATTGAGAATGCTCAATACTTCTCGCTAAAATGAGAGCAGTCTCCAAGTCAGGATCTTCAGAAGATAATAATTTCTCCTGAATCTTTTTGTTGCATGTGCGTTCAATTAGCTGATCACGGATTATTTCATCCCTGAACTCCCTATAATTGCAAGTGACAGCTAAAATTCTGAGAGCAGCAACGAAATCATCTATAGATTCCCCAGGAATCTGAGCTCGTTGCAAAAACTTGTGACGCTCTAATATTATATTGCGCTTGGGATTGAATCTTTTGTCTAAAGTTTTAACAAGCGAAGCGTAGTCATCAACAATTAAGGAATCGCCTTCATCACCTCCGCTAATGCATGTTCTCACGAGTTCAAGGGGTAACGTCTTTAAAATGTTCCTCCCTTCAGCACCCAAATTATAAACGAGTAAAGCTTTCTTCTTTTTCGAAGTGAAGGTATCACCATCAATCGCCTCAATGTAGGCTTCAAATGTCTCCTTCCACTGTTGCCAAATAACAGGAGGAGTACCAGGTGACTGCAAAAGGGAGGTGGCGCAATTACATGATCCATTTGGTGGCCGTGCGTGGGTGAGTTGCTGCCCCTAAAGTTACAACCAAGAAATGATCAACGAATGCAGTAATGGTGATACAGTCTGCTGACACGCGTGGTGTGCGTGTCACCGTGGCAACAATATTCCGAATGCGTGTGTTGCTGTGCGTGTTATAGTGAAATCACCCCAAATTTGAACAGTATTGTGTGCTGGGTGGTCATGCAAAGGAAGTTACGTAGCACAAGTCGTGGCGAGATGCAACACTATCGCAACACTGTCGCAACACTGTACTTGCAGTGATCACCATGCACAGTCATGTGACACACCAGGTGTGTGTGTCACCGAAGAATCTTTACTGACAATTATGCTGCGCCCATTGACAATGCTGCATAGTGGGTAAATTTGAATAATAAAACAAAAAAAACAAAAAAATCAATTAAGATTCTTCTTTGAACTCCTTGCCTGGGTTTATGCAGGGTCTGCCAGCATGTTCTCAGAAAGAACACATTCCTTAGCTGGTACATGCAACCAGGCCTTGCCAGCACTAGCCAGCACTAGGAATCAGTCTATCCAGACTCTGATGACATATGCGCCGAAATTACCCACTTCAAGATGGCGCTTACGTTTCTCTGCTCAAGTACGTGACAACAGTGGGCGCGCACCAGTCTTTTCTTATCCGATGCGCGCATGCGTGAGAGAATGAACACAGCGCGAAGAGCGTTAATCGTGGTGAAGAGTGCGAAAATGTCGGAAATCTCACCGCAAACTTCTGTGAAGACGGGGCTTTCAAGATAATGCCCCTCAGGTCCACTCTCAGCAATCACACCAGAAGCGATCACGGGGCAAAGGAAGGCTCACGTTTTGGTGCCTCCTTGTGAGACTCAGCGTCGTCTCGGAGCAGCAGGACGTCCCGCCGCACACAGTGAGGAAGACAGAGGCCGGACCACTCGTCGCCACTGAAAGGAAGACGGAAAGGCAGGTTTGTGGCAGAGTTTCCTTTATTCAGTGCGGTCCCTCAGCTTCCCCGGCAGCAACTGCCAAACTGCGCATTCTGTGTTCCATGCAAGGAACAGACAGAGCAGAATGCGCACGAGAAACCCCACGAGAGATCCCCACAATAGGGTAAAGGCTCCATGAAGAAGTGAGAGAGTAGGCCCAGCCGCGGACAGGCACAGACGGGCCCGCTCTTCTCCCTGTCTTCGCACAGGCAAAAGCCCGGGTATGTACTGCGCAGCTGGCTGGTTGTAGACATTGTGAAGCACAAAGTGAAGAAAGGGCCACTATTATACTGGAGTTAGCCAGAATGTCAACAAGAATGTCCACTATTTATATATTTTGGGTTTTTTAAAGTACTACTAATGTCAAACAAGAATGTGTCACCAATATTCCAGCAAGAACCCAAATATGTACACAATAAGTTAGGCATTAACGACTTATGAGATGTAAAGCTAGACTGTTCCCAAAACTGCCCAGATTTAAATGCACATTAAAAACACCAATCCTACTTCATCTTTTATTCACACCCCTTCCTATAGAATCATCTAATAGCCAGCCTTCAGAGCCCGATCTCCTGCTGATCTTGCCAACATATTCAACTTGCTCAAATCCACCTCTTTTGAAGGTAATGTCTTACCCTCGTCCTTCATTAAACCTCTCTCTTGGGATGATCTCTCACACCTTCTTTCCATTGTCCCTCTCCCATTTGAGGCAACGTCTCCAAAGCTCTTAGGACATTGCAGAAACTCTTACTTCTAAAGAAACCTATACTAGACCCAATTTACCTCATCATCTATGGCTTATTATTCGCCTACAGTACATCGGCAAGATCACAGAAAAAGTAGTCTATGTTCAACTCCAAGAACCTATTAATATCAACCATCTTCTGCACTACTACCAGTCTGGCTTCAGATCAAGCTGTAGCACAGACACCACCACTTTACAAAAAGTAGCAATAGCATCTTTACCACAGAAGAAGATGACTCCTGAGCTCCTGATGTTGCTGGAGCACTCAGCTGCTTTTGAAATAGTTGACGATCCCACCCTCATACTCACCCAGGATTCTCTAATTGGAGTGCCTGAGACTAGCCCTCCTCCTATCTTTCTAACCAATACCAGTTTGTTCATATTCATATGGGCACTTCCAGGTCCCAAAAGATCCCTGTCACCTACGTAGTCAGACAGAGCTTCATACTGTTTACTTCCATCTTCAGCCTATAAATGGAGTCGCTTGGTGGTCTACAAACAGATAACACCATCAGGATTCACCAACACGCTGATGCTTCACAACTCAACTTGAAAGTCTCCTTTGCTTCAGGCATAGAATTCCTTAAAAACTGGCTGCACCCCATCCCGGATGTCCAGCGCCATCCTAAAGCTCAACCCAACTGTGAGAAATTAGGTTGTTTTTTGAGGGAGGTGTGAGACCTTCTCAAGCAATAGCCACAGTCACTAAATGAACCTGTGCTGAACGCTCTAATCTTTGAACAAAAGCAGCCAGGCTTAACTTACAGGCAATGTGTAAAGTCTTTATGCAGCGCACAAACAGTTATAAAACGAAAACACAAGAAAAATCCCACACCAATTTAGAAAAATAGAGTAAATTGTAAGAAACTAATTGACACCAAAATGACAAAAACCAAATCAGTAGAACCAGAGTTATGAATTTTTAAACTTTGAAGTGACAGATAGCACCTAAAAGATCAAAGCACTAACCACGGACATCTAGTATTGCAACAGTGTGGCAAAGTCAAAAGTTAAGGCTGATTGCAATGGAGCACGGGTCAGATACAAGAAGTGCATTGCGCCCAGTCTCCATTTACCTTCGAACATAGAAGACATTTTGAAGAAAAATGTGTGAGAAGGTTTAGTTTAGTGGGACACAGCAGCTGGCGGTGTCTAAGGAGGGGGCATCATTGTCGCGGAGCCGTTGGACGACGTTGCGGTGAAGATTTCTTTGTTCGACTTAGAGCCTGATTATGGGTTTGGCAGATGGAATACTCCATCACAAACGTGAAGGCTATCCTGTCCGCCATATTACAAGTTCCATAGAATTTAATAGAATTGTAATTTGGCAGACAGGATGTCCGTCACATTTGTGACGGAGTAACCCTGTCTGCCAAACTCGTAATCAGGCCCAGAGTCTCTTTTTTGTAAGTCAAAGATCTCCAGCAGGATGAAGCTGCATGCTGTAGCTGACGAGGGCTCCATGAGGCAGGATACTCCTTCTGCGAGAAGCTGCTGAGTAGGACTTGCTGCTGCGGAGAAGAATTTAGGAGGAGCTGCCACAAAGTCAGGCAGACCGGCGATGCACTTTGGGCAGTTCCGCTAGCAGGTAGGTCCTGGTCTCCTCTCAGTTCTGAGCCAACGTTTTAATAGGACATTCCCAAGTTTTGGATTTGGGCTATCTGGTCACATGTAGCACCACTTCCAAGGGTCCAGGGCAATAGACCCTACTTAGGCAGGGTCCAGGTGTGGGTTAAAGATGCAGCCTTTTCTGTCCCTGAGACTCTGATCTGCAGGCTTGCCAACTAGCCCTTGGAGTCACTTTTAAAGTTCTCAGTTCAAGGAAGTGAAGGGCTAAATCAGAATGGCAGACATCTGAGGGCTCACAGCAGGCTTCAGGCACCAGAACAGTCCTTCTTGGTGAAACAAAGTAGACTTCTGAAGTACACAGCAAGCCAAAGCAGCAGACAGTCCTTTTGCAGGTCCAGAAAGTGAACTGAAGAGTGTGTTAAAGGGTCCTATTTTATACCTGGTGTCTCCTTTGAAGTGGGAGAAACTTCTGGAGGCTTCTCCCCACAGACAGGTCTGCAATTTCCTGCCTCCCTGTCTTGATCACAGCCTGTCAATAGGCACAATAGGCTAGTGTAAAGTTCTTCATGTGAGAGAAGGGCATATCTTTTGAAGTGCAAGTGGGACTGTGCACAGCTTTGCCACCTCCTGGCTGAGATGGCCCATCCAGGCACACCTTTTCCCTATATTGTGTGGCTATCGAGGGCAGAAGACACAAATGTCAACTGCCCACTATACCCAGTACAGGCTACAGGTACCAAATGACTAGGACAAGAAAATGCCAAATTTCTAAAGGTGACATTTTCAGAATTGTGACTTAAAATCCAAATTTAAAATTAAAGAGGATTTAAAATTACAATTCCTTAGGCACCAAACATGACTTTTCTACCTGTGCCCAATCAAAGTTACTATGTATTAAATGTAATAAGGGAAACCAATGCTTTCCTATTGGAGAGGTGGCTCGCACAGTAGTGAAAAATGAATTTGTTAGTTTTTCACTACCAGGACATATAAAAACTACATGTCCAACTTTTTAATTGCAATGCTCCCTACCCTATGGGCTGTCTAAGGTCTGACTTAGGGGTGGCAAGGGGTTTATTTTGCCAAGTCGAATTGGCAGTTTAAAAGTGCATACATGCTGCAATGACAGGCCTGAGACCATTTTTAGGGGATACTGAAGTGGGTGGCACAATAAGTGCTAAAGGCCCACTAGTAGCATTTAATTTACCAGCCCTTGGGACTTTTAAGTAAATTAAACATGCCAATCAGATGTAAACCAATTTTACCATGTGTGAGGGAGTGAGCACATGCACTTTAGCACTGGTTAGCAGTGGTACAGTGCACAGAGTCCTATGGCCAACAAAAATTAATTCGGCAAAACAGGAGGGGAGAAGGTAAAAAGTTATTTGCCAAGAACAACGATTGGCTCAATGGCATGAAGCTTGATGGCTTTGAACCCCTACTTTGACTGAATGCCAATTCACTTAGATTCACTCTTGACACCAGCCTCACCCTCAAGGAACACATTTCAGAAAAAAACAAAAATGGACTGGTAACAGTTTTCCCTTCTTAAGAAAATGAAGCCATTTCTTCCAGAAAGTAATTTTAGAATTGCTGTTCAAGCTCTTGTACTCTTGCATCTGCATACTGTTACCGCCCTGCTCCATGGTCTCCCAGACTTGACACTAGCTTCCCCTAAAGGCATCCTACACGGAGCAGCACGTCTCACCCTGGGCCGGAAGAAATATGATCACATCAGACCTATCCTGATAAACTCCATTTGCTCCCCTTTTTGGCCTGCACCATCTTCAAAAGCACCTGCATCATTTACAAACTATTATGACCAGCACCCCACTTACCTTGCAGACAAACTCGCCATCACTGGCGGTTCACAGCACACCCGCAGCCAGGACACCATCAGACTGCATACTATGAAGTGTAAGAAAGAAAAAACAAGGCAGAAGGCATTTTTCGCCAGCATCTGGAGCAATATTCCCAGATCCGTCAAGACCGCTCAATGCTGCTCCAATTTAGGAAAGAGTTGAAGACGCACATTTATAAAGAACGCTACATCACAATGCATCAACTGTCCACAAACCAACTACCTCTATAATCACTCATTGACATTATGTTTTTCTTTTTCCCTGTAGGGTGATCTTCTGCCTTTTAGCTTTCGCTGTATAAATGTCAATACAGACATACTATTATGCCATAGACAGTCAGAATTCCAAGAAGAATGCCCAAGTATAAGCTACATTTCTGCTACATGTTGCAATGTCAAAATGAATGTACATTATATTTAGAATTTCTGGTTTATGATATATACTGATAAAATCCAGTAAAAACCTGATGAACTGGAAATGTTTGGGTCCAGTTTTCATTGAAAAAATTAGTTTTTGCTGTGCCCAGGTCCACTCAAAGATGTTGGCCACTATTACATTAATGGGAGGAGCATTTAGTGTGCACAACAGCATCATGCAGAAACTGAAATTGCGTGGTGGTTATAATTGGCCCATAGCCCCACCCACTAGTTGAGGAAGTTTTCTCTGTGATCCAGCCCTCCTTTTCCTCTTTGAACTCCTCTTTCCCCCACTCTCTGACCCCTCCCTCTAACCATTTTCTCTAGCTCCGACTCCTGATGAGAGTTTTAACTTAACACATGTGGGAGCACAGAAAAATATCTTCAAAGTAAACATGCATATGTACCTCTCAATAGCACTCTTTTGTGTAGAAGATGCACTGGGATAGCAGATGCAGCCATTTTGCTGCAATAGTGAGCTGACATGATTGTCAGAAACTGTCTTGTTTCTTTAATTGCCTAGTGTGATTGGAGTTATAGAACATCCATCAATGCAGATATATAAGTGGGAAATGTGCGGTTACTGGTGGTAATAGACAAATGCATGGAACATCTCTACTTTGCCTCCATGTTACATTTAAACTCAGATGTCTGAACTCTGTGGCTGGTGGAGAAATTCCAGCATCACCTCTCCTTTACCCACCCCGAAGGTGGCCTCTGCTTCTCCTGTTATGGTGTTCCTAAGCATATGTCTCTTTTTGGTGTTTATTTTTGTTTGTCTTGCTTTTACATTAAACTAATATATGAACAAATAAAGGTTGACGCTTGCTGCGCTAGTCTGTTGCTTCAGTCTGCCCAAGCATAAACAAGCATTGTCCTCTGTAAAGGTAAGCAAGGTGTTTTGAAGGGCACAGCAGAGACAATCAACTGTCTCAGAACTTTGCTAGACTGCCGTCACAATGTGCATTTATTCTCCTCTCAGACAGTGAAAGGTAGTGGGAAGAGGCCTTATATGGGCAGAGGAGTGAAACATGCTGGTTGCTGTTTCTGTAAATGGCAGCTCCAAGGCGACTCTGTTGGAATAAAGACGCCATTCTGGACACCAACGCATTAGGTAAACAACCTGCCCACATTCTGCTGCTGAAGCAACCCTTTATGTGCAGATACTAGCCTCCATAGTGTTCAACAGTATCTCGTTAGCTGTACATGTTAGGCAATCAAAAGACTCAGATCATACATTTAGAACATGGATGATCATCTATGTTTTCACTGTGGGTGCATGAGCATGTATGTTCATACATTTCTAAAAGTGTTTGAGTTGTGTGTTTTGGTGTCTGTATGTGTGGGAATGTGTGACTAAGGGCCCCATTACGATGTCGGTCAGACCGGCTGCCATCGTCCTGTCGGCGGCAGTCAGATCACAGCGGTTGCTCTGACCACCAGATTACAATGCATGCGAATACACAGAAATCCGACCGCCACAGTCTCTCTGACTCCACCAGGAAATTTCAACCGCAGTGGTGTCGGAAACGACCAATGGTAGAAAGTCAGAGTGCAGACCGCCCTATGAACCGCCGGCCCAGTTAGGATGAGCCTTTCCGATGAGCCGTGCGTGGCAGTCAAACCACCTCATCTGAGCTGGTGGAAAGGGAGGTATAGAAGGCCGTAACTTGCCTGTACACAGCGTCTCATGTCCAGTGCCACCATGGAGCCTGTCACACACATCCTGCCACTGCTGTACCTGCTCGATGATGCTCATAATAGAGACCATCGTGGATGCAACCGCCGGTGAGTGACACCTACCCGGGGACATAGAGTCCTCAGCAAATTGATGGTCCACCATGGAAAAGCAGGGGGGTAGCTTGGTCAGCATGAGTGGGGGGTGTGAGCAACCTGTAAAAAAATATTCACGCATGGATAACTTGCCAATGAATACACATATCTTGAGGAGCAGGAGATGAGGGGGCAGAATGGGCAGTGGAAAGAGCGAGTAGTGATAGTTGTGTAGCAGGCCATGAAGTGGTCTGGGGCCTACCATTGCATAGCATCAGCAGGTCGAAAACGCAGGTGCTCAGATGATTCCCATCGCACTCTCCATTTAGGCCCACTCCCTCAGAGTGAGACAGATGTTTTACTATGCAGCAGTAACCACCTACCACTGCCGCAGATGTAACAGCAAAGATACTCGTATTACTCCATTCACAGTCTCGTCATGTCAGAACTGAAGCAACAACAAACACCTATGTAATGAAGCCACAGTTGTTACTGCAATATTGAATGCAACTTACAACCATTGTCAAATTCAATAGTGGTGGCATATTAGGTTCAATGTAACATGTTGTATCACAAATATGGATGTCGTGCAATGACAGAAGTAGTGACATATCATGCATGCGGGACACTATGCCAATCACAGATGTGTGGCTAATGTGTTTTTAAGTCACGGTCTCATGTACATCAGCCACGCTCCTGTGAGAGACCTCCCAAGTAACCTTATCCCACTCAAACTCCTGTTTTGGATAACATGAAAAACACTATTAAACACAAATGTCACAACACTGTCCAAGTCCACCACAACACAGAAGACAGAGATTGTGTGTATGTGTCGGTGTTTGTGTGGGCAGGCAAAACATCCCAGGTGAACATCTACACACTTTGCACATCACCTGACTGAAAACACCCCTAGGCAACTATGTCCCACACGTTACATAAATCATGGGGTTGCAAAACTACTTACCCCCCTCCTGGAGGCAGGAGACGGTGGACAATGTTAGGGGTGTCCTATCCCTGGTGTCTACATATGTTCTGGGCTCCTGAATGCAGCATCACAGAACATATGTTTTCATCACATCTGCATGATGCGCTCTATGTCGAGGTCAGTGACAATGTGCAGGCACACTGCCAAAATCTATCGGTGAGCACATTGCAGAAGCTGCTGTACTGATGTCTGCAATAACAAGTGTAACAAAAAGCACCTCCCCATGATTGATATAGCATGGCTCTCTGGTGCTCAATTTGGCCCAACAAAGAAGCCGATTTCAACCGGGCTGTCATTAGAGACTGTTTAACCTGTGCTCCTGGTTTGGTCATTCCATGGTTACAATATATTAAAAATTGCTTCTCTGCACTTGGCTGTGCCAATTTGTTCAAGCATCCTGAGTCCATCCAAGAAAAGGACAAAAATTGGGTCCGGGACAGTTTTTGTAAGCACAAACAAGCCACTAGGGAACTAATGGAAGTGGCTAAACCTTCAGTCAGAGATTAATGTATTATCCAAGCGGTTTCAACAATTGCCCCGTATTTACTATACGTGACCAACGTTTATGAAAGAACACTGTTGGCAAGATTTAGGCTAGGTTCCTTTCGCTGGTCAATATGTTTTCCCTTAGGTCAGTACTCCTTAGACACTATTGCCATTTGTACATGTGATGAACAATCTAGCCAAACCATTTTACATTTTGTTTTCTTTTGTCAATTTTATTTGCCGTACACTAGGAAGTTTTTATTGCCGTTACTGCGCAGACATAAATTCTCCAAGTGCAAAGCCGCCCTCTTCTATTTATTGCAACTTAACGATTGTAATGTTCGCTATGGAGTTGCTAGTTTTTTGAAGTGCACTTTAGCGAAAAGAAGGAGTTTGCTGTTTTGCTAAAAAATCCTTTACATTCTCTTTTAGAAATAATCATTGACCTTGCATTTTTAAGTGTATATTGCTGCTCTCAACTTTTATTCTCTAGGCACCTTGTTACATTAGATATGATGCCCCTGGAATCAGAACTTCTGCACTGTCACTTTATTCAATGCAAATCAGCCATACGATTTTTTTGCCTAAATGTGATCGTTCATAATCTACATGTTTTACTATTACACCAGACTTGACGCACCTGGAATTTTATTTTATGGACTGTTACTCTAATAACCGTAAATTTGCACAATGATTTATATAATTTTTAATTATGTGGTTGTTACTTTTTAACATGTGTGTATACTATGTAGTTTGTTTATTTTTATTGTGTTTATTTTTTATGATCTGCCTTTGGAAGATCGAATAAAGACAATTGATTGATTGATTGATTGATATAGCAATCAGGTCCTGTGACACCTTCACATTGCTCATAAACTATGTCCTGCTGTTACATGGAACATGCATCAGTATGGAAGTTTCAGGTAATAAAATACAGGTTCACTGCACATTGTCTGAAGTCGGAAGTCCAACATACTCTTCCCATCAGAAATGGGAAAGTGTACAGTAATAGTCAACAAAGTGAACGTATTGCACACAAAGTAGGACATCAGGAGCAACATTTATTTCTGGCAATGGTGGGTGCCTTGCCACCCGAACCTTCTAGAGTTTTCCTTGGATAGCTCACGATGGATGGGGGGGTCCACTGCTGCAGGGTCAGGGGTGTCTGAGGAGTCTTCATCTGTCAGGGCCTCCTTTCCTGTGGCTGTCGCAGATGTAGAAGGGCGAGATGTAGCTGGACCACAGGAAGGGATAGGAGGTCAGGGAAAAGCCCTGCAGAGTGTGGTGTTTATGTCCCTCAGCACTCCAATCAGCTGGCCCATGTTGTCGTTGTGGGTGTCCAGACGCTGATCTATGGACTTCTGCAGCTGCTTTATCTCCAGGATTTCCTCAAGTACCTGGCCCATCACCCCTTAGTAGTCCTCATAGGCGCCCAGGACTTGGGCGAGGTTGGCATGGGAGTCAGTGGCACCATTTGCCTCACTTTGCGGGCCCACAGTTACCCTACCACCACCCCTGCCCCCACGGGCCTGTGCCCTTGGCCAAGCCTGCCCCCTCCCACTGCTTCCTACTTCCTCAGTGAGAGGGTTATCAATCCTTACCTCTTGAAGTAGGAGAGGGGGCAGGAGATGTTGCTGGCTGTGTTAGGAGCACAGGGTGTTGGGGCAGAGGTCAGCAAACATGCTGCAGCTGGGGTTGGAGGTGTGATTGTTGGCAGGGTGAGACTCACTTTTACTGTCTGCCCAGGTCCACCAGATGGACCAGATAGGTAGTCTACGTCCAGGAGATTCTGCATCGCAGAAGGCTTGATCTAGGGGTGGAAGTGGAATCTGGGCGGTGTCTTGACTATGGGCAGATGTTATGCCAGATCCACCTGGTCAGGAAAAAAGTAGATTGTTATTGTTGAATGCATGGTATGTACATCCACATCATACGTTACACAGTGAGTTCAGGCCTGGGAAGAACATAAGGGGTGTAGGTTAACATTGTGAGCTCTCCCCTTTGTACTTGACTCGTTTTCAAGACATTGGGAGACACCCATCACAGAACTTGGTATTGGCCTGATCATTTGCTGTGCTGCTATGCTCCATGTTGAAATTAGGGCTGGACATGCGATCTCCAAATAACTTGAACAGAACACAGTGTAGGAGTAACATGTGTATTAATACATTCCAAGTCCTAGTTGTGTACAATACAGGCATACACACAACTTGGTAGTTGGTTTAGCATTGATAATCATGTGTGCTGTATCAATGAGTCAACAGGCAAATCATATCAGCTGGGTTACCTTAATACTTTACTGATATTTCATGTTCACACTTGATATGGTGTCACTCACGGCCTCATTCTTTTCAGTACTGGAGACCAGGGGAAGTTAAGGCTGAGCAGGCAGACATGTATCTGAGCAGAACATTGTTATGGCGTGCTCATTCCATGTGACTTGGTGATCAGTTGAGACATGGCTGACAAGTGAGTATGGACAACCAACACAGGTGCCTCTTGTTCAGAGTTAGAAGTACAGGGCCTCATGGTAGATGTAATCTTTTCAGTCTCTCGTACCTCACACTTGACCAAGAGCTGCCTGCATGTGAGGTGAACTTCAGGTGAGACATGGCTGACAAGTGAGTATGGGAAAGAACACTAGTGCCTCTTGTTCTGAGTTAGAAGTACATGGCCTCATGGTATATGTAGTCTTTTCAGTCTCTTGTACCTAATACTTGACCAATGGCTACCTGCCTGTGACGTGAACTTCAGGTGAGACATGGCTGAGAAGTGAGTATAAACAAATAGCACTGGTGCCTCTTGTTCAGAGTTGTTAGTACAGGGCCTCATGGTAGATGTAGTCTTTTCAGTCTCTTGTTTCTCACACTTGACCAATGGCTACCTGCATGTGAGGTGAACATCAGGTGAGACATGGCTGGCAAGTGAGTATGGCCAAACAACAATGGTGCCTCTTGTTCAGAGTTAGAAGTACGGGCCTCATGGTAAATGTAGTCATTTCAGTCTCTTGTACCTCATACTTGGCTAATGGCTACCTGCATGTGAGGTGAACATCAGGTGGGACATGGCTGACAAGTGAGTACAGTGGTGCCTCTTGTTAAGTGTTCAAGCAACAGGGTCTCATTGTAGTTGTAGCAGTCTCTTTTAAAATGTGCCAACACTGGCAAAACTGGTTTGTGTTACATTCAAGTTTGCAAGATGTAGTTGTGCTGGCCCATACTATTAGACAATTACACATAATAAGGGTCCTGGGATGATGATTTGATGGTAATGCAGTTACAGACAGCATTCCCACCTGTGGGATGTAATGCAGATAGATACATGCAATCTTATTGCAGGGCTGCAGATTGTAAGTGACAATCACACATCTCTGATACTTTGGCTACTGTATGTTTGAAAAGCAAATGGACAATACCATAGCAAGAGCTGTAATGTGTGAATAGTAATCATTGATATGTTGTGACAGTTGGTAGGTGTTACTTACCAGACTCCAATCCCCCAGGTATTGTGATCAAGCCCTCTGAATGCAGGATGGCGTGCACCTTCTCCTCCCATAGTGGGAGTTCTAATGTTGGTCCCGGTGGACCACTGCAAGTCTTCTGGGCCATGAGGCACTGGCGTAGCAAGGGGGGGGCGGAGGGGGCGGTACGCCCCGGGCGGCATGAGATTTTGGGGCGGCAGGTAAATTTATCGCCAGCACCCCCCCCCTGTTCTTAGGCGCTCGGCGGCGGCAAAAGGCAGGGACCGCCACGGGCGGCAGAGTGCCTAGCTACGCCACTGCCATGAGGGGATGCCTGGAGTCCAGGTTAATCCCCCTCATCTGAAGGTCGCGCCACCTCTTCCTGATGTCCTCCTTTGTGCGTAGAGTGGCATTCACTTTGTTGACTATCCTGTCCCATATTTTATTCTTCCTAGTGAGAGGAGTTTGTTGGAATTGGGATCCAAACAATTGTGGTTCTACTCTAATGATTTAATCCACTATCACTGTCAGCTAAGTGTCACAAAAACGTGGATGCTTAGCAGGTGACATTATGAAAAAAAGTTATCCAGTGAGTGACTGCGAAGAAAATGGAAAAAGGGATCAAACCAAGGAATGACAAAGAAAAAAGTGCAATAAATGTGTGTGGAGTGTGTATGATGGGATTGTGTGTTCAGGGCTGCCTTCTCTCAAAAAATGTGGTGTATCTTGCTGTGCTGCAGTGTAGTAGCAAAGGATCATGGTCTGGGATGAGGTGTGTTTTATACTTTGAATTGTAGGTGTGTTCACTTTGGCAATGGCTATCAACTGTGTAGTTTTTTTCAGCATCCAATGGACACTGCTGTGGTGTTTCACAGTGGCAGTAGCGCAGCGGTCTATCGCCGTGGTGAAACTGCTCACTCGGCACTGCCAATACAATGGTTTAATCGTAATTTGTCCAGCGGTGGTACCACAGACCTGTCGGCATCAGAATCCCTATCGGAAAGCTTTTCAACCTCTGCAGTCCATGCCTAGAGCTTTCAGACCACCGCGGTCCATGCGGAGAACACTCCGACTGCCGCGGTCGGAGGTTAGGACTGCATGCATTGTAACACAGCGGAGGTTAGTTTGTGGCTTCGGCAGTCGGAATTGGACCATGGCAGTCAGACCGTTGGTCCGACTGGCATCATAATGACCCCCTAAGTGTCTGAAGGAGTGAATTCGTGTGCATGTCTGAGTGGCTGCATGTTTCATGGAATGCATTCCTGGCAATCCATTGTGTGTCCTAGAAGGGTGCAGTTAGGCGTTCCCGACTCTTGACCCCATTTAAGTCAATAGAGGCAAGCTATTTTTGTAAAGTGAAAGCTCTTTGCAGATGGGCCACTTGAACTCTATGGAAAGCATTTTACATGTAAAGAGAGTGAAATTGATTACAAGGATTATAACACTTCACAAATAAGGATGGCAGTGTCTGAATTAAAGGTTTGTGTTACAAAACTCAATCGCTTTGGTTTCGGGCTGCTTTCCTGCAGCTAATACCAAATTAATAAATCCTCTAAAGGTAAAGCTGCTTCTAACCCTTTTAGTGAGGGTGTCGGCTAGTGGCAAATGCCCACACTACCTCGCTAGTGCGTCTGTCAACCACTGGTCGACATCTGGGGATGCTTTAAAAGGAGGGATTCCTTTTTTCATTTTCTGCTGGGGCTGCTCAGGAAGAGCTTCTCAAGCATCACAAGGCTTTTTTTTTTACTTTGGGTAATGACGATCAGCATGGAGGGCACACTGACATCATTACAACAAAATTAAAAGTAAAGCTAATGAATTGGCTCGTTTTACTTTCACTACATCAGTGCTCCATGCGCACTGATTGAGTTAGAGGAGGTGTTGTTGGAAATGAGGGAAATCTCCCCTTTCCAATGGTATCTCTACCCAGTGGATCCCTGCTTTGGGATTGCCGCAGGCGGGCGAGTCCCAAGTAAGGGCCTACTCCCTTCTGAGGATGATTAGCCCCAATCTGCCCCCTCTGGGGACAGAAAGCCCAATAGACACCATGAAATATGTATATGAAAAAATGTAGGTGACCATGGGCATGGCCATGCCCTCACCCCAAAAAGGGTGCAACAACCTTCTGGGGAGAGAATGTGGCCTGATGGCTAGGGTGGTCGACCTCGAATCTGGGGAACCGGGTTTGAGTCTCGGCAACGACGCTCACCATGCTGTGATTCTGGGTAAATCACTTAATCTTCTGTGCCTAACAAAAATGAATGTGTCCGTCTGCAACGCAACTGGTGGTCATGTGAAGCACTTTGATACCTTTGGGACGAGTTCGTCCTATCTAAAACTCAGAAGAAAAAAAAGCAGTCTTTCTGTCCCCTTGTGGGGAGGGGGGCAGATTTGAGGTTAGCCTCAACCTAACTCCCCAGGGTGGGAGCAGAAAGACAACTAGACACTGGGGATTCTGACAAAGAAAACTTAAGGGAGAGAATGCCCACCATGGGTATGGTCACGCCCCCACTCAAAAAGAGTGCAAAAACCTTTCTGCCCCCAACGCCTGGGAGTCACATTGGAGGTTTGCCGAAGCCTGCCTCTCTCGGGGTGGCAGAAAGCCTCTAGACACTAGGGATATAAAAAGAAAAAAAAAACATGGGGAGGGGGCTGCCCACCATGGGCATGGCCAAGCCCCCACCCAAAAAAGAGTGCAACACTCTTTCACCCCCTTCAGAAAACATATTGGAAGTTTTCCCCAATCTGCCTCTCTTGGGGGTAAGGAAGCCAACTAAATACCAGGGAATATTCATCCTAAAAAACATAGTGGTGGGAGCTACCAACCATGGGAATGCCCATGTCCCCACCCCAATAGGGGTGCAACAGTCTTCCTGCTCCCCAGGGGCAGATTAGAGGTTTGCCCCAATCTACCTCCCCCTGAGGGAAGCAGAAAGCCCGCTAGACACCAGGGATTTAAAAAATGGAGCCAAAACAAACAAAAGGATGGGGCAGCCTACCCTGGCATCAAGCCAAACCCCTGCTCCAGAAGGTGTAATAGTGTCTTTCTACCCCCTGGGGGCAGATAAGAGGTTTGTTCCAAATAGAGAGGTTGACCCAAATCTGTCCCATGGAGTGAGAAAAGTCCACTATACACCAGGTATTTTGCATTTGGGGCAAAATTAAGTGGTGCAGGTGTTGTACCCTGACATTGGCCATACCCCCCCAAAAAGTGACAAATCAGTCTTTCTGCCCACCCCAGGAGCAGACAGGGGGTTTCCATTAACTTCCCCCTGGGGAGGCAGAAGGTGCACTAGATTCCAGGGTTTTCAAAATGGCACCAAAACAAACAAAAAGATCAGGCATCCTACCCTGGTATCCAGCCATACACCCTCCCTAGAAGGGGCAATAGTGTTTTTTGCCCACTGAGGGAAGATAGGAGAGTTTCCTCATTAGGGAGACTGTCCCAAATCAGCCCCTGAGGGGGTAGAAAGCCCACCAGAAACTAGGGATTTTGAATTTGGAGCAAAATAAAGGGGTGCAAGCATTGGCCATACCCCACCCCAAAAAGGACAAACCAGTTTTCTGCCCCCCCCCAAGTGTCAAACAGGGAAGTTGCCCCTACTTTGACCCTCAGGGAGCAGAATTCCCACCAGACACCAGGGATTTCAAAATGGCATGAAAACAAGCAAAAGATGGCGCAGTCTACCCTGACATCAAGCAATACCTCCATCCGAGAAAGGACTCCCATTGACCCTGTTGTGATTCGTTCCTGCTGCAGGCACTAGGCCTAGGCACACAAGTGGGGTAGAATTTTTATCAGGACACGGGGGAGAACAATATGTTGTAGAAATGTTCTGGATTGCTGCAGATTCCAGAAGTTAACATCACCAAAATGCAAGGAAGATTTGTGATTGTAGACAAAGTTTGAGGTTTAGAGGGCATTATGCGTAAGAACCTTGTATGGGAGCCATGCAAGGAACACCCACCTGAACTCCATTGGATATCTAGTTTTCAGAAATGTCTGGGTTTGGTAGGTTCCCTAAGAGGTGGCCAAGCCTGAGCCCAGTTAACGTACCAAACCCCATTGCCAAATCAGCTAATATTTTGACAGCAAATGTTGAAGTCTCCATTTCTCCTGAGTAAGGTACATTTTGATTGGGAAACATGGGGGAATGCTGGGCGATATGAAATTTGTGGTTCTCCATAGACTCCAGACTATACCCTAACAGAAATATGAAGAAAATGTGTGTTTTTAGCCAAATTGTGAGGTTTGCAAGGGCTTGTGGGTGAGAACACCTAGTGAGTGCCACATAAGTCAGTTTAGCATTGGGAAAAAAATCCAGAGGTACCCAAATGGCAAAAAAAGGTTGGTTTTGAGTGGAAAAGTTTTATCTGTCTATGTGGCGTTTTGTGACCTTTCCTATTGCAGAAACTACGCCAACCCACACAAGTATGGTACCATTTTTATCGGAAGATGTAAGGGAACACTGGGTGTTAGGATATTTGTAGCTCTCCGCAGATTCCAGAACTTTCTCTCACAGATCTATGAGGAAAATGTGTATTTTAGCCAAAATTTGAGGTGTGCAAGGGCTTCTGAGTGAGAAACCCTGATGAGAGTCACACACATCACCCCACCCTGGACTTAATTCTGGAAGAAACTAATACATTTCTCCAGTGGGGAATAAGGCTAGAACCAGGAAAAAGAATAGCTTATCCCACTCCCTTCCTAGAAGGATGCAATAAAGAACCATCGCACACGGTCACATCAATTCTGAAAGGAACACGCAGCCATTCCCCAGGACCCCACCGGAGTCTCTCAAACACCGGAAACTCAACAATACATGCATTTGCACCCAGCTGGGCAACAATACAACACACAATAACAATGGCGGGTACACAGTGAAAAGGGGTACACAATCCACCCCCTACACCCGTCGACCCAACAGAAATTAGATTGTGCATCTGGAATATCAACGGACTGGCAAATAAGATGGAGGATCCTGACACATTAAACTACATAAAGTCATTTGACCTAGTATTATTACAAGAAACCTGGGAAGAGCACGAGATAGCTATACAAGGATACACATCACACATTGTCCCAGCTATCAAAGGGTCAACCTTTGGCCATCGTTCAGGTGGCCTGATGTCATTTGCTTCAATACTTACAGTAGAAAGAATAATAGAGATAAAGGCTAAAATTGCTGCTCCAAGTGCCATTCAGGCAATAGCCATAACAACCAAAATCAATAAGGTGGATCGGCCACTTATTATAATCAATATATACATACACCCGAAGCATAGGCAGAGAGCGGCTAAAGAATTGGTCAACGAACTAGTAAGAATAACAGAAGAGTGGGACGCTGAGAACATAATCTTAGCAGGCGATTTTATTCTCTTTCTCTTCGGATCAGCCTCAGAAGAAGAGCTAGCTCAGGAATTAAATATAGCGTGGGGAATACCTAACCAAGCCCCAACACCTTCAACTAGACAAACAAGATGTTCAATCGAATTACTTAAAGATTTGGAACAACTAAACCTGAGGGTGTTGAACGGCTGATTCAAAGAGGATAACCCGCCAGCACCAAAGTTCCACTCAGCGTATACTTCCTCCTATTTAGATTTTACCCTGGCAACCCTCCCCCTGTTCGACATCATAGACTCATTTGCAATGGGCGAAAACGGTCAAAGTGATCATCTACCGCAAAAAGTGACGCTAAATGCAATCACAGGAAATCACTTGGAAGAAAGGATAAGTGCGGGCACCGAATACACCATGGATTTTAAACGAATAAGGTGCAAGCCCGATAAAATTGAAGAGCTATTCAATAACGCGAACAACCTAATCAATCATGAAAACAATCTGACAGCAAACCCAATAGAGGCTTGGGAGGCTTTTACAAAGGATCTTGAGATAAGGTTTGCCACAAAAACGAGGACCCTTGCGGGAAGACCGCGGGGCCCCCTCCCAGGGAAGGCAACCCCTCCCGAAATAAAAAACATCAAAAGGTCTATAAATCAACCCTTAAGACAGCTTCGCAAACGTTCACAAAGCCTAGCCCTGCAAAGTGAGCTGCGGCAACTGAAGGCAAAGTTAAGAAAGTTGACTTGGGAAAAGAAAAAACAAACGAACGAAGACCTTTGGGCAAAAATCTTACATGACTCGAAACTTAAAAACAGTGCCTGGTTCTGGCGAACAATAAATAGTCTACAACGACCAGCGCACCAAGGAATAAATTCACACATCACAAAATCTGACTGGGCACACCATCTGTATAATCACTTTAATGATAATCATCAAGAGGGGAATTCTACTGAGGAAAACCTGCGGACTACCGAGAGGAACACGAGAGACTACAACTTAGACCGCATTAGACAAAGGAATGGCGATGGCAACAAGCACGATAAGCACCCGAGCAAACAAAAGGACCTTGGGGAGGAATGCACAACAGGCTTTAAACCACCATCATACAGCAAAGAATTTAGCAACAACATAACAGCAGCTCGGATCAAGTTACAAATTTCGAAAGGGAAGCCGGAAGGAGCCCCAGGTCCAAATGGAATACCGGCAATACTGTATAAGTATGATGTAGAATTCTGGAGTAACACATTGGGTCCAGTCTTCAGAAGCATTCAGGAAATAGAAACAAACCCTGCATCCTGGAAAGGATCGATAATCAGCCCAATTTACAAACAGGGCGATAGGAGTAGCCCCAATAACTACCGTCTCGTTGCCCCACTGGATATAGAGGCGAAGTATTACGCGGGGCTAGTCTTAGAGGAATTATCATCCTGGGCATTGTCCAAACATATCATCCCCGCAAACCAAACAGGATTCTGCAGAGGGCATGGTACCACCACTAACATCATGGCGCTAACTTTGCTGATAGACGCTGCCAAAGCTGCAAAGAGCTCACTATTTTTATGCTTCATAGATTACAGCGCAGCATTCGACCACGTGGATCGAGCCAAACTCTGGCAGAAGCTGGAAAAGTGGGGGATACCTAAGCCTCTCCTCAACCAGTTGACCCTATTACATACTGACACCTGGGTCAAGATTAAGCTGGGTGCCAGGACGCACCTCTCAAGGCGAATCAACACCTCCAAAGGCCTAAAACAAGGGTGTTTTCTAGCCCCCATGCTTTTTAAACTCTTTTTAGCAGACCTTCCAAAGGGAATTGGACAAAAGTACATTACACACCCCACGTTTGGAAACATCTCACTGTCCAACCTCCTATACGCGGACAACTTGGTTTTAATAAGCCGGACCCCAATCAGCATTCAACATCTGCTGGATACCACCAACAAATTCTCGCAACGTAATGCATTACACATCAACTTAAAGAAAACAAAAATTATGGCAGTGAATTACAACAAGACCAAGAAAATCACGTGGTTCCTGGATGGGAGCAGCCTAGACCGGGTAACCAATTACAAGTATCTCAGAGTTCTACTCGACAGCAGAGGTTCGTACAAACCCCAACTGGAGGCTTTGCATAGGAAGGGCACTACATGCTACCTCGCAATGAAGCCCCTAAAGAAAGTCCTACCTGATCGAACATTAGATCCCCTATTACAGGTGATTCGAGCACGTATGCAGCCAATGCTCACATATGGGAGCGAGCCAATGCAAGGAAAAGATGCAACAGTTTTAGATAAAATAATTGGTAGATCATATAGAGCAATCTTTCAGCTATCAAACTATGTGTCACCCGCTCAAATACGCCTGGAATTCGGCCTTCAGAAGCAAACTGTGGAAAGAAGGGGTGCTTATATAAAAGCTGGCACAAGATCAGAGGCGTTGAGCAGGGATCCCTAAATGCGCATCTATGGTTTGAACTGTCACATTGAGAGAAATCACCCGCCAGAGAGAACTTGGTCGAATCATTGGAAAGGCTTGAATTGACCAGCCTCTGGGAATCTGCCATAGATCATAAGAGCTTCAAAAAGGCAGTAACCAAAGTAACAAAACTGATATCCACAATAGAAGACAAGGAAACATTGGCCAAGCGAGCTCACGGATGGATAGTAATTAATGATTACACAGCTCTTATGCCACAAGCTTATCTAAAGACGGGAGTTAAACAAAAGATAAAAGAAAAATTGTTAAGATTGCGCTTTGGCATCATACCTATTCTCCCTCACTTGCCGCCATGGAAAAGGAGACCAGAGGTACAGTCCTGCCGTCTTTGTGGATCAGGAACAGAGGATCTAATACATATTATTTGCATTTGCCCAAGCCTTCTAGACTTAAGACGTGCCTTACTTCGACCAACATTGAACCAGAAGGGCATCAGGACCTGCAGGCAGGCAGTAAAATTATGTTTTAACCCAGAAGAGATCCAGCTAAACTGCCGATTCACAAAGTATTTTGATAAAGTGGAAGAAAGACTTAAGCTTAAGTCATAAGCGACAACGGAATAGAAGACAGCTGGTCTACCCTTACTGAGCACTTTAATAGCTAACAATGATTGTATTCGTGAAGCACAAGCACTTTATCCACGCTCTTGCACATGTCAAAAGGCTGAACAGACACTCTGAAGCACTGGCACTTTGTCCATATTTTTACCCATTGCAAAAGGGCAAGGGCTGAGCAGACAACAACATTGGGACTCAAAACGACTTTTATTTAAAGCATAATAGCGCAAAAGACTGGGGGGCATATTATCTAAAAAGTGCGCTAAACATCGCAAAGCGTGTTTAGCGAGCACTTTTTTATCGCCGGCTATCGTCGGAATAATTTGCCATGCTAACGCTGTATTAGCGACATTTAGCGCTATGGCGATAATTATTCCAGCCATAGCGGTGTTTTCCATGAAACATCGCTGGTTTTCCAGCGATGTTTCATGGAAAACGGCGATAACCTTGCTGATACGACCCTGTGGTCGTATCAGCATAATCCACCCCCATGTTAGATATGGCTAACACCTGCTAATTGCAGGTGTTAAATAAATGAGCGATGACCCCGGTTAGCGAGACTTTTCACGTCGCTAACTGGGGCCATGGCCACCTTGCTAATAGGCGATAGGCCTGTTAGCGGGTGTTTCCCAGGTTTGTTCGTCGGGAACGCCCACTTTGCATGTCATTAGCGATAAATATTGCTGACATGCAAAGCGGTAAAAACATGGGCGCTAATGCTGTTAGAGACAGTTTGCTGATAGGGCGATAAGAATATCGCCGCTTTAGCAGCAAAAAGTGCCACTAAAGCGGCGATAGTGCCCTTGCTAATATGCCCCTGGATTTTTAATGTTAAAGTGTAAATTAAGATAATGGTTCTTATCTTTTCTTTTCTTTTTAAGCACTTTTAACATCTCAAGGTTTCTTCTTTTAAAATTGTGAGTTTTAATTAACTGTACAATAAAATTACTTACTTACTTACTTACCACCCTGTACTCCTGTGAGTGTCTAGCTTTCAGAAATGTGTGGATATGATAGGTTTCTCTAGGTGCTGTCTGATCCCGGGGTCAAAATCCACAGTTACACAAATTGCAACAAAAGAGTTGGTTTTGAGTGAAAAAATTTGATCTGTTCATGTTGCATTTTGGACCCTTTCCTGTCGAGAGCGCTCAATATTTTGTCCATGATATTAGTGCACTTCGAAATCCTGGATTTGAGATCCATGAGCCACACCTCATAGAGGTTCTCCCTGATTTTCTAGAATTGCATTTTGTTCACACCTCTTGTCACAAGGGCGGAATAAAGGGAGAAAGACTTTCGGAACAGTATTTCTCTTTTACAGGTCAAGGAGGCCATCATTTCTGTCCCTTTAGATGAAAGAAATCTTGGATGCCTCTCCAGAGTATTCCTAGTCCAGAAAGCTTCTGCCAATTTAAGAATGACTATAAACTTCAGATTCCTGATCCTGTACATCCCTACAACCTACTTCAAGGTGAACACTCTACAACAAGTCATTTCTGTCATCTTCAGAAGGGATTTTCTTACCAAGATCTATCTGAAGGAACCTATCTGCACATCACAATAGCTCTTCCCTAACAGTGATTCCTCAGGTTTGCTTTTGGAAAACACCACTTGCAATTTGGTGTGTTATCATTTGGGCTAAAGACTTCTCCCCCCCAGAATTTTTACCATGGTCTTGGCTCTAGTTCTAGGTCTCCTTCATGCCCACGGGGCATTAGTCCACCCATATATGGATTATCTCTTAATTTGATCTCTCTCTCCGGACATTACAATGAGGGACTCAATATTAACAGTTCAGACATTGCAGAACTTGGAGTTAACTGGCAGAAATCACAGCTCAATCTATCGTATAGTCTGGAAAATAAAGGAGCTATAGTAGAAACCGTGCAGGGACTGGTTTTACTTTGGTAACCCAGGAGGTGACGGAATCAAAAACTTGTTACAGAGGCTATTGGAGAGAACAAAAGTTCCAGCATGAGAGAGACTTGTTTGAGTCCAGGGAAATATGCTAATTTCTAATTCTTGTTTCCCAGGCACTATCTGGCCTGATTTTTGTCAGGAGAGAAGAGATATCCCTTCTTTCCTTTTTCCTTTTTACAGGCAACAACCTTGAGGATTATTTCATCATCCATTTAGGTCAGGTGCTTCACATTTTAGATCACTGGTTACCTCTCCAGGAGTATTACAAGGATTCAAATCATATAACTCCCTCAATCCAAGAAAGCCTTACATGGTGGATGAATCCACTAGCCTTAGACAAAGGGACCCTCTTTGCGTATCCCAATTATCCCAATGCTTATCAGATTGTCAAAACCACGGACACAGGACCAGTTTTTTGTGAGGGGCTGCTAACTGCCCAGATAACTCAGGGTCTCTGGGAATAATCAGAGCAGAAGAGATCCTCCAATTAGGAGGAATTAATGGTTTGGAGGGCAATGCAGTCTTCTGAGCATCTAGTAAGGGGGAGAGCCTTGGTGATATGCACCGTCAATAGGGTAACAATGTCCTATCTGAACCATCCCTTTGGCACAAGCTCCACCTTGATGAATCAGATAGTTCAGCAAATTTGTACATGGACCGAGCACAACTTACTAGACTTCAAAGCTATTTATATCACTGGGTCTCTAAACACTCAGGTGAATTTACTCAAAAGGGCCTTTACAAGTTCCCAGGACTTTGTCGTCAGTCCAGTAAACTTTGAGTAGATATCGTTCCTATAATAGATAACTGCAACACATCAGAATTCGCAAGTCTTGCAGTTCCTGTTGAGATACTAGGACCATTGAGCCCTGATCAGCCCCTGGCAAAACTGGCTTCTTTATGTCTTCTCCCCATTCCTCTGATTCTGTGGGTCCTGCTAAGACTCCAGAGAGAATCATTGGAAATTATCTTGGTCATCCCATACTGGACAAGGAGACCATGATTTCCCCTCCTGAAACTTCTAGTAGTAGAGCAGGAATTAGCTGGACCATTGTCTCCTTCTCCGCTATTGCATCCTCTACTTCCTCTAGACACCCTGGCTCACTTAAGACTGTTAGTTTGGAGGTTGGGAGAGAGGGCTTATTGATAAAGAGGCTCTGTTTTTCTGTTTCTAGTTTCTTTTTTTTTAAAGTTTTGTTTATTAATGTTTTGTTCAGACATATGCATGTTACAAACGGTTATGCAATATCACATTATGCACTTACCTTTTCAGAATTACAACTTGCAGAACTTAATTTAAAAAACATACAAATCCAGAAAGCAGTACCTCATTCCAATCAGTATACGATTCTGTATTATGCATACCTTGCTGTTCAAGATTCCAATTACACAGATCCTATAAATAGCGGTTAGCTAATAAGTTCTAAGGAACTTGCGGGCACATTTACAATACATGTGGAACACCTAGCAATATCTTAATCCAAATTGAATACCTAAGGTATACAGTGTTTAACAGCAACTGCACAGGAGAACAGAGTAGACGGGTGCTGTGAAACCAAGTCAACAATTAGGGTAATGTTGGTAATGAGATATCTGTGTCCTGCACTAAAATATCTGTGATAGTCTCGTTTTTTTCTTTAAGCCAGGTCATAAAAGGTTCTCAGATATCTTCCAGTCGTGAAGCCATGGGCATTAGGTCCCAGTAAGTGGCTAGTTGTTCCTGACAATAAGCGATATCTTGCACCCAAGTCTTATCCCGGGGCTGTAAGGGGCGCCCCAGTGAATGGCCAGTCTACGCTTTGCGAGAAGTAACATCATGGCTGTTATGTGGCGTTTCATGGAGGAGACGCTTGCAACGTATACCAGAAGGGCCACAAGTGGCGGGTAGTCTAGTGTTATCCCAGTGACCTCTTTTATGGTGCCATACACTGCGTCCCAAAATCTGGCTCTGGATGGGCAGTCCCATGCTAAGTGTAGGAATGTTGCGTTATCCTGTTTACACTTCCAGCACTTCGAGTCTTGGCGTAGCCCTAATTTATGTAATTGCAATGGGATATGATATACTCTATGCAAGAACTTAAAGTGTATGAGTCTCAGTTTATAATTTGGGGATAGGTATCGTAGCTGGGAGCAGCAAAATGACCATTGCTCATCTGTGGGCAGCTCAACCAGATTGTTTCTCCATTGGGCTAGAGCCTTCAGGGTAGCCAATTGCAGCACAACTGGGGCATGGTCAGATAGCGTGCGAGGCAGATGCATCACGTCTGTGGTCCAAGATGCAATGTCAGTAGTAATCAGCCAGTAGTCCAGTATGGACCAGGCACTGTGCTGCGAGGTGATACAGGTTCCCTCCCTAGTTACAGGGTTTCTGCTGCGCCATATGTCAATGAGACCGTGATCAAGGATAATAGAGTTCAGTTGTTGGGCTGCTCTCATGTGTGGGCAGCGAGTGGCACCCAATCTGTCCAACTTGTTATTCAAAGTAACATTGAAGTCCCCGCCCCAGATGATTGTATCTCCCCCCGCTGCCAGCGCCTTGGCCCATACAGCAAGAAAGAATTGCGGGTCATCAACATTTGGGCCATATATGGCCACTAGCGTCAACCTTGTGGACAGCAGCGTGCCCTTTAAAATAACGTATCGTCCCTCCGGGTCAATCTGTGCATGTGTAGTTTTTCTGCCCAGACCTCTTCTGATCAGCACCGAGACTCCCCGTGCATAATTGGAGTATGGGGCCGAGTGTATCTCCCCCAGTATCTATTGTGCAATTTAGGATCAGTACTGCCTCGTAGGTGCGTTTCTGGTAAAAAAAACACACATCTACGCGGTGTCTAAGTAGGTATGAATGCATTAACCTAGATTTCCTGTAGTCATTCAGTCCTCTAATATTTCAGGTAACAAATTTGACGTCTGTCATGTCACGACCGTAATGTTATAAAGTGTGTACGTGTAATAAATATACGCACATTGGATAAGGAACAACGACAGTAGCTTTATGGACACAGTTCTGGAATGTATCTGGATGCGTACAGAAGATAGATGAACAAAACAAGCTTTGATCTATTGCATACCAAGTCTGCATAAACAACGATTTTATTTCTGTAAATACCACAACCTTCTCAACCCACCCACCTCCCACACCAACCTCCCAATTAGGTTGTGAGCTGTTACCTCCCACCCCCCTTAGCCAACCTCTAATAGCAAAAGAACAAAAACACATGGGAGATCTCCCTATGGGGCACGGGTCGCCGGCACAAACCTGCCATATGGCAGGGTAGCCAGGCCGTAACTATTTTTATGGAATCCATTATACATGAAACTTGGTACTGTATACAAACAAAGGGAGAAGATAGCTATGAGCTGAGCGGTATACGTGAACAATTTAAACACATTTTATAAGTGGCATGCAGGGCACATTCTCATAATTTCATAAAACTCAGTAGTTAGTTGGGTCAGTCATTGTCACTTAGATTCTGTGCTAGTTCGGACTGCTGCGAGGAGTAACGTGGTGACTTTTTGGCACAGATATGCTTGGTGTATTTCAGGGCAGCCTTTGCATCTGTAAAAAAGTGAGCTTGCCCTTCATACGTTATCTTTAACTTTGCCGGGTACAGCATGGCTTATGGGATGGAGGCGTTCTGTAGATTGCGCTTCGCAGGTTCAAACTCTCTGCGAGCGGCTTGCACCGATGGCGTGTAGTCAGGGAAAAAAGAGAGAGAATTCCCCTGGTGCGTGATGGGGCTCTTATTTCTGGCTGCCCTTAGTATCTCATCCCTATCTCTATAATTTAGAAGACGCGCAATTATGGGGCGAGGTGTAGCACCCACCGGTGGTCTAGGGCCTAATGAGCAGTGTGCGCGTTCAACAATCATTACTGACGATAGCGCCGGCCCAAAGAGTTCCCGCAGTAGGTTCTCAATGTACGGTTCCATTTTCGGGATGGCAGTGGTTTCAGGCCGACCAAGAATTTTGAGATTATTTCTTCTTGAGCGCGCTTCTAAATCTTCGTTTTTCGCCTTTATCACCGCCAGCACCTTTTCCATACTTAGTAGTTGTGTCTGAGATTCTATTCTCCAGGGTGTCTAGGCGGGTTTCATTTATGTCCGCTCTTTTTTTAACCCTATCTAGGCTCGTGGTAAGGGCATCGATCTTATTTTCAACCGTTTTAATGCTCGAGCGGACATTTAGCAGTATAGTGTGCAAATCCTCCTCCTGCTGTAACTCTGGATCTTTGGCGCCCTGTTCGGTGTCTGGTTCAGAGCTTGCCTCTGTTGTATGAGTTTGGCGTTTATTTTCAAACAGGAGCTTTGATTGCTTGGGGTCTGACTTCCCCATTTTACCTGGTGATCCACTAAAGTAAATGGCAGCCGAGGGGTATCAATGAAGCCACCACTGTGTTATAAAGCGGGTTGGGCTAGTGGAAGATGAGTCGGCTACACTGCAGGTACCTCCACGTCCCACGGGAGGTCGGCCGTGCCTCTGCACCTGGTCAAACAATGTAGATTGACACAGCAGGAGGCCCAGGGACTGGCACTCTATGGGAGCAAGCGACAGTGGAACAAGGGCGAGTCAACCGCATGGGTCGCCCCCCGGGCAGCACATGAGGGGAAGCCCCCGCACCTCCGGCACCAAACGCGCCTCTAATAAGCGTGTGCAGGGGTACGGAGGTCAGCCCACGGACTCTATACCATGCACGTGGGGACCACACCACACGGAGACCACCCAGCATAGGAGAGCGGGCGGTGCACAGCGGAGCGCGAACTTGGCTGCACCCCACGCTGATCCAAGCGCAGCCCCAGTGGATCCAGAGAGCCAAGCGAGGGCAAGGTCCAGACAGCCGAAGCGCCCGCAGTCTCGCACCCCCCCTGGCCCCAGCCCGCACTCACCGCACCGCGCCACACCGCAGCGGGCCACACCATCAGACCATCGCCAGGCCAGAAGCAGTCCTCGAACCTCTCCGTCCTCCCTGGTCTAACTCCAGCTCCGTCCCGGCGAGGGTCCCCCGCACAGCCTCACAAGCGTCTGGAAGCGGTTGTGGTGAGGAGCACATAGGCCACAGGCAGCAGCCCCGAACCTGCAGCTTCTCCAGCACCAATTTGGCCTCTGTTGCAATGAAAAAAGCCCCGCTGCTGACGGCTCCGCACCAGGTCACCGCACGTTCGATCTCACAGCACAGTCGCAACGGAGGAGGCCCAGGTGAATACAGCCGACTCTACCGGCTCCGCAGTCTCATGACGGGCCGAACTCCACGCAGATTAGGCCTCACTATGACAGGCTTTGTATCTCCGCTCCGGTCCCATCTGCACTCCCTCTGAGCACCACATCAAAAGCGCAGGGTGTTTTCTTTCAGTTTCCTTTGTTTGTGTCGGCAGATTCAAAGCGTAAATGGAGATTCTGTAGGAGAATTTGGCCTGGCCTGCAGAGCCCCTCTAGAAGGTGGCCATATTGCAGCTCGGCGAAGCCATGCCCCCTGTTTCTAGTTTCTTAAGGCATCTAGAAAATGATCACCAAAAGGGCTTATAGCCATCATTGGACTTCTTTTAATTCATGGCGCAGAGATAGAGAGATTTATATCCAGATGATACATCAATCAAATATTTTTCAGTTTCTACAGGAGGGATTTAATAAGAGGATATCTATATCTACCTGTAGAGTACAGTGGACCTCAATCTGGGTATTCAGAGCTTGTTGGAACGAGCTGGCCTCAGTTGAGCCCTTAGTATCAAAGCTTTTTAAAGGCTTTGTTCTCTTAATATCTAAGATTCAAAACCCTTTTCAGCTTGGTATATTCCTTTGGTCTTAATCTTTCTTCAGAATACTCTGTTTGAACCCCTGGAGAAGTCTACTGAGAAATTTCTCACTCTTAAAACCTTCTTTCTTATAGCCATCACTTCAGCTAGGTGATTAGGTGATTTAGGTTTTCTGGTATGTGAGCACCCTCACCCTCACCTAAGGATGTTTAAGGATCATTTGATACTGTCTCTTAATTTCAAATGTATTCCTAAAATTAAAATTGACTATCATAGGAATCAGGGAATTATTCTCCATTCCTTATCTCCAGATGGAGCCAGGGAACACCCCTTAGTCCATCTCCTAGACGTAGTTAGGGCAGTCAAGATCTAGCTAAAGAGGTCAACAGAGTATAGGATTTCGGATTCCCTGTTTGTTAATTTTGGCCCAGTTGAAAAAGAGAAAAAACCTTCTCCTTCAACTGTGGCAAGGTGGATAAGGATAATAATCTCCACAGCTTGCCAGCATTGTGAAAGGGAGGTTCCCTACACAGTAAAAGCTCATCACACAAGAAAAATGGCAGTGTCCTAGGTTGAATAGGTGGGAGTTTCCATTAAAGAAATCTGTAACGCTGCAAGTTGGGCCTCCCTTTCTGCATTTATGTGACATTATAGGCTACATTTCACTCAAGACTCTGAATTAGCATTTGGGTTAATGGTAATTTTGGGATCCATGTCAGCTTAAGTACATTTTTTTCTATTACCTGTTTTTTCTCTTCTTTTTTCTGTTACAGCATTCTCTGATGCGCATGGCAGTGGAAGTTGGGGGTATGAGATGCAGCCCTGGCACCAATCAATTTGGTGTTAGGCCACTCCAGGGTTCAGAAGACACAGAGTTTCTGACTTTAGTTCTCTGCCTCCTGAGACCTGATGAAATCTAGCCGAGGGCTTTAGGGTAGAGGCCAGGGACATAAACGAGGGGCTGACAGGCTGAGGACAGAGAGAAAAAGGGAAGAGACACCCAGTGATGAGGACAAGGGCATGTGCAGTCAGCAATGGCTACTTTGCACGTTTCGTCTCCTCCTCTCATTGGCTGACCATCTGAAGTGTCATTCAATTAGAGAAAGAGGAAGGCATTGGGCGGCAGGGCTGCACAGCTGCTAGAGATCATGGCGAGAAACCTTTTCACCATGAGCCAATAAAAATGTGATTGATTTTGAAAATGTCTGTTTGCCCTCACTGCTGCCTTACAGTCATACAAGGGGCATGCCTGATTGTGGCAAAATGGAGGCAACTATCACATGCTTTCCCAGTGGGTATCTGCAGACTGCTCTGATGCAAATCTACTTCTAGACTTGGCAGTGGGAGAGCTCCAGACACGTTTGTAGAGTTCTTCCTCTTCACTCCTCCTGGACTGATGGGACTAAATCCCAGCTACCCCTGTGGGTGAGCCCTTCCCAGTTGTCTCCATTGAGGCACATGTCTTACAAAAGTAAATGAGGAAATATTAAATGTATGGAAAGACACACTAGTGAGTGTTATCAATACAAGTGACGGCACAATTCTATTCCTGTCCTTAATCAGAAAGATCTATTTTCCAGTCTGTGACAGTCTAATATTATATGTCTTTTTCTACTGAACATTCTGTGTAATCACCTTGATAGGAGTATTTCTACACATTTCAAGCACTAATTATTTCTTTGTGTCCTCTTTTCTTGTGCCTCTTCTGTATTACATCTGAACAGTGAAACATAGGATATATTGTATAAGAAAGCTCAGTGGGCTATTCACCACCATGCCAATAACAATGTGTGGCTTACAGGCCACGATTACAGATCCTGGCTTTCAGGATTTTACTCTTATAAGTTAATGACATGGATACCTGGTTAAATAGGATATGAATAACTACATATCAAAATGTTGCATGGAAAGTCACTATACAATGATCATAATGTTCCTAAAGTAACAGAATATGCCATTCTCCCCATTTTGAAGATTAGGTATATTTTTTACGTAAAGTTCATTTTTGAATGACTTAGAGATATTCTCTCACCTTTGAGGTCAGAATACGGTGGATGAACAGGCAATGCTGACAATTCTCTCAACGTAAAGAGGATGAAAACCATATCGACAGGTCATGCAATAGCATGCAATGCATACAGTGGGGGAGTACAAGGTGATGAAAAAAGGTGATATTATCCTCTCCTTTGTTGAACAAGGCTAAAGACATGAACACCCCCTTTTCAAAGACCAACAAAGGAACTTCATTCAATCACATCCATTTTAAATGTATTTCATGTTAGGAAATCAACTGGGTAAACAGTGAGAAATACAGATCAAACAAAAAAAATAGAACGAAGAGTGGCAAAGACATAATAGGACAAAGAGAAAAGCAGCAAATATATTTTAAATATTTCTATGTGTGTTTGTTCTTGGGCACGGTTTTCTCATTTATTGATATAGCTTTCTAAAACTGCATACCATTTTTAGGTCGAGCATTCAAAACCTCTTGTATATACTTTAGTATATACTTATTATATACTTATATGTGTATGTACTATGTGGGCTCTGGAGATCAGCCCTAGGACTTGTCTGCTTCCGCTTAGGGACTTTTTTTTCTGTTTAACTGCCTCTATTTAACTGTCTTGAAAGAAAACGACCAGCAGAGGTCAGTAAAATACCAGAATCACTTTAGCATTCTCTAGATTCCAGCCCATAGAAATTGTCTTCCAAGAGCACCCGTAGACAAAAATATTTTTTTCAAATCTTGTATTTTCAGTGATATGACCTCCGAAGGCCCTGGTTTTATATTAAAAACAGAGCTTTGGACTATACCATTTTCCGCTGAAAGGCAATATTTCTCTCCATGTGTTCCCATACCTGGCGTGTCACACAGTTTGGTGCTTACTTTCCTTTCATGTTAAAGAACAGTAGATGTTTCAGCACCCAGGATAATGTGCTGCATAGCTAAATACATATAAGGTCCCAAAGGCGAGACCGATTGCATTGCAAATGCTTGTTTGCACTCGCCTCAAATAAAAATAATTTTGACTATGCTTATAGCATTGCTAAGAGTGCAGACCTAACAGAAACATGCCACAACCTAGCCACAATGTATTGTGAAGGTAAAATTGGTATTTAAAGCACAGGAAAACCCTCAGGGGCACTGATGCTATTGAAATATATGGACCAAAATGTACAAGGGTGAACATTGCAGAAATATTAAAAGAGTTAAAAATGAAATAAATAACTTCAATGTTGTGGATACATCAGCAGGAAATTCCACTAATATGATAACATGACTAATGCAGCCCATAAAGAGTAAAATAGGAATTCACAGCTATAGAAAATTATACGAACTTCAGCATGATATTTTCAGTATTGCACTATGAGTTGTTCTTCGCTATTATGTTTGACACGATGAATTGGTATAGCATGAAATATTAATAATGTTATGTATCCCAGGATACCTGCTTGTCATTCTTTAGCCCAGAAGCATTTCCACCTTTATTGAATATTGATGCTATTATCCACACTTCTTAGTTTACATATCTATCCACAGTGGTCCTGATTCAGAAAAGTCAACGTACAGTTTTCTGTAAGTTTACAATTGTTTGCTATTCACAAAGGGATTTACTATTTGTACCTTTACGAGTGCAGAGTCTCCGCACATAAAAAGATAGGCATCTCCATTCTATGATTCAGGTATTGGGTTTGTGGTGTGAGTTGATTGATGTATGATGTTTGCCAGCATACTGGGCTATTAACCATATCTAGCCTGCTGATCTTTCTTCAGGAATGCCAGATCTGTAAGCCCAAACTCTGTCAGGGCACTTGAGCTCAGCCACGTCCCATGGCACACTGTCAATATTCCAGGGATTGGTGCTCAACTATTTTGAGGACCTGGTTATCATGCTGAGTGTCCGTTATCTCTCTCCTAAGAACATCCTTGTCAAACCATTCAGCATTTATGGACCTGAGAACATTAATGGCCCATGTCACACTGGGGGGGGATATGTACTAGGAAGTGGCGGAGCATGTTGTTAGCCTCCTTGGCTTAACGACACGCTCCGCCACTTCTGAAACACAAGGCTGCACCATATTTACAAGAATGTGGTGCAGCCTTGCGTTTCCCCCTGCAATGGCGCTAAGTTTAACAACTTAGCGCCAACGCAGGCACCCTTGCACCAGAGTGCAAGGGTGCCTGTGTGCAGGGGACTATTGGTTATGTGTAGGAAGGTGTCCCTTCCTGCACATAAACAATCTTAAAATGCCATTTGTAACTTTCATGTGTGCTGCTTCATGCAGCACACATGAAAGTTACAAAATGGCGTTTTAAAAAGGTTTGTTTATGTACAGGAAGGGACACCTTCCTGTACATAAACAAACCATGGCATTTTGCTTTTTCCATGTGTGCTGCAAGGCAGCACACGTGGAAAAAGCAAAAACGAGGAGAAATAGTGCATTTCTACTCATTTTGCCAACTTAAGACCAGCATTCCCCAGGATGCCACGCTGGTGGCACGGGCACTTGGGGCGCAGGAGTGATTTTACGATACACCACCGTCCTTTGTGCTACAGTGTGTTGAGTTGGCACTCACACGCAATTTCTTTGGCTATAAGAACCAGCTATACTTTCAGGTCTCTGGGACCTCTATGGGGGCCACCTTTCCACCCAGTCTAGCATGCATTTACGTCGGTCAGTTTGAGGAGAACTTTATCCATCATGTCTCCAACCCCTTCCAATAGAACATCTCTCTTTGGAAGAGGTTTATTGACGACGTGTTGTGCATCTGGACTGGGCCGGAGGAAAAACTGCATGACTTCCTGAAATGGCTAAATGAGGCAGACAGCTGCCTCCGTTTTACATGGACCATTAGTAGGCCCTCGGCTGTCTATTTAGACCTGGACATTACTGCAACTGACAACCAACTCCACACTATTGTTCATCAAAAACCCACTGACAGGAACTCATTGTTACATTATCGTTCCTTCCACCCAAGGGCCTTGTGGATTATCTTGAAGTGGGGCAGTTTTTTAGGTATCGAAGGAACTGTACATCTACCAATATGTATATGGAACAATCAGAGGACCTGATGAAAAGGCTTGAAAGTAGAGCCTATCCAACTAAGATAGTCAAACGGGCATGCAAAAGAGCACTTAACACTCCCCGTGAAGCTTTGCTAGAAAGGAATGACAGACGTAATGAGGCCTGTTTACCGGTGTTCACTACCTTTGACCCACTGTCTACTAAAATTAGACAGATTATCAGAAAGCACTGGACATTGCTGAACACAAGCCAGATCAAGATGCCCCCCTGAGGTTTGCATTTCGTAGAACGCCGAATTTAAGAGACCGGCTGGTCCAGACCCGCCCTATCCAACATAAGAGAGAATCAGGTGTACCATCAGAGCACTTTCCATGTTGGAGTTGCACCGTGTGCGATCTTACGCAGGTGTCCAAGAGTGTCCAGTTGGCGGATGGCAGAATTTGGCATCTAAATAAGTTTAGCAATTGCAACACAACTAATGTGATCTATTGACTCACTTGTGCGTGCGGACTGCATTACATTGGTCTCACGTCCCGCAAAGTAAAGGTTCGGATACAAGAACACATTAGCACCGTTAAGGCAGGGAAACTGACTACACAACTGGTCCAGCACTACCAGAAGCAGAAACACAATTTCAGGGATCTGACATGGGTGGTGCTGGAGAGAATAGTGGGAGATACGCACAGTGCTGAAGGCATAATGGCCAGAAAAGAGGCATGTTGGATTTTCTCTGAAAAGTTCAATCAAATAGGTCTGAACGACTGTATTGAGTGGAATAAGGTGGGCAGATAGGAACCCGACCCATTTGATACATGCCAGGTGTACTTTGCATGTGACGGGCTATGGTGAGAGGAGTCTGGAGTACATAAGGCTCGCCTGGGAAGGACAGGATGTGGTCTCAATGTTGATTCATTATAAAGGCCTCAATATATGGTGGGCAGGAGTAGTGTATGTCAATTTACGACTGCCAATGCTTGTGTCAGTCTGCAAATAGAGCTTAGTATTTACATTATGACCATGGGGGCATCGGTATGGACTTTTTTTCATTTATGAAACACGTAGCAGTCACACCTATGTATACCTGATGGACTGCTTAATTGGGAAAGGCACTACCACATCTCTATCAGCATTACTCATTTTTAGGCACATCATACAGGACACCTAGGGATCCATATGGGCACCAGGGGGTGGTTGATAGGCAACCTGGTAAAGGGTTACATATTACCCACACCTTTTTCCTTTTACATTTGTGTAAGTGTTCATATGCCAGGTTAGTAAATCAAGCGTGTAGGTACCTACCTGAGTTGATTGGCCTAGTTTGATAAAGGTGCTGATTTTTCCATAAAACATCGAATTATACAACAGCACCGTGCATTAGAAAAATAAAGAAAAATAATAAATATCCCTCAATTCAAAAACATGAGAAGGATTGAAAATGCTACAATTCAGACGCCCGGGGGTGTAAATATTATCATTCCAAGATGGCGCCCGTGTGTGAGCAGGACCTGTATCAGAGTCCTGTCTCACATCACGGGAAAGACGTGGATGCTCTGCGAGGTCAGGAGGCGGCCTTTCCAATGTTCTTCCGGACCCGTGTCACGCTCATTAAGGAGCGCACAAGTATTCTCGGCGTCCTTGATGAGTTGCCGATAGAGACGACCACTTGTGCGGTAAGGGTATGGCGGCATGAATGTGGTGAGTGGGATGAGCGGTCTGGTTAACTGACTGACACCACCGGGCACGGCATAGTACGATGGAGTGCTTTGATGCTATGACTGCGAATGCTCCAGAGATTGGAGTAGTGAAGTACACAGTCAGTAATTTTTTATTTTAATGCTAAACGCAAATATTTCCCAGCAGGATGGGTTTATGAACATGAGGTGGGCACTCACTTACTGCAGAGATTGGATTAGTGAAATACATAGTCAGTAACTTTTAATGTTAAACACGGTGCACCGCGAGATCGTGAAAGATGGGAATATTTCGCAGCAGGAGGGGTTTATGAATGTGAGGTGGGCACTCACTTATTACAAAGAGACATGTCAAGTAAAGTGTGTGCACGTATACCCACAGGTTGACGAGCGGCGACTGCCTCTTTTTACAAGGTATGCGTGGCTAAAAGTTGGACGTACTCCCCTATTGTTGGGTTGCTGGTACGAACCTTGGTTGCAACCACCTGGTAAATATGGTTCTATATGTATATTGTTAGCAGACCACAATTCCAATGTGTGTCTAATCGGTTGGCACCATCTTTCTTTTACTGTTTGTCAATCACCACAGGTGTGTGAAGTATCGGTGAGGTGGAGACTGGTTCCCTAGCCCTGATGAAATTGCCGGAAACAAGTGGCAATGAAACATGTCGGCCTTTCTAAGTGAAATGGTCTAACACATGCCTTTCTTTTAATCTGAGTGTGATCACTGCGATCAATAAAGTATGTATACCTGCAAGTGAGTCACAACTCATTTTAGCTTGGAGAAGCAATTATTTCTTTTTCACCGTGGGGTCCGATTGATTAAGAATGACAGTAACAACAATACTGCATTCTCTTTCATCCTTCACCTCTTTTCTTTCTCTTCACCTTCAAAATTAGGACACTACCGTTGTTCTTTTTCATGGTCATGAAAGTTACCAGTGATAATAGCGTGAGCAAACTGGTGAGTACCAACTAGCAGCTCCCTTGGTGATGCTTACGTGAGGTACTTTCTGACCTTTCACACCTTCTTTCCCACCTGTTTCTAGTTTCCTTTTGCTGTTTTGTCAAACATTTTAAAATTTGAACACTGAATGAGTTATGACTGGCATTCTGGTGAAGCCAGCTTTTTTTGGCATAGATAGTTTCAGACTGCCCCTGTTATTCTAAAGAAGAATAGTGTTCTCTAGTAACCAGGTCTTGTGTATTACGGTTTAATGAGTGGAGGGCGACCTGGCTACTTTCCCTCTTTTGCTCCCTCTTTTTCTGATGATGCTTGTACATATGCCCCTGGGTGTTTTAGAGTCTCATTGGCAAAGACTTCTTTTACCTTTGCATCTTTCTTCTGCACCGTTGTTTTGGTTGGGTATTTATCTCACAAACTGCCCACTTCACTGGGCTGCAGAGGTGGCAGCACAACATTTGATACTGTGACAAGTCTTCTTGCTGCAGTTCTATCAACATTTGTTTGCCTACATCTAGTAGTTGTTTGTTTCAGTCTGGTTTTGGGAATCAGTTGAATTATCTTATATGCAGCTCGCTGTGATTTCATTGGCAGGGGTCCAATGGTGTACCGTCACCATCAACATAATTTTCCGTTTTGGCACCGGTGAGTCTAGAAGTTACCACCACACACATTATTGATTACAGAAGAGGTTTGTTCATGCCTCTGCAATTGTTGCAACATTTTGTTGGTAAAGCAAACATGTCCTTTTCGGCATATCTGGCAATGCTTCAACATGCTCCCAAGGACTTGAACGTTTCTTCTTATAGGACTATAAAAGCATCGGTTTAGTACAAAAACTATCTTTGTCGTAAGTAAATCAAATTCTAAGAATCATACTTTACAGAGAAATAAAAAATCAATGTCCACTTTGACAGCTGAAGACGTCAGTGCAAGTCATACAGTTGCCATCCCACTGTTCAAAGTTTTACTTTTAACTTATTTCAAGAGGTTCTTTACAGCTGGGGTGGTCAAAGAAATAATTCAGTATGTTCAAGGTTGTGAAAACATTTATTGAATCAATAAAAGAAGCAAAAGGGTAGGATAGTACATTAGCGTTAAAGAGGCAGAAGGAGCCCAAGTGGGCTGGGAAGCTAATGTACCACTTTACATGTGCGCTACTATTGTTAATTCAATAAAGTATCAAACCTTGAGGATCTATGGATGTTGTTGCTGAACGTGATATAATGCCTGGCATACCCATTACGCAGGTAGTAAAGAGCACCAATTTGCATGTACTAGGATACGTAACGCAAGATGATACAGAGACTTATGCTAACAGTTTCTTCCTTTCCATACAATAATGTACTAACTCCATGGTACGTTTTTAACCTTGGGTTAGAAAACCGCATCAATTATATCCTGTTTTTCTAGGTGGAAAACTCACAAGCCACCTTGGGAAAAATAATTCGAAAAAGAGGTTGAAGGGATGAGCATGCATTTGTACTTACCTTGGTCATTTATTTCTCTAGACTCGTGCGGTGCAACCCAAACTTTGGAGACATCGCAAAGCAGCATGGCATCACATTACACCAGTGGCGGCTCCTCCAATAAGGCGGAGGAGCATCACCCCACTGCCTTAAAGCAGCAAAAGAAAGAAAAAAATAAAATGATAAAAACGTGGTGTTATCATTTTATTTTGTCCTCCTGCTGTGGCAATTTGTGTGAGGGGGTGGGGCTACAGAGCAGGGGAGGAGTTGTAGAACACTCCTCAAATACTGTCTTCGGCTGCCCAAAACAGTCATGCCCACTTTCCCTTTTCTCCATGCAGGCTGATTTACATCCTGCGTGGAGAACATGCCCACCCCTCCAGCCCCGCATGACACGGCGCTCAGACCAATCACAATGCTGCATTGCAGCGTTGTGATTGGCTGCAGGGAGCCCTGGTGCTTCCTGCTTCCTTTTTCTCCCAAGAAGCCAGTAAGAGGATGAAGGAGAGGCGGCGGCGGCCAGCCAGGAGGTAAGTGTTTTTTTTTTAACCCAATCCCCCCGCCATTTCTCCCCAACCCGACCCACTGCTGCTTCCAGGTAGCAGCCCCAACTGCATTTCACTCCTGCCTGCAATGCTAAGCCGTGTACTGTTATGGCCCATGCACATCTACAGTAAGATTATGCAATTTTCTGTTTATTATGTGTGGAAAGGGAAAAACATACATTCCAGCAGACAGTCACGTTTTGGTCCACTTCTAGGTCTCGCCTGCCAGCAGGCACGTGTTCTCCACTGTAAGTAGTATTGCTGCCCACGCATTGCTTACTATTTATTGGCATCATTGTCACTCTTCTTTGCTGCTGCCTATTTTGCCAGCAGGTGCCGGGCGTCACTTTCGTTTCTGTCTATGGAGCATGGACTAGGCACAGATTGGTTCATCTTAATTAGTGTCCATCTGCTGGTCACACTGTGGTTGAGTTACTATTTCTTTTTCCCCTCTCAATCTCTTGTCTGTGGTGCTTCTTCTCCTTCCCATCACCCTTTCTCCAGGTTGCTTCTTCTAAAGACAATGTCTGAGAGAGTTGTCATAGAGCTCCTGGATTTCTCACTCTGTGATATCCTTGGTGTACATCTCAGACACTCTATTCTGTTCACCTCATCTCATAACGAGGTGAATGTTACTCACTATCATGTTTAAGTACTGAGCACGTCTGTTACTGCTGTTTGGAAAAGTATTTAACATTTGTAGCTCCACAGCACTGCCCATCTTCTTTATTCCTGACCGGTATGATATATGTTGCTCCCTCACCCACTAGCTCCTCCCGTTCTAAAATGCATTTATTTGTCATCAAACCAGTTCTCACAGAATCATTGTACATACTAATAAGCTCCTGCATCAGATCAAAGCCATTGGATGTTCACCTAGGTCGTAGGTTCAGATAATTGGTAACATATTGTATTATAATGGCATTTATATAGCACAATGCTTTGAAGCACCACAGGGCAATTTGGTGATAACTTTACATAGAACACAATTCCACTCCACTCCACACCATGCCACACAATGCCAATCCACTTCATGCTACACAATTCCACTCCATGCCACATAGTTCAATGCCACACAATTCCACTCTTCTCCACACAATTCCACTCCACTCTATGCCATGCAATTCCATGCCACACAGTTCCACTCCATGCCACACAATTGCATTCCACTCCTCTCCACACAATACAGTTCCACTTCACTTCATGCCACATAGTTCCATGCCACACAATTCCACACCACTCCAAACTACACACTTCCACTGCACGCCACACAATTCCACATCACAAAATTTCACTCCACTCCATGCAATTCCACTCCATGCCACACAATTTGCCACTCTACTCAATTCCACTCCACACAATTCAACTCCTTGTCACCTTATTCCACTACCCTCCAAGTCACACAATTCCACTCAACTCCGGGCTTCCCTCCTCCTCCTCTCCATGGTCTCTGCAAACCCCTACGTCATACGTATGTCGTGGTAGGACTGCGCATGCACGTGCAGTCCTACCACGATGTACGTATGATGTAGGGGTTTGCAGAGACCACGGCGAGGAGGAGGAGGGAAGCCCGGAGACGCCACGTATAAAGGTAAGTGTATTTTTTTTTAAATCTTATTTATTTTATTTTTTTTAATATTTATTAGGGGGGGGTTGAGGAGTGGAGCGGAGTTCCACAGAGTTTTTTCCCAACTCCGTGGAACTCCGCGTAGTGCAACTATGCCAGCTCTGCCCGGGCCTGGTTGTGAGCCTATCCTGTTTTTGTCAGCCATTGGTTTATTGAACTGGCACTCATAACATATAGAACCTTGCCTGTGCACAAAGTAGAACAATTTCAATGGTGGAAACTTTTGTCAATCAAAGGAAGCACTTTACTTGTGTAGGGAGCTGGGGTCTATGGCACAGCGGAAGGCTGCACTGGGCAGATGTGGATGCATACAACAGCTAGTGACAAGGGCAATGATGCATTTTGTATAGTGACTTGTTTGTTTGTGAATTCACTGGTTAAGGTGGTCCTCTGCACTTGCAACTACACACACAGTATCCTTGCCTCTCCACATGACTGTTTCAATCAAGAATGAAACTAACTCAGTTAAAATTAGCAACTAGCTGTGAAGGGTTGGGCACTGCACTTCATATGGCCAGGTAATAGGATAGAACCTTCTCAAAGGCACAGGAGAAACTGTGCTATGGCCATGTGAATTACACACACACACCAGTGCTTATAAAAATAGCAGGCATAATGTGCTTCATTGAGAGCTAGTTCAAAGCCCTGCAAGAGGCCAGCAGTCAATGAGCAAATGCATGATGCTTGTCCTTGGCCCTTCATATTTTGTACAAAGGGTGTGGTTAATTTGGGCTAGGAGATCCTTCAGCTAGTATGCTACCTCTTGACCTGCACTGCTCATACTCAATTCTGGTAATGCCATGCTGGCACAGGATGGTGAGGGAAGGCCAAGCTTGCCATGCTTGCTCGGTGTCAGTACTGCCTCGCCACATACTTCCCAAGGAAAGCCAATTTCTGACACCTCCTCGGGTGCTTCCATTATGTTACTGAGAATTGACTGACTGTCCTATGCATGCACAATAAAATAAAACAATATGGGATCAAAGTGACTTTTTTATGATAAGAGCAGCTGTGACATGCCATGTGACTGACATCTTTGGAAGGTAGTTGCAGGAGGAGGAGCTCCCCCAAGCTTTGGCATCATCACATAAAAATGACTGTGCAGGGAACATAGTGATATCTTTCAGTGAATTGTAGAGTGGTAAAATGGAGATTTGTAATTGAAAATAGCAGGTTCTGGAAACCATGGCATCCTGTGTATTCAAAAGCAATGTGCAATCAATGTAGACAGCCAAGTTGCATACAGAGATCAATGGTGGGGGCGGAAGGGCCACAGAATACGACCATCTCAAGAATCATGGAGGGTATCTAGAAATAAAGCACAAAATGTTACATGGATTGAGCTTCCTGAAATTGGGAGAGATTGACCACAGTGTTCATGATAAGCAGTCTGCCATCAAAGATGGACGAATGGCAAATTGCTCTAATGAGAGCGTCAACCTAAAAATCAGTTAGAAGTCATTTACATAAATGTAGAAATGTGCCCCAGCTTGAAGGAGAAGTTTTGCTAAAAAGAGTAAGTAGTTATTAAATAGGGGCATATGGTAGAATACATCCACATTACACACTCCAACTGAGTACAAAATCGTGGAGAGCCACCAACAGCTGACAGTCATTGGAGACAGTATGTCATTGTAAGAAATTGGTTACTGGTTGAGGGGGGTGAAACCCTACTCAAGCAGAGACCCAATCCTTGTCAGGGTGAAGTTATAAGCAAACCTTAAATTAACCTGTGCTCAACCCCCGGTAGCATGGCTCAGAGCAGTGAGGCTTAAATTAGAGGCAATGTGTAAGGTATTTGTGAAACACTTCAAACAGTAATATGGTGAAAACACACCACAAATGGGATCCCACAAAAGTTTAGAAACATAGAAGATTTTTTAAATAAATAAAACAAGACCAAAATGACAGAGATATGCAGTATTAAAGATTTCTGTGAAAATAGCGCCAAAAAGCACAAAGCGCCAACTGTGGTTATCTGGTCGCGATGGACTGGGACAAAGTCACAACTTTCAGGACAACCTGATGGAGCGTGGACGGGCTACAGGGACCCAGTTAAGCCAATTGAACAAGAGTACCTTACGTCCTGTTTCAAGAGCGTTCTGAGGTCCTGCGCCAAGGATGTGTCACGCAACCGAAGCTATGCATTGGTTCCAAGGTGCTAGGGAGCTGTAATACGAGGTCCTACATCGTCATTCAGGATCCTATCAATGAGGGCTTGTGATGAGAAGTCTGGCAGAGTCCAGGTGTAAGGTTGTTGGATGCATGTTATGCCCCTGAGGCTTCAGATCAGGAGGACATGAGATGCATGTCCAGTCCTCACCCAGGCAAGAGGGCAGCAGGCAGCAGATCAGCACAGTTGGGTTTCAGTTCTTCAGAGCAGCAGTCCAGCAACGTGGCAGTCCTTTCAGTAGCACAGCAGTCCTTCTTCCTGGCAGAGTATCCACAGGTCCAGAAGTGCATTGAAGAGGTGGTGTCTGAGCTCAATTTTTTATTCCTGGTGTCCTTCATCTGGAAGTTGGGAGAAACTTCAAAAAATTATCTTACAAGTGCACAGTCTTCAAACCTTCCCTGCCGGGGCTCTGGACTAACTACAAGGGGTATGCAGCCCCTTGTGTGGAGGCAGGAATAGGCTATTCAAGTGTAAGTAGGGCTGTCCCCAGCTCTGCCCTACCATCCTGCCAATGATAGCCCATCCAGGCACACCTAAGCATATTGTGCGTGGCTGTCTAGGATGAATACACAAAGCCCAACTGTCAGCTGCATCCAGTCATGTGACCCAGAGACAGGCTTCAGGCACTAAATGGCAAAGGCAGGAAAATGCCAAATTTCTAAAAGTAAAAGAAACACAATTAATTGTCTTTAACTTTCTATAGGTGGCATTTTCCAAATTGTAATGTAAAATCCGACTTCACCATAAGAGAGGATGTTTCATTACAATTCCAAAGACACCAAGCATGAACTGGTTACCTGTTCCCATTTGGAAATGATCACTTATTAAATGTAATAAGGTAACACCAATGTTAGCCTATGGAAGAGGCAGGCTTGCAGTAGTGAAAAACTAATTTAGGAGTTTTTCACTACCTGGACATGTAAATCTTAAAAGTAGACATCCTACCTTTTAAATACATTGCATCCTGTTCTAGGGCTGTCCTGGGCCTGCGTTATGAGTTATTTATATGTATTAAAGAGGAAGGTTTGGGCCTGCCAAAAGGTTTATTTTGTCAGGTCAAAATGACAGTTTAAAACTGCACACAGAGGCTGCAATGGTAGACATGTCTAAAGGGCTACTCAAGTGGGTGGAACAATGAGCGCTGCAGGTCCTTTAGTAGCATTTAATTTACAGGCCTTGGGTACATATACTACCACTTTACTAGGAACTTATAAGTAAATTAAATATGCTAATTTGGGCTTAGCCATGTTATGCCCCTGAGGCTTCAGATCAGGAGGCCATGAGATGCATGTCCAGTCCTCACCCAGGCAAGAGGGCAGCAGGCAGCAGATCAGCACAGTTGGGTTTCAGTTCTTCAGAGCAGCAGTCCAGCAAAGTGGCAGTCCTTTCAGTAGCACAGCAGTCCTTCTTCCTGGCAGAGTATCCACAGGTCCAGAAGTGAACTGAAGAGGTGGTGTCTGAGCTCAATTTTTTATACCTGGTGTCCTTCATCTGGAAGATGGGAGAAACTTCAAAAATTATCTTAGAAGTGCACAGTCTTCATACCTTCTCTGCCGGGGCTCTGGACTAACTACAAGGGGTATGCAGCCCCTTGTGTGGAGGCAGGAATAGGCTATTCAAGTGTAAGTAGGGCTGTCCCCAGCTCTGCCCGCCCATCCTGCCAATGATAGCCCATCCAGGCACACCTAAGCATATTGTGCGTGGCTGTCTAGGATGAATACACAAAGCCCAACTGTCAGCTGCATCCAGTCATGTGACCCAGAGACAGGCTTCAGGCACTAAATGGCAAAGGCAGGAACATGCCAACTTTCTAAAAGTAAAAGAAACACAATTGATTGTCTTTAACTTTCTATAGGTGGCATTTTCCAAACTGTAATGTAAAATCCGACTTCACCATAAGAGAGGATGTTTCATTACAATTCCAAAGACACCAAGCATGAACTGGTTACCTGTTCCCATTTGGAAATGATCACTTATTAAATGTAATAAGGTAATACCAATGTTAGCCTATGGAAGAGGCAGGCTTGCAGTAGTGAAAAACTAATTTAGGAGTTTTTCACTACCTGGACATGTAAATCTTAAAAGTAGACATCCTACCTTTTAAATACATTGCATCCTGCTCTAGGGCTGTCCTGGGCCTGCGTTATGAGTTATTTATATGTATTAAAGAGGAAGGTTTGGGCCTGCCAAAAGGTTTATTTTGTCAGGTCAAAATGACAGTTTAAAACTGCACACAGAGGCTGCAATGGTAGACATGTCTAAAGGGCTACTCAAGTGGGTGGAACAATGAGCGCTGCAGGCCCTTTAGTAGCATTTAATTTACAGGCCTTGGGTACATATACTACCACTTTACTAGGAACTTATAAGTAAATTAAATATGCTAATTTGGGCTTAGCCATGTTATGCCCCTGAGGCTTCAGATCAGGAGGCCATGAGATGCATGTCTAGTCCTCACCCAGGCAAGAGGGCAGCAGGCAACAAATCAGCACAGTTGGGTTTCAGTTCTTCAGAGCAGCAGTCCAGCAAAGTGGCAGTCTTTTCAGTAGCACAGCAGTCCTTCTTCCTGGCAGAGTATTCACAGGTCCAGAAGTGAACTGAAGAGGTGGTGTCTGAGCTCAATTTTTTATACCTGGTGTCCTTCATCTGGAAGATGGGAGAAACTTCAAAAAATTATCTTAGAAGTGCACAGTCTTCATACCTTCCCTGCCGGGGCTCTGGACTAACTGCAAGGGGTATGCAGCCCCTTGTGTGGAGGCAGGAATAGGCTATTCAAGTATAAGTAGGGCTGTCCCCAGCTCTGCCCGCCCATCCTGCCAATGATAGCCCATCTAGGCACACCTAAGCATATTGTGCCTGGCTGTCTAGGATGAATACACAAAGCCCAACTGTCAGCTGCATCCAGTCATGTGACCCAGAGACAGGCTTCAGGCACTAAATGGCAAAGGCAGAAAAATGCCAACTTTCTAAAAGTAAAAGAAACACAATTGATTGTCTTTAACTTTCTATAGGTGGCATTTTCCAAATTGTAATGTAAAATCCGACTTCACCATAAGATAGGATGTTTCATTACAATTCCAAAGACACCAAACATGAACTGGGTACCTGTTCCCATTTGGAAATGATCACTTATTAAATGTAATAAGGTAACACCAATGTTAGCCTATGGAAGAGGCAGGCTTGCAGTAGTGAAAAACTAATTTAGGAGTTTTTCACTACCTGGACATGTAAATCTTAAAAGTAGACATCCTACCTGTTAAATACATTGCATCCTGCTCTAGGGCTGTCCTGGGCCTGCGTTATGAGTTACTTATATGTATTAAAGAGGAAGATTTGGGCCTGCCAAAAGGTTTATTTTGTCAGGTCAAAATGACAGTTTAAAACTGCACACAGAGGCTGCAATGATAGACATGTCTAAAGGGCTACTCAAGTGGGTGGAACAAGGAGCGCCGCAGGCCCTTTAGTAGCATTTAATTTACAGGCCTTGGGTACATATACTACCACTTTACTAGGAACTTATAAGTAAATTAAATATGCTAATTTGGGCTTAGCCAATGTTGCCATATTTTAATGAGTGAGCACATGCCATAAGCACTGATTAGTTGTTGGAAGGTGTTGAGAGATCCAAGGCCAGCAAAAACGAGATCAGCAAAAATATGAGGAGAAAGGCAAACCATTTCGGTGAAAAACCACCCTAAGGCTGATAGGTCTAACAGTCATCAGCACATGGAAGATGTAGTTCCTTGCAACTTCCCACCATTCCAGTGTTCAGTGGTGAAGACCGAAACAGAGGAGACAGAGGCAATGCTTTCCTGCAACAAATGCACCCCAAACAAATGACAGGCTCATCCTCCACATACCCGAAGTCAACAGTTCGCAGCATGCCTTTCTCTATCAGAACATCCTCCAGAAAAAGAAATATATGTTCCCAAAACACATATAGGTTGAATTTGAGGTCCTTGATTTGAATTATTAATACATGTGAGACTCTTGCATTTAAAAGTTATTTTTAGGAGTGTCCAGGGTGGCACTCAGATTGCTCCTTCCAAACCAATTCTTTAAGGGAGTTGTTGTTCCCTGCTGCAGCAGCTCATCAGGTGTAACACCAATTACATAGCATAACGTAGTCCTCAAAGTATAGATAAGGATTTCGCTCTAAGTCAATGATTAATAATCTACCTATAATGACTTATTAACAAAAATGTGGAAGTCTATGATTGCTGTGTTCGTAAATGTCCACAAGAATATGGCCAATTACCTTTGTAAATTGTATATTTCCATGCATTCACCTTCGCTTCAATGTTCAATTTTTAACTTTATTTTACTTATTTTTTTTATATAGGGCAAACTCGACCCAAAGGTATCAGAGTGCTTTACATGAGCACCAGTTGCATTACAGATCGACACATTCATTTTGTTAGGCACAGGGAGATTAAGTGATTTGTTCAGAATCCCAGGATGTTGAGCATCCCTGCTGAGACTCAAAGCCGGCTCCCCGATTCGAGGTCGACCGCTCTAGCCGTTAGGCTACATCCTCTCACCATTTTTATGATGAAATGCAGATTACCAGGTACGCAATTTTCACTAGCATCTTGCTGCCTTGACACAATTTGCCAAAAAGTTTAGAAACTGGGGGGTGAAATAACATTGGAAAAATATGTGACCACAAACAAAGGTGTCAATTTCTAGGTGTCCATTGCACAACATTCCCAATAATCTCCCCACTACTCCACCCCTGAGAGCCCATATGGTCCTAAGCCTTATCCTAACATCATAACTGCATATAATCCCCCATACTGAAGTATTTTCTGTCCTATAATATGAGGTTTGAGGTCAGAACATTTCACATATCCTGATTCTGTGACACAGCACTTTGGTATTCAGATCTCAGTTCTTATTTATGGCTGTACTGCTTCCACTCATCTTCTGAAATCTCCTCTTTGTCTACATTTGTTAGGGACGGATGTCAGGAAGTAGCAGATGTCTTAGAAAATGTTCCTTTTTATTACTCCGGCTCATACTTTATACACTTTTACTCGTAGTGGTTTTCTAAGATTATAAAACTACAGTTAATATTATCAGGGATATCATGCTCCTTTCGATCCTGCAACTGACCTCTATTTTTGGCAATATTGCATGTGCTTATTTATCCTTATTCAATTGCTTTATGTTTCTGCTATCAGGAAAGTGAACCATGATAAATATTGTTACCATGGTTATTTTCATCTTCACATGTTCAAAATATATATGAGGCATCTATTCATTCTGTCCATCTATATTTGCAGTTCCTTTAAATAACAGCAGACCAAAAATTCAACTTTTCCAAGGGCAGAGCATTGAAAGACTTTCTATTCCTTTTTGCTTCACCGAAAGACAGATTTTGGTCTGTGGGTTTCTGTCTCATATTATGCATTGCTTGCAGCTAATGATTATTTTTCTGACCTACCGCAGCTAAGTAGAGCAGAAGTAACGTGCTGAACATGACAGGTATTTAAAAATAAATTGCCTGGCAAAAAGTAACGTGGAAATGCTAACTCGGTGTGACAAAACTCGTGCTGAAGCAGTACTTTGAAATATTGTTGACCAATGAAGTATGCGTTAGATTAAAGGTGAAAGGGAGCACGGGGGAGCTGCTACCTGACAGATGAGCCCAAAGTATCAAGAGACAAGGTTTCCGAGTCTGACATATAACTGGCACATGATGCCAGCTTTCATTAAAAGTATTATATATGGTAACATATAATAAAAACTGATAGCTTTACTTTATTTTCTGCTCCACTCACATGTTGTTCCTTTGTTAAAATGGATTGACAAATCTAAAAGCGTCTATGAATGTATCTTCGTGTTATTGTATTTTCCACTGCTTTACTTCCAAACATTTCAAATATACATATTTTTCTCATCAAATGTTAATCAGAAGTCGGTAGTCTCAGAAAAACAACAAGCCACTTAGATGGCCCACATACCGATGACCAATCAACCCAGGATAGCAAAGTTTTTGATGGTGATTTAGTTAGATAGCTAGAGAGGATAATGCATTTAGGGTAGAAATCTACGCCTGATCTCAAGGTCTACACATTCTGGGGCAGACTTACAAGGAAGTGCTGCAGCGCGGCAACGCAAGCCCTTTGGCTGCGCCACACTGCGGCACTTCCAAAGCACAGGAATGCGACATATGTACAATAATATGTTGCATTCCTGTGCTCTCCCCTGCGCTGGCGCATAAACTGCTGCCATGCGCCGGCACAGGCACCCTTGCACCATGGTGCAAGGATGCCCGCGTCATGTGGAGATTGTTTTGTGCAGGAAGGGGCACCTTCCTGCACAAAAACAATCACTATATGCATTTTCCTCTTCCTATGTGTGCTGCAGAATGCAGCACACATTGAAAGAGGAAAAAACGAGGAGAAATGAAAACATTTCTCCTCGTTGCGTCTATTCAGACGCATGTCCAGATTTACGATTCCTCGTAAATCTGGAAATGTGTCAGGTTCCATGGGTGTTGCGTGGGAACACCCACAGCAACACCCTTGGAACGCCCCTTTCACGCAAAGTGCTGCGTGTAGAGGGGTCATATTTACAAGGACAGGAAAAGCCACGCAGGGTGGCTTTTCCTGTCCTTGTAAATATGGAGCAGTTACATGCGCCACCAGTACGTCACAAAAAGTGACGTACTGGTGGCACAGGGGGCTTGTAAATCTGCCCCTCTGTTTTTTCTTTTCACATGCATAAAACAAGTACAATTTAATTAGAAAATACTGGCTTTGTCATGAACACTAAATGAGTGTGCTCATTGTTACTGTTTACCCTTGTAAAGACAAGCACCCGTAATGAACAATATGTATTAAAGTGGGCAATTATTTTGATAAGGACTGAGCCTTTTGAAGAAATTAAAGGTGTTTTCCGAAAAAGGCACTTTGGTTGTTTCCTTTTCTCAATGACCTCTGGATATTTGAGCTACATTTTGTTTAGAAGGTCGGAATGTTTAAAAATATTGCAAACTCTGATCAGCATCACATGCTCACCCTTGGTTTGTCATTTTGAGCTTTATGTGGAACTATTGAGCAAATTTATCGGACCACATGGATTTGATTCCGATCAATATTGATTCCGGTATTATATTAACAGAACACAGGCTAATTTGTGGGGGTTTTGCTTGATACTGTAATCAAACCTATAATTCTGTAGTTGATATTTGGATGATCGTGTAAAGTGTATTTGATGGATTTGTGGGAAAGACCAAATATGTCAAGAATCCGATTAAAATCCCTTTAAGAGAAGGGCTCCTTCTGAGTGATCAGACTCACACACATAGAGACTACAAAGTCTGTGATTATATTCGTACAATTTTCCATGATTACTAGCCATCTTTGCTATCTAGCGCCGAAGGAGTATGCAGTTCCTGTAGGGTGGGGAAAGAAGAGAAGGAGGCTAGGTTGGTCAACACCATTACTCAGTAGTGGAGTGTGGGTGTCTCCCAATTTGGGAAGTGGGGCCCTCACACACCCATTTGGGTGTCATGCTTCATCATGGAGCTTGCTCCTTGTCAGGCCGGCGCTGCAATGCCTGACGGGCACTCTATGAGGGTCTTTTTGTCGGACATCTTTCTCCCAAGCCGTATAGGTGAGGTGCGTGTGAGGGGCCTAGTGGTGTAGATGTGAGATGATGTGAGGAGAAATAAAATGAGGCGAGGTGGTGCTCCAAAATGAATTTTAATCTGCGAGCCCACTCGTCTCAATTAAAACCAGAATAGGGATTCCGCCGATTATAATGGCTGGAGGTGTCTATATGTGTGTAGTCATGGTCAACATGTTTCTTGCCCTTTGTGTGTAAATCACTCTGCAATTCTTCATGACCTATCTTGATGCACTATCTACACAGGTGGTTGGTTATGGGAAATGAACTAATCACTCTGATGACCTTTCAATGAGGTACCGTAATAATACAAATCATGGGACCAACCTAATGAGATTCAAAACAGAGAGAGAGAAAAACAACGGTACATGAATAAGGCCTAAGGCACAGGAACTTTCTCTCCTCAAAACCAGCATGACGTTAACTTTTGTAACGATCGTTGCTCTGCCTAACTATCGATGAGGTGTGACTTGAACCCGAATTGGGTGAGTTCTATCGCACCATTTCCTACGGTGTTTGTTTACCACCAATGACACCAGTATGTTTTGTACATGTCAGGTGTGCCACAAGTCTGCTTATTATGTTTGTCTGGCCATGCACGTCTTGAGTTGCACTAACCACTTGTGCATGTGTTTGTGGCATGTTTTTAATTTCATTCTGGAGGCATTATTACTGTATGTGCATACCTTATTCATGTGCCGTTGTTTTTCTCTCTCTGTTTTGAATCTCATTAGGTTGGTCCCATGATTTGTATTATTAAGGTACCTCATTGAAAGGTCATCACAGTGAATGGTTAATTTTCCATAACCAACCACCTGTGTAGATAGTGCATCAAGATAGGTCCTGAAGAATTGCCCAGTGATTTACACACATAGGGCATGAAACATGTTGACCATGACTACACACATATAGACACCTCCGACCATTATAATCCTCGGTATCCCTATTCTGGTTTTAATTGAGACGAGTGGGCACGCAGATTAAAATTCATTTTGGAGCACCACCTTGCCAAATTTTATTTCTCCTCACATCACCTCACATCTACACCACTAGGCCCCTCACACGCACCTCACCTATACGGCTTGGGAAAAAGATCTCCGACAAAGAGCCCATCATAGGGTGCCCGTAAGGCATTGCAGCACCGGCCTGACGAGGAGCAAGCCCTATGATGAAGCATGACACCCAAATGGGTGTGTGTGGGTCCCACTTCCCAAATTGGGACACGCCCACACTCCACTACTGAGTAAGGGTGTTGACCAACCTAGCCTCCTTCTCTTCTCTCCCCACCCTACAGGAACTGCATACTCCTTCGGTGATACATTGTATTTATTGGGGCCTGTATGCTGGTCCTATATGCGCCCCTTCTCCCTCATTTGTATTGAGTATCTTTGCTATCTAAGCAGGCTTTGAAAACTGAGATTAAGCGATGTGATATTTTTATTTAACCAACTTTTTATCTGGGATGCAGAAGAAATATTTTGATGATTCAACATGAAACACAGTACTGTTACTTTTTTGTATGTTGCTGGTAGAGTCAATTTTACTTATACTATGCAATATTCAAGAACGAAGGGTTTGAGGGAGAAAATCATAACAAATATTTTTTTTACATATAACATTGTTTTAAGAATCAAACTAAGTTATATTTCAATTGCCATCGAATATATGAGAGAAACCTAGAAGGTGATGCTAACCACTTTTTTTCCAATGTGTCTCATGTAGTATATAGAATGTTGGCATACTGTTCTTCATTTATGTATTTGTAACAATAAGTATGCATTAACATAAAGATGGTGGTGCTAAACATACATTTCTGTGTTTAAATGCTTCAAAACTCAGCAATTAAAACTAATTTTAAATTGATATTCCCAGGAAGAATGCTGGCACACAAGCATCTATCTAGTCAATTCCCTGAATACAGTTAAAACACAACAAGTTAGTGTTTGTTGCCATATGACTTTTAGGGGCATATTTACAAGCCCCTATCGCCACCACAACGTCACTTTTCGCGACTTAACATGGCTTAACGCTGCCTTGTAAATAAGGCACCCTTTCCCGCTATACTTAGAATGAAAGGGGTGGGCAACAGGTGTTGCGGTGGGCGTTTCACTGCTACACCAATTGATTTTGATGCTCCCCCATATTTACAAGGGTGGCGTTAATATGGGGCAGCGCCACAATTAAGACCAGGGGAAACCTGGTCTCACCCTGGCGCAATGAGGAGAAATGCTTAATTTCTCCTAGTTTTTCTTGTTTCCATGTGTGCTGCGTTGTGGAAGGGAGACCTTCCTGCATATAAACAATCTTCCCCTGCATCGCAAACATCCTTGCACTATGGTGCAAGGGTGCCTGCGTTGGCGCTAGGCAGCTAAATTTAGTGCCAGCGCAGGAGGAAATGCAGGGCTTCACCATATTGTTGTAATTATGGTGCAGCCCTGCGTTTCAGAAGTGGCGCAGCGCAGAGTTAAGCCAAGGAGTCTAACGCCATGCTCAGCTACTTCTGTTGTACAGAGGCCCCTTAATATGTTTAAGGTCATCCATTTCACATCTCAATTATATTCCTTAATGTAGATTGAACATACCCATACCTCACATACAGTAGCAGGGCTAATATTTCAAGTACAATACACTTTCGTATGCCTTTATGGTAAAGGTAACCTGATCCAGTCAGGGCCTAATGTGTAAAAGAATAAGTTTTGGGCCCAAAGTTTGGCGCAGAACCCCACGGCTGGAGCTATTGAATGTTGGGGTGCCGAATACCAAGACTGCTTAGTCTTAATTCCACGTCATGCTTCTTTCATCTGCCAGCGGACTCTGCCAACCCCTTTATCTCATTCTTGCAGGTTCTTTTTTATCTCTGCTTTCTCCTTTCTTTCCCTGTTTGTGTATTTTTCCCTCCTGCTCTGGGTCAAAGTCTGATGAGGAAAAATAAGGGCTGGTACCATAAATGAGTGCTAGTGTGCCCACCTTCACCCACCAGCTCAAATTAAACACAGACTCCACTGTACTTTTTTCCTCTAATGCTCACGTAAATAGAACATTCTATGGAATCAAGCCAATTGGCTATGAACTGAAAAGCAGCCTTACTCATGAAATATAATGTGAACTTGTTGGTTTATAACTAAAAAACTGTGAGGCGCTACTTTCATTTACTTTTTCTCGATGCACTGATTTCACTCATTTTCATCATCATCTTTATTTCAACCAAAAAATAGCCATAAAAGCACATACAAAGACAATAATCAAACGACATAATACAGTAACGATGAGGGTAAAACCACCATTCACAAATAAAACACATAATTCATGTCATAAAAAGTATAAAATGCTAACATTAGGTAACAACTCACTTAAAACAGCAGGGAATTACATAGTTTGACAGCTGATTTTAAAAATAGATCCATTCTAAAACCTATTTCCTGAGAGCACAATGACTGTAGGTAAACAAAAACACAGCTCTACAGTTTTTAATCTTTGCTTTCAGAATCACAGGGATAAGCAAGCCCCTAGACAAATCTCTATAATGCCTACAGAAAAGCAGAAAGTGAAATAGGGTTTGGTCAGATAATTCATCACAAGGGCAACAGTAGAAGGTGAAAATATCAGACTGACCAAGGGGAAAACACAGTTTCCATCTAACAGAACCCAGGCAAAATCTGGTGAGACGTGTTCACTCCCAAGGGATGTTAACCCACTCTAAATATGGTTCGATTCCAGGGCACATAGGAATCTCCACATAATTTCTAAAGGAACCTGAAGTGAATAAAGCCAACTCCCTGTCCCTGGATTATTTTGATAGAAAGTTTTCCTTTGCCCACCTCTTATCCTCCTTCTTAATGGAGGTTGGATCAGTAAGGAGGCTAGGTCTTGCAAGGCTAGAGACGTTAGCCTGTATATACTGTGTCCATGGAGGTGAGGGACCCAAAGCACACGCCAGACAATCCTTGATTACATCTCTGCTATGGGAGGCTGCACATTGCACCAAATAGAGCACCACAACAAAAGGGGAGCTGTTTTTTTTACAGTTCTCAACATAACCTAGACCAAGCTCCTCATGCACCTTGAAGTTATTAGGAACCCCTAATATCTTACAAAGCACCCTATTTTCTTCTGATTGCAAATTGCTCGTATTAGAACAATTTCCAGCGCCATATGTCAGGACAGGTACACATCTACGTTTATAGATCTCGATGCAGGCCAAGACTTTAAAATTGATCCAGTAGCACATGAAAAACTGGGCCACCTATTTGCCAAACATGATGTCCAACTAAGGTTTTCATCAAAGGAGACTCCTGAATAGGGAAAATATGGCACTCTCTTGATGCACTTAGCCTTAATATAAAGTATATGAGTCTTCATGCTCTTAGGGCCACAAACTATTACAAAAGTTATGTATCTATTAGTTTCCAGGTTCAGGCTCTCCATATAGCAAACAAAACCATCAATGAGAGCCTTAAGTCTGTTGGATGTTCTGATTAACAAAACAGCATCACTGTGTAGAGGAGCGCCGGCACCATTTTATTCTTAATTTTTGGGATGTCTGTACCTAGACCTACCAGGATGGGCTCTAGCTTTTTGATATAGAGTAGGAAAAGGATTGGTGCCAAAACACACCCCTGCAAAACCCCTCGCTGTAGGCTAAAAGAGTCGGAGCATTCCCCATTACTCTCATGTATCACCCTGGCCTCGAGATTCAGGTGCAGCTCTCTCAGGAACTGTATTAATCCCTCCTCCATCCCACAGCGGACCTGAGGTACCACAGTTTGGATCTGCAAACACTATCGAATGCATTAGACAAATCTATGGGTGCGATATGGATGGCATTTCGCTTGAGCAGTTTGTACGTACTGATTATTAGATGCACATTCATATATTGTTCAATTGTTCCCAAGCTCGAAGTCAAGTGCCAAACTGGACCTCCAATAGGATGTTATTTTCACTGATAGAAAGTTCCAGCCTGTCTAAAATAATGCATGCCGTGATCTTAACCAAAGAGTCTAAAAGAGAAATGGGATGGTAACAGGCCGGGTCCTGTCTGATACCGTTTTAAAAAGTGGGAAGATGATAGCAGACCTCCAAGACTCAGGAAGCCCAACCTCACAAGAGGAGTTAAAGACGTTCGTAAGCAAAGGGGCTCAGAAGATGATATTGTCCTTTGAGAGGCCCATTGTGATGCCAACCAGGTCAGAGCTTTATTGGCTGGACTATGCTGGATAGCTGTAATAACCTCGTCCAAAGAGAAGGAGATTTCAATCGGTAATTGGATTGAGCAGAGACCAACACACTATGAGCACTATTCTTCAAATCATATGTTTGCTGAAAATGTTCACCCAGTCCTCCAGGGCAATGTGACAATTTAGAGCTAGCTTGGGTTCTTCTGCCAGGGAACAATTGTGGACCAGGTTCCAGAAGGCCCTATAATCTTTTATGGTGGAGGCCTGAACCAGCATATTCCAATCCATATTTCTCACTTCAGCCTGCCTCACCAACAAAGCCTGTGTGTAATCTTTCCTGCAATTAGCAATTTCCACCCTATTCATTGGGGTTTTCCTCAGGGCAAAGTGTTGTTTCCTGCACGATAACCTACAGGCTTTATCAAACCATGAAGCCACACCCGATTAATTTACCGTTAATCTTCTTCATGAGAATCGCTTTTATAGTAGGTCCCAAGGACAAAAAGGAATCTACTACCACATGCCTGTCAATTTCTAAGGAGAGGCAGTTTAAAATAATGGACTGATTGACTGCCACAACGTAGCTAATACTGAGGCAGTATCTTCATGCGTCCATACCAGTCTACTCAAATTATCCTTAACCTTTATTAGAGAGTTACCTGCAAAGTACCCCTTTTATCCATCACAGAATAATTAATAGAAAGGTGAAGAGCATTATGGTCACTGAAAACGTTACAGATAGCACCACAGTCAGCAATTCTAGTGGACAAATTTCGGTAAATAAAGACATAATCCAAGGTGGAGCACTGACCGCTTCCTGTGAATGTAGCTGCATCAGAGATATCATGATCAAGGAAGTCAAAGGCATTACAAAGGTTGTGACTAGCAAGCATAGGGATGAGTGTGGCACTCCTGGTATGGCGATCCTGGCGAAAATATTGAGGGAATAATTCAGAGGGTTGAGACTCAGTAAGATACATGCATCCCAAAGCTTTGTGTTAAAATATACTGCAACCAACATGTTAAAACTTACCTCTATACAGAGAGGACTAATGTACAAAGAGTCGATAAAAGAAAAAAAGGGCAGTAAAGTTCATATTAACCTTAACAGAAAAATAATCTTTTTAAACTTTTTCAATAAATAGCCCAACATATGATACATATTTTAGATGGAAAGCCTGGATAAGCCTACTTACTGTATTGATATTAGTTATAGAGCATCCAAGAGTAACCGTAAACCATGCTAGTAGGCCAGCTCTATCCTGCCCTGAGGGTGACTGGAGGGCGTGTTGAGCAAAACTTACAAAGCTATCACAAAAGACATCCTCCATACCCTAAGTCTGCTGCACCAAGACAATGTCAAATTGCTGGTCCAAGTCCAACCAAGCATGAGATTCCATGTTAGCATTAACCCCAGCGACATTCCAGCTGAGTGCGCTAAGATTATGATGCCCAGCGTTGACTTTGTTTAGAGATTTGACACCACTAGTACTCTCCAGTGTGGACCTAGGCAATTTATTGAAATCTGCCTTCAAAGTTGGAACGGAAGGCCAAATGGAACTATCTATGATGTTTACAAGTGTCTGTATTATTATTATTATTATTTTGATGTCGTGCGGGGGAGGAAAAAGCACATTTTTACAGCACACAACCCGGTGGGAAACAGTTACAATATAGGGGATGCCAGCCAGCATTCCACAGCAGTCCTGATTATTCAGAAGGAGATAGCTACCATTTGCAAGCACAGTGAAAGTAGGAGAAATAGCAGGAGCAGGAATGCCCTTTAAAACACAAGCAAGATTCGGAGCTGAAGCATTACAAGCTCCGTGCAATTTAATGTTTTTACAAATAAGGGAATGACCCACAGTGGAATCGCATGACTCCCCTGTGAGAAAAACTTCCTTTCCATCCCTAAGGCATCTATACATGAAAGGCAGGGACCAAAGTTCATGCAGGAAGGCACTGCCCAAGGACTGAAAACGGCCCACCGGATAATGTTTCATGCACAAACTAAATTCAAATAAAGAAAAAGGCAAGGCGATAACCCCGTGAACTAGCCACACGGCAGAATCCAATTCCGCCACAGAGAATGGTAAGGGCTCTATTTTTTCGATATGTAAGAGAGTGTATGTTGCATCTTTCATGGACATGAATTGCTGTTTTTCAGTTAAATTAAACGGCAAGAATAAGGCAGAGGTGTTCAAAAAGTGCCAAGGAACTTTACCCATTTTAAGTGTTTGCAAAGTCCATGCAAACTGCATCACTGAACGCAATTGATTCTGACCACAATATAACTCAGAAACATCATCTTGCACAATATCAACAACAGAGGAAACAATGTTCTCTAAGGTATAAATGCGGGAAGACAGGGTATTAATACTATTGTCAACAACAGCAAGCACCTTTTCTAAATTTGCTTGATCGATTTCCCGAAGACGGGAAGTAGCTTCAATTTGCGAAAGCTTCCAGAGTTCATTGTAAGTTTCATAAATGAATCTCTTAGGTCGAGGACCACGAGGCCCCAGAACAAAGTCGGACAGATCAATGTTGCCTGATAGGAGGGATAAATGTTGTTTAACAGAATCTAAGGAAGAGTGCTGCAACCACTGTTTACACAATTTACCAACAGAATATGTTGTTACAGTACGAGAGTCAGAATACCTTGGATCGGGTCTATCCTGTTTGCAACCAGGAGCTGAGTCATGAAAACGCAGTTGGCAGGCATTAGATGCTATGGGCCAAGCCAACCAGGGTGACTAAACAAACGTAGAGACATTAAACGAATTGTTTTGAAACAAAGCCTGCAAAGTGGCAAGGGAAATATTGACATGAAAGCTCTCGCTGGGAGTGGAAGACAATACGGGAATGGATGGTGCATTTAATTGTTTGGAAGTAGCCAAACCCCAACAGATCGTTTGATAGATAGTATGATTTAAAAACAAAATTTGGGCCGGGATGAGGCAAGCACGGTGCAAGGCTTCCGTGCCTTGTACCTGCCATGATTTGGTGCCCCAAATAGATTTCAAGTCAATGGTGTCCTGCCAGTGCTCATAACCACCCACAGCTACGGCGTTCAAAAAGGAACCCAAATACAGCAATTTGTGTGGGTCAACATGATTTTCTGTGAGGATGAAGTGTTTAATTTAAAATAATAGGACCCAGGGTTCGATCTATCAAAGTCTGTAAAATAAGTAAACTTATTTCTAAGAGTTTGGGAGCTACCTGGTAAAGGGGTTGGACAGTGTTCCCATTGGGTGTAATTAAAAGAACCCCGAAGGGTACTTGGTTTATGGAGAAAGTGGATGCCCCAATGCTGGTAACAATATAAGTCAGCATAACTCGCAGAATTTAAATACAGATCTTCAGCATTAAAGGCAGCATAATATTTCAAATCAGTAAATAACGATTCAACTGCATGCACATCCCAATCGTCAGAATAAATATTACTTTTAACGACATCACCCATTGAAACACGAAGGACATTTGGTACATTAATAATCTCAGTTGGTCCATGAATTTGGAAATTTACCGCATCCCATACGATGCCATCAGCGACTGGGAAAGCTGAAATGTTCACAAATGTGTGGTCACGCTTCATGATGTGGGAAGAAGAATGCGGAGCCAAAGTTCCAGCGACACAGTTCACTGCAGAGCGTTCTGGTAAATAGTGACCATTGATGAGTAGGAAAAAAACTGTCACAAAGCCAATGGACATGAACAGAAAAACCAGGAATAGTACCAACCAGATGTATGTCCATGGGGGGATCAAAAAATTGTCTCTGAACCAGGATACAAAAATACTGAATCTGGACGGGATAAGTGATGAAGTGGAAGCCGAATCAAAGGAATAATGGGTGGGGCTCAGTGGCGTTGTGGGTTGATGAGCCACTGACTCGTTGGCTGGATATGTATATTCGGTCTCCTCGTTGCAGGGGGAATCCGGGTAGTCGAGCAGGCGATCAGGCAAATCTACCATCTCGATGGCAACATCAGTGACCGTGTGGGCCACAAACATTTGTCCTGGAAATGGCTGGACAAGAGACCGCTGGTGTTACACTATTCAGGATCGGCCAGATGTTGTAGCTTGACATTTTCCACTGAGATGTATCTGTTCTCTTTGCGACCAGGAAGCGGTGGTAAGATGACTGTACGAGTACCCTTCAAGCCAAGGACTGGAACCGGTGCACGATAAGAGGGGCCAAATTCTTTTTTGTTCTCCACCTTCTCTCGGACCAGGTCTCCAACCTTCGGAAGCCAGCCGGCAACCGGAATCTGCAGCGCAGCGTCTGTGGCTGAAGGTAAATGTTTGTTTGCAAGTTTGTCACGGGCGTCTTGTAAGTCCTGCAACATAGTAGAATGGTAATCTACATCAAAGATTGCGGATTGCGCCCCCATGTCTAGACCATCAAGGTCGGGCACAAACATTTGTATGCCAACGAGCATTTCGTATGGGGTCCGCCCACCCAGAGGTCTTCTAGGGAGATTATTAAGTGCACGTTGTATGGTATACAAGTGGGCCAGCCAGTTCCTGCCTGTACCTAAGACTCTAGCTGTCAAGGATTGCTTTAAATCACGGTTCATTCGTTCAACAATCGAATTGCCCTCAGGCCGATATGGAGACGCAAATTTCACCCGCACCCCCAGTGACCCCATTGCATCCTTGTACGCCTTAGAGGCGAACGCCGGACCTTGGTCAGAATGGAAGGTGCCACAGGCAAAAATTCCCACAAAGACACGCAAATCCCTTATGACATTTCGAGCGTCAGCACTCCGTTGTGGCCAAACCCAGAGGAAACGTGTGCACAAATCCACTGCAACTAAGATGTATTTATATGCAGTGTCAGAAGAAAATGGACCGCAGTGATCCAAGTAAACACACCCAAAAGGTCTGTTAGAAATGCAGAGCGGGGTTTGCGGTGGTCGTGTAACCGTTGAAGGCTTAATTTGCTGACAAACATCACAAGAAAGCACATAAGTATGGGTCTGCTTATATAAACCACGCCACCAGTAACGCTGCTGCAAGATGGAAACCGTCGCAGACACGCCGGCATGAGCCGAAGCCAAGCCTTTGTGTGCGGCCGTTATCAAGGAATTTCTGCGGTCCGCGTTGGGAATCAGCCGATCACCAACGTCTGGAATGTTTACGTAAGAAACCTGATCGGGACCTACTTGATAAGAGTATTTAGAAGGGAAACCCCGTGGGTAATTAGCACCTTCCTTTGTTGCAGCAATAGCTGCCAAAATATCGTTATCTATTTTAGTCATGGATCTTGTAACTGCTGCGACTGAGCACGTGGCTACTGCTGATTTGGCAGCTTCATCTGACAAACCGTTACCGACAGCGTGTGCGCCCACACGCTGGTGGCCAAGAGTGTGAATCACCTGTGTGAGAGGCAGACGTTGTTTCAGATCTACCACTCGAACCCAAAGCATTTTATGCTTAATTGTGCTGCCCTTTGCATCTCTATAGTCGTTTTGCGACCAAAAGAATAGATTGTCATTGTAAGATTGAACACAGTAGTAAGAATCGCATACAACGAGAGTTGTCACGTCGGGATTAGCAAACTCAAGCGCAAGCACCAAAGCGCGCAGCTCGGCCAATTGTGCAGTGCTGTCTTCTAGTGCCTGTGTGTGCACTACAGTTGATTTGAACTCAACGTTCACCATGGTACCTGCAACAATAGCACATGCTGCTGAATAAGCATGCTTGGAACCCATGGCCGGTTGTGCCGAACCATCGGTATAGATAATACATTCGTACTCCTCAAGCGGTAGCAAGGACAGAGGAGGAGGATGAACAAATTCATACTGTAAAAACTCCTGTGTCTGAAGAGAGGAATCAAAAATAAAAGTGACATCCGGAGACGTCAGAGATGTAGCCCATTGTATCCAACGGGGGTGCAAAGCCTTAGAGTTTGGAACACTTGCTTTCGTCACTGCCTCAAGGGCAGGATATGGTGTTACCACCAAAATGCGTTTTCCCTGTGCCAGTGCGCGTTCTTTTAGAATCGCCATTTGCACTGCAGTCAACACTTTCTCCACAGAGGAGAAGCGCATTTCTGCGGAAGTGTAAAGATGTGACTTGTATGCAATCGGTACTGTGTCACCTTCGTTAAAGGTCAAGTACGTGAAACCCACTGCCCCTGGAATGATCCTAATCACCAGATTTGTGTGGTTATCACGAGTGCCCAAGAATTTAGATTCAAGTAAACCTGACTGCAAAGATTACAGTATAGAGGAATGCTCGGGAAGCCAGCATGACTTCGAAAAGTTAGGTTGTATCAAGGCATAAAGAGGCTTGATACGCTGGGAATATTCGGGATTGTAAGTACGCCCGAAATTCAGAAAACCCAGTAAAGACTGAAGCTTCTTCAGTGTGGTTGGAGGGCACAAAAGTGCACATTTCTCCAGGAAATGGGGAGCTAAGCCCTTACCTTCATTATTGAGCTCATAGCCCAAAAACAAAACGGTAAATTCAGCAATGTGTGATTTGGCAAAATTACATTTGTATCCTAAGACCGCAAATTCAAGAATAATGCGGTCCACTCGGGAAAGATGCGGCCATAATTCGTCGTCCGTCAGATAGATATCGTCGACGTACGAACACGCATCTGGGTCTATGCTGTCCAACAGAGAGACAACACGGGCGGCGAATACACCCGGACTGTTTTGTAGCCCATGGGTAAACGCCGGAATTTGAATTGTTTACCACCGGAAGTGAAAGCGCTCCATTGGCTACACTCCGGGGACAAGTTGTGCGTGTAAAATCCATTGGATAGGTCAAGCGTCGTTTTATATTTTTTACGAACAAGACTGTCTACAAGCGCAGAACTGTGTGTATTTTGCACCGCAAAGGTCCGACAATGAGAGTTCAAATGTCAGTAATCCAATACTAGGCGGTACGATCCATCGGGTTTAGAAACCGCGAAAAGGGGATTATTCATTGGTGACACGCAGGTTTCAATTACTCCTTGATATTCTAACTGTGTCAGAATTTCGGAAACGGGACATTTAGCTTCCCGTTTGATGGGATATTGGGGTTGTGGCTGTGGCAGCGACTGCAAAGGAATATCATGGGGGAAGATTCTTCATCCCAACCCACGTGGTTGCGGTATAACGCCGGAGCCAGGGCCCCAGCCCACTCAGCTGCGAGAGCCTCCGCTTTGTCCTTGGGGACATGACGAGAAAAGCGCGGAAGGATTACCTCCTCCCCGCGACGCGCAGCAAGTACGAATGGGGGCGGCCAATCCGCCTCGGCTAACAAAATGTGGTAAGAAGAGGTCAGATTCTCCCAAAAAATCCCTTTAATAACACGCTGTATGTCACCTTCAATTTGAAAGACGATATTATATAGTCTGTCAGGGGGTGCCACTCGGGTGTCTGCTGTCTCGACAGTAATGAATGTGTCAGTTGCTGTCGCCTCCACATGTGGACGTAGTGCCTCCCGCACTATGGTAACTTCCGCAGCGCTGTCTAGGAGCGTCACTGCCCACGTCCAATTCAGGAGTCTCGTTCTCACCGTCTGTGGCATACCTCGCTGTTACTGCTGCAACTTTTTTCTTCTGAAATTGTGGGCGAGAACGTTGAAATTCTTCTGGTTTCCCTCTGACTTGTTGTCGAGGTTGTTCTCGTCCCTGTGGAGCCTCTCGACCCCTGCCTCTATCCTGGCGATCTCCTCCACCAGCCTGGGAGGTCGATGGTGCCTGTGGAGAACGAGGAGAACGCGAATCTGGGACCTGAAATCTCTCTGGAGATTTAATTCTCGCTCTGTCTCGCAAATCATAAGTGCGTTCAGAAGATACGGAAACTGGGGATGCGCCTCGCGACCCTGGTTTTTTCTGTTGTTTACCCTGTTTCTTCAACCTCCAGCTCTTTTTAGTAAAGAACGGTTTCTCATCTTTCTCAGATTGAGTTTTTTGTTGTGGCTGTGATTGAGTTTGCGTTTTAGCAAAAGGCTTAACTCCCAGACTATTGCGGCCAATGGTTTTGTAAGCCTGTGCAATAATTTTTGGTAATTCGTGTGGCTTGTCCGGCTCTGGGATCAAAGCCAAAGCATTAGCTACTTGAAAGTTAACTGCATCACCCTTGACGTTCGCAAGGATTAAATCAGCTACTACATCGAACACTCCCACCAGTCTCATCCCCAATTCCACAGCCGCCTCAGGGCCATGCTCATCCTGCACACGTTTAATTACAGAGGGGAGAACTGTCATGGAAGGAGTGCCTAAACACTTCGCATACACTGCTGTGAATACCCTGCCCCAGTTGTTGCATTCTGTCAACTCGGGAATTAAGTCTTTTGGCAAACTAATCATCAAAATCCTGTGTTTTTCCAAAGGAGAAGTATTGGGAAAACTGCCTCCAGCTGGTCAAATTTTTCTGCAAGCCAATAAGGCAAATCGTTCTTATTTTGTGGGCGCTTGCCCATCACCGAATTAACCATGACAGGACTTATTATTACACCGCCCGGTCCAGCTGGATGCACTGCAACTCCAGGAGGGGCTCCCTGGACGTTGCCTGTAACATACTGTACTAAAGCTCTGTGAACGCGTATCAAGGACGTATGTAACTCACGCAGTTCAGCAAGCGTAAGCGTCATATAACGCGGATGTGGGGTATACCCGGCCAAAACTGACCACGTGGCCCCGTCTATAGATAGGGGGCCTAAATGAACCGGGGTGACCGGATGTGGGAGGGCACCATTAAACCAAATACGGTGTTGCCACGCCGTAAGTGGTACTTCAAGAGCCTGATAAGGCCGATAAGCATTGGGTAGGGCAGTGAGAGTGTACTCGTGGAACAAATCGTCTGCTCCATCCACCGCCGGAAAGGTGACCCAAGAGTAAAACACCTCAAAGTGGTGAGCTGGGTCAGCTTGCACCACAAAGATTAGTGAGACACCCGCGTCGGGCACTCCATAAGCTAGTAAATGAGCCCGGAGCGCAGCGCGGCTATGTGCCGGTATATTTATATCCGCCATTAAAAGCAGAAATGATCGACAACCTAATATGAGGCAGCACAATATAGGGTTTTATTTAAACACCTTTTAACAACTTCAAGCTTGAAAGAACCTATAAAAACGTCAATATAGGAGGTATCACCCTCACACATGCTTCCGGAAGCATCTGCGAAGGGTGTTGTGGACAAGCACAAGTACTACTCAAGCGTCTCGCAGATAAGCAGCCCACCATGTTGGTGGTGCCATGTTGTAGGGATTCTGCACATACACAGAGCTGGGCTTGTCTGATGATGTAAACCCTGCATCTAGATATTGAGGTATGAGGGTCCGCCTGGCAATGCCCAGAGGTCTTCTATTTTTATAATAAACTAGCTAATAGCACGGGGAGGGTGGTATGGTCATTTAGCCCTATATCCACTGCTTTATGAAATGCTTTCCCCGTTTGTATTCCATGGAATTGTAACTATGCTTATTATTTTATCCTTATGCATTATGCTGATAGTACTGGCACGTGTACTGTATCTTAGAGCACGATAGTTGAAATAAACATTTTAAACTATACTGTGTCTCTTATTACGCACGTTGTGGACAGGTATGAGTGAGTTATGAAAGGGTGTTCTTGCTCCTGCGAGTCCTGAGAGAGAGATACCGTGTTCTGGGTTGTCTAATCATTGGTAGCATTGCTGCTAATGAGACGCTAAAGCTAGTCGGATTGGGGTGGTGGGTACTAATGTGCATGGTTGGTTCACCACTATACTCCGAGGTCCTATTATCCTGTGCATAGCTCTGTGTATGTGCAGAATCCCTACAACAGGGGCTATCATGTTAATTGATGTCACATCTGGGAATCCCACTACACTCTTTTGGATGACAATGGGCAAGAAAGCATCTGGCTTACAATTGCTATGCCTGGGGTCAGAGAATCAGTCGACCTCAGTCAAGGTGGAGAGTGACTCAAAACGGTTAGAGGTAGTGAGCCCCGAGTGTTGCACCACATTTGTTGGAGCAGCTGGGCTTCTCGAGTAGGATCAGGTTTGACTTAATCAAGCCCTTTTTGGCCTGGAATATCTGACCCTTTACAATCCTGGGCTGTCTAAAATGAACTACAACACAGCCCCAATCAAAACCTTTATATTGGGAGCCCACCCACCCACTCTCCACACCATTAAAATGTCACTAGCAAAACACAGAGATGAATTCGTTTTTGAGCTTAACCAGTGAGTGACCTTATTTTTCTGTTCAATGTCAAGTCAAGTCATGTGCATTTGTAAAGCACGTGGCTACCTCCAGTGGAGGTGTCCCGGCACTGACAGCAGAACCTGCAGAGGAGGGAGAGAGAGGAACTGCATGTTAGGGGCAGGCAAAAAGCCAGGTCTTCAGCGCTTTCCGAAATGCTTGTTCAGTCTCTATCTTCCGAAGGTTGACCGGCATAGAGTTCCACAAGGATGCGGTTCTCACTGAAAAAGCTCTGCCCCCAATCCTGGTTCTAGAGAAGTGAGGGATCCAAAGAAGTTGCTGAAGATTAGACCTGAGGGTCCTTGCTTGTTGGTATTTCTGGAGTCTCTGACACAGGTATAGTGGGCCCCTATCCCTGGTTGCTCTAAAGGCGATGGTAAGTGCCTTAAACTCTATCCTTTTAAGGACAGGCAGCCAATGAAGGCTCCTCAGGTGGGGGGAGATGTGGTAACGAAACGGCACATTTCTAATAAGTCTGGCTGCCGCATTTTGAACAACCTGCAGTCTATGGGTCAAATAGGCAGGAAGACCCAGGTACAGGCTATTAGCGTAGTCTAACCTTGATGTCACCATTGCATGGACTAGTCTTCCGACAGTCCATGGGAAGGAAGTGTAGAAATTTCTGCAGGGCTTTTAATTTCCAAAAGCAAGCCGAGGAGACTTGGCAGATCTGATCTTTACCGGAAAGGTGATTATCGAATTTGAAGCCAAGATTTCTAGCCTCCTCAACTGGGGTAGGAGGGGGATTCAACTCCGTAGGCCACCAGAGATCGGAGGAAGGAGGAGAGGGTTGATTGAAAAACAACACCTCTGTTTTTTCAGCATTTAATTTGAGGCAGCATTCCGTCATCCAGGTCGAGATATTGACCAGACAGGTCTTAAAGTTGTCGAATGCTGCTTCTGAATGTTCTTTGAAAGTGAACACCGGCTGCGTATCATCAGCATAGGAGACCACTTTCACTCCCCACTGCTCAACAAGGGAGGCCAGCGGGGCCATATAAACATTGAACAGGTTGGGACTCAGGGCAGAACCCTGGTTGATTCAGCAGACCCCGTAGGCAACACAGGGACATTGGCCAAGACAATCGTGTGCAGGCTAGATGTGGGTGTCAGATGTAGTATGGGAACCCCTTCCCCGGTTTGTTGCACCCTTGTCATAGTTCCCAGTAGGTGTGTGCTGCCAGGTGGTGTAGTCTTCTCATTCATTCGAGGACTACCCTCTACGACCGCGGGCCGGCAAGAAGTTCCAGTGACTGAGTTGCGGGCACCAGCTGTTGATTTATCAAAGCAGGTCTCAGCAGGGATGGATTGAACATGGTTTCCTTGCTTCACCCGCCCAGATGCAGCATAATTGCCAGACCTTGCTCCTTTACATTCCATGATTTTAGTCAATCTAGTTGTGATGGATGCCACGCTAGAGATAATGGGGTCAAGTTTGGAACTCAGTAAGGTGTCAGATTCTGCCTTAAGTAAGTCGACCCATGCACCCACTGAATTCAAGCCCTGTCGAAATGGGTCCTCTGTTTGTGACTCAGAGTTGGTCAGAATATGTTTTCATTTAGAAGCAACAGCCCTACTCCTACGTTTATTCACTGAGCTCAAACCCTGTGACCGGCTGGACACCTGCGCAGGTTCGTTCAAGAGGACTGGCATTGATACAGTACACAAACCTGGATGGAGGAAGTGGTCATTTGGGAGGGTAAGTCACAGGACGTACAGGAAGATCACCCCTGGACAAAGTCAGACTCAATCATCGAGGGGGTAAACCATCCTCCGTCTAAGAGAAACAGTCTTCCGCAACAAACCCCCCAGCCCGGGCCAGAAAACCATCAATAGTGAAAATTCTCGGGACAGCAGTAGAGGATTGGGGTTTATTTGAGGCAGAATTTCTTTTCCCCATACTTTAAACTGACAATGTTGCAAAGTAACAACTGAGCCAAAAGAGGAAGGAAAAAAAGAGAAGGAGGGTACCTGCCGCTTTACAGGAGGAAGACCAAGGGAGGTGGCCAAGCCCGGCCCCTGTCGGTCGATGACGGGTGAAGACGGCCCGGTCTTGGCCCAAGCGCCCCCGTGTCCATGGGAGCACACACCGCTCAGGAGAAATCGCCGGTAAACCCCAGCCTCCTCAGGACCAGGTGTCTCCTGGGGATTGTTGTACCTCCGCAATGCAGTTCTCCACGTTGTGTCCCCTTTCATTCCTTAAGTAGATGCCTTCTGAAAGAGACTTTGCTTAAAGAAGTGGTACAATATTTAAAATGCAGCCTTTCCTGAGAAAGGTTACTTGCATGTTGTCATGTGAAACAGTATAATGTTTTCGAATTTAAAGCAACAGAAAGGTTTTTGTCTGCAAACGAGACATATAACAACCCCAGTTTTCGAAAATGATTGGCAAAGCTATCAGGTCTTGCTTTTACTGAATATGTTATGGCAAATCTAATAAGCCTACTACATTGTGGAAGCTGGGAGCATTGCCACTTTGTTGAGCAGACTAAATTAGCAGTGTTCCTTTGTATCCTCAAAGAAGAGTGTTAGAAAAACGAGGCAGACGACGTTTGCATTGTAAATGGTGAATGTAAAAGGCATAAAAGGCAAAATATTGCACAATATATACTTTTGACAATGGGACAGTATTTTAAGTGCAGCTGTAAGAAAAAGTAAGTGTGTGCAAATCTTTACTTTTGATCAAAAAAGCTATGAATCTAACAAGCTGTAAATAAATAAATTTAAAAAAAACATATTATCTTGTAAGAGTGACTAGGGAATAGCCTTAGCCTAACTTACAGACAAGCAGTATGAAGTGCCTAAAGAAAATGTCAGAACACAAAAATTAAAACATCATCATGTCAGTACAGCAAATGCATCAAAGTACACACACTGACTGCTGGCTTTGGCAGTCCAACAAAAGGACGACTTGAAAACCATAACCAATGGTAACACGACTAGAACAATGCAAACATCCTACAAAATACCATGGCCTTGATGGACAGCCCATCCAAGAAGTGGCAAACCATGACAAACCCATAAACCCCAATGGATGAATTGGGCTGACCAAAAACTCTTTCTCTCTGTACTTTTTCTTGAGTGTGCTATTTAAAGTATTGGGGACAACATCTCCAGGCAGCTAGAGCTGTCTGTAGTGAGCCCTACAATATCTATTTATGAATCTTACACATTCACACCACAAACCCAGCAGGGGATGTAGTGGACCAAAGGAAGACAGAGAAGAGCTTGGCAATATTGATGTGCTGATGGAGATCTGATTCCACATGTGTAGCCAAACCGGCTCAGACGTTTCTATAATGCACTGATTTAAAGTACTCTATATAGTGTTCAATATTTTGCTCAATGCAGCGATCAAGTCTTGTGCTAACACCAGTGGTCAATGCAGGCTAGTAGACATCATCAAATGTGTGCAAGGTACAGTGATGTAGATACTATTCAATGAAATTGTTAGTTTTGTGCAAGTTGCTGTCACTGGAGAACAATGGTGTGATCACTTTAGCAATCAGTGCATTCTTACTACAAGGATGTGTTTTGTGGCCACTTACTACTGTGGCCTGTGTTATGTATGGTGTGTGCAGTGAACATGACAGCGAAATGTTCTCTGCAGTGGTCAGTGATACAGGTAGCCCCATCCTTTTTATTTGTGAGTTCAGAGTGGGTGCCAGTACAGCGCTACAGGTTTGTGCCTGAGCTAGGTCAGTTTTTCCACTGCTGCAGTTATATGGTTAGTGTTGACTAGCTTAACCAGACTACATAGTTACTAAACAGGAGTGCCTGCTTCTGTACTGTCTATACAACTCCTTGGCTCACCGATATCTTGCTGACCGCTCTACAGTTGAGGCCACAGGATGGCCTTGACCAGGCAGATGTCCTGGAAGTGATAGAACTTCAACAGAGACATATCGCTGTCAAACCTCGCCTGGGTGCTATGCCCCATGTTAGAACTGGGGGTCTCTAGTTGGCAGAGGTAGGTACCTTTGTCCAAATAGGGACCCTTGCTTCTAGTCAGGGTAAGGGGGATACACTACTAAAATATCCCCTGCTCACCCCCTTGGTAGATTGGCACAAGCAGGCAGGCTTATATCAGAGGCAGTGTGTAAAGCATTTGTGAATAAATACAGTAATACAGTGACAACACTACAGATGGACACCACACAAGTTGTAGTATAAAAATAAGTATTTTTATATAGACTTAACACAAGACCCAAAACGACAGAAATCCACAATACAATACGAAAAATATGACTGTCAATGGTAGAAAATAGTTCAGTTCAAAGGCAGGTGATAAATGCGACACTCTACATTCAATGTACCTTTGGATGCGTAACGCGATACAAACAAAAGAGTTGCAGGGAAGGTGATGCGTCGGTTCCTTACACGCAAGAACGGTGATGCGTCGGTTCCTTGCTCCGGGGGAGGTGATGCGTCGGTTCCCTACTGCTGCGTAGGGGACGGTGATGCGTCGGTTCCTTACCGGAGAGGAGGTGATGCGTCGGTTCTTCACTGCGTGGGGAGGTGATGCATCGGTTTCTTACTGCGCTTCTGTGGCTATGCGACCAGCAGCGCCTCGATGCGATGACGACCCGGTGCAATGAAACAAAATGGCGTCTTCCTCTCGATGCGACAACGAAGGGGCAATGCGTGCACGCCCGACGGCCGTGCGGCGACTCTGTGAATTTTCTGAGCCGCGACAGGCCCTGCGACACGCTTCTCCGGTGATGCGACGGCGTCTGCTGCGACGGCGACACTCTTCTCCAGTGATGCGAGGCGCTTCGGTGATACGATGGTGGCAGCGGGTGCACGCTTTCTCGGCGATGCGACGACAACTGCTGCGGCGGCGACACGCTTCTTCGTGAGTCGCGCTTCCAGCTCCCAGCGACACGCAGTCTCTCAGAAGGCCCAACACAACAGTAGGCACTTCAAATTCCCAGCAAGGGAATTCAGGGGAGCAGGTTGGTGAAGTCTTGTATTCCTGAGACTTCAGCAGGAGGCAAGCTCAATCTTCAAGCCCTTGGAGATTTTCTGCAAGATGATGAAAGTAGGCACAAAGTTCCTTTCTCCTTTCTTTGGCAATCAGGCAACCACTGCAGGCCAATCCCTCAAACAGCACACAGCATAGGGATAGTCTCCTCCTTCAGTTTCTCTCGTTCCTCTCCTCAGCAAAGGTTCTTCTTGTTTCCCAGAAGCGATCTAAACTTTTGGGGTCTGGGTGCCAATATTTATACTAGCAAATCCTTTGTCCTCTGAAGGCAGAGGGTCCTGTACCTAGTCCAAACCAGTTCTGGGTGCATTCTGCCAGTGCACACCTTCTTCCTTTGTCAATGTGGGCCAGGGACATCAGACGCACCACAGGAGGTGGAGCCAGCATTGTGGAAGGCAGGCACAGTCCTATTCAGGCCCAGGTGCTACTCCTCCCACCATTCTACATGCAGATAGGTCTATTCAGCCCTGTGCTGACTCACCCTGTCTCCTGGAGTCCCCCAGCCCCTGTCACTCACAAACCCAGACATACAATACACAAGCTAGCAGAGGTAGGCTGGATGGTTAGGCAAGAAAATACCTACTTTCTAAAAGTGGTATTTTCAAACACAGAATGTTAAAACCAACTTCACTAAAAGATGTATTTTATCATTCTGAGTTCAGGCATACTAAATTCGTTTTTCTACCATGTTCCCTGGGTCAGTTAGGATTAAAAGATGTTATAATCAAACTGCCCATTCTGGCGTATGGGGACAGGTAGCCTTGCAATAGTGAAAAACGAAATTGGCTATAATTCACTATCAGGACATGCCACACACACCAGGGCATGTCCTACCTTACACGTACAATGCACCCTGCCCTAGGGCCTACCTCAGGGGTGACTAATATGCAGGAAAGGGAAGGCTTAGGGACTGGTAAGTGGGTGCACTTACCAAGTCAACATGGCAGTACCAGGATTTGATTCACAGGCCCTGGGCACAAACAGTGAACTGTACTAGGATCTGACAGTGAATCAAATAGGCCAAACATGGAGTCACTAATCCACACATTAATTTACCATAGGGAGCACTTGCACTTTGGCACTGAATAGCAGTGGAAAAGTGCCCAAAGCATCTAGACCAGCAAAAACATATCAACAACAGTGGAGGCATAGTGAAAAAATGGAAGGGAGTCCCACGCCAAGGATGCCAGGTCTAACATTTGTCCCCTCCAGCTGAAATGTGGGGAGAACTATGCTACCTCTAGGGAGTTCTCTTCACTAAGGCGGAAGAATCTGGACAGACCATCAGCATTGGCGTGTTCTGTACCAGGGCGGTGTTCCACCGTGAAGTCCATCCCCTGTAGAGAAATGGACCACCTCAACAGCTTTGGATTCTCACCCCTCATCTGCATCAACCATCTGAGGGGCCTGTGGTCTGTCTGAACCCCGAAGTGAGTCCCAAACAGGTATGGTCTCAACTTCTTCAGCACCCAGACCACAGCAAATGCCTCACGCTCAATAGCACTCCACCTCTGTTCCCGTGGAAGTAACCTCCTAGTGATGAAGGCTACAGGTTGGTCTAGGCCCTCCTCATTTAACTGTGCCAGAACAGCCCCTACACCATGCTCTGAAGCGTCTGTTTGGACCACGAACTCTTTTGAGAAGTTGGGCCCCTGAAGCACGGGGGCCGTGCACATGGCAGTCTTCAAGGCGTCAAAAGCTCTCTGACAGGTGTCAGTCCAAATCACTCTCTTGGGCTGCTTCCTGGAAGTCAGCTCTGTCAAGGGTGCAACGATGCTGCCATACCCTTTGACAAATCTCCTGTAATATCCGGTGAGTCCTAAAAAGGCTCTCACCTCTGACTGGGTCTTGGGGGGCTCCCAAGCCAGAATGGTATCAATCTTGGGCTGTAGGGGCGCCACCTGGCCGCTCCCTTCCTGGTGTCCCAAGTACACCACGGAACCCTGCCCGATCTGGCACTTACTCGCCTTGATCGTGAGGCCTGCCCTCCGCAGCGCCATCAACACTTCCCAGAGGTGGCGCAGATGTTCTTCCCAACTGGCGCTGAACACTGCGATGTCATCCAGGTAGGCGGCACTGAAATCTTCCAGTCCAACCAACACCTGGTTGACCAACCTCTGAAAGGTGGCAGGGGCATTCTTCATCCCAAAGAACATAACCCGGAATTGGTAGTGCCCATCTGGTGTGGAGAATGCTGACCTCTCTTTGGCCCCATCAGTCAAGGCGATCTGCCAGTACCCAAACGTTAAGTCAAACGTGCTGAGGTACCGGACAGCCCCTAACCGATCGATGAGCTCATCAGCTCTGGGGATGGGGTGCGCGTCAGTCCTGGTGACTGAATTGAGTCCTCGGTAGTCCACATAGAACCGAAGTTCGGGTGTGGCACCAGGCGCGGCAACCTTTGGGACCAAGACCACTGGGCTGGCCCAAGGGCTGTGAGAGGACTCAATCACCCCCAATGCAAACATCTTGGAGACCTCCTCCTTGATGCAAGCTCTCACCCTGTCAGTCACTCTGTAAGCCTTGTGCTTGACAGGAGGACTGTCCCCAGTGTTCACATCATGGACGCACCAATCAGTGACACTAGGAGTCAGGGAAAACAGGTCAGGAAACTGTCCCAACAGTTGGTGACAGTCTTCCTGCTGCTCAGGTGTCAGGGAGTTAGAGAGGTTCACACCCTCCACTGACCCATCTTGCTCTGTTGCAGAAAGGAGGTCAGGAAGAGGTTCTGTCTCCTCTTCCATTGCATCACCTGTTGCTAGGAGCATGCCCACTTCGGACCTCTCAAAATGGGGCTTTAGGCGGTTGACATGTAGGACCCGCAAAGGGTTCCTGGGAGAACGCAAGTCCACCAGGTAGGTGATGTTACTCTTGCGCTCCACCACCTCAAATGGTCTGGTCCACTTATCCTGGAGCGCGCAAGTCTCCATGGGGGCCATGACCCACACTTTCTGCCCAGGCTGAAACTCGAACAGAGTGGCATTCTGATCATACCACCGTTTCATCTCCTCCTGGCTGGCTTCCAGAATCGCCTCAGCGAGTTGTCTGAATCGCCTAGTTTGGTTTCTAAAGGCCAGCATGTAGCTAAATACATCCTGGGGAGGTTTACTGGGAGCTTTCTCCCAGCCTTCTTTCACCAAACTCAGAGGTCCTCTTACCGGGTGACCATAGAGCAGTTCAAAGGGACTGAACCCTAAGGACTTCTGTGGCACCTCACGGTAAGCAAAGAGAAGGCATGGCAAGAGGACGTCCCACTTACGCCTCATGGGTTCTTCCAGACCCATATTCATGCCCTTCAGGGTCCGGTTGAATCTCTCAACCAGCCCATTTCCTTGGGGGTGGTAAGGAGTGGTGAACTTATAGGTATCACCGCACTCCTGCCACAAGGACTACATATACATTCTCCCAGTAGATGCAATGTGATCCAGACTGATCACCCGCTGCCTGGTTTGTGGCCTGTTGCCGCAAACCCACAAGAGAAGGGCACTTGTTCTGCTTCTCATAGAACTCCTCCCTGGAGGGTCCTCCTTCTTGCTGCCAATGGGTCAGCTCAGGCAGGTCCCCCAGTTCGGCCATTGGCTCCCCTGTAGGTTCCAGAGCATCCCCCTCAGGTTCTGCTTCCTCCTGGACCGTGGGAACTACGGGGGCTGGTTTCCCACGCCCCCTGCCTCTTCTCTTCAAGGCAGGCACCTGGGCCACCCTCTCAGGCTCCAGGTCATCTTGAGCACCTCTATTGGCTGCCATAGACCGAGTGGTCGCGCACGCCCACTCAGGCAGACCCAACATCTCTAGATGAGACCTTCTCTCCACCTCTGCCCAAGGTGAACTTTCTAAATCATTGCCCAACAGACAGTCTACAGGCATGGCTGGCCTCACAGCTACTTGAAAGGTACCTGAGACCCCCCCACTCAAAGGAAACCTGAGCCACTCTGCAGTGGCTCTCTGAGTTGTCCGCGGCAACTACTGGTCAGAATGCATTGGGGATCACGTGCTCTTCAGACACCAGCCGACAACTGACAGCTGTCACACTGGCTCCGGTGTCTCTCAGAGCCTCCACCCTTTGGCCATTGATGGTCACCCACTGCCTGTATTTCTTAGTGTTATCAGGCAGTTGGGCCCTGGGGACCATCTCCCTGTCTCCTAAAGAGACCAAGGACATTGCTACGGGACCCCACCCACCTTGGGCACCCATCTCCTCCCCCAGGGCTACACTAGCTACCTGCCGGGGTGGTGCACCAGTGGGTGCTGATTTTCCATACAAGGGACATCTAGTCTCCCAGGAGCAGTGGCCCACTTGACCACACTTAAAGCAAGTCTTGGGCCCCCTGTGAACAGGCTTATCTGTCGGGGCCTCAGGCTTCTTTTCAGGCGGAGGCTGGGAACCCTTCCCTTGGTTCCCTTGGGGATTACTTTGGGGCCCTTTCTGGAACTCCCTCTGTTTACCCTTGTCCCCCCCACTCCTCTGCTGGGGACCCTGCCCACCCTTGGCGGAGTCTCCCACGTGACCCTTGTGAACCCGGGTGCTCACTCAGCGATCCGCCTCCTCAGCAAGCTTCCTAGGGTTAGTCAGCCTACTATCAATAAGGTGCTGGTGCAGCTCTGGAAAACAATTTCCTGACAAGTGCTCCCATGCAATCAAATCAAAGAGTGCTTCAAAATCATTCACTTTGCCACCCTTCACTCAACCATCCAATGCTCTGCAAAAAAAAGTCACATATTCTACCCAGGTACTGCCCTCCAACTTTTTGCAATTCCTGAACCTCTACCTATACAGTTCAGGAGTCAACCCATACCTGGACATCAATGTTTCTTTCATATGACCATAAGAATTGTGGACTTCAGAGGGCAAGTCTAATAAGGTATCCCGCCCCTCACTAAGGAACCGCCCCCACAACGCCGCTCCCCAATCCTTCTCGGGGACCCGGTGTGAGGTCATAGCTACCTCATAGGCTTTAAACCATTGCCCAATGTCATCATTTTTATAAAACTCTTTCACCACATCTTTAGGTATATACACCCTGGCTTCAACAGGCATGGACGGTGTGCTGCCACCAGAGGGAGTAATCTCTAAGCTCCTAGCTTTCAACTCCAACTCCCTCAAACTTCTCTCATGCTCCATTTGCATCCTCTTTTCCTCTAGGGCCAATTTTACTAATTTCCAATTCTAACTGCCCACCCATCTTAAGCTTGGTCAGCTCCATTTCATGCATCCTACTTCTCTCCCTGTCCTCCAGCTCTCCTGGGGACAGGCCCTTGGAAGAAACACTGCTGCCTGCTGGGGAAGGTGCTTTCCTCCCCCCTGGACCCAATAGCCCATCTAGCTGCCCTCCTGCACCTCAGCCCCCTCCTCATGCTCATCCACATGCTCAGGGGTGCTCCTTGCTTCCACCCAGGCCCTCAGCGCCTTTTGGAACTCATCCTTCTTGGAGAGACCGGTCATAGCAACTTTCAATTTCCTGCAGAAGTATTTCAGCTGTTTTACAGTGTAACTTTCCAGCTTTTCCTCTTCAAAATCTAAATCCACAGATGCGATGGATGCTGTTTTGCTCATGGTGACTAAACTTGGCAGTTCTTGACAAAAATAGAAATCCCAGGAAAAACAATTTACCAAAATGTAAGTGGTTGCGTTTGGTCTGCACTCACTAGTAGTGTACACCAATCACTGTATATGAGTCACAAATGCAAGTCCAGAATCCTCACCGCTGACCACCAATGTTAGAACTGGGGGTCTCTAGTTTGCAGAGGTAGGTACCTTTGTCCAAATAGGGACCCTTGCTTCTAGTCAGGGTAAGGGGGATACACTACTAAAATATCCCCTGCTCACCCCCTTGGTAGCTTGGCACAAGCAGGCAGGCTTATCTCAGAGGCAGTGTGTAAAGCATTTGTGAATAAATACAGTAATACAGTGACAACACTACAGATGGACACCGCACAAGTTGTAGTATAAAAATAAGTATTTTTATATAGACTTAACACAAGACCCAAAACGACAGAAATCCACAATACAATACGAAAAATATGACTGTCAATGGTAGAAAATAGTTCAGTTCAAAGGCAGGTGATAAATGCGACACTCTACATTCAATGTACCTTTGGATGCGTAACGCGATACAAACAAAAGTGTTGCAGGGAAGGTGATGCGTCGGTTCCTTACACGCAAGAATGGTGATGCGTCGGTTCCTTGCTCCGGGGGAGGTGATGCGTCGGTTCCCTACTGCTGCGTAGGGGACGGTGGTGCGTCGGTTCCTTACCGGAGAGGAGGTGATGCGTCGGTTCTTCACTGCGTATGGAGGTGATGCGTCGGCTTCTTACTGCGCTTCTGTAGCGATGCGACCAGCAGCGCCTCGATGCGATGACGACCCGGTGCAATGAAACAAAATGGCGTCTTCCTCTTGATGCGACAACAAAGGGGCAATGCGTGCAAGCCCGACGGCCGTGCGGCGACTCGGTGAATCTTCTGAGCCGCGACAGGCCCTGCGACACACTTCTCCGGTGATGCGACGGTGTCTGCTGCGACGGTAACACACTTCTCCGGTGATGCGAGGCGCTTCGGTGATGCGATGGCGACAGCGGCAGCGGCGGCACGCTTTCTCTGCGATGCGACGACAATTGCTGCGGCGGCGACACGCTTCTTCTTCGTGAGTCGCGCTTCCAGCTCCCAGCGACACGCGGTCTCTCAGAAGGCCCAACACAACAGTAGGCACTTAAAATTCCCAGCAAGGGAATTCAGGGGAGCTGGTTGGTGAAGTCTTGTATCCCTGAGACTTCAGCAGGAGGCAAGCTCAATCTTCAAGCCCTTTGAGATTTTCTGCAAGATGATGAAAGTAGGCACAAAGTTCCTTTCTCCTTTCTTTTGCAATCAGGCAACCACTGCAGGCCAATCCCTCAAACAGCACACAGCATAGGGATAGTCTCCTCCTTCAGTTTCTCTCGTTCCTCTCCTCAGCAAAGGTTCTTCTTGTTTCCCAGAAGCGATCTAAAATCTTGGGGTCTGGGTCCCAATATTTATACTAGCAAATCCTTTGTCCTCTGAAGGCAGAGGGTCCTGTACCTAGTCCAAACCAGTTCTGGGTGCATTCTGCCCGTACACACCTTCTTCCTTTGTCAATGTGGGCCAGGGACATCAGACGCACCACAGGAGGTGGAGCCAGCATTGTGGAAGGCAGGCACAGTCCTATTCAGGCCCAGGTGCTACTCCTCCCACCACTCTACATGCAGATAGGTCTATTCAGCCCTGTGCTGACTCACCCTGTCTCCTGGAGTCCCCCAGCCCCTGTCAATCACAAACCCAGACATACAATACACAAGCTAGCAGAGGTAGGCTGGATGGTTAGGCAAGAAAATACCTACTTTCTAAAAGTGGTATTTTCAAACACAGAATGTTAAAACCAACTTCACTAAAAGATGTATTTTATCATTCTGAGTTCAGGCATACTAAATTCGTTTTTCTACCATGTTCCCTGGGTCAGCTAGGATTATAAGATGTTATAATCAATCTGCCCATTCTGGCCTATGGGGACAGGTAGCCTTGCAATAGTGAAAAACGAAATTGGCTGTAATTCACTATCAGGACATGCCACACACACCAGGGCATGTCCTACCTTACACATACAATGCACCCTGCCCTAGGGCCTACCTAAGGGGTGACTAATATGCAGGAAAGGGAAGGGAAGGTTTGGGGACTGGTAAGTGGGTGCACTTACCAAGTCGACATGACAGTACCAGACTGCACACAGCCTCTGCAATGGCAGGCCTGAGACACACTTTACAAGCTGCTCCTGTGGGTGGCACAACCAGTGCTGCAAGCCCACCAGCAGCATTTGATTCACAGGCCCTGGGCACAAACAGTGCACTGTACTAGGGTCTGACAGTGAATCAAATAGGCCAAACATGGAGTCACTAATCCACACATTAATTTACCATAGGGAGCACTTGCACTTTGGCACTGCATAGCAGTGGCAAAGTGCCCAAAGCATCTAGACCAGCAAAAACATATCAACAACAGTGGAGGCATAGTGAAAAAATGGAAGGGAGACCCACGCCAAGGATGCCAGGTCTAACACCCTGTGACTTATTGCATTTCAGACCCTGGTGAGATCCTGTTGTGTCTCTGGTTTGGTTGCTCCCTGCAAGCTGTCACTGGGCGGACAACTGTGAAATTAAACAGGAAGCCATTACCAGTTTCTGATCCACATCATCTCAAACACTGCATCAGTCTGCAAACGGTTTGCCAGCCCTATTATGATACGCCTAGTGCTTGCACTCCAAGGGCTGGCGCTATATGGCCGTTAGGGTCATTCCCGATATTGCTAAGTTAGCATGAGCTTTGCTGCCATGATGCTGCTTTTGCGCATGTTACTACATGACTTTATTTTGCAAGACTCTATTTTGTGCCTTTCACATGAGAACTGTCTGCCTTTCGCGTTCTCTGCTAAGTTCCTGGAGTTTAGTCTGAACACGATGTGCAAGGTCGATAAACAATGCCTCTTGTTATTCTGTTCTGGTCAGTCCCTAGCACCTAGACATAACATGCTAAACACAGCTGCACTGCTGGAGACTCGTGCTTTGATATTACGGGGATGCATGTTGTTCTGACAGACACTTGGAGAGAGCCCTTTCCATGGAGAAGAGCTATGCTGTTCCAATGATGTAAACCTTACATCTAGGCTTTAAGGTATGGGGTCTGCTGACAAAGCCCAGAGATCTTCTTTTATATAATAAACTTCTTCCAGTCAAGGGGAGGGTGGTTAGGCCTTATAGTCCTTTTTCCACTGTCTTTATATAATGACATCCCCTTTTGTGTTCTATGGAATTGTAACAATGCTAATTGTGTTGAGTTTATGCATTTTGCTGCTGGTAGTGGCGCGTATACTGTATTATAGAGCACGATAGTTAAAATAAACATTTGGAACTATTACAGTGACTCTACCGATTGTTATCTCTGGACAAGTACCAGTGAGCGAGCGAAAGGGTATGTCTTGCTAACGCGATTCCTGAGAGAGTCGGGAGTGTTGTGTTCTGGGTTGTCTAATCATTTGTGGCTTCTCAACTTTGGAGGAGAACGAATGAGACACTATAGCTAGTCGGTTTTGGGATTTTGGGCACTAAGGTGGTAGGTTGGTACACCCCTATACACCGAGGTCCTGTTTTCCTGCGCATAGTTCTGTGTAGGGGCAGAATCCCCGCAACATGGCGCCGCCAATGTTTGGTCTGGTTCTTATCTGCGAGACTCTTGAGTAGTGCTGGTGCTTGTCCACAATCCCCTCACATCTGTTTCCAGAGACGGTTGTGATGGTGTAACCTCCTATATTGATGTTTTATAGGTTTTTCAAGCTTGAATTTTAAAAGGTTCCTTCTCTTTCTCATTAACCCGTTGTTGCGCTGCCGCGCTTTAGGTTGTCTTTCTTTCTAGTTCATTATGATGGTTGCCATTGCGCCGCCTAATCGCGCTCCAATAATCGGCTTATTTGACCCAAAATGGGGTTCCCAATGCTGGTGTTGCACTTATTTTTGTTGTAGAAGCGGATGCAGCTTACCGCTTTGAGGTGTTTTATTCTTGGGTCACCTTTCCGGCGGTGGATCGATCTGATAATTTGTTTCACGAATATACTGCCACAGCCCTTCCTCAGATTTATCAGCCTTATAGGGCTCTTGAATTTCCACTAACGGCTTGGCAACACCAAATATGGTTTAATGGCGCCCTTCCACACCCAATAACGCCGGTCCGTTTAGGCCCTTTATCGGTAGATGGGGCCACGTGGCCCGTGTTGGCTGGGTATACCCCACACCCACGTTATCTAACTGCTACGATCGCTGAACTCTGTGTATTACATACTTCATTAATACGTATACATAGAGCTGTTATTCAGTTCATGTCACGCAACTTTGAGGTGGGTTCGCCTGGCGTTGCTGCGCAACCAGCTGGAGCTGGTGGTGTAACCATCAGTCCTCTTATGGTTAATTCAGTGATGGGCCGCGTACACAAAATAAGGATGAGTTACCTTATTGGCTTGCTGAGAAATTTGGCCAACTCGAAGCAGTTTTTCCGAAAACCACTCCTGTGGAGAAACACAGGATCTCAACCATAAGTTTGCCTAAAGCTTCCCGAATTAGCTGATTGTAACACCTGGGGCAAGGTGTTTGCAGTGGTATATTCGAAGTGTTTCAGCACACCCTCCATGACCGTACTTCCTTCCGTGATTAAACGTGTTCAGGATGAACACGGAGCTGAAGTGGCTGTGGAATTAGGGATGAGGCTGGTGAGGGTGTTCGACGTGGTTGCTGATATGATCCTTGCTAATGTTAAGGGTGATGCGGTGAGCTTCCAAGTGGCTAACCGCTTGGAGGCTGTCGCAGATGCTGATAAGCCACGGGAATTACCGAAGATTATTGCACAGGCTTATAAAACCATTGGCTGCAATAGTCTGGGAGTTAAGCCTTTTACTCAAACGCAGACGCAATCTCAAACACAAAAGGCCCAACCTGATAAAGGCGGGCGCCCGTTCTTTCCTAAAAAGAACTGGAAAAATAAAAAACAGGGGCAGCAACAGCAGAAGCAAGGTCCACGTGCTGGTTCACCGACAACTGAGTCTTCTGAGAGTACTTATGATTTGTGCGACCGCGCAAAACTTAAATCTCCTGATCGATTTCAGGTCCCTGATCAGCGCTCTCCTCATTCTTTGCAGGACTCATCAGAATCTCAGCTTGGTGGAGGGGAGCGCCAAGATCGTGGCAAAGGCCCGACGAAACAACAGGGATGGGATCAACCTCGACAGTTTGACGTTAAAGCCAAACAAGAGGACCTGCCTCGTTTCCGACCCTTGTATCAGAAGAAAAAAGTTGCCGCTTTAACAGCGAGGTATGCCTCAGATGGTGAGAACGCGACTCTGGGACTGGACATGGGCAGTGACTCTGCTCGACAGCGCAGCGGAGGTTACCATAGTGTGGGAGGCACTGCGTCCCTGTCTGGAGGTGACAGCAACTGATACATACATAACAGTCGAAACAGCAGATACCCGGGTTGCCCCCCCCGGATAGACTTTATGAGATTATTTTCCAAATAGAGGGTGATGTGCAGCGTCCAATCAAGGCGGTTTTCTGGGAAAATCTCACCTCTTCATGTGACATTTTGATGGCAGAGGCAGATTGGCCGCCACCATTTGTGTTAGCCGCTTCTAAAGGGGAGGACGTGATACTTCCGAGTTTTTTGCGTTACAACCCTGAGGAGCATGCAAAGGCTTTAGCAGCTGAGTGGGCTTTGGCCCTTGCCCCGGCGGTGTACCATAATCAGGTGGGCTGGGATATAGATTCGCCGGCATATGAGATACCTTTACGGTCTACGCCACAGCCACAACCGCAATATCCAATCAAACGCGAAGCTAAGGCGCACGTTTGTGACATTCTAACCCAGTTGGAATATCAGGGAGTGATTGAATCCTGTACATCACCGATGAATAATCCTCTCTTTACATCAAAACCTGATGGTTCATATCGCATCGTGTTGGATTACCGAAAATTGAATAGTCATTGTCGCACATTTGCAGTGCAAAACACACACAGTTCTGCGCTGGTGAACAACCTTGTTCGTAAAAAATACAAACTGCACTGGACATATATAATGGTTTCTACAGTCACAATTTGGCTCCTGAGAGTCGTGACTTAACAGCATTCACCGCCGTCGGAAATCAGAAAAAATTTACGCGCTTGCCTAAGGGGTATAAGAACAGCCCCGGGGCATTCGCTGCACGTGTTGTGTCTTTGTTACACGACATCGATCCTGATGCATTCTCGTACATAGATGACATCAATCTAATGGATGATGAGCTTCTGCCGCATCTTGTCCGAGTCGACCGCATCATTTCTGCGTTTGCCGACTATGGATATAAATTCAATTTTGCAAATCGCACATCGCCCATTTGGTGGTGCTCTTTTTGGGCTATGAGCTCAATAATGAAGGAAAGGGGTTAGCCCCCTACTTCCTGGAGAAATGTGCACAATTGCAACCCCCTTCTACACTGAAAAAACTTCAGTCCTTGCTGAGATTTTGGAATTTTGGGAGGACGTACATTCCCGATTATGCCCAGCGTATCAAACCACTTTATGCGTTGATACAACCAACCTATTCTTCTGCCAGCTGGCTTCCGGAACATACCACTATCCTACAATCTTTGCAATCTGACATGCTTGCAACTAACTACTTGTTGACGTGTGATAACACCACGAACCTTGTGATATGTATAGTGCCAGGAAAGGTGGGTTTCACTTACTTGACATTCAATGAGGGTGACACAGTACCTATAGCATACAAATCACATTTGTACACTGCAGCTGAAATGCGCTTTTCCAATGTTGTCATTTTTTTAACAGCGGTCCAAATGGCGATTCTGAGAGAACGCTCACTGGCGCAAGGTAAACGTATTCTTATGGTTACGCCCTTCCCTGCTTTGGAGGCCATGACTAAAGCAAGTGTACCTAACTCTAAAGCAGTACATCCCCATTGGATACAATGGGCTATGACTTTGACATCATCTGATGTCACGTTTATCTTTGACCCTGCACTTCAGACACAGGAGTTTTTACAGTATGAAGATGTTCATCCTCCTCCATTGTCATTGCTTCATTTACATGAATACAAATGTATCATTTACACCGATGGCTCGGCTCAATCGGCCATACGCTCCAAACACGCTTATTCTGCGGCTTGCGCAATTGTTGCTGGTTCCATTGTCAATTGAGAGTTTAAGTCTTCCATAGTGCATACTCAAGTGCTTGGGGACTGTACGGCACAATTGGCGGAGCTGCGTGCTCTTATTCTTGCTCTCGAGTTTGCTGATCCTAATGTGAATACTCTTATTGTGCGCGATTCTTACTACTGTGTTCAGTCTTTTAATGACAACTTATTTTTTTGGACTGAGAATGACTATCGAGACTCTAAAGGCAGCCCAATTAAGCATAAGACGCTTTGGGTTCGAGTGGCAGACCTTAAACAATGTCTGTCCCTCACACGTGTTAATCATACTCTTGGCCATCAGCGTGTGGGAGCACATGCTCTTGGTAATTCTTTGCTTGACAAAGCGGCCAAATCTGCAGTAGCCACGTGTTCCGTAGCAGAAGTTACAAGGTCCATGACTAAAATAGATAATGATATTCTGGCAGCGGTAGCTGCTACGAAGGTGGGAATGGCTTAAACACAGGGTTTCCCTTCGAAATACTCTTATCATATTTCTCCCGAACAAGTTGCTTACGCTTCTATTCCATCTGTTGGGGATCGGCTGATTCCCAACATGGACCGCAGACTTGCTTTGATCAGAGCCGCACACGAGGGCATGGCTTCTGCACATGCCCGGGTGTCTGCGACAGTCTCGATTTTACAGCAACAATATTGGTGGCATGGTTTATATAAACAAACCCGTAATTATGTGCTTTCTTGTGACTTTTGTCAACAAATCAAACCATCTACGGTGTCACGCCCACCACAAACACAGCTATGTATTTCTAATCAACCTTTTGGCTGTGTATATCTTGATCACTGCGGTCCGTTCTTTTCAGATACTGCATATAGATACATTTTAGTTGCAGTTGATTTGTGCACTAGATTCCTTTGGGTTTGGCCACAACGCAGTTACTACTCCTAAACTGAGAAAAATCCTAACTTTAAGATTTTCGGTATTCACAGAAGGCATTTAGGAGTCCTAAAGTTAGGACTACTAACTTCTGTGAATACCGAAATGAGTAAGTTCATTCTGTGAATACCAAAATGAGTAAGTGTATTCTGTGAATACCAAAAAGTACTAACTTTACGTTTTTGACGTAAGTTAGTTCTGTGAATCAGGCCCACAGTGCAGTGTAGTAATGGGACTAAAACCCATACAACCCAAGTGAGAACTATGGGGCAAAAACCACTGACCTAGTCTAAGACGAAAAGGAAGTAAGGTATAGATAACTAATGTAAATGGGTAGGAACCCATAACCAGTCCCTAAGGATAGTGATGGTTAACTAATGCAAAAGGACTAACACCTATGCATAGATGCCCTGAAAGAGGAACAAAAACGTAAGTAGCTAATGAAGACAAATGTATTGTGAGCACATGGGACTGAAACCGTGATACGTAAAGTGAGGACATGGGACTGAAACCCATTAAAAAAATGACAGGTAAGACATGGGACTGAAACCCATTTGTAGCGTGACACATAAAGTGAGGACATGGGACTGAAACCCATTAATAAAATGACACGTACAGTGAGGACATGGGACTGAAACCCATTTGTAACGTGTCACATACAGTGAAGACATGGGACTGAAACCCATTTGTAGCTTGACACGTACAGTGAAGACATGAGACTAAAACCCATTTGTAGCGTGACACGTACAGTGAGGACATGGGACTCAAACCCATTAATAAAATGACACGTACAGTGAGGACATGGGACTGAAACCCATTTGTAACGTGTCACATACAGTGAAGACATGGGACTGAAACCCATTTGTAGCGTGACACGTACAGTGAAGACATGAGACTAAAACCCATCTGTAGCGTGACACGTACAGTGAGGATATGGGACTGAAACCCATTGCTATCCCTATGTAGGGAAGAACAAAATGTAGATTGCATGCATGTAAACTGAATTAATGAACCCCTGAAGGTGTGTACCCAGAGTTCATGTACGTAAAATGTTGAGCCCAACAAAACCCACTATACAACCCTATGAGGGATAAAAGTAGAGTAAAACAGTAACTTTGTAAAACATCACCGGTGAGCGACCTCTCACCCGAGTAGTACTTGACTAGAACATACCTTGCGTAAGGGTAAGTATGCTTACTAAATAAATGGGGAGCTAAACCCATGACACAATCCCACGTGTAAAGGATGTAACATTAAATGTAGATGTGTAACCACAAATGTACTGTGAACAGTAAGCATGACACCTTAGTGAAAACGTGGAAACTTGAGCCAGAAACGACTCATAATACAATCCCTGTAGTCAGGAATATGTAGACATCAACGCTTCTATAACATTGAGCTAGAAAAGAACTTGAAAAATTGCCTGACAAGAATGTAACTGATTCAAAACAACCCAGAGTCAATATTAGAAAACATTTTTAGACCCTGAGACACTGCAGCTTTACCCAACTGTTCCATTGCTTGAGGAGAGCAGATGTACCCTTGGATCTTGCGATGTGCCCGGTCATCTTCAAATTCTCGTAGCATTAGGCAGGTACACACAGAGTAAATCTAACGTGTACCGACACAGACAAACACCGTGGCTCCTGCAAGTTTCAATTAAGCATTTAAAAAAAAAACAAGTGGTTGGCGTAACTTGAGAAGAAACAGTCTAGAAGAAGGACATGGTTGGCATAACGTGAGAAGAGACAGTGTGGAAGCTTACAGAAATTCCCTGGTTTGTGATGAGTCTCCAACCGCAATATGGTGGCACGCTGACGAGATACATGCAGAGTGGCTTTCGGTGCGTCCGTGCACCGAAATGTCCTTGCAGGAATTTGCACATTTTATGACGTGACAGAAGCAGGTATAGCAAGCCCTTCGCGCGACCACAAGAAACGGTAAGTGCGGCACGAGCAATTTAAACATGTGCCACGCGGCCCTTTTAAATAATGATGCTCTGTCTTAACTGTTAAATTGGCTAAAACCCACGATGTCGCCTCGAAGGTGGTTTGAAGAGTCAGACAAACGTTCGTCACACGCAGTAAAAACAGGGCACCACTTTAAGATAAACCAACCACACTGTAGAGAATCCAAAATTGAAGCAACGTACTCACAGTTAGCCGGGTCATAAGATAGCTCTTTGTCTTGTAAGGGCAAAGTGACACAGGAGCTGGATTAAATCAAATAGCCTCTCAAAAACTGCACACAGAACAAGGACCAAAGCAGCCAGTTCTTGTGCTAGACGACTTCTAAAACACTAACCTCTTGACACGCAGGAGTAACTGTACGGTGAAACAGGCAGTCCAAAATGGGTAATCTAGATGAGCATAACACGCTTGGACTAGGGCTGTCAGATGGTGATGACACTGGTGGGGCGTAGTGCTTCATCTTTACCTGTTTCTTGTTGTCTTCTTTGCTTTTCTTTGAAAAACTTGTTTCTTTCATGTTAACATCTTTGTAGTTCTGTGTAGAACATGCTTGTAATTTTTCGCGGTTACTGTTAACCTGTGGATACCTCATCTTGTTCTTTGTGTTGCCTGTGAGTGTCCACTCTGTAGCTAGTTTCATCTTCAGGACCTCTTATGTTCTCCAGGTCCCTGGAAATCCAGTTGTAGCATGTAGGTAGTCACCAACTCGTCGCCATAAAATTGTAGTAACGAGGTCCAAGCAGGTTGATGTAGTTCAAGATGTTTTATTGTAGATAGTTACAAGATATGTAGATCAGCCCCACCAGGAGCAGCCAGCATGCTGCTCAGCCCACTCTCAACTGTGACTACTCCTCACAGGCTCCCAACATTCCTAAGCGCATCATCACTGCAACATTCCACTGGCTGAATAGATGGTTAAATTGGTATGACATTAACATGGACAGGATACTAGGATACTACACATTTGCAATGAAATAGGACTCACATTTGTGAAAGGTAGAGCTAGTGGCGCTGTAAATAACAATGGGCCACATACATCAAGCAAATTACCAGTCGCAAACGGGCAGATTCGAAGAATCAGCACCTTTGCGATCGGTATTTTGCCATTTGGAATGCATCAACCCAAAAGCAATTCGCAAAATAGGGAATCGCAAATTGCGATTCCCTAAATGCGATGCATTATGCATTCGCAATTTGCGTTTTCACAATTTGGAATCGCAAATTACCATCAACTTCAAGTTGCTGGTAATTTGCAATTCCTTTGAAAAATGCAAAAATGCATTTTTCAAGTGTATTGTGGTGCACACACATGCCCTTAGGGCATGTGTGTGCACCACATGTGCATACTTACCATTTTTGGGGGTGCATCAAGGTGGCCTTTTGGCCCCCTTGCGCCCTTTAAATTGCATGCGCAATATGCGAGTACCTATTTGGTTCTTGCAAATTGCGAATGCAATCCCATTCATTCCTATGGGTCTTTAGGCCCATAGGAATGAATGGGAAGCCATTCCTTAATGGCGAATCGCAATTTGCGATTCGCTATTAAGGAATATGTAGGAATCACAATTTTTTTTGTGACACCAACATGCATAGGTAATTGCGACTCCTTAATAGCGATTCCTTAATAATCGCTATTAAGGACTCGCAATTCCTACCTTTGATGCATGTGCCCCAATGTCTTTTACCCATGTGTTTTGGTGTGAAGTGGAGGTATGTGGTGTGGAGTGGAATTATGTTGATTGTATTGGAACTATTAGTTGGGGAATTGTGTGTGGTGGAATTGTGTGGTGTGGAGTGGATTTGAGTAGTGGAAATATGTGGCATGGAGTGCAGTGTAATTATCTGGATAGTAATTATGTTGTATTAAGTTACTACAATTATGTGGAGTATGACTGTGTGTCATGGAATGTAATTATGTGGATTTGTATTTTGTGTTTTGGAGTGGTATGTAGTGGAGTTTAATTATGTGGTGTGCTGTTGAATTTTGTGGGATGATATGGAATTTTGTGGTGTGGATTGGATGTATGTGGTGTGTTGTAATTCTGTTGTTGAGTTGGATTATATGGTTTGTTGTTGAATTACGTGGTGTGGAATGGAAATGTATAGAGTTGAATTGTGTGGCGTGGAAGTGTGATTGGAATTATGTGGCATGATGTGGAGTTTATTTGTGTGGGTTGTGTTACCAAGTTTAAAAATGATGAAACGTAATTGGTAAAGTCAATAGGTTTCGGCTACAAAAGAGCTATTGGCTTTACCAACGTGTTTTAGCCGTGTTGTACATAAGCGTGGCTGCTGTTCAGCATGGTGAAAAGTTAGTGACATAGAGGAGAGTGACGTGGAGTGGCGTAAAGTGGAATGGCAAAAAGTGGAGTAGAGTGTTGTAGACTGGAGTGGCACAGAGTGTCTTGTCATGGAGTGGTATAGTGTGGAGCCGTGCAGAGTGGCATGCATTGGAGTGGCATAGAGTAGAGTGGACTGATATAGAGGGCATTGGCATGGAGCATTTCAGAGTATAGTGGCGTAGGGTGCAGTGACATTGAATTCAGTGGCGTACAATGCAGCGTCCTAGAACTAAGTGGCATAGATTAGAGTGGTGCATAGTAGAGTGCAGTGGAACATAGTAGAGTGGCTTAGAATGCAGTGGCATAGAGTTGAGTAATGCAGAGAGCAGTGGCGCAGAGTTGAGTGGCATAGAGTGCAGGGGCGTAGAGTGGTGCAGAGTGGAGTAGCATAGAGTGGCACAGAGTAGAGTATAATGTCATAGAGTACAGTGACACGGAATACAGTGGCATAGAGGGGAGTAGCGTAGAGTGGAGTAGTGCAGAGTAGAGTGGTGGAGAGTTCAGTGGTGGAGAGTGTAGTGTTGAAGAGTAGAGTGATAGATATCAGTGGTGTAGGGTAGTGTAGAGAGCAGTGATGTAGAGTGCAGTGATGCAGAGTAGAGTGCAGTGGTGTAGAGTGCAGGGAACATGAGTGCAGTTGTGTAGAGTGCATTGACGCATAGCGCAGTGATTAGGAGATGCTGTGGTGCTTGAGAAGGAGTCGGCTCTGCCTTATCTCTAAGACCATATCATTCAATATTTCAGGAGAAAAGGCTAAGAAAGAACTTTTTGCAATGTTCTTATTGTCTTAGGTTAGAAAGTGGAGCTTGTTTACTGTATGAAGAGGTCTTTTTGTTCTGGTTAACTTGAGTTTCTTAGATAGTGAATTGTGTTTAGTTTCAGAGCTTTAAAGATGATGTAGTCTAATCTGAATATGGATTGGGCTTCCAATGGAAGCCATTTAAAATGAAACAGTGCATGTGGGATGTGATTAATTTTTTTAGAGCCCATAATCATTATTTCAGCTGCATAAAGGGTTGCTTTTAATGCTGTACTATTCTCATTGGTTGTAAACTATAGAGCACAACATCTAAGAACGCATCTCTGGTCATGTAGCATTAAGAACCAATAGTATACAGTCTAGCAGAATTCAACAATATGGTATGTTACTTAGTGGGTAAATAATTTAGAATTGGAGAAGGTAGGTCGAAACCTGACTACAGTCCCAGTGATAACCAGGCACAATTTCTTGAACGAGGGTTAAGACCAACGTTCCCTCTATTTATTTTTCTCTGAGTGTAGAAACAGTATGCTCATGTGCACACTTTTCACAACTGTGTGCAAAATCGAGAGCACTACATTGTACGCTGCCATCTCTTCAGGGTGGCCTATTGCTTAAACAAGTTTCTCTTTTATACACAGTCACGCCATGAAGTGCAGTGACAGCGATCAGTCAAGGCTTGCTCCAGGAGTTAGTAGAGGGTCTGAAATTCAAACATAGTACAGCAGAGTAATTGCACATGAAAAACTGAACAGCCAGTCAGAGCTGCATCCTTAAAAGGAGCGTGTGCAAAATGATAATGAAAAGCTGTTCACCTTGCACCTCTCTCGCTTCGGGATGCACTGGAATAATGCTAGGATTCTGACTTTAAGGACACAGAAAGGTTTGGAACAGGACAGACTGCAAAAGAGGGCAATGTAGACTCAAGCCTCACATAATTAGATGCTGCTATGATTTTAATGTCTGCTTTGAATGTATGAACGGTTTTGAGATACATCTCCAGCATGATGTTTCCCACAGAGTGACACAACAATCACCCACACTTCTCAGTGCACAACTGTGTAAATGTCCATGCACAATTTAATAGATAATCCTTTCACAGTTTCAGCTTTCTCTATTTTTCGTAGTGTTATACAGCGCAAACTCCACTCGAAGGCATTGACGATTTTTTACATGAGCACCTGTTAAATTACACATGCTGCACCAGTTATAGTGCTTCCGCACTGATAAGCTGAATTAGAGGATGACAGAACGCTTGCCAATAATTTAGTTTGCCCCAAATTCCCAAGGTGGCAACACAGAATGGTTTCCTTGGGCAAGCAGTGACCTGGGAGGCAAAAAAAGCAGAACTCCCGGCTCACAAGGAAAACCAAGCCAGCCGGCATGAAAAGAGAAGATGGACCAGCAGGTACTGTAATGCAACAAGTAAATGTGTCGGCTATCTTGGAAAGGTGAATAACCTTTAAATGGACACCATTCACAACCCAGTGAGTCACAGAACAGGAAACATGGCATGTAGTATTTCGCCAGGGATTCGGGGCACCAATTCACTGAACGTGTCACGTCAGCCTCCGTGATCATAGGAGGCTGGGTCATGCCCCAGGTATTCAAATGACTGCAAATTGCGTTTTCTTTTCCCGCTACTCATAACAGATGTGAGAGCGAGATAGCGCTCTGTCCTGTGTTGCATTCACACAACTGAAGATGGTAAAATTAAAGGTCTGCTGCCTAGTGGTATAATAACAGTGGGTGTCCGCTCCCATAACTAATAAAACAAGCCCAATCCACCTTACAAAGGAAGTCAAAAACCAAATGAATATTCTACCAAACAAAAGCCAAAATGACAGATGACATCGATAATTGCAAAAAGACTAAAAAACATACAACCAAGGAGTGCGAGCCACTGCACAGGAGGCAACACTAACACAACTGTGGCATTAAAAGGAGGTGGGAGGAAGAAATGCTATAGTTAAATCTAAGCAGCTATGGCACCAAAGCTGAACACAGGCAAATAATAACAGAGCAGGAAACCAAGAAAAAAATAGTCCCTCGAAGAAGAGATAAAGAACCATAGGGTAGTGAGACAGAACTTAGGAGGTCATGACGATGGCGTACGGACTGGAGTCCGTCCGCCATCGTCCCGATAATGGGGACCGGCCGCCTATAAGGCGACGGTCCCACATATCAAATTACGCCGTGTTGGCGGCCGCAAAAGGCATTTTTTACATTTCGGCGCGAGCTGCTAGCTGCAGCACCTACCGCAATGGAAAAAAGGCAGGTTGTGCTTATCCCTGCACTACGTGGCAGGCACCATGCAGTGCCTGCCACATGGTGCAGGGAAATGTAGGGGGCACCAAAGGTGCCCCCCAAGTGCATAAAAGAACTGACCCTGCACAAGGGGGGCCCGCAACGGTCCCCCAAAGTACATCCCCACCAGCCTTTCCATGGCAGTTGAACCGCCATGGAAAGGCCGGTGGGGATCCAGCATCCTGATCTGACGGACGGTGCCTGCTAGGCACCGCCACCATTCTGTGGATGCAGCGCGGTCCGACAGGCAATCGTAACGATTGCCTCTGTCGGACCCGTGGTTGACGGGCTTTCTGCCCTCCAGGCACACTGCCCGCCATCCTAATCTGGTGGGCGGTAATTGGCCTTGAACCCACCACCAGCAGCCTGCCGGTGGCGGGTTCACCGCCATCATAATCAGCCCCTTAGCCCCTGATGCGTGGGAGGAATGGAAGAGAAAAAGGAGGGACAAAGAGGCAGGACTGAGCACTAGCAAGCAAGGATTTTTAAGGGTCACTGACATAGACAAATTAAAAACAAAAGCAAGCAATGGGTGGTGTTGGAACTACACACAGCATATACAACAGGTTGCTAAGCAACAGTGCAAGCGCTGTCTATTCTCGACCTAAAAATGGGATGATGAAGGTCCTTTGTCTTTGATCCCCATAACCAATGCTTTTGAATATGTGTGAATGGAATGGATTGGTGCAAGAGAGGTTTCAGCACTAGCCATGATGGAGTCGTACTGCTTAAGTATTCAGTCGCATCTCTTTGAAGAGAGTACGGCTAGAGAGGAAAGCGAGCGATAATGAGGAAGCGAGTGACTAAGTCTGTACAGAGCCCTTCCTGCTCTGTCTGCTGCTGTCGTGCAGTTCCTATATAACCTATACAGGATCTGCACGTTTGGATAACATAAACTGTGGGATTGGTGGCGGAGTGAGTCCGTGCACCCCCACTAGATACGTTAGCCTGTCTGTATCAGCTAGCTCACAGTGCCACTATAATCTCCTCTTACCAAGGAGAGAATAGATTCTGGCAACCTCAGAACATGACAACCCTGATCCCTCAGAATCGTGGAAACAATATACTACCTTTCACTCAGTCACTCATGCTTACTTAGTTTGTCTCAGAGAGTTACACAGAATAAACAGGCTGGGCGTTTTCAATAAGTATTTATTGAACAGTTGTTATTCTATTGTAGAATAGATGAGCTGCAACAACCATTAGACAGTAGCAGAGATATATGATTAAAAGTACTACGAAAGTAAAGGGATGGTAAAGTTCTACCATCTTGCAGAAATCATGAATATATACAAGTACATAAAACACATGATAAAAAGTGCCTACTCCTACAATGCCTTCCTAACTAGATGTACCTAAATGTACCTATTATCTGTGTAGGTGTTATGCCAAGAATCCCTCTAGGATCTAGTCAACCCCACTACCTGAGAATGAGAGAATATGGGATCCCGTCTTGGTCTCGAGTTGGACACCCCGCGAGGTGTTAGACCACTGCGAGCTGGAGTGTCTGCATGCAGGAACATCAGCGTCTCTGGTCAGTGTGTCAGCCGGGAAGTCTCGGTCTCCTCTGTCTTTCTAAGCAAGATGTGATGAATATAAACCCATAGGTCTCCCCAGGGGTCCTACCTTGCTGTGTTACTGTGTCGGCCTAAAGGATGACGTCGGGCCTGAACTTTATAAAGAGATATTATACAGGCAATGTTAGTCCTGCTGTGCTTCCAAGAAGCCTCATGCATAATGTATGAGATTCGAACTAGGGGGAAACCCGTGTTCTGAATGCAGTGTCGTATCTAGGTAAAAGGTCAGTCCCTTAGAACCGTTATGTATGTAATGTAGGGAAGAATATAGGTGAAAGGTGGCAATGTTACCTGCGCCTATATAGGATACCTATATGGAATATAACACCCACTCCTCTTCCGACTGGACAACATATGTAACTTATTACCGTACTACTAGCCTAACTAGATATTGGTACGCACAAAGTTTGAAAACATTTGTTTAACTAAAAACGTTTAAAATTTCTAAACAAATTTCTAAAAATACTTAAAACTGTCTAAAAAAAATACTTTCAAGCCATAGCTCTAAAGTGTCTGAGTTATAATCCGAGGCACTATAAGCATTAGAAAGCCATGTATGCCCAATAAATGTAAGGAATGTCAATTTTTGTTTTGAGTTCCAAATTTGAGCTTGTATTTAAAAAGGGCGAATTTCTTCCAGCACACGACGAGCCAAATGAGTCAAATGTTTATGTGTCCTGGCTGGTAGACGCAACATTTTCGTTGCTTGCTTCCGCAGTAGATGGCCCCTGTAGCACCTCGCAGAGTACGTCAATCGAGCACAGATGCTGTTCCACACTGTCCGCAGCCGGTGCTGGGGCAGCCTGTGCGCCGTCCAAAGTCTGGGTGTCAGAGGAGGAGCCGGTGTCCATACCAACAGGTGCTGTTACTACCTGAGGGGTCTCAAGGAATGCCGCCATCAACATTGGAATACGCTGAGGACACTGCAGAACATGGGCCGTTATCGGGTCCAGTAAAGCATTCACGTCTGGTTGCGCACATGATGGGAGTATCAAGCAAAGGTCTAACACGTATTCTTCTCCGCAAAACAGGCATCGGAGGACAGGTAAGATGCAGTCCATCCAGACTGGTCGAAATGACAAGAACCAAGATGCACTTAGTTCCCTTAGGCAAGGCGTGCTTAGATGTTGTACCATGCGGTCACTGTATTTATGCTCCAGGAGTGCTGTTTCCATCTCCTTGGTGACTGGGACGTCCATTACGTAGTAAATATAAAACAATCAGGATACCTGCTACTAAAAACAGGATGAGTGGAAATCCTCCAAAGATGCTTCCGAATATGGAGTGTATGAAGTTTGGTATAACTCCAAATACCGTCTGAAAGGTGCTGAGAGGTCCAGAACCTATGGTCTTAAATAGGTAGCCTATGCCTGTCGTATCAGACATGTTAAAGATACGATTTACCATTTCTGCGAAATGGAAGGGGAAGTTGGCATGAATAAGCACCTGTATCTCTGGCGAAGACCTTTCAATCTGGAGATCAAAAGTCTCTTGAGCGGAGGTTAAGGGCACAGACTTTTGTAAAAGCATGGCTTTCATTCTGCTTAGAGTATCAAACCATATTAAAGAAACATTCAGTGAAGGCCATAACGGCGCCTCCCTGACTGTAATTGTCGGTGGAAACAATACTTGCATACAACAAGTAACCCTGGAGCTCACGGTTACCAGATATGCGATGCCTGGGAGCATTCCACAGCAGCCATGACTGTTCAGCATCAAGTAACTCCCATTTGAAAGTAGCCTGAATGCTGGAGTAATCACTGCAGCTGGGGCACCCCTCAAATGGCAGGACAGCTTTGCTACAGAACCATTGCTAGCCCCGTGCAGCATTATATCCTGGCATATGAGTGATCCACTTAAAGCGCTCTCACAGTTTGTACCGCTTAGAAACACTTCTCGATCCCCACTCCGGCATCGAAATCTGTATGGTAATACCCATGATTCCTTAATGTATTCCTTACCCATTTCTTCATATCTGCCTGCCTGCTTATGTTCAAGGCAATATTGTAACTGAAAAGTATTGACCGGTATATTTATGTGGCCATGGATTAGCCATTCTGTGGACGGTAATTCTGCCACTGTAAATGCTAATCTATCCAGTTTTTCGACACACAGCATTGTATATTTTGCTCCCCTATGTGCCATTTCTATCTGTTTAACTGTTAGATTGTATTCAGAAAACAGAGACGTACTGTTGATATAACACCAAGGCACATAGCCTGCACGCAAAGATTGCAGCGTCCAGCTTAATAACATAATAGAACGTAATTGAGATTGCCCGTGTTGTAATATGGCCAAATCTCGTTCCAGTATGTCTATCGCAGAAGATACAATGTTGCCTAAGGAATATATCCTGGAGGTCAATGTAGTTAACCCATTGTCTACCACTGCTAGGGCCTGATTCACAGAACTAACTTACGTCAAAAACATAAAGTTAGTACTTTTTGGTATTCACAGAATACACTTACTCATTTTGGTATTCACAGAATGAACTTACTCATTTCGGTATTCACAGAAGTTAGTAGTCCTAACTTTAGGACTCCTAAAAGCCTTCTGTGAATACCAAAAGTCTTAAAGTTAGGATTTTTCTCAGTTTAGGAGTAGTAAAGTTAGGAGTCCTAACTTTAGGAAGCAGAGTAGATCTGTTTGGTGTTTGTTAACATATTTTTCTGTGCTGATGTTGGTGCAACATTATAATAATATGATGCTGGGTCAGACATATTAAACCCTTAAAAATATGGAAACTTTTGTGTAAATGTTTTTGAACTGCCTTTCGGCGGCGTTGGACAATGTTCCCACTGGTGGTAAGTGAACAAATTTCTAGGATTTGCAGATTTATGCAGAAAGTGATGACCATAGTGTTGATAACAATACATTGTTTCGAAATCTGATGTGCTTTCCAATGTTTCACTATTAGAAAATGCAGCAGATTTTTCCAAATCAGACAACATGTTATTTACAGTCTCAAAATCCCAATCATCGGAAAATGTACTTGAGGCAATGATATCACTCAACGATATTTTAAATAAATGAGGAATTCTCAAAAGTTCAGTCGGACCAAATATATCGAAATCAACCTTGTCCCAAACTATACCATCAGGAATAGGAACTGCTGTAATGTTCACTGATGACAAGTCTCTTTGTTCTCGATGAGATGATTGGTGTGGTTTTAAAATTAAGTTCACCTTTGGGCTGCAGAGCTTTGTCAAAAGTATTTTCCATTAACAAGCATGCTAAAAACTATTTTTTAAGCCTAACCAGAAAAGAAAGAAAAGTATCCCGGTGATTACCCATAGTTCTACCCAAGGTGACACCAGGTAAGTCTTTTTAAGAAAGTTCAGAACGTCTTTAACTTGCTGCTTCGCGATTTTTGGGCTGGCATCTTTTCCGGTTCACTTGGATCCAAAGAAAACGTATCAAAGTTTATGAAGTAGCCAGAAGCAGTTCAATCAATTGTTGGTATTGCATCAGGATTTGTAGAAATCGTAGTTTGCTCTTGTTAAGGCATGTTCATGTAGACATCTGTATTTGGTCGAATTGAAATTTGTCTTTCATTTTGGTTCTGAATTTGAACTTCAGGTTCAAGGGGAACGAGTTCCATAGCATTATTGCATAGTCTATCATTCCTTGCAGGAGACTCTTCGAATGTGATGAGTCCTTCTGTTTAAACTTCTTGAATTGTAGCGAGAGGAGGGCGTCTGCTAGTTTGGAGTCCACGTGGCCTACTACTCAGTATTGGCCACACAGTGTGGTTTGATTAGGTCGATTGAGAAAAATCTTTTCTCCTTTTTTCCGGCAAGAGGCGGTAGAAGTAGAGTTCTTGTTCCTTCAACTGCTAGGACCTGTACAGGCTTCCTCTATGATGGCCCAAATTCTTTTTTGTCCGCTATTTTCTCTCTGACCAGATCCCCGACTTTTGGGATCCAGACAGATCTTGCTGTGAGTGATTTGATTTCCCCAGTGGCGGTCTGCTTCAAATGGACTTTACTTTGTTGTGTCCTAGACTCATTGAGATCCTGTAAAACAGCCAAACAATCATGGATGTCAAAAGGCTTTTCATCCGCCACTGCACCTTCACAATCAAGATCAGGTACCCACATTCTTGTCCCAAATAGGACCTCATATGGAGTGACCCCCCCCTGGAGAACTTCTTGGCATGTTATTCAATGCTCGCTGTACTCCATACAGATGTTTCACCCAACTCTCACACGTGCCTAATACTCTAGTTGTTAAAGACTGCTTTAAGTCTCGGTTTTTCCTCTCCACAACCGAATTTCCCTCTGGATGGTACGGAGAGGAGTATCGCAATGCTACACCCAATCCTCGCATGGCCTCCTTGTAAGCCCGAGAGCTAAACGCAGGGCCCCGGTCAGAATGTAATGTGCCAATTGCGTATGTCCCTATAAAGACTCGCAAATCTTTTATAACAGTTCGAGCTTCAGCCGAGCGTTGGGGCCACACCCATAGGAATCTTGAGCAGGAATCCATTGCAACCATGATATACCTGTAAGCCCCATCTCTTTGTAAGGGGCCGCAGTGGTCCAAGTAAACACAAGCTAGTGGTTTGTCAGATATTAATAATGGTGTCTGTGCTGGACGTGTTACGGTGGAACCTTTCATCTGCTGGCAGATGTCGCATTTTTAGACATAGGGGCCGATTCCGAACTCGGCCGGTAGGGCACCGAATCGGATTCGGCTTTACCGGATCCGATTCGGACGCCTTGTTTCCGACCGATTCGAACACCCGTCCGCGCGAGCAAGTACGATGCGATCGTATGCGAAATCGCCGACCGACTCGTTACCGGGTCCGAACCGCTCTGACCGACTCGTACGGACACGACTCGCACCACGTAATGGAGACGTTCCCCGACTGAGCAAGTACGATGCGCGCCTCGAACAGTCCGACCGACTCGCGCCGTCCGGCTCCAAAGAGGAGTCGGAGCCGGACTTCGGGGGTCCGTGTCGGACCCCCCTGCACGCGTACCCACGCGAGTCGCACACAGGGGGTTCCCCTACACATGCATGTACAGCGTGAGTCGCACTGACGCGTACCCGCTGTAGGGGGCACCCTTGTTCGCGACATACCCATTGAGTCAATGGGAGCCCGTGTACGCGTCGTACGACCGGCTCCCATTGACTTCAATGGGAGTCCGACCGAATCGAGTCCGGCAGCATGCGGCCTCATCGTACTTGTCCGGTCGGACTGCTAGAGTCCGGTTCGGTCGGAAATCTCTCCGGGTCCGGCTCGGTCGGAGAGATTTCCGGCCTGAATAGGAATCGGCCCCATAGTCTTTAGTCTGCTTAGTTAACCCAGGCCACCAATAGTGTTGTTTCAGTAAAGAAACAGTCGCCGTAACTCCTGCATGTGCAGAACCTATCCCTTCGTGTGCTGCTAGAATTAAACCTAACCTACGATCCATGTTTGGAATTACTCTATCCCCCACTCCAGGAATCTGAGCAAATGGGATGTTATTGGCATCTAACTTGTACTTGAGTGGAAGCCTTTTCGGTACTGCTCTGTTGTTTTTGCGAGAAGCAATGACAGCCACCATAATCTCACCGTCTATTTTCGTTTTAGAACGAGTGATTGCAGCTACTAAAGCCGTGCGTACAGCCCCCTTTGCGGCTTCATCAGCCAATGAATTCCCTTCAACGTGAACGCTATCACGCTGATGATTCAGTGTATGTTTCACGTGAGCTCTCGGTAGTTCAGTTTTCATTCCTCTACCTGTTCCCATAGCATTTTATGTTTAATTGTGTCAACTTTTGCATCTCTGAACCCGTTTTGAACCCAGTGCTGCAAATATTCATTATATGACTGTACACAGTAAAATGAATCGCACACAATGAGTGTGGGGAATTCTCGATCTGTATTTACTAGTGCCATTATCAAGGTTTTCAAATCTGCCAGCTGTGCCGTGCAGTCTCCTAGAGATTGCGTTTTTGTGCAACTTGGGTGGAACTTTCTATCCCGCATGCGACCTTTAACGATTGCGCATGCCCCGCTATATTGTTGCTTACTTCCTATGGCCGGTTGAGCTGATCCGTCAGTGTAAATTATATATTCATACTGATCTAGAGGCATTATTTCATTTGGTAGAGGATATTCTTGTTCGTATTGCAGAAATGCTTGTGTCTTTAAATTTGGGTCGTACCTGTATTCCACATCTGTTGCAGTGAGAGAATTAGCCCATTGTATCCATCTTGGATGTAAGGCTTTAGCGTTAGGAACGCTTGCCTTTGTCGCAGCCTCTAAGGCTGGAACCGGAGTCACTACTATTATTCATTTCCCTTCTGCCAGTGCTCTTTCTCTCACTACAGCAGTCTGTACTGCTGTTAGAATCTTTTCTGTAGATGCGAAGCGCATCTCAGCATTTGTGTACAAATGTGATTTGTATGCAATTGGTACTGTTTCACCTTCATTATATGTTAGATAGGTGTACCCCGATTGACCTGCAACTATACGGATCACCAGGTTTCGTACGTTTACGTGTGTCTGTAAGTGTTTGGAAGCTATCATGTCAGTTTGTAAGGAACGAAGTGTATCTGTGTGTTCCTGTGTCCATTGTTTTACTGAAAAATCAGGTTTTATTAAATCATAGAAAGGTTTTACTCTTTCTGCGTAATCAAAAATGTATGTTCTGCCAAAGTTCAGGAATCCTAGGATTGATTGTACGTTTTTCAATGATTTTGGAGGTTGGAGCAGCGCGCATTTTTCTAAAAAATTGGCTGCCAAGCTTTTCCCTTCACTTGAAAGCTCAAATACTAAAAACAGGAAACTGAGGTGGGTAATTTTTGATTTTTAAAGTTGAATTTGTAGCCCTCAGATGCAAATCCCAACATTATGGTATTCACTCTGTTCAAGTGCTTCTCTAGGTCATCGTCCATTAGATAAATATCATCCACATAGGACAATGCCTCTTCATCCAAATTTTGAAGTAACTCAGTAACTCTGGCCAAAAACAACATTGGGCTGTTCTTATACCCCTGGGGGAGTTGACAAAATTGACCCCGGGACCCTAGTGCTGAGAATGCTGTTAGATACCTGCTTTCAGGCGGTATATTTTGGCAAAAAAATCCATTTGAGATATCTAGCGTTGTATTTTTTCCGCACAATGTTATTCATTAATGCAGCACTGTGTGCATTTTGGTCCACAAATGTCTTAGTGCAAGTGTTTAAATGTCTATAATCTAAAACTAAATGATATGAATTGTCAGGTATCATGACCGGAAACAAAGGATTGTTCATCCATGAGGTGCAATTTTCGATCACCCCTTGGTATTCAAGTTGATCTAAGATCTCCCTGACCTGTTTTTTAGCTTCTTGCTTTATTGGATACTGCCTCTGTGCAGTTGGAGTATTTTTTGAAGGAATTATGTGGTGGGTTGAATCCTCCTCCCATCCAACATGGTTTTTGTATAATGCAGGGGCTTGGGCTACCGCCCACTTCTGCGCATATGTTTGTTTTAGGTGCTCAGGAATATGGTCTGAGAATGCCGGTAAAATTACCGTTTCTCCTTTCGGGTAATCCTTGACGAATGCTGGCGGCCAATCTTGTTCAGCTTACAACATGTCATAGCCAAATGACAGATTCTCCCAAAAGAGACCTCTAACTGTCCTACATTTGTCCCTCTCCATTTGGAGTATTATTTCATATAACTTATGTGGGACACTTACCCTAGTATCTGGTGTCTCTACCGTGATATAATCATTCAAGTCCGGTGTCACCAGAAATTCCATCAGGTTCTGGCGAGCTATTGTTACTTCTGCTGCACTGTCTAGCATCGTCAGAGCCCATTCCACGTTCAGTAGTCGAGTCCTCAGAATTCTGGGCATATCTGATCTTTAGACCTGCAACCTTCTTCTTTTTGAACTGGGGGTTTTGCTCTGGTTTCTCTTCTTTTTTAGAAGTGTAATTTCGAGCGTGCTGCTTGTCTCTGGACTTTGTATGCTCTTCTTGTCTGTCTGACCGTCCTTCTCTCTTGGAGTTTTCTATGAACCCTGCAAGGAACGAGAGGAACGTGTATCAGTATCCTGATACCTGTCAGGTTTCCTAATATTATCCCTATTCCTAAGGTTATACCTCTTTTCGGAAGGCTCCTGTGGAGGAGATCTACTTCTGGATTGTGATCTGTTTCCTTTAAAGTTTTGTTGTTTCTTATTGTCCCACTTCTTCTTTGTTGAAGCAGGTATCTGCTTAGAAGTGTCCTTTTCAGGACTGCCCATCAGTTGTGGTTTTAAAGCTTTCCCCCCAAACTGTCTCTGCCTAATTCCGCATATGCAGTTTCAATTATTTTTGGTAGTTCGTGTTCTTGTTCTACATGACTGAACTCCTTAGGCGTTGGCGGATAGCCACTGAAGCTGCTTCCCCTTTAATATTAGCTAATATTATGGCTGATGCCTGGGCATAGTTACCTAGTAACTTCATCCCTAAGTTCAGAGCAGGTTCTGCTCCGTACTCATTTTGTATCTGTCTCAATACTTCTGGTACTACTGCTAATGACGGGATACCATGAGTTCTCGTATAAATGGCAGCAAAGACTGTACCCCAATTGGTACAATCCTCTATTTGTGGTGTTATCCGCATGGTCAAGCAGATTGTTAGCATTCTGTGTTTTTCATGCGGGGTAGTGTTCTGGAATACTGCCTCTAGCTGAGTTATTTTCTGAGCTAGAATGGCATTTGTTCACGTTTTGTGGACATTTTACCCATCACCCGTGTAATGTTTGTGGTGTGATTTTAGTTGCTGTACTCTGAGCTTGAGTTCCATTTGTTGCAACTATTGCTGGTTGGACTGTAAGTGTCCTCATGACGAATTGCGTCAAGTTTCTGTAAATTTTTATTAATTCTTTGTGTAGTGTGAATAAGTCTCCTGGTGGCATTGTTTCAATGTCGGGATGTGGTGTGTAGGCCGCTAATATTGGCCATGTTGCCCCTTCTCTTCCGAGCGGGCCGAGTCTCACTCTTCTTCTTATATGGGGTAGGGCGCCTTTAAACCAGTATAAGTTTTCCTGGTATGTGAGCGGAACCTCAATGTCCTCAAACGGACAATAATCCACTTGTGCATCTCCTTCTGTGTAGGAGTGAAATGTTTTTGTTCTTGCATTTGCTGCTGGGAATTTAACCCACGAATAAAATACCTCTGTTCTATATGATTCATGTGCTTCAATCACGAAAGCTACTATGCCACCACTGGCTGTTACACCATGCGTAAGTAGTTTCAGGATGACTGTATTTCTAAGATTTTCTGCAATCGGAATTGCATCTGCATTTTCTTCTTCATCTGAGAGGTGCAAACTATGCACAACTCCTCCTGCGTTTTCCACGTCTACAGTCATTTTTTTAGAGGAAGAAGATTTTCAAGGAAACTAAGACAAGGTGTTTTTGCACAATTTTAGGAACACTGCGTCCTTCAAGCTTGATTAACCAACAGCCAATAAATAGGATTTTTTAGCCTACTCAGCTGTGGCGGAGTTTGTGCCCACCCACTCCAGACGTCTCTGGTGTTTTGTGAGTAGGGGTCTCTGAGAATAGCATGACTGAACTACTCAGATTCTACTGTTAAATAAGTACCCAACCAACGTTGGCGGCGCCATGTCGTGTAGTTCCTATATAACCTATACAGGATCTGCATGTTCGCATAACATAAACTGTGGGATTGGTGGCGGACTGATTCCGTGCACCCCCATCGGATACGTTAGCCTGTCTGTATCAGCTAACTCACAGTGCCACTATAAACTCCTCTTACCAAGGAGAGAATAGATTCTGGCAACCTCAGAACATGACAACCCTGATCCCTCAGAATCATGGAAACAATATACTACCTTTCGCTCAGTCACTCATGCTTACTTAGTTTGTCTCAGAAAGTTACACAGAATAAACAGGCTGGGCGTGTTCAATAAGTATTTATTGAACAGTTGTTATTCTAGTGTAGAATAGATGAGCTGCAACAACCATTAGATAGACAGTAGCAGAGATATATGATTAGAAGTACTATGAAAGTAAAGGGATGGTAAAGTTCTACCATCTTGCAGAAATCATGAATATATACAACTACATAAAACACATGATAAAAAGTGCGTACTCTTACAATGCCTTCCTAACTAGATGTACCTAAATGTACCTAGCATCTGTGTAGGTGTTATGCCGAGAATCCCTCTAGAATCTAGTCAACCCCATTACCTGAGAATGAGAGAATATGGGATCCCGTCCTGGTCTCGAGTTGGACACCCCGCAAGCTTGAATGTCTGCATGCAGGAACCTCAGCGTCTCTGGTCAGTGTGTCAGCCGGGACGTCTCGGTCTCCTCTGTCGTTCTAAGCAAGATGTGATGTATATATACCCATAGGTCTCCCCAAGGGTCCTACCTTGCTGTGTTACTGTGTCAGCCTAAAGGATGACGTCGGGCCTGAACTTTATACAGAGATATTATGCAGGCGATGTTAGTCTTGCTGTGCTTCCAAGAAGCCTCATGCATAATGTGATGAGATTCGAACTAGGGGAAACCCGCGTTTTGAATGCAGTGTTGTATCTAGGTAAAAGGTCAGTCCCTTAGAACCGTTATGTATGTAATGTAGGGAAGAATATAAGTGAAAGGTTGCAATGTTACCTGCGCCTATATAGGGTACCTATATGGAATATAACACCCACTCCTCTTCCGACTGGACGACATATGTAACTTATTACCGTACTACTAGCCTAACTAGATATTGGTACTCACAAAGTTTGAAAACATTTGTTTAGCTAAAAACGTTTAAAATTTCTAAAAATACTTAAAACTGTCTAAAAAAAAACTTTTCAAGCCATAGCTCTAAAGTGTCTGAGTTATAGTCCGAAGCACTATAAGCATTAGAAAGCCATGTATGCCCAATAAGTGAAAGGAATGTCAATTTTTGTTTTGAGTTCCAAATTTGAGCTTGTTTTTAAAAAGGGCGAATTTCTTCCAGCACACGACGAGCCAAATGAGTCAAATGTTTGTGTGTCCTGGCTGGTAGACGCAACATTTTCGTTGCTTGCTTCCGCAGTAGACGGCCCCTGTAGCACCTCGCAGAGTACGTAAATCAAGCACAGATGCTGTTCCACACTGTCCGCAGCCGGTGCTGGGGCAGGCTGTGCGCCGTCCAAAGCCTGGGTGTCAGAGGAGGAGCCGGTGTCCATACCGACAGGTGCTGTTACTACCTGAGGGGGCTCAAGAAATACCGCCATCAACATTGGAATATGCTGAGGACACTGCAGAACATGGGCCGTTATCGGGTCCAGTAAAGCATTCACGTCCGGTTGCGCACATGATGGGAGTGTCAAACAAAGGTCTAACACGCATTCTTCTCCACAAAACAGGTATCGGAGGACAGGTAAGATGCAGTCCAACCAGACTGGTCGAAATGACAAGAACCAAGATGCACTTAGTTCCCTTAGGTGAGGCGTGCCTAGATGTTGTACCATGCGGTCACAGTATTTATGCTCCAGGAGTGCTCTTTCCATCTCCTTGGTGACTGGGACGTCCATTGCGTAGTAAATATAAAACAATCAGGATACCTGCTACTAGAAAGAGGATGAGCGGAAGACCTCCAAAGATGCTTCCGAATACGGAGTGTATGAAGTTTGGTATAACTCCAAGTACCGTCTGAAAGGTGCTCAGAAGTCCAAAAACTATGGTCTTAAATAGTTGGACTATGCCTGTCGTATCAGACATGTTAAAGATACGATTTACCATTTCCGCAAAATGGAAAGGGCAGTTGGTATGAATAAGCGCCTGTATCTCTGCCGAAGACCTTGCGACCTGGAGATCAAAAGTCTCTCGAGCGTAGGTTAAGGGCACAGACTTTTGTAAAAGCATGGCTTTCATTCTGCTTAGAGTATCAAACCATATTAAAGAAGCATTCAGTGAAGGCCATAACGGCGCCTCCCTGACTGTATGTGTTGGTGGAAACAATACTTGCATACAACAAGTAACCCTGGAGCTCACGGTTACCAGATATGCGATGCCCGGGAGCATTCCGCAGCAGCCTTGTCTGTTCAGCATCAAGTAACTCCCATTCGAAAGTAGCCTGAATGCTGGAGTAATCACTGCAGCTGGGGCACCCCTCAAATGGCAGGACAGGTTTGCTACAGAACCATTACAAGCCCAGTGCAGCATTATATCCTGGCATATGAGTGATCCACTTAAAGCGTTCTCACAGTTTGTACCACTTAGAAACACTTCTCGATCCCCATTCCGGCATCGAAATCTGTATGGTAATACCCATGATTTCTTAATGTATTCCTTACCCATTTCTTCATATCTGCCTGCCTGCTTTTGTTCAAGGCAATATTGAAACTGAAAAGTAGTGACCGGTAGAGTTATGTGGCCATGGATTAGCCATTCTGTGGACGGTAATTCTGCCACTGTAAATGCTAATTTATCCAGTTTTTCGATACGCAGCATTGTATAGTTTGCTCCCCTTTTTGCCATTTCTATCTTTTTATCTGTTAGATTGTATTCAGAAAACAGAGACGTACTGTTGATATAACACCAAGGCACATAGCCTGCACGCAAAGATTGCAGCGTCCAGCTTAATAACATAATAGAACATAATTGAGATTGCCCGTGTTGTAATATGGCCAAATCTTGTTCCAGTATGTCTATCGCAGAAGAACAATGTTGCCTAAGGAATGTATACTGGAGGTCAATGTAGTTAACCCATTGTCTACCACTGCTAGAGATTTTTCTAGATTTATACGGTCTATTTCACGTAACCTCTCTGCGGCCTCCTGTTGGGATATCTTCCATATTTCAATATAGACAGCATAATAGAAACGTTTCTGATGCGGCTTCCTGGGACCTAGTAAAACATTCCTGAGATCCACATCCTGTGACAGTAAGGATAAGTGTTGTTTCACCTTTGTGAGTGTTGAGGTTTTTAGCCAATCAAGGCACAACTTCCCAACACTGTAGGATGTCACTACCCCTGGATGTTCTCTCTGTACATAACGTGGATCTGGCCTATGGATAGCGAAACCTTCCGTTTTACCCATGAATCTCGCCTGACAACTATTCGTGTCTTTGGGCCAAATCAACCATTTCTTCCAATCGGGGTCTGATCTGTTGTATTGTATAATGTCATTCAACGTAATCTCTTTCTGTGATGTTATGTTGCCCTCGGTGTGTGATGGATTTGGCAGCCGAGGTGTGTTCAAGTCTTTGTTCTTGGCTAGTCCAAGACGAGACGTCTATTGCACTGTCTCGTTCAAAAACATGATTGGTTGAGGGATAAGGCATGCTCTAAACAAAGCTTCTGATCCCTGAACTTGCCATTCTCTAGTACCCCAGACTGATTTTAAGTCTATGGTGTCTTTCCATAAGTCGAAACTTTGTTCAGACAACTGGGCAATAAAGGAAGCAAGTAGATGTGTTTGGTGTTTGTTAACATATTTTTCTGTGCTGATGTTGGTGCAACCTTATAATAATATGATGCTGGGTCAGACATATTAAACCCTGAAAAATATGGAAACTTTTGTGTAAATGTTTTTGAATTGCCTTTCGGCAGTGTTGGACAATGTTCCCACTGGTGGTAAGTGAACACATTTCTAGGATTTGCAGATTTATGCAGAAAGTGATGACCATAGTGTTGATAACAATACATTATTTCGAAATTTGATGTGCTTTCCAATGTTTCACTATTAGAAAATGCAGCAGATTTTTCCAAATCAGACAACATGTTATTTACAGTCTCAAAATCCCAATCGGAAAATGTACTTGAGGTAATGATATCACTCAAAAATATATTAAATAAATGAGGAATTCTCAAAAGTTCGGTCGGACCAAATATATCGAAATCAACCTTGTCCCAAACTATACCATCCGGTATAGGAACTGCTGTAATGTTCACTGATGTCTCTTTGCTCTCGATGTCTCTTTGCTCTCGATGAGATGATTGGTGTGGTTTTAACATTAAGCTCACCTTTTGGGCTGCAGAGCTTTGTCGGAAGTATTTTCCATTAACAAGCATGCTAAAAACTATTACGAAGCCTAACCAGAAAAGAAATAAAAGTATGCCGGTGATTACCCATAGTTCTACCCAAGGTGACACCAGGAAAGTCTTTTTAAGAAAGTTCAGAAAGTCTTTAACTTGCTGCTTGCGTGATTTTTGTGCTGGAATTGTTTCTGGTTCACTTGGATCCAAAGAAAACGTATCAAAGTTTATGAAGTAGCCAGAAGCAGTTCAATCAATTGTTGGTATTGCATCAGGATTTGTAGAAATCGTAGTTTGCTCTTGTTGAGGCATGTTCATGTAGACAACTGTATTTGGTCGAATTGAAATTTTTCTTTCATTTTGGTTCTGAATTTGAACTTCAGGTTCAAGGGGAACGAGTTCCATAGCATTATTGCATAGTCTATCATTCCTTGCAGGAGACTCTTCGAATGTGATGAGTCTTTCCGTTTGAACTTCTTGAATTGTAGCGAGAGGAGGGCGTCTGCTACTTTGGAGTCCACGTGGCCTACTACTCAGTATCGGCCACATAGTGTGGTTTGATTAGGTCGATTGAGACAAATCTTTTCTCCTTTTTTCCGGCAAGAGGCGGTAGAAGTAGAGTTCATGTTCCTTCAACTGCTAGGACCTGTACAGGCTTTCTGTATGATGGCCCAAATTATTTTTTGTCCGCTATTTTCTCTCTGACCAGATCCCCAACTTTTGGGATCCAGACAGGTCTTGCCGTGACTGATTTGACTTCCCCAGTGGTGTTCTGCTTCATATGGACATTACTTTGTTGTGTCCTGGGCTCATTTAGATCCTATAAAACAGCCAAACAATCATGGATGTCAAAAGGCTTTTCATCCGCCACTGCGCCTTCACAATCAAGATCAGGTACCCACATTGTTGTCCCAAATAGGACCTCATATGGAGTGACCCCCCCTGGAGAACTTCTTGGCATGTTATTCAATGCTCGCTGTACTCCATACAGATGTTTCACCCAAATCTCACCCTTACCTAATACTCTAGCTGTTAAAGACTGCCTTAAGTCTTGGTTTTTCCTCTCCACGACCGAATTTCCCTCGGGATGGTATGGAGAGGAGTATCGCAATGCTACACCCAATCCTCGCATGGCCTCCTTGTAAGCCCAAGAGCTAAACGCAGGGCCTTGGTCAGAATGTAATGTGCCAATTGCGTATGTCCCTATAAAGACTCGCAAGTCTTTTATAACAGTTTGAGCATCAGCCGAGCGTTGGATCCACACCCATAGGAATCTTGAGCAGTAATCCACTGCAACCATGATATACCTGTAAGCCCCATCTCTTTGAAGGGGCCGCAGTGGTCCAAGTAAACACAAGCTAGTGGTTTGTCAGATATTAATAATGGTGTCTGTGCTGGACGTGTTACGGTGGAACCTTTCATCTGCTGGCAGATTTCGCATTTTAAGACATAGTCTTTAGTCTGCTTAGTTAACCCAGGCCACCAATAGCATTGTTTCAGTAAAGAAATAGTCGCTGTAACGCCTGCATGTGCAGAACCTATTCCTTTGTGTGCTGCTAGAATTAAACCTAACCTACGATCCATGTTTGGAATTACTCTATCCCCCACTCCAGAAATCTGAGCAAATGGGATGTTATTGGTAGGGGTGGGCGGAATTTGCGTAGTCGCGCTGTGGAAACCTTTTTGGTACTGCTCCGTTGTTTTTGCGAAAAGCAATGACAGCCACCATAATCTCACCGTCTATTTTGGTTTTAGAATGAGTGATTGCAGCTACGGAAGCCGTACGTACAGCCCCATTTGCGGATTCATCAGCCAATGAATTCCCTTCAACTTGAATGCCATCACGCTGATGACTCAGTGTATGTATCAGGTGAGCTCTCGGTAGTTCAGTTTTCAACTCCACTACCTGTTCCCATAGCATTTTATGCTTAATTGTGCCACCTTGTGCATCTTTGAACCCGTTTTGAAACCAGTGCTGCAAGTATTCATTATATCACTGTACACAGTAAAATGAATCGCACACAATGAGTGTGGGGAATTCTTGATCCGTATTTACTATTGCCAGTATCAAGGCTTTCAACTCTGCCATCTGTGCCATGCAGTCTCCTAGAGATTGCGTTTTTGTGCAACTTGGGTGGAACTTCCCATCCCGCATGCAACCTTTAACGATTGAGCATGCCACGCTATATTGTTGCTTACTTCCTATGGCCGGTTGAGCTGATTCGTCAGTGTAAATTATATATTCATACTGATCTAGAGGCATTATTTCATTTGGTAGAGGATATTCTTGTTTGTAATGCAGAAATGCTTGTGTCTTTAAATTTGGGTCGTACCAGTATTCCACATCTGTTGCAGTGAGAGAATTAGCCCATTGTATCCATCTTGGATGTAAGACTTTAGCGTTAGGAACGCTTGCCTTTGTCGCAGCCTCTAAGGCTGGAACCAGAGTCACTACTATTATTCGTTTCCCTTGTGCCAGTGCTCTTTCTTTCACTACAGCAGTCTGTACTGCTGTTAGAATCTTTTCAGTAGATGCGAAGCGCATCTCAGCATTTGTGTACAAATGTGATTTGCATGTAATAGATACTGTTTCACCTTCATTATATGTTAGATAGGTGTACCCAGATTCACCCGCAACTATACGGATCACCAGGTTGCGTACGTTTACGCGTGTCTGTAAGTGTTTGGAAGCTATCATGTCAGCTTGTAAGGAACAAAGTGTATCTGTGTGTTCCTGTGTCCATTGTTTTACTGAAAAATCAGGTTTTATTAAATCATAGAAAGGTTTTCCTCTTTCTGCTGTATCCAAAATGTATGTTCTGCCAAAGTTCAGGAATCCCAGGATTGATTGTAAGTTTTTCAATGATTTTGGAGGTTGGAGCAGCGCACATTTTTCTAAAAAATTGGCTGCCAAGCTTTTCCCTTCACTTGAAAGCTCATATCCTAAAAACAGGACACTGAGGTGGGCAATTTTTGATTTTTTAAAGTTGAATTTGTAGCCCTCAGATACAAATCCCAAAATGATGGTATTCACTCTGTTCAAGTGCTCCTCTAGGTCATCGTCCGTTAGATAAATATCATCCACATAGGACAATGCCTCTTCATCCAAATTTTGAAGTAACTCAGTTACTCTGACTGAAAGCTACCCCGGGCTGTTCTCATACCCCTGAGGGAGTCGACAAAATTGACGTTGAGACCCTAGTGCTGAGAATGCTGTTAGATACCTGCTTTCAGGCGGTATATTTTGGCAGAAAAATCCATTTGAGATATCTAGCGTTGTTTTGTATTTTTTCCGCGCAATGTTATTCATTAATGCGGCACTGTGTGCATTTTGGACCGCAAATGTCCTAGTGCAAGTGCTTAAATGTCTATAATCTAAAACTAAACAATATGAATTGTCAGGTTTCATGACCGGAAACAAAGGATTATTCATCCATGAGTTGCAATTTTCGATCACCCCTTGGTATTCAAGTTGATCTAAGATCTCCCTGACCTGTTTTTGAGCTTCTTGCTTTATTGGATACTGCCTCTGTGCAGTCGGAGTACTTTTTTAAAGGAATTATGTGGTGGGTTGAATCCTCATCCCATCCAACATGGTTTTTGTGTAATGCAGGGGCTTGGGCTACCGCCCACTCCTGCGCATATGTGTGTTTTAGGTGCTCAGGAATATGGTCTGAGAATGCCGGTAAAATTACCGTTTCTCCTTTAGGGCAATCCATGACAAATGCTGGAGGCCAATCTTGTTCAGCTAACAAAATGTCATAGCCAAATGACAGATTCTCTCAAAAGAGACCTCTGACTGTCCTACATTTGTCCCCCTCCATTTGGAGTGTTATTTCATATAACTTATGTGGGACACTTACCCTAGTATCTGGTGACTCTACCGTGATATAATCATTCAAGTCCGCTGTCACCAGAAATTGCATCAGATTCTGGCGAGCTATTGTTACTTCTGCTGCACTGTCTAGCATCGTCAGAGCCCATTCCACGTTCAGTAGTCGAGTCATCAGAATTCTAGGCATGTCTGATCTTTAGACCTGCAACCTTCTTCTTTTTGAACCTTGGGTTTTGCTTTGGCTTCTCTTCTTTTTTAGAAGTGTAATTTTGAGCATGCTGCTTGTCTCTGGACTTTGTACGCTCTTCTTGTCTGTATGACTGTCCTTCCCTCTCTGAGTTTTTCGATGAACCTTGAAAGGTACGAGAGGAACGTGTATCAGTATCCTGATACCTGTCAGGTTTCCTAATATTATCCCAATTCCTAAGGTTATACCTCTTTTCGGAGTGCCCTTGTGGAGGAGATCTACCTCTGGATTGAGATCTGTTTCCTTTAAATTTTTGTTGTTTTTTATTGTCCCACTTCTTCTTTGTTGAAGTAGGTATCTGCTTAGAAGTGTCCTTTTCAGGACTGCCTTTCAGTTGTGGTTTTAAAGCTTTCCCACCCAAACTGTCTCTGCCTAATTCCACATATGCAGTTTCAATTATTTTTGGTAGTTCGTGTTCTTGTTCTAAAGGACTGAACTCCCTTAGGCGTTGGCGGATAGCCACTGAAGCTGCTTCCCCTTTAATATTAGCTAATATTATGGCTGATACCTGGGCATAGTTACCTAGTAACTTCATCCCTATGTTCAGAGCAGGTTCTGCTCCGTACTCGTTTTGTATCTGTCTCAATACTTCTGGTACTACTGCTAATGACGGGATACCATGAGTTCTCGTATAAATGGCAGCAAAGACTGTACCCCAATTGGTACAATCCTCTATTTGTGGTGTTATCCGCATGGTCAAGCAGATTGTTAGCATTCTGTGTTTTTCATACGGGGTATTGTTCTGGAATACTGCCTCTAGCTGTGTTATTTTCTGAGCTACCCAGAATGGCATTTGTTCACGTTTTGTGGGCATTTTACCCATCACCGCGTGTAATGTTTGTGGTGTGATTTTAGCTGCTGTACTCTGAGCTTGAGTTCCATTTGTTGCAACTATTGCTGGTTGGACTGTAAGTGTCCTCATGACGAATTGCGTCAAGTTTCTGTAAATTTTTATTAATTCTTTGTGTTGTGTGAGTAAGTCTCCTGGTGGCATTGTTTCAATCTCGGGATGTGGTGTGTAGGCCGCTAATATTGGCCATGTTGCCTCTTCTCTTCCGAGCGGGCTGAGTCTCACTCTTCTTCTTATATGGGGTAGGGCGCCTTTAAACCAGTATAAGTTTTCCTGGTATGTGAGCGGAACCTCAATATCCTCAAACGGACAATATTCCGCTGGTGCATCTCCTTCTGTGTAGGAGTGAAATGTTTTTGTTCTTGCATTTGCTTCTGGGAATGTAACCCACGAATAAAGTACCTCTGTTCTATATGATTCGTGTGCCTCAATCATGAAAGCTACTACGGCACCCCTGGCTGTTAAAGGTTGCAATGTTACCTGCGCCTATATATGGTCCCTATATGGAATATAACACTGCATCTCCAACACAAAAGGTGTTTTACACTGGAAAGGTGCCTTTCTTTCACCTTCTCTGGGCTACTTTGCATCAAGGGGTGTTAAAAACTAGTTTTTCATGACACAAGCGTTAATGAGGAAATGTGTTTATTTCTCCATAGAAACCACATGTTGCAAGTGATTGTGTTGCAGTGCACACCATAAATCCCATGCACAGGATCCTTCTGAGTTTGTCTAGCATAGACAGGGTAAGCTTCCAGTACAAATCCTATTCTAAACTGTGCATGCTCACCTCTGCACTATGATGCAAGGCTGTGCATCACGCACAGCAATCTGTTTGTGCACCAGCAGACGGGATGACAGCAGCAGATCAATCATAGTGGATATGCCTCTCCACTGCGTTTTCCTTCTTGTGATATGCAACACAGACATTTGGCTGCTGCGCTGCATCGCATGAAAAAGTTGTAAATCTGGTTCTGAATATCTTTCACTCATATAAGACGATGGGCACATTTGTGTGACAGCCACTTTCTATGAGGATATTCCTTTTACTGAGATCTAGTTTCGTTTTTGTTTGCACCTGTGCAAGCTCATGGAGCTCTGCAAACCAGAGGAGCAAGACAGATTCTGTAGGCAGCATCATTGGCAGCCACCAGGAGAGAGGTATCAGCTGGCACAGGAGAGGGGATGGTCTCCTTTGCCAATGTAAACTGGAACAATACTCCAATCGGATGATGCAAATTGGAAATGTACTTTAATGGTTAAAGGGGGCTGGCCCCACCCTGTCAACGGCTCAAACTCACAGTCCCTCTATCAGACCATGGTCCGTGGAATGAGGTTTTTCTCTTCATCAAACCTTAAAACAATGTTAATGATTATTAATACCAAGTCAAAAAAGTTGATCACCTGAAATGACTTAGAGGGTGTTTAGATTTCCACAAGCCCTGTATGTTGATATACCAAAATACACAAAATAGGATTCAGGTTCACATAGTTCATGTTTTGAAATGACTTTAAGTAACCCTGAAACACCATTAAGCCACATTTTGTAAGATCTCATTCATAACTGGTTGCCATCATATTGGTAAATCTACTCCAGATTCCATACTTTTGTGGAGAACCTTCAAAAATGCAGCCGAAAAATGTTTATTAGACTTCGTTGGTGGAAAGGATAGGATGATTTACAGAGAGATGCAAAGCAACAGGCAGAGCAAAAAGATGAGAGAACAGAGCAAAGAGAATAAGATAAACAGAAAGACAGTGAGGGATCAATTTTGAGAAAGAGAATGAGTGAGACTCGACACCTGCCTGGGATAACCTGGTGTCAAAGGAGTCTAAAACTTTCCCATGTATACCTACGCAAAAGTAAAAAACACTTCTCTATGATTGCTAGTCATCATATAAGACTCCATTATGTGGGAGGTCGGGAAAAGTACTTTGGTATTTCCACTCTCTCAATGATCAGTGCCTTTGATAGTGGTAATTTTGAGAGTCAGAAACATTGCCGTATTCTACCTTTACCAGTTAGAGTCCACTTAGGATGGAGAATTAGCCTGGAGATCAGAACACTGTGCCCGAGTCCTGTGGTATTTCAACATTTTTTACGCTTTCCTCGACCAGAAATGTTTCCCACTTTTAGCTGGTGAAATGTCTGGGAGGGGAAAATTTGTGTATACAGTATGTCCCCATTTCTTATAAATCTTATCGGAATTACTGTTTCTAGCCAATTAGAAATTACCCCTGACCAATGGTGGGCTCCATGCATTCTGACACTGTGACTAGATGAAGGTTTTGAAATCTAGAGGAAAGCTGGCCTGCTTTTTAGTACAAAGAATCAAACAAACACCTGGAGCTTCCTTACAGTCTGAACCCATGTAAGGAAAGACCAATAGTTAATAATAATTCATATAATAATAAATCATATTTTTGAAAGTGCGAACATATCACCCATTAAGGGTTTGAAGGCGCTGGGGGCCCTTGGGGAAATTACGTAAGCTATTGCCCAGAGTCACGTGATGCTGAGCTTGGCTGCCGCCAGCAATCGAACCGTGAGCCCTGCTCTCCGGATTCAGCCACTCTGGCCACTGCACCACACCTTTACAGCACACATCCAGAAATTAACCTCACCCACCTCAAAAACAGCAGGTGTCCAACTGAGGAAAGGCATAACAGGAACACAAATATGATAAAGTTATTCACAAGGTAAAACATTGACAAGAAAACCCTTGAAACAGTAGAAAGAAATAGCGATTTTCCAAATTAAATGGCAAGAGAATCTGGATTTCAATAAAAACACGGAGGCTAACATTATGCAGTATTCTTTTAATGCAAACTCCACACAACCACTTTGAAGTATTACATCACAAACAAAATTGTTCTAGAACAGAATACAGCTAGACCCTAATAGGCATGTCCACAGTACAATCTGCCTCTTTGAAAAGTGTTCCAAAATTCTCCATCATGTATTACAAAAAGTCCAAAAGAGGTTTCCAGGTGATGGAGACACGTAGACACAAACTACTGGGAATTATCTGAAATTAAAGAGGAATATTAGAACACCTTCTATAGGTGTAAATCATTCTAAATACATAGCACATAAACAAATACAATGTATATAACAATCTTGAATTATTGCAATTTTACATTTTATTAACCTCCTTTTGTTTTTTGTTTTTTATTATTATTTATGTCGTTATCCAAACACTTCAACCAACTCCAGGGATGGGAGGGTGGGATAATGTTAGCCTCTGTATCTTTAATGAAATCCAGATTCTCTTGGCATTTAATTAGGAGAATCACTATTTCATCACAAGACCGGAGGCTACCATTATGCATGTTGGTAGTCCTGTAAAACCACATCTGGGAGGTGCTCTATCAGTTTACAGTAATGTTTTGCGAAGGTATTAGAGTTTGACCAATCAGCAACCCTAAGTATATCCTCTAATCTTCCACCTTTCAAGAAGGATTGGCTAGCCTCTCATAGAGTGTGCTTGAAACTTCTTAAGGTCAATACCTCCCAAATTCATAGTCCATTTAACCCACCTTGCTATTGAAGCAGACATTATAGCCTTGAAAGGTTTCACAAATGAGATGAGTACTTGCTCAACACCATCAGAACGATGCACACTCATTCTGGAATCATATTCTCTCATGTAATCTACTACGCACAACTTTTTGCAAGAGTCAAACCTAGGATGAAAAATTGTGTCTGACATAGTCTTGGGGGCATATTAACAACGGCCAGCGATAATTATCGCTGGCCGTGCTTAGCGTGAGGAATCCTATCGCCGGCTATCGCTGGAAATTATCGCCATGCTAGTGCTGTATTAACAACGCTTAGCGCAAAGGCGATAATTTTCCAGTGATAGCGATGTTTTCCATGGAACATCGCTGGTTTTCCAGCGATGTCCCATGGAAAACGGCGATATACTTGGCGATAGGGCCTGTGGTCTTAGCCACACAATCCACCCCCCATGTTAGGTATGCCTTAGTCAGGAATTTAGCAGACGTTAAATTCCTGCGTTAAGGCATACTTAACGCAATTTAAAATATCGCTAACCCACGTTCCTAATATGGCGATACCTGGGTTAGCGATATTTCCCTGTTGTTTTCACAGGCACGCCCCCTTTGCATCTCATTAGCGATGCGATGGGAGGCGTGCAGAAAACGGACGCTAAGTCAGGAATCACGCGCTAGCGTGTCCTTGTTAATTTGGCGATGAAATTATCGCCGCTTTTCGTCCGAAAACGGACGCTAAAGCGGCGATAATTCATTAACGCCGCCTTGTTAATATGCCCCTTAGTTCTTCTAATAATTTCAAATCTCACTCCAAAGGCATTGTAAACCCTGTTACTTACCTCTAAAGCTTGAACATCCGATACGCAACGGCACAAAATTAAACAGAGAAGATAAGCTAGCTTCATAGAAAGTCTCTTCTGATCTAAATATCTGTTACTAGGGCATGCTGTGAAAAGATCCATGACTAGTTTAAAATCCCAAAGGGTCACATATCTAGGTCTGAGGGGGTCTCCTCAACATAATGCTCTTAAGAATTCTACATACTATGACATTTTTCCTAATGCTTCTACCATTTGCTAACGAGTGTCCTGCTGAGATTGCAGATCTGTAACAATTAAGTGATCTATAAATAAGGCCCCTATCAAACTGTTCTACTAAGAAATTAACCACTTCGACTATTAGAGCTTCCACAGGATCCAAGTCCCTCTCCAAGCACCAGTGTACCCATGTTTTCCATATTCCATTGTATCTATAGTGGGTACGTGGAGCCCAGGATTCCTCAAGGAGCTCCTCAGCCCTTCCCGAAAGACCTGGCACCTCACTAGGTCTCCTGACACTTTCCAGGCAAGAAGGTTCAAAATTCCATTTTAAACCAGAGGGTGTACTCTTCCACCTACGTCTCTTAAAAGGCCTTCCTCTGCCAGTAGAAGCAAGGGAATATCGAAGGCCAATTCCAAGGTCATTGGGAACCAAGCCTGGGATGGCCAGAAGGGAGTTACTAGCACCAGGGAAGATTGCTCCTGTCTTACCTTCTGGAGAACTCATTGGACCATTGCAAAGGATTAAAGGTGTAAGCTCGGGCTCCCTTCCAGGGTTGCAGGAATGCATTGAATGCCTGAGCACCCGGGTCTGGCATCCAGCTGAAGTATTTCAGTTGAAATGTCAACCTGCTTGCAAAGGGATCCACCTCCAAAGGACCCCATAAGTGACAGATACTTCTGAAGCAGCTCTCGTTCAGCTTCCAGTCACTGTATTCTTTCAAGAACCTCAAGTTCCAATCTGCTGCAATATTGTTTTTCCCTCACTAGGTACTCTGCTCTCAAGCTGATCTTGTATACTAGACAGAACATTCAAATTCTTTTGGCCAAATCCGACTGAGGATTTTGTACCCTCTAACCGATTTATGTATGCCACTGCAGACACGTTGTCCATTTTTAACATGACAGTTCTGCCCTGAAGAGAGTGTTTGAAGCTCATTAGAGCATAGAGACTTGCTGTCTCCATATAATTTATGTGGTGGGACTTCTCCATATAAGACCATAAACCTCCTGTGTTATTGTAGCCCAGGCATGCACCCCAGTCATGAAGGCTTGCATCCGATTCTAGTACATATTCCGGGGAACTCCCAAAGATTGCCCTGCCATTCCAGGCATCCATGTTCTCCAACCACCAGTCGAATTCTAATCTGGCATCTTGCTCTAGGATCACCCTGTCCCCATACCATGATCCTTCTCTTTGAGCTCTCGTTTTCACCCTCTGTATAGCTTGGTAATGTAATGGCCCGGGATATATGGCTTGAATAGAAGAGCAAAGGAGACCTAGGAGCCTGGCTAGCTCTCTCAAGGTTATAGAGTCCTGCCTCAACAAAAATCTTATCTCCTTTCGAATCTTGCTAATTTTCTTCACTGGCAACAGAAGAAGGGTCTTTATTGTGTCTGTTGTAAAACCCCAAAAATACTAGGAACTTGGAAGGAATCAGAATTGACTTCTCCTTGTTTATTATGAAACCCAAACTCTCTAGAAGATTTACCACCAATTCCAGATCCTTTAAAATCTGAGAATGATATTGGGACATTATGAGGATGTTGTCTAGATAAACAATTAACTGTATCCCTCTCCCTCTCTCAGAAAGGGTGCAGCCACTCTCATTACGTTGGTGAAACACAAAGGAGCCGAGGATAGGCAGAGGGGAGTGCCTGAAACTGAAAAAGATGATTATTCCGTATGAACTGGAGGTAGCCTTGAGACTTCATGGTCATGGGAATGGTGAAGTAGGCATCCTTCAGGTCCAAATTCACCAATCTTTTTCTAGTAGAATGTCTCTCAAGAGATGGATTCACTCCATCTCGAAATGTCTGTAGACTAACAATCTGTTCAGGTCCTTGAGATTTATAACTGGTCTCCATCTTTTGTCTTTTTTCTTAACAAGGAAGAGTGTATTTACAAAATCTTGACATTTCCAAGGAACCTCTATGATTGCACCTTTTTGTATCATAGAGACCACTTCTTCTTCTACCACCTTCTGTTGCTCTAAGATAGGTGTCAATACTCTTGGGGGAGAGGATTGGATCGGGACTGCTGCAAAATCTAGTTTGATGCTTTGAAGAAAATAACTTGAGTCGACCCCCCACTTTTACCGGGGAAAAATAAATATGTGAAGTGTTCGGACTCACTCTGAAAATTGGATCCTTGACCACAGGATCTGAAGCCTCTGGTACGAGTGGTTTGTCCTCGTTGGGGGTAGAAGGACTGTGAGGTACCTGGCTGATAACCTCTACCTAAACCTCTTTGTCTGAAGTTGGGACTTTGAGTACCTCGGCCGGTAGAAAGAAACCTTCTTCCGGTCTGACCTAAAACATCAGGGTTAAAAAACCCTTCTCATATTTGTCTGTGCTGTGTCCAAGGCCGTGGACGTAGCCACATATTTTCCTATTGTTTTAATCATATTCTCTCTGAACAGGAGGCCTCTGAGGTTTTCGGAGGGTTCTTTTTCCGTCAGGTCTCCTAATTGTGGGTTGATCTTGCTTAGGACAACCCTACACCGTTCAGCCTTCAGCCCTGCATTGGCATTTCCTAGGAGGATCAAAGGCTCCAACCCCTAAGTAGATTATTATCTTCTGGGGTCCCATTAATATGTGCCTCCTCTGCCATGCCAATTATTTTTGTCTAGGGGGCCTAGGATGTTGAGAAGGCGATCTTGGCAGGCCTTAAGGGATCTTTCCATGCCTTTTCTGTGGTCTATCCCCAGCTTGAATAAAAAGGTGATAAGTTCAGGATCCAGGTTCGGTGTTAGGCAGACTTTATTTTGGATCACTAGTCTAGAGCACTCGGCTCTCAAGATGTTACGTACCTCCTCTTCTAGGGGATTTCTTTTCAACCTTCTAATAAATGTTCCCATATGATCTTGAGGCCACCATTTGGCACTTTTTGGATACCTGATGTTATGTGAGGAAAACATCTCTTGACCACGGGGATCCATTATTGTCCCCTTCGAGGATGATGGACATTCCTCCTCTGTGAAGAGGCTTTCATTGTCCATATCATCCTGATCCAGGTCAAGGATGTATTCATCAAGTAATTCTTTACTCTGATGCCTTTGAACTTCCATAACAGTATCTTCTGCTGTTCTCTGAGCACTTAAGATATGGGTGCCGCTTTGGACAGCTTTATGAGTTGTGCCACATAGGACACCCTTGATTTTCGAGATGCTTTGACCGCCTGATCTGTTTGAGGTGCTTAGACCTCCATTATGCATTGAGGTGCTTAGACCTCCAGTATGAATTGAGGTGCTTTGACCTCTCAATATGCTCATGGAAGCTGCCCCTTCAATGTTATTAACTTTTTTTAGTCATTTGCCTAATTTCTTACGGCAACCAGACTCTCCCCCTGAGGCGGTTTCCAAGTCACAATCCTCATCAGGGATTAGGGAACTCTTATTAGACATGACTTGTTGCAAGGTTTTGCGCACACAAGAGCGCATCTCCTGTTGTATAATTTTTTAATAGTAATTATTCATTAATATTAGGATTAGGCGCGTCATGGCCATCAGTTTCAGCATCAGACATAATGTTCCAGTTCTTTTAAGCTAAACAGTAGCAAAAGATATATATATATTTTGGGGGTAAAAGCACTTAACCAAACCGGAAAAACTGTTTAAAGGATTAATTAGCCCTTCTGCAGGGGTAAGAACTGTGTAAGCTTTGCCCAATATTAAAATAACCTAGCACTAAGCTATTACAATTAATTATAGGAAATCAAAGAGACTATAGCCATGAATGAGGGAGAAGGTTTCCTTAAATTGGAAACTTGTATACAATAACTAAAAGCAAGACAACAGTATAAAGATATTACAGATACAAAATTGTAGATACTTATCTGTGTGGAGCCGCATTTAAAAGAGGCAGATTGTACTGTGGACATGCCTATTAGGGTCTAGCTGTATTCTGTTCTAGAACAATTTTGTTTGTGATGTAATACTACAAAGTGGCTATGTGGTGTTTGCAATAAGGAATACTGCATAATGGTAGCCTCCGGTCTTGTAATGAAATCAAATACACCATCCACCCAAAACTGCTAGAAGGGGCAAAGATGCATTCTTCATCTGCTCCAATAGGAAAATACATATTACAATTGCCAGCACATTAGCATGATCACACCCACCAATCCAGGTAAACAGTGTAATTGAGCAAAAAGACAATTCTGACAGCCTGCACATACAAACGAGCTGCATGTTTGCATATACAATAAAGCACTTTATGTTAAAACTATGGTTTTTCAACCTCCCTCTCACTCATCAACGATAACCACATCTAACGTGATTTAACATTTTATACTCATTTTCAAGCAACTCATCAAAATAATGTCACAACATACTTAGATCACAGTGTAAATAAGGTGAGGAGTACTGGCTTAGTATTATAATTATTAGGCCTGCACAGCTGTGAAGACGTACAGCTCAAGGCCTAAATGAAGGCAAAATAACTTTAGTCTTAACCCCCAGCCCAAAAAAGAGGGAAGAGGCAATGCATAGAATTTGACTATTAGGATATGTTTCTGGTATGGTGGCTCCTCAAGTACATATAGATCTACCTGGGATTGTTACAGAGTTAATACATTGGAAGGATGAGGAAAGTCCACCAGAGAAAGAGGTGGCTAACACTATTTGGCCTTCATTACGAATGGCCAGCAAAATGGCTTGGAATTTCGCTCACCCTGGGAGTTTCTGATACATTACAAGTGGGCCCCAATGGTCTTCTTTGAAATAAGGAATTACTGGAGGAATTGATAATTATAGGTGTGCTTCCCCAGCTACTCCTCACTTTCCCCCAGGATTTTCCCACTGAGATTTCTGTAAGAATTAAACAGATCCATAGAAACAGCATGGATCTCAAAATTCCGATAAGGCTGGTTGCTGTTAACAGTCACATTGGAATTATGAAGACTCGGCGATGCGGCGAGCGCAAGGTAAGTGGTTTATGTTTTTAAAATATTTAATTTAACTTATCCCGTCATATGTCAACTTCCCCAACCCCCATCCTGCCCCCACCGCCGCACCACTCTTACCTGTGCCGGCCGTGACTGCTTTATTATATATACTGTGAACTGCACATGGAATAGGAAATAAAGGAAGGAGAACTTGCAATTATTTAGAAACACTTTCTACTGGCTTGTATCCTAGATTTGTTCCCTAGTGGTTGTTTATAGTATAGAGAATCTCCCTATCAGCATCCTGTAGCTGGAATTTTGTGAAGATCTATCACTCTCCAGGGACCCCATCATCACCACTGTTTGTCTTGCAGAGCTCTTCTCTTCTTCAACTTTGAATGCCTTGAATACTGTTTTGATTGGCGATTTAAATATGCACTTTGACATACTTTCATCAAGCATGCAACTGCTGTTAGACAATTAGCCACTTTTTGTAAATGTAAAGCTTTATCATAAATAATATATCATCAATATATATTATGATTAACATTGCTTACAATAAGAACTTGATACAAGGAAAGGAAAATATTGATACTTGAAGCAAAGTAAATTGTAAAACATATGAAAAAATGTAAGATTGTAAGATTGTAACCCAGAATGTAACATATCAATGAAAAAAAATGTAAAAAGCTTAAATAAGAGATATGAGTATACAGCAAAAGAAAACAGAGGGAATGGAAGGAAGGAGGAGAGTATAGGATCACCTACACAAAAATTAAAATGTTTAGACAACATAATAAAATTCAGTGTGTGAACATTAAGATGGGATTGCATAGATAAAGCTATTCCTATAAAAGATCAATATTTATCCCAAGACAGAGATAAAGCTTTAAAAATCAAGGTGTTTTTGTCAACTTCATCAGAGAATATATTATTGCCTTTTGTCAATAACTAAAAATAATTGAGAAAGTTGTAGTAGAAGTCCACAAGGTTTCTCTTTTAACAGCTACAAAATAGGTGATACATAGGCTCTCTGTGATTGAAACAGACAGCATAGCACCAAGATCCAAAATTAAAATGTTTGCATTTTTTCAGTTAGAAGCTATTTGTTGAAATACAACTGCTAGTAACAGATCACTCAATTTACTCCCCTAGGAGTGGTTATTCCTATTATCCAATGCCTAAGAAAGTATTTGAAAATTTAAATGGAATATTTACATGAAAGATTATGTTAATCGGGCTCCAGACTTTCCACAAAAACTATTTATGGTTGTATATGTTAATTGCATGTTTCAAATCACTCATTTGTTCATTACAACACCAACATTTACCATGCACATCTTGATTCAATTTCATCAACAATGTAAATGTAATTAATAAACAACTATAAATAAAATATAGGGGCAGATTTACAAGCCCCTTGCGACACATTTGCGCCACCGTTGCGTCACTTCTGTGACGCAGCAGGGTCGTAAACAATGCGCAAAGTTGCGACATATTACAACGTGACACATCTAGGGAGATGCGTCACGTTGTAAAGCCCTACGCTACATTATACCTGCATCAGGTATAATGTATGCAGGGTGGGCGTTCCGTCACAAGAAAGCCTCGTAAAAGTGACGCAGTGAAATCTAAAAGATTTCACTGAGTCACTTTTACGACGCCGCTGCGTCAAAAACTTACGCCTGCTTGAAGCAGGCGTAAGGAATGATGCAGCATGATAGGAATAGGCCGCCCCTGAGAATTGCTGGAGTTGCATCGCGCTTGCGACACGACTCCAGCAATGCGCTGTCCTTACGACAAAAGATGCGACACGCATCTGTCTATCCTTGCGCCACGGTGCGCCGCATTGTAAATGTGACGCATCCGTGGTGGCGCAAGGGTATTTTTGTGTGTCGCATCTTTACTGGCGCATCCCTGCTAATATGCAGAGATGCGCCAGTCCTTGTAAATCTGCCCCAATATAGTGTTTAAGTAGTGTTTTCAACACAGTCAATCAATCAATCAATCAATCTATTTGTAAAGCACGCTACTTACCCGTGAGGGTTTCAAGGCGCTGAGGGGAGGGGGGAGCTGCTACTGTTCGAATAGCCAGGTCTTGAGCAGTCTCCTGAAGGTCAGTAGGTCCTGTGCCTGCCGTAGGTGGAGGGGGAGGGTGTTCCATGTCTTGGCGGCTAGGTGGGAGAAGGATCTACCGCCGGTGGTTGTTCTTCGGATGCGGGGAACGGTGGCAGGGCGTGGTCGGCGGAGCGGAGCTGGCGGGTGGGGGTGTAGAAGTTGAGGCGGCAGTTGAGGTACGCTGGTCCGGTGTTGTGGAGTGCTTTGTGTGCGTGGGTGAGGAGCTTGAAGGTTATCCTCTTGTTGACGGGGAGCCAATGCAGGTCTTTCAGGCGGGGTGTGATGTGGCTGCGGCGTGGGATGTCGAGGATCAGACGTGCTGAAGCGTTCTGGATGCGTTGGAGCCGTTTGAGGAGTTTCGCCGAGGCTCCGGCGTAGAGGGCGTTTCCGTAATCCAGTCTACTGCTGACGAGAGCCTGGGTGACCGTCCTTCTAGTTTCGGTGGGGATCCACTTGTAGATCCTGCGAAGCATACGGAGGGTGTTGAAGCAGGAGGAGGAGACGGCGTTGACCTGCTTTGTCATGGAGAGGGTGGAATCGAGGATGACCCCTAGGTTGCGTGCGTGGTCGGTGGGTGTGGGGGCCGTTCCTAGCGAGGAGGGCCACCAGGAGTCATCCCAAGCCGAGGGGGTGGACCCGAGGATGAGGACCTCCGTTTTGTCTGAGTTCAGCTTCAGCCGGCTGTTTCTCATCCAGTCGGCGACGGCCGTCATTCCCTCGTGGAGGTTGGTTTTGGCTGTGTGAGGGTCTTTGGTGAGGGAGAGGATCAGCTGGGTGTCATCGGCGTAGGAGATGATGTTGAGGTTGTGCAGTCGGGTGATGCGGGCGAGCGGGGCCATGTAGACGTTGAACAGCGTGGGGCTGAGGGATGAGCCCTGGGGTACGCCGCAGATGATCTCGGTGGCTTCGGAGCGGAAGGGAGGAAGGCGGACGCTCTGTGTTCTACCGGAGAGGAAGGAGGTGGTCCAGTCCAGGGCCTTCTCTTGAATCCCTGCGTCGTGGAGGCGTGCGCGTAGGGTGAGGTGGCAGACCGTGTCGAAGGCGGCCGACAGGTCCAGGAGGATGAGGGCCGCGGTTTCACCGTTGTCTAGCAGGGTTCTGATGTCGTCGGTGGCGGCTAGGAGGGCTGTCTCGGTGCTGTGGTTGTGGCGAAATCCGGACTGGGACGAGTCCAGAATGCTGTTTTCCTCGAGGAACCTGGTAAGTTGTATGTTGACGGCCTTCTCGATGACCTTCGCCGGGAATGGGAGCAGGGAGATGGGTCGGAAGTTTTGAGGTCCTTGGGGTCAGCCGTGGGTTTCTTCAGTAGGGCGTTGATCTCGGCGTGTTTCCAGTCCTCAGGGAAGGTCACTGTCTCGAGGAGCTGTTGATGGCCTTCCGGAGGTGGGGTGCGATGACGGTGCTGGCCCTGTTGAAAATGTGGTGTGGGCATGGATCTGTCGGGGATCCGGAGTGTACGGAGTTCATGATCTTGATGGTGTCGTTGATGTCTATGTTGGTCCAGGAGGTCAGGCGGTTGGTGCGAGTGGTGGTCGTGGGTGTCTCGGTGGTTGCCGGGGCGGTCGCGGTGTTGAAGCTGTCGGTGGTTGCCATGGCGATCGTGGTGTTGAAGCTGTCGTGGATGTCCGTGATCTTGCGGTGGAAGAAGGTGGCCAGTGAGTCGCATAGTTCTTGCGAGGGTGGGATGTCGTTGGCGCTGGAGTTGGGGTTGGAGAGTTCTTTCATGATGTTGAAGAGCTCTTTGCTGTTGTGTGCGTTGTTGTCTAGGCGGTCTTTGAAGGAGGCTCTCTTGGCAGATCTGATGAGGTGGTGGTGGTTGCGGGTGGCGTCCTTGTGAGCTGCGTAGCTTTCCGGGGTTCGTTCGCGGGTCCAGTTCTTCTCTAGCTTACGGCAGGTTTTCTTGGATGCCTGGAGGTCTTGGGAGAACCAGCTCGCTTTCTTCCTGGTGTGGCTGGTGGTGAGTTTCTTGAATGGGGCAAGGGCATTAGCGCAGTCTTAGATCCATTGTCTAAGGTTGTGGGCTGCGGCGTCCGGGTCGGTCGGGTCTGCGGGTGGGTTTTGGGCGAGGGTGGTGGTTAGCTGGTCATCGGTGACTTTGCTCCAGCAGCGGCGTGGCATCTGTTGGGTGCGGTGGGATGTGACGGGTTTCCGAAAGGTGAAGTGGATGCAGCGGTGGTCAGTCCAGTGGAGTTCGGTGGTGTGGTTGAAGCAGATGTGGGTCCTTGCTGAGAAGATGGGGTCCAGCGTGTGGCCGGCGGAGTGGGTGAGCGTCGTGACGAGTTGTCTGAGTCCGAGGTTGGCGAGGTTATCGATCAGGGTGGAGGAGTTGGGGTCGTTGTTGTTCTCGAGGTGAAAGTTCAGGTCCCCGAGGAGGATGTAGTCCGTGGAGGCGAGGGCGTGCGTGCTGACGAGGTCGGCGATGGAGTCGCAGAACTGTGGTCGGGGTCCAGGGGGTCTGTAAACGAGTGTTCCTCTGAGGGTGGTGTTGGGGTCGGTGTGGATCTGGAAGTGCAGGTGTTTGGCGGTGCAGAGGGTGTCAGCGTCGTTAGTCGAGATGTTGAGGGTGTTCTTGTGGATGATGGCGATTCCTCCTCCTACTCCGTTGGTGCGGTCCTTGTGGATGATCTTGTAGCCTTCCGGGATGGCTATGGCGATGTCGGGTGCTGAGGAGGGGTTCAGCCAGGTCTCGGTCAGGAAGGCGACGTCAGGGGTGTGGGTGTCCAGTAGGTCCCAGAGTTCAACGGCGTGTTTCCTGGCGGAGCAGGTGTTTAGGAGGATGCAGCGAAGGTGGTTGGATTGATTGGCGGATGGGTTGGCGGGCTGGATGCTGGTGTAGCTGCAGTTTCGGCAGGTGAAGGGTCCGTGGGTGCGTTTCGGGGCGGCCAGGTAGCAGGAGCTTGAGTGCGTGGAGGGCTCCGGTGGCGTAGTGGAGATGGGTGTTGTGGCGGTCGCGGGGGCCAGGGGTTCTGGCGCCGGGCGCGGTCCAGGCGCGGACGGGCGCAGACGGGCTTGCCTTAGGCACGCCTTCGGCACGCCAGCGGCGCGCCCGCTGCGCGCGGCCGCTGTGCGGCCGCTTCGCGGTCTGCATAAGAGTGCTGATGGGAGGGAGGAGCAGCTGGGTGGCGGGAGCGGGGCGGCGAATGGGCTGACAGGGGGGCGGGGTGCAGGGAGGCAGCGGCGGGAAAAGTGCGGCAAAAGTGACCGGCTCAGCAGCGGCTGAGACCGGGGGCAGGCGGAGGCAGTAAGCGGGCAGGTCAAGCAGGAGACAGCAGCAGGAGACCAGGGTGAGCAGGCGGCAGCGGCGTGGGGGCGACCTAACCTGAAGGCAGGGTCAGAGGTCGCTCCCTGCGCCGCTCGCGATCTCCTTAAGAGTGCTGATGGGAGGGAGGAGCAGCTGGGTGGCGGGAGCGGGGCGGCGAATGGGCTAACAGGGGGCGGGGCCGCAGGGAGGCAGCGGCGGGAAAAGTGCGGCGAAAGTGACCGGCTCAGCAGCGGCTGAGACCGGGGGCAGGCGGAGGCAGTAAGCGGGCAGGTCAAGCAGGAGACAGCAGCAGGAGACCAGGGTGAGCAGGCGGCAGCGGCGTGGGGGCGACCTAACCTGAAGGCAGGGTCAGAGGTCGCTCAGGATGGTTTATGAATTTTATTACATATTTTATTCCAAAAATCTGTGGTCCAACATACATTAAGATCCTTCTCCCATTTTAATTCAATCTTCAATTTTATTCTGCTAGTGTTAGATATCTTAGTAATTTATAAATTAATGATGCTTGTGGATATGAATTTAACAACTGAACATTTTTGTAAATTATTGGGAAAAGTTATTCCCAGAGAGGATAATGGAAATAGAATTGGACAAAGTATTAGGTATTAAGTTGTACTTTTTCTCAAATTAATTAGCCATACAAACATTGTTTTGAATGTCTACAAAAATGTGAATATTTTAATTTCCCATTATTTGATAAACCCACCAGATACCCTTATCCCTCCAGGACTTTGGTAACTTTATTTTTAATTCTAACAATTGTTTTGCACCATATCGGGGATTTATTAAAGTGGTGCTTTCCCAAAATTTCAGAAAACTGCAAATGTATCAACAACACAGCAAAAGTGATAACAGGTAAACACAAAGAAACAAAGTATTTAGAAGAAAATGAAAATATGAAAAAATGCTCCACCTTCACCCACAAAGGATCGAGAGAATGTTCTATTACCTTATGCAAAATGCAGTGTAAAATTTGGACAATTGACTATTCCATTCTGTTTGCTCATTCTTAGATGTGAAAGAGCCAGTCTGGATTTTTTTTTTATAAAACAGTTTCAAAGAAATAGAATAAATCCTCATGAAATATGAAGTAGACATCTTAATAGATATCATGGAAATATTAAAAAGCATTATAAAGGCCAGAATTACTTTTATCCAATCTAATCTCTGCTACCATGAAATAAATAATCGATTTCATATTAAAATGAAATTCTCAATCATTTTGAAAACTGTATGAAACTTTTTTGTCACAGTTAGTGATCTATATCCCTAAATATTTTCTGATGTATCTGAATTTCATTTATAAGATGGGAGGGGATAAAAGATTTGAATGTCTTTTAAAAATATAGGTAAATAAACTTCTGGATTAGACACATACAGGAGAATATTATTTGAGCATACTGATAATTTCAATGGACTTTCTGCAAGGAATAATCCTCAAATATCCTTGGTTTGTCTAAACTTAGGAAGAAAAGGTTCAAGGGATAAAGTCTAAGATTTTGGACCCAAAACCAGACCATGTTAATGCTTTCTAACAAGTGTTTTTACAGCATCCAAAGGGAATAGCAGCTAGGTAATATTTTCATTTAAATGCATTACCACAAATATTGAAGAAAACTCTTGTATTATCTAACACCAGATGACCTTTTTCAAATCCAGATTGCACCAATCCAATAAGATCTGGCAATATTGGATCAATTCTCAATCCAAACGTCTATGAAAAATGTTTATAATTAGTGTTAGCTAAAGATATTGGCATGTCATTTTTTACAAAGTTTTAAATCATGATCATCTTTACAAATAAGGCATATAATTCCTTTTTGAAATTTTCCTTGAGCTTGTTTGGAACTAGCAAAGAAACTCAGGGGCATATTAACAAGGCGGCAATATGAAATTATCGCCGCTTTTGCGTCCGTTTTCGGGCAAAAAGCGGCGATAATTTCATTGCCTTATCAGCAAAGACACGCTATTGCGTGTTTTGCTGACTTAGCGCCCGTTCCCAGCACGCCTAACTTTGCATCGCTAATGAGATGCAAAGTAGGCGTGGCTGTGAAACCAAACAGGGATAATATCGCGAAGGCAGCTCGCGATATTATCAGGAGGGTTAGCGATTTTTAAAATCGCGTTAAGTATGCTTTAACGCAGGAATTTAACGTCTGTTAAATTCCTGACTAAGGCATACTTAAAATGGGGGTGGATTCTGTGGCTAAGACCACAGGCCCTATCATCTAGGATATCGCCGTTTTCCACCATGGAAAACGGCGATATCCACGCTATCTCTGGAATTTTATCGCCTCGGCGATGCGCGTTGATGATAACGCGCTAACCGGGCGATAAATTACAGAGATAGCCGGCGATAAATATGCATGCGCTAAGCGCACTTTGCGATATTTATCGCCGGGCCTTGTTAATATGCCCCTAAATAAATGCAGAGGCTTAGGAAAAAATAAACCGGAAAACCGGGAATAAAATTCTACCATGAGACACTAGGACATGGAGCTTTCTTTCTTTTTAATAAACTGACAGCTTTGCTTAGTTATTCAAGCAAAATATCTTTTTTTCTAGGGAGGAAAGGTCAATTTTATGTGCTTTGGATAATTCAATTGATTGTAACTTATTGACAATTTCCATTTCTGATGGGATGTTTTTTGGATTGCATAGATATTTATTTAATGTCTAGGATGATGATATGCGTATCTAAAGTTTGACCTTTTATTAGGTATAGATTTAATTTTCAATTTTGGTTCCACCTTTTTGATTTTTAGATACTTTGGCAATAATCTCCCAATTTGTTCTGACCAAAATAATATCTGGCATGACAATTTAGTAAGTAAGAAGAGGAACAATCCTTAGAATTGTTATTTTAATGCAGTTTACATTTAATCATTTAATTTATTAATGTTTCAGTTTTTAAATTGTAATACAGATATTAAAGGGTATTAATCTTATTCATTTGCAAGAAACTGAAGAGATGACTATTTGTCTAAGAGCCCAATCAGCTAACTAATCTACTCCAGAGCCTGGATACCCCTCGGGTGATAAGCGTGCAATACAAATCCACATAACCCATCATAACATAACATAACAAAACATAACATTCAAAAGTGCTTTAGTTTCTTTTTCTACCTCCTTTCTTTATAGGCCACATACCTAAAGGCAAACCTCTGATGAAACAGAAGAGATCTCACTGAGTACACATTATACATCATTGGAGAGAGCCATTAATTACATTACTCAGATATTGCTTCTTGGGCGTGTATCTATGCATTTGCCAAAGCAAAGCCGCTGCTTAAAGGGAATCACAGAGAACAGACGAGTGGTTTCTTGAGAAGTGTTCTTGAGAAGTGTTAAACATAATTTTTTTTAATAAATTTCTTTAGTTTGGAGATAAAGGACAGGTCTACTAATAATAAGTTATTAAATCTCTGTCTCCTCGGGTGAGCATGAAAGGTGTTAAACTGAAGTCTGAATAGCTCTCATCTTAGCCTTAAACAATGACTGGGTTAAGCTCTTACTCATCAATAAGTAATCAAAATTGAGCCTGACATGAAAAAGCATATAGTCTCTTAAACTAGGATTATGCAGCCTCCATGCATCTACTAATGATTTCTGTTTTATTTTTATAACATATTTTATTGGGTTTTGATGGTACGTTCTGGGCCGTGGCCCTATGTATACATTTTGAAGACGGAATAAATCAGAAGTACCAATACATGCATAAAATTGTAACTCCTGCATAACCTGCAGGTAAAACAACGGAAACATGGCACAGATAGTCTCAGATCCCACATGTCTTAGAGAGTCTAATAGAATGTAGGTACAGATGGTTACATGTTGTAGTTTGGGTTGCTCAGTGTCCAATAACATGTGAGAACAAGTCTTATCGGGGGTCCAGAGATGGGAGGGGAGGTAAGTCTATGCCCCGATATATTGCCCAGCGGAACCATATTTTCCTGTGCTTCTGGGGGCAGCCTCGGGCCTGGAACACAGCAATCTCTGCACCCATACATCTATCTATGGTCTTTTTCCACCTACCCATCGTCGGAGGGGACACCCCCTTCCACAGCTGGGCGATGTCACGCTTAGCAATAGTGAGGGCCAGAAAGAGTAAGTGTTGCTTGTACCAGTTCCCACCTATCCCGTCAGTGCTATGGAGTAGGAACAGTTTCGCATCAAATGGGAGATCCCATGATAATACCCTACCCAGACAGGACGAAATCTTCCGCCAGAATGGCTGTAATGCTGTAAAGCTCCAAACCGTGTGCATGAAAGTCCCCTCTTCCCCCTCGCATCTCAGACACAGGGGGGACTGGATAGCGCCCATCTTCCAAAGACGAGATTGTGTGTAATATATACAGTGTATGCACTTAAATTGTATCAGGCAGTAGCATGATGACACTGCCGCACCCTGGGTCTAGCCAGGGCTTCAGTCCAGTCATCTTCAGTCAGGTCCGGTATTTCCTCTAGCCATGCCCTTTTAGTCTTGTGTAATGTCGTACGGGTGTGCATAGTCAGTGTTTGGTAAGGCTGAGGGATCTTATGCGCACCTAGGTCTCCCATAAACAGACGGCTTTCAAGGGGATGGAACTCGGGCAGGGTATCAATTGAGTGAATCAGGGGAGCAAGTGTATGCCGTAACTGGAGATATTTATAAAATTGCATCCTATGCAGATGAAACTCTTTCTGCAGTTGTTGAAACATCTTTAGGGTAGTACCCTGCATTACGTCTCCCAGAGTGGATATGCCCACTAAGTCCCATTTACGAAATCCAGCTAGGGCCGTCACAGGGCGCAGATGTGTACCATGCCACAGAGGGGTCACCTGTGTTAGGCAGCGAAGCCACCCCATCTATCTGACTGTGTATCTCCAGAGCCGGACCACTGTCCTGCTGGCAGGAGGGAGGGAGTCCAGGTTCCGCATGCTATATAGGAGCTGAAGAAGGGGGCACCCTCCATCGCTGTACGCTCAAGTGTGAACGCTAAGTCTGTTGGGGAGCTATACTACCATTCATTTATCATTAGTAAGTGGGAGGCAGCGTAATAGGCATACACGTCTGCCGTCGCGATGCATCCGCAGTACGTTGACTGTGCGCATGTATTTAGCGCCACCCGGACTGCCCCACCATTCCACAGGAATTTATTTATAGCATTAATTTGCGCAAACCAGGTGCGTGGTATATTATAAGGGAAACTCTGCAACCTATATAATATTCTGGGTAGTGAGACCATTTTAAAAATCGCTGAGCGCCCGTACAATGAGAGTGGGAGGGGAGACCAAATTGCCGTCTCATCCCTAAGACTAGCGATAAGCGGGTTAATGTTGTGTGCCCACAAAGTCTTTGGGCAGGGCGACATGAAAATGCCCAGATATTTAAAGCCCGCAGTCGCGTGAGACAGCTGCATCGCCCAGGCTCCATGTCCCTGATCCCCATATACCGGGAATAGCACTGATTTGGAGGGGTTAGTATGGAGCCCAGTGGTCTGACCAAACACTCGGAGGATCTGTAGGATTCGAGGTCCCGAGATCCATGGGTCAGTCATAAGGAAAAGCACATCACCCGCGTATAGCGCGATGCGTTCCGATTGGGACTGTGACCATTCAAAGCCTCTGAGCACCGGGTCGATGCGCACCCATGCCGCCAAGGGTTCCACGGCTAGGGCGAATAATAGCCGAGACAGGGGGCAGCCCTGTCTCGTACTGCGGCAGATAGGTAAGGAGGCCGGCCGATGTCCTGCGATCTGAACCGAGGCCGTTAGGTTCGTATGGAGCAGGCGTACATATGCTAAAAAGCGCAGGCCGAAGTTGATGACTCCAAGGAGTTGGAAGAGGTATGACCAGCTAATAGAGTCAAACGCCTTGTCTATATTGGCTAGTAGAATAGCCGTGGGCGCCCCAGCTCTGGGGCCTTTGCCATGGCATTATGAACCCGTCGGATGTTATGACGGGTGGCATGATGTGGCATGAAGCCGGACTGATCCGGATGAATCAAGTCCTGCACGCATGTTTGGGCTCAAAATTGATGAGGGAGATGGGGCGATACGAGGAAGGATATTCCCGTGGGCGGCCTGGCTTCAGAAACAGGACGATCTCCGCATGTTGCCAATCCTGAGGCAGCATGCATTGGTTGAGAGCTTCATGCATTGCCTCCAGTAGGTGTGGGCCTAATGTGTTCATGTGTGGTCTAAGGAATTCCATGGGGAATGCATTGGGGCCGGGGGCCCGCCCCGGGTGCATAGCAGCCAGCGCTGCACTGAGCTCATCTGTTGTGATGGGGGCATCAAGTTGGTCCCGCACATGGTCTGTGAGCTTTCGAGGGGGAGGAATATCTCTTAGGAATTCGGCTATTAAGGCCTCCGACAACTGTTCTTGGCGCGCATAGAGTGAGGAGAAATAGTGTGCGAACTCTCTGGAAACCACCTCGGGGGACTAGCGCAGGGTGCCATCCGTGCCATGTAGTGTTGGGACGTTTGCGGGGGACTTCATTGCCTGGCATAACCCATGGAGCATTTTGCTTGATTTGTCCCCCCACTGGTAGATCTGATGTTGCGACGCCAACCAGATGTCTTTCACCTCACCAATGAGGTGTTGCTGTATGTGTTGTTGTGTCTGAAGCAAATTATGTTGAAGGGGAGGGCTGGGGTCAAGGACGAGCTGTGCTTCCAGGGCCTTCTGGCGAGTTCCCAGTTCAGCCAATTGCGCAGAGCGTTTATGTTTTACATTGGCACGAAGACTGATATCAACCCCGCGGATGGTGGATTTTAGAGCTTCCTACAGGATACCCTTGGCTGGGGCCGGGGCCACTTTGGAGTTGAGATAGTCAGAGACTTCTCTGGTTAGCGTCTCCTGATAGTCCGGGTCTCGAAGGTGCCATGGGGACATGCGCCACCTAAAGGGGGGTTTATGGGAATGAATGCCAAGTTTGAGTGAGAGGGGAGAATGGTCTTATTGCCCTCTGGGAAGATGGGATACATGGGAGAACCGGTGGATGTAGTTATGTGGTGTAAATATATAATCCAACTGGGACAGGGAGCCATGAACGGCGGACATATATGTGTAACTCAGTTCGGCGGGATGATATTCGCGCCACACGTCCGACCATTCCAGCGTAGTGGCAAGGAGGTGCAGTTTGGATTTATCTGTTTGGGGTTCTCGTCCGGGTACACGCCTTCTGTCCAGTGGTGACATAACATCATTCCAGTCCACACCTAGGAGTGTCAAGCCCTCTGGGAGTTCTCCCCATAGTCGAGTCATCCTGTCTATAAAAGAATTTCCCAGTGGAGGGGGGGATTATGCACTGCCAATGTTGATGTGTTCCCCATGTAACGTGCCCGATAGTATAACGTATCGTCCCCCAGGATCCAGCCAGTGCTTGGTTTGGATAAATGGGACATGGCGGTGTATAAGAATGGCGGTCCCCCGAGATCCCCTGGTAAACCCTGCATTATAGATCGTGTGATATCTGAATCTGGCCAGGCAGGGAGCCTTGGTGTCCAGGAGGTGAGTCTCCTGTAGGAGAAGGATGTCGGCCTCGTATCGCTTAGCTTAGCGAAGAATAGCGCCCCTCTTAATTTTATTGAGCAACCCCCTGACATTGCAGGATACTACGGTCAAGTGCCCTAGCAGGGCAGAATGTGCCTGTGTAGTCATATACCATCTATATATGTGATCTTTGGGATTGATATGGTGGAATCCGGGTTTAACATCTGCGCACATGTAAAAACTGAAACTATTCTAACATGGAACCCTATGAAACCCCCAACCCCCACGCCACCCCCGATACTGCCCTAAACAAGGAGCATCTGTCACGGTGAAGGAAACCCCGGACCCCAATGGGGGGACCTAGAGCGCCCCCTCCAATGGTACCCAAACCACCCGTGTAACGTTAACATAAGGTATGAATTTCCGGGGCAAGACTGCCTTGTGGCTTGGCGTCCACGCCAACTCAGTGTTCGAAATGGAGCAGGATTTTCCCGGTGAATGATAGACAGTAGTAAGTTGAAGCCAGGGAGATAACGTCAACTGTTCAGGTTTAGGATTCCTGCTCTGGACTGGAGGAGCGCTGATCGTAGCCAGATCTGTGTCTTCTCTTTGATTTGTTCCTCTTTGGTCTGTTCCGCTGCGAGCTCCAGGAGGAGTCCGATTCCAGCGGCGGCAGAGTGTGTGGCTTCAGATGAGTTTGTTCATCCGTCCAGGCGAAGACGGCCTCCGGTGTATCAACGAAGTGGGATTTGGAATTATAAATAACAGGCATTCGGGCCGGGTATAAGAGCATATATTGTACGTTGAGGTCCCGTAACCTGCGCTTCGCCGCCGCAAAGGATTGGCGCTGCTGTTGCACCATACGGGTATAGTCTGGGAAGATCATTATAGGCCGCGAGTCAAACAGGAGTTTGTCCTTGTGCGATCTGGTGAAATGCAATAAGGCGTCTCGGTCAGCATAGTTCAGCAACTTGGCAATTACCGGCCTCGGGCTTTCTCCTGGGGGTGGTTTCTTCGTTAATGCCCGATGGACTCTTTCTACCACAAAGCAGGTGGACAATTTCTCATCGGGCAGGAGGCTTGTCAACCATTGGGTGATGAAGTGGTTCATGGAAGAGCCCTCGCAGCCCTCCGGGAAGCCAACGGAGCACAGATATTACGCCTGGAGAGGCCTTCTGCATCCTCCACCCTTGACGCCAGCTCCTGTGACACCACAGTAAGCTTATTTACTTTCTTCCGTAGGGTAGTTACGGTATCCTCGACAGTCGAAACACGTGCTTTTGCTTCTGTGATGCGGTCTACGGCCCTTCTGAGATCCTGTCGTAAAAAGGAGACTTCAGATCCGACTGCGCTAATCTTGGCGTCAAGCGTGTCTCTGGCCTCGGTGATCGCCAACAGGAGCGCTGCATTGTCCGGCACCATCTTGCCCGTGTCCCCCTCTGGTGGCGCCACCCGGGGTCATAGTGTAGTGGTCGAGGGTGCTCTGTTTAGTACCCGCACTTCCCGGCTTGTCCTTACCCTTGACGATAGGCGGGAGGGAGACCGATCTGGTGGCCTCGAGGATCCTATGATTAGGGGGCACCACTTTTGTTTGAAGAACCACTGCAGGCCACGGGACACCACCACAAGCGTCTCTCTAGTTTCACCACGGAACAGCGCCGCAGGCCGGGCCTCACGGAATCCGGCATGCCCTGGGCTACAAGCCGCACTGAGCCTAGCCTGGTCGCCTCCGCAGTCCATGAAGACCGGCCAAGTAGGCCCCCTAATGGGACCAGACTTGCCCGACCTCCAGCCTGCAGCACGCCCCTGCTTGTCTTTGGAACACCAGGCACAGCATCACAGCTGGAACACTGTAGAGGGAGCACTCCTTTCTCTGGCGGTGTAAGGATGCCTTCGACCGTCAAGCTCATCATGTCCAGCCCAGGGATAGGATCCCATCACTCAGCATCACAGGTTCCTTCTGTGGCCCCCAGGCCCCAGTCAGGGTCGATGAATCAGGGGTAACGATCCTAGGCGCCAGTCCAGGCGGCACCACCCCTTGCCGTGGGGCCCAGTCACGACCACCAGCCGGGCGTACCACCACCCTGTATGATGTGGAAAAAGGGGGGGCCGAGGGTGCACGGATTGCTTCAAGCGTAAATGCCCTGCTCAGGCCGCACGGGGTCGAGCGCCGCACTGTCACAACTCCTTGTCCGTTGCAACCCTCCGAGGCACCCACCGCGTCCGAGTGTGGTTTGCGCCTGACGGTGCCGCTCCACGCGGAGAAACACAGGTCAGGCGGGGAGGCACACACAACCAAGGATTCCTCCGGGAGCGTGCCCGCTGCCGATTGGGTCCGCTCCCGTCACGGGCCCGCTTTCGTCCCTGGTTCGTACCTGCGGCCCACAGCCCGTCACACCGACACCGGGCGTCGGATGTCCCCTCCTCACCTCTGGGGCCTCGATCTGGTCCCTCTCGCTCCCAGCCGCTCATCGGGTCAGGGGCTCGGGCACCGGGCGGATAATCCTCCAGCAATCCCAGGTCCTCACCGCACCTCCGTTGGTCCCGATGCGCGATGCCCAGCCGGATGGCACCGCCTCTCTCTCCCTCGCCAGTAAACGTTTCTCTGGGCATCTGCACAATCTTTAGCCCAGCCAATGTGCTCCACTGAGCAGGATTCAGTCGGATTAATTAACTTATTTGGCGTGGACGTGCGGAGCCCTGTTAGGTTGCATCTGCCATGTTGGCTGTCCAAGCTACGCCCCCATGATTTCTGTTTAATAACAGAGCATAATTGCTTCTGCATCGTATTTGAAGCAAATTTGACTTGTGAATTTCAATCTAACAAGTAATCAATTATTTAGTAAATATAAGTTCTCTCTCATATTCTTTTTTGGTGATATCATTCTAGAAAGAATATTCCACTGTTATGGGCATCATAAATATTAAAAACTGTAATCTGCATTTTGTCGACAATCAATTGAACAAAAAATCATCTTCATCATGCATCATTCTATTGAGATTTAATAGTTACTTTAAAAATCATATTACATGAAATAATCACACCATTTCTTTCTATAAAGCACGAAGCATCTCTTAAGTATTAACTCTTCTAATTCAGGAAGATGCAATTCTTGTAATAAAGCAATGTTGGTATTTAACATGGATAAATGTGAAAGACTCTCTGGGCCAGATGTACGAAGCATGTTTCTGGTCGCAAACAGCCATCCGGCCATTTGTGACAGGTAACATGCATTTTGCCATCAGTATTAGGAATGGGAGTGTTTAGGGCGTCCCTTACTAACACCAAATAGCACTGGTATGTATGAATGTTTTACGACCAGAATGCTGTTACAAAACATTCATAATTTACCGACTTTGTAGAGGAGGTGGCAAACCATTCACAAACAGGAAGGGGTCCCAAAAGGGACCCCTCCTCCTTTGTGAATGTGGGTGAAAGCATGTTTTAAAAGCAGGCAGTGGTCCCACTGCCTACTCTTAAAAAATTAAAAGAAAACTTTTCATTTGTATTTCTGTAATCCTTTACAGAAAACATGCTGCATTACAAAAAAATAAATATTGCTTTATTTAAAAAGCAGTCACAGAAATGGTGGTCTGCTGACCCCAGCAGGCCACCATCCCCCTGATTGTAGCCATTCCCAATGGGTCACAAACGGCGACCTACCTCATGAATATTGATGAGGCAGTGCCTCATGAATAGTGACGAGGCAGGTCCATTTGTGACCCATTGGGAATTGCAAACAGTGTCAGAGACACTGTTGTACATAGCTGTTTGGAATTCCCTAATTGTAAATTGCAAACATTTGCATATAAGAAATCGCAAACTGACTTTTTGTGTACATCTGACCCTCTTTCTCTTAGTTGGATTTCCTAATCCTGTAACATGTCATGATACAACTCTGCATTGAAACAAATAAAATACAATATATAAAACACATAAGTCTATAGCTATTAAAGAATATAGTAAAAACTCCCACCATGACGTAGTTACAAAATTTAAAAGATCATCAAAAAGCGAGGAAAGAAATGAAAAAAGCAGAAAGAAAAATAATCAGGGAAAAAGGATGAAAGAGAGGGAAAAAGAGAAAACATACATAAAAAGAAATAAGCAGCACCATTTATGAAGAAGACTACTGAAGTAAATGCCTGAGTGTGTGAAGCACAAGAACTGGGTGGGGAGACAACAAAAACGAAGATAAAACATCATCACTCCGGGCAGAGGTGAAAACTACATGCAGAATCACAAAGTACAATGGAAAGGGGAACCTGTGTAAAAAAACTGAAAAAACAGATTAAAATACAAGCAAAAGCTGCACACTAAAATTATCCTGCCAGAGCACAACAATATGTAAACATTGTCATAATAACCACAAAAATGGTTACTTTTTAGATGTTTCCTTCTTTTTCCCTCTGCAATTATATAAACGCTTTTTAAGCATAGATGGGTCATCCATCATAGGTCATTGTTTTATCCCCTTAGGTAACCTTAAAAAGGCAACGATGAATCAAGCCAAATCTATCATTATAGCTCTTAAAGGGGGAGATGGCCATTGTCATCTCATTATTAAAAAAAACCTCCTCGATTCGAGTGAACTCTGAAATAACCAACCAATTTCAGTGCTTTCCTCATATGTTAAATTAATGGAAACCATAATATACAGGCAAATTACAGCCTTTATGGACTTTAATCAGCTACTCCATAGGATATGATCAGGGTTCTGGAAAGATTTTAGTACAGAATTAGGACTGGCGAAACCAACTGATGAAATCAGGCATATCCAGATCAATGTGGTATGTGCACTCTGGTTTTGTTAGCCCTATCAATCATGTTTGACACCATCTCACACTCCATCTAACTTCAACGGTTGAAAGACAACAGTATTGAGGGTAAGGTCCTGGACTGATTCAATTCTTTTTTCCAAAATCATTCCCAAACAGTGAGACCAAAGGATTTTTAAGCAATACATAAATCCATCACCATGGAGGTTCCTCAATGCTTAGGGTCCTATTACGAGGGCGGGCGGATTGCCCCCGCCGGACCGGCGGTAGCCACCGCCGGCCCGGCGGGGGCGATCCGCCCACCATCCATGCTTCAGTGACCCCCCGCCATATTAGGATGGCTGGGGGGACCGCGGCGGACGGAAAGACCGTCTGCCGCTTTTCAGCTGGTTGACTCGTCGACCGGGCGGAAAAGGGCCATAATATGGTGGCGGTGTCTGCAAGACACCGCCAACCATATCATGATGTAGGCGGTGATCAGCCTTTCCATGGCGGCAATGCCGCCATGAAAAGGCATACGGTGTCTGCTTTGGGGGGCCCGTTGCGGGCCCCCAGGATGTTGGGGTGTGGGTTGCATGCACAGGGTGGCAGGCACCACGCGGTGCCTGTCACGTTGTGCATGCAAATGCACAACATGCATTTTTTACATTGCGGCGGGTGCTGCTTACAGCACCGCCCGCCGCAATGTAAACAATGCGGGATGCGCCTGCCAGTGTGGCGGGTGCATCCTAATTTGAAAGGCGGGACCGCCGCACCTATGGCAGGCGGTCCCTTTTGCCGTTGCGGTGGCGGGCGGACTTTCCGCCCTCCATCGTAATAGACCCCTTAGTGTTGAGTCCTTTGACTTTTCATTCTGTATGTGGCACCCTGGCAAAGCTGATTAAAAACTTTGCCATCTCTTTTTTCACCTATGCAGTCGATAATAGTCAGACTGGACGGGGATTTTAGGAAAGGCAGCAGCTAATTTCAGCAATTACCTGAATGAGGTTGCCAAATGGATGATGCAAATTCACTTGTGTTGAACGGCAGAAAGACAGAGGTAGTGGTTTTTGGACTAGACACTGAGTGGTCCTCCAAATGGTGGATGGAGAGGCTTGAAATGATTTATTTTTCAGTGCAAAATGTTTTGCACTCAAATGTTGTGTAAAAGTAATCAAAGTAGTGCTATGTACTACTTTGTGCTACTTTGCATCAAGGCATCCTCCCAGGACTACTAAACGGGCATTCCCTTGCTGCCACTCATGGTTTTAATGCAAAACCTTATCTACTGTAGACCAGCTTTGCATAAAAAAAAAACTGCCTCCCTGAGGCAGCCATAAAGTAGGAGTAAAGATTTATATTCTCCAAACGTTTTCCACATTTGCATGAATGTTGCACCGTACTGCACACATATTATGTGGGAGAGAATTTAAAGCTAATTTAAGCAGACTGTTTTGCACTGGAAGAATACCCTTCCAGTAGTGGGTCTATGCTAAGGTCATGCCATGGTCTTGCAAAGATGTGTGTGCAAGGTAGCCAAATTGTGAGCCAGCACATGAGATCAGGGCGACAGTGCCATATCTTATTAGATATGGCACTGTCCTTCTGTTTCCCTCTCACATCTCAACTCACAAATTAAGCTGATGTGCTGCATTGTGTGAAACACAGTAATCCTACCCCTGGATATCATACAACAACCTCAATCTGAATTGCAATAATACAGCCATTCTCCAGTCCTAACCAAATCCTCCTTCTGTCAACATAACTTCTGGTCCAAAGAGATTGGTGAACCACCCATCGCTATCAAGGCTGACTTCGGTGTCTAACTCAATTCGGATTTCACACTGACTGCCCAGATCAATATGATGATCAGCTTTTTCTTTCTTCAACTTCATGTCCTTAGAAAAATCAGTTGTTTGTTCACTTTTCACACAAATTTATCACTGTTAAAGCTTTCATCTCCTCCAGGATTGAGTGCTGCAGTGTGACCTTTTTAGCGTTCTGATCAAACCAAACGAAAGATTGCAGAAAGTACAGAATGCAGCACCCAAGTTACTTCTGCAGTTGACACACTGTGCTCATATCTCCTCTGTTCTAGCCTCTTCAACTTGGATGCCTGTTGCGGAATGCATAAAGTTCAAAGCCTTGTGCTTAGTGCATAGCACTGTATATCCCTCTACTTTCTTCCAAGTTTGACTGGTACTCTCCATTCTGCAGCTTGAGATCAGGTGATCTCTTCTTTTTTCAAGTGTCAGTTTACAAAATGTTTATTGGTGGAAGAGTCTTCTCTGTAGCTGCAGCTTCCTTGTGGAATGCAATGCCTCCCATGCTACAATAGGAGTACAGCTTGATCAGGTTCAATAAAGCTCTTAAATCTTGATTCTATCCATACTAATGGATTCTACCTATTTGGCTCTCGCCAATCTGTGTTAATGTGTTCAGTGCATTGATAACATTGTGTGATTTGCTGGCATTATAAATACAAATATAGATCAAAGCTGGAATCGGTTGACGATACAGAAATCACTGAGTACACATTATACACCTTTGAGGGAGCAATAGTATTACTCAGATATTGCTCAATGAGCATGCACCTAGGCATTTGACAGGGCAAAGGGCACCTGCTGAAGATAGGGCACCTGTTGCTGATCACCCCTATGCTACATGTATGTTTCCAAAGGCAGAATCAATATAGACAAACCCCAATATGCCACCATCACAAATACTGTGGCATGTTGTCCTTTAACATCTGCCACTAGATCCTCATCCTGGATGTGCCAGTGTCGGGAGGGAAGTGGAACATTCCCTCTGGTTGCATCATTGATACACAGATGGATAAGGGAGGCATATGCACCTAACAATGTTCGTGGAGTACAGTCAGTGGCAGGAACCATGTAAAATGTCCAGGCCCCTCTTAGCCTGAAAGTTGGTAGTTCAGCATTTACATTCCTTCTTATGACATGATCCTTGCCAGTTGGTAGACTTATTGCAAGCATTCCTTTCTGTGAGTTTGATGTGACACCTTAAGTGGCTAAGGGCATGTCCAGACGTGGGTCCTGTGCTCACCATGGCACTAGAGTCCAGCTACAACCAACTGACTAACACAAATCAGGACGAATCCGGACTTGGATTGCTTGTGTTTGGTTCAGGGAGGGCCTGGCAGTTCAGGCTGGACTATTCTCACTGGAGCAAGCTTAAGACTAATTTGCATATGGCTGGGTCTAAACTGAGGTGGCATGGAGTGCAAAATACCAATGGATAGGGATACAGTCCAAGTAAGTGCCAGTGGCTGAGATTAATTTAAGCATTCCATGGATCACTTTGTTTTTTACACTCTAGTGTGCCACCTTAAATTGGATGAGAATGTCCAGAAAGGGTGGGACACGTTCCTGCTGTACCACTGGAACCAAGCTATACCCAAATGATGAGATCTAATAAGGGCAAAACATGGCTTGGGTTACTTGTGTTTCAGTTGAGAGAGGACCAGGCCTGACAGTTGAGGCTGGACTGTTCCCACTGGAGCAGGGTCAAGACTTATTTGCATATGGCTGGGTCCAAACTGAGGAGGCATGGTGTGCAAAATGATGACGGACTGGGATGCTGCCCTGGGTAATACCAGTGGCTTACATTATTTCAAGCATTCCATCCATACCTTTTTTTGTATACTTCAATGTGATGTCCTATTAAAGCTGGGTGAAGTCTGATTTGCATATGGCTGGGTGTAAACTAAGGTGTCAGAGTGGGCAAAAGAACAATGGGTTTGAATACTATTTGACAGTGGCTATATTGCAAACATTACTACAATTAAATTCTAGGTGTTTGATCCTCTTCAAAACGCACATCCTTCACCTTCTCAACATCAAATGTACCATCAGAAATGTTCACCTCAATGGTGTTTCATTGTCTTCATCCTCTGGTAATGATATTGTGGTGAACACTTACCTTATATGTGGTTACAGGGATTTGGCATATCGACCATGTCACTCAAAGATCAGGCACAGGAGACACAGATGAAAGCTGGACATTTTTAGATGCTATCCAATATCCCTAAAGACTGGAATCCCGTGACAGGACGTCATGACAGGACGTCATGCACCAAATACTAAGTGATAAGCCGTTTTGCTGATATTTTTTTTTTTACATGAGCTGTATGTTTTACAGTATTATGTCAAGGAGAGGATTGCACATTTCTGTCAATGGGGCAGGTATCATGAAATCAGGGCCTGATTCACAATTTATTTCATTGGGTATTTCCATTGGGTGCAGCATTTTCAGGTAAGTTTTTGAAGGTCGATGGAGGCTACCTCTGCCTTTAGGTTGCCAGGGTTTATGCTGACAAACTCAGCAGTCAATGAAAGAGAGAAAGCAAGAAAGAGAAAGACAGACAGAGAAAGTGAGTGAGAGAAAGACAAGTTTAAAAAAGAGACATGATCGGAGCGGGCTTGTTTGAACATTATTCCTATGGCTTGTTTTGGTTCCTAGTCCAGCCCTGCATGAAATTACCCAAATCCCTGCCATTGATGGAATAGGTCATGATGGGTTGGTGGCATGAGTTGTACATGATGCATGATAGGATGCATAATATACCTTGTCTGCCTGCAGCTCTGTCATTGTCAGAAGCTGCAGTCGTAAGTCTGTCCCCCCTGTTAGTCAGAAGGTACTCATAAACAGATGTTAATAGGGGTTTGTAATGTGCAAGATGTGCCACCTTGATAAAAGCTCATCTGAATCAGCACAACTATCCATGCAATTTAATACTCACCCATAGGATTTGTCTCGGACTGTGCCTTCAAGAGCACAGATGCCCAGGCATTATTTCATCCATAAAGCCTGAAACACTGGAATATTCTGCTCTACAATAACATTGTGATGTTGTATATGCTCCTCCAAAAGGCATGTTTGAAAAGTGACTCACTCCATTGGGAGTGGCAACATTTTATCCGCGGCCTTCAGTACCTATTGATCCCCATTTCTTGTCGGTATTCACCTTGTTCATTTGTGACAATCATGGAGACTCCTCCAATTTCTTTTCTCATGAGTCCAGATGCCACCAATTCTCTCCATTCAGTCTTGCCACAGACTTCCAAGCTAGTCATTCTGCTAAACACCTCATGATGAATAATCAATCATATTTGGTAGTTTTTTACCTTGAGCTATCGCACTTCCTGACAGAGTTGTACTTCATACTACTGTGGTCTAGCCTCTGCAACTTGTGCTACCAAGTGTGTGTTTCCCCTCTATGCTGTCTAATTTGGATGTGCTGACTCAGTCAATTGTTTCTCTTATTGGGGTTAGGATACTGACTACTAGCTTGCCATTTTAGGTTATTGAAACCCTGTCCTCGTGTACGTGTATTCATTTGGATTTAAAAAGGTCAGACACAGTCTATTACTTGACAGCTATTCCTGAGGATGGTCTCATGTACTGTTGACTATGAGATCGAAATGTTTTTGACCCTTCCACATCAGACATTATATCTGTAGGAAGGTGGGTCATTAGTAGGTGGGGTATTCACCCTCAGCTACTAATAATACCACAATCATTAATAGGTCCAGTCAAGTCTCAATAAATTAAGCTTAACTTAGGAGATAGGTATGTGTAAAGCATTTAATACCTCAAAATCACTAAATAAGTAATAGACACAACACAATAAAAATCTAACAGCAATTTATAACAATAGTGAATATTTGTATCTTCAAAACAACACCAAAATGACAGAAATCCAATGTAGGGAATCTGAGATATGAAGTTTTAAAGTTTAAATAAAAAATTGTGCATTCTAGCACCACACTTTGGCCATCTTGTTGTGATGGACCAGGACAAAGTCAAAGTTTTAGGCTGCCTGCGATGAAGCATCGGTCGTATAGGCTGAGGGCTAGGTCATGGTCAAAAGTTTTCCTTCAGACTTAGGGGCTCATTTATGAAGAAGTCACACAATGCAGCGCAGTAATTCACCTTGCTGCGCCGCACTGCATGACAGGGAAAGAGCAGGAATGTGCTGCATTTAAGGCAATACCACTGTCCTTTCTTCTGCTCTGCTGCCCCTTTGGCTGTCCAGTGCCAATGCATGCACCCTTGCACCATGGTGCAAGGGTGCCTGTGCTGTATGCCGAATTGTTTTTGTGCCAGAAGGGGCACCTTCCTGTGCAAAAACAATCCTGGGAGGCATATTTCTCTTTCTATGTGTGCTGCAGAATGCTGCACACATAGAAAGAGGAAGGAATGATGAGAAATAGAGATCTTTCTCTTTATGACACCTCCCCTGGGAAGTCAAAAGATTTTGGGGCATTCCCAGGTTAACAAGTTCTTGTAAACCTGTGAATGTGTCAAAATCCATGGGAGTTGCGTGGGAACACCCATGCATCGCCATTAAATGCCTTCCCAAGGTAGAGTAATGCAATGCAGCAATTTTCACTGCGTTGCATTACTCCAGAATTATGAAGCCACTCAGAGCACGTAAAGTGGCTTTGCGTGGCATCAAAAATCTGACTTAGAGGTTTGCGTCACGCTTGTACCACATTGCATGGTGCAAACACAATCAAGCCTCTCATAAATATACCCCATAGTCTTTTTCTTGTAGCTTTTCTCTTGATGACGAGCCCTCCAGGTGCTTCGATCCTGAGTTTGATTCGATGACGGTGGCCTGCTGCAGTGCAATGCCTCAGTGAGCCTTTGGAAATCTTTGTACTCAACTGCGAGGTGCTATAAAGCTTTCAGTGGGACACACCAGCAAGGTCAGGCCAATTTGCAAGTCAATGATGGCGGCTTGACTCTCTATGTCAAGTCGGTCTCCTCCTGGAACTTTTCTGCAAGACTTTGCAGAAAGTTTCCAAACTTTGGGGCATATTTTTGGGATTGTAACGCAACGCAGCACAGCAAGTCACCTTGCTGCGCTGCATACCAGGGAAAGGGAAGGAATGCGCTGTAGTTATTGAATCAGTACATTCCTATCCTTTCCCCTGTGCTGGTGCTCAATGGGCTGCCTAACACAAAGCAGCCACCCTTGCACCATGGTGCAAGGGTATCAGTGTTGCATGCAGCATTGTTTTTGCTAAGGAAGGGACACCTTCCTGCACAAAAACAATCCTGAGAAGCATATTCCTCTTTCTATGTCTGCAGCACACATAGACAAAAGAAGTAATGAGGAGAAATAAAGATATTTCTCATTGTTGCGCCCCCCCTGACAAAGCATATCTTTTTAATGCATTCCCAGGTCTACCACTTTTGGTAAATCTAGGAATGCATCAAAAACCATGGAAGTTGCATGGGAACACCCAAGCAACACCCATGGAATGCCTTGCTAGGGCAGAGTAATGCTATGTTATGTTATGTTATTTATGTTCTTTTTTTCTTATTAAGCATGGCAAGTCACCCTGAAAGGGACTCTAGGCACTGCTCCTTTCAACAAGTTGAAACAGCAGAATACGGGCCAATTAAAAATGAAGAGCTAAAACAACCATGTTGTAAGATCTTTTTTAAAATGTCTAAAATAAGTGCTTACACATAAGTGTAGTGGTAGCTGGTTCCAGTGCAAAGGAGCCAAATACGAGAAGAATCTGCTGCCGTATCTAGCAGTATGGATACATTGAGGATGTAGTAAACATTTCCCACTAGACCTGAGGCTCCTAGTGGGAGAGTACCATTTCAGTTTGTTTTCTTTGTAGATATTGTGGTCCATTACCATAAAGAGATTTATGTACCAAACAAAGAAGTTTGAACAAGGATCGCTTTCTTATGGGCAGCCAGTGCAGGCTTCTAAGAATTGGTTCAGATGGCGACCGAGGTGGAAGGTGACAAACTAACCGTGCAGCCGTATTTTGAACCACCTGAAGTTTAGCAAACAATCCTTCATTCATAGAAGCCATTAATGCCTTCCCATATTCGGGGCGACTAATTATCAAAGCTTGGACTAGGGATTTTCTTGATTCGAGGGGTAGTCACGCAAATAGTTTTCTGAGTGGGCGCATTATTTCAAAGCATGTGCCAGTGATGGCATTAACATGTTTTTTCATGGAAAGATCCTCATCCACCATGATGCACAGGTTTCTGGCCACAACCTTAGGAGTTGGGACTACACCTAGGCTATTCGGCCATCAGTCATCAGACCAAACCAATAGGGCTTTACCAAACAGAACGATCTCTGTCTTGCTTATATTAAGCTGCAGACAGTTTCGCTGCATCCATGTTGCAAAATCATTCATACAGTCTTGGAACGTTACCTTACCATGGTAGATTCTGGATTAGGTCCCATAGGGATGACAAGCTGAGTTTCATCTGCATAACAGATGACTTCAAATCCATAGGATTTTATCACTTGTGCCAGTGCTGCCTCATAAATGTTGAAAAGAGTGGGACTTAATACTGATCCCTGTGGCACTCCCTGATCCAAGACAAAGGACTCTAACTGCAACGCACTGGTGCAGTCACTTAGAAAATTCTTCAACCATTCCAAGGCTTTCCCGCCAACACCAGTCTCTCTCAGTCTTTTAATTAAGACTGCATGAGAGATGGTGCTGAATGCTGCCGACAGATCAAGAAGGACCAACATGGATCTCACGTTTGCGACCCAGATCAAGAAGTTAGCTGGGAACTGTTTCGGGCTACTTAAAAGCCTTCGGAAATTCCTTCCATTGCTCCCTAGGGCCACTAAGGAAACGGTTACTCGAGCCCTGATTTTATCCCGGTTGGACTACGCCAATGCTTTGTATGCTGGCATCCCGGGATACCTGCTTAACAAACTTCAGGTTGTTCAGAATGCGGCAGCCAGGCTTCTTCTTAACGTCCCCATGAGAAGTAGCGTGCGACAACATCTGCGTGCCCTTCACTGGCTGCCCGTAGTCGAAAGGATTAAATTAAGTCCTTAGTTATAGCACACCATGCACTTCACGCCTCTGGCCCGATCTACCTACGAAAGCGCTTCTCTTTCTATACTCCTGTGAGACATTTACGCTCTTCCACTCAACTTCTGGCGCATGTTCCGTGTTTTCGGCTGCAAAGGATGGGTGGCAGCTCCCTTACTTTGAAAGCCGCTTTAGCCTGGAACTTGTTACTGGTCACTCTTCGGTGCATTCAGGATCCCATTCTGTTTAAAAAAAATTGAAAACATTTCTCTTCGCTTAATCTGATCCCCACTCTCTCTGAGGCTCGCGCCGGGACACTCTTCGGAGTATCCGTGCACGTTACAAATATAAATAACATAACATAACATAACATGAGTATCCATCATCTAAAGAAAGTCTTATATTGTCTAGGACCTCCACCAGTGCCATCTCCATGCTATATGGTGAACATAATTCTGACTGGGAAGGATCAAGCAGATTATCGTTTTCCCAAAAAACTGTCAGTTGTGAATTCACCAAGGATTAAGGATTCCATGACTTTCCCCAAAAAGGAAGCAAGGAAATAGATCTAAAGTTTCCTAACTCATTAAAATTTGCTGTAGGCTTTTTTTTAATGTGGTTAATCCTAGCAGATTTACGCTTTGTTGGGATAGCTCCCAGGTTCAGAGAGAGATTGGCTAACTCAGTGAGGCATGGCATAAGAGCTGGGGCCAAAATAGCAATAATGTAAGGTGGGGCAAAATGTTCAGGAGTTCCAGACTTAATTTGATTTATAAGGGAGTTCACTTGATCTGGTATCGCCCTATTAAACTCCTCCAACAGCACCGGACAGCCAGTTTCCTTTGAAACATACTCTGGTTTTTCATTTTATTTCATGTGTAATTCCTTTTTCAAAAGAGTTATAGATTTTAGTAATTTTTCATTAAAAAAACCAGCAAGATCTTCTTCTACAGCTTGAGAAGCTGGAATAGATTATTTACAGGATAAAGGATTGGTAATTCTTCAAGATCTTGTACAATTCTTTAGATGAGTTGACAACATTGTCTATTCAATCTACAGAGTGGGCTTTCTTGGCCATTTTAATGTTATTGAAATAAAGTCTGTAAGCCTTTTTATAAATAACTCTGTCTTCAGATTTTTGAAGACCTCCATTTCCGTTCTAACTTCCTACAGGCTGACTTTTCATTCTTCATGGAATCTGTGTACCACAGGGCCAACATGCTCCTTTGCTTAGGCTTAATGATTTTTATGGGCATCACCTTATCTAGTATAGGAATTATGGCATTCTCTATAGTTGCCAGGGCTGTATCCAAATTAGAGTGGTTCATTAGTATTGGAGGTGAAAAATGAGAGGAAAAGGAGGCAAGGGTAAGATTCCTCCACGGCCTGTTCAGCATATCGGCAGTAGTCCTACCAACGGTGGGCTGTACCTCTTGAAAGCAAAATTTTCTTGAGTAATGGTCTGACCAGGTAATTAGAGCAGAAGGACCACCCAATAGATTAAGTAAGTTTGTGGAAAATAGGTCTAAAGTGTGTCCTGCTATATGGGTAGGTCCCTACCTTTTGGTGCAAACCTAAGGATTCTAAATCCATAAGTAAGCGGGTGGTGTCAGGGTCTGTTTTAAGTTCGGCTTGATGGTTAAAATTCCCCACAAGTAAAAAGTTGTCAGCTGCAAGAATGTGAGGGGCTAGGCATTCTATCAGTTTGTTGCTAAATTCTCTTTTTGTCCCAGGCGGCCTATATAAAAGGGCCCCCTCTCCAGGTTTCCCTCCCAGAATAAACATTTCAGCCCATTCTGTTATGAGTGATTCCAATAGAATAATTTTTATCAGATTACGAAAAGAAATTGCGACACCCCCTACCTTTTTTTCTCTGTCCAGTATGATTAATTTATAGTCTGTGGGGAAAGCCAGTGAAATGTCAGGGAAAGCTGCTGAGTGCAGGCAAGTTTCAGTGAAAAAACATACATCTGGCTTTTCCGAATCCAGCAAGTCCCATACCTCTAAGATATGTTTGGGGATGGAGCAGGCATTACAATATAAGTCCTGCAATTCAGTCGAATGACTCGCATCATTATTTGTTGGAATTTTAAAATTTGTTTGGTGAAAATTCTGGGGAATATCTAAAATTTCAATTTTTACAGGAGTAGGGACCTTCAAGTTCTGCTGAAAAGGCATATGGGCAGCCTAAGCTCTGGGTGCTCATGGCAGAGGTATGTGCACTGATGTTTCTTAACTCTATACTCGAGTAAGAGAAATGCTGCACTGTTTTACATTTAATACCTTAATGTATTGCCTTTAATACCTTACATGGAGGGGAAAATGTGCAGGGATTCTGGCAGCTGGCAGCTGTCGGGCGCAGACGGGCTTGCCTTTGGTGCACTGGCGGTGCGCCGCTGCGCGCATCCCCTCCTGTGAAGGACCTAAATAGCCACTGGAAATGAAATGGAGGGAAAGGAAAGAAAGGGGTTAGACCGCTAACTGACAAGTAGAAGCGATTAAAGTGGTCTAGACAGTCCTCCAGCAAATTATATGGAAACTGAAAGCAAGTCCCTCCACACAATTCCCACATGCTGCAGTAGAACAGGTAGTGCTCCAAGCACTCAGTAAGTAAAGTGACTAGTGCTTTAAAAAACAATAGTAGTGCAATCAAATCGGAAATAGTACAGTTTTAACAGGATAAAAATGCTTAACATTTAAAATAGAACTGCACTGCTGTTTAATAATCTGTGAGTCTGCTGCGCGTCCGCGCCCGTAAAGGACCTAACTAGCCCCCAGAAATTAAATCGAGGGAAAGGGGAGAAAGGATGCTAGACCGCTAACTGGCAAGTAGAAGTGACAGAAGCGGTCTAGACATTCCTCCAACAAATTATATAGAAACTGAAAGCAAACCCCTCCGTACAAACAGCACATGCCACTACGGAACGGGGACCTCTACAAGCACTCAGTAAGTAAAGTGACTAGAGCATTAAAAACAATAGTAGTGCAATCAAATCGGAAATAGTACACTTTTAACAGGATAAAAATACATAACATTTGAAAATAGATCCTCACTGCTTTTAAATAACCTGTGAGTTCGTAATGCAACGCAGCGATTTGCGCTGCGTTGCGTTACTCCAGATTTATGTAGCCACTCAGGGCCATGCAAAGTGGCCTTGCACGGCTTCATAAATTTCATTTTTGAGTTGCGTCGCTCTTGCACCACATTGCGTGGTGCAAGAGCAATGCAACTGAGCTCATAAATATGGCCCTTTGAGTTCCTGTTGGTTATGAGTTCCTTTGGGGAAAATGCATGTCCACTACTTCAGGCCAAGGGTTCAGAGACTATGGCTTGCCTTTTGGGGGCTAGAACTCAATTTCCCACAATGCACCTGTACAGTCCAGGAAACATCCAGCTGCAACTGGTCAGTTGGGTGATCCTATCTTTGGCTTGGCAGGTGACTTTTTCCAGTTCTGTTTTATCTGTTGTATTTATTGTAACCATTATTTTGAAACTTTGAATGGTATTGCTAGTTAGCTCCAATGCAAAGATAGACTTTATAAAATTTAATAAAGTCTTCCCTATGTTAGCCTATGGGGCTAGCAACACTACGATAGGGAAAACAACTTTTCTCTACCAGGGCATATAAAACATATTTTATTTTGCCCCTGCTTTTATAACAATGCACCCGTCCCTTGGGACTCCTAGGGCATACCTTAAGAATGATTTATAAGTAATAAAAAGGTACTTTTAATTCCAAAGTCAAATGTGGGACATAGTTTTATTTTAAAACCTGCCTGCATGGCAGTCCTGGCTTTAAAATGGCACTAGACACTACAGTAGTGCACACTTAAGTGCATTACGTTCACTGAGGTCTCTAAACCCAAATGCCCTATCATATACTAGGAGATTACAGGTTTGTTGTTTTTGCCAGTTAGCATTACAGCAATTACCATATACCTTTAGAGGACAGAGCACTGGCCCTGGCCTTGGTTAGCAGAGCCCAGGGCACTTTCAGAGTCAGTAACCTCCAGCATCAGTCAAAAAATAGGGGCTATCAGGGCAAAAAGAATGACTTTCCTACAATATTGCATCATAGTTCATCCACCATAAAGAATACAAATACCTTTTGGACATTTCCGGACTGAGTAGTTATCTCACTGACAAAGGTCACCAGTACATTGATGGACTCTTACAAAAACGTATGTGGCTAAGGTCTGTATATGTGCATAGACTGTGGCCATACAACTGTATACACTATCACGTCTCATAATTTATTATTGAAGACACTGTTTCTCAGAACAAAACTTCCAGAATGGACGTTGTTTCACACAAACTTCACACCCTTATGGTTGCATTTATGTTTGCTTCTCAATATCAATGGTGCTATAGGCTTGATAAATTTTCTTAACAACCACTACTCATTAATTTCATCGAGACCCTTGAATGTACATATATATATACACTGAATAAAACAACGGATAATGTAATGTTATAGTTAGGTGAATATGACAGTGACAGTGACAACATTAACTTTTTGAACTAAAAAAATAGAAATTAACAAGTTATAGTTAGCAGAGCTAACTATAACTTGTGTCCCCACCATGCACTGCTTATGACCTCACATATTACATCACTCCTCACATATTCTATGACATCATTTATGACATCACTGATGACAACTGAAATGACATCATAGATGACATCAATGATGATCGTGTGCCCCCCTCTCGTAACAAATTACTTCAGGCCGTGGGGGATGGGGTCCCTGGGGTCGAGAATGGCCTGGGAAGCCAGCCCCCCCTTTTGGAATGCAGCTCCAGGGTCGGTCCCTGAAGGCATATAATGGCTCGGGCCCCTCTCCCCTTAAATAAACAGTACAGCCCTGGGGTTGGTCTCCCCAGGGCCTATAATTGAAGAATGTAGCCCAGGATGCCATTCTTTTTTTTATTGCAGCAAAAATAGCAAATTTTTATTTAGTTTTTAGCCCCAGGGGGTGCCTCATGGGACCTAGGGGGACAGGGTATCCCTACCCTGCCCCCTTATATAACTTTCTGTTTAACCTCAGGACAGGGGACTAAGTCTCTGAGTCCTGTAAAGGCTGCCAGCAAACAACATTTTTCTTATGTTCCTGGCAGCCAGTCAGAGCTCTAATGGGAGTCTGACTCCCATGGGAAATAATTCTCCCATGGCCAACCAGAATGCTCTATTTTTAATTGGTGCGCCCTGAAGAGTTTCCTGAGCTTTCCGCGGACCCAATTGCCCATATTTTTTAAACTTAATTTCTAAAAAACTACTGAATGGATTTACACCAAATCACAAAAAGCAAATCTGCGAACTAAGATATTTCTGGGGGAACATTCCTTTCTGTACCAACAAAGCTTCATAAACAAATTGCTTGGATAATTCAGCATTTACACTATCAGTCCTTTGGAATGATAAATTATGCAATTTGTTATGATTTCCAATGCAATTTAACGAGTGAGGTCAGTTCTGTGATGTACCCAGGGACTGGAAATTAAATGTGACTAGTGACCCTGCATCCACTTAAGTAGCCCTTCAAACATACTTCAGGACTGCCATTGTAGAGCCTGTGTGTGCAGTTGTAGGCTGCCATGTCGACCTGGCAAGATAACCCCTTTTGCCAGGCCCAAACCTTCCTTTTTAATAAATATAAGCCACCCCTAAGGCAGGGGGTAATGTATTTAAAATGCTGGACATGCACCATTAGTTTTACATGCCTTGGTAGTGAGAAACTCTTAAATTCATTTTTCACTACTGGAAGGCCTACCTCTAGCATAGGATAAAACTGGAGTTGCCGTATTACATTTTATAAGAGTAATTTCCGAATAGAAAGAGATAACTAGCTCATGTTTGTTATCTCTGAAATCCTAATTTGAAATCCTTACTTATGGTAAAGTCGGATTTCAAATTACAATTTTGTAAATGCCGGTTTTAGAAAGTTGCAAAAACAACAGTTGATGGACAGAATGCAGAACAATGTCATACATTCACCCCAGTACAGAGATCTGGGCCTAAATCCATCGTTTTTTGCCCACCATGCCATTCCAGTTTGAACCCAGCCATATGCAAATCAGTCTTGACCCTGTGCCTCATGGGAACAGTCCAGCCCGAACTGCCAAGCCAGGTCCTTCCTGGACTGGAAACAAGCATCCTAGGACCGGTTTTGGGGTTTCACCCCTCTTCAGCCAGGATAGCTTGATTCCAGTGGCATGGAGAGCACGGGACCCACGTCTGGGCATACACGTTCCACTCGTTGGCATTTTCTTGCCTGCAGCCCACCTCTGGTCATGTGACTGGGTGTAGTTGGCAGTTGGCCTTTGTGTACTCCTCCTAGACAGCAACACTCAATGGGAGCTTGGGTGTGACTAGATGGGCCAACACTGACAGGATGGAACCTACACCTGAATAGGCTGTGTCTTCTCTCCACACAAAGGGCTGCATATGCCCTGTAGTTAGTCTGAAGCCATGGCAGGTAAGGCATGACATCTGTGTGCTTCAACGGCATGTCTCCAGAAGCTTCTCCCCACTTCAAAGGCACAACTGTGTATAAAAGAAGGACCTCGGACATCACCACTTTAGTACACTGCTGGACCAGTGGATACTCTGCCAGGACTGCTGTGCTGCTGAAAGGACAGCTACTTTGCTGAACTGCTGTTCTGAAGAACTGCTGCCTTGCAGTGCTGACCTGCTGCCCTCTTTCCCAGGCTAGAAGGACTGGACCTGCATACCTTGTACCCAGACCCCAGAGTGACTTCAAGGGCTAGTTGGCTGACAGGAACATAACAGGCTTCCAACAACCTTCCATCTGCACCTGGCCTCTGCCATCTGTGAGTCTACCCTTCCAAGTGGTGCCACCCCAGTCCTAGACCCTTGCATGTGGGCTTAAAGTGCTATGCCAGCGTTTTTGAATCCAGCAGCACTGATTAATCTCCTCTGCTTTGTGGCGCAACCCAGAGTAGAACCAACGCATCTTCACTGCTGCGTGTATTAGCACCCTCGCAAAGACTCGCATCACTGCCGCGGTCTGAATCGCCTTCAGAACCACCACTGCGCAATGCATCATCGGTGAAGGCCCTCTCATCTCCCATTGACAGCAGCCTTGACAACGGACTCCACATCACAGCCTCACAGCTCTTCTGAACCAATGCATTGCCCAAACTGCATGCCATATCCTCACTGCCAGACTTTGCATAGCGAGCCCCGTCAGTGGGATATTCGATGTTGACGCAACAGGACCTCGCACCGCAGCCTCGCCATACCTCGGAACTGGCGGATGGCTTCAGCTGCGCAAAGCATCTTCGACACAGATCCACACAACACTTCACAACCCATATTTGAAGGTACTTTGGGGGCTATTAGCATGGCGGGCGGATCGCCACCGCCCGACCGGCGGTGGCGATCCGCCCGCCAAAACACCCCGCCGGACGGCCTTTTACCCCCCGCCACATTAGCATGGCGGGGTGATACCGCGGCGGACGGAAAGACCATCCGCCGCTCTTCCGCCGGTAGGCAATCGTCCCGATTGCCTACCGGGCGGAAAAGGCCCATAATATGGTGGCGGTGCCTTGCAGGCACCGCCATCCATATTAGCATGTGGCATTTTCAATGCCTTTCCATGGCGGAGACTCCGCCATGGAAAGGCATGCGGAGTTCACTTTGGGGGCCCGTTGCGGGCCCCCGGGGGGGTGGGGGGATGGGGGCTGCACTTGGGGGGTACCCATGGTACCCCCCTACATTGGCATGGACAAGGTGGCAGGCACAGGCTTACAGCACCGCCCGCCACAATGTTGAATATGCGGAATGCGACCGCCAGGGTGGCGGTCGCATCCTAATGGGCCCAGCGGGACCGCCGCACCTCTGGCGGTCGGCCCCGTTTACCGGTACCGTGGCGGGCGTCCGCCCGCCATCGTAATGATGCCCTTTATTCAGTGTGCCTAAATGGGTCCCTGTATCCGGCATGTGCTCCATCGTGGTCAGCCTGAACTTGTGACTTTGTCCAGGTATCCACAGTTGGAACTTTGTGCTTTTTGGTGCTATCTTGACCTAAAACTTTAAACTTGAATATCTCCGGTTTTACTAATTGGATTTTTATCGTTTTATTCTTGTTTTATTCATTAAAGAAAGCTCTATTTTTCTAAATTGGTGCTTGGTCCTTTTTGTGGTGTTTTCCCTGGTTTCCTGTTTGAAGTGTTGCACAAATACTTTACACATTGCTTCTAAGTTAAACCTGACTGCTCTGTACCAAGCTACCAGAGGGTTGAGCACAGGTTAATTTTGGGTTTGCTTGTGCTTTACCCTGATTAGGTTTGTGGTTGCTGATGACCAGGGCTCATATCCCAGTCAACCTGCAACTCAATTTCTAACAAGGTTGCACTCGCATACGACTTCCTCCTTCAGTGTCATCGATTTCTTGTCTAGATTATTTGGATGTACTGGTTGGGTGTCATGATTTTTTTTTTATTTGAGTGGAGCTGGAAGCATGTCGGTTTGTTTGCTTCGTGGCTCCAGCTGCCTATATTATTTGTGTCACCCATGATCTTATGAAGTGTTGTTTCCGGGTGCAGAAGACACCGATTACATGTCAGACGAGAAACAATCCATAGGAAGGTTGTACAGCTAATGTTTTAATTATTCATCCGATATGTGGCGCGATCAGCGGGTTTAATGTGGCCAGCGACTGGATGACTTTTAACCAGTCTGTCCAGTCGGTTCATGACACTTGTTTTGTTTGTGTGTTTGGTGAGGCCCTATGTTTATTCTCCCACCTTACAGGTGTGTCTTCGGTTTTATTTTCCATTTAACCTTATCTTTATTCTCCTTCCTTGAAAGTGTGTCTGCGGCTTCTCATATTTTTCTGTGTATGTGCGTGTGTTTTTGGGTGGCAATAAGGGTATTTTCTCAATTTGTGTTATCTCAGCCATCAATGCTCCCCAATGTGTCTTTTTTAACAACTGCCAGATTGTTTGGTTACACTGATTGTCATCTGTGCGTGCCAAGTTCGATGACGACTGGTATAATGTACTTGTCTGTACCAATTCGGATCTTTTCAATTGCATAGTAGAAAATAACTCTGTAGAAAAACGCGGTGTTTGATTGGTGGGACTGCCCACTGATTTCCCATTGCACTTTTCTTCCGAGTTGAAGTTCATTTGCTGTCACTGCAATGTACTGATGATTGATGATTAAGTTGTGCTGGTCCATGATGTATTCGCTGGGCTGTGCTCGGGGGGTGTTTCCCATCCAGACTTGCTGGAGTTTAAATTGTTAATGGTATCTTTTAATACTTTTGAACATGCATTGTTGCTAGATTTATGTAGCCATAGTTTTTGACTAGTGTTTTGTTGAAGCGTCGATCTTTTACCAACTGCATCTTCACAACAGAGATGATTGTGCAGCTGGATCAATGGGCAATCGGTGTCTCTTTTTTTTCTAATTTACTTTCCAGCGCTAAATAACGTAAAAGTAATGCGAAGCAGCGCATAGGGCTGCTTCGCATTACTTTGCGCCATGGGGGCGTGCCAAGGGCGGTGCATGGGCATTCTCATGCAACCACCCAAGGTTTCTCACGCTAAACCCAATTTACTAATCACAGTAGATTGGGTATAGCGTGAGAAAACTGCGCCCTTTTAAACTAGGCCCTTTTCCGACTCTGCATGCATGCTGCACTGTGCAGCATGCATATGATCCAGCGCGATATTAGCAAACAGCATCCATACACTAGAAACTCACTTGGGCCCATACATTCATACTACGCTAATACTTACGCTGGGGTTGTCAGTTGTTACTCTTTATCAAAATCCCTGCTACCAATTACCTTCCGATTGAAGAGTAATGACTTACCAATGAATCCTTTGCTAATTGGGAAGTTTAAAATGAGTGACATTCATTATAGTACATAATCCTGAAATAACCACTGAGTCAGGAAGTTTTAAAATGTTTATCTAAAGATTTAGCAGAGTAAAATACAGAGCCACATGGTACTTAATCGCACATCAAGGATGAAGCATAGAATAATAATTTTTGATTAATGACGGTCCCTCAGAAAGGAGAAGATAGAGACAGCAGCGCAACTAAAGGTTGCATTTATATTTACCTAAGTGCGAGAACCAAACCCCTTGGCCAAGGAGTTGGAAAGGATTAGGACCCTCGGAAGGATGAAGAGCAAAGACCTCCTCTAGGATCAGGACAGGACTGGTGACCTCTCTACAATGACGCCTGCGTCGTTCCCCTCTCTGATACTCTGCTTCTCCTTGATTCTCCCGTGCCTTCCTTCTAATGGACTCCGCCGCCCCCTCCTCAGGACCTCTCTGGACAGCGGTTCAGTCTGCAATCGATCAGCTTGGGAGTCTGGAGCTAGAAGCTAACTAATTAGCTAATTCTATATCTATTATACCCTTCTACGCCCATGTACCTCCACTTAATGTTGCTAAAATATTGGACCACTACTTCTGATTGGACAGGGACAGGGGGGTTGATCCTCACACCATATTGATTTGGTTCGAATTCTGAAGCCCATTGTCTTTAAACTACCGCCCATCCAATTTAATACATTTGCTTTATTTCCCACCCGTCTCACGACAAATGTTATATATTCTTCATATACAAAGTTTCAATTTTCAACAGGAAAGGCAAGAGCACAGCAGCTTCGGCCATCAGGTCATGGCCTTGGACGACATCCAGGTTGACTTCATCCTTATTCTTTGGCAGCCAAGTAGGGCACATGCGCAGAATCATTGTCTCTCGAGTTTCAGATCACCAACCCCAGGCCCAAGTTTACGAACTAATAAAAAAGAAGGAAATATTAAAATCACAAATAAAATGTTTCACTGTATACCCACTCTTTCTATTCTATCCCCATTTACTTATAAATCTATCCCGCATTAGTAGCGTTAAGAAAACGACAATTTAATAATAAGACAAGAGCAAGCTGAAGCATGTGAAAACATCAAGCAGCCATTTTAATACACACTGCGCAGAAGCAGAAATTTCCCACCAAGCAAAGAAAGACGTCACAACACGTGATATGGTTGAGACATGCGCAGTGAAGTTCCCGCGCTTTAGCGGCCATTTTAGAAAAAGACAAGCATTACTTGTTAGTTAGAACACATAAGCAAGCTTCCGTGCTATTCATGTAGTGTATGCAAAGTTAATATACACAATACAAAATTAATAAATTAAATACTGTGAGGAGATTGTATTCGAGCAAGTCTCATTTGTGAGTCCTTGCTCCATCAATCCCCTCTCTGTTGGTGTTTAAGAGCCATCAAAATACTGCCCTCAATCAGATGCCAACTTCTAGCAAATAGTTTCATTCTCATTTTTACACTTTCTATTTTTACCATCCCCTTTCAATTTCTTGTATAATTCACTTCTCCGCTCTTCAAGTTCTATTTCGTCAATCTTTCTCTTCTTCCCTTTTCCTGTCACATTATATGTTCCATTCTTTCTACAACATTTGCACCATATTATTATTGTCAGTACTATTATTGCTAACCCTGCTAGGGGTACTAATATTTGACCTATAAGTCCTTTTCCTACATTAGCAAACCAGGTACCAATTGACGAGATACTATTTGTCAATCTTTCCCATACACTATCAACTTCCAGTGGTTTTAGTTCTTTCTCAAGTTTCGTTATATTCTGTATATATGTTCCGATCTCTGCACTTTTATCAGGTATATAAGTGCAACAATGTTTCGTCTTCAACAATTTACAGACTCCGCCCTCTTTCGCCAATATAATATCAAGAGCAAGTCGATTTTGCATAACCATAGATCTAATCGCAACCATCTCCGCATTAATCATTAGAAATCCACCAGCAGTATCCGTTGATAAACGATCAACCACTGTAGACAATTTACATATTTTCCTTGAGTTCAGAATTATTCCCACTGAAGGTATCAATGCACCAAATATATCACCTACAATTTCAGAAAAACTAGCTCTTTTACTACGTGTTAATTCGCCATTATTTTCATTGCTCCCAGTGTTTCTTTTTACGTGGTATATTTTTGGAAATACTATTCCAAAATAACAACTTCCATACCACCGTGCAGGAAGCCTAAAGTAAGCCTTATTCCCGCACACATAATAGATTCCAGGAAAAACTGAATCTGTTCCTCCTTTTATTCCCCAACCTCCAAGAATTAAGAAATTGTGTTCACATTCACTGGTACCGATGAAAACATTGTTATAATCAGTCTTTAATCTATGTAGACAAATTTTCCCTGTCTTTACAAAATCCAGAGCCATAGCAGCTTGAGCCTTGCCAGGTGTGTAACTCCCTTCTTTCTCAGCCCAAGGTGGCAAATGAGCCTTATGCTCAGAAGCTTTCTTTTAGAAATCTTGTCTTCTATCTTCTACTAAGTTCAAAAATATCTTTTCTTCTTCATGTAAAGAACATGTTAGATTATGTCTATGTGCATGTGTTATGTCTATTGATTTCATGGTTAAGAAAAATTCTCCCATAAACTGTGCGTCTTGACTACTAAGCACTGGGTTCATACTCTTTCGAATCGGAACCTCAGAAAATATCACATCTATGTTTGAATAATAATATTGAAGTCTCCCTGTTCTATAAAATAAACTAGATAAAACACTACATGATATGCCATATGTTAATGGTAGGTGGTGATATGTTAACCCTTCTGCTACTGATTCAGGCAACTTCATACAGACATAACAATTACTAACTTCCATGGTGTCTACATATTGAAACAATAACTTTGTGAAAACATTTAGACTAGTGTCGTTATCAGTATTTCATGATGAAATTCTGATTCATTTTCTGCCATTAGTTCTACTCTATTACCCTTCAAGTGTGCTGTCCTTCCCTTAGTTTCGTTATTAATCTTTTTATCCATTATCATAAGGTAAGGAACTGCTACGATCAGGACTAACCATACTATAAGCACCATTAGTAGACTACATATGCATATTGCACAGCATCTTTTACAACATCTCTGTTTTGGTCTCCCAGCAACTCTATCATCAGGCATTTCGACAAGGAAGATTGCTCTTCTTATCTGTTTTCGCTTTTCTTTATATTATTATTTCTCTTAGTCAAGGTGGTCTCGTTTCTTTCTCATATGTCAGTTCTGTACTTGTTCCTTCGTCACCACTTTCACTTGACTCTGAGCTTTCGTAATCTTCAAGAATGGTGTAAGTCCAATCAGGACCCTTGAATTTGTTATTCACAAGTTTCAGTCTTTTACTTCTTCTTTTCTCAGTTTTGTTTTCTCGTTCGGTTTGGCTTGGCTTGTTACTTCATTTACTTGATCTGGATCTTCACTTCTGGTTGTTATGTGGTATTTTACTCTTATAATGACACTAGGCCAATGATCACCTTTTCTTGTTTTCTTTGTTTGCACTGTTTCTTTATTTTTGTCTTCAGCAATCTCTTTATTTTCACTGTTTGACACCTTTTCGTTTTCTGCAATTACTGTTTTTCTTACTTGTTCTTTTCCAGGTCTTATTGGTTTTTCTGCTGCAGCTCCTCTGTTAGTTTCCAATAACTGACCTTGTTCTTTGTTTATTTCTTCATGTTCATGTTTTTCGAGATCTTTTTCTTCTGTGTATTTTTCTGGATCTAACTGGTTCTGATCAGGGCTTATTGCACTTTGTACTTCTGCAGCCTGACCGGGTTCTTCTAAACCTGTCTGTCCCTGCTCAAAATTTGTTGATTCTTCATTAATTTGAGCCCAGTTCCTTCTCCCTATCTGGTCCTGCTCATGTTCTTTTATCGTATCTTCTTCTTTTCCCTGAGCTGCTTCTTCTTCACCTATCTGATCTTCTTTAATTTCTTCCAATTTTGCTTGACTTCTTGTTCTGTGGTACACTTCAGGAATTTCTACCACTGGTATCCAATCCTGACTTGTGCTCGTTATTCTTCTGCAGCTTCTCTTGAATCTCGAGCCTGAGATTCTTCAGCTGGGCAACCTTCCGCTTCCTCAGTGTAGTATTTATTTATTTGTTGATTATTTAAAATCATTACAAACAGCAAAGAACACATATAAAATAAACTTAAAATAGGATTATGACAATCAAATAAAAGACAAAAAATTCATGATCCCTTCATAAATATTTTGTAACTATAGTGTACATTTATATTCAAGCAAGATCTACAAATAATCATCAACATAAGTTATTTAGCAGCGAATGATCGGCAATCAAGAAATAAAGTGATTTGTGCTAGCTGCCATTGTTTACAATATACCAGACTTTAAAACTATGTGAGTTTACAAAAGATAAAAACAGCCATAATAAAATTGCATTTGGAGCAACGTTAGCAATAAAGTGCAGTTGTGCTGGAAAACTTTTAGCAACAAATAATAAAATATCTTATGCTAGCAGCTAAAATTATCAATATGCCATGCATAACTCTAGAAGGAAACTTTAGTAAAATTGCAATTGAAACAACATTGACAATAAAAATGCATTTAAAAATGGTTTAAAATAAACAGTACTTAACCCTAAAAACGTAATGTAGCATTGTAAATAATTTTCGTGTCATAAAAGTTATCACATTCAGTTAACAGTATTACGAAGTTTCCTTTCAGCTATAATAGTAAACTTAACAAATCGGGAGATAAGGTAAGCGTTAACACCGCTAAGGCAAAAGATGATGGCATTTCTACAAGATCTTACCCCCAATTCATTAAAAATAGGCTTTAAGATGGTTTTCCGCTCTACTAACAATTGGGGGCATAAAGTTACTATATGCACTAAAGTTTCCTCGCTGGACCCACATAACCTACACAAATTGGAAGGCCATTTATTTTCCCATTTTGGGATTCCATCTTTAGTCGGATATCTTCCGAACCGTAGTAACATAAATTTATTCTTAATTAAGGGATTTAAATAAAACGACAGATATGGTTGGGGAGCCAATTTACCAAAGGAGTTTACAATTGACCATAAATGATTTTTTCCCCTAAGTTCATCTTTATCTATTAAAGTCGACAAAAAATGGCTGATTGATTGATTAATTTTTTATAGACAATTTTACTGCTAATTTCATCTTCTAAATTTGTGCCCTTAGCCTCGAGGTTATTAAAATGCTGCCTAAACGACATATTATCATCAAATGTGACTCCTAGATATTTATACGATTTTACACATTCGACGACCAAACCATTGATATTCCATTCTTTCAATCCTAATTTCGTTTTCCCTACAGTCATTATTTTTGTCTTTTTAATATTTATTTTAAGTCCATTTTGGGTAACATATTGATTAAAAGAATCTATTAGTCTTTTTAATCCTATGACAGATTGACTTAATAAAATAGTATCATCGGCATATTGTAGGTATTTAATCTCCTTGCCTAAAATTGCGGGAGAATGGGCATTAATATGTTTAAGATGAGTTGGGAGGTCAGACATAAAAAGATTAAAAAGACAAGGAGCCAGGACACAACCTTGTTTCAGTCCAGTATTATTCTCAAGACGACGAGTTGTATGTCTTCCATCGCCGACTTTGATCTGTACCCATGTATTAGAGTATAACAATGTAATCATATTTAATAAGGTGTTAGATATGCCCCAATCGGTCAACTTCGCCCATAACAAATTTCGCGGTACAGAATCAAAGGCAGCTTTTAAATCAATGAAACAAATATACAACTTTTGTTTCCTGTATTTGGCCCATTCACCTAGTAACGTCAGTAAAATCAAATTCGTATTGGTCGATTCCCTCTTCTAAAACCAGTTTGTATATTTGGAATCAAATCCTTCCTCAAGGCCCATGCTTCCAGTTCTTCCAAGAGGCAACTGGCAAATATTTTGGCCTCTACATCCGTTAAAGAGATTAAACGGTAATTAGCAGTGTTATCTTGGGGACCGCTTTTATATATCGGTTGGATGATACTTCCCTGCCATGACTCAGGAATAGAACCAGATTTAAGCACATCATTGAATAAGGATGTTAAAACCTCAGGCCAATACTTTAAATTTGTTTTAAAAACTATATTAGGGATTCCGTTTGGGCCGGGGCTCCATTTGATCTGATATTTTTATTGCTTTTTTACTTTCTCTACCGACCATGGCTCATTATCGAATAGACTCAATGTATCGTGAGCATTTGAGCCTGACCCACCGACTTTTATCTTTCCTTGAGACTCGTAATGGGCAAAATCAAATTTATTAGGGTCAGACTGGGTAGAATGGAGATTATTAAAAAAGTTGCCCAGCTCGATTCTTCAATGTTGGCACTATTACCTCTATAATTACCGAGTTCAAGATTATTAATGATACCCCAGAATGACCTCGAGTCTTTAGATTTACAAGAAAAATGTAATTTAGCCCAAATTCCTGAATAGTACGCTCGTTTAGCCTTCCATATCTCATTCTTATATCCCTTTTTCAATTGTTTAATTTGTTCAGACACTAAGAAATTAGGTGTTCCTTTCACTTTTCTATACAATGCTCTTATTGCTCTATTAGAACTTCTTTTAAGGTAAAGTAACCGGTTAGAGAACCACCCTGGTTTATTTGAAATCAAAGTTACACCTTTTGATTTTTAGGGTTTGGAAAACTGTCCACAAGAGCAGAACACAAACTGGGCCAGAGGGCAACCATGGATTTACCTTCGACTATTGCGTCTTGAGCATTTGAAATTAAACAAGAAAGAACTTTCAATATATCTTTTTCGGATCTCTCATTCCATATTAACCTCTTATGGTTAAATGGAGTAGGAGCAGTTTTAATTATTCTTGTTTCTGGTAAATGGTCTAAGTAAAAAGCGAAGGAAATACATTGTGGGTTGTGGTCGCTCTCTATCCTCGGTAGTACCTTATAACTTTGGAGCAAATATAATAGTTTCTCAGAAATTAGGGAGTAATCGATAATAGAAGGATTACATGTTTTGTTAAATGTTGGTGTATGGTCCTCATCTTGCAGTAACCTAAGATTACATTTTGTAAACTGAAAATGTATCCACTGGGACAAAATTTTCGAATGTGTATACGGCTTTTTACTTGTAAGGAGGTGCATATTAAAATCCCCGGAAATGATTATTAATGAGTCTGTATGATCATAGTACAGCACTTTTACTATTTCCCACAGGCTCGATAATTGTGTAGATTTATCCTTATGTTTTGAACCTATATAAATATTTAAAAAGATAATAGGTTGCTTGAGAATTAATTTAATACACTGTAGCCATGTTACCTGAAAGTCAATCTCAAAGTGTTTAGCATCCAAGTTCAAGGAAACATAAGTAGAAAGGCCACCACTGGCACGACCGACAGATGCCTTACGGCAAGCCACATTTGAATATTCAAAATACCCAATAAGGGGTTCACAAACCATGTTCCAAGTTTCCTGGAGCAATAATATATCGAAGTCTTTATGAAAACATATTACATCTGGATCTTCAAGAAGCGACCATTGGTGTTCCAAGAACAAATTTTGAAAAGTTTTTGAACTTTATTAAGAGAATTTGGGCATCAATCGTGCTTCACCACACTTCCCTTCGCCAAAGTTGACGGGAGCCAACTCCAGTCTTCAACCGGATTAGTTTTTTTCTTTAATTCTTCACATATTCGAATACCCGGTTGACAGCTCCTAACCTTAATACCAAATGATAGATTCAACTTTGTCGATGGTCCTGAGGCACCTTTCAAAACTCTAACGTGAGACCCCAATCCAGAGGTTTGCCCATTGATCTTTAAGTCCTGTCTACATGATGATCCACTTGGAATCAACAAACACGGGTATTGGGGCCCAGAAATTCTCCAGACTTTGATGCCCCATTTCTCAAATTGGTTATCATTGGAGATTATTTTACTGATGATTTCATTGCTTTTCCAAGTTGTAACAGTTATTTCATTATAGGGAATATTGCAATCTTTTTTAAACTCCACCGATTCCAAATCATCTGATGTTACATTCTTCAAATCTACAATTGCATTCAATAATTTCAGAATATTTCCACGGTTTAGGATATCATGGGGGCCTCTTGTGATATACTGAGGACAAAAGACTAATTTCTTCAAATCTTGCAAGATATCTGTAGCCTCTATTTTTTCATTATTTATATGACTAATTGGGGTCCTCATATTGGCGATGGAAGCCAAGGCTGGAAATACCGATTCTCCTTGGCCGTGGATTTCTGATTTATTTTGGTCCGTGATAATTGGATGCTCTAAAGAGACCTCATTATGGTTCTGATGGCAGACGTTATTTATAATTTTCCGTATGAAGGTATTTTGTTCTCCACACTGATTAGCCAAATCTTTAGGTAACTGTTCACCACTTGAAACCCCTGACTTTGATGGAGCTGGAATTTTAGACCATATACCGTCGATGATCGCATCGGGGGCAGGGATGCCGATATCTTGACTATTCAGGTCAGCCATAGGTTTGATCTCAGATTTTTCCTCAGATCTAAGAATCGGAAATAATACCATCTTATCGGGTTCTTTAGGCTCATTGAGTTCTTTAAAAACAGCATCCTTTATGGCTTTTTTTTCCCTTTGATAGTTTGTTATGGGTTTCCCTTAGTCTTTTTCTTGCCCTTTTCGACAGGGTCTCCGAATTTGTAGTAGCACTTGATGTTTGGTCTACTTTAGATTGAATGGTATTCACCTCATCCAATATTGATTCTTCCCTACATTCAGATCTTTTAAGCGTATCTTGAGGTGACTTAGACATTTTCAAAATTATATTTTTATTTACGAGTTGATCATTATAACTGCAACTTTACTATTTGTGCTAATTGTGCTAATTGCACTTCTAAGTTGACTTTCACTCATTAAGTAGTTTTCATTTATAATTTGATTCCCTCTATTCACTTTATCTTTTGAGTTTACTGGCTTCTCTATATTAATCGATCCCGGTTGGTTTGAATAATTTGAATAATTTGTTGCCAAATGAAAATTGATTTTATCTTCACCGGGGATTATTTTACCTTGAACCGATCTACCCACCATCAATTTTACCTCTTGTACCATAGAGCTAACAATTGACGGTAGGTCTGAAATTTTGTCAATCAGTTGTGCACAGGTACAAGTTACTAACTGATTCTCATTATTTGATTGAACCTTGGTTATCAAATTAGTTAGTTGGAGCAATTCAGTGATTGGTGTTGACTGAGGATTTTCTTCTTCAGGGTCTGGTACTCTTTTGGTGTGGCTTACATGAATCCAATTAGGAAATCCTGCACTCTTCACTGCTGTATTGGTAGTCAGTATGACCTGACAAGGTTTTCCCCATCTAGGTGATAGACACGTGTCTCTGGTGTGATTCTTCACTACCACCCAATCACCAGGATTCAGATCATGTTCTCGTTCAGGCTGCCTCGAAACTGCGTCTTCTCTGACCTGATGAGAGACAGAACGCACTCGGTCAGCCAATCCTTTGCAATAATCCAGAACCATATCATCAGATATATTCAGCAGTTTGTTTATGGGAACATGTGCTTGTCTCATTGCTCTTCCCATCATTATCTCGTGTGGGCTCAATCCCGTATTTCTATCGGGAATGCTTCTGAGTCTCATTAAGACGAGTGGCAATGCATCTGGCCACTCTAATGATGTTGATGCACACATTTTTCCCAGTCTGGATTTTATAGTACCATTCAATTGTTCAACCACTCCAGAAGTCTCTGGACGATATGCACAGTGCAATTTTTGTTCAATTTGGAATGCTTCGCAGATTATTTGAATCACTTTGCTGTTAAAATATTTTCCTCTATCTGATTCCAAAGTTACTGGGAAACCAAACCTAGGAATGAGTTCTCGTAGTAACAGCTTTGCCACTGTAATGCTGTCACTCCTCCTGGTAGGGTAAGCCTCCACCCACTTTGAAAACAGACATACTATGACTAGTACATATTTCAACCCTCTGCATGGTGGTAACTGTATAAAGTCGAACTGTAGTCTTATAAATGGTCCTTCTGCTTTTCCAATTTTTCCAAACCCAATTATTGTTTTTCTTCCTGGATTATGCATTTGGCAAGTCAAACATCTCTGGCAAAGACTCTCTGCTACAGCCCTGAACTTGGGATTGTACCAGTTCTGTCTGAAAAGCCTAATCATTGCATCTCTCCCTATGTGTGTGTCTCCATGATACATCCTGGCCATTTGTGAGAGCAGACAGTCGGGCATGACTAGTCTGCCATCAGCACAAATCCACACTTCATCATCTCCTCTTTAGGAACAACCCACTTTTACCCATATTTTCTTCTCATTTTCATCCGCATCATCTTGCAATCTTCTAACTTCATTCCATGTTTCAGGTGGCATATACAGCATAAGTTGGCAGCTGATTCCCATTCTTTCCACCCTTTTATTGACTGACAATCTATTTCTGGCACAATGTTGAGCCACAAGATCTGCATATCGGTTGCCGATTACCACCCAGTCATCTCCTGACTGGTGTGCGGCACACTTCACCACAGCCAATTCTTTTGGTGATTGTATTGCTTCCAGCAATTCCCTTACAAACTGTCCATTTTTAATGGGGGATCCTGAAGAAGTCATGAAATCCCTCTGCATCCATAGTTGGCCAAAATCATGCACAACCCCGTAACCATATTGGCTATCTGTAAATATAGTTACTTTTTGATTCCTCCCAATTTTGCAAGCTTTTATCAAAGCAATCAATTCAGCAACTTGTGCAGATTTTACTCCTGGTAAATAGGATGCTTCGACTATTCCAGTTAATTCACATGCTGCATATGCTGCAGTCAGTTTACCATCTTCATGCCTCTGGCATGAACCATTAACAAACAGCTCCCTGTCTGGCTTCTTTAGGGGCATTTCCTGAATGTCAGGACGTGGTTTTGTGCATAACTCTGTGACTTGTAAACAATCATGTTCTTCTTCTTCTTCATCTTTAATTTCCTCATGATATGGGTCTGGTAGTAAGGTAGCGGGATTTACTATTGTGCACCTCACTATGTTCACATTTTCAGCACCCATTATTATTCTCTCATATTTAGTCAGCCGACTAGGAGTAAGATGCTGAGTTCGTGTTCTTGTCAACAGAATCACAACCGCATGTGGAACAAACACCTTTACTGGGTGTCCCATTACAATTGACTCACTTTGTTCAATACTTAAACAGGTAGTCGCCACTGCTTTTAAGCAGCCTGGCAACGCGGCTGCCACTGGATCCAATGTAGCAGAAAAATATGGTATAGGACGTCTGTCTAGACCATGTCTTTGAGTTAAGACTGAAAGTGCACAATTTTCTCTCTCATGACAGAACAATGCAAAGCTTTTCTTATAGTCGGGCATGCCTAGGGCCGGTGCTGAACACAGAGCATTTCTCAATTTTACAAAGGCTCCTACGCTCTCATCATCCCATTCAACTGGGTCCTTTGCCTTCTTTTTTGTCATTTGAATTAGGGGCTTTGCTAACAAGGAAAATCCTAGTATCCATTGTCGACAGTAACCTACTATTCCTAGGAACATTCTCACTTCTCTTTGGGTTACAGGCATTTGCATTTTCTTAATCAATTGTACTCTTTCCGAGGTTATTCTCCTTTTTCCCCTCTCAATTTGGTGTCCCAAATATTTAACTGCTGTTGTACAGAACTGCAATTTTTCTGGTGAGACTTTATGCCCTTCCTCAGTCAAATGATTTAATAGTGCTATGGAATCAACAACACAGTCCTCTCTGGTGTTCGATGCCACCAGTAAGTCGTCGATATACTGCACTAGGACTGAGCTTCCTGGCATCACTAGTTTCTCAAGGCACTTTTTCAATATCTGATTAAAGATGGAAGGACTTTCCGTGTACCCCTGAGGAACACGATTCCATACATAGACTTTGTTCTCAAATTTAAATGAAAATAGATACTGGCTGTCTGGGTGCAATGGTATTGAAAAGAACGCTTGGCATAAATCAATCACTGTGAACCATCCTGCACTCCAAGGGATCTGGTATAGAATTACTGCAGGATTTGGCACTATAGAATACATGGTTCCACAATCTTATTTATTTTCCGCAGGTCTTGAACAATCCTATATTTTCCGCTAGGTTTCTTTAAACCCATTATTGGTGAATTACATGGGCTACTCATTACTTCTTTTAGTATGTTTTGTTCTACCATTCGATTGATTTCTTCAATGACTCCTGTGTTTACTTCTGCACTCATTTTGTACTGTCTGGTATTTGGGAAAATCGCACCTTCCTTTACAGTAATTTTAACTGGATCTATTTTGGCCATAAGTCCTACTTCCTTTCCTGTGAAATCCCATACTATGGGGTTTACTGTAGTTTTTAATTCTTCTGGCAGCTCATCTTTTGTTATTAAAGAAAACATCTCATCTACCTCTGTACCTTGTTTTGCAATCATAAACTTATATACATGATCTTCGTCTGGAGTCTGGACTGCCACACCATCCGGTGTGCAGAAAATTGTGCAATTCATCTTGCATAGTAAATCACGACCTAATAAATTTACCGGACTGGAATCACACACTACAAATTGATGCATTTCTCTGAAATTTCCAATTTTAACTTCCATTGGTTTGGTAAGAGGTGTTCTAATCTTTCTATTAGCTACTCCCACTACTTGGATAGCTTCTCCAGAGAGAGGAAGGTCTGGAATGTCTGCTGTTCTCACAGGAGTCCGGGTAGCACCAGTGTCCAAAAGAAAAGTAATATCATTACCTTTCACATTCCCTTCAACATATGGACCTGACTGATCTACCGATAAGGATGCGCCAAGTACGCACTGCTTCTCCCCCTCTCCTAGGCACCATCATGAACTGTATTGACAGAAATCGTCCTGTAAAAGAAACTGTGATGTTACATAATCATTCTTACCACTTCCTCCTTGATATCCGACGTCTGTACCGTGCTTTGCTCTGCTTACATTACCCTGAATAGGTGCAGGTGGCAACTGACTCTGAGGATTTACACCCTGCTGTGAGTCATTCTGCGTCTGTGGATTTAAATTTTGATTTGGGCCATTATTATTCCGAATCTTTTTACATTCATCCTTCCAATGCCCCAATTTTCCGCATCCATGACAAGGAAATTTCTTTTTAGCTTCTTCTCTACTCATTCGTCCTCTCACTTTTCCACCATTCCCAGTATCGCCATTCGTTCCAGAATCCTTTCCTTGATTCTCACTCGGATTATCCAAATTAATTCCCTGTTTCTCAGCCATTTTCACTTGTGCCCACATCACTTTTTCCTGCAATTTCTTGTGCCTATCCTCAATATCGTCTCCACAATATTTTGCATATTTCAAAATTTCATTGATCGGTTTCCCTTGCCAACACAACATGTGTTGTTTAATCATCTGACAAATCTCTGGCTTCAGACCATAAACGAATCGATACACAAACTGACTCATGTTCTTGTCTCCAATGTCCTCAAATCCACTATACTGCTTAAATACCTGCAATAAACGCTCATAATAGGCGTGTACTGATTCACTGGCCTCTTGAGTGGTTTGGTCTATTTTCACCCAATCCGTTTCTTTCGGTGGTATTTTGCCTTTCAGGTAAGTTATCACCTGCTGATACTTTTTCATTACATCATTTGACGGGGCACCTGTCTTTGGATCTCTAGGATACTCTTCACTTGGCCAATCAACTGTAATTTTACAATCTGTCCACCAATCGGCAGGTACCACTATGTCAAACAAACCATCTAAGTCCTTCAACAATACCTTTGACACCTTCACAAACCTCTCAACCTGCTTGTACCATTCAATTGGTTTTTCTCTCAATTTTGGAAAATCATTCGTAAATGACAAAATATCCTGTCTGCTCCATGGGACATGTACATATCCCCCTCCTGGAACTTCTCGCATCGGATACATTTGATCTGTCTTCCCTGTTTCCTTCATTAAATATTCAGAGGCTGTTCTACTAGATCGTGCCTCTTCCTTTTTCTTTGCCCATCGGACTCACCACTTATCTAGGTCTCTCCATTTTTGCAAGACTATCATTAACTCTTTTACTTGTAACTTTCTTCCAGAGGCATTCATATTTTCTAAATCTTTGTCTGAAAAATCTGCTCTATAGGGTTTCTGCAACACTTTTGATCTCCCTATTTCAATTCCCATCTGCAGAGCTAAATCTGACAATTTTTCATGGAATATTTTTACATTTCTGGTGATACTTCTGCATATAAACAATAATTCTTCTTCATCGTAAGCATTTAGGCGATCTAATCCCACATTTCCTGCTATTATTTCTTCTAATTCGACTTTTAATTTATAAATATCCAAAATTTTTGGAGGTGTATACTGCTGATCTGATCCTTGTGCCCACCTTTCTAAGTCTTCGGGTGTTACTACAGTGACACTTTTTGCTCCCGATGAAGTTATTAGGTTTATATCTTTCGAGCACCCAGGTGTAGTTCTCCTGGGAGTACTATTGACAGAATCCAGAATTGGTAAATCCATTAATGATATTGTTGATTCACAATCACTAAAATGATCCTCAACCATTACTACTGCTTCAGGTTTAGGAACATTCACAGGAGTAGGCATAGCTAATGGCGGAGGACAGTTTCCCTGATTACCATATAATGGGACTACTGGACCAATTGTTACAGGTATGGTCAAGGAATCAGGATGTACTTTTATCTGTGTTATTTTCTGTATTAATTCTGCTCTGGTTTTCTCTAGGGCTTCTTTTTCTTTATCGTGAAGTATCCTACTAGGGGTGAAATCATGCATTACCTGTGGTACTAATGGAGTTCTCAATGGGGGTGCACTTGGGGTGCATCCACTTGTCCCTTCCTGATATGGTGGGGGGTTCCTTAATATTTCTTCTATAAATTCATCTTCGGAATCTCCATTTCTCATTAAATGTTTTGTCTTTTCTGTGCATTTGCTTCCTAATTTTTCTTCTGTTGTTAACAATGGATACAATCCCTCTGTAAGCATTGCCCTCCTCCACTGTTTCATCTGTCCATCCCTAGTCTCATGTTGATCTCTGGGGAAAAATCCTCGATAACCCCTATTACTCCTGGATCGGTCACGCTCAAATGCCTCGGTTTCCCATTCCTCTAAGGCTTCGTATTGAGTTAATCTAGGTCTGGGTTCTAAATCGTTCATTCTCAATTTCAAATTTTGAAGAATTCTTCCATTGAAGGTGCCATTCTCGGGAAATGCTAATATCCCATCATTTTTGGTATATTCTATCCAATTCTCTATCCATACACAAGTATGATAAACTCTCTCCATCATCATGAATGAAGCGGGCGTTTTAGCTGGTGGAATGATAATTCCTTCCCTAGTTTTGATTGGTTTATCCTTTTAAAATAGTTCTTAATCTTTTGCAGAGAGGACATTTTTCTCTTCTCTCCGTACATTCTATCTAATCTTCGGTGTATAAAGTTATATTCTGCAAAACCTAGGAATCTCCTATCCGGACGAGTTCCTATTAAAGTTGGATCGCGTTTTAACATGCACTCTCTATCCACTAAGATTTTAGCTTCTAGAATATCAACCAATCAAGTGTCTGCTAACTTTTATTTCTGAACCAATCCTAGCGCGGCCTTTCTGTGACGTTAGTCGCTCAACCCCTCCTTTACAATCTGCGCTTCTCTGTCCCTCGATGATTTCAACCAATTCCAGCGCGGCACTTATGACGTCAGTACTGCTCCTGACTACTGACCCCTCCTTTACAAGAGTCGTTCCACACCCGCTGTTTCAACCAATCTCAGCGCGGCGTTTTGTGACGTCAGCTCCCTCTCCGGCAACTGACCCTCCCTTTACAAATTCGTACGCAACTTATTTTCTCTACAAATCTTAATTAAATTTCAGTAACAACATAAAACATTCGCTATCGGGCCAGTTTCTCTAAATTTCGAAAAGATAGTTTCTCTCACACTTAGTAAAACCTTTCTGTTTACTAAACATACACTACGAGTAAAACCCTTCCGTTTACTCTTCACACAAGCTCCAGAATTACCTAGTACTTCTTCAATGTTACCCTTTCTAGGTGATATAACATCAAATTTTTACCAGCGTACTCCCTTGCTATTACTCACACGTATAGAGTCCCTAACCAGTACTGATAGTCCTGCTTAATTTATCAGTACTATTTCTGCCTGACAGATAACCTCACTGCAGTATGGCTTCCACTTACCAACCGCTATTCAATTTTCCCTGGGGAATTCTGGACAACATAAAACAAACTTTGAATACACGGATGTTAGTTCATAATAATAAAATTCTCATTACCCAATTAACAAAGTACAACCATCCTCTGATTACCAGAAAACTGATCCAGCGCGATATTAGCAAACAGCATCCATACACTAGAAACTCACTTGGGCCCATACATTCATACTACGCTAATACTTACGCTGGGGTTGTCAATTGTTACTCTTTATCAAAATCCCAGCTACCAATTACCTTCCGATTGAAGAGTAATGACTTACCAATGAATCCTTTGCTAATTGGGAAGTTTAAAATGAGTGACATTCATTATAGTACATAATCCTGAAATAACCACTGAGTCAGGAAGTTTTAAAATGTTTATCTAAAGATTTAGCAGAGTAAAATACAGAGCCACATGGTACTTAATCGCACATCAAGGATGAAGCATAGAATAATAATTTTTGATTAATGACGGTCCCTCAGAAAGGAGAAGATAGAGACAGCAGCGCAACTAAAGGTTGCATTTATATTTACCTAAGTGTGAGAACCAAACCCCTTGGCCAAGGAGTTGGAAAGGATTAGGACCCTCGGAAGGATGAAGAGCAAAGACCTCCTCTAGGATCAGGACAGGACCGGTGACCTCTCTACAACGACGTCTGTGTCGTTCCCCTCTCTGATACTCGGCTTCTCCTTGATTCTCCCGTGCCTTCCTTCTAATGGACTCCGCCGCCCCCTCCTCAGGACCTCTCTGGACAGCGGTTCAGTCTGCAATCGATCAGCTTGGGAGTCTGGAGCTAGAAGCTAACTAATTAGCTAATTCTATATCTATTATACCCTTCTACGCCCATGTACCTCCCCTTAAAGTTGCTAAAATATGGGAAAACTTCTTCTGATTGGACAGGGACAGGGGGGTTGATCCTCACACCATATTGATTTGGTTCGAATTCTGAAGCCCATTGTCTTTAAACTACCGCCTATCCAATTTAATACATTTGCTTTATTTCCCACCCGTCTCACGACAAATGTTATATATTCTTCAGATACAAAGTTTCAATTTTCAACAGGAAAGGCAAGAGCACAGCAGCTTCGGCCATCAGGTCATGGCCTTGGACGACGTCCAGGTTGACTTCATCCTTATTCTTTGGCAGCCAAGTAGGGCAGATGCGCAGAATCATTGTCTCTCGAGTTTCAGATCACCAACCCCAGGCCCAAGTTTACAAACTAATAAAAGTCAAAGAAGGAAATATTAAAATCACAAATAAAATGTTTCACTGTATACCCACTCTTTCTATTCTATCCCCATTTACTTATAAATCTATCCCGCATTAGTAGCGTTAAGAAAACGACAATTTAATAATAAGACAAGAGCAAGCTGAAGCTTGTGAAAATATCAAGCAACCATTTTAATACACACTGCGCAGAAGCAGAAATTTCCCACCAAGCAAAGAAAGACGTCACAGCACGTGATATGGTTGAGACATGCGCAGTGAAGTTCCCGCGCTTTAGCGGCCATTTTAGAAAAAGACAAGCGTTACTTGTTAGTTAGAACACATAAGCAAGCTTCCTTGCTATTCATGTAGTGTATGCAAAGTTAATATACACAATAGAAAATTAATAAATTAAATACTGTGAGGAGATTGTATTCGAGCAAGTCTCATTTGTGAGTCCTTGCTCCATCACATACAAAGTGGAAAAAGCTTTCCCTCGTGTCTACGCATAGAATTTTGTACAGGAAGGGTATCCTTCCCGTACAAAACCTATGCTGGACTTACACACACACACACACTAGCGCTATGGCGCTAAGTTTTGTGGGTGGCGCACGGCAGCTGTAATCAGCGCTGGCGCAAGGGAAAGGGGAGGAGAGAGCCATATCTTTGAAAATATGTTGCTCTCCTGCTCCCTCCCTGTCGCGCAACACAGCACAGCCTCGCGGGGGGGCTGCGCTGCATGAATTTTTCATAACTCTCCCCCTCAGTTTTATGTCAATTGGTTAACCTGAGGAAATCGTTCCTAGGGGCTGCCACCAAGGACGGTGCAGTCTGAAAATTTTTAGCACGTGGGACGAGCTCCCCTGAGAACAAAACCTACGAAAAACAACAACCAAGTTTGCAATTACCATGTAAACTCGAGCCTACTAAGTTGTATCATTTCTTTTTAAAAGGTGGTTAATTTTAAGACCATTTGTCAAACTAGCAACTGGGACTTCAAGGCAGCCTTTTGTGCTTCTAACCTTTGGGAACAATAATGAATATAATTATACTGCCATTAGAACGTTGTCAAAGAAACAATTTATACTTGGAAATGTATTTATTTAAACATCAACTAACCTGCCTGAAAATGTTTTTAAAAAGTACATCTAAATTGCAGCAAATTGTATGGTCTGTCCACCGGATAATTAATGTAATTGACGTATTTAGTATTTATGTTTGATATTTGTATACTTGTACTAATGGTGAAATCCTAAGAAAAAAATGTTGATTTACTGAAAAAAAGCCTTACATGATGAAATGTCACCCTGTACAATTGATAACATTCGGTCTTTTTGTGAAATTCATTTATAAATAATGGCTTACCGATATTTTACAGGGAAAATAATTGTTTTGATTTTCTTGGCAATTATTTGTAAACGTATTCTACAAGTTTTCTTCAAACAAATGTCGTTATGTATTACATTACGAACGGGGTTGCCAACTGAGAACAGGAAAAGTATATTTGTGTGACATTAGTACCTTACAAATTTAATTGAAATTAGCTGTTACATTCATACTACACGTGGCTGTTAGGAAATTGAACGTTAGTGCATACAATCAGAAAAATAACATTATACTGATCGTATAGTTACCGTAAGAATGTGTGTAATTATTATGGGCTGATCGGGCAAATATAGTACATATGGCAGATGAGCACTGATAACAGCTAAACTAAACATTGGTAACATTTAGAAACATTTAAAAAAATTCTAGGATAATCTAGAAAATAGAATTAGGTTCAGCCAAAATACTGGTTCACAAAATATTTGAGGGCCTATTTATGAGTGATTTGCGTCGTGTTTGCACCATGCAACGTAGTACATGTGCAACGCAAACCTAAAGTTAAATTTATGAAGGCGCGCAAGGCCAATTTCCATGGCCCTAATCTGGAGTAAGGAATGCAGCTCCAATCTCTGCAGTGCCTTGCTCTGCCCTGGGAAGGCGTTCCCTGGGCTTTGAGTGGGTGTTCCCATGCAACTTCAATGGTTTTTGACGCATTCCCAGATTTACCACAACTGATAAACCTGGGAAGGCACCAAAAAGACACGCCTTCTAAGGAGAGGCGTAAGGAGGAAAAATATCTTTATTTCACCTCATTACTTCCTCTTTCTATGTGTGCTGCATTATGCAGCACAGATAGATTGAGGGATATGCCTTTCAGCATTGTTTTTGTGCAGGAAGATGTCCCATCCAGCACAAAAACAATCCTGCATGCAATTCTGGCACCCTTGCACGATGGTGCAAAGGTGCCAGCATTGGCGCTGGGATTCAAAAAGAGCACCAGTGCAGAGGGAAAGGCAGGAATGTACCATATTGCCTTAAATGCAGCGCATTCCTGCCCTTTCTCTTTCAGGCAGTGCAGTGCAGCAAGGTGACTTGCTGCTCTGCATTACGTACATTTTTCATAAATAGGCCCCCTGACCTACAACTGTCCAAAACTGGTTCAAAGACACATCTCAGAACATGTCTCAATTGATATACCTAAATAAGACTTACTACCCACACACTTTCCAACATGGACTTCACTGTAGTATGAACAAACTAACTGCAAAATATAAACAACTGCAGTGGACAAAGTGCAAAGGGCATGTGTACACACAAATACTGGTCCTAAATATACCAGGCGTCCACTTCCACTCTGGGCTTTACAGCCTCAAACAGGGAAATCCCCCAAAATCATAAGGACAAACTTTGCTTGATGAGTATGCAGCAAATAGAATTGCTAGATGTGAGTAAATAAATGGTAGACTTTTAACATATAATGCTGGGAATGAATTACACACTAATAGTAAGAAATCCCATCGCAGATGTTGTACTTCACATATTTTGTAGGAAAAAGTTGAATATGCAGTGTAAAATAAAACCATGCAAATTGGAAGTGCAAACACAACAACAAACATGCAACAAACACACAATGTCTCTGTTAGCTAAAGGGATTAATGTTTCCATTCAAGCACAATTGCTGCACCAAATAGCTTAATAGATTGAACAGCATTGGTGATAGTAGGCACCCTAGTCTTGTACCTCTTTCTATACTAAAACTAGGTGTAACATTACTGTTAACTACCACCCTGACAACCAGACAGCTCTTTAGGGTCTGTCGTAGTAGTAGTAGACTTTATTTTGTTTTCAAAGCAAAAACCATAAAAGCACATGCAAATACACAATAAATTGTAAAATCATTTCAGGACACCAATATACTTACATGTAGTCCTTAAAACTGACACTTGGAGAACATTGCACACATTTAAATTTTTGTTTTTCAGGTTAAACGGTTTTGAAGAAGAAGCTCTCACACATAAATGACCTCACCTACATATATCTAAAAAAACTATCCATAATAAAACCAATTTGAAATATTGCAAATAAAGTACATCATAAGAAGTAAAGTGCAATTATGTGCATTAGATTCCCTAAATTTTTAAGCTGTTTCAAAAAGAAAACATCAGTCTAATTGATCATTAAGTTAATATCTCTAAAAATGCTATACATTGTCTAAGACATTGCAACAAATGACAAGGATACATTTAAACCTTAAAGGGCAGATAACTGTCAGTAAGTAACAATCTCATTCTCTAATAAGAGATAATACAGTCTTACATTTTAGCCACCATGCATAGACAGGGCAAAGATTAGCCATTCTGGGGTGTCACTTCTGAGAATCCTAATTGTAGCCCTCAGATGTCTTGCAGATAGGATTCGACAAGTTGGAATCAACCAAGTTCTCCTAGATCAGTATATCTAGAACAGAAGAGTAAATAAATGCAATTCTATTTCAAGGCTATCAAAACAATTAGGGGAGATGTTATAGCCATTTCATCTACAGCAAAAACCATTAACGGCAGAATGCCATTTCTGAACAACAAATATGGAGATCTCGCTCGAGGGCGTTCAATTTGATTCAGAAATTCCTCACAGTGCAGGTTGTCTTTGAAATCCAAAAACCTTCCTGTTAGCTCCCGCACAGTACTGTGGTTCAGTAAAGACTACTGATGTGATGCCAATATCTCTTCTTGAGACACAACAGGGTGTTTTTCTGAATACAGTATGGATTAGGCCAAGGTTTGTTCATACTGAGTCTACATAGTCATGTCTTAACATATTTGAGCCATGGCATGCCCAGTATAGTGTTGACTGCAATCATTTCAAGCCGGGTCTGGTGGCTTAGTAGACTAATGCGTCCACTGAAGGGGACTGTGTTTGACCTCATGGTCACAGGTTGAAATACCGTGCGGGCCACTCAGCCTTTCATCCTTCTGAGGTCGATAAAATGAGTACCATTAAGTTGGGTAGCAATAAACATTTGTTATTCAGTGCCAAGATACCCTTGGGTGAGTGTGTGCTTTACAAATGCAAGTTATGTTACATGATTATCTCAAAGGAAGCGGTGAGTTGTTAGACCAGACTCGGATCCAGTAGGCTAGGGGTCCAAATGTTGACACATGCGCTATGTTATTTAACACAAATACAGATGTATGGGGGTTAAGGATGAGCTCCAAGGTAGAAATCCCCAGATCGCGGTGCCATATAGCACGACTCCGATTCTCATGATCCCATAGATATCAGTAACCGGAGCAACTTGCTTATAAGTGGATGTTTTCAACTTTTTGAACAAAGCAGAGCTGGTTCTTGGAAATTTGTGAAATTCACAATAGTGTATTTGTGAGCCTTACCCCAGATAATTGAATTGCTTTAGAAAAGTGTCAACCAATTTAATGTAGCCTCTAAATCACTCATGTGGGTTAAACGCTATAAAATTGGTCTTATCGACATTTACCTCCAGACCAAGATCCTCACAAGTTGCTGAGAACGGATCTAGTAAATTTTGTAGCCCCATCGGAGTCTTGGATATAAGGGTACACTGACACAAAATCGATGTCACAAAATTGATGTAAAAAATATCGATGAAAAAAGATAGACTACAAAAATATGGACTGCTATACTTAAACAGTTAAGTACAAAAATATCGACTAAAAAATATTAGATGTACAAAATATCGATTTATATATATATATATATATATATATATATATATATATATATATATATAATAAATAAATATATATTAAATATTAAAATTCATTTTAACAAAATAAATTAAATTTAATATACATTTTAACAAAATATAACAAATAAACTTAAGTAAAAAAAAAATAAACACACTAACATAATAAATTATACATATATAAATATATTTACTTTAAAACAATTAAACTATTATTTTTATTTTATTTTAAAACTTTAAAATTATATAAAAATAATATATATATATATATATATATATATATATATATATATCAATAATTTAAAATATAAGAAAAAAACATTTTATAATAAATAAAAACATTAAACTATTAATAAAATATTTAAATTTAAATTTCCCAATACAGTCAGTGCAAAAGTAGGGAAAGTGTTGAATAGCGGAGAGGTAAAAATTATTATTTCCACTCCAATAACCACAACAGTAGGGAAAGTGTTGGATAGCGAAAGGGTAAAAATTAATATTCCAACTCCAATGAGTACAACATTAGGGTAAATGTTGGATAGCGGAGGGATTAAATTTACTATTCCCACTCCATTGAGTGCAACAGTAGGGAAAGTGTTGGATAGCGGAGGGGTAAAAATTACTATTCCCACTCCAATGAGTACAACAGTAGGGAAAGTGTTGGATAGTGAAGGGGCAAAAATTACTATTCCCACTTCAGTGAATGCAACAGTAGGGTAAGTGTTGGATAGCGGAGGGATTACATTTACTATTCCAACTCCATTGAGTGCAACAGTAGGGAAAGTGTTGGATAGCAGAAGGGTAATATATACTATTTCCACTCCAGTGAGTGCAACAGTAGGGAAATTGTTGGATAGCGGAGGGGTAAAATTTACTATTCCCACTCCAGTGAGTGAAACAGTAGGGAATATGTTGGATAGGGAGGAGTAAAAATTGCTATTCCCACTCCAATGAGTACAACAGTAGGGAAAGTGTTGGATAGTGAAGGAGTAACAATTACTGTTCCCACTCCAGTTAGTGCAACAGTAGGGTAAGTGTTGGATAGCGGAGGGATTACATTTACTATTCCAACTCCAGTGAGTGAAACAGTAGGGGAAGTGTTGGATAGCGGAGGTGTTACAATTACTATTCCCACTCCAATAAGTGCAACAGTAGGGATCGTGTAGGATAGCGTAGGGATAAAATTACTATTCACACTCCAGTCAGTTTAAAAATAAAAACAAAATAAATGTTTAAAAATCAAAAAATAATATTAAAGAAATTAATAAATAAATACATTTATAAATATGCTAAAAATTAAAATACCAATATATTTAATATATAAAAAGAAAACATATTATAATATTTATTACATATAACAAATACCTACAAATATTATATAAAATAAAATAAAAAATAAATGTCCAAAAAATAAATATTTTAAACTAGAAAATATTTACAAACTAAAACATTAATTATTACATAAATGTATTTATTTTATTTCCTACCTTATAACATCACACAAATCACAACACACTTCTACATTTTGTAAAAAAATATACTTCTATAATTAACATAATTAATTATCACTTAATTAACTACCCACACTTTAACCCTATAATCCCCACAACACACAACTAAATTAAACTGTAAAATAATAAATTACACAATTAAAACTTATTTTAAAATTACAAACTATTACTATTAAACAACTAATTATAAAGTAAGTAAAATGTATTTAATACCCACCCTTTACCCGTTTAAAAGTAAAAAGAACACACACAAAAATAAAAAATTACCCCAAATAAATATCCAATAATTAACATTAATTAACAACTATATATTAAATAATTAACCACAAATTACTTCCCACCCTTTACCCCTATAAACACCACAGCACACACCTAAAATTAATTACACAATTGCCATAATTAATTATCAATTAATTAATAGTAACAACCAATTATTAATGTATTAATAATACATTAATTTACACATTTAACACTATAACATCTCAATTAAATTAATAATAATAAATAAAAAATAATCATTAATTTAATATAATTAAATTACTTCCCACCCTATTCTCCTATAAACCCACAACCCGCTACAGAACTAAAAAACGCAAACATAAAAAAAAAATATTAATAACTACTAGAAATTTAACACATGTATTAAAAAATATAAATAATTCTAATACAAAAAATACATCACATACATTTCAAAATATATACTAAAATACATAACATTAATCAAAAAATCGATATTTTTAACAACTATATTTTTGCAAACGATATTAAACACTTCAATATTTTTTACATCGATATTACTTACCTTAAGTCGATATTCTTGCTATCGATATTTCTCACTCACGATATTTGTGACTCGATATTTCTGCCAGTCGATATTTAATACTAGATATTGTGTCTCATCACCGGATATAAGTAATGTGTCATCAGCAATTAACAGAGACAACTGTGCTACCAGCAATCTTAGGAGGATACCCATTGCAATCAAACAAGGACTCAATCAGCCCCTTAACGTATAGGGTGAACAGAGTTGGTGCCAATGACCACCCTTTTCGTACCCCTCTCTTCACGCTCTGTAAGTTCACCATTTCGCCCCCCATCTTAGGGCCTGATTCTGATCTCGTAAGGAAAGCCCTCCATACGGCTCGGATCTGGAGGGCTTTCCGAGTGAGACGTGCTCTGGGAGTCCGAACGAGCAAGAACGATGCTGCCATATGCTTACGGACTCGGCTTGCTCGGACTCCCATTGAACTCTATGGATCCTGTGTACAGACGCGTACACAGGCTCCCATAGCAAAAAAGGGGTGGGCGGGGAAAAGCGTACACCCTGTGACGGGTACCCCATGTTGCCCGCCACAATGTGCATGCTTGGATTGGGGGGACCCATGCGCACCCCCGTGACCGAATCGGAGGGCTACGGGTAAATGGGGGTCCGAATCCGACAGCTGTTTCATCTCGATGAGACCGAGGCGATACAGCTGTCCGATTCGTGCATCGTACTCGCTCAGTCGGAAAATGGCTCCATTGCACGGCACGATTCGGCTACGAATGTGTCGGACGGACAGGTTCGGGTTTGTAAGCGATTCGCACGTCGCGTACAGGATACTTGCATCGTACTTGCTCGTTAGGAACGGGGGACGATTCGGGTGGAAAGATAGGCTCCGAATCGGATTTGGTCTTTACAAATCCCGTTTGGAGGCCTTCTTTACGAGATCGGAATTGGGCCCTTATTTGGGAATAATTGTCCCTATGGAGTCAAATTATTACAGTTTTTTGCTACAGATGAGATCAAATGCAGCAAGTAGGTCCACAAACACTATATATATATATATATATATATATATATATATATATATATATATATATATATATGTAACCAAAAACGCCCAGAAGCTTGAGGCCGCACACAGCTGCAGGTGAGTTACAAACTCCATTTGAACCAAGCAGGCAGCTTAACATCCCTTTGAAGTCCATGGCCTGACGCGTTTCGATGCCGCTGTTTGCATCTCCTCAGAGGCCGTGTCAGCGGAGGTGATTTATGGCTGCCGCATTTCCCCTGCGTGTTTGGGGTTAGTGAGCTATCAGTGCTCCTCCCTTGGTGGAAGTTCATTTTCAAATGCACGCTGGGATATGAGGTCTCATTTTGCCAAATAACGCCCTCTGGTGGGTTACCTCCGCTGCAGCTAATTATGGACGATTATTCTCGGCCCTCCATTGAGCCTTGGATGATACTCTGCCGGCTTCATTGAAGGTACCCTGCAGCTTCGGAAAGAGGAATCTTCCTCTCCCCTAGTCCCGTTGGTTGCGGGCAGTGCGATCCCTCTGCGGCCTGGAACCGCCGCATAACATGTAACCAAAAACGCCCAGAAGCTTGAGGCCGCACACAGATGCAGGTGAGTTACAAACTCCATTTGTACCAAGCAGGCAGCTTAACATCCCTTTGAAGTCCATGGCCTGACGCGTTTCGATGCCGCTGTTTGCATCTCCTCAGAGGCCGTGTCAGCGGAGGTGATTTATGGCTGCCGCATTTCCCCTGCGTGTTTGGGGTTAGTGAGCTATCAGTGCTCCTCCCTTGGTGGAAGTTCATTTTCAAATGCACGCTGGGATATGAGGTCTCATTTTGCCAAATAACGCCCTCTGGTGGGTTACCTCCGCTGCAGCTAATTATGGATGATTATTCTCGGCCCTCCATTGAGCCTTGGATGATACTCTGCCGGCTTCATTAAAGGTACCCTGCAGCTTCGGAAAGAGGAATCTTCCTCTCCCCTAGTCCCGTTGGTTGCGGGCAGTGCGATCCCTCTGCGGCCTGGAACCGCCGCATAACATGTAACCAAAAACGCCCAGAAGCTTGAGGCCGCACACACCTGCAGGTGAGTTACAAACTCCATTTGAACCAAGCAGGCAGCTTAACATCCCTTTGAAGTCCATGGCCTGACGCGTTTCGATGCCGCTGTTTGCATCTCCTCAGAGGCCGTGTCAGCGGAGGTGATTTATGGCTGCCGCATTTCCCCTGCGTGTTTGGGATTATAGAGCTATCAGTGCTCTTCCCTTGGTGGAAGTTCATTTTCAAATGCACGCTGGGATATGAGGTCTCATTTTGCCAAATAACGCCCTCTGGTGGGTTACCTCCGCTGCAGCTAATTATGGACGATTATTCTCGGCCCTCCATTGAGCCTTGGATGATACTCTGCCGGCTTCATTAAAGGTACCCTGCAGCTTCGGAAAGAGGAATCTTCCTCTCCCCTAGTCCCGTTGGTTGCGGGCAGTGCGATCCCTCTGCGGCCTGGAACCGCCGCATAACATGTAACCAAAAACGCCCAGAAGCTTGAGGCCGCACACAGCTGCAGGTGAGTTACAAACTCCATTTGAACCAAGCAGGCAGCTTAACATCCCTTTGAAGTCCATGGCCTGACGCGTTTCGATGCCGCTGTTTGCATCTCCTCAGAGGCCGTGTCAGCGGAGGTGATTTATGGCTGCCGCATTTCCCCTGCGTGTTTGGGGTTAGTGAGCTATCAGTGCTCCTCCCTTGGTGGAAGTTCATTTTCAAATGCACGCTGGGATATGAGATCTCATTTTGCCAAACAACGCCCTCTTGTGGGTTACCTCCGCTGCAGCTAATTATGGACGATTATTCTCGGCCCTCCATTGAGCCTTGGATGATACTCTGCCGGCTTCATTAAAGATACCCTGCAGCTTCGGAAAGAGGAATCTTCCTCTCCCCTAGTCCCGTTGGTTGCGGGCAGTGCGAGCCCTCTGCGGCCTGGAACCGCCGCATAACATGTAACCAAAAACGCCCAGAAGCTTGAGGCCGCACACAGCTGCAGGTGAGTTACAAACTCCATTTGAACCAAGCAGGCAGCTTAACATCCCTTTGAAGTCCATGGCCTGACGCGTTTCGATGCCGCTGTTTGCATCTCCTCAGAGGCCGTGTCAGCGGAGGTGATTTATGGCTGCCGCATTTCCCCTGCGTGTTTGGGGTTAGTGAGCTATCAGTGCTCCTCCCTTGGTGGAAGTTCATTTTCAAATGCACGCTGGGATATGAGGTCTCATTTTGCCAAATAACGCCCTCTGGTGGGTTACCTCCGCTGCAGCTAATTATGGATGATTATTCTCGGCCCTCCATTGAGCCTTGGATGATACTCTGCCGGCTTCATTAAAGGTACCCTGCAGCTTCGGAAAGAGGAATCTTCCTCTCCCCTAGTCCCGTTGGTTGCGGGCAGTGCGATCCCTCTGCGGCCTGGAACCGCCGCATAACATGTAACCAAAAACGCCCAGAAGCTTGAGGCCGCACACACCTGCAGGTGAGTTACAAACTCCATTTGAACCAAGCAGGCAGCTTAACATCCCTTTGAAGTCCATGGCCTGACGCGTTTCGATGCCGCTGTTTGCATCTCCTCAGAGGCCGTGTCAGCGGAGGTGATTTATGGCTGCCGCATTTCCCCTGCGTGTTTGGGGTTAGTGAGCTATCAGTGCTCTTCCCTTGGTGGAAGTTCATTTTCAAATGCACGCTGGGATATGAGGTCTCATTTTGCCAAATAACGCCCTCTGGTGGGTTACCTCCGCTGCAGCTAATTATGGACGATTATTCTCGGCCCTCCATTGAGCCTTGGATGATACTCTGCCGGCTTCATTAAAGGTACCCTGCAGCTTCGGAAGAGGAATCTTCCTCTCCCCTAGTCCCGTTGGTTGCGGGCAGTGCGATCCCTCTGCGGCCTGGAACCGCCGCATAACATGTAACCAAAAACGCCCAGAAGCTTGAGGCCGCACACAGCTGCAGGTGAGTTACAAACTCCATTTGAACCAAGCAGGCAGCTTAACATCCCTTTGAAGTCCATGGCCTGACGCGTTTCGATGCCGCTGTTTGCATCTCCTCAGAGGCCGTGTCAGCGGAGGTGATTTATGGCTGCCGCATTTCCCCTGCGTGTTTGGGGTTAGTGAGCTATCAGTGCTCCTCCCTTGGTGGAAGTTCATTTTCAAATGCACGCTGGGATATGAGGTCTCATTTTGCCAAATAACGCCCTCTTGTGGGTTACCTCCGCTGCAGCTAATTATGGACGATTATTCTCGGCCCTCCATTGAGCCTTGGATGATACTCTGCCGGCTTCATTAAAGATACCCTGCAGCTTCGGAAAGAGGAATCTTCCTCTCCCCTAGTCCCGTTGGTTGCGGGCAGTGCGAGCCCTCTGCGGCCTGGAACCGCCGCATAACATGTAACCAAAAACGCCCAGAAGCTTGAGGCCGCACACAGCTGCAGGTGAGTTACAAACTCCATTTGAACCAAGCAGGCAGCTTAACATCCCTTTGAAGTCCATGGCCTGACGCGTTTCGATGCCGCTGTTTGCATCTCCTCAGAGGCCGTGTCAGCGGAGGTGATTTATGGCTGCCGCATTTCCCCTGCGTGTTTGGGGTTAGTGAGCTATCAGTGCTCCTCCCTTGGTGGAAGTTCATTTTCAAATGCACGCTGGGATATGAGGTCTCATTTTGCCAAATAACGCCCTCTGGTGGGTTACCTCCCTGCAGCTAATTATGGACGATTATTCTCGGCCCTCCATTGAGCCTTGGATGATACTCTGCCAGCTTCATTAAAGGTACCCTGCAGCTTCGGAAAGAGGAATCTTCCTCTCCCCTAGTCCCGTTGGTTGCGGGCAGTGCGATCCCTCTGCGGCCTGGAACCGCCGCATAACATGTAACCAAAAATGCCCAGAAGCTTGAGACCGCACACAGCTGCAGGTGAATTACAAACTCCATTTGAACCAAGCAGGCAGCTTAACATCCCTTTGAAGTCCATGGCCTGACGCGTTTCGATGCCGCTGTTTGCATCTCCTCAGAGGCCGTGTCAGCGGAGGTGATTTATGGCTGCCGCATTTCCCCTGCGGGTTTGGGGTTAGTGAGCTATCAGTGCTCCTCCCTTGGTGGAAGTTCATTTTCAAATGCACGCTGGGATATGAGGTCTCATTTTGCCAAATAACGCCCTCTGGTGGGTTACCTCCGCTGCAGCTAATTATGGACGATTATTCTCGGCCCTCCATTGAGCCTTGGATGATACTCTGCCGGCTTCATTAAAGGTACCCTGCAGCTTCGGAAAGAGGAATCTTCCTCTCCCTAGTCCCGTTGGTTGCGGGCAGTGCGATCCCTCTGCGGCCTGGAACCGCCGCATAACATGTAACCAAAACGCCCAGAAACTTGAGGCCGCATACAGCTGCAGGTGAGTTACAAACTCCATTTGAACCAAGCAGGCAGCTTAACATCCCTTTGAAGTCCATGGCCTGACGCGTTTCGATGCCGCTGTTTGCATCTCCTCAGAGGCCGTGTCAGCGGAGGTGATTTATGGCTGCCGCATTTCCCCTGCGTGTTTGGGGTTAGTGAGCTATCAGTGCTCCTCCCTTGGTGGAAGTTCATTTTCAAATGCACGCTGGGATATGAGGTCTCATTTTGCCAAATAACGCCCTCTGGCGTTACCTCCGCTGCAGCTAATTATGGACGATTATTCTCGGCCCTCCATTGAGCCTTGGATGATACTCTGCCGGCTTCTGGGCGTTTTTGGTTACATATTATGCGGCGGTTCCAGGCCGCAGAGGGATCGCACTGCCCGCAACCAACGGGACTAGGGGAGAGGAAGATTCCTCTTTCCGAAGCTGCAGTGTACCTTTAATGAAGCCGGCAGAGTATCATCCAAGGCTCAATGGAGGGCCGAGAATAATCGTCCATAATTAGCTGCAGCGGAGGTAACCCACCAGAGGGCGTTATTTGTCTTTGAAACGCGTCAGGCAGATTTAGGGGGAGAACACGGACTAAAATGCCTGCTTCATCTCTAAATAAAAGTTGTTGTTTTCAACTCACCTGTCTTGGAGTGCGGGCTGGTTTGCAGGACAAACTTGGGTGGATATTGTACACGGCAGGTCCAGCCGTGAAGTCGACGCTTACCGCCCTAAAATGAAGGGACCCTGGTTTGGAATTATGCCAGATCGATATGGGCAACACAGGCATTTAATGCTGATGGAAGCAGGACTTTCAGTCCTTGCCGCACTGGAGGGCTGTTCTTCACTTTTAATTTTCGAAGTTGCATTAAACCTATTGGAGGGTATAAAGTGCCTAAAGACTACAAATACCGCAATGCCCTGCAAAGACACACCGGAGCTAATTGAACTAATGAAGTGCAAGCCATGCAGGAGCGCTTTGAAAATCTTCAACAATGAAAGCGGAATTGTGGCAGGAAAGACTTTGGAACTTCGCATCACCTTTGAAAAAGAAGATTGTTATCTTTGAAACGCGTCAGGCAGATTTAGGGGGAGAACACGGACTAAAATGCCTGCTTCATCTCTAAATAAAAGTTGTTGTTTTCAACTCACCTGTCTTGGAGTGCGGGCTGGTTTGCAGGACAAACTTGGGTGGATATTGTACACGGCAGGTCCAGCCGTGAAGTTGACGCTACCGCCCTAAAATGAAGGGACCCTGGTTTGGAATTATGCCAGATCGATATGGGCAACACAGGCATTTAATGCTGATGGAAGCAGGACTTTCAGTCCTTGCCGCACTGGAGGGCTGTTCTTCACTTTTAATTTTCGAAGTTGCATTAAACCTATTGGAGGGTATAAAGTGCCTAAAGACTACAAATACCGCAATGCCCTGCAAAGACACACCGGAGCTAAATGAACTAATGAAGTGCAAGCCATGCAGGAGCGCTTTGAAAATCTTCAACAATGAAAGCGGAATTGTGGCAGGAAAGACTTTGGAACTTTGCATCGCCTTTGAAAAAGAAGATTGTTATCTTTGAAACGCGTCAGGCAGATTTAGGGGGAGAACACGGACTAAAATGCCTGCTTCATCTCTAAATAAAAGTTGTTGTTTTCAACTCACCTGTCTTGGAGTGCGGGCTGGTTTGCAGGACAAACTTGGGTGGATATTGTACACGGCAGGTCCAGCCGTGAAGTTGACGCACCGCCCTAAAATGAAGGGACCCTGGTTTGGAATTATGCCAGATCGATATGGGCAACACAGGCATTTAATGCTGATGGAAGCAGGACTTTCAGTCCTTGCCGCACTGGAGGGCTGTTCTTCACTTTTAATTTTCGAAGTTGCATTAAACCTATTGGAGGGTATAAAGTGCCTAAAGACTACAAATACCGCAATGCCCTGCAAAGACACACCGGAGCTAAATGAACTAATGAAGTGCAAGCCATGCAGGAGCGCTTTGAAAATCTTCAACAATGAAAGCGGAATTGTGGCAGGAAAGACTTTGGAACTTTGCATCGCCTTTGAAAAAGAAGATTGTTATCTTTGAAACGCGTCAGGCAGATTTAGGGGGAGAACACGGACTAAAATGCCTGCTTCATCTCTAAATAAAAGTTGTTGTTTTCAACTCACCTGTCTTGGAGTGCGGGCTGGTTTGCAGGACAAACTTGGGTGGATATATATATATATATATATATATATATATATATATATATATATGCACAACTTCCTATAATCTTACCTGACACAAGATCTTTTAATGTATTCTTTAAGATCAGTTAGGGGGCTTAAGTTCTAATGGACTGTATTAATGATATAGATATTGGTATTTGAAAATATATGGTGCCTTTGTTTGTTGATTTTCATGACAGTATCATCAAAGTATTTTGCTGTGTAGTTCCTTATAACGTTCATTAATATTCATTCCTCTTATGCTATTCTCTGTACTGTAATGTCAATGCACTGGCACTTTAATGAGTTTTGCACTGGCACTTTTCAATTTGTAACCGGATGGTTATATATACATAAATGTAAGCGCCTCTTTGCACATTCCTACCATGGAGATTATTGTTGGTTTTTATCACATCAGGCACATTTTTAATCATTTTTCGGACGACAAATTCCTAATCTGATTGCCGGATGGTTTTATGTGGTTTTGATAATATGACATTGTGAAGAATATTTAATGAGAGAATATCTTAATGAATTTTGGGCACTGGCCCTTTATTTGTAATGAAATGGTTTTAAAATGTTGAGAAATTATTTTAGATAAACCATTCCATACACAAACAATTTGAGATTCAAAGCCAAAATGATCTATTTAACTGTTTATCGGTACCATTTGGCATTATAGGTCATATTTGAGTACAATAAGTTACTCTGTATGTCTATGGAAGACTTAAAGTTTAGTCCGTTTTTAATGTTTATGTCTTATTTGCACATGATCACGATTGTTTGTTCTGATTGGTTGCACTTAATTTAAATGTGGTGGTTCGTCAGCAGCGCGTTCAGTGATCAAGATCGCTATGGCGATCGAAACGCGTCCGGGGCGGACACTTGTCTGTCATAACATGCTGGAATATGAATAAAATATTCATCAGCAGAACCCGTGGTGATCCGCATTCTTTTTTGGAAGGTGTCAGAGGTCCGTACCTGTGCCTATTCCCTCTCGGAGCTATAGGAGGGATTGGGACTTTGATTTGATATATATATATATATATATATAGATATATATATATATATATATATATATATATATATATATATTCACTGAAAAAACCGTAGGTTTCAGACATGTTATAGTTACAAATTAGCATTTAAAAAACCTTTGAAATTCACTGAAAAAACCATAGGTTTTAGGGACGTTATAGTTACAAATTAGTATTTAAAAAACCTTTGAAATTCACTGAAAAAACCATAGGTTTTAGGGACAGTTATAGTTAGTTGGACATTGCACTCGTACAAAACCCGTGAAATTCCCCCGTTATAGTTAGTTCAGCTAACTATAACTCGCGCCCCGCAATGCACTGCTGATGACGTCACATATTACATCACTCATGACATGGTCAGTGACATCACTCATGACATCACTGATGACATCTCAAATGACATCACTGATGACATCATCCAGTGACTGTGTGTTTCTGTAAAGTTTAAATATTTTTTATATATATAGGGAAAGGCGTATTGAAGAATGAGTGGGTGTATAAGTGTCTGTATGGATGATTTAGTAGGTGCGTGACTAATTCTATAAGTGAGTGATTAAACGTATCTTACTGAATGCATGGGTTAGTGACTAAACTGGGTGAATGTCTGTATCCGTCTGTCTGTTGCTGTGTAAGTGGCTGCATGGGTTTGTGAATAGCTACATGAGTGTCTATAAGAGTTATTGATTTGTTGTCTGAGTATCTGTATGGGTGCCTGAGTGTTTGTGTGGATGGGGTGTGTGCGACTGTGCATAGATGTGTGAGTGGGTGATTCACTGGGTGGATGGTTTCAAGAGTGCATCTGTGATAGACTGTATGGGTGGGTAAGTGTGTGTAAGAGTGTGTTAGTGAGTGAATGTATGTCCCAGTGGTACATGTGTGAGTAACTACATATGTGAAAGGCAGTATATATGTGTGTTGGAGTATATAAATAGCTATAAGCGAGAGTGAGTGATTGTGATAGTGGCTGTATGGATGAGTGTGTGCTTGTATCAGTGATTGTATAAGAGCGTAACAATGTGCTAGTATTTGTATGATTAAGTGAGCTGGTGTGTGTATAACTGTATAGGTGAGTAAATGGCAGTGTGTTTAATTATTTGCATGACTGACTAGGTGTGTGAGTACCTCTATGGATGAGTGGCGGTGTTTGAGTGTCTATATAGGAGTAAGAGTGCATATGATAGTCCTGTATTGAGTGACCATAAGTATGAGTGACTGTACGGGTGAGTGAGTGGATGTGTGTGTGTAGACCTAAGAATCAGTGAGTGGGTATGTAGTTATTGGTGTTGGAGTGTCTATGGTTTTGCGAATGGCAGTCTGTAATTTAGATTGGGTGTATCAAAGGTTATATTAGGGTGTGAAGAGCTGCATCAGATTATCACGTGGATGATGTCATCAGTGATGTCATTTGAGATGTCATCAGTGATGTCATCAGTGATGTCACTGACCATGTCATGAGTGATGTAATATGTGACGTCATCAGCAGTGCATTGCGGAGCGCGAGTTATAGTTAGCTGAACTAACTATAACGGGGAATTTCACGGGTTTTGTACGAGTGCAATGTCCAACTAACTATAACTGTCCCTAAAACCTATGGTTTTTTCAGTGAATTTCAAAGGTTTTTTAAATGCTAATTTGTAACTATAACATGTCTGAAACCTACGGTTTTTTCAGTGAATTTCAAAGGTTTTGTAAATGACAACATTTTTTTTTACATATTTTATTTTTTAAATTACATTGTAATTATATTATACATTACAAAAAATACTTTCTCACAATGAATTACTTTAGTTTAAATACTTTGCAAATAGGCAATAGACTTTTAAGTACAGTAGTTACAGTTGTTGCAATGGGCAACACATTTTCAAACATAATGCAACATTCAGCTCAATGTGAATTTCTAGTTAAATGCAATTAGTTACTTTATGGATTACTTTTCTAACCACAGGACTGGATCCTAGATTCAGTCCTGGGACATCTCCTGTAAACAGTTGAGTAAAAGCGTTTTGGTTACAGTCGTGATTTTTAAGGAATATTATTGTACTTTAAAAGTTGACACTTAGAAACTTTTTCTCATAGAATGACCAATGTTATCCTATGGAAGGAAATTCACTTAGGAGGTAAAAACTGTTATCGTTACTTTTTGTTACTCAGTGTTGGATCCTGGATCCAGCACTGGTGCATCTCCTGTAAACAGTTGAAAGAATGCGTTTAAGTCATACAGGCGATTTTTAAGGAATATTTGTAGTTTGTGAAAATCGACACTTTGAAACTTTTCTGCTGAAAACCAGACAAAGGATTCCTATGGAAGAAAATATAAGTTACTGGTAAGTACGGTTAAAATTACTTTTTAGGGTCAGTGCTGGGCTAAAAGATGCAGCACTGGGTTCTCTCCTGATAACAGGTGAGTAAATTGGAATTCGTACTTTGGTTGATTTTAGAGGAATATTATAAAGTTCCAAAACTCCACACTTAGAAGAATTTCCAAGTGAAACCAGTCAATGTTAGCCTATGAAGGAAATTCAAGTTACCGGTAAGTACGGTTAAAATTAATTTTGAGGATCAGTACTGGGCTGAAAGATGCAGCACTGAGGTCTCTCCTGATAACAGGTGAGTAAATCAGAATTCGGATTTCGGCTGATTTTAGAGGAATATTTTAAAGTTCCAAAATCAACACTTAGAAGAATTTCCAAGTGAAACCAGTCAATGTTAGCCTATGAAGGAAATTCAAGTTACCGGTAAGTACGGTTAAAATTACTTTTCAGGATCAGTACTGGGCTGAAAGATGCAGCACTGAGGTCTCTCCTGATAACAGGTGAGTAAATCGGAATTCGTATTTCGGCTGATTTTAGAGGAATATTTTAAAGTTCCAAAACTCCACACTTAGAAGAATTTCCAAGTGAAACCAGTCAATGTTAGCCTATGAAGGAAATTCAAGTTACCGGTAAGTACGGTTAAAATTACTTTTCAGGACCAGTACTGGGCTGAAAGATGCATCACTGAGGTCTCTCCTGATAACAGGTGAGTAAATCGGAATTCGTATTTTGGCTGATTTTACAGGAATATTTTAAAGTTCCAAAACTCCACACTTAGAAGAATTTCCAATTGAAACCAGTCAATGTTAGCCTATGGAAGGAAATTCAAGTTACTGGTAAGTACGGTTAAAATTACTTTTCAGGACCAGTACTGGGCTGAAAGATACAGCACTGAGGTCTCTCCTTATAACAGGTGAGTAAATCGGAATTCGTATTTCGGCTGATTTTAGAGGAATATTTGCACAATGGTGAAGGGAGGGGCGGGGCCTGAGGTGACATCTGTGCAACGCGCCCCGTGGCGCGTTTTAAGTTGGGGATTAAGTCCCCTTGAATCCTGAGGGTCCCTAGGGGCCAACTAGCCCACCAGGAACCTCCAATATGCGCCAGGGGCTGCGTTGCAGAGACGTGTAGAGAGGCCACACCCCTTTTACACCTCTCTGCAACGCAGCTCTGTGGCGCTTTTGGAGGTATATGGTGGGCTAGTTGGACTCCGGGACCCTCAGGATTCAAGGGGACTTAATCCCCAACTTAAAACGCGCCACGGGGCGCGTTTGCACAGTGGTGAAGGGAGGGGGCGGGGCTTCAGGTGACATGTGTGCAAACAGGCCCCGTGGCTCTGGGGGTCCGTAACGGACCCCCATATTAAAATGTTTAGTGCCCCGGGGAGGTGGCGGTCCCCAGGGCGTGTGGGGGGGCTGGAGCCCCCCCCACACTGGTTTTATTTTTAATTATAAGCCCGGGGAGGTGGTGGTCCCCGGGGCTGCGGGAGGGCTCAGAGCCCTCCCGCACCATTTTTCAATTAAATCCCCTTCAATCCTGAGTGTCCCTGGGGGCCAACTAGCCCAACAGGTACATCCAGAAAGCGCCACAGAGCTGCGTTGCAGAGAGGTGTAAAAGGGGTGTGGCCTCTCTACACGTCTCTGCAACGCAGCCCCTGGCGCATATTGGAGGTTCCTGGTGGGCTAGTTGGCCCCTAGGGACCCTCAGGATTCAAGGGACTTAATCCCCAACTTAAAACGCGCCACGGGGCGCGTTTGCACAGATGTCACCTCAGGCCCCGCCCCTCCCTTCACCATTGTGCAAATATTCTTCTAAAATCATCCGAAATACGAATTCCGATTTACTCACCTGTTATAAGGAGAGACCTCAGTGCTGCATCTTTCAGCCCAGTACTGGTCCTGAAAAGTAATTTTAACCGTACTTACCAGTAACTTGAATTTCCTTCCATAGGATATCATTGCCTTCTTTTTGCTGAAAAAGTTTCTAAGTGTTGATTTTTGAAACATACAAATATTCCTCTAAAATCAGCCGAAATACGAATTCCGATTTACTCACCTGTTATAAGGAGAGACCTCAGTGCTGTATCTTTTAGCCCAGTACTGGTCCTGAAAAGTAATTTTAACCGTACTTACCAGTAACTTGAATTTCCTTCCATAGGCTAACATTGACTGGTTTCACTTGGAAATTCTTCTAAGTGTGGAGTTTTGGAACTTTAAAATATTCCTCTAAAATCAGCCGAAATACGACTCCGATTTACTCACCTGTTATCAGGAGAGACCTCAGTGTTGCATCTTTCAGCCCAGTACTGGTCCTGAAAAGTAATTTTAACCGTACTTACCGGTAACTTGAATTTCCTTCATAGGCTAACATAGACTGGTTTCACTTGGAAATTCTTCTAAGTGTGGAGTTTTGGAACTTTAAAATATTCCTCTAAAATCAGCCGAAATACGAATTCCGATTTACTCACCTGTTATCAGGAGAGACCTCAGTGCTGCATCTTTCAGCCCAGTACTGATCCTCAAAAGTAATTTTAACCGTACTTACCAGTAACTTATATTTTCTTCCATAGGAATCCATTGTCTGGTTTTCAGCAGAAAAGTTTCAAAGTGTCGATTTTCACAAACTACAAATATTCCTTAAAAATCGCCTGTATGACTTAAACGCATTCTTTCAACTGTTTACAGGAGATGCACCAGTGCTGGAACCAGGATCCAACACTGAGTAACAAAAAATAACGATAACAGTTTTTACCTCCTAAGTGAATTTCCTTCCATAGGATAACATTGGTCATTCTATGAGAAAAAGTTTCTAAGTGTCAACTTTTAAAATACAATAATATTCCTTAAAAATCACGAGTGTAACCAAAACGCTTTTACTCAACTGTTTACAGGAGATGTGCCAGGACTGAATCTAGGATCCAGTCCTGTGGTTAGAAAAGTAATCCATAAAGTAACTAATTGCATTTAACTAGAAATTCACATTGAGCTGAATGTTGCATTGTGTTTGAAAATGTGTTGCCCATTGCAACAACTGTAACTACTGTACTTAAAAGTCTATTGCCTATGTGCAAAGTATTTAAACTAAAGTAATTCATTCTGAGAAAGTATTTTTGTAATGTAATGTATAATGTAATTACAATGTAATTTAAAAAATAAAATATGTTATATAAAATTGTTTCTAAAAATGTAGTAAATCAGTATTAAAAAAATTTATATAACAATTAATACATTTAAAAATTGTCATTCACAAAACCTTTGAAATTCACTGAAAAACCGTAGGTTTCAGACATGTTATAGTTACAAATTAGCATTTAAAAACCTTTGAAATTCACTGAAAAAACCATAGGTTTCAGGGACGTTATAGTTACAAATTAGCATTTAAAAACCTTTGAAATTCACTGAAAAAACCATAGGTTTTAGGGACAGTTATAGTTAGTTGGACATTGCACTCGTACAAAACCCGTGAAATTCCCCGTTATAGTTAGTCCAGCTAACTATAACTCGCGCCCCGCAATGCACTGCTGATGACGTCACATATTACATCACTCATGACATGGTCAGTGACATCACTGATGACATCACTGATGACATCTCAAATGACATCACTGATGACATCACTGATGACATCATCCGTGTGATAATTTCATGCATCTTCTCACACCCTAATATAACCTTTGATACACCCACTCTAAATTACAGAATGCCATTCGCAAAACCATAGACACTCCAACACCAATAACTACATACCCACACACTGTTTCTTAGGTCTACGCACACATCCACTCACTCACCCATACAGTCACTCATACTTACGGTCACTCAGTACAGGACTATCATATGCACTCATACTCCTATATAGACACTCAAACACCGCCACTCATCCATAGAGGTACTCACACACCTAGTCAGTCATGCAAATAATTAAACACACTACCATTTACTCACCTATACAGTTATACACACACCAGCTCACTTACTCATACAAATACTAGCACATTCTTACGCTCTTATACAATCACTGATACAAGCACACACTCATCCATACAGCCACTATCACAATCAGTCACTCTCGCTTATAGCTATTTATATACTCCAACACACATATATACTGCCTTTCACATATGTAGTTACTCACACATGTACCACTGGGACATACATTCACTCACTAACACACTCTTACACACACTTACCCACCCATACAGTCTATCACAGATGCACTCTTGAAACCATCCACCCAGTGAATCACCCACTCACACATCTATGCACAGAGTCGCACACACCCTCCCACACAAACACTCAGGCACCCATACAGATACTCACACAAGCATTCAATAACTCAAATAGACACTCATGTAGCTATTCACAAACACATGCAGCCACTTACACAGCAACAGACAGACGGATACAGACATTCACCCAGTTTAGTCACTAACCCATGCATTCAGTAAGATATGTTAAATCACTCACTTATACAGTCAGTCACGCACCTACTAAATCATCCATACAGACACTTACACACCCACTCATTCTTCAATACGTCTTTTCATATATATATTAAAAATATTTAAACTTTAGAGAAACACACAGTCACTGGATGATGTCATCAGTGATGTCATCAGTGATGTCATTTGAGATGTCATCAGTGATGTCATCAGTGATGTCACTGACCATGTCATGAGTGATGTAATATGTGACGTCATCAGCAGTGCATTGTCGAGGCGCGAGTTATAGTTAGCTGGACTAACTATAACGGGGAATTTCACGGGTTTTGTACGAGTGCAATGTCCAACTAACTATAACTGTCCCTGAAACCTATGGTTTTTTCAGTGAATATATATATATATATATATATATTATATATATATATATATATATATATATATATATATATATATATATATATATATATATATATATATATAGTGTAAACGAAGTCTCCCGAGGTGAGTCCAATGAAGGTTGAAAGAGTGTTGTGATTGAAGCAGCTTGTGCACGCACGTCTGACAAGCAGATCGGAGCCGGCATGAAAAGCAGCATCTCCGTAATCGCGCAGAGTAGTGTTTTCTCAAAGCAGGGAAATAGGAGGAGGGACACACCATCGCAATTGGTGATTTTCTTAAACTTGCAAAGGGCTCAGAGACAGAGATACGAATAACAAAATCAATTACTATTTTTGAATAAAGTCATTTGGATAAACGTGACCGGCGAAAAGCTAAAAACTGTTGAATTAAAATACGTCTCCTCGTGGTTGACAAAAACAACAATGGAGGCTAGGAAAACGAAACAAGAAGCGAAGGCAGCAACAATGTTTCTACCGACGGATGGAGAAACAGAAGAAACCAGACATGAAGGGACACCATTACCAACACGAGACTCCTCTGCAAAACAATTATTTCTTCAATTGGAGCGCCTCTATAAGAAGGAAATAAATAAGAGTTGGGAAATAATAGCCCTGGAGAAATATCTGGAAGTAAATCGAGTCCCAAGGGGACTGAGAATCTTCACGATGCCAACACATCCGGATACAAAAGTTGAGCTATTGGAGGAATGGGGGCAAAATATTATGCAGTGCTCGACGAATATGATGAGAATATTGATCAAGCACGCAAAGATTGATTTCGATGAAGTACATATATTAATTAAGCAAGCAGAAACCAAAACACTTACATTTACCAACAAAGATGAAATTATCAAACTAGGTAAAGATATGGAAAGTCGATTAGAAAAATATGAGGAAGAAACACAAGAGAGAAAAAGAAGGAAATTTACTCGTGATGAAATGGATTATAAATATGGGAGAATCCTCACTTTTGCCAAAAGATTTCATATATTAAAACAAACACATCAGGCAAAAACTACGGCAACACCAACTGGAGAGATAACTAGTGAGTCGGATATTAGTGAAGGAGAAGGCTCCAGTAATCAAGCCCTTACAGCAACAAAAAACACTTTTTTAAAAGAAATGCGACTCATGCACCTGGATCAGACTATGACAAGAAGGAGAGGGAGAGGAAGAGGGGTCGGCAGAGGACGTGGCAGAGGAGATATAAAGTCTTTAAGAGTACAAGAAAAAACAGACGATCAAAACGGAAAAAGGCATTACCCGCTGCGCAATCTGAAGAAATAGAGATGAAAGATGAGAATTTAATAATAAATCTCTCTAATCATGCCCTGACAGAAGACGAAAAATCGCTGCTTAACAAAGGCCTCTCTTTTTGCCCCGAGAGTCATTTCAGCTATATTGATACCAGGATAGACATTTATAAATATATAAGAAAATTGAAACTAGCAAAATTACATGCAGCCAATCCTACGATACCTAAAGCTTTGGAATCAGGTGAAACCATAGAAGGTGAATTTAATATTTTAACTATTGATCAAATTCCGGATCTTAAGAATATGTTTGACCTCATGTTCAATCTGGAGGAGGAGGTCTTGACAGAGAGTGACATATTACAGGAATTGGATATTAGAACGGATGCACATCGGTCGAGTAAATTAAAGGGTAAATCGAAATTCTGTCCATCATTATCCCCTGGCAATAAAATTGATTTGTTTGCAGATGCAATAACGTTGGAATTAGACAAAATAACCAAAGCAAGATCATTTAAATCAAATCTTACTAAAAATGAGCGAAAAGCCTTGGAAGATCTAAAAGGAAATAATCAAATTATAATAAAACCTGCAGACAAAGGGGGAAATATAGTCTTATTAAATAGGAGCGACTATATGAAAGAAGGATACAGGCAATTGGAGGATGAGACAAAATATGAAAAACTATCTGCTAATCCATTCAATAAAATGATAATTGAATTGAGATGCATGCTAAATCAATGGCATGACAACAACATTATCAGTTAAGATGAATATCAATTTTTATTGAAAGAACAGCCAACCATCCCAACGATATACTTTCTGCCTAAAATACATAAAACTCTGATAAATCCTCCTGGCAGACCGATTGTCTCCTCTTGTGATTCATTATATGAAGCCTTATCAACTTATGTAGACACCTATCTTGCCCCAATAGCACAAAGCTTAAGTTCCTACATTAGAGACACCGGGGACTTCTTACGTATTCTGGCAGAAACTAGTTGGAATGAACAATATCTAATGGCAACCATAGATGTGGTATCACTTTATACTTCTATTGATCATGATGTTGTATTACAAGCATGTGTATACCTCTTAAGACAGAGAAACATCAATGAACTGCAACATTCACAAATGCTTATACAAATGATTGAACTTTGCCTAAAAAACAATGTATTTCTATTCAATCATGAGCTATACCACCACCGATGCGGAACTGCAATGGGCATTTCGTTTTCACCGAATTATGCCAACATTGTCATGGGATGGTGGGAGAAAGAAATAGCTTGGGGCACAGAGAATCAGGAGGAATTGGAGAATATAGTACTCTGGGTCCGATTCATAGATGATTTGTTTTTAATTTGGAACGGGCCCAAGGAGGAATTTGTGAGATACTTTGAAAAATTGAATGAGAATAACATAGGACTATCATTCACATATGCCATAAACAAAACTGGTATAGATTTTTTGGACACTCATATTTACATTGATCATGGAGAAATACACTCGACCCTATTTAGAAAACCGACAGCCATGAACAGTATCCTCCATGGAGAAAGCTTCCATCCTCCATCACTGATAAGAAGCATCCCATATGGAGAGATGATAAGGATGAAACGTAATTGTTCAAAAGATGAGGATGCGAAGGAAATAGTTGAGGAAACAATTGTGCGGTTAAAAAGGAGGGGATACAAACAATCAGATCTCAAACAGTGTTTGAAAAAAGTAAAGACAAAATCAAGAGCAGATACTTTAATTACAAGAAAAGAGAAACAGAATCATTCACAGAAAACCTCACAAACAGAAGCCCCAAGACTAATAATCTCCTACAGTAAAGAAAGTAAAAAGATAATAAACGCAATAAACAAACATTGGCATTTGATTTCAAAAGACCCAGACATTGGAAAAGTATTGGGAACTAAACCAACGGTAACATATAGGGAAACTAAATCATTAAAGGATATACTTGTACATAGCCATCTACAAGAAAATGAAACAAAAAACTGGCTAATGAAAGCACATGATGGCTTTTTCAAATGTAATGCTTGCAAAGCTTGTAATATAGGAACAAACAAAAAACATGTAAGTGACAGAGAAGGCAAAGTGATCAATATCCGACATCATATCACCTGCAAAACAACACGTCGTATATGTGATAGAATGCAATTGTGGCTTACAATACATCGGAAGCACGACATGCATGTTACAAAAACAGGTCTTAGAACATAAAGATACCAACTATGCAACAGCCAAACACATGATACAATGCCAAAATGCAAACTGGAAGGCAATGAGATTTTTTGGATTGGATATGATTCCGCAGAATGAACGAGGAGGAAATAGAACTAAGAAATGAAGACAACTAGAGTCTCGATATATTATAAGATTAAAGACGAAGACTCCACTGGGATTGAACAATGACGAAGAACTTTTTGTGCATCTCTAATCATTGTATATATATTTGGTGATTGAGTCTACCCTGAAAATTGTAAAATATGGTACTATACCAGGAACTTTGAGTGCAATAATCCACATTGAATTGAAAAGTACAATGGGGACAGCATTTGGTCACTTCACTTAAAGAACATAATAGATGAAAGTATTGAAAATATTTCAAAATCACATAAATTACATACAAATGTATTACCCGTTAAAGTACAATACAACAGGTTATTTATGAAACCTTGGTATTAGTTGACCGTATAAATGTCTGGCATGAATATAGGCACTAATCTGTTTCTGAATTATAACAAAACTGGAGATTATATGCACAATGTTACAAGGGTAGACTAACAAGCAGATATGAATATATGATTGAATATATGATAGCATAAGATAAATTAATTGATCTAAATTGTATCACAGAATCTGTCTCAAAAGTAAAACCATAATTTATGTTTTTTAACACATTGTAACATAATATGATAAACTACAACTCTCATCATGCTGCATAATGAGCTGGGGATGGGAGGTGGTATAAAAACCACAAGGGAAGAAGGACTCACCTACCGTGAGAAAGACCCTGTGAGGTCGAAACGCGTTGGTGTGACAGGAGTGTCTACCTAATATAGGTTTTGGAAAAAAGGAGAACACTGAGTGCGACGTTACTAGTAAATACCAAAACGATAAGGGCTGTACAGGTTCAGCCCGTCGTCTGCACCCGCAGGAAGAGCGCGCTGGGGAAAGAACCTATTTTTGTGGAAATATATATATATATATATATATACATATATATATATATATATATACATATATATATATATATATATATATATATTACAGCTCCAAAGTTCCTCCCCTTCTCAGAAAGGATACTAGCACTCACGGGGTCAGGTTTTCGCAATCTTAATTTATTATTCTTAGCGCAGCAAACAAGCGCGTTTCGGAAAGGTTCCTTCGTCAGTGTTTACATTTTACACTGAGAGGCGCCGTTTTTAAACATCAAACGATGGGTCATTGAAACAAAAGAGGGATTACGGTCACCGTTGTATAGGCGCCATATTGTCGTGGTGTATATTATTATTAAAGAAACCCATTCACATACTTATATAGGCATTTACAAAAATCAAAAGTGTCTCATTGCAATTTGATATTCAAATAATCTCATAATGAGATATTATGTGATTAAAGCTTACAATTAAACTTTCTCTGTTTCTGACAATTTCAATTACCACTGCTTAAAAATAATCTCGCTGTGGATCGGCATTTGGCAATCCCCATCTGGGGATTGCCATTTATCCCTCTGTTCTCGCTACATACACCCGTGTATCGGCACCCACCAATAAAATAATAGTCAGATAAGAAGAAATCTCATTCACCACTGGAATGCGATTACTCATCATTTTTTTCTCCTGAAAAACACATCATTGCACAATCTAGGTTCCCAGATGTACTGTCAGCTCCTCCCCACTGTTTAACCCATTCGGGGTCTTGGTTTGAAGGTGGATTATATATCGTGACTCCAATCTCCTTAATTTCAACACTCTGGGGCCGATTCCGATTCAGGCCGGAAATCTCTCTGACCGAGCCGGACCCGGAGAGATTTCCGACCGAATCGGACTCTAGCAGTCCGACCGAACGAGTACGATGCGTTCGCATGCAATCGGACTCGATTCGGTCGGACTCCCATTGAAGTCAATGGGAGCCGGTCGTACAACGCGTACGCGGGCTCCCATTGACTCAATGGGTGCGAGGCGAACAAGGGCGCCCCCTACAGCGGGTACGCATCGAAGCGACTCATGCCGTACATGCACAGGTAGGGGGGACCGGGCTACACGTACAGGGGGGACCGACACGGACCCCCAAAGTCCGGCTCCGACTGCTCTTTGGAGCCGGACTGCGCGAGTCGGTCGGACTGCTCGAGGCGCGCATCGTACTTACCCGGCCGGGGAACGTCTCCATTGCGCGGTGCGAGTCGTGTCCGTGCGAGTCGGTCGGAGCGGTCGGGCCCCGTGAACGAGTCGGTCGGCGATTTCGCGTGCGCTCGCATCGTACTCGCTCGCCCGGACGCACGTCCAAATCGGTCGGGAAACAGGGCTCCGAATCGGATCCGGTAAAGCCGAATCCGATTCGGAGCCCTACCGGCCGAGATCAGAATCGGCCCCTCTGTCACCCCCTCTGATGTTTGCTGGGACACAATCAATACTGAAAAACTGTAATAGGTCCCTGTTGCTTTTATGTTTAATAGCAAAGTGTCTAGCGACTGGATAATTCAAATCCTTCTTCGCTATGGCATGCATATGTTCAAGTATCCTTATTTTCACACTATGAATCGTGCTGCCTATATACCTGAGGTCACACGGGCACCTCAGGCAATAGACAGCATGTGTGGTCTGGCAGGTCATAAATTTGTTGATTCTCTTGCCTGATTTGATTCCCTTCACTTCATAGGTAAGTAACCTTTTGCTAAACTGTCGTCCTATATTAAGAACACCACGGATTTCCTTAACCACATTGAGAGAATACAATGGCATTCATCGTGCTGCCTAATTGTACTGGATATCACAAGCCTGTACACTTGTATCAACCATGTGCAGGGACTCAATGCGGTAAAATATTTTTTACAGAAGAGACCATTGAAATTCGCAGAACATAACAGTATGTTGATGGAACTGATTGAATTCTGTCTGCTAAATAACATTTTTCTTTTTCAGGGAGACCTTTACAGGCAGGTATCCGGGACCGCAATGGGCACCTGCTTCGCCCCCAGCTATGCGAATTTATTCGTATGCTGGTGGGAGGAGCAGGTGGCCTGGTCCACAGACAATGACATCTGGACCAAAGAGATAGTAACCTGGTATCGATACATCGACGTCCTTTTTCTGGTATGGAAGGGGTCAATCAATAAAGCAGAGGAATATATAGAATACATGAATCAGAACGATGTCAACTTACGATTCACAGGGGAGATTAGTTCAGTGGCAGTGAACTATTTGGACCTGAGGGTGGAGATACAGGATGGAAAACTGTCAACAGCCCTATTTAGAAAACCTACGGCTGGCAACAGTACGTTGCATGCCACCAGTAGTCATCCACCCAAATTGAAGAAAAGTATACCCTACGGGGAATTCCTCAGGTTAAAACGTAACTGCTCAAGAAAGTGTGATTTTGATACAGCAATTAAGGAGAGTTTCAGTAGATTTTTGGCCAGAGGATACAGTATAGATCTTTTAGAGAACACCTTAAAGAAAGTTGAGAATTTACCAAGAGAAAGATTAATCAAAAAGACAGATCAAGAGAAGACCAGAAATCATAGTGAGGGAAAGTTCCGCATGGTTACAACTTATTCAGAAGATGCGGAAACTCTCAAAAAAATCATGAGAAGAAACTGGCATGTGCTAAAGACCGATACAATCATTGGGGCAGATATTCCACCAGCTCCATTGATTACTTTTAGAAAGGCACGCTCACTGAAGGATAGTCTGGTCCATAGTCATTTAGACATAATTCCATCTAGAAAGGGAACACTAAATGAGATGCGAGGTTTTTACCCGTGTGGTAAGTGTAAGGCATGTGCTTTTAGCAAAAGGGTACTTACCTATGAAGTGAAGGGAATCAAATCAGGCAAGAGAATCAACAAATTTATGACCTGCCAGACCACACATGCTGTCTATTGCCTGAGGTGCCCGTGTGACCTCAGGTATATAGGCAGCACGATTCATAGTGTGAAAATAAGGATACTTGAACATATGCATGCCATAGCGAAGAAGGATTTGAATTATCCAGTCGCTAGACAATTTGCTATTAAACATAAAAGCAACAGGGACCTATTACAGTTTTTCAGTATTGATTGTGTCCCAGCAAACATCAGAGGGGGAGACAGAGTGTTGAAATTAAGGAGATTGGAGTCACAATATATAATCCACCTTCAAACCAAGACCCCGAATGGGTTAAACAGTGGGGAGGAGCTGACAGTACATCTGGGAACGTAGATTGTGCAATGATGTGTTTTTCAGGAGAAAAAAATGATGAGTAATCCCATTCCAGTGGTGAATGAGATTTCTTCTTAACTGACTAATATTTTATTGGTGGGTGCTGATACACGGCTGTATGTAGCGAGAACAGAGGGATAAATTGCAATCCCCAGATGGGGATTGCCAAATGCCGATCCACGGCGAGATTATTTTTAAGCAGTGGTAATTGAAATTGTCAGAAACATAGAAAGTTTAATTGTAAGCTTTAATCACATAATATCTCATTATGAGATTATTTGAATATCAAATTGCAATGAGACACTTTTGATTTTTGTAAATGCCTATATAAGTATGTGAATGGGTTTCTTTAATAATAATATACACCACGACAATATGGCGCCTATACAACGGTGACCGTAATCCCTCATTTGTTTCAATTACCCATCGTTTGATGTTTAAAAACGGCGCCTCTCAGTGTAAAATGTAAACACTGACGAAGGAACCTTTCCGAAACGCGTTTGTTTGCTGCGCTAAGAATAATAAATTAAGATTGCGAAAACCTGACCCCTTGAGTGCTGGTATCCTTTCTGAGAAGGGGAGGAACTTTGGAGCTGTAATTTTATCACGGAGCACCGCCGTGCTAAAGCACCCGCCTAAAGAGTGACACGCTAGAACGGTGCACTGGAGCAGGATATATATATATATATATATATATATATATATATATATATATATATATATATATTCTTACTGCACACAAACAGGCTCGATCCCGGCGCGCTCCAATGCAGGTGCTTGCGTATGGGCTGAGCCTCTGAGCCCATAGACGTTTGGCTTACACAAATAACGCCGCACTCAGTGAAATTCCTTTACAAGTTCTTTTTAATTCAAAAGAACGCTGCTACACCAAAGCGTTTCGACCTAGCGAGGTCTTTATCACGGTAAGTGAGACTTTCTTCATTTCAATTATTTAGACAAGTCCATTGTTAGACCATAATGAGGCATTGTGGGTGATGTAGTTACACATTTACAATCAGTGGAAACATTTGAGTTATTTTTTAAGATATTGCATCGATCTGTTACAATATTACATATGATCTCTGTTGTGTTATTTCGTCCTGCAAACAGAATGACAGGGCCAGTTTTCCCAGTTTAACATCATAGTTTCTGTGCACACTCTGAGTGTTATAAGTGTATAGTATGTGTTTAATAGATTATGGTAAAGTACCGGTTTTTATACAAATCATTTTTTGTTTTTTAACACAAGGTGTTTCCATTGTAATTGGAGATATAGGAGTCTAGTAACTACTGAAGACATGTGTATAGAGTGAGACTCTAGTGTTTCACATTCGCACAGGGTCAAATGTTTATGTCTCAGCGGTGTTTACCATATACAATTTGTCATATAGTATAAACCATGCTGTCTTCTCGGTATAATACCAACTTATAATCTCATCACATTAATATCTAATTTATGTTTGTATGAAAAACTGGTTATATTTCAGTCTTATAGATATATGAAAAGTTCTTTGTCATTGTTAAGCCCGGTAGGTGTCTTGGTCTTAAGTCTAATTATATATCTCGATTCCAATTTTCTCTGTTTTTTTGTCCTGTCTCCGCCAAGTTTATTTTGTTGCACCGTGTCTAATCCAAAACATTTCATGGATTTCCAATCTCCATGTTGGCACTGTGCCAGATGTTTCGCTGTGGCATAGTTGGTGTCTCTATTTTTCACAGCTCTTATGTGCTCCAAGATTCTCTTTTTTAACATACAAATTGTGCTTCCTATGTATTGGAGACCACAATTACACTCTATCACATAGACTACATGAGTTGTTTTACATGTGATCTGTTGTTTGATGTAGATTGTTTTTCCATCTTTATCCATTACACTTTTTTTGTTGACTCCAATCTTGCAAGCTTTGCAGGTATTGCATTTCGTAAAACCACTTTGTGCCTCTGATAGCCAATTAGTTGGTTTTCTCTTTTCTTGTAAATGGCTTGGCACTAGTTGGTCCTTGAGAGATCTAGTTCTTTTATACGTTACCAAAGGTTTTGAACCTAGGAGTTTTCCTATGTCTGTATCCTTAGAAATCAGATGCCAGTGTTTTTGAGTCACATTTATTATTTTCTTACTTTTTTTACTGTAAGTGATTATCAATCTTGGGACTTCTTGTTCTCGTTGTTCCGGCTCTGGGTTCTGTTTTTCCTTTTTTGTCATTAGTATATATATATATATATATTCACTGAAAAAACCATAGGTTTCAGACACGTTATAGTTAGAAATTAGCATTTAAAAAACCTTTGAAATTCACTGAAAAAACCATAGGTTTTAGGGACAGTTATAGTTAGTTGGACATTTCACTCGTACAAAACCATAGAAATTCCCCCGTTATAGTTAGTTCAGCTAACTATAACTCGCGCCCCGCAATGCACTGCTGATGACGTCACATATTACATCACTCATGACATGGTCAGTGACATCACTGATGACATCACTGATGACATCTCAAATGACATCACTGATGACATCATCCAGTGACTGTGTGTTTCTGTAAAGTTTAAATATGTTTAATATATATAGGGAAAGGCGTATTGAAGAATGAGTGGGTGTATAAGTGTCTGAATGGATGATTTAGTACGTGAGTGACTGACTCTACAAGTGAGTGATTAAATGTATCTTACTGAATGCATGGGTTAGTGACTAAACTGTGTGAATGTCTGTATCCGTCTGTCTGTTGGTTTGTAAGCGGCTGCATGGCTTTCTGAATAGCTACATGAGTGTCTACATGGGTTATTGATTGATTGTCTGAGTATCTGTATGGGTGCCTGAGTGTTTGTGTGGGTGGGGTGTGTGTGACTCTGTGCATAGATGTGTGAGTTGGTGATTCACTGGGTGCATGGTTTCAAGAGTGCATCTGTGATGGACTGTATGGGTGGGTGAGTGTGTGTATGGGTGTGTTAGTGATTGAATGTATATCTCAGTGGTACATGTGTGAGTAACTACATATGTGAAAGGCAGTATATATGTGTGTTGGAGTATATAAATGGCTATAAGTGAGAGTGTGTGATTGTGAGAGTGGCTGTATGGATGAGTGTGTACTTGTATCAGTGATTGTATAAGAGCATAAGAATGTGCTAGTATTTGTATGAGTAAGTGAGCTGGTGTGTGTATAACTGTATAGGTGAGTAAATGGGTGTGTGATTAAGTTTTTGCATGTCTGACTAGGTGTGTGAGTACCTCTATGGATGAGTGGCGGTGTGTGAGTGTTTATATAGGTGTATGAGTGCATATGATAGTTCTGTACCGAGTGACTAAGTATGAGTGACTGTACGGGTGAGTGAGTGGATGTGTGTGTAGACCTAAGAATCAGTGAGTGGGTATGTAGTTTTTGGTGTTGGAGTGTCTATGGTTTTGAGAATGGCAGTCTGTAATTTAGAGTGGGTGTATCAAAAGTTATATTAGGGTGTGAGAAGATGCATGAAATTATCACATGGATGATGTCATCAGTGATGTCATCAGTGATGTCACTGACCATGTCATGAGTGATGTAATATGTGACGTCATCAGCAGTGCATTGCGAGGCGCGAGTTATAGTTAGCTGAACTAACTATAACGGGGAATTTCTATGGTTTTGTACGAGTGAAATGTCCAACTAACTATAACTGTCCCTAAAACCTATGGTTTTTTCAGTGAATTTCAAAGGTTTTTTAAATGCTAATTTCTAACTATAACGTGTCTGAAACCTATGGTTTTTTCAGTGAATTTCAAAGGTTTTTTAAATGCTAATTTCTAACTATAACGTGCCTGAAACCTATGATTTTTTAAGTGAATTTCAAAGGTTTTTTTAAATGCTAGTTTCTAACTATGCCTACAGAGGTAGGACATGTGAAGAAAGAAGAAAAACGCACAGAAAGAAGCAAAAGATGTGCAGAAAGAACCAACAGAGGAGCAGAAAGAGGCCTTGTTGCAAAATCATCCTGTGCCCACAACTTTTCCAGACGGGTACTGGTGGTAACTGACTCTGACTAACCAGAGCCAGTGCTATGCTAAAAGACACTTAGAATACAGTGAAAACACCTACATACACTAGGGAACACTATGCGTTGGGGTACCCCTGTGATTAGCATGACCTCCTCTGCAAGTCCCTAGTACATAATAGGGCAGGGGGATTAAAACTACCTCTTAAAACGCTCTACAGGGCGCGTTTGCACAGTGGTGAAGGGAGGGGGCCTGAGGTGACATGTGTGCAAACGCACCCCGTGGCACGTTTTAAGTTGCGGGATTAAGTCCCTTGAATTCTGAGGGTCCCTGGGGCCCAACTAGCCCCCCAGGTACCTACAGTTAGGACCACAGAGCTGAGTTGCAGAGAGGCGTTCCGAGGCCACGCACCTTTTTTCACCTCTCTGCAACGCAACTCTGTTGTGCTTACTGAAGGTACCTGGTGGGCTAGTTGGCCCCAGGGTCCCTCAGGATTCAAAGGGAATTAATTCCCCAACTTAAAACGCACCACAGGGCGTGTTTGCGCACATGTCACCTGAGGCCCCGCCCCCTCCCTTCACCACTGTGCAAACGCGCCCCGTGGTGCGTTTTAAGTTGGGGGATTAGGTCACCTTGAATCCTGAGGGTCCCTGGGGCCCAACTAGCCCACTAGGTACTTCCAGTAAGCACCACAGGCCTGCGTTGCAACGCCTGTAACAAATTGTGCAGTTGTGTTTAGGTAGTGAAGAGGGTCGTGCTGGGGGTAGTGTTTTAGGGTTTAGGGTAGTGCAGTGGTGTTTGTGTAGTGTAGGGGGTCATGCTGGGGGTAGATTTAGGGTTTAGGGTAGTGCAGTGGTGTTTGGGTAGTGTAGGGGGTCGTGCTGGGGTAGTGTTTTAGGGTTTAGGGTAGTGCAGTGGTGTTTGGGTAGTGTAGGGGGTCGTGCTGGGGGTAGTGTTTTAGGGTTTAGGGTAGTGCAGTGGTGATTGGGTAGTGTAGGGGGTCGTGCTGGGGGTAGTGATATAGGGTAGTGCAGTGGTGTTTGGGTAGTGTAGGGGTACTGCTGGGGGTAGTGTTTTAGGGTTTAGGTTAGTGCAGTGGTGTTTGGGTAGTGTAGGGGTACTGCTGGGGGTAGTGTTTTAGGGTTTAGGGTAGTGCAGTGGTGTTTGTGTAGTGTAGGGTGTAGTGTTTTAGGGTTTAGGGTAGTGCAGTGGTGTTTGTGTAGTGTAGGAGGTCGTGTTTTAGGGTTTAGGGTAGTCCAGTGGTCTTTGGGTAGTGTAGGGAGTCGTGCGGGGGTAGTGTTTTAGGGTTTAGGGTAGTGTAGGGGGTCATGCGGGGGATAGTGTTTTAGGGATTAGGGTAGTGCATTGGTGTTTGGGTAGTGTAGGGGGTCATGCGGGGGTAGTGTTTTAGGGTTTAGGGCAGTGCAGTGGTGTTAGGGTAGTGTAGGGGTCGTGCTGGGGGAAGTGTTTTAGGGTTTAGGGCAGTGCAGTGGTGTTTGGGTAGTGTAGGGGGTCGTGCTGGGGGAGTGTTTTAGGGTTTAGGGCAGTGCAGTCGTGTTCAGGTAGTGTAGGGGGTTGTGCTGGGGGTAGTATTTTAGGGTTTAGGGTAGTGCAATGGTGTTCGGGTAGTGTAGGGGGTCGTGCTGGGGGTAGTGTTCTAGGGTTTAGGGCAGTGCAGTGGTGTTTGGGCAGTGTAGGGGGTAATGCTGGGGGTGGTGTTTTAGGGTTTAGGGCAGTGCAGTGGTGTTCGGACAGTGTAGGGGGTCGTGCTGGGGGTGGTGTTTCAGGGTTTAGGGCAGTGCAGTGGTGTTCGGGCAGTGTAGGGGGTGGTGTTTCAGGGTTTAGGGCAGTGCAGTGGTGTTCGGGCAGTGTAGGGGGTCGTGCAGGGGGTGGTGTTTCAGGGTTTAAGGCAGTGGTGTTCGGGCAGTGTAGGGGGTCGTGCTGGGGGTGGTGTTTCAGGGTTTGGGGCAGTGCAGTGGTGTTCGAGCAGTAAAGGGGGTCGTGCTGGGGGTGGTGTTTCAGGGTTTAGGGCAGTGCAGTGGTGGTCGGGCAGTGTAGGGGGCGGTGCAGGGTGTGGTGTTTCAGGGTTTAGGGCAGTGCAGTGGTGTTCGGGCAGTGTAGGGGGTGCTGCAGGGGGTGGTGTTTCAGGGTTTAGGGCAGTGCAGTGGTGTTCGGGCAGTGTAGGGGGTCATGCAGGGGTGGTGTTTCAGGGTTTAGGGCAGTGCAGTGGTGTTAGGGCAGTGTAGGGGGTCGTGCTGGGGCTGGTGTTTCAGGGTTTAGGGCAGTACAGTGGTGTTCGGGCAGTGTAGGGGGTCGTGCTGGGGCTGGTGTTTCAGGGTTTAGGGCAGTTCAGTGGTGTTCGGGACGTGTAGGGGGTCGTGCTGGGGCTGGTGTTTCAGGGTTTAGGGCAGTGCAGTGGTGTTCGGGCAGTGTAGGTGGTCGTGCTGGGGCTGGTGTTTCAGGGTTTAGGGCAGTGCAGTGGTGTTCGGGCAGTGTAGGGGGTCTTGCTGGGGCTGGTGTTTCAGAGTCTAGGGCAGTGCAGTGGTGTTCGGGCAGTGTAGGGGGTCTTGCTGGGGCTGGTGTTTCAGGGTTTAGGGCAGTGCAGTGGTGTTCGGGCAGTGTAGGGGGTCATGCTGGGGGTGGTGTTTCAGGGTTTAGGGCAGTGCAGTGGTGTTTGGGCAGTGTAGGGGGTCATGCTGGGGTAGTGTTTTAGGGTTTAGGGTAGTGCAGTGGTGTTTGGGTAGTGTAGGGGGTCGTGCTGGGGGTAGTGTTTTAGGGTTTAGGGTAGTGCAGTGGTGATTGGGTAGTGTAGGGGGTCGTGCTGGGGGTAGTGATATAGGGTAGTGTAGTGGTGTTTGGGTAGTGTAGGGGGTACTGCTGGGGGTAGTGTTTTAGGGTTTAGGTTAGTGCAGTGGTGTTTGGGTAGTGTAGGGGTACTGCTGGGGGTAGTGTTTTAGGGTTTAGGGTAGTGCAGTGGTGTTTGTGTAGTGTAGGGTGTAGTGTTTTAGGGTTTAGGGTAGTGCAGTGGTGTTTGTGTAGTGTAGGAGGTCGTGTTTTAGGGTTTAGGGTAGTCCAGTGGTCTTTGGGTAGTGTAGGGAGTCGTGCGGGGGTAGTGTTTTAGGGTTTAGGGTAGTGTAGGGGGTCATGCGGGGATAGTGTTTTAGGGATTAGGGTAGTGCATTGGTGTTTGGGTAGTGTAGGGGGTCATGCGGGGGTAGTGTTTTAGGGTTTAGGGCAGTGCAGTGGTGTTAGGGTAGTGTAGGGGGTCGTGCTGGGGGAAGTGTTTTAGGGTTTAGGGCAGTGCAGTGGTGTTTGGGTAGTGTAGGGGGTCGTGCTGGGGGAGTGTTTTAGGGTTTAGGGCAGTGCAGTCGTGTTCAGGTAGTGTAGGGGGTTGTGCTGGGGGTAGTATTTTAGGGTTTAGGGTAGTGCAATGGTGTTCGGGTAGTGTAGGGGGTCGTGCTGGGGGTAGTGTTCTAGGGTTTAGGGCAGTGCAGTGGTGTTTGGGCAGTGTAGGGGGTAATGCTGGGGGTGGTGTTTTAGGGTTTAGGGCAGTGCAGTGGTGTTCGGACAGTGTAGGGGGTCGTGCTGGGGGTGGTGTTTCAGGGTTTAGGGCAGTGCAGTGGTGTTCGGGCAGTGTAGGGGGTGGTGTTTCAGGGTTTAGGGCAGTGCAGTGGTGTTCGGGCAGTGTAGGGGGTCGTGCAGGGGGTGGTGTTTCAGGGTTTAAGGCAGTGGTGTTTGGGCAGTGTAGGGGGTCGTGCTGGGGGTGGTGTTTCAGGGTTTGGGGCAGTGCAGTGGTATTCGAGCAGTAAAGGGGGTCGTGCAGGGGGTGGTGTTTCAGGGTTTAGGGCAGTGCAGTGGTGTTCGGGCAGTGTAGGGGGCGGTGCAGGGTGTGGTGTTTCAGGGTTTAGGGCAGTGCAGTGGTGTTCGGGCAGTGTAGGGGGTGCTGCAGGGGGTGGTGTTTCAGGGTTTAGGGCAGTGCAGTGGTGTTCGGGCAGTGTAGGGGGTCATGCAGGGGGTGGTGTTTCAGGGTTTAGGGCAGTGCAGTGGTGTTCGGGCAGTGTAGGGGGTCGTGCTGGGGCTGGTGTTTCAGGGTTTAGGGCAGTACAGTGGTGTTCGGGCAGTGTAGGGGGTCGTGCTGGGGCTGGTGTTTCAGGGTTTAGGGCAGTTCAGTGGTGTTCGGGACGTGTAGGGGTCGTGCTGGGGCTGGTGTTTCAGGGTTTAGGGCAGTGCAGTGGTGTTCGGGCAGTGTAGGTGGTCGTGCTGGGGCTGGTGTTTCAGGGTTTAGGGCAGTGCAGTGGTGTTCGGGCAGTGTAGGGGTCTTGCTGGGGCTGGTGTTTCAGAGTCTAGGGCAGTGCAGTGGTGTTCGGGCAGTGTAGGGGTCTTGCTGGGGCTGGTGTTTCAGGGTTTAGGGCAGTGCAGTGGTGTTCGGGCAGTGTAGGGGGTCATGCTGGGGGTGGTGTTTCAGGGTTTAGGGCAGTGCAGTGGTGTTTGGGCAGTGTAGGGGGTCATGCTGGCGCTAGTGTTTCAGGATTTAGGGCAGAGCAATGGTGTTCAGGCAGTGTAGGGGGTTTTGCTGGAGGTGGTGTTTCAGGGTTTAGGGCAGTGCAGTGGTGTTCGTGCAGTGTAGGGGGTGGTGTTTCAGGGTTTAGGGCAGTGGTGTTCAGGCAGTGTAGGGGGTCTTGCTGGGGTTGATGTTTCAGGGTTTAGGGCAGTGCAGTGGTGTTCGGGCAGTGTAGGGGTCGTGCTGGGGGTGGTGTTTCAGGGTTTAGGGCAGTGCAGTGGTGTTCGGGCAGTGTAGGGGTCGTGCAGGGGGTGGTGTTTCAGGGTTTAGGGCAGTGCAGTGGTGTTTGGGCAGTGTAGGGGGTCGTGCAGGGGGTGGTGTTTCAGGGTTTAGGGCAGTGCAGTGGTGTTCGGCCAGTGTAGGTGGTCTTGCTGGGGGTGGTGTTTCAGGCTTTAGTGCAGTGGTGTTCGGGCAGTGTAGGGGGTCTTGCTGGGGCTGGTGTTTCAGGGTTTAGGGCAGTGCAGTGGTGTTCGGGCAGTGTAGGGGGTCGTGCTGGGGCTGGTGTTTCAGGGTTTAGGGCAGTGCACTGGTTTTCGGGCAGTGTAGGCGGTCGTGCTGTGGCTGGTGTTTCAGGGTTTAGGGCAGTGCAGTTGTGTTCGGGCAGTGTAGGGGGTCGTGCTGGGGGTGGTGTTTCAGGGTTTAAAGCAGTGCAGTGGTGTTCAGGCAGTGTAGGGGGTCTTGCTGGGGTTGATGTTTCAGGGTTTAGGGCAGTGCAGTGGTGTTCGGGCAGTGTAGGGGGTCGTGCTGGGGGTGGTGTTTCAGGGTTTAGGGCAGTGCAGTGGTGTTCGGGCAGTGTAGGGGTCGTGCAGGGGGTGGTGTTTCAGGGTTTAGGGCAGTGCAGTGGTGTTTGGGCAGTGTAGGGGGTCGTGCAGGGGGTGGTGTTTCAGGGTTTAGGGCAGTGCAGTGGTGTTCGGCCAGTGTAGGTGGTCTTGCTGGGGGTGGTGTTTCAGGCTTTAGTGCAGTGGTGTTCGGGCAGTGTAGGGGGTCGTGTAGGGGCTGGTGTTTGAGGGTTTAGGGTAGTGCAGTGGTGTTTGGGCAGTGTAGGGGGTCGTGCTGGGGCTGGTGTTTCAGGGTTTAGGGCAGTGCACTGGTTTTCGGGCAGTGTAGGCGGTCGTGCTGTGGCTGGTGTTTCAGGGTTTAGGGCAGTGCAGTTGTGTTCGGGCAGTGTAGGGGGTCGTGCTGGGGGTGGTGTTTCAGGGTTTAAAGCAGTGCAGTGGTGTTCGGGCAGTGTAGGGGGTCGTGCTGGGGCTGGTGTTTCATGGTTTAGGGCAGTGCAGTGGTGTTCGGGCAGTGTAGGGGGTCGTGCTGGGGGTGGTGTTTCAGGGTTTAGGGCAGTGCAGTGGTGTTCGGACAGTGTAGGGGGTCATGCTGGGGGTGGTGTTTCAGGGTTTAGGGCAGTTCAGTGGTGTACGGGCAGTGTAGGGGGTCTTGCTGGGGGTGGTGTTTCAGGGTTTAGGGCAGTGGTGTTCGGGCAGTGTAGGGGTCTTGCTGGGGTAGTGTTTCGGGGTTTAGGGCAGTGCAGTGGTGTTCGTGCAGTGTAGGGGGTCGTGCTGGGGGTGGTGTTTCAGGGTTTAGGGCAGTGCAGTAGTGTTCGGGCAGTGTAGGGGATCGTGCAGGGGGTGGTGTTTCAGGGTTTAGGGCAGTGCAGTGGTGTTCGGGCAGTGAAGGGGTCGTGCTGGGGGTGGTGTTTCAGGGTTTAGGGCAGTGCAGTGGTGTTCGGGCAGTGTAGGGGGTCGTGCAGGGGGTGGTGTTTCAGGGTTTAGGGCAGTGCAGTGGTGTTTGGGCAGTGTAGGGGTCGTGCTGGGGCTGGTGTTTCAGGGTTTAGGGCAGTGCAGTGGTGTTCGGGCAGTGTAGGGGGTCTTGCTGGGGGTGGTGTTTCAGGGTTTAGGACAGTGGTGTTCGGGCATTGTAGGGGGTCTTGCTGGGGGTGGTGTTTCAGGGTTTAGGGGATGCAGTGGTGTCCGGGCAGTGTAGGGGGTCTTGCTGGGGGTAGTGTTTCAGGGTTTAGGGCAGTGCAGTGGTGTTCGTGCAGTGTAGGGGGTCGTGCTGGGGATGGTGTTTCAGGGTTTAGGGCAGTGCAGTAGTGTTCGGGCAGTGTAGGGGGTCGTGCAGGGGGTGGTGTTTCAGGGTTTAGGGCAGTGCAGTGGTGTTCGGGCAGTGTAGGGGGTCGTGCTCGGGTGGTGTTTCAGGGTTTAGGGCAATGCAGTGGTGTTCGGGCAGTGTAGGGGGTCGTGCTGGGGGTGGTGTTTCAGGGTTTAGGGCAGTGGTGTTCGGGCAGTGTAGGGGGTCTTGCTGGGGGTGATGTTTCAGTGTTTAGGGCAGTGCAGTGGTGTTCGGGCAGTGTAGGAGGTCTTGCTGGGGGTAGTGTTTCAGGGTTTAGGGCAGTGCAGTGGTGTTCGGGCAGTGTAGGGGTCATGCTGGGGGTGGTGTTTCAGGGTTTAGGGCAGTGCAGTGGTGTTCGGGCAGTGTAGAGGGTCGTGAAGGGGTGGTGTTTCAGGGTTTAGGGCAGTGCAGTGGTGTTCGGGCAGTGTAGGGGGTCGTGCTAGGGTATGTGTTTCAGGGTTTAGGGCAGTGCAGTGGTGTTCGGGCACTGTAGGGGGTCGTGCAGGGGCTGGTGTTTCAGGGTTTAGGGCAGTGCAGTGGTGTTCGGGCAGTGTAGGGGGTCGTGCTGGGGGTAGTGTTTTAGGGTTTAGGGTAGTGCAGTGGTGCTTGTGTAGTGTAGGGGGTCGTGCTGGGGGTAGTATTTTAGGGTTTAGGGTAGTGCAGTGGTGTTTGTGTAGTGTAGGGGGTCATGTTTTAGGGTAGTGCAGTGGTGTTTGGGTAGTGTAGGGGGTCGTGCTGGGGGTAATGTTTTAGGGTTTAAGGTAGTGCAGTGGTGTTTGTGTAGTGTAGGGGGTCGTGCTGGGGGTAGTGTTTTAGGGTTTAGGGTAGTGCAGTGGTGCTTGTGTAGTGTAGGGGTCATGCTGGGGGTAGTGTTTTAGGGTTTAGGGTAGTGCAGTGGTGTTTGTGTAGTGTAGGGGTCATGTTTTAGGGTAGTGCAGTGGTGTTTGGGTAGTGGAGGGGGTCGTGCTGGGGGTAGTGTTTTAGGATTTAGGTTAGTGCAGTGGTGTTGGGGTAGTGTTTTAGGGTTTAGGGTAGTGCAGTGGTGTTTGTGTAGTGTAGGGGGTCATGCTGGGGGTAGTGTTTTAGGGTTTAGGATAGTGCAGTGGTGCTTGTGTAGTGTAGGGGGTCGTGCTGGGGTAGTGTTTTAGGGTTTAGGGTAGTGCAGTGGTGTTTTTGTAGTGTAGGGGGTCATGTTTTAAGATGCAACGCTCCAATACCTGACCAGTCTGCACTACATAAAACTGCAAAAACTAAAAATAAAAAGTGTTTTGCACACTTTTGTCATTGGGCTATATGTGGGCTACATCTGGGTAATATTTGTGCTACATTTGGGCTCTTTTTTCACTGGTGGCCATCTTGGAAGACTTCTTTGTTATGAAGTTTCCTAATTTCCTCATTTACTGCAGTCTCCTCAGTAGGAAATGCTTTCAGTTTTTTACTTTGATTCCATCAAGAAGGCATTCAGATGTGTCACACATTTGCCATAAATTCAGAATGTTATTACTCTAGTTGTTCATTAGATCACTGTAGTAAAGCTACTGCTCACCAAGGAGTTAACTGGAAGTCTACTGCTGGTATTGAAAGTGATTGTTTCAGTCTGCATGTCAGAATTTTCTAATGAAATAGAAGAGGATTTGAGATCTCACTTAAAACATGCACTAAATTTTCTTTTTACAGCACTAACCATAATTTCTATGGCAAAATGAACCCCCTCATTTTGTTCCTTTTTAAATTAAATGTTTTAAGTGTTACCAGTTTATTCCAATCAAGATGGCTTCAGGTGTGCCATACTTTTGTCATAAGTAAGGCTGTTAGCACTCTAGTTGTTCTTTAGAACACTCTGGGAAGCTGCAGTAGAACACAAAGGCATCAACTGACAGGCTGCTCCTGTTGAAATATAACAGGAAGATATTTGAGATCTCACTTAAAACATGTCCTAATTTTTCTTTCTACAGCACTAACCATAATTTCTATGGCAAAATGAACCCCCTCATTTTGTTCCTTTTTAAATTAAATGTTTTAAGTGTTACCAGTTTATTCCAATCAAGATGGCTTCAGGTGTGCCATACTTTTGTCATAAGTAAGACTGTTAGCGCTCTAGTTGTTCTTTAGAACACTCTGGGAAGCTGCAGTGGAACACAAAGGCATCAACTGACAGGCTGCTCCTGTTGAAATATAACAGGAAGATATTTGAGATCACACTTGAAACATGTCCTAATTTTTCTTTCTACAGCACTAACCATAATTTCTATGACAAAATGAACCCCATCATTTTGTTCCTTTTTAAATTAAATGTTTTAAGTGTTACCAGTTTATTCCAATCAAGATGGCTTCAGGTGTGCAATACTTTTGTCATAAGTAAGGCTGTTAGCACTCTAGTTGTTCTTTAGAACACTCTGGGAAGCTGCAGTAGAACACAAAGGAATCAACTGACAGTCTCTGCCCTTGTTGGATGTACATGTTTTACTGAGAATGTCAGACTTCATTCTCACATGACTGAGAAAGATAATGTGAATTTACAGAAAATATGCTCTCATTTTAGCTTCTGGGGCACCTTCCAAAACTGTATGGGACAAGCATGTGAAAATAGTTTTCTCTCAAACATGATTCATGATATCCCAGCAGAAGGTTTTTCACAGGGTAAAATCACCTTAGAACACACCACAATTCCTGAAATTAGTATGGTACCATCAACAAATGAATTCTAATGTAACTAAAGTCTGTTATCACCCTTTATAGTTCTCCTTTTGGTAACCCTCAAAATCTTCGATTCACTACAATGCATTTCAAAGGGGTACTATCATTTATATTGGTCCCAAGATGGCTGCCAGCAATTCCAGGATGAAGTGCTGACAGCCAATCAGATCTCACGATGACATGTGTGGTTAGGCTCCGCCCAGATATATATGTGTTTTTACTTTTGATTTTCTCAGCAACTACTGAACGGATTTACACCATTTAACAAAAAAGGTTCTTTTTGAACCAAGAACTACCTCTTTGCCAAATTTGGTGTAATTCCGTTCAGCAGTTCGGGCTGTAGCCTTGCATAAAGTTTCCTATGGGAAATTGATTTTTTGACTCTTATTTTTTTAATTTCTCCGCAACTACAGAACGGTTTTACACCATTTAACAAAAAGGGTTCTTTCTGAACCAAGAACTACCTCTTTGCCAAATTTGGTGTAATTCCGTTCAGCAGTTCGGGCTGTAGCCGTGTCTAAAGTTTCCTATGGGAAAATGAATGGGGAAAACACGTTTTGGGACCCCCCTTTTTTCTCGGCCCCCGCTTGATGAATCACCCTGAGACTTTCAGGGTAGGAGCGGACCGGAGCGGGCCATAAAGTTTGAAAATTTCGCGAAGATTCGTCAACCGACGCAAGAGTTATTTCAAATAGAATGTCGCGGATTTCCTATGGAAAATAGGTCCTAACTATAACTATCTACTGGCGACCGCCAGTAGATAATATATATATATATATATATATATATATATATATATATATATATATATATATATATATATATATATATATATATCCTTCACCACAGCCCACTTGAAATGTAACGGACTCCGACACGGCTCAGGTTCACCGCATATTAACTTCATGACATCACAAGACTCAGACAGGATTAATACCACTCTCATTTATTGAATTAGACCCCACAGACGTGTTTCGGCGTGTCTGCCTTCCTCAGTGTGGGTTCAAATAACCGGGATTTGCGCGTCGATTTTAAATACAGCACAGTGTCTTCTCATTGGTGGGGCGGAACAGTCATGGAAAGAGGACTGGCTCCTCCTCCTGGTGGTGCTTCCCATAGCCACAACAACACTCCAACGTATGTCCAAACAGTTAGCCGTAGCCTGTGCCCGATTTTGGACAAAACAACTCCAGGTAATCCTCAACCCGTGTTGATAATGATTTAGTCCGTGTGTTGTGGCATCTTATATCGCAGTCCTGCCTCCCGACTTTCCCGATAAAATATTCCTCCACTGTTCCGTCCCTCTCTGAGAGTGAATGACTCCGCAAAGAATGCCGTCCTCAGGCCTGCCATTTACACGCGAGGTGCAGTCACCTCCGTGTAGACACATAATAATGTCCCGACAATTGCCTCAGAGTGCAGGAGTCTTATACGCGTGCTCCACCAGCGTCTTGTGATTGTCTTTAATTCCCAAGCAGTGTCCCATTGTGCAATAAAATAATGCTCTCCTCTCTCCCCAATGCGTTTTAATGATGGGTGGCATGCTGACCGGCGTATGCCAACACCGGGCGCATAACCGCATACCTCGAACTCCAACGCCGGGGGGGCTCCACTGCGTGTATATTCCATACAATCTTCATTCTCTCCCATTGCTGAGGAGTGCCTGACCAAGAAGGCGTGTCGGTAACAGCATGGGCAGCTTGTTTGAAACATCCTTCACCCAGTAGGAAGGTCCTGAAGTGCTGGGATACCACCAACACACAATTTGTACCAGGATCAGGAGCCTTAGGCTGACTATACAGGAGATCATTCTCATAGTAGATCAGGTGCTGCCCAGAGGCATCACCAGCCACCTGGGCCTCAGCCTGCCGCCGAAGTCCCATCAGAGTAGGGCACTCCTTCTGCTCCTTGTAGAACTCTTCCCTGGAGGGACACCCCTTACTGCAGCCAGTTGGTTAGCTCAGGCAGGTTCCCCAGCTCAGCCACAACTTGCCCTGTAGGTACAGGTGCATCCCCCCAGGTTCCACCTCCTCACGGACCATGGGACTTTCAATAGCGGGTTTCCTGCAACCCTTGCCTTCCCTCTTTTTTGCAGGTACTTGGGCCATTCTTCCAGTCTTCAGTTCCTTCTGACCACCCTCTTGAGCTGCCATGGACTGTGTGGTCAAGAACATTGACTCAGGCAACCCCATCATATCCAAGTGTGACCCCCTCCTCTTCTGGTGAGGACCCTGTTCACCCTTGTAGTGATCCCTCCCAGATACCTTCCTGTGGACTCTGGTGCTGACACAGTGTTTAGCCTCTTTAGCAAACTCTCTGAGGTCAGTAAGCTTACTCTCAACAAGGTGTTGGCACAGATCTGGAAAGCAAAGACTAAACATATGCTCTGTTGCAAACAAATTATACAGCCCTGATAATCATTTACCTCACTGCACTTCAACCAACCATCCAGTGCCTTGTAAAAGAAACCACACAATCCACCCAGGTCTGTTTGGAAATCTTCTGACTATCCCTGATTTTCTATCTATATTTCTCTGGGGTCAAACCAAACTTCCTGATTAGGGCCTCCTTCATGGAGGGATACCACATCCTGTCACTCGCTTCTTGGGCCAGTAGTGTGTCCCTCCCCTCACTAGGGATATGTCTCCAAAGACTAGCCTCCCAATCTGCCTCAAGGACCTTGTGTATTTGGAGTGCAATTTCATAGACCTCAACCCACCTGTCTATGTCGTCTCCCACCACAAAATCAGACACCAGGCCCTTGGGTGTGCGGACCCTCCTGTCCGAGGGCATGGAAGAATTGCTGCCACCATCACTGCTGGACTCCGCCTGCCTGGCCTTGATATCCAGCTCTTAAATGCTCAGTTCCTGAGCCAGTGTCATTTTCCTCTCCTGCAAGGCCATCTTTTTCCTTTTCTCCTCTTCTATGGCCAGTTGCTTTTGTTTTTCCTCAAGTTTGAGCTTGGCCAGCTCCAATCTGAACTTTCTCTCCTCCTTCCTGTCCTCCATTTCCTCTGGGGACAGGCCTTTGGATGACTCACTGTTCCCTGCATTGGAAGGAACCACCATTTCTTAGGACTAAGTTTCCCCCCTCCTCCCCAGACAGCAGCCCAAGGTCTCCTATTAGATCCTGGCGCAAATCCTACCCCTCATCCAGCTCTTCCTCAGCCTAATCCTCCTCTGGGTTCTCATGTAATGCAGCATGGGCTTCTGACCAGGCTCCCAGTGCCATTTGGAGCACCACCTTTGTGGTGGTGCTCTTTACAGGAAGCCCAAAATCCCTGCAGGTCCTTGAACTGGGCCACAGTGTAACCCTCAAGTTTGGCCAGCTGAAACTACATTCTTGCAGGTGCAGATGCAGAACCTCCAATCAGAGACATGATTTTAGGAAAAAGCAAAAATGCCAATCAGGGAGAATTGAAAAATGCCAATTAAAGAGAGTAGGAAAAAAAGCCAATGGGGATCAGAGACAATTGATTCAAATTGGTCTAGATGTGGGTTGTAGTGCACACCAAATTACTGTAAGGTATTGCACTCCTCACTTCTGATCACCAGTGTTAGAAATTGGGTCTGTAGTTGTCAGCGGTTTGCACCCTGTCCAGGTAGGGACCACAATCCTAGTTAAGGTAAGCCAGATAAATAATCAGTAGAGGCTCTTCCATTAGAACAGAGGAGTGTTGGCCCACTGTCAAAAATGCCCCTAGGAAAGCCCCAAATATGAAAAATAAAATGGTAATAAAGTTAATTTTATTTTTCATCCACTCGTCCTAAATCGAGTGTCAGGACGGGGTGGGGACATTGCTGTTGAGTGGCAGCAGTGAGCTGTGCAATTAAGTTTAAAGAGCGCATTTCTTTTTGGCTGGCTGTCTTGGGACAGCTAGCCAGACATGCACATTTTAAACTTCTCTAACCTAGCTGTATTAGACAGCTGGGTTACAGAAGGCGAAGGCCTCCAGCGCTCCTAAGAGCACTGAGAGAGACCATCTATTCAATCCTGGTGCTTCTCTCATGCTGGTTACCAGAATGAGAGCAGTGCCACGATTGGCTAGAAAAATTTGCTGGAGCCAAGGGAGACAGAGCAGAACATGGATCAGAGTGAGGAGGACGTCGGGCAGCAAGCAAATAAGCAGTTATTTCTTTTTATTTACACTCACTGCTCTCCTTGCATGCATACATGCCCCCCTCCCACTCTTCTTACCTGCCAGCCGCCACTGTCCACAACCTAAATTAACCTGTGCTCACCCTCTGTTAGCTTGGCACAAAGCAGTCAGGCTTAACTTAAGAGGTGATGTGTAAAGTATTTGTGCAACACTTAAATTACAATGACACAGTGAAAACACCACAAAAATACTCCACACCCGTTTAAAGAATTCTACGAACATCCAAATTAGACTGACGTTCCTCTGCCTCGAGATAGTAATACTGTAACACATATTTTACCTATAGCTGCCACACTGAGTTGCGATATTTGAAGATACTAATGACCCAACAATGACTGAGCCCCTCTGGGATCTGACATTATGGCGAGCAGCAATTGGTTTTAATCCAGCATGGTCTGATAGAAGTGTTAGTAAGTAGTCTACTTTGTAATCCAGTCTGAAACTGCACAATCAATTAAAAAACAATCAATTTGTGAAAAGTGCCCATATGTTTGCACTCAAGGAATACCCACTCTGCAGAAAAGCTTTTGTCTTCCACATATCAACCAGACAAGCCCTGAATTAAACTCATCAAACATTTGAAGACTTAACTGAACTGAAGGGAGCAAGCAGCCTTATTAAAATCTCCACCTAGGAAGTAAAGTGACAGATAATTAGCCAAGCAAACTTAACAAAGGCACTTATGTAATATATATATATGGACACATAAAAAGATACAATAGTAATGATCCTATGCATTATTTTATATTTCAATACTCCAGCTTCCTGTTTCATCCGTCCTATGTTCTAGCCACTCCACCACTGACCAAGCCCAGTTCTGATAAAAATGCAATTCCTTTAGTGAGGCAACACTGATGAGAGTTAGTTCTACTTGGAACTGTGAGTTCCTTAATAGTCTTTCACATTCTTTACTTGCTAAGTGTGTCTCTTCCAAAAGAGCAATCTGAATCTTACTAGAGGCAAGATATTAAATAATTCTTAGCCTTTTAGTTGTACCTCTCAGATCAATAAAACAATCTATGACAGGCTTGCTAGCTCCACATTGCTTACATCCAGGTACGCAATGGTCATCTATTAATGCTCACAACAGGGTACTGGGTGACTTGACAAGATATCTGGCACCTTTGTAGCTTATATCATCTATGAGGACTTTATTTTATTTAAATTTCTGCACTTCGTAACCCCGAATCAAATTGTTACCTTCCTCCCTCAATTTCCATGAGGAACCATACCTATGCTTCTATGACACAAGCAGGTGTCATTTAAGATCTGCTTTTCTCATTAAAGCTCAGTTACACACTAGCACCATTTATCACGATATTCCTTGATCTTCAATTCTCAAGGTTCCAGCATCTGTGATCTGCGGGGGCCATATCATGATCTGGTACACTGGCTGAGTGCCTGTTGGTTTTTTGCATCTGAAGTATTTGAAGTTCACATACATATCTCATAACAATGAGCTGAGATTGTCTACCTATTTTTCTGACTTGTTATTTCTAATATACATGCATTACCTCTGAGAAATTCCAAGTTATATGTTTAGATACCTCAGATGAAAAAATCAAGATCTGTTTGTTGTTATGCCTAGCCTGATTTTCAAGAGCTTCCATATTGTATGATAAATGTTTTCCTTGATTGTAATTTTGAAGCAGCATGTGATTTATTTTTATTAGTCACCTAGACCCCTTTACTAGAGCTCCCACACTTTGAGGCCCTCATTGCGAGCTCAGGGCTAAATTGCGATCCCTATGCAAACATGGGTTTGAACAGGGATCAGAATCAAGAGTTGTATGATAATTATCACACCTTAGACATTTTTTCCTGATGAATTCCATCAGGTTAAACCTGCCAAAATTTGTTGGAGGATTTGGAAGATGCCCACAAAGGAAGCAAAACATGTGGACTTTGGAGTGTTAAAAAATGATTTGGCATGTTATGCCCCATTTTCCTTTTAAAAACTAGGAATAGGGGTAATTTTCACATGTTGTAAATACCTTATCCTGTGGTAATGGTATTTACCGCTTATGGTAAATACACCATCCTTCTCTGACAAACTTGTAATGAGGGTCTGAGTCTTAGATCATCAATTGCTTGCCCCGTCTCGCTTTGATACCCATCAGATACTTTGAATTTTACCATCATCATATTGCAAAGCAAAGTAATCAGTTCACTAACAGACTCTTTCACCACCTGTGGATTGGCCTGTGTGTTACCAGACTCCAGCTTAACTACAGTGGGTATATAATTATTTGTTATCACAGTCCCAGCTAAATCCTCCCCATCTTCTGATTTGGTGAGAACACTGAACTCGTTTAACACAGAATGTTTGCGCCTAAAACTGTATTATTAGTTGCTGGCCCCATTCAGAAGTCAATTTCTTTCATGCTCCTAGCCTTAATGGGTCTAAGTCTGCAGGGGGACCTACAACAGTGTTTAGAGCTATAGGGACATATTTACAAGCCCCTTGCGCTGCTGGAGCGCCAGAGCTTGGCTAAGTGATATATGCGCTAGCTTCGCCCTTTGAACTGCCTTTTTGATGTTCCCCATGAACCTCTCCACCATTCCATTCGCTTGAGGCCACAGCGGAGTTATCTTCCTGTGATGTATCCCTAGATAGGTCATGAATCTGCGGAAGTCTTCTCCTGAGAATGGAGGACCATTGTCTGTTTTTAGTGTTTCTGGTGAACCCCATGCCGCAAAGATGTCATCTAGTATCGGTAGTGTTGCTGCTGCCGACGTCGATGGGACGTGTCGCACTATTGGAAATCTTGAGTATTCATCGATGACCACAAGCAGGTAGTTGCCAGTGTCCTGTGGCCCAAAGAAATCCGCTGCTAGTGTTGTCCACACTGCTCTTGGAAGTTCTGACATTTGTAGTGGTTCGTGCCTAGCCGGTGGTCCTGTCACTTGACAGAGGTGGCATGTCGTTATTGTTTCTTCTACCATGCGATCTAGGCCAGGGAACCATACTTTCTCTCTTAGCAGTTTCTTCGTTGCTACTACGCCTCGGTGTGACTCATGAGCCAGATTTATCAGTTGTCTCCTGAGTGAACTTGGTATCACTATTCTTGTCCCTCTCATCATTATTCCTGTGTCTGTCTCCGACAGTTCTTCATTTATCTTCTTTAGAGCTAGCACTTCTTCCTTGCATACTCCTGCTCCCCATGTGCAATTATTGTTAATGTGCCTCCATCTCTGCCTTCTCGTTATCTCCATGGCCATTTGCAGCGTGGCATCTTCCTTGGTCTCCCTTGCTAGCTCCGCTAGTGTTATCGGTGCTGGGGTGTTTTGCTTTAGTACGAAATTTAGGTATTCTTCTGCCATCGATGTCGTCTCGTGAGCCTGCGGTAATGGCTGTCTCGACATGTAGTCTGCCGGGTTGTGTTCTTTCCCCGGCTTGTGCACAATCGTGAAGTCATAGTCCATCAGCCTTATGCCCCAGCGTTCAATCCTGGGTGGCATTTTGGCTGACGGGCTGCCATAGATCGTCACCAGCGCCTGGTGGTCAGTTATGATGGTGAATGACTTCCCGTAGATAAACATGTGGTAGTGTTCACACACCCATACCACTGCTAGGCTCTCCTTTTCAGGTTGCGAGTATGCCTTTTCAATGTCTGTTAAGCTTTTGCTTGCATACGCGACAATTTTTCTTTGGGAATCTCTTCCTGGCAGATGCTGCGCTAGTATTGCTCCTAGTCCTACTGGGCTGGCGTCGACAGTCAGTTCAGTGCAGAGTAGGGGGTCAAAGTAGGCCAGATGTTCCACAGTCACCACTGCTTGTCTTATTTCCTCGAATGCCTTGTTGCATTCCTGAGACCAGATGAACTTCTGTCCTTGTTTGGTCAGTTCTCTTAGTGGTGTGCTCACTGTGGCGAAGTCCTGTATGTACCGCGCACAGTAGCTGGCGAGGCCTAGAAATGATCTTACTTCTGCAACATCCGTCGGGTGGTTTGCGTTTTTCAGTGTTTCAACTTTGCTGGGGTCTGGCCTCATCCCTTGTTTGGAGAAAATGTGTCCGAAGAACACTAGTTCCCTTCTACCCAGCTCGCATTTCTCTCCATTCAATGTTAGGCCCGCTTGCTCCAGTTGTGTGCACACTTGACGCAAAGCTGTGTCATGTTCTTTGTCTGTTTTCCCAAATACCAAGATGTCATCACTATAGTTTAGGCTGTTATGTACTGGCCTTATCACTTGCCGTATTGTCTCTTGGAATATCTCCGCTGCCGATGAAATTCCGAAGCTCAGGAGCTTGTATCTAAACAGACCCAGGTGTGTGGAAAATGTTGTGATGTACCTGGACTGGTGGTCCAATTCTAATTGATGGTACCCTTTGCATAAGTCCAGCTTCGAGAATCGGCAGGCTCCAGTGAGGGAGCTGATCATGTCGTTTAGGTGTGGCCCCGGGTGACGTTCCCTTGCGATTGCGGTATTTGGGATCCTAATGTCCACGCTGATGCGGATCTTTGAGGTGTTCTTCTTTGGAACTGCCACAATCGGAGAACCCAAGGCGTTGGCCCTTCGGCAGGTTCGATTATGTCTTGTGCCAGTAAGCTAGTTATTTCCTCTTCCACTTGTGGTTGTAGGTGAATTGGTACTCGTCTATGATGTTGGGCCACCAGCTTGATTGCTTCATTGATGTGTAATGTTATCTGTTTTCCTTTCAGCTTACCAAGACCATTCAGTATAGCTGGGTATTCTTGCAGGATGTTCTCCGTTTCTGACATGTGGTATGTCATCGCCAGTAGCCCCATCACCTGTGCCGTCACTTGCTTAACAGGCATGGTGCTGGGATGTCACCCTTGAGCACATGTATTTCTTCTTGGTATGACCTGCCTTTGTACGTTAAGGTCTCTGTAAATTTTCCCATGTTTTCTACCGGGCTTTTGGAGCCCCACGTGAACACATCCACGGTCGACGGTGATAGTTGTGGTTTCACTCTCATCTTCTTGTATTCTGACATGCACATGATGTTGCATGTTGCTCCACTGTCAAGCACAAACTTAGCTTGGTGGTCCCCTACGCCGATGTCCACAGTGGCGGTTTTCTTTATTTGTTGCTTCTCCACCAGATGAACGTGCTCTGTCCCATTGGCTTCTCTGGGCGCGTCCGACATTAGATACAGTCTCGCCTCCCTCACAGGTGCTGCGTTTCTTCTGACTCGTCGGAGGAGCTGCGATTGGCCGTTTCTATGTATCGGGCGTACCTGTTGCTGGTCATCCATGGTCTCATTGTTCTGCCCCTCTCACTTCTGAATTGTCTGGTCATGCACGTGCTTGAAAAATGATTGTCTCTGTTGCATTTCCTGCACTTTTGGCCCATTGCTGGGCAGGCACCGACGTGTGGGAATTCGAGGCCGCATCGGTAGCATGTTTGTTCGCCTTTCTTTGGTAGGACCGACGCCTGGAATTCTTTCTTTTTGAAATTCCCAGTGATGCGATGCACTAACGCACTCTCTTCTCGTTTCCCATCTCCATCTGTTTGGCGTGCTCTGTGGCCCGTGTTTCCGTGCGAGCCATCGTCAGTATCTTTTCCAGCGTCGTTGGTTCCTTCAAAATGCGTGCTCGGAACTCCACTGATTGACAACCTTCGATGATGCGCAACCTTATTGCTTGCTCATTGTCAAATTTGTCGAACTTGCAGTATGTGACCAGTTTTCTCAGTCTTGTTGCAAAATCGTCTAGGCTCTCTTCTTCTTGCTGGCATGCCGTGTTGAATGTGTATCTCTCAAAATCAACGTTTCGTTGGGGGTCAAATTTCTGTGTGAGACACTGCATCACTCCCTTGTAATCCTCTGTTTGATCAGCGGGGAATGTTAACAACAGATCTTCTATTTCATCCCCTGCGAGATTCAAAAGCAGGTACAGTTGCTTGCTATCCGGGACGTCCGTGGTACTCATGTAGCGCTCAAATTTTCTGATCCATCTTTCCCACCGGATGCCTGCCTGCGGCTCCGATAGGCTGAATGGTAAAGGCCTGTGGAAGACTGCTTGCGTGCTTTGTTTCTCATCGTTGTCGCTCATTTTCCTTCCTTGGCACTCCTCTACTCTTCTTCCTCTTTTATTTCCTTTATTTCTTTATTTGTCCCTTTGTTTCCTCTTTATTGTGCTTTATTTCCACTGTTTTCTTCTTCTTTTTTGACTCTTTCGCTCTGTTTTTGTTTCCCTATCTATTTCAATGGCCGCCTGACTTCAAAATGGCCGCCGCGCTGTACTTTGTTCTTATTGGCTTAGTTGCCTGACTCCAAAATGGCCGCAGTAGTCTCGCGATGTTTCTTTGTCCCTCTCGCTTTGCCTGACCTCTCAAAATGGCCGCCGCTTATTCCTGGCTTCTAATTGGCCTGCTCTGCCTGTCTTCAAAATGGCCGCCGCTCTCACGATAGTTCGTTTGAACTAGCGCGCGTCTTTCTATTTAGTTCTCTCTGAGCACTCTCGGGTGCTGACGCTTGTCGGCTCTTCTGTTTGCTGGCCGATGCTTCGTTTCTCTCCTCTTGCATGCAGCCTCACAGCACTCTTACCGCTATTTCGGCGGCCAGGGTGGGCTCCCGCGTCGCTGCTTCTTGGCTGCTTGACTCGGACCAGGGTGGGCTCCTGGCTCCGCTTCTTCTTCTTTACCACCGCGCCGATTGCCACGATGTTCCTTGTGTTGGCCAGCGGACCAGGGTGGGCTCCTGGTTCCGTCGCGCTTTCTTCGGGGAAACAACGATCTGATCCACTTCTGCTCTTCTGAAGGGTGGTGGACGATCCCGCCTTCGTTCGCCAGTTGTCGTGTCCTTAGCCCCACAGATACACGGGAGACAGGTAAGGATCTGTAATTCTTTATTGTTATATATATACGCTGCGCTGTGCCCACGCACGTCTGCCCACGCTTCCTCCTCGCTCTGCAGTGCCCCTCTTCCCTCTTGACCGGATGTGGTGTCCGGTTCCCTCGGTGTCCCCACAGCCCTGCCCCCAGGTCACTACACCATCTACTTCTGCCACAGCCTGAATTGCAATCCTGCCCAGCCACAGCCGCAGCTCTCCTCAGAGCCTGACTTTAACTGAAAGGGTAAAAGGGGTCCAGGGCTCCACCAAAACCTGACCCCCAAACACTGCCTCCCCGCATCTGCTCCATCAGCTCTGGTGCTGATGCTTCCTCATTGCACAGCACAGAAGATGCCAAGAAGCCATGTTGTCATGAGGGAGAAAAGTGACCACTAGTCTCCACTGCAGTAACCCACTACTGCAGCACACCCCATCAGCAATGGATCCCTCCGGGGTAAGAGCATTGAACAAATGGGTCATTAACAAATCAAGAGCTGCTGGGGAGCAGCTGCTGGGGAGCAGCTGCTGGGGAGCAGCAGGATGGTCCAGATGTTGTCGGCTGCAACGAGTGCTGTTTCGGTGCTGTGCTTTTTTATAATCCTGATCTTGTCAGGTAAGCCTAGGAGCTCCTGACCAGTATGTCAGCTGGCTGCCATGTTCCTCAACCCCCCTCACCTATGCAAAACTCTAAATTAATATCTGCGCTCTCTCTCTCCCTTGAATGCCATTCTTTTTCCTTTCCTTTTCCATTTTTTATCCAGTCATTGTAATATTCTATAATTGCCAATCTTCTCTGCTCTAGCTTTATTTTCATTTGCTTTTGTATTAAAAGAGCATCTTATTTACAATGCTTTACATGACTATTTTCCTCATGCTTTGCTTGCTCATTTTCCTGTAATCATTTGCATAAGGTTCGTTTAGTGCTATGACAAAGGTGATCTGTACATACTAAAACAGAAATATCAAATAGCAATACATAAAAATAAAAAAATACAATCTATCAAGCATGAATCAGGAGTGACAGAATCTTCCTAACTCACTGGGGAGGTAAAAGAGAAGTGGCTACATAACTTCTAGCCTTAGCTTTTCTCAGTAATAAGTTTATTCAATTTTGCTGAATCACCACACGCAGTAAAGACTAAACTGCAGCTGCTCATAATGAAGGAAGTGGGAGTCATGAGCAGAAGCTCCAATCCTGGTTGAATGATCTGACCATTTCATATACAGTCCTCGCTCAGTTCCTCAAAAATCATAACCGCTAGACAATGCAGAAGACCCAGGCAAAACTTTGTAAAACTGAGGAAAATTGATCCTTCCACAATAGCTTTGAAAGTTATGCCCATACTGCAACCGCTGAACAGCAGGTAGTCAATAGGCTCACAGCTCATTACCATGAAAACATAAAATGGTTAATGGACATTTTTATCCAAAAAAAGATTAAATCAACTAAAATATCAGCCTGTTGATACTATGAACAAGTGTAGAAAGCTTTCAGAGCATCTGAAAGAATGTCATCAAAACCCAACTCTGTAGAACCATGTCCACCCTGAAGGTAAAAGAAACAAATACAAAAAAGCACATCTTCAATACCAAATCTACCTATAGAAAAACGTATAGATAGACCAAAGAAAAATACACCCAAAAACAATTAGACCAAAAATTGTAAAAAAAACTGAAATAAACCAGAGAAATAGACACTCCAAAATTACTTTGAAATTGTAAACCAGTCCACTCTTGCAAAATGAGAAGCAGTCACCAATATCTAAACTCAAGGTTGTGAAGAGTGTTGTATCCTCTATATTGCATTTATATGTAAACCAGCCTAGGTGCTCCTAGCTGCTCAGCCAGAGTGTGAGTTGGTTACGGAATGTTGGTGTGACTGTGATGCGTGGAATGCCTGGGTGCCTGAGTAGATGAGTGTGGTCAGTGAGAGATGGGCTGAGCAGCTAGGCAGGCTGCTCCTGGTGGGCCTGGTACTTGACCAGAGCTGGCTGGTGTTAAGATTGTTGTCACTTGGACCTGGATCTAATAAAGAAGACTTGGAAACTCAACATGGCTACTTGTGTCTACTGGTGCAGGGCACAACAAAGAGGTTTTCACCTTCTTTACAGAGAAGGTGTACAAGATGGAACTCTGCCTCTTACATCGACTTCAATCACAGAATCAAAAAACGTACCCACCAAAAGCTAACAACACTTGTTCCTCTTTCAGAGAAATCCCCTCAAGAGAACAACCTAGGGGCATATTATCAAGCGGCAGCGATAATTATCGCTGACCGCTCTTAGCGTGGGGAATAGTATCGCCGGCTATCGCTGAAAATTATCGCCATGCTAGCGCTGTATTAACAACGCTTAGCGCAAAGGTGATAATTTTCCAGTGATAGCGGTGTTTTCCATGGAACATCGCTGGTTTTTCAGCGATGTTCCATGGAAAAACGGCGATAATCTTGTGAATAGGGCCTGTGGTCTTAGCCACACAATCCACCCCCATGTTAGGTATGCCTTAGTCAGGAATTTAGCAGACGTTAAATTCCTGCGTTAAGGCATACTTAACGCGATTTAAAATATTCCTAACCCACGTTGTTAATAAGGCGATACCTGGGTTAGCGATATTTCCCCATGTTGTTTTCACAGGCACGCCTCCTTTGCATCTCATTAGCGATGCGATGGGAGGCGTGCAGAAAACGGACGCTAATTCAAGGAATCACGCGCTAGCGTGTCCTTGTTAATTAGGCGATAAAATTATCGCCGCTTTTCGTCCGAAAACGGACGCTAAAGCGGCGATAATTCTTTAACGCCGCCTTGATAATATGCCCCTTAATACTTTTATCAGAAGTCAGCACTCCTCTGATTTTGCTGAGCCCCTCTCCGTCACATTTCTCAGGGAAATTACCTTGTCCATCATTAATTACTTGATCAAACATGTCAATACCGCTTTGTCCCAAGTAACAGTGAGAGATTGCATAAAACTGTTCCAGATGAGATCTAAAATTGCCCTCGGAAAACCACATGGATCTTAATAAGAATCATGCATTCTCTAATCTAATTCTCTAATATTCCCTTCTTCTATAAAGCTCATGAGCAGTGTGTGGAGACCCAGCTACACTCAAGACAACATCCTGCTTGAGTCGCTTCAATCAGGCTTGAAGCACTGAGACAAACAGTTGATGATGTTCTCTTCATCTTGTAAAGATGACTCTTGACTTATCCGCTTGAACCTGTATGCTGCCTTTGAAATTGTGAATCAAGCTACTTTCCAGAAAATACTTGTACTCATACCGCGGTGGGATGGCACAGTCCTCAAAGTGTTATGTTATGTCAATTTGCACAGCGCACTAATCACACTTGAGGGTATCCAGGTGCTTGGGCAGGTGTGTAGGTGTGTGGTCCCCATGCAATTAATAGAAGCCTTGTCTTCAGCTTCTTGCTAAACTCCAGAAGTGAGGAGAAGGTTCTGATGTGTTGTGGGAGGTTGTTCCATGTTTTGAGTGCAATGTAGGAGAACAAGCACTGCTTTTGTGAATGTGGAGGTGTGGGTGAGTGAGAGTGAAGGTGAGGCTGATCATAGGTGTCTGATAGGCTGGTGAAAGTGTATGCAGCTGTTCAAGTACGCTGGCCCAGGCTTTGTATGTGTGCATGAGGAATTTGAATTAGCTTCTTTTAGAATTGGGAGCCAGTAGAGCTCTCTGAGATGGAATGAGATGTGTGTGCGGTGTGAGAGGTTAAGCAGCAGTATTCTGGATGGTCTGAAGTCTGTGTAGGAACTGCATGGAGATTTCAGTGTAGAGTGCATTTCTGTAGTCAACTCTGCTTGTAGTGAGTGCTTGTGATACAGTGCATCTGGTGTTCTGTAGAAGCCACTTGAAGTTCTTTCATACCATACGTGGGATGTGGAAGCAGGCATCGCTTACTGCATTGACTTGTGCCGTCATGTTGAACTTGTCATCCAGGATGATCCCCAGATTTCTGGCGTGGTCAATGGGTGTTGGTCTTAACTCTGTCAACCAACAGGTGGCGTCACACAGGGAGGTCCTGTATCCAAAGACCAGTACTTCCGTCTTGTCAGAGTAGTGCTTCAAGTAGTTGGATCTCATCCATTCTGCTATCATGGTCATGCAGTTTGTGACACTGGCAGTTGTCTTGCCTGTCAGGGAGAGGATACGTTGGGTGTCATTGGCGTAGGAGATGAGGGTGATGCCTTGGGATCAGATGATGTTGATGAGCGAAGTCATGCAGACATTGAACAGGGTAGGACTGGGAGATGATCTCTGGGGGACTCTGCAGATCAAGCTCTGGTCTCCGATGAGAAGGGTGGCAGTGTGGCTTTTTGGGTATTTCTCGTGAGGTAGGAGCAGATCCAGTTGAGTGCAGGTCCTTGGGTGCTAAACACGTGGGGCTTCTGATGAGTGTGTTGTGCGAGACTGTGTAAAATGCAACTGAGGGGTCAAGCAGCATGAGGGCCACTGTTTCTCCTCTGTCCAGGATGGTCCAGATGTTGTCGGCTGCAACGAGTGCTGTTTCGGTGCTGTGCTTTTTTATAATCCTGATTGTCAAGTAGGGGGTGTTATGTGAGTTGTGAGTTGCTTATTGTGGCCTTCTCTATCACTATGTTCTCATCATATTTGATAATCCGGTACTAATACATTCAAATGTCAAACTTCCTCTCTGATCTTGTGGTGATGCAACAAGGGTGACTTCAAGGCTATTGTCTGTCTTCTAACCTCATTACTCTTTTCGTACAGTCTCTAGTCTCCAACTCTAAGTTGCTCTCATATTGCTTCACTGCAGATGACACTCTGCTATATATGAAAATTTCTGCTCCCATTGATGCTGAACTCATGTTCAAAATAATTTAGTCCTCAGGGGTTTTGTGCTTTGTTCTGTGTGTCTCGTACACAGCTTCTACAAATCGGAGAACAGGCCTTGTATTCAGAGCCCCTCTAAAACTCAACTGAGGCCAGCCAGTAGAGCTACATAGAGTCCTGTCTGAGGGGCTTGCTGCCCTGTTTGCTTAATTTGTTCTGTGTGTTACAAAAGTGAATCTCTGTACTCACACCGCCGTTCAAACATATAGCCTCAGAGCAAGCCAGTGTCATTTTAGCTGGGCGCGCCTGCATTATTATTGTTGAAAACATGCAGTTTGTTCTTAACTTGAAGTTGCCCTAAGGTCACTAATTTGCACAAGCTGGGAGACTGCTGGCACCTACAATACAAGTGCTCTCATCTTTAGGCTGTGTGAAAAGGAATAGAGCTTTGGAATACCTCTTCCTACACCTCCATTCCGCCCACCCCCCCTCAGAGCCTAGTTGACAAATACATCCTCACTGGCCAAAGTTCCAGAGGTGCAGCTAGAAAAATACAGTGAATTGAGTTGACAACTCAAGCAGACAGTCTCAGATTATACATAAATATGTCTTTGTTTTCAAGGTTTAAGGTGGTGTGGGGAGGAGACCTGTGAAAGGAAAAAGAGGTAGGGTATCAGATGGCTCTTGAAGGAGGACTATTGTTCTTTACACTAGCACAGAATGACTGATCAGAGGATCTATATTACAGCAGTTGCCAAGTTGTACTTTGAGTCAGCCCTAGCAATTCAGTTGATAGATCTTTGCGTGTTAAGATTTTAGATATCAGGTTAAAAATGAAACTACAAGTCCCAGATGCTTAAATGAAGGAGTTCGTAGAGGCACTCAAATGTAAATATACAAGGCTTTGAATAGAGGGAGTGCTGAAGATACCCAAAGAGAAAAGAGTCTTCAGAAGCCTGAAGTTGGTAAGTGCTACAGAAGCTTGGTCTTTGATGCTTCATGACTCAAAAGTAAAGGAATGCTATATATTCTAAAGTGGATTGAGTGTTACTTGCACACACAGGGAGGGCATCCTGCAGGAGGAAATGCTACTGGCTGCTGGGCCCAGAGAGAAAGAGTGTACTAGAACCATGGTAGAGGGTTCTGGATGGAGGAAGAGGACCAGAAGGCTGAAACTATAGAGTTCTTCAGGGGCCTGATATGAGAAAGTACTTTACAAGCCTTACTAGAGTAAAGGTTGTAGCAAGCCTAAATATTACCGTTGCGACGGTACAGCCCGATGAAAGGAAGCAATAAAAAACACTGTAGAGAAGGAGGGAATGTTACAGGAACATTAATGACTGTGAGTCGTGATGCTAGCACAGGCAAGAGTCTTGCGAGACTGCTGGCAGAAGTCAATGAAACGAAGAATGGCCCCATCAATTTTCATTTCAGCTCAGACTGTTGGGCTATTTTATGTCAGTTCGTATGCTTGGGCTTCATACATTACATGAAGGGGGGGGCAATCTGTCTACTGGTGCAACATGATTCATTTTCCTTAAAGTATCACTAAAATTGTCACACATAAAATACGGAAATGCAAACCACAAACATGGAAATCTTACACATGACTTGGCAGCTATGTATGAGGCCAGTACACAAAGGTTTTTATGGTTACTATAGGAGCCTTCTTTTACCTACTCTTACATGCTTTACCCAAATGGGCCTGAAACATCAAACTCTCTATCATTAAAAGTGTAAAGAAGGCACATTCATTTCTATTTCAACTACCTGTACATGAATATTCTCAGAATACTTAAATTGTATTCCCATGTTAGATGTTTTGGGGACAATTCACAAAGGCATGTAAGAGTATATAAAAGGGTACTACAGGAGTACTACATGCAGTTCTCCAAAATTCCTTTGTGAATAGGCCCCAGGATATTTGCATGCAGAGATGTCACCCACAAAGGTAAAAGCTTTGTGAGCAATGCTGATTTTTACAATTTTTTTTAAATGATACACTTGTATGCATTTGTAAATACTTGAAAGTCTCCTTTGCGTCAGATATCTTACACCTCAAACACTGATTGCACATCATTGAGACCTGGATGTCCAGCACCTACTTGAAGCTCAATTTAACCAAGACAGAATTCCCCTTATTTGATAAGAACAATAATCAAGATACAGTAAAAATCTGGCTCAGTGACATCAGCTTTGATGGCTTTGAACCCCAACTTTCAATGATTGTCAAATCACACAAATTCACCCTGGGCTCCAACCTCAGCCTCAAGGAACACAGTAAAAAATCAATGATGGTCTGGTACCAGCTCTCTCTTAAAAAAAAGTCAAAATATTTCACTCAGAAAGTAACTGCTAATCAAGACTGTTTACTCTCACACCTGGATGATGGCAATGCCCTACTCCATGTTATCACAGACTCCATATTGGCACAGTTATTGGCATCGTACCTGCTGCAGCACATCCAAGGTCTGAAGAAATATGATAATATAACCCCCATCCTAATGAAACTCCATTGGCTCCCCTTGCCAGCCCACACTATCTTCAGAACCTGCTGTATCATTAACAAAACTATCACGTCCAGCACCCCGTAGGTCTAGCAGACAAGTTCACCATCTCTGGTGGATCTCGCTACACTCGCACTTAGGACACCATCAGACTGCAGAATATGAAGTGTAAAAAAGTTAAAATAAGGCAGCAGGCCTTTTCCATCTATGTACAGAGAATCTGGAATAACATCCCTGTATCCATCTTGACTGCCCCAAAACTGCTCCTATTTAGTAAAGTGTTCAAGACCCATCTCTGTAAAGAACACTACTTTAACAATGCATTAATCATCCACAACCCAGCTACCTCTCTTCTCACTCATTGACTTTATGCTTGTCTTTGGCCTTGTACAGCCCTACACGCTATAGAACTACAATATATATCCATACATAAGGGATTAGTTGTGAGGTTCAGAGGAGGGTTCATGAAAATGGAATGCACTTGATGTGATCACCAACGCAGTCATAACTTTGTAGGTTTTTCACAATTTATGGCCTGATTCAATGAATGAATGAATTTCAATTTGTAGAGCACTACCAGCTCCTCCCCAAGGTGCATCCAGGCATTACAGATGAGCATCTCAGCAACCAACCACTTGGTGACTAGATTTAGACCCTAAAAAGGAAGTTTTTAAGGTCCTAAAAAGGGTTTTAGTGTTCAAATTTCTAAAGGCATGATGACGCCGAGATGCATGAAACCTCTCCTAGTTCGTTTTTATTTTTGGAACTATAAGCAGACCCTTGTCAGACAAACAAAGATCTCTAGGGAGTATATTCTTTTATTCTGACCATAAGGTAAACAGGTCCTTTTAATGTATAGCCCTGTGCGTAATCATTAGAACTTTGTAGTGAATCATTTTATGAACAGGCAGACAATATAAAATTTGTAGCTGGAGGGAGATAGCTGGAGGGAGATAGAGTGGCATGCGGGCAGGTTGAGAACCAACCTAGCTGCTGCATTCTGAACTCTCTGAATTCTGTGAGTAAAGTCAGCCAGAACTCCCAAACAGGGGTTAGTTAGTGTACTCTAGCCTGGAAGTTAACTGAGCGAGCACAATTGTTTTTGTTGTGTGGATTGGGGGATTTTTGAACATATTTTTCAATGCTTTAAGGAGGGCAAAGCAAGTGTCAGAGTCAGCTTGAATTTACAGTTTGAATGAAAGATCCTGTTCAAGTTTTAAGTTGAGATTTCTGGCCGAAGAGCTGGAGGAGTCCCTAACTCTTTGGCTACCAGATCTGTAGCTGTGGAGATGGTGAGTTTCCAAAGAACAATATTTCGGTTGTCTCTGTGTGCTGCTTCAGGTAGCTGCTATGTATCTACTCAGTGAATGCACTCAGACAGAGCTGGAATCTGGCCATGATAGGCTTGTCTGTTTGTTGGAATGCTAGCATACACTGAGTGACCTCTGCAAATGGCACAATGGTAAAACCCCTTGTGCCTGTGGGGCAGTATAGATATTGAATTTAGTAGGGCTCAAGGCCGCACCCTCAAGAACACTGTGTCTCAACTCCCTATAGGAAGAGGAGTACTGGGGAAGGATACCAGCGTGTTGTCTACCAGGCATAAAATATTTTAACCATTGTCTAGGTATGCCTCCAGATCCAACTTCCTCTAGTTGTCCAGGAGGATGGAATGGGACACAGTGTTGAAGGCCACCAACAGGTCCAAAAGAATTACCATGGCTTTCTGACCCTGGTCTAGAGAAGGCAGCCTTTGTGCTGGAGCTAGGACGGAGACCTGATTGTGAACTGTGGAGTAGCAGGTAGTCTTCCAGATATTGCAACAGTTGTCTGTTTATGTATTGTTTTTTGAGCGTGCGACTACCCAATGGGTATTCTGGCGTTAGACCAAGAAAGAAAATCTATATGCCAGTAGGAAATAAAGCCAGAACCAAACTTAAATAAATAAAGGTATTTCAAAGCTTTACAGAATTTTTCTAAGTCGGTTACAAGATGAAAAGCCAAAGGCAGCTTTTCCAGGCATGGGCAGTAACCACAGAAAATGCCTTGCCTTCAAGACATACTTTATAAAACTTTGGAATGGTAATCAGACCCTCAGAATACAATTGTAGTAGTCTGCAGGGGCAGTATCTTATGAGCACATCTGAGACATAAGAGCCCCGAGTTGCAGATAAAGAGCCTTGTGGGCCAAACAAAGGGCTTTAAACTGACATCTCCTCTTAAGAGGTGCCCAATGAAGCTGCCTGAGAAGGGTGGAAACACTATCATATTTTCTCTTACCAAAGATCAGTCTGGCTGCTGTGTTCTGTATAAGATGTAGCCTCCTGCCCAATGTATAGGGCATTACAGTAGTCCAGTCTACTAAGGACCAAAATCTGCTCCAGCAATTGTCTTAAATACTAGGGAATAAGCTGAATAATCTTCCAGGATTGTCTCAAGAGTAGGTAACAGGTTGACATCAATTTATTAATGTTCAAATCAAACGAGTACTTGTTGTCAAATAAAACTCCAAAGCTCCTAGCCGAAGTTGCAGGTGCTGGGCATCTGTCCAGAGAATGGGGCCAACACTCATGGGACCAGAGGGAGGGGTTCCCAAAAATGTGCACTTCTATCTCATCAAAATTGGGGCAGAGAGAGTTGTTATTCATCCAACAGGCCAATCTGACAATGCAGCCCCTGATTTGCTCCTGAATTAGCGAAATGATGCCTTCCATGCGGATGACAATTTGAGTATCATCCACATACCAATAAAATTGAAATCCAAAAGAAGAAATCAGGTCTGCTGGGGGGGCACATATATATTGGAAATTGAAAGGCTGAGGGCAGGTCCCTGCGGCCCCCACAGGCAATGTTCTTAAAGACAGAACGAAGAGGTGCCATCTGCACCACCTGAGTTCTGTTCATCAAAAAGGATACAAACCATGCAAGAGGCTTGTCCCTTAGGCCAACGGTAGTAAGCCTTTTCAATAACATAGTATGTTAGACCATGTGGGAAGCAGCCCACAGGTCAAGGAATATATAAGAGCTGCAGAGTTCCCAGCATCTAGAGTCATCCTGAGGTCATTAGTAACAGCTGTTAACACAGTTTCTGTGGTAAAGCAAGATCGAAACTCAGACTGATATCTATTATACACATCATTCTCTTCACAGTATGTGACTAATTGCTTATTAAATCAATTTTCCAAAATTTGGAAAAAGATGGAAGCCGAAATATAGGACGGTTACTGCAAATAATGTTTGAATTCAATGTTTACTTCTTGGTGTCACAAGAGCTGTTTTACAAAATGCTGGAACACCAGGGAGCAAACAATGACTCTGATGTGGCAAGGATCAAGAGGAGACCCTGATTTAGTCAACAGGATTTTAGATTTTACCTTTTCATGTTGATTTTAGATATTACCTCTTCGTGTGTGATAACACAAAACACAGAACACTCCTTTTGTATGCTAGATTTTGATTCTAAGTCTTCTATTATGGTCTCTGTAGATGTAAAAGTAGATAAGATGGATTCAATTTTAGACTGAAAAAAATCAGCCAAATCCGTGCAGAGTCTTTCAGTGGATGAGGCTTTAGGTAGATGATGAGTAGCTATGACCAAGAAAGTATATAATCTTTTCTCCAGAGACGCTTCAAGCATTTGCATTTTCTTTTAGCTTGTACTAGTTTTTGGGTGCACCATGGAGCTGATGGAGTTTTACAATATACAGTTTTGTTTATAAGTGACAGCACTACATCAAGAGCTCCTTCAATTCAAGAGTTAAACTGTTCCAGAGACACATCCATATTAGTGTTGAGCTGGATATTAGGTTCTGGTTTTTGTAGTCATTGCCTTAGTCTGGCATAAGCAAGTTTAGATCAGGGCCGGTAGCATTTAGTAATAGGCCGTTGTCGAGGGGAAAAGGCATCCTCTTTGCGGAAACGTCTGTTCACTAGCTCCTCTTGCATTTTAGACAGACCCAACAATAAAGAGATTGGTCTACATTTTTTGGATATGTCAGGGCCACATTGGGCTTCTTGAGGAAAGAGATAACCTGTGCCCTCTTCCAGAAAGCAGGAACCTGTCCTAGTTCCAGGTATTGATTGAATAGTGCATTAACTATTGGATTCAAAGTAGGTACTGCTAATGTTAAGATCCAGGGTGGACATGGGTCAATTGGTGAACCTGAGATGCAAGACAAAATAGCCTGCACAGACTCAGATAAGAAGAATTTTCCAAAATCCATAAGACAAGGTCCCATACTGTCATTGGTCTCCATATGACCATTACTATTGTAATGAGGGTATGGATTATTGCCAAAAGAGCTATGAGTCTGAACCACTTTCTCATGGAAATAATTCACCAGACTGTTGCATTATGCTTGAGATGGAGGCACTTTTTGTTGGCAAACAGTAGGGGAAAGAAAAGATTTCACCATTTTAAAGATTTCCCTGGGGGCATTGCTTACCAATGCAATTTGTGCAGAGAAAGCCTCCACCTCCGCTTTTGAATGGACTTTTTAAAGCCCTTCAAAGCCTCCTTGTATATCTTTTTTTTCTCATGATCATAGTGTTTTCTCCAGCATGTCTCTAACTGTTTGCAGTAAGGATTAGCCGCTCTTTGCTCAGGGGAGAACCAAGAAACAGAAGGCTTCATCATTCTCCAGGGCGCAATTTTGTCTAAAGCAGTAAGAAGGTGAACATTAATTGAAGAGACATCTTTCTACATAATATCTTACAGGAAAAAATGTTATACAAATAATAAAAAATAAAAAAGGTGTTTGTTGAAGCACGTACTTTTCCTTACTGTACAAGTGAAATTTTTATGGAATGAAGTCATTCTTCCTATCTTACGAAATCAGATGAGGCAGGTACTTGTAAATTTTTAATTATCATGTCTATGGCCATGAATAAGCTATGTATGTCTCCAAGGGGCTTATTTATAAGAGCACTGCGTCACTTTTGTACCAGGTAAAGTGGTACAAGCATGATACAGGGCGCATATTCATGAAGATTTATGAAGTCATGCAAAGGCACCCTGCGTCGCCTTACTCTGTGCCCGAGTGGCGTTCTATGGTCATTGCGGTGGGTTTTCCCACGCAACACCCATGGAATTTGATGCTGCCCCAAAGTTACAAAAACATGTAAACCTGGAGAAGCGCCAAATCCGTATGCCTCGAGTGGTGAGACATAACTAGGAGAAATAACTTAATTTCTCCTCAAATTTTCCTCATTCCATTTGTGCTGCATTCTGCAGCACACATCAAAAGAGGAAAATGGCTCGTAGGATTGTTTTTGTGCAGGAAGGTGCCCCTTCCTGCACAAAACCTATCCTGCCTGCAACAGAGGCACCTTTGAATCATGGTGCAAGGGTGCATAAATTGGCACTAGGCTACCAAAATAACACCAGCGCAGGCAGAAAGAACTGCATTACACCATATTGCATAAATATGGTGAATTTCGGCCCTTTCACTTTGGCGTACGGCAGGGCAGCAAGTTACCTTGCTGCGCAGACCTACGCCAAATTGCCAGAAATGAAGCCCAAAGTTTCTAAAATGTTGAAAATGTCTCAAAAGGAGTGCAATGAAATGGTATGCAAGCAATTCTTGGCAGGTAGTCTTGCTATCATTATAAACAAAAAAAAGTTGAGCGCCCCGTGCTTTATAAATCAGTGAGGCGTGCATGTGCTTTTTGCTTGCACAGCAACTGATGAAAAGCAGATTACCAAAATAAATCCCTACCTTACTTGAAGTCAGTGCCAACAGAAATGTAATCCATATCTTTTAACAGTTGCATTAGGTGTGCCTGCAACTTCCTTTAATACATTATTTAGTGGTGTCCCGCTATGAAGGTCCCTTTCTGCATGTAATGTAAAATTAAGCCCTCCAGCTACACGTGGAGTTTATCTGCAGACGATAGACATTTTATGATTTGTATTAGCTATATTGTCTAACATCACCAGCTATGCTGCAGTAAATGTAGAATATAATGAGTGTGCGAATGCCACGTAAACTTATAAGTAGAAGAAACTGAAAGTTACCAGATTAAAAACAAATAGGTTACCATTTAAAGAACATGGAGATAATTCCATATCAATTACAATAGCCATTTTCTAATTGTTGGTGCCTTGCTTTTTGCAGGTATTGCTCAACATTATAGTAATGGGACCAGACAATAATGTGAAACAATTCAATGGTGCCAGAAAGTTATTAGAGTTAATGGCATCATCATTAGTGGCCCACATCCAGCATTTTCTGAGCCAACTTTCTCACAATTGGTCCTCCTATGGACCTTTTATTTTCTGCCTGAGAGGTGATGGGAGTTAACATTATATCAATCAATTAAATTAACCGTATAACCCATTTGGCTACCCAAGAAAGGAGCAGGAACCAGTAAGAAGGTTTATTACAAATTAAGAATTAAGTTAAGATACACGACTCTTGACACCATGCTATAAAGATACAGAATAACAATGGAAAAGTCCAATCTCTGGAGCAAATTGAGGCAGACCAATATTAGGCAAACAAGAATTTCAGTCACAGCAACACAAAAGATTAACAAAAGGATTTGATGCTCAGAGAATAGTCACAGGTTTTCTCGTCTATACATGGGTAAATCTAAATCACCTGAAATAAAGTCCAAGCCAAAAGGATGGTTCTGAAGTCTAAAGGATCTAAAAAATCTGGGATTTCCATAAAGGAAAATGGAACTAAGCAGGAAAAGAAGTTGGAAGGTGTCAGCATTTCAGAAGCTCGGTCAAGAGTTTTCTTGGGTGAAGAATAAGTGTTAGCCTAAGCCACACTCAGAAAAGTATCAAGGAAGGCATAATAGTGTAAACTTTTCAAAGTACAGGGAAAAGTGCAGGAAGAGTCTGGAAAGGTTCTGAAGAGAATCTGAAGGGATCTGCTATCCAACGGTGAGAACACTAAGTTATAACACACCAGAGTCTTCTTGGGCAACACCCCTTTGCACTCATCATCAGGGGTCTATGGTCTTTCCCTACTTCTTATGTTGTAGACTGCAACATTCGCAAAGTATCCCACACTGGACACAGGCCAGGTTGTAACATTGCTGAAAAGGCCTTTCAGTTAACTCTCTGCCTCTCCATGTTCTTTCAACAAGGTCTTCTTCTCAGGCTCTTTCTCTCTATCACTAGTAGAGTTATGTATCTATTCTTCAACGGACAATGCGTGTGAATACCTGCAAGAAATGTCATGTTAGTGGAAAATGGAAAACAATATTTAATGCAGCACATTAATCAGACCTACCAAAGACAACAAGGTATTAACTCAATGGTGCACATTTAATATACGTGTGCACATTTAAACACAAATGAATATGAATGGTCAATAAAATCCTAAAGGTATATGTGTCAGTATGTCTAAGAACTACATTTTAATGAAATATATGAAACATTAGCGCACACATTACATAAACCTTTTGTCGTTTCTAGAGTAATCTCATTATAAATATATGAGGATGTTTTCTAGTCAGTCATCTAAACAGTAAATGTTATTCAGTGTATTAGGACACACATTATGAAAGTCGAATTTCATCTTTATAGTGAGTACATGTCTACAAAGTAAGGATGGCTTATTAATTTTTCGTTTGATAGGGTTAAACACACAGTTTGAGTAAATTCTCTAGTCCTACAGTAAATGCACTTTAGTAATAATATCAAGTGCAACATTTATTTCAATATCATTAGGAACAAGCATTGGCATAGCCAATAGTTCTCGCCTTTGGGATTTATGTGTTTAGCCACAACTTTTGGCTATGTTGTAGAGCATTGTGGCTGCTGTGCATCATGTTGAAAAGTTATAATAAAAAGTGTTAAGCATTTTTGTTACCTTTATACAAACCAAGACGACATTATATACAACTGAACAACCTGATTAAAAAAAGATTTTAACATAAAAAATGTCTTCTAGTTTTTTTGTACTTGCACTGCTGGCAACTTCTTCCTGCCTGTTTTCATGCTTGTTTGTTATAATTTTTTTTGTTATGGGGGAGCAGGACATAAATAACGGGGGAGTGGAGGTTGGAAAACAGTAATTTAATTAGAACATGAGCAGCGGACGGACACTAGGGGAGAATCAACAGTTGCCAGATTCTGAGGGCAGGCTGACGTGATGCTTAGGTGATGTTTAGGTGATGCTTAGGTGGTGCGCTGATGCAAAATGGTGGTGGGTGATGTTTGGTGCTCAGGTGGTGCCACTATATGGTGTGGATTGGAGATACGTTGTGGATTTGAAATATGTTGTTTGGTGTGTAATTATGTGGTGTGTATTAGAAATGTGTGGAGTTGAATTGTGTGGCCTGGAACTGTGGTGTTGAGTGAAATTATGCTTAGTGAAATTGTGTCATGGTGTGGAGTGCATTTATGTTGATTGGTGGTATGTGGCATAGAGTGCATTTATGAGGAGTGTATTTATGTTGCATTGAGTAGAGTGCAATTATGTGGCGTGTAATTATGTGGCACTGAGTGGTATTATGTGGAGTGTATTTATGTTGCATTGAGTAGAGTAAATATGTGGCGTGTAATTATGTGGTACTGAGAGTTATGTGGAGTGTATTTATGTTGCATTGAGTAGAGTGTAATTATGTGGCGTGTAACTATGTCGCACTGAGTGGTATTTTGTGGAGTGTATTTATGTTGCATTGAGTAGAGTGTAATTATGTGGCGTGTAATTATGTGGCACAGTGGTATTATGTGGAGTGTGTTTATGTTTGAATAGAGTGTAATTATGTAACGTGTAATTATGTGGTACTGAGTGGTATTATGTTGAGTGTATTTATGTTGCATTGAGTAGTGCAAAATAACTTTTATCTCACAGGGAGATATTCCTCATTCTGGTCCAGGTATCCCCCCTCCCCCCACCCCGCAGCGATAATAAAGGACTCGTAAAGGGCTCCTATGAAGGGACTCCATTCCAGTGAAGGACGAGGGAAGACAGATTAAAGATACAATGAAGTTTAGTCATGGACTGGAACCAGCAGCCGCCAGTGACAACCAGGAAAGCCAGCTCCCAACGAAAGCATCCGCTATCTTCAAAACAGTTTGGAACTTGCACAGAACCTGTCACAGCGACCCAGGGATGCTTCCGCTGCTCCTTACATGTGTAACCGGCACCCAGGAGCATTTCAAAGCGTGAAAGGTTGAGAGAACGGCTCGTTCTTGGCTCAGTAGTCCAAGAGGACCTTGAGCGAGCCCGGGCTACCATTTCCACGGTGGGCTGACGCCTTTGGAGGCTGTGTTTTAGGGCCGGGGCTGTCCCTAGCACCCCTATCACTAACTTCAGCTTTCCATGGTAATTACAGGGAAGAGGGAGAGAGAGAACGAGAACGCAGGGCTGCTTTGAACATTCTTGCCTGGGCTGCTGTTTTTGGTTCCCAGACCGGCCCTGACCTCGATCTGAGCCAGATCCACCAACCTTTAGATAGTCACATGTAATTTACTCCTCAGTCCTCATATCGGAAGCTGGCCCAACTACCCCAAGCTGTGTCAATCCAGCCTCACGTTACATTTCAGTCCCGACATTTTCTTTTTCAAATAATTGTTATCAAGTGTGTCATTCCTTAGATTTAACGAAAGCAACTCTTGACTACAACTCCCAGAATACACTTTGTTACCAAATTAAATCCCAGGACTCAATACATAGTGTACTATTGAAATGAAGACATAAGGCAACCCTATGTAACATGAAGCCCGGTTATCTGCAGATCGACTTTATTTTTCTTCCTTCCGAAATTGATAAGAAGTACCAAGTGGATTACATTACAAAGTTGGTAACTCACAAGCACGATACATTACGCAGCTTGGGTTTGAGTGGAGGGCTCGCTTCCTGCAGGAAGAGTCGAAATCTCCTCGTGGCTCTCAGCCACTCACGAGAGAGGTGCAGCTTCTCTCAATGTTACTTTGCCATGCACGCAGATCCCGAGCCTTCTCATTGGTCAGGAATCTCGCGCCATCTGCGTCCTTATGGGAAAGCAAAGGACTTTACACCACCTGATAACCACTGAGGTATCTGATAACTGGTGTAATGTTGGGCCCGGGTGTCACGAGGCGCGATGTGCAGGGAGGGTGTACAGTACAGTGTGCTCAGTCCTTCCCAGCGGGCGCACGCTCTGTGCCCAGCGCATGCGCATTGTCAAAGGATCAAACCGCGGTACAACACTTTCATGATAACACAGTGCCCGGACAGCATGCACTTTCCACTAGATAAGAAGAAAAAAAGTATCAATGCATTCATAGCTTCTTGCACGGTATGGGTGTCTTTGCCTATCCTCGGCGCCTCTCGTGCGTAAACAGCACGCGCCTTCCTTTCCTCCTCAGTTCCCACAAGTAATTTAAAATAAACTATAGCTCGCATGTGCGCTACCCCTAAGAAGCCACAGGTACCTTCAAGCCCAGCGTTAAGAAGGGGCAGCTGGAGGGGTCCTCGGGGCACGAGGGTACACCCCGGTGGTCTGCAGTTCCCGATCCCTCCGGGCGCGTCCTAGAGAGCTGCCTGTAACAGCTACGGTCTACAAGTGCTTTACCTGGGGAATGAGGTCTGCCCGCCCCTCGTCCTATGCTGGGACCGGATGTGTGCTTCAAGGACACCGGGCAGGGAAAAACACCAGTCCATGCACTGACTGACAGCCACTTACACAGCAGAACAAGCATTTGAAGGCAAGAGCGGGGAGGAGGTGGGGGCGACGCGAGTGGTGTGCGCGCGCGCGCCACAGCGAGCGATCTGCGCGCGCCACAGCGAGACATCTGTTTTGCATTATCGGGCACGATAATGGGAAACAGATGTCGGCCCTGCGCGCGTAACCGGAGGAAAAAGGCCATGACGCACGAGCGTCTGGTCAGCTTTCTGAAGCCCCTTACTATAAGTCTCGCAAGCAGCGCATGCGCTGCTCTAGGCTCGACCTAAAAATCATGTACTAAATGCACATTCATGTCATGTATCTGTTATGAAGTTGTGTCATAATTTGTAACATGTAAAGGATGGGCAAATTTGCGCTGCACCAGCCCCAAACAGCGATGAACATCAATGGCCTCAGGTAGGAATTAATATCAATAAAATCACGAAGTAATGAGAAATAAGGGCAGTAGCATTAATGATTTTCAATGGTCCCAGTCCTTCTAGGTGAAGGGGTTGTGGTTATATCCCCCTGCCGTGACGGGGTACCATTGTACTTTTATATCCTAAAAAATGGGATGAGGATGAACGAGAACTGTGACATATGCAAGCTACTTTGGTTCCCAACTTGCAAAGGTGAATAGTTCATAATGGCATCAGTGCAGCTTTGGACCCCCTTCATCCTCATTTTTGTAGGGAGAAAGTAGCCTAAGACAGATAACACCTTCTCTGGTTCTCTTTTGCCCACAAACCACTGCAAGCTGTGGACAACTGGAGCTGCTGACTGCTTGGCTGGCATCCTGTATGTAATTGCAAGCAGGGCACTAATTCACCTTCAATAAAATGAGGGTGAAGGATATGTGAGACAGTTAATCTCAGTCTTGACGTCCTGTTTGTAATTAAAAATAGGATGTGGGGCAGTTGTGAGCTACTCTTGGAACTCTTAATATGGGAAAAAGAAGGCATCTCTGTTTCCCTACCTTTTAGCAAGGCTGGAGTCATTGGGTTTAACAATCTGTCTTATCCTATGGAAAACTCTGGAATGGTGGCCACATTTTGTCTACAGGAACATGATATCCCCTTTAGACTTTCATGAAACAGCAAGACTATGTCTAATATCTTCTCGATTAATATCCTTGAAATCTATTTGATATCTTTCTTAGCAGTTCTGGTCCTCTCAGATCTTCATCATCTGGTTATATCAGCTCTCTTGGATCTGCTTGTCAAAATATGTCACTAAAGGTAGCTGAGTTATTAGAGGTATGGAGAAGCAAGCCTGACCTATAACGAGAGCAGAGATAATGTCCATCTTTATTAAGAAATGCAATTGTGTACTTAAAGCACTTCTCAATAAACTCAGAGATATGAAGTGCAATATCAAATAATGGTGGTTTAATGTTTATTATAAGAAATAACTGAGCAGACTACAAAACAAATGGGCCTTGAGACATATCCAAAAGGCTCCTTTACAAGCTGTTGGATAATGTCCGAGTTTAGGATTGAGCCCAAATAGCAATGTATCTATTAGCCCATTAAATGCAAAGTTGATAATGGCAGGGATTTACCACTGTCCTTATCCAAGGGCAAAACACAGGTCTTCATCAGTTTCTTACAACAGTTGCATGCATAGAACATGGTTCCAGCACTCACAGTGAGAAATTTATGGTCCAGCAGTAGCTGACACATCAGATGAGGACCTCTTTTTGGGGCTCTTTATTTGTGGAAGGTTGTGTTGCATCTACATCCGATGTATGCAAGACAAGATCATATTGACACTGTCCTAGGGGTCTGTATGCAGTCTATTTCTTGAAACTGGGGGAGTTCAAAGTTAGTGCTTCATTTATATATGTTACACAATAAATATATTAATCTGTGTGCACTGTGGGTGGCAGCATATATTTCTAGTAAGTGCCACTTGTATATTCAAAATGTAATCAATGTATTTACTCATGTTAACTGTACTTGCTTGGAAGCCATACTGATTCAAGGATGGCCTAACTTGTAACCAGACATGAATTCCATTTTATTAAATGATTTGCCAGTGCCTTGTTTTTCCCTCCTCTCCGTTGTCTTATTGTAAGCCACGTTAGCTAGAATAGGCTAATTGTTTACTGCCCGAGACTGATAGCTAACTGAAACTTCATAAATAGTTGGTTTCTGTCATGGAGACTGAGGCAGTGGGAGAGAGCCTCCTCTACCAAGCAGACCAGACTGATGTTACATCCAAGGTCACGCAGATGTGTACTGCATTGTCCAGGGCTGAGAACAGCGTCAGCTCCTCGGTTAGGGTGGAGGAGCGTCGTCCCCCTGCTGCAAGCATAGCAAACATGAAAGATAAAATGGTAATAAAATGAATGTATTAACATTTTATTTTTCATGCTGTCAGCTGAGCCGGGTATGAGGGCGGGACCATTGCTGATGATTGGCAGCAGGGAGGAGTGGTGGGCACTTCACTTTAAAGTGTGCATGTTACTTGGGCCAGCCTGACATGCACACTTTAAACCTCTCTAACCCAAGCTATGCTAGACAACTGAGAGCAGGCATAGTCCACCTGTGCCTAAGGGAGCATCAAGCCAGCCTGCTCCAACCAACCCTGATGCCTCACTCATGCTGATTAATATTATTGACAACATGAGAACAGCATCTGGGTTGCTTAGGGGAGTGGATCTGGGAGCCTGCGCTCGGAGCCACGGACTGCTGGGATGGAGAGGAACATTAAGTACACTTTTTATTTTTTTATTTGAAAGTAAATTTTGTCTCACTGACAACCACTGTGAGAAACTTACACTGCCTTCAGCTTCAACTCCACAGCTCTCAATCTTGTCCCATTATAAATACTGTTTAAAATTGACCATAATTGAGAGTTTTGCGTTAAGCCTAAGGCACAACTGGTTCTTACCGGAGCCTATCAGTGGGTCAAAATATTCACCTCACTATTTTATTTTGTCAGCAGGCACCTCTAGCTGGGAAACTGGGTTCACTTGCCCCCGTTTGGTAGGAACTGATATGGAGAGTCTGCCAGACCTGCCTTATATGACTTCTTTAGTTTAGTTTGGCAGATCATATCCTGACTTCACTAAGAAAAGATCTCTTCTCAACTCTGCTGATTTCCCCTGCCAGAATGTTGAGCTTCATGTAAAATAAAAAATGCTTGAGCACTCACACTTTTTCCCTCGAGCCTTAGATCTGGGTCATATGATGCTGACACTTTCCTCATTGAATTTTCCTTTTTCACTTTTGATGCTTTATTTAGAGTAGAGAAGTCCATTTATTAAATCTGTGTATTTGATATTTTGCTTGCTCTATGTTGTCATATTTTGCACCTTTTTCCTCATAACATACAAATTCGGATTGCATGATCATATTAATATGTATGTTCTTGCAATATATTTGCTACAATTTTTCTGATTGACTCAACTTTAAACTGAAGTAAATTGCTAATAAAACCCTTAACCCGTTCCATCCTTCGGACGCGCGGGAGCCGTCCGACGCAAAAAGTGCTCATGTGCGTCGGATGGCTCCCACGGAGTCCGACGCCATGGCACTGGAAATCCCTCTGGTGCGGGCACCAGAGGGATTTCCTTTTCCCCCCCAACAGCCTTGGGAGCTGGGGAAGAGCTTACCCAGCTCCCGATACTGTTCTCCTGGTTTGTCTGAAATGACGATCAGCACGCACGTTGCACTGACATCATTTCAGAGAAACCGAAACTGAGATGAGCCAACAAGCTCATTTCAGTTTTACTTTCTACGTGCTCAGGGGGTTATCTCAGCCCCCCGAGTATGTAGAAAGACAAGACAGGTATCATTGGAAAGGGGAGAATCTCCCCTTTCCAATGGTACCCCTCCATGGTGGATCCCTGCTTGAAATGAAATGAAATTCGTACTTATACCCCCAAAGGGGTGTCCTGGCGCTGTACGCATACCGCTGTGGAACCCTTCCTGGCTTTTCCCTGTGAAATTTCCACTCCTGGGCACCCCCAAGGTGAAGGCAGGCATCCCAGCGCTGGTGGGGCCATTGTGGAGATTAAGCAAGCTATTGCCCAGAGTTGCAGAGTGGGACCCATGATTAGAATAGGCACCGAGGCGAGAATTATCAGGTCCGAGGAAATTGAGCCCAAGACCCGCCGAGGTGGGAATTGAACCCTGGTCCCGGGCCAGATCTCTGCATCAGGGTCTGCCGCTCTAACCATTGAGCCACACTTCTCCACTCCACTGCTTGGAGATCATCAACCCAGGAGGGTGATCCCCAAGCAGAGATCCACCCACTGGACACCAGGGAGAGGAAAGCAGCCCCTTGGGCAAGGGCCTATGCTCCCCCTAAATTATTTCTGGCACAATCAGTCTTTCTGCCCCCCTGAGGGGCAGATGGGGCAATAGCCCCCAATCTGCCCCACTCCGGGGGGTAGAAAGTGCACTAGCCACCTGGGATTTTTTTTTGTAGCACATTTTGGGGTGGGGGCTGGCCAAGATGGGCATGCCAATGCCCCCACCTCGCCTAATTCCACAGTCTTTTTGCCCCCCCCGGGAGGCATATGGGACAATAGCCCCCTATCTGCCCTCCAGGGGAGGCAGAAAGCACACTAGGCACCAGGGATTTTTTTTCAATGTATATAGGGGTGGGGGCTGCCCAAAATGGGCATGCCAATGCCCCCACCCCCCAAACAAATTCCAATTTAACAGAGTCTTTCTGCCCCCCGAGAGGCTGATGGCAGCAATAGTCCCTTATCTGCCTCCCCGGGGGGGGGGGGGCAGAAAGCCCACTAGGTACCAGTGATATGTTTATGCGCATGCCAGTGAGAAGCCCCATAGGCAAGGGTTGCTCCCTTTTTTTTAGGCACACATTTTGGCTGTTTCAGTGATATTTTAGTCTCATCTGCACCCAAGCGGGGGAGAAAACCAGTAGAAACCAGGTAGAGTTTGTCTGGAGTTTGGCTGATGGTCTGCATGAATTGACCTTTGGCTGGCATTTTACTGGCGGTGTGTGAGGACCTGCACTTGGCTAATGTTGTGGGTGGACTTGCGCTTAAGGACGGTGTGTGTAGATTGGTGCTTGCCTGGTGGTGTGCTTGGAGTGGTGCTTGGCTGGCGGTGCTTGGCTGGCTGTGTGCATGGATGGTGCTTGGCTGCAAGGGTGGACTGGCCATAGAAGGCACCAGGAGTTTTCCCGGTGGGCCGGAGGTGGTTTTCAGGCCGTGGGGGCTGGTTTTGTAACTCGGGGCTGGTTTTGCAACTGTGCTGCAATATCGGCCCCCAGTAACAAAATCTCTTGGGTGGTGCTTGGCTGGCGGTGTACGTGGATAGTGCTTGGCTGACTGTGTGCATGGATGGCATTTGGCTTTCGGGGTACGTAGATGGAGCTTGACTTGCAGTGTGCATGGATGGCGCTGGCCTGGCGGTGTGTGTGGATGGCACTTGGCTGGCAGTGTATGTGGATGGCGCTTGGCTAGTGGTGTGCATGGATGGTGGTGTGCGTGTACTGACTCTTGGCTGGCATTGTGGCTTGCATGGTTCCCCAGAATCCCCTGCAAACCTCGGATTTACTTACAAAGTCACATTTTCCTTACATTTCTGTGTGGATAAGCTGTAGGATCACCACACAGGCACAAATTTCCTACCACCCAGCATTCCCCCTAGTCTCCCGAGAAAAATGATACCTCACTTTTGGGTACCCAACTACCTGGTTTTTCAAGGGGGTCACCTGGGTTCTTGGTCCCGGGCTCAGTGGCCATCTAGGGAAACCTACCAAACACAGACATTTCTGAAAACTAGACACCCAGGGGAGTCAAGGGAGGTGTGGATTGCGTGGAACTCCCAATATTTTCCTGCCCAGAATCCCCTGCAAACCTTACATTTAGCAAAACAAATCACGTTTTCCTCACTTTTTTGTGTGGGAAAGTTGTAGGATCACTGGGCCACCACAAATCCTACCTAGCGTTCCCCCAGGTCTCCCGATAAAAATGGTACCTAACTCATGTGGGTGGGTCAAGTGCCCGTGGCAGGGAAGGGCCCAAAACATATTGTGGAGACATCAAAATTACCTATCACAAAATGACCTGGTTTTGCAAGGGAGGCACCTGGGTTTTTGGCCCCGGGCTCGGGGGCCATCTAGGGAAACCTACCAAACCCACACTTTCTGAAAACTAGACACTCGGGTGAGTCCAGGGAGGTATGGCTTGTGTGGACCCCCCAACGTTCTCCTACCCAGAATCCCCTGCAAACCTTAAACAGGTGAGAGCCTTGGTCACATTATCTTAATAGTATTCTCTCCCTCCGCAGGTTGCCTTTTTTCTCCCCCGTGGACTCCACCCTCTTCCTCCGCACACCAAGACCAAGGTGCTATTCCATTCCCCCACTGGAATTAGCCTCCAGTAGTCATGCAGGTACAATTCCCCCCACCTTTTTTTCCCACATTCTGACCTCGCCGGACTCTGACACTACCTTTACACTATCCTTTCCTTTTTTCTGTGCAGCACTCATTAATTCATAACCTGGTCCTGAAGATGACCTGAAATGAATACAGGTTGAAACGCCATCAACCTTTCAGCGCAATTTTGGGCGCAACTTTCATGGTTCATCAAAACTACCTACCTTCTCTAACTGTTTGCCAATGATTTGGTACCACAAAAAAGTTCTCTGTGTATATTGACATTTCTGTTCCCTTTGCGCCGTTTCTTCGCTGTTTTCACTTGTCAATTGCGCCATTCACCTTGTTTTTCACAAGCACAAATGTGCACAAGTCGGTACAGGTTACACGTAAATTCAATGTAATAGAGTGCCGTCACTGTTTTCTCTCTACTTTGTTTTTAAATAGAGACCACTCTTTGCATTTGTTGCTACAACCATTAATGCCTCCCTGTCTCCTCCTTTTGCAATTAACGTGCATGCCTTCCAAGATTGTCTTTAAATACCACCTGTTGAGACATTGTTGTTTGCTATACACCTTATGAAAGGGCAGCATGACATAAGTCATAGTTAAGTAAGTGAACGGCTGAAGTGGGCTGATTCATTGCCCTTTGTTGCATGCTGAAGTGGGTGGAAGAAAAATGTGAATGGCGTACCCACAGACTAATCAATGAAGTCTGGCTGAAAACGGCTATAAGTAAGTATGTTATACAGATGTTTTTAGTAAAAATAAAAAATCGTGGCTAACACAGACCTAAAAAAAACAATTGGTCTGGCATAAGAAGAAAGAAAGAAAGACAAAATGAAAGAAATGTAAAAGAGAAAGGAGAGAAAGAGAGAAAGAAGGAGAGAAGGAGAGTGAGAAAGAAAGAAAGAAAAACAAGAGGGCAATAAAGAAGGAAAGAAAGAAAGACAGACAGGGTTGGCAAACTTAATAGGTCACACTCTTTAGCTTGTATGCAGAGTTCATTGAAATGCAATGAAATAGCAGCAGTTTGATAAACAAGGCCACCCTGAAAAAAATTTGCAGCAGCATCTGCAGGAGATTGTAAAGATGAAATGCGCCCTGTGCTCACATGAAAAGCGTCCATCTATCTCATCAGGCTCTAAACACAAAAACAACAATAAAGTAATTATAAAGTAAAAGCAAAAATACTGGCACTAAAGAGAATTACCTTTTGTGTGAATGAGCTCCTTGTGAAGGAGCAAAATGCAGTCACTCAAAGTGAAGTTAACCAGTGGCTTAAAAAGGCTGACCCTTTGCTCCATCCTGCATGCTGTAGTGAGTTAAAGAAAAATATGAATGACACAGCAACAGACCAATTAGGTGGCTGAAAGGCCCTTTCAGTTAAGTTTTATACATACAATTTTAGTAAAATTAAACTGCCTTAGCTAACGCCAGATGTAAACATAATGGGCATATAGTTCTATCAAAAGACCATAAATACCCTCTGTACCTCAAAAGAGGGTTTTACCAGTCCAGCAGAGCAAACTTCATGCACAAAATATATCTCAAAAGATCTTAATCAGCCTTACAACTCATTCTGGAACTAGTTTATAGATTCATTGAAAATGCATTGAAACAAATGATTCCTGCATATCAACAAGTATTACCTTCACTTGAAATCAATAGCCTTTTACTACAATTAAACAAAGCATGCTCTTGTCAGTCATTAAACATTAAAACAACCAAATAGCTGTTAATGTGTCAATCAAAACCAATGTTATCAGTGTACTATTGACTGTGAGCTGATAGAAACTTTGGACCCGATTCACAAAAGGCCATTTGAGACAAAAGTCTAACTTTACGGCTTTTGGTATTCACAGAGGTCATTTATGAGTCGTATCCTTACGTCCGCAGTCAGTCTGGAATCTCCGGCTCAAGCCGTACACTCCGGCTCAACAACTAAGAAAATACCTCTATACTGACCTATCAAATTTCAACATTGGCTATAAGCTCAAAGGTACGACATCTCCCCATGGGCACAGTCTTGTCACATGTATATATTACAAAGGTTTATTATTTTATTGTATATCAAAAACTTTTTTTCATTTTTTTCATATTATCTTTTTTTTAAGCTCCCTCCCCCTCCTCTTGGACCTGAAAGAAAATAGGGGGTACCTTTTTCCTTACATAAGGTCACTCCGGCTCAAGCCGTACTCTCTGGCTGGAAAAAGACCAGAAATATACAATACAAAGATGGTCTATTTTACTTAAGGAGCCCAGATATCTGCATGAAGTAGGTTGTTAAAAAATCAGTTCTCAATCCTGAATAGTTTCTATATGTACCTACACCTCATTGTTTAAACTGATATATTCTCAAGGATTTATAGTTTACAGAGAGGGTGGTTCTTTGTTAGTAATGGGAAATAGATAGTGGGTACGCTTTGAGCAACCATTAAAAACAACTTCCACATACCTCTTTCTAGAAAGTATGACCACGCATGTTTACTGCATTTTCTCCTTTTTCAGCACCATGATCATAGCCTCAACATACCTTTGCTTTGTGCTTAATAAGAGCACTTCCTACTATACTACATGTCCTCTAGAAGCATCCATCAATGAGCGGGTATGCCAACAAGAATCACTTCCATTTTGGCAAAGAGATGTTTAAAAAGATTTTTAAGCAAGAGCTTACCTTGTTATGTATAATCAGGCTCATAGTATGCTTAAAGCTCATCCACATGGGCAAAGGCTCCATACATTTTCACACAGATGTCTGAAATTCACAACATCTCTTTATCTCTATCAAATAAATTGTATTTAATACATTAAATTGGTTCAAAAGTCAATCCTGAATCCGACATAGCCTTAGTATAAACCTAAATCTCAATGGTGTATAAGATCTATTCTTAATTATTTAAATTATGTGAATCAATGAAGAGTTATTATTAGGGGTAATGGGAAATGGACTGTGAAATGTACATTCTTTAGCTTCCAACCAGAAATAACTTACAAATACTTCATAAAGAATGGAACTGTTCACTATATAATGCTGTATATAAATATTCTGTCTTGTTTTTAAAAACAAGGAAACTGAGTTCTCGCTTTTTTCAAAATCGTGATTATGTTCACATTGCAAAAACGTCTTAGAAATACAGTGCAACCATATACTATTTAACATTGTATACATTTAAAATCATTTGCCTTGCATAATGGTTTTGGAATCAAAAGAATCCCATCCCCAAAAATGTTTTCAATCCTGGTCATGACCTCAGTGGGATAAAGTGAGTTCTGATCCACAAACCCCTCCTGGTTTTTTACTTTTTGACCTTCACATTTTGGACATTGGGCTGTGAGCAAATCTCCATAATTGAGTATCACTCACTGCAAGCTTCTTTCACAGTGGACTTGAGCTGTAACCTCTGGTGTCTAGTTTTTAAAATAAGGACTGCAAATACACATTTTGATTATGTAGCTCTAAGTACACATGAACACGTGTGTGTATGTGTGCACACGTATGTGCACATGCGTGCAGGCTGAGAAAGGAAGACCGTTGTGTGGCTCTGTTAGAACCGGGGTCACCGATTCCGACCCGGTAGCTTGGCGCGAGGCAGGAAGGCACCCGAAGGCAATGTGTTAAGCAGTTGTGCAGCACACACTCACACTGACTCAGTAATGCGCACGCAATGAGGAGACACCACACCAGGCTGATATGTAAAACACGACTCTTTATCTCATTAAAGTCAGGGCAGTAGATAAGGCAGATAATCTCAGTGCAGCAACAAATTCATTTCACTGTAAAAACATGAGGAATTCATTCAAATACATCAGGGCACTAAACCTTCATATAGGCGAAAAGACATTAGCAACATGCGTCTTAAAACAGGTAACACTGTAGGTAATGCAGGGCATGTATCAACATGGGCATCCGCCTATTCAGGCGCATTCAATCACTAGGAAAGTAGGTGCAGGTATGCACGTAACACTGAAAGGTGATGAAGAGCCTGAGTCAACCTAGGCATAACCCCATTCAGTACAGTGGGTGCCTTAATGCAATTAGGTATTCAACATAGATAACATTTCTTCATCAATGCGGTGACTTTAGGTAAAGTAGAAGATCAGGTTTCAGCAGATAATCACTCTTAAGCATGCATTTCCTCAAGGTAACATTTCTTTTGTGAGAGTTCAACATCAAGAACCCTTATTGAGCATGGACAATATTCCCCCATCCGAGCAGGTAGGGGGACACATGAATCACACTTCCGCAGGCCCCACGGTAACCCACCCGTGTAGTGCAGCTCACGTGGGCAGGTAGGTACAAGAGGTGGGCAGGCCCGACCTATTCTCTAGTGTAGGGCCCGGCCTCATGCACAGAGGAGGCAGTCAATGTGGCGGAATGAGGGCGACTGCTCCTCTCAATACACTCAGGGCAATATGCGGGGGAAGCGCCGCCGGAATGAGGCCTCCGTAACTCACCACACTGTCCTGGTACACTCTTGTAGGCACCTGTAGCGCCGGACGCCTCCTCCCCGGTCAGCCCGCTCCTCTTCTCATGTGGGGCTTCGGCCGGGGGAGGCGGAGCGGCGCGCAGAGGGCGACAATGAAAGTAAGGGGCTCCCTTCAAGAGGGGGGGCGGCAAGACACTCCTTGACCCACCCGGAGCCCCGCAGATGCAGCCGGCGATGGTCCCGGGCCTCCGTAGGCCTCGAGACCCGGGAGCCAATCGCAGCGCGGCTTGAGGGGGCGCAGCCGATGATGCGGCCGGTGCCCTCGTTGCCAGGTGACGCGGCCTGGATCCAGCCACGGCTTCAATTTTACGCGGCGCCCGGGCTGCGGCGGTGATCCTGGGCACAGCGCCTCTTCCTGACAGCGCGGGGGTCGCGGTGGTGATTACAGGCCTCCGCTTCTTCTCCAGCAATCCCGAGGTCGCGGCGGTGAGTTCTTGGCACAGTGCTTTCACACTTCACGGCGCAGGGGCTGCGGCGGTGACTTCTGGACACGGCAGGAGCGCGCTGCACAGTGCTCAACAGCACAGCTAGTTTCCTTTGGGCCAGGGCCTCGTGGGCAGCCGATTCTTGATAGTGCAGTGCTAGGGGAGCGCACAGGGCTGGTGGCAGGACGCAGGCTATGGGGGTCCAGTGCTTAGAAGCACAGCGCTTTACCTGGTGATCCCCCAGTGACGGCAGCGCTCACAGGGTCCTCAGCGCTTCAGTCCCAGCGCTTCAGTCCCAGCGCAGGTGGTTGGAATATCCTGGTTGCAGTTACTTAGCTGCTGTAGTTTCTTGGTTGCAGTAACTTGGGGGAAAGGATAGGGGGTTGAGTTGATGGGCACAAGAGGCAGGTAGGTGCCCTGCAGGCACACTGGAGGTGGTTCCCTGGGTCCCCTCACGCTGGGCAAGGTCAGCAGGTGGAAGGTGTTCCTCATCTATCTCAGCACAGCAGTGCCTAAGCCCAGTCAGTACCAGTAGTGTAGGTCTCCCCCCTGGGCCCAACAGCCTGTACTCCGGCAGAGGTTCCCCCAGGTCCAGTGGTGCCCCAACTAACTAGCTAGGTTTCCCTCCAAACCTCTTATATCCCTAGGTCAGGTGACCCTCCTGTAAGGCGGCAAAGCATAACTCCTCCCTGGGCTGGAAGGTTCTAGAAGCTTCCACCATGTCTGCCTATGTGATAAAAGGGCGGGACAGCAAGGATACAGTAACTTCATGTCCCAGCCTGATCCTGACTACTGGTGCATGTATGTGCAATGGCCACTCCGCAGTAGCAGGGGCCTGTGGCAGCCATCTTATTAGGAGAGAGCACCTGCACCTCAGCACTGTTTGGCAGTGGTAAGGCGCCCAGAGACCTAGGTCAAACAAAAAGGTAGTGGCAAAAAATGAGGCGCAAAGAGAAAAAACGGGGAAGACCACCCTAGGGCTGACAGGTCTAACATGCGTCCCCCCCAGCCGAAAGTGGGGAGAGCTACCCAACCTCTAGGGAGTTCTCATCACTAAGGCGGAAGAACCGGGAGAGACCGTCAGCATTGGCGTGGTCTACTCCGGGTCGATGTTCCACCCGAAAGTCCATCCCCTGGAGGGAAATGGACCACCTCAACAATTTGGGGTTTTCGCCTCTCATCTGCATGAGCCAGCGAAGGGGTCGGTGGTCGGTTTGAATAAGGAAGTGAGAGCCAAAGAGGTATGGCCTCAGCTTCTTCAAAGCCCAAACCACGGCGAAGGCTTCACGTTCTATAGTACTCCACCGCTGTTCCCGGTGGAGTAGCCTTCGAGAAATAAAGGCCACTGGCTGGTCTTGGCCGTCATCATTAAGTTGGGAGAGCACAGCTCCAATGCCATGCTCAGAGGCATCCGTCTGCACGATGAATTCCTTCCCAAAGTCCGGAGTCCTGAGCACCGGAGCGGTGCACATCGCGTGCTTAAGGGTGTCAAAAGCTTCTTGACAGGCAGCCGTCCAGATGACTTTACGTGGTTGCTTCTTGGATGTCAGTTCCGTCAGGGGGGCCACGATGGTCCCATAGCCCTTGACAAACCGGCGGTAGTAACCCGTGAGGCCAAGGAAAGCCCGGACCTCCGTTTGGGTTTTGGGGGGCTCCCAGGCCAAGATGGTCTCGATTTTGGCCTGGAGGGGTTGCACCTTACCCCCGCCCACCAGGTGCCCCAGGTAGACGACAGATCCCTGTCCAATCTGGCACTTGCTGGCCTTGATGGTTAGGCCAGCCTGCTGTAGGGCTTGCAGCACCTCCTGGAGATGCTCCAGATGGTCCTCCCAGCTGCTGCTGAAGACAGCTTTGTCATCCAGGTAGGCAGCAGAGAAGGCCTCTAGGCCAGACAGTACCTGGTGAACCAACCGCTGGAAAGTGGCCGGAGCATTTTTCAGCCCGAAGGGCATCACCCGAAATTGAAAGTGGCCCTCGGGGGTGGAGAACGCAGTCTTCTCCTTCGCTCCGTCCGTCATGGCAATCTGCCAATATCCTGACGTCAGGTCAATTGTGCTTAAGTACCGAGCTGCTCCCAGTCGGTCAATGAGCTCATCCGCCCGAGGGATCGGGTGAGCATCAGTCTTGGTCACGGAATTCAGACCACGGTAGTCCACACAGAACCGAAGTTCTGGTGTGGTGCCTGGTGGGGCCGCTTTCGGCACCAACACCACCGGACTAGCCCAAGGGCTGCTGGAAGGCTCAATCACCCCCAGCTCCAGCATTTTGGCCACCTCACCCTGGATACTGGTCTTGACTTTGTCGGACAGCCGGTAAGACTTGGTTTTTACTGGCGGGCTGTCCCCTGTGTCCACATCATGGGTACACAGGTGCGTGATCCCAGGCGTGAGGGAGAACAAAGAGGCGTACTGCTCCAATAACTGGCGGCAGTCCCTCTGTTGCTCCGGGGTCAAGGATGGGGAGAGGACCACTCCCTCCACCGATCCATCCTTCTCGTGGGCCGCCAGAAGGTCCGGAAGAGGCTCGCTCTCCTCCTCTTCACTCCCATCCGTCACCATCAGGAGGGTAAGTTCTGACCACTCCTGGTGTGGCTTAAGGCGGTTGACGTGGAGCACCCTGTGGGGTTGACGGGGGGTCTTGAGGTCTACTACATAAGTGGTCTGGCCTCTTCTCTCCAAAATTTCATACGGTCCAGTCCACCGGTCCTGGAGGGCGCTAAGCTCTCCGGGCTCCATGACCCACACCTTCTGTCCAGCGTCCAACTCCACCGTCCGAGCATTCCGGTCGTACCACTCCTTCATGACAGCTTGACTAGCCTCTAGATTGTCTGAGGCTTCCTTCCACAGCTTGGCCATCTGGCTGCGGAATGCCAGCATGTAGCTGACTACATCACGGGGAAGCTTCTGGGAAGACTTCTCCCACCCCTCCTTCACAAGACTGAGGGGCCCTCTAACGGGGTGTCCATAGAGCAGCTCAAAGGGGCTGAAACCGACCCCCTTCTACGGCACCTCTCGGTAGGAGAAGAGCAGACAGGGTAAGAGGACGTCCCACTTCCTTCTCAAGTCCTCGGGTAGGCTCCGAATCATCCCCTTCAGGGTCTTATTGAAGCGCTCCACGAGCCCGTTAGTCTGGGGGTGGTAAGGAGTGGAGAACCTGTAGGTCACTCCGCACTCCTTCCACATGGCCTGCATGTAGGCCGACATGAAATTCCTGCCCCTATCTGACACCACGACCTTGGGGAATCCCACATGGGTAAAAATCCCCATCAAGGCCCGCGCCACCGCAGGTGCAGTGATGGTCCTCAGAGGGATGGCCTCCGGGTACCGGGTGGCGTGGTCCACCAACACCAAGATGAACCTGTGTCCCGAAGAAGTCGGCGGGTCCATTGGCCCGACAATGTCAATTCCTACCCGCTCAAAAGGGGTACCGACAACCGGGAGCGGTTCCAAGGGGACCTTCAACTTAGTCCCAGTCTTGCCACTCACCTGGCAAGTCGTACAGGTCTTGCAAAAGGTGTCAGAGGCAACTCGCATTCTGGGCCAGTAAAAGTGTGGGACCAAACGAGCAAATGTCTTGTCCTGGCCCAGGTGTCCTGCCAGTGGTATCTCATGTGCCAATTCCAGCAGGAAGGCTCGGTAGCATTGGGGGACCACTAAGGCCCTTGACGACCCATGCACCGGAGCCTTGGGCTCACTGTAGAGGAGGCCATCCTCCCAGTAAACATGGTAATTACCGGTCTCTTTACCAGTCGCTTGGGCTTCGGCCTGCTGCCGCATGCCTTCAAGCGTGGGGCACTCTCTCTGCGCCTGACAAAATTCCTCCCGGGCAGGCCCTCCTTCCACCTGCCACTCTGCAGGGGTTGGCAAGTCTCCCACGGGAACAACATCCACCTCAGCGGACTCCGGGATCACATCCGCGGGCTCCCCATCCATCTCGCCGGGTGCATCCTCAGAGATGTCCTCTTGTCCAGCAGTGGGCTGGGCCATTGTTTCAGGCTCCAACCCGGGTTGAATTCCTTGCCGGGCAGCCATGGACCGCGTGACCACGCAAGTCCACCCTGGTAATCCCAGCATCTCAGCGTGGGTGTTGAACTCCACCTCCTTCCAGGCAGTATGTTCCAAATCGTTTCCGAGCAGACAGTCAACTGGCATGGCAGGGCTCACCGCAACTCTCAACAGGCCTGAGACTCCTCCCCACTCAAAGGGAACTTGTGCCACGGGGTAATGACCCAGTCTATTATCAGCCATGACAACCGGGTGGAATACTTCAGGAATCACCTGCTCTGGGGACACCAGCTGATGTCTTACCATCGTCATGCTGGCACCCGTGTCCCTCAGAGCCTCCACCTCCTCCCCGTTCACCAGGACCCTCTGCCGGTACTTGGCAGTGTTCAAGGGTACCTGAACCCGTGGGATCATCTCTCTATCCCCCAGGGAAACTTAGGTCAAGCCTGTCCACTCACCCCCCCTACCTAGGGACAACTCCTCCCCAAGCGCTACACTGGCCACCCCGGGGCTCTTACCTCCTGTGGGGGCTGGGGTCCTCTTGCGACACTGGGGATCCCCCTTGTAGTGTCCAACCTCCCCGCACTCATAGCACCGGACAGTTCTGGGCTGCTGACTCTTGTCAGGGTAAGTGGGTTTCTGGAATCCAGAGTGGGGCGGGGAACCTACCCCCTTCCTCTGCGGTCTATTTTGGGGGCCTTTAAAGAACTCCTTCTTTTTATCTCCCCCCTCTCTCTTCTGGGGAAAACCCCGTCCACCCTTCGGGGGGTCTCCCCCGGATCCCTTGTGGGACACCCGAGTGCTGACCCAGGTATCCGCCTCCTCTGCAAGCTCCCGCGGATCGGTCAGCTTGCGGTCCACCAGGTGTTGGCGCAGCTCTGGAAAACATTTATCAAGAAGGTGCTCCCTTAAAAACAGATTGTACAGCCCTTCATAGTCACTCACTTCGCTGCCACGCACCCAACCCTCCAATGCCTTACGGGCATAATCAAAAAAATCCACCCAGTTCTGTGTGGGAAGCTTGTGGCTGTTGCGGAATTTCTGGTGATACTTTTCTGGGGTGAGGCCAAACTTTTTAAGCAGGGCCTCCTTCATCACAGGGTAGTTCGTCTGATCCCCTTTGTCCAAGGTCAAGAGTGTGTCCCTCGCCACCGGAGGTATGTACCTATACAGGCCTCCCCCCCAGTAACTCTCAGGCACCCCATGGGCCACCAAAGACACCTCATACGCCGCCAACCACTTATCAATGTCATCCCCTACACTGAAACTGGCCATCACCTCCTTAGGTAGGTAAAACTTAGGCTCTCGTGGAGCCTCAGCGGGTACGCTGCCACCATTCAAGTTGCCCTGCGCCCCCATCTGCAATGCTCGGAGCTCTAATTCTTTCAGGCTAAGCCCATGCAAAAGCTTCCTCTCTTCCATGGCTAGCCTTGCCTCTTCTCGCTCCTTGTGCATCTTAGCAAGCTCTAGCCTCAATTGCCTCTCCTCCCTCCTGTCCTCGTACTCCTCCACAGACACACTGCTCGCTGACACACTACTGCCTGCCCTGGAACGTCTCCCTGGCAACACATTCTCACTGATGTCTATTTGTAGTAGGTCTAGCTCTCCTGGAGCGTCCGGCTCCCCCTGTTCCTCGACCACTCTCCCTCCCGGGTGGGCCAATACCCATGCCCTCAAGACTTTCTGTAGCTCCTCTCTCTTGGCGCCTCGCTTGACGGGCACCCCCATCCCCCGACAGAACTCCCTCAGCTGCGCCACCGTATACATTTCAAGGTTGGCCAGCTCGAACTCCATCCTGACAGGTGGGGCCCCAGACAACTTAAGGGAAAAACTACTAGGACGTAGGCAACAGGTTAACACAGGAGTCTGTACAGTCAGGCAGTGAAGGGCGAATTGCTAGGCTTGCGTCTCACTAGGTGTTCCAATTGCGGCGCACACTGAATCCCTGTAGGGTGCTGCACAAGCACAAGTCCTTATCCCACCGCTGCCACCAATGTTAGAACCGGGGTCACCGATTCCGACACGGTAGCTTGGCGCGAGGCAGGAAGGCACCCGAAGGCAATGTGTTAAGCAGTTGTGCAGCACACACTCACACTGACTCAGTAATGCGCACGCAATGAGGAGACACCACACCAGGCTGATATGTAAAACACGACTCTTTATCTCATTAAAGTCAGGGCAGTAGATAAGGCAGATAATCTCAGTGCAGCAACAAATTCATTTCACTGTAAAAACATGAGGAATTCATTCAAATACATCAGGGCACTAAACCTTCATATAGGCGAAAAGACATTAGCAACATGCGTCTTAAAACAGGTAACACTGTAGGTAATGCAGGGCATGAATCAACATGGGCATCCGCCTATTCAGGCGCATTCAATCACTAGGAAAGTAGGTGCAGGTATGCACGTAACACTGAAGGTGATGAAGAGCCTGAGTCAACCTAGGCATAACCCCATTCAGTACAGTGGGTGCCTTAATGCAATTAGGCATTCAACATAGATAACATTTCTTCATCAATGCGGTGACTTTAGGTAAAGTAGAAGATCAGGTTTCAGCAGATAATCACTCTTAAGCATGCATTTCCTCAAGGTAACATTTCTTGTGTGAGAGTTCAACATCAAGAACCCTTATTGAGCATGGACAATATTCCCCCATCCGAGCAGGTAGGGGGACACATGAATCACACTTCCGCAGGCCCCACGGTAACCCACCCGTGTAGTGCAGCTCACGTGGGCAGGTAGGTACAAGAGGTGGGCAGGCCCGACCTATTCTCTAGTGTAGGGCCCGGCCTCATGCACAGAGGAGGCAGTCAATGTGGCGGAATGAGGGCGACTGCTCCTCTCAATACACTCAGGGCAATATGCGGGGGAAGCGCCGCCGGAATGAGGCCTCCGTAACTCACCACACTGTCCCGGTACACTCTTGTAGGCACCCGTAGCGCCGGACGCCTCCTCCCCGGTCAGCCCGCTCCTCTTGTCACGTGGGGCTTCGGCCGGGGGAGGCGGATCGGCGCGCAGAGGGCAACGATGAAAGTAAGGGGCTCCCTTCAAGAGGGGGGGTGGCAAGACACTCCTTGACCCACCCGGAGCCCCGCAGATGCAGCCGGCGACGGTCCCGGGCCTCCTTAGGCCTCGAGACCCGGGAGCCAATCGCAGCGCGGCTTGAGGGGGGCGCAGCCGATGACGCGGCCGGTGCCCTCATTGCCAGGTGACGCCTTCTTCACGCGGCAGGCCTAGCGCGGCCTGGATCCAGCCGCGGCTTCAATTTTACGCGGCGCCCGGGCTGCGGCGGTGATCCTGGGCACAGCACCTCTTCCTGACAGCGCGGGGTTGCGGCGGTGATTACAGGCCTCCGCTTCTTCTCCAGCAATCCCGAGGTCGTGGCGGTGAGTTCTTGGCACAGCGCTTTCACACTTCACGGCGCAGGGGCTGCGGTGGTGACTTCTGGACATGGCAGGAGCGCGCTGCACAGTGCTCAACAGCACAGCTAGTTTCCTTTGGGCCAGCGCCTCGTGGGCAGCCGATTCTTGATAGTGCAGCGCTAGGGGAGCGCACAGGGCTGGTGGCAGGACGCAGGCTATGGGGGTCCAGCGCTTAGAAGCACAGCGCTTTACCTGGTGATCCCCCAGTGACGGCAGCGCTCACAGGGTCCTCAGCACTTCAGACCCAGCGCAGGTGTTTGGAATATCCTGGTTGCAGTTACTTAGCTGCTGTAGTTTCTTGGTTGCAGTAACTTGGGGGAAAGGATAGGGGGTTGAGTTGGTGAGCACAAGAGGCAGGTAGGTGCCCTGCAGGCACACTGGAGGTGGTTCCCTGGGTCCCCTCACACTGGGCAAGGTCAGCAGGTGGAAGGTGTTCCTCATCTATCTCAGCACAGCAGTGCCTAAGCCCAGTCAGTACCAGTAGTGTAGGTCTCCCCCCTAGGCCCAACAGCCTGTACTCCGGCAGAGGTTCCCCCAGGTCCAGTGGTGCCCCAACTAACTAGCTAGGTTTCCCTCCAAACCTCTTATACCCCTAGGTCAGGTGACCCTCCTGAAAGGCGGCAAAGCATAACTCCTCCCTGGGCTGGAAGGTTCTAGAAGCTTCCACCATGTCTGCCTATGTGACAAAAGGCGGGACGGCAAGGATACAGTAACTTCATGTCCCAGCCTGATCCTGACTACTGGTGCGTGTATGTGCAATGGCCACTCCGCAGTAGCAGGGGCCTGTGGCAGCCATCTTATTAGGAGAGAGCACCTGCACCTCAGCACTGTTTGGCAGTGGTAAGGCGCCCAGAGACCTAGGTCCAACAAAAAGGTAGTGGCAAAAAATGAGGCGCAAAGAGAAAAAACGGGGTAAGACCACCCTAGGGCTGACAGGTCTAACACGCTCAGCCTGGTATCTGCCTACAGGTTGATCTGTCATATATGTGGCTCAGAACAAATTGTTTGTCAGCTGCTTACGCCTTAAAATTCAATTGGGAACTCAAAAGGGAATGCCCCTTTCTTATGGTTGACCTCTTGAATCTGTAGTGCTTAACCATTTTTACGCTTTGGTTCATAGTAATTTTGGTATTTTAGCTAATTTAGCTAATTTTACATTGTTCTTTTGACGCGCTATTATTGAAAAATTAGGTGATTATGCTCATTCACTTAATTATGAGTAATTTGGCAGAAAGTCCTACCGCAAAAGCACAGGAACAGCAAACATAGCGGTTGCGAGTGTCTGCTGCTGTTGGTGTTCTATTTGTTTAGAGCTATTCTTAGGTCCATTTTGGATGCAAGAGTACAATTTGTAGTAAGAAAATAGTACTAAATGTTGGATTATGCTCCTCCCTTAATTTCTCTACAGAAAATTAATTTTGCTGCAATTTTGCGTAATTACGCTACAACAAATTACGCAAGTGCACCCACTTTTGGAAAAAAGGCCCTAAAATACAAGTTTTGATTGATACATCATAGAAAACCATTGATATGACTTTTCTTATATTTCCCTAACACTTGAATGCATATTGAGCATCTGTTTGGTTATATAAGCATTTGTCTATGTATTTTAAAACTGGACGACAAATTCCATAGAGTCAACCATAATGAGATTCCTGTTTTCAACTGCCCTGCTGGTCCAAGATAACTACTCTACTAGCTAGCCTGCAGTTCGAAGTCTCCTGCTGAACAATAGGCACTTTTTGCAGGGATTAGCCTTCTCTTAAGATAAGAAGGGGGCATCTCCATCATGTGATTAAATGCCTCTCTCTGACATGCCTGGGCATGTTGTTCAGAGACAAAGGGAGAGCAGACAGAACTCTAGCACCATTCACCCAAGGGGCTCCCTTTGAAGTCTTGGAGGAAAGTAACCTGTTCTGGCTAAGTGGAGTGATACTTCATATGAGAGCTCTTTGACAATCTTGCTTGAATCTGCAACTTAGAAATTCTCAGAATGCTGTTAATTGGGGTTGACCAGCTTGTGAGCTATTACCAGGAAATGTCATTCAGGGTGGATGGGTAATATGGTATTTCTAAACTGGGTAGAGACGTCCACATTTAGAAAATGTCATCTCTATTTTTAAACACTTGCAAAGAGAAAGCGACTTTGAGACATTGACGCAGAAGGCAATGGAATAGCTCATAGATGAACCCCTATCCTAAGTAGAGAGACACTCTGGGCTTGTACCTTTTGACTCTAACAGGCTTAGATTTCAGAGCTAGTGAAACCAGCTCCTCCATTCCCTCTGCTAAACAGTAGAAAATGGACTTGCTGGGAACTCTGAAAGAAGGGATCCTTTTGGATTTCTGTGGACTGTTCCTGACTGTGAGTGCCCAAGAAAAAAGTAACCCAAGCACCTGCTGAAGACACAGACACCCTGCAAGAGTTAAAATGGCTTTTGGTTGCTTGATTAGTACAGGCAAGGTGAGCGGTCTCTCTTGTGGACATTGGTGTGCTGTTGTAGAAAGACCTCAGATGAGGAGACTACCAAAGGGCTAGGACAGAAGGGGAGGTCCTAAGCCTTACTGACCCACTGCTGCAGAAAAGGAGGAAGCACAGTTCCCAGAGGCTGAAAAACAGGATTGCCAATCACATCAGAAACAGTATCTAAAATGAAGAGGCCAAGAGGCCAAAAGTATCACTCCTGGTGAGAGGAGAGTTCTCTAGGAGCAAGGAGCAGCAAACCCCATTCAATTTTTCTCAGGCCTGAGATATTGGCTTTTTATCCAACTGCTCATGTGTAGCTACTTGTTCCAACCATTCGGGTCCCCTGCAGCGGACCATTGGGCCCAGAAAACCTGCACCAAAAACAGTGGTTTTTCAAACCAACCCCCTGGATAGATCCTAGCCTGTTGCGTTCAGAATGGGAACCAGCAAACCGAAAGAGCCACCACTCTATCCTTCAGTCCCCTTCACTGATATGTTAAGGCCTCCATCTCCATTCCTTTCTGAGGAACCCATGGGGCTGGCAGGAGTCTACAGCACAACGGGTGTTAAAGTATAATGCAAGATTCAGTGTTGTACTTACCAGCACCAGAGTGTTCCTTTGACTAGTGTTGTGTGAGGTGTACAGAGCATCTCTTGTACATGCCCTTGATGCACTGTTGGGGGTTTTCCTTTATTCTGCATTGACGGCATCAGTGTCTCTGTAATCTGTTTGCTTGACAAGCTATTCTGAGTGTTGAGTGCAGAAGAGGAATGGGAAATTGCAGAGACATTAGGGGTGTCACACATGGGCTTCTTCCTTCACATGTCTTTATTAAGAATCATGATTTTCCTGGAAGAGTTGGCAGATCAAATCTTACATATACAGAACTCCATCCAAGATGGTTGTTTCTCCAGTGTTTAGTATCTGAAAATCCCAAGACAAAATGGTATTTACCTTTCTTCTTGTGACTGTCTGAAGCATATATAAGTACACTTTGGCTTCAGAATGATGCATCACAACACTTTTACTCCCGGATTTTCCACGTTCACCACCCAGAATTGTTGCTAATTTCTGTCCCTGGTTTTTGCCTTTTCCAACCGTTTTTGTCAAGGATTTGGCCAGCAGGAAGACTTATGCAGTGCACTTTTTCATCCTAGACTCATGGTAGGTTATGTACCTTTCTTACCAACCTTAATCTTGCCTCTCAACTGCAATCTGAGAGAGAATCAAGAATTTCTTTGAATGTCTTTTCTCTTGTGCCTTTTTTCACATAACTGGAATTCTCTTAAGAAGACACTTGACATCTTTCACATAAGTATTAAAGTGCAGGGTGGCACCATGGCTACTGGGAGGAGTTGCCATTTCTCAGTATTCAAGAACAAAATGATAGAGACCATCTTCATGTGCAGTCCTTGATAAAGACAGAAACAGAGAATTTAGCCAGTTCATACACCAGCATAAGAAAGGAGTGTGGCAGGTGAATGAATGACTGGCCTAACTGCATGGGCTCAGGAGGTCCAGTATGGTCCAAAGGGATTAATGCGCAGATGCCTCCGCTTGGGGCCAAGACACTCAGTTGGTGAAGCGAGACAATGCCAAAAGGGCTCATCAAAGTGGAAACAAACATCAAGTATTTCCAGAGCTGGGATTTTGCGTTGCGGTTGTTTAGTGTGTAGATCCATTGAATTTCTGTGTCACATGTAGTAGAAATAATACTGTAAAGAAAATGTTCACTGTTTTGTACTGTCTTCTGTTGCAGGTATGATATGACATGTTGATAGTGAAAGTCCAAATAAGTCATTCATCAAAGCTCTTTCTGGGGAACACTCTTTTACCCCTACTTACCATTGTCAATCCCTCCATCACTCAAGGCATCTTCCCAGAAGCTCTTAAGACAGGCCAATTCCCCCCACTTCTTTTTTGTTTTAAACATGTTTTTATTAAAGTTTTTCTTTACAGTTTACAAACGATGATGGCAACAACTTGCCAGCAGTGAAAACACAACAAATGGACAGTGGACCACACACGAACACTTGCGGCACCAATCACAAAAAATCACCCATAAAATCAGAATGTTAAGCTATCTTGTGTGCAGACCTCCAAAAATGCCCCCTGTCCAAGGGCACTCCCCTCACTGGGGAAAAATATACATACAAACTAAATCAGAGCTGCACCACTATGAAATTAGCAAGTCCAATCATTGCTCAATAAAGCACAGAGTGAGGAATTTTTCTTCTTCTTTATTTTTTCTGTCTTAAAAAGCAACAGCCAACGCGTTTCGTCCTATAACATAGGACTTCTTCAGGGCAAAATCAGTTGTGACGACCGAAAGATATGTAGATAGGGTTGAAGCGTTGTAAATAAAACGTTCTGAGCGTAGAAGTAAATCTGATATCTCATCTGTATGCCAGATGATTCATTCAAATAGCGCTTTAATAAAGTCCAAACTCCAATCAATATCGGTAGGTGAATCAAAACAGTGGTATGATAGCCACACTCCAATCCGCACTGTGTTGGTAAATTAAAACTTACACATCTATAGGAGGGCTCATTGCACTAGCTGCCATGCTTAGTGATGCGAATATCCACCGGCATGATATGCGGCGTCCTTCTCCCGCCCGTGATTTCAGGTTTCAATTTACCAACACGGTGCGGATTGGAGTGTGGCTATCATACCACTGTTTTGATTCACCTACCAATATTGATTGGAGTTTGGACTTTATTAAAGCGCTATTTGAATGAATTATCTGGCATACAGATCAGATATCAGATTTACTTCTACGCTCAGAACGTTTTATTTACAACGCTTCAACCCTAGCTACATATCTTTCGGTCGTCACAGACTGATTTTGCCCTGAAGAAGTCCTATGTTATAGGACGAAATGCGTTGGCTGTACCTTTTTAAGACAGAAAAAATAATAAGAAAAATTCCTCACTCTGTGCTTTATTGAGCAATGATTGGACTTTCTAATTTCATAGTGGTGCAACTTGCCAGCAGTATAACTTTGCAGCATTGTTACATTGGTAAGCCATGTCACTTTCCAATATTCCATAAGCCTACACAACAATCACAGGAGGAAGTGGGCAGGGCTGGGGAGGGAGGTGAGTGGGCAGGGGTCCACTGCAGCTCCCTACATTTCCATACTTGCTGCATTCACACCCCACATGCAGTAGGTTCAATCATTCCCTCACACACTGCTGTCCGCTGACAGATGCTCTCCCATCCTCACCATTCTCTGCCCCTACTAGATGTAGCTCCGCTCCTTCCAGAGGACTCCTGATTTGCATCGACCCCCTGTTCATCTGCTGCGAGACTCTCCAGCATTTTATCCCAAAGCTCCAGGTCACGCTCCTCATGTTCATCCCCTCTCACCTTTTTCATCCTGCATTCCTCAGCCACAGATCTGCCAGCCATCAATTCGATGACTGTGGAGTAGACCTAGCCTAGTGCATTGTGATACGCCTCCTCGCCAGTACTAGACCCAGGGGTCGACAACAGTCCCGGTAAGCAGTGCTGCATCTCTTTTACTACCTGGGTGTTCGTCACCCTGCACAGGCTGTCTACCACCTCCAACCAATACTCTTCCAGTCTGGGGCAGTCCCATGCCATATGTGGGAAGTGTATCAGGGCCCACAGCACCTGGGGCACCCTTTGTCTCTAGTTGGGAAAAACCTGGGTAGTCATTGTGGTGTGAGGTAGGCACGATAAGGTAAAAGAACTGTGTCACTTTAAAACGCGCATTACTAGCAGTGTCCCGGACCTGAGCTCAAACATGTTTCAACTACCCCTCTGTGAGTTAGTCTCCTAGTGCATCATTCCACCCTTCATGAACCCGGCCCATGTCCACTCATCTATCTCCATTCAGTGTTGCATACAAACGTGAGATCAGTCCCCTGTCAGATCCTATGTCCAGTATCATGGAGAGCAAGTTGGACTCCATCAGTTCCCCCCACTTCTAATGAAACCTACACTAGACCCTGATGACCTCACCAACTACCTGGCCATCACTCACCTACTATTCATTGGCAAGATCATAAAAATAAAAGTCTATCACCAACTCCAAGATCACCTCAGTGTTATCCATCTTAAGCACAACTACCAGTCTGGCTTCAGATTACGCTGCAGCACAGAGACCACTACATTACTAGTTGTAGATGATGCCATCTTGACTACAGATGTAGATGACCCCTGCCTTCTGATATCGCTATACATCCCAGCTGCTTTTTACACAGCTGACCCTCTCACCAAGAATGTCCTTCACTGTTGCTCCTTCTACCTTTCCAACCAACATCAGTTTGTTCACAGGGAACCTTCAGGTCACAAAAGATCCCTATCACCTGTGGAGTCCATGGGGTTGCCATACTGTCTCCTGTCATCTTCAACCTCTACAGGGAGCTTCTTGGTGCTCTACTTACTGATAACACTACTGAGATTCACCAATATGTCAATGATACACCACTCTACTTGAAATTGCCTCAAACACTGCTTGCACATCATCCAGAACTAGATGTCCAATGACTATCTGAAGCTCAATCCAAGTAAAACGCAGTTCCTGTTATCTGGCGAGAACAACAAGCAAGATGCATTACAAACATGGTTCAATGACTTGAACCTTGATGGTTTTGAACCCCAAATTTCACCAAATGCAAAGTCACTTGGTTTCACCCTGGACATCAAACTCACCCTCAAGGACCACATTGCTGAAAAATAAAAATGACCAGCTCCAGAAAGCCAAACTGCTTCTCCCAGAATGTGACTTTAGAAATGCTGTACAAGCCCTCATACTCTCACATCTGGATGGTGGAAATGCCCTAGTACATGGCTTACAGACTCCACACCAGCACCTTTTAGGGGCAGCCTGAATGCCGTATCATGTCTTAACTAAGCCTGGGCGTCGCAGAGGAGTGCATTAGATAAATGCTATTTGCGGTGATTTTCAGTGCCAGGTGCTTGTCTGCACTGTGCAATCATCGCAAACTGCACGATGCACAGCGCTAGCGGGCGATGCTTCCTTTCTGCCACTCGAGTAGATTTTTACTTGAGCAGAAGCTTCCTCAACGCAAACGGACGGTTTCTCAACACGAGCGGTCACGAGCATACGCGACCACTCGCAATGAGAAATCTGACTCCCGCATTGAGCAATCTCGCCGGGAGGCTGATCTTCCATGCTCGTGCTCGCCAACTTGATGTTGATGATCGTGAACGAGGAAAAATGCCGCCGGGAGGTGGATTTTCCGCGCTCGACAACTTGACGTTGACTAACGCGAGCGAGGAAAAAAGCTCTGCATAACGCGGAGTGGGGAAAACTCTACAAAGTCCACAAGCGGAGCAGAGTTCACCACCCAGACCTAGTCTTAACCAGGGCCTGAAGCAATATGATGACATCACACCTGTTGCAAATAAGTTTTGTTCATTTAGTACGGCAGAATTTTTATGCATTTTGAATATCCGGCTTTGGACCTTCATTGTGGGCGTGTCTCACTACCTAAGTCTCACTTCCATTAATTTCATGGTAAATTGGACTGCGCATGTTTATTGCAAGTGTCCCCCTTTTCAGAAAAGGCTGTTGTGTCACAGCTAGGGTAAGGGGCACTGGCTGGTTCCATGTGTGCACACGCATTTGTACAGCGGTACAGGCTGCATGTGAGGCACCACAGTTGTGCGCAGCCTGGTACCTGCACATAGGTAAACTGCCTGTGGCAGTTTTAAACTGCAAATTTGACTTGTCAAAACACACCCTTTGACAGGCCTACATTTTTACTGAGAAATATGAATAAGTCATCCATATATGGGCCTGTAATATCATGGTGACAGCATGAAGAAGAAGTCAGGAGTCCAGGGTAGGCTTGAAGGAAGTAGGCTTTATTAGATTACAGCCAACAGAGACCCCATCCAGCATCCAAGCCTCGCAACTGTCAACTGACAAGTTGCCAACCTCCCTAGGCAACCCCCAGGTTCCACATTCCAGGTATGGTCACCTAGGAACAGGAAGCTACATTCTAGCAGAGAACCAAGACACTACATCACCTCCCCCTCAATGATGACCAACAAACCAAAAACAACATAGAGAAAATAAGATCATAAAAGAAGACTAAAAGGCACAGCACTGCAGGAAGGATATAGCTTATACATAATCGTGCAATCTAACAGGACGCCTAACCACTGTGCAAGGTCTGAAGACCTCCTCTTGTGAAGCGGCATCTGAAAGTTCAATCACATCAGTAGGTTGACATCTGGTCACTCTGTTTAAGTTCCACACCCTGTGGTCACTAGTTTTGATGGCATTCTTGAAAACCTTGATCACCTTGAATGGTTTGCTGAACTTCGAGATCCCTTTACACAAGCGAGGAGATCTGATCTTTACCCAATCACCCACAGACACCACCGTGTTCTTGACGGCTCTCCTCTCATCAAACCATCTCTTCCTTTTCTCCATGACCACTCTCTCTCTTTCTCTCCAACCTTCTGCACGACCAACATCACAGTCAACCAATGATCTCTTGGCAGAGACCCACGAAGGACAGACTTCCGTGTTCGCCACCCTTTTCTTGAACAGGCATAAGGAGATAACCCTGTAGAGGAATGCGGGGTAAACCTGTATTCCCTCACTTTCTTTCTCATGGCCACCTCCCAGTCTGCTTCCGTCGCATCAGCCTGTTGCAGAGTCTCCTTCAACACCTTTACGAACCTCTTAACCACACCATTACTTTCTGGATGGTAAAGAGCTGCCTTCTTGTGTTTGACCGCCCTGCTAGAAAAGAACTCCTCAACTACCACTGAGGCAAATTGTACATCATTGTCCGAAAGTAAGGACAGCGGAAAACCCTCCCTCACAAAAAGATCATCCAAGATCTCAATGACCACCGAAGACTTGACAGAGCTCACCACCTTGATTTCTGGCCACCATGAGTACATATCCAAGCAGACCAGGACATACTGATCATGAGTTCTCAGTTTCACAAGACCCAAAATATCAATGGCAATATCCGACCAAGGCTCCTTGGACTGTTCCCTTAGCACCATGGGTTGCATTCTACATTTTAAAACTTTATCGCTGCACGCACACTCTGCACAATTCCTAATCTCCCTCTCAACCCAGATGTCCATGGCCGGCCACCAATATGCTTCTCTAATTCTCTCTTTAGTTTTGACAATCCCCATATGTCTGGCATGGGCACACTTTAATAACCGTTCCCATAAAGCGTGAGGGGGAACCAATTTGCTGACCCTCAAGAGGAGACCATAAACTACCGCTAGTTCACTTTTAACTTGCCAAAAGCCCATCAAGTCCTGACTATAATCCTTCTTCTCACACCACCCTTCCAAAATCATTGCCACCACCTTTTGTAAAGCATCATCCTTAGCTAATAGCACTCTCCATTCACCTTCAGAAACGATACCATCACTAATCAGACATACATCAACATCCTCCTCAAACTCTTCTCCACCAAACCAATCACCCTCTTCAGACGCCTCATCATGCACATCACCCACCTAGACAAACAGTTGGCCAGAATGTTACTGGCCCCAGGCAAGTAGGAGACAACAAAATTAAACTTCTGTAAAGCCACCACCCACTTTCGTATGCGGTGGGAAACAAAATCAGTTCCTTTTTCAGTGAAAACTTCCTTTAATGGTTTATGATCCGTCAAGACCTCAAACTTGCTACCCCAAAGGAATTTTCGCCACTTATGGATGGACCAATAGATGGCTAGGGCATCCCTCTCCACAGCGGAATAATTACACTCGGCACCCCTTAATGGTCTAGACATAAACAAAATAGCCTTCTCTATACCCTCGGCCTTCTGAAGGAGCACCACACCTAATCCCTTAGAGCTGGCATCTGTCATCAAATAAGATTCCTTCTTTGAGTCAAAGCTGCCCAGATCCTGCGCCTTGCTCAAACACCTTTTCAGATTCTGAAACTCCTCATCACAAGCTTTTGACCACACAAACTCACAACCCTTCTTCAGAAGATCTCTTAAATGACCAGTCATGCCAGCAAAGTTGGGTACAAACTTGTGATAAAATTCCGTCATCCCCAAGAACTTCACAAGCTCATCCTTGTTATGTGGAACCCTAAGCTTGCAAATGGTGTTGACCAAAGCATCCTTGGGCCTAATACCACTCGCCGACACCAAGTGTCCCAAGTACTTGATCTCTGCCACATTAAATTTGCACTTGTCCGCTCGCAGGGTTAAGCCAACATCAACCAGCTTTCTCAAGACCATTCTCAACCTCCCATCGTGCTCTTCAGCATCCACACCAAACACCAGAACATCATCCTGGTATACCTTGACACCATCAACTCCATTAAATATGCGTTCCATGAGCCTCTGAAACACTGAGGCAGCAGAGATTAGACCGAATGACATCCTCAAGAACTTGAAGGTGCCAAACCGTGTAACAAAGGCAGTGAGATCTTGAGAAGTGGAGTGTAATTTGACCTGATGATAGGCCGAAGTCAAGTCCAGGGATGAAAAATGCTTCGCCCCCCCCAAGAGAACGGAACATTTCACTGATGTTGGACAAGGGGTAGTGATCCACTACCACCGCCTTGTTGAGCTCTCTTAAGTCCACACAGAGCCTGGACTCCCCATTGGCCATGCGGGCCATAACAATCGGAGAAAGCCATTTAGTGGCCTCAACTTCCTGTATAGTGCCATTGGTGATCAATTTGCCCAACTCAACTCTCATACTTTTCTTCACCATAAATGGGACGCCCCGAACTTTAGCTACCTTGAGAACTGAACCAGGTTTGATCTTGATGTAATGCATGTAGTTTCTGAGACACCCCAACTTGCTATCAAACACTTCTGGAAATTCCTTGACCCAGGCTTTCCACTCTTCACCCACCTGGCTGACAGATGGAATCTCCTTTAAACACACTGAGGGGCTCCCATTGAGATCCAAGAATACATGCAAATCATGTTGGTGGAACCAGCTTATCAGAGAGTCACCCTTCATGGAAACATACACTATCCCCGGGATGATCCTCCCTTTAAAGTCAATCGTGCCCCAAAAGTAACCTAGGAAGTCAATAATTTCACCCCCATACCCCTTGGCTTTATATCAGGCTTCAATAGTGTGACTTTCTTTACCAGATACTAATCGAAGAAAAACATGGGAATTAATGTTACCTTGGCACCAGAGTCAAAAAGCATTTTTACCGGTGCATCATTAACCAATACCACTTTCATGGGACCCTCGCCACCAGACCCTTTGATCTGACAGATGTTGACCTCTTCTACCTCTTCTTCATAGAGGTCCACTTCTCTGACCTTTTTCTGATCCCTACTGGACCTGCAACATCTTGGAAAATGACCCTTGCGGCCACATGCGCTGCAAGTAACCTTCCAACCCGGACAGTCCTTAAAGTTTGACTTGTGGCCAGAGTTTCTAAATCTGAAACATTTACCCTGGAAGTTCTTTGAGCTAACAGGTTTGTTTTCTGCCTTAGTGAAGGTTCTGTTCCTGACAACTTTATCTTTTCCCACCTTCATAACACTACCCTCACTTCTTTCAAGAGGGGCGTTCTTACGAATTGTTTCTAAACAGACCTTAGAATGTTCATGAGTCTTTGCAATAGTGAGCACCTCATGTAAAGAGGGATCCTCCATCTGCCATAAACTGTACCTGGCTTTATCAATACTACAACCCAACATCAGCTGGTCTCTGAGTCGCTCCTCTCATGACGCCCCAAAATTGCACGTTGAGGCCAGCTTACACAACTCGGTGATGTACTGTTCCACCGATTCTTCTTGCCTTTGCATCCTTCTGCAGAAGTGATACCTTTCAAGAACTGTTCTCACCTTCGGTAAATAGTGTAGGTCCAATTTCTTCATACAGATCTCAAACTCATTTAGACTTGAAGAATCACTATCTGAAAGTTCGGGAAGATGCTCAAATTCATCTTGTCCCTCCGAACCTAAACAGCGCATTAATAATGATGTTTTCCTTTCAGCACAAAGGGATGTCCCGCATGCCCGAGCATAATGGGTGAACACCTTTTTCCACTTCACCCAGGGAAGAACCGGTTCCCCAGGTGAGGACAGAAAGAAGGGTGGAGCAGGAACATTCTGCATTGCTACAACTTATGGTCTTGTATCTACTAAAACACTGCTGCCAACACCTATTTGAGTAATGTGAGAAGATAACACAGGAGGCTGTCTGAAGACCAGGCAAGGTTGTGCGCATCAGCGCTCTACAGGAATGACACCGATAATGCTACTAGATGCTGACCAGTCAAAGCTGTGCGTATCAGTATCAGCACACAGCAAAAAGAACTACAACATCTTTAAAACTGCAACTCAGAAATCCTGTATAAGCTGTGCACATCAGAGTGACACACACACACAAGAGAAAGGAAAGTAAAAGCTGCCATACAGTATTGGCTGAGAGCATCAGCGTGTCACAAAAGGCTTTTGCACTGCTCACGTGGTTAATGCAAAGGCTGTGCACATCAGCGTAATAAAGAACAAGCTTAGCGCTGTACAGGACATATAATACACATTGCAAAAACGGTGCGCATCAGCGAGTCACTAACCGGCCTGCGTGATGGTAGTACAGTTGACTGGTAGCACAGTGGCACAGGATCAATCGTGCGTGTCAGCTGCGGCAGTGGAATGTGGGCGTGATAGGTTGTGCGCGTCAGCGCGTAACAGAAGGATTGTGCCGCTAGATGCTAGAGGCTGTGCGCATCAGCGAATCACAGGAACAACACCAATAATGCCACTAGACGTTGCATAAGCAAGGCTGTGCGCATCAGCGCACCAGAGGAAATACACATGGCCTGATCCAAGATGCCTGTCGGTGCGTCTGACGAGGACGCAGTGCCTGGCTCGATCCAATATGGCCACCGGTGCATCTGACGTGGACGCAGCGCTTCACGCTGGCGACAGTACTCACAAAGCTGCACACGTCACACGGCTTGTAACGAAGGTGGACCTCCATGTCTAGGCAACGCCAAATGCTTTCACGTGCCACCTCAGCTTGCTTCGAGACACGGCCGACTGCTTCTCGTGACCGCTGCTCTCATGCGTGTGGCGAAATATCAAGTGTAGAGCGCTCGACCCCCAAATTTTGACCCAGATGAAAGGGAAAGCAGCCAGTGCTTTCCAGAAGACAGCTTGCCAGTAGTCACCACAGCGTCATGTGACCTCCAGACGGCAGCTTCAGAAGAGAAGATAATCTCGATGTTTTGGGGTCTCCGCTGGACGATAGGGTTTCCTCTAATTTCCGGTCGTCGGGAAATGTAACATCATGGTGACAGCATGAAGAAGAGGTTACAGCCAACAGAGACCCCATCCAGCATCCAAGCCTCGCAACTGTCAACTGACAAGTTGTCAACATCCCTAGGCAACCCCCAAGTTCCACATTCCAGGTATGGTCACCTAGGAACAGGGAGCTACATTCCAGCAGAGAACCAAGACATTACAGGGACTCATTGCCCATAAATGCTGGGTGCAGATATTTAAAAGTACGGCATGTTGAACATGTTCTTACAGGTAAATATCCTGAATCACGATTTTCACTGCATGAAGATTGGCTACTGCCATAATGAATCAATGGGCTACAATGTTAAATGTATTTAATTCAAAATTCGGAGTCGTAGTAGCTAGAAAAATACTTCTTATACTCTTTTGAATTGCAATTTAAAGTCCTCTTTAATTGCTGCTTTAGAAATGCCACTTTTAGAAAGATCAAAAGACACACAATTGATGGACGGAATGCAGAACAAATCAAAACATTCACCCCCAGTCAAGAGATCTGGGTTAAATCCATCATTCTTTTGCTCACCATGCCACCCCAGTTTAGACCTGGCCATATGCAAATCAGTCTTGACCCTGTGCCTCATGGGAACAGTCCAGCCCGAACTGCCAAGCCAGGTCTTCCCTGGACCGGAAACAAGCATCCTAGGGCCGGTTTCGGGGTTTCACCCCTCATCAGCCAGGATAGCTTGATTCCAGTGGCACAGTGAGCCCAGGACCCACGTCTGGGCATACCTGGCGCACTTAGGGCGAGAAAGCAAAAGACACACCATTGATGGACGGAATGCAGAACAAATCAAAACATTCACCCCCAGTCAAGAGATCTGGGTTAAATCCATCATTCTTTTGCTCACCATGCCACCCCAGTTTAGACATGGCCATATGCAAATCAGTCTTGACCCTGTGCCTCATGGGAACAGTCCAGCCCGAACTGCCAAGCCAGGTCCTCCCGTACCGGAAACAAGCATCATAGGACCGGTTTCGGGGTTTCACCCCTCATCAGCCAGGATAGCTTGATTCCAGTGGCACTGTGAGCCCAGGACCCACGTCTGGGCATACCTGGCGCACTTAGGGCGAGAAAGCAAAAGACACACAATTGATGGACGGAATGCAGAACAAATCAAAACATTCACCCCCAGTCAAGAGATCTGGGTTAAATCCATCATTCTTTTGCTCACCATGCCACCCCAGTTTAAACCTGGCCATTTGCAAATCAGTCTTGACCCTGTGCCTCATGGGAACAGTCCAGCCCGAACTGCTAAGCCAGGTCCTCCCTGGACCGGAAACAAGCATCCTAGGACCGGTTTCGGGGTTTCACCCCTCATCAGCCAGGATAGCTTGATTCCAGTGGCACAGTGAGCCCAGGACCCACGTCTGGGCATACCTGGCGCACTTAGGGCGAGAAAGCAAAAGACACACCATTGATGGACGGAATGCAGAACAAATCAAAACATTCACCCCCAGTCAAGAGATCTGGGTTAAATCCATCATTCTTTTGCTCACCATGCCACCCCAGTTTAGACCTGGCCATATGCAAATCAGTCTTGACCCTGTGCCTCATGGGAACAGTCCAGCCCGAACTGCCAAGCCAGGTCCTCCCTGGACCGGAAACAAGCATCGAGGACCGGTTTCGGGTTTTCACCCCTCATCAGCCAGGATAGCCATAAGTTGGCAGGGTATGCCCAGACGTGGGTCCCTTGCTCACTTTGCCACTGGATTCAAGCTAGCCTGGCTGATGACGACTGAATAGCCAGAAACCGGTCCCAGGATGCTTGTTTCCGGACCAGGGAAGACATGGCTTGGCAGTTCGGGCTGGACTGTTCCCATGAGGCACAGGGTCAGACTGATTTGCATATGGCCATGTCTGAACTGGGGTGGTGGAGTGAGCTAAAGAATGATGATGGATTAAACCCAGATCAGTTGACTGGGGGTGAGTGTTTGATTAGCTCAAACGCTCCGTCCATCATCCCCTTTGGTATCACTTTTAGAAAGATGGCATTTTCCTGCCTAAAGTTTCTGGGAGTTTCCAGCTAGCTGGGCTGGTGATGGCTCTCCCAATTGGAAATGCGTATTGGAGCCAAAGAGTACACAAAAGGGCTTAGGTGTGTACAGGATGTGTCATCTAGACAGGATGACCAGGGAGGGGTTGGGCCCTACTATGATTACACTTCAAAGTGTCTTTCCCCAGCACACACCAAGAGACCTGACCTCAGCCTTTAGTGTCACTAGCCAGGCCAGAACCAAACCCAGGAAAGGGGGAATGTTAGACAAAGGAGGGACCACCACCACTAAATGGACTGGGCCTTAAGTGATATTCCAGGACATGAATCCATCCATCAATGGAGAGGTGTCCCAAAAGTAAAATCTCTTAACTTCATAAAAATAAAAGAAGGCTGGCTTAGTATATGGTGCACACTTAAAGGAGAGATACACCTTGCACTAATCCAAGCAACCCTTATGGTAATTTTAATGGTCTTTGATAAACTTGAAGCTCTCAAAGGGGTAGCTGTGGAGAGCAGCCTTCAGGCTTATCTTGAAGGAGTGTAAAGCAACTTGTTTTAACACATTTAATCAATAATGTAGATTAGATGAAAAAGAAACACAAAGGGGCCGATTCCGATCTCGGCCGGTAGGGCTCCGAATAGGATTCGGCTTTACCGGATCCGATTCGGAGCCCTTTTTCCCGACCGAATCGTACGCGGGTCCGGCCGAGCGAGTACGATGCGAATTCGCCGACCGACTCGTCCGGGCGACCCGACCGCTCCGACCGACTCGTACCCGGATCGTACCGCTCCGACCGACTCGCTCGGACCCGATTCGCACCGCGCAATGGAGACGTTTTCCGGCCGGGTAAGTACGATGCGCACCTCGACCGCTCCGACCGACTCGCGCAGTCCGACTCAAACTCGCTGTCGGAGCCGTACTTTGGGGGTCCGTGTCGGACCCCCCTGTACGCGTACCCGTGCGAGGCGCACACAGGGGGACCCATGTGTCCCCCCTACCTGTGCGTGTACGCCGCGAAGCGCTTCGCGGCGTACTCGCTGTAGGGGGCGCCCTTGTCCGCCTCGCACCCATTGAGGCAATGGGAGCCCGCGTACGCGTTGTACGACCGGCTCCCATTGAGTTCAATGGGAGTCCGACCGACTCGTGTCCGGTGGCATACGAATGCATCGGACTCGTTCGGTCGGACTGCACGGGTCCGATTCGGTCGGAAATCTCTCCGGGTCCGGCTCGGTCGGAGAGATTTCCGGCCCGAATCGGAATTGACCCCACAGTGTTTATGAAAAATAAGGATATTTATTAACACAACACAATCACTGCTACTTGGTATATCTCCTAGACAGAGACATCAATAATACATATAAGAATACTAAAAGCAACAGGGAAGTAGCACAAATATACACTGGTCTTCTAGCGGAGACCAAACCATATACTAAATAAGTGGAATTTGAACTGCAAAGGAGAATGGGACTTGGACCAAAGGACTTAGAAGAGCTTGGTGAACCAGGCACCACCCAAGGTAGGTACCCAGGAACTCCAAGGAAGCTGTGTGCAGAATGGAAACACAGCCATGTGTTCAATAGATGTAAATGGAGAAGTCACGGTTGCAGTTTTAAAGAGAAGGGACCCTTCCCAGAGGACCCCGAATAAACCCTTTGGAGGGCAGATGGTTGGGTGCATAGGGGTGAAGTAACGTCGGAACCACCTGTAGACAACATTTAGCGACTCAAAAAGAAATGCATCTGGAGAGGTTGGTGAAGAAGTCCAGTGGAATCCAAAGGTGGATTCTTGAACCTGCAAGCAGAGGGGACAGAGTCTATGCCACCCAGAGGTGATCAGGATGCACGTAAGCACAATGCCCATCTTTGACTGGAAGTTCAGACGAGTTCACGAGGACCTTGTCGCTGCAGCTGTGGGGATCTGGTGATGCTGTGCAAGACCATACACGAGCTGTTCCACATTGGATGTTGGTGTCCAGGTGGTCAGTGTCTGTCGGGAGCACCAACAAGCCTTGGTAGCCACAACTGACATGGAAGACGAAAAGATGCAATTGTTGGGACCAGCAGCGTCCAAGGGATTCACCACATGCAGGAGAGTGAGAGCAGTCCCCTGGCAAGCAGGGGAGCCCACCAAAACAGAAGAAGACTCTTGAGAGGACCCACAGGCTGAAGGCACAGGGGTTACAAATGGACCTCAGGCAGCTCACCAAAAATGAAGGCCCACAATGCAGGAGATGCAGGGAGGACACTGTTCTTCGAGGGATGAGATGCTGGAAGCTGGAGCTTCTTGTAGCCGAAGATCTCTGGAGTGCAGAGCCTACAAGCCTTTGCAGCGACAAGTCAACTTCGTGCACAGGGGTTCAGTCCCAGCACCTCCGACGAGGGGTACTGTCCTCCAAATTGCAGGGAAGACAGGTCAGGCCTCTGGGGAACCACAAAACTACCACCTATGTTGCTGAGCCTCGGGAAATCCATAGGACGGCAGGCTCAGCATACAGGTTAGCTTGGATGTGGTGCCTGCAGATGCAGAGAAGTGACTCCTTCACTCAAAGGGACATTACCTCGGATGTCCTTGAAACCCACAGGTTCATGGAGATCCTGAGCGAAGCACAGACACAGACGAGGCAGGTTACTTGCAGAACAGCAAAACCAGGAGCAGCACAAGACTTCCTTGATGCAGTCTCAGTTCCAGGCGAAGTCCCACGAAGTTACAGTGTCTAGATGGTTGAAGAGTATCTAGCTTTCAGAGATGAATCTTGGTCCATGACGAAACTGAGGACCCACCCATAGGAGAGCCCTTAAATACCCAAGGAAAGGGTTGGAACATCTCAGGGATCCCTCCTAGAGGAGGGGCTGGACAGAGGGGATGATACTTCCCTGTCCTGTGTTCAGTTTTGCACCAGAGTGGGAGCCAAGGGTTCCTGAACTGGCTCAAACCGGTGTATGCAAGGAGGGCACCAAAGATGCCCTTCAATGCAGTCTAGTGGTGCTGGAAAGTGCCCTCACCCCAGCACAATACACTAAGTCCTGTCTGGGAGGTGGTCACACCTCCCTGTGACAGGAAATCTATTGTTCCACCTTCCCCTGTTCGAGCTCAGCTCAGCAGCTGAAGGGCAGAACAGTGTCTGTGGTCGACACCAGCACTAGCTTGCTGTCAGACCCTGAAAGGCTGTATCCGGGGTTTAGGGGGTATGATTCCAAAATGTTTGATACAAAACATGACCAGGTTCGGCACAGCCATTATATGGTTAGACATCTCGAAATGACTGGTGTCCACTATATGTCTTAAAATGACTGACTGCACTTACAAAGCCTGGAGAATTGACTGCAGGGTTTGTAGGGATGTCCTGCTCATACACGGGCACCCTCACACTTATAACCAAGCGCCCTGCCCTCAGGACTGAAGGGCCTACCATATTGGTGACTTATAGGTTTTCAGTGTAGTGACTTCGGATCTAAGAAAACTTATATATGTCGTGAGAGGTGCAAGCACCATCTCACACAGGCTGCAATGGCAGGCCTGTAGTCAGAGTTTAAGTGGACTCCCATGGGTAGCACAATACATGCTGCCACCCATGGGAGACCCCTGGTGTACCTATGCCCTGGGTACCTGAGAACCAAATACTAGGGACTTATGAGGGTACACTAGTAGCCAATTGGGGAGGTACCAAAGTACTTACCAAAGCCATTTCGGGAGAGAGAGCACAGATGTTGTGGTCCTGGTCAGCAGGATTCTAGCAAACTACAGTCAAAACATACTTGCACCAAAAAGTGGGGGTAACCATAAAAAGAAAGATCCTACTTTCCTACATGTCGGAAATGGTTTTTTAGGCAGGATTTCCTTGTCAAGAATAACTGGGGCCTACAGAATGGTCAGTGTTCTAGCAGAGCTTATCCATGAGCAAGACGGTAAAATTAAAGAAAAGAATACAGAGAATAAATTGACACAACCACACTAAACAAAATGTCAGTTTATCAAAAATGAAGATTTTGGCAGGTAAAGTCAAGCCACATGAGAAGATCCACAAGTGCTCTATTATGCCTAAATGTACCCATCACAAAAGATTTTGAACAGGGGAAGTCTCACCAGATGCATTTTAGAGTTCAATCTGACTCTGCGAGTAAGCTTTGCTATAGTTCTCAAACAGATACAGTCAAGGGAAAAATGACTTGAGGCCTCCAAGCAAAAAGTGCTCATTAGATCATCTAAAGCAAGTGAAGCTGATCAGAAAGAGCTAAAACATGGGTGGGTGCAGTGAGAATGAAAATCAGATATTCATGTCAGTTCTGAGATCACAGGAAACTCATTACCAAAGAGGAAATGGGAGTACCATGAAATTTAAAAAGATCACATCCTGTGCCTACAGAAGCAGAAGTAAGCAGCACACAAATACTTAATGTATAGAAATATAAACATTGAAGTGTGAGATTCTCCAGTATCGAAATAAGAGGCAAATCGTTTTGAAAAGGAGAAAGTTAAATGTGAAAAAATGATTGGAAAATTATCAATAGTAACATTTAAATGAGGTTGACAAAAGGGGCAAGGAATGGTCTCATTAATTAAATGAACTACATGATATGAATTTTTGCATACCAATTAAGGTTTTCACTAGGGACCTTAGTCTCACTCTCAAGACAGAAAATCAATTATAGTTCTTTTCATAATCTCCACTTGTCAGTATCTCTTTCTCTTATTTATTTAAGAGACACAGTAGCAATACTTTACCATTGTGATAAAGGATTTAAGAATCTATCATTATAGTAGTACCCAAAAATAATACAAAAATATATTCCAAAATACAAATACATTATACAAAATGTAATCATAAAACCACATAACGACTAATGAATTCTTGAACTCATGCATACATCAGATATAAAAATGTCGTCCTATGAAGTTTCAATATAAAAACGCAGTATTAATTGTTGTTAACTCTCAATGTATATTTTGAAAATACTAAAATCTTTAACAAAGTAAAATGCCCTTGTATTGCCTCTCGTCCAACAGTATTTTGAAAAGTGTCAATGTGCATTCCTGAGACATTATTGAAATAATCCCCATATTACCTTATTTGTTTATAGTTTTAAAAATGATATGTAGAAGTTCTTCAGTCTGTAACAAACATTTACGGATGGAGGATTCATCATAAGTTAAGTCTCTTCACATGTTACACAGGCATGTTTTATCCATATCAGGGCAATATATTTATTTATCACATTCTCCAAACCTGGACAGAAAAACAGGACATGGACTGAGGGCCTTTTACTCCTACTTTCTTTCTCTAGATTATTGAATATATTTTTCTATGATTTTCTACTTGATATGCTGTGGATGAGAATTATTTTCTAAAAAATATCTGTCCAGATGTGTGTTCATTCCTTTTATTATGTGCCACGCAATGCTATTTTTTGTATCCGTGCTGCTGTATTATTTCTTCTCCAGGCATCCATACCTCCTTTGCTCGATGTCACTTTGCTACCTAAAGTTATCTCTATTAGTTTCACCATTCCCTGCTGTCTCTCTACACTGTTTATGTATTCAAAGCATTCACATCCTTGAATCCACCGAGAACTGTTGCTACTCAGCAGCTACTGTTGTAGGTATTTGCCTGTCCACACTTCAGTGCCACTGCAGCTAACCAGAGAGGTCTTTGTTTACAGCATCTATGTATACCCAGCACTAATTCCCCAATGTAATTGCCCATCTAAGCCATTGTAAACAGTGCACAGAGACGAAGTTGTTGATAGTATATACTAGATAAATTCGATAAATCGCTTTAACATTGTTTATCATTAGAAAACACGTACCTTTTTTCAAAATATGAGCATATCCAGAAAAATGTTTATAATTGCCTCTCTGGTTTGTAACTCATATTTGCTTGCTTTCTATTTGCTGGCTTTATTTGTGTTAGGCTGTCCAGCTTGAGTTCCTCCCTACTATGGAGCAAAGCCTGATGACAAGTGCCCCTTGTATTCTTTCATCAGTGCTCCTTTCTGTAAAAAGGCCTTTAAATATTGTTTGTTTTGTATGTTTGTTTAATGAGTTTTATATAGCGCAGGCTAGACCCAAAGGTATCAGAGCGCTTTACATGAGGTTCCACAAAGTTACAAAATTACATCAATTAACAGGTTACATAAGTTACTAGTAAAACATATAAAGAGCATAGGAGATGAGATAAATGGAGCGTAGAAGGGTAAGGGGGTAGGGTGAAGGGGTAGGAGGGAGATACGACGGCGAGACGAAGGAAAGTCTGCCCCAAGTCCGGATGGGTAGGTGACGGCCTAGGGGGAAGTCCACGGCCCATCTCCTCTTTAGCTATCAGGTAGCTCCACCGGGCATTGGCCAAATAGCAAGGTCTCGGTAAAAAACATTTAAAGAGCATAGGAAGACGAGATAAATGGGGGGTAGAAGGGTAGGGGAAGGGTAAAAGGGTAGGGGGGAGATACGACGGAGAGATGAAGGAAAGTTTGCCCAAAGTTCGGCTGGGTAGGTGATGGCCGAGGGGGAAGTCCATAATCCATCTCCTCTTTAGCTAACAGGTAGCTCCACCGGGCATCGGTCAGCTAGCTAGGTCTCAACGGTCGGAGGAAGATCCCATAATTTATGTCATGATGGGTGAGCCAGGTGGGGGAGGATGATGGGGGAGCACCCCTAGCCTCGCTGGTGTAAGCTCGATGAGCCAGTCCATGGAGTCCAGTGTGGGTGGAGGGGCTTCTCTATTTGCTGCAGTCCGGTGGAGTGAGAAGGGGGTGGGTGGAGGAAGGGCTTCGAGAGTGAGGAATAGTAGGTAGGAGCCTAGATGTTTAGTCTGTTTGGGTGGTGGCCATGTCGAGGTCAGGCACCTGGGTATTTTGAGATCCCTCGACCGCTGCCTCCTGATGATAGTGGCTCGCACGGCCGCCATGTTGGAGTCAGGCATCCTCCATGAGTGTATTCACGCCTGATCACTGCACCGGAGGGGAAACTCCTGGTAGTCTGTCGCGTGTAGTGTGGCCCAGGCGGTCGGGGTTCGTGCCGTGCATGGGAGGTACTTGCTGTTAAGTTTTGTTGGGGGAGTGTGGGGAGGACGGCCCGTGTCCCTCCCGTCCACCCCGCCGAGCTTCTCCCGTTGTGCGCTCGGGTGATGTCGCGGGCCGTAGGTGCCTGCCACTTGTCTGTGGTGTTCGTAGGGGGACAATCAGAGCTTTGCCGCCCCTCCGGAGTTCAGGAGCCGTTCTGCTCCGAGCCGATTCTACCGGCCGCAATTTTGTCCCGGCGGCACCTTGGTGAAATGGAGACCCTTCGGTCCACAACCTTGCCTCCCCACGGTGGCACAATGATCAGTACCATCAGAAATAGCAGCGATCTAAGCGCCGTGGAGGAATTCAGCCTCAGATCTCCGGTGCAGCTCGAGCACCCCACCGGGGAGGGGGGGGGGGGCCGGGCGTCGCTGCACCAGCACCAACTCCTCAAAATAGCTTGTTCTTATCTTGTCACTCTTGCTGTACATTCAGAGATAAAAGTCAAATGTGAGGCCCTGTATTCCGAGGGAGCTTGGTGTTTGTTTCTGACTTCAAAGTGAGAGGATTTATGTGACAATCCTGCTGGGTTCACATGTGAGACAAAAGTATGTAGGATGTTATTTTTTCTAGCACACAACAAAATGTAAATGTTTGTAAATGAACTGTGCAGATATTTCAGAATATATCGGAATTAGGCAAGCACAAATGAAGCACATTTTTGGGAAATTCTGAAGTGCGGTGGAAACAAATATTTTTTTACGATCAAAACAAATCAATACACTAGTTGATTACATTTCCACACATTATTGTTTGTGTGTTGTGTAGTTTTATCAGTAAAACTGTATGTCTGTACAAATGTAACGGTCATTTCAATTGAAAATGTGATGACTGTAATGGCAATATGCTACTACACCATGCATACTCCACTTTACGCCACTCCACTATGCAACACTGCACTCTATGCCACTGCACTCTATGCCAATCCACTCTGCGCCTCTCTAATCTACTCTGCACCACTGCACTCTACTCTATGTCACTGCACTCTACCCTGCACCACTTCACGCCACTTCACTCTACTCTGAAGCAATCTACTCTACGCCACTGCACTCTATACCACCGTACTCTATGCCACTCTACTTTACACCACTCCACTCTATGCCACTACAGTCTACAGTGAACCACTTCACTATCGCCACCCTACTCTGCACCACTCTACACCACTGCTTCTATGCTACTTTACTCTAACCACTGTGTTCTATGCCACTGCACCCTACACCACTGCACTCTACTACACTACACTCTGCAACACTCTACACCACTGCACTCTATGCCACTCTCCACGATTGCACTTTATGCCACTGCACACTACGCCAATCTATTTTACACTACTGCACTCTATGCCACTGTACTCTGCTCTGCACCACTGTACTTTACACCTGTGCACTCTATGCCAATGCATTGTACACGAACTCCACTCAAACTGCACTCTTTGTCACTGAAATCTACGCTACTCTACTCTGCATCACAGCACTCTATGCCACTGCACTTTACTCTGCACCACTCTTATCTAATGCACTCTTCCCCACTGCACTGTACACCTCAACACTCAACACCACTCTACTCTGCATCACTCCACTCTATACCACTGCACTCTACACCACTGCATTCTAAGTCAATCCACTCTAAGCCACTCTAATATACTCTACACCACTGCATCCTACGACACTACACTCTATACCACTCTACCCTATGCCACTCTACTCTAAACCATTCCACTCTACCCTGTACCACTGCACTCTACTCCATTACACTCTGCTCTGAAAAATCTAGTCTACACCACTTCACTTTATGACACTCCACTCTATGCCACCCTTCTACACTCTGTGCCACTCCACTCTATGCAACTGCAATCTATGCTGCGCCACTCAAGTCTGAACAACTGCACTCTACCCCACTCTACTTTAAACTACTGCACTCTGTGCCACTGTACTCTACGCCAATGCACTCTACACCACTTTACTCAGAACCAATGCACTCTACTTCACTGCACTCTATGGCAATCTACTCTACACCACTGCCCTCGACACCACTACACTCTACTGTGCAACACTCTACACATTGCACTCTATATCATGGCACTCTATTTTTATTTTTTTATTTATTTATTTTATTTATTTGAAAAGTTTTATATAGCGCTGGCTAGACCCGGAGGTATCAGAGCGCTTTACATGAGATAAGACATTGCATCAGAACATTGTTACATAGTTACATCAGTTACAGTTACAGTTGCAGTTATCAGTATATGTTTGGGAAAAAACGTGAGCTTACACAATAATATAAGATAATAGCGCATAGCATATCCAAGACACACGTCATATGGGGAATGGAAGGTAGTGGGGGAAAGGTAAACAGGGGAGAGGAAAGCAGACAGAGTCAGATAGATCTGACGAGGGAGAGTACTCCAGGGGGAATAAAGCAGTCAAGGCAGTCGAAGAGAGAGACAAATAAAACCATGAAGAACCGTGTAAAACAATGTCCGATGTCCGGCTGGGTAGGTGACGGCCAATGGGGTGAACCCAGAGCCAGACTCCGCTATAGCTGCATAGGGCAGCTCCACCGGGCATCGGCCATAATTGCTCGGTCTCCGCGGTCAGTAAAATTATCACGATTACTCTGAGAAATTTCGAGCCAGAGAACCGGAGAAGACTGCGGGCAGTACGGAGTCAGGGCATCTTAAAGTCAGGCGTTGTCCTGGCCCATCCTTACAGTGGACACCCCAGTCTCGAAATGCCCCCAGAATAGAGCGCCTTCGTAAGGGGGGATCAGTTGGAATGCAACAACAGCTCAGTTTGGGAGTGCCCCTATGCCACTCTATTCTATTGTAAGCCACTCCACTCTACATCACTGCATGCTATGCTACTGAAATCTACTCTATGCCACTCTACACCAATACACTCTACGCCATTACACTCTACACTGCATAAATCCACTCTATTCCACTGCATCTACACCACTGCACTCTATGCCACTCTAACCTACTCTGCACCACTGCACTCTACGGTGCTGCACTCTATGACACTCAACTTAACTGCACTCTACCCTGCTCCACTCCACTCTACCCCGCACCACTCCCCTCGATCCTGTGCCATTCCGCTCTACTATGCGCCACTCCGCTCTACCCTGCACCACCCTGCTCTACCCTGCACCACACCAATCTGTGCCACAACACTCTGACACTACTCTATTAAACTCTACTCAACTCGATGCCCCTGCTATTCAGTTCCTCCAAATATAGCAGGACTGTGTATTAGACCAACACAAACTTCATAGTATAGAGTCTTAGTCCACAATACCATCCGTGAGTGTTCGTAGGTTTCGGCTAGCTCATATTACCACATCAAAACCAATCAGGGTAACAGATGTTGTTAGCAACCTCGAACATGACAAGGAATCAATGGAAACAGATCTAACCCTTTGGGTTGTCAGTCAGTCAGTCAAATAACTTTATTTCAGCCACCAGAGCCACAAAAGTGCAAGTGCAGTAAAACAATACATAATAAATAAGTGAATAAACAATGCAATTCGGAATGAATCAAGCATGATGCATATAAGCAAGTGTCAACAGTAGTACAATAGCAACACTATAAGGTTAACTAACTTACACAGAATAAAAATGCTAAAAAGAAAAAGGGGCTAAAAGTATTGCAATGCTATTAATAAAAACAGAGGTGGGACACTGTGAGACACATTGGGTTAAGAGGGGGGAGTACGTTTCATCTAAGTATCCACCTGGCCCCCAAAAACTTGGCTACTGACATTGCAAAAGGTGGGCCGCAATCCGATCTCAGAATGCGAAGAGTGGCTGAATGGATACGCTGGTCTATGCGCCTGCAAGTAGGAGCTAGCCAGATTCTGCGGGGTCGGGCATAAGTTGGGCAGGCAAAGAAGACGTGTGCTACACTCTCCATGGCCGGACATAAATCCGTTACCCCAACAGACCACCTCTGGGTGAAGACTCTCAGTGGGAGGCAGCCTGCCCTAAACTGGAAATATAATTTCCTGCCCATAGAGACAGTCACCTGATCCCAGTATGGCTCGTATCCTCTCAAGGGCTTAAAGTCAAGAAATTCACTTGCCAGATGAGAGGAGGGAACTGTTCTAGAGCCACTGACTGCTGTGGCTGCCCAGTAAAGCATTTTCTGTGTGTTTTTGGACAGGAAGTGAGTAGTAGCAGCGTAAACCCATAGGTCAGATAGACCATGGGTATAGAGTAGCTCTTTAATGTCAAGCCAAGCTTTCGTAAATTGGTCTGCTGCCATTACATCGTGGAGGGCTGTAGTATAGTGAGCAAGTTCCAGAGTTGTCCTCAGCTGCCTCCAGTATAACAAAGGGTGAAACCTTGATTTACCAGCAAGGCTGCAGACTCCCATGTCTAATAAAAGTGGATATAAAGGGGTACTGAAGGGAAGGAATGCGAAGTTGTGCAAAAATGTATTTTCAGTGCTAATTAATGGGTCTGTGCTGGAAAAACCCCACAACTCTGGAAGTGCTACGCAGGTGGAATGAGTTTGGTGTGAGTGGCCCGAAATTCTATGAATATTGCCCCCGTAATTTGGTTTTAAAGTAGCTTTACTGACATGTGGTTTCCAGGACATGCGCCCGCTGAACATGATACCTATATAGGTGAAGCAATCCACCCTCTCAAGAGGTGCCCCCCGCCCAGTACTATACCCTTTTTAAAAGATCGGTGGGGATTAAACTACATCAGTTTAGTTTTCGTGCTGTTGATCTCCTGACCCCTGGATGAGAAAGAACTCCTCAAAATGAAACAAGAGTTTCTGTAACCCGCTCAGCGTCTTGGAGACCAAAAACATGTCGTCAGCAAATAAGAGTGTTGGGGTTTTGGTACGGACCAGTGAGAGTGTGTCTCCTTCAACCTGTGATAAGAATGGTACAATATCATTAATATATTTTTTTTTCAAGGATGGGAGCCAATACACAGCCCTCTCACTCCTTTGTGGACAGGGATCTTGTCAGTCAGCTCATCCTGTTTCCCCCATCTATTATGTGCAAAATTGCCCTCATTGAGACGGATTACCAATGACAATATAGAGAGGACCTGAAAAGAGTGGAGAGTGGGACCAAATCAAGCGCAGATCTCAGATCAACATCGGCAATGTAAACAATGCTCTTGCTGATAATGACAGTGCACCAATAGATCAAGAGGAAGCGGAAAGCCTGATCGATGGTGAAGACTTTTGACCAAAAGCCCGCCTGAAAGAGACCGAGGATGTCCATCTCGGACATCCAATCTTGGATTTTGGCCAGCACACACTGACAAAAGACTTTTTGGAAGCAAGCTACTAGGCTCATGGGTCTATAGTTGATTGGAAGAGACCTATCACCGTTCTTCTGTATAGGTAATACAGTGGCACATTTCCATGACTCAGGGAAGGGTGCTCCAGCAGCAATGGCATTGGCAATGGTTTAGATGCAACAGGACCAAGCTTCCATATCAGATAGAAATAAGTTGGCTGGGATGCTGTCCGGCCTGCGGACCTTCCCCTTGTGGCAGCTAGTAAGGATTGGACCACGTCAAGATGTCGAACAAGGGGACAAAAGAGGATGGACAAAGCAGGGGCATGATAGATTCATTGCGAGTAGTTAGGGTGTTGTCTGGATATAAATTGCCAAAGTATTCAGCCCAGAGAGAGGGGGCAACATTATTGTCGGGTTCGGTGCAGGTGTGGCACCACTGCGGGATACTAACTGCCAGAAAAGGGAAAGCTCTCTGCCAGCACAAGCATCATTAAGGGTGATCCATCTTTGCTCAACCCATCTCTTTTTAGCATGGGAGATAGCCATTTTGTAGGATTTTGTGGCCGAGGAAATGGTAGACAAATCTCTAGTTTTGATAGCTCTGACTAGAGAGCCCTGAAACTTATGACATTCTGTGTTGAACCAGGGCAAGGTTTTTGGAGTACCTCAGTTTTTACATGTGGCAGGGACTATCAAGAATCCAGATATACATTTAAAGAAGGCTACTTGGGTGGCAATTCGTTGGTTTGGAACGACGGGCTGTCCAGTCTCAAGCCCTGCCAGAACAGCATTAAGATCTGCAGTGGATCTCATCTGTTTCACCTACTAAACTAGAATGGATAAGCTCGGTACAACGTATTTCAACCCTTGATCGAGCAAGTAGTAGGGCCAAAAAAACAAAGTTCTGGGATCTTTGGGAAAGCTGGTTCACAATTTTCGCTTTTAATTAGTTTGGTTAAAATTGTCGTTTTATTATAGCGGGTAAATTCAGTTGGAGTTACCCCTTATGGGAATATGCTCTTCATTTTCTTTTTTAAACTAACTCTGGGTGCAGAATTCGGCTTTTGCTAGTTTTATACTCTATACTTTTCCTGGTGGTCCAATGATTATGAACTTGCTTGTGTGGCCGAGTTGTTGGGAAACTAGCTAAGGCTAGGGGAACGGCCCATTAAAGAAGAAGAGGGGCCTTGGTTACTGCCGATAAGCCTTGCTGAAAAGAGAAGAAGGGGGAAGTGCCCGGGGGTTAAACTTTCCCATCCTTCAATGAGAAGCGACCGGGCCTCCTATTTTCCTAAATTTTTCATGGTTACACTGGGCTGTGATATATCGGACTGACCAGCTCTACATTCTTGAATTTCGAGCATGTTTTGTAGAATGAGGACTAAAAAAAAAAAAAAAAAAAAGATCTGCAGAAAGATTTGAAAGAATGTCGGGACTAGCTACCACATGGCGCCACTTTATGTGACGCATGTCAGAGGTCAATCTTACATCCCTTTTGGAAAGAGACGGACCAGGGACTGAAAAGATCATCGAGTAGAGTGCCTTCATGGACAGGAAAAAAGGATTGTGGTCGCTTGCGGTCCTCTCAAGAACACACATATCGATGACAGATGACCACAGCCTGAGGTCGATTAGATTCTGCTCATGTGAAATGGTTTGTTAAACATATGTGCCCCTTAAAGATCGGATTTTGTACTGCTATTAGCAGCCATAAGGCCGTACTCAATGATTAGGGCCTTAAGTTGAAGAGCAGTTTGTGTCCGTCTATGGATTGGAGGGACAGTCAAGGGGGAAATGGCCCAGGCTTTATCTTCATTTTGTGTTAAATGTGCATTGTCGTTGTCATGCGGCTCAAATGTGGAATTTAAGTCTCCTGCCACTATGAAATACTGGTTGGCAGAGCACTGGTTGAGGCGGTTTTCCAGTATTTGGATGGTACGTGATGTCGCCCCACCTTTAGTCCCTCTCACATAAACATTGATGATGATTACCCTAGGTTTGGACTTGTTGCAGAGCTCAATGGCTAGAATGTTGGGTGAGTCAATGGAAAGCTCTCAAATCTCACAATTTAGAGAGGATCTGACCCACGTGACTAATCCCCCGGAAGCTCTACCCCTCTTGCTAGGATTGGCAGGAACAAAAAAGTTGTGGTACCCAGGCCTGAAAGTTGGTTCCAGAGTTCACGTCTCTTGAAATAGACATAAATCATGTTCTTCCATGAGCGCATTCCAATTGGGCAAAGCTATTTTGGACCTAAGCCCCGCCACGCTCCAAGAGATAAAAGAAAGCTTGCTGGGCTCAGATGTAATAAGTGTCTCTCGAGGTGCATTAAAATGTAAGATTTCAGGGGAAATGGATGGAGAAGTACTATCACTAGCGTGTGAAGGCCCAGGTGGAGTAGACAAAGAAGTGCTAGAGGGATGGAAAATGTCTAGGCATGAAGCAATGGCGTTAACTGCGTCGGAATTCACATAACTCAAGATGGATTTGGGGAGATCGTTAAAATGGCGTGTGTGGGCAGTGAAGCAGGGGCAGGCTCTCTAGTACCTTCAATCATATGGGACTGGCTGGAATTTGGTAACATAGGCTGGAGCATATTCGGGCGTGTAACAGATGTTGTTGGCAACCTTGAACATGACAAGGAATCCATGGAAACAGATCTAACCCTTTCATTTGTCACTGTTACACGCCCAAGTTAAACACAAGAAAGATACGACAATGCATTTTCAAACATTTATGAAAATTATCGTATTCTTGCATAAAAAGCATGAGTTGTGATTATTAGAACGATGAGGCATATTACTGTAATCAGCATTGTTAGAATGGCAAACAGTATGAACAATTCAACGATGGTAATTGTTGCTAATGTTCGCTTACTCCTATCTGTACTTACACTAAGCTAAAGAGAGCAGAGTGATAGCATTATTTTGCCAGATCAATTGGGATAGTCTAACACCCATTCCTTGGTCCTAGGTGTCAGGAAGCTGGTCACAGTGCACAGGTTATCTTCCTTAGCAAGATGAGGTCGGAGTCAGCAGGGCTGGATCTCAGTCAAAGTCTGCAGCGATTCTGTGATAATTTCCAGCATGGAAACGTTCCTCTCAAAGAGCCTTAGCACAGAAGCCTTATATATATTAAAACGCTCTTCTTATCAACTGCGGCATAGGTACAGAGCAGCTCATTTGGTTTTGTCTAGCTAAAATGAAATGTCTCCTAACAAGCACAGAAAAAACCCAAAAAAAACAGTAGCATTGTGTTGTTCATGTAGGATCTTGGAACTAACTGTACATGCTACAGGGCGACAGCTGCCTATGTCAAATACACATACAGCTCATTCACATGTTAGCAGAAAAGTAGAGAAGTGTGGCGAAGGGTACCACGAGAAAGAGATGTCAACTTATGGAGTCGAATCTAAAATGGAGTATACATGCTCGTTACACAACACCCCTCCACACCACTCTACTCTGACACTACTCTATTCAACTCTACTCCACTCAATGACCCTCCATGGCACTCGATGCCCCTCCATGCCACTCAATGCCCCCCACGCCACTGAATGCTCCTCCACGCCATTCAATTCACCCCGCGACATTCGACGCCCCCATGACACTTGATGCACTCCTCTACACTTGCTGCTCCCAACGACACTCGATGCCCCCGCATGACACTCCTTTTTAGCCATGCTGAACAGTATCCACGTTGATGTATAACATGGCTAAAATAAAATTGGCAAAGCCAATCGCTCTTGTATAGGCGGGACCTATTGGCTTTTCCAATGCTTGCTTTATCAAATGTTGTGAAGAGGCGTTATAGTGTTGTTGATCATTTTGATCATCTACGAATAAGGGCTCATTTGTGCAGGCTTTGCACATCTCTTCACTGAGGTATGAAGATGTATATTCGTATTACCTGTCAGGGGCACAATAAATGCAATTTAAGCTACTCAGTTTCAATTTGTTTTGCTCAAGCAGGCAACGTGCCTTGCAATTTGAGAATTCCTATCCCCAAAATGTGTTTTAATGTACCTTGTCTTTGCTATAGTGCAGCCACGTGTCGCTTGCACATTTATACACAGGACACAGATTTCATCACGCTTTCATTGACTTGATTGTAAGGAAAACGTTGCTTTTTATTTCATGACTACGTTTACAAGAAATGACTTGACTTAAATTCTTGAACAATACTATACCATTCCATTCAATAACTTTATTTCGGCCACAACGACCATAAAAGTACACATCAGAGGAAAAACACAATAAAATATGTACAATTTCATCATAAGACTACACAGCCAGGATATAACTTCACACTGCAAAATTGGCAAAATTGTCGACCGAGCTATTTGAGTCCATTAAAAATGTAGCTTTACAATTTGTTCCAAGGCCTGAGCCAATTTGGGGTGCAGTATATACAGTCATCTGTTAAAATGAAATCGAATTCTAAAATTTACTACAGTAAAATTAAATAAAACAAAGAAATAAAACCTGGATAAAATGGATAGGTTTGGCAATACGCAGGATTATCAGTGCAAATCCTATTTTAAAAAAGTACACCGTATGTGCCACATAGAATTTAAAAAACGGGATACGGCGAAAACAGTGGGGGCATGAGTGTCATATTTTAATACTCTGTATGCCTCCTGACAGCGTACAAATCCTAAGTTCTTACATAGTTGAATAAGCCAACGCTGTCGCGGTAGTGCATAAGCAGGGCAAAGGAGCAGAACATGTAGCTCAGTCTCTTCCTTGTATTTACAGGCGGGACATTCCCCAGTATGCGTTTTGGACCACTTATTGATATGTGCATAAAGCAGTAGAGTCCCTAATCTAAGCTGTACATACAACTTCCTGGCCAGATTGGGTTGAATGTCATCCAGGAAGACTTCTATATTCATCTTTAACTTGTAAAAACTCTGCTGTCAATCGGACACAGGAAGAACTTTCCTGGATAACGGAAAGTTTGAATGATCTATAAGATCTTACCAGTTCTAGCCGAGAGATTAAGGGACATGATACCTCAGGTGTCCTCCATAAGTCCTCCTTGCCTGACTTAGAACAGAGATCCCTTAAATGGCAAAACCAGGGTATTTTCGTAGTGCTATAAGTAGTCAAAAGCTCTTTAAGCTCGGATCGGTAGATAGCCAGTTCCGGGGTCACCCAGAGCCGACGCCAAAAAGTCACGGGTCTAAGGGCAATCTCTTCATTAATGGGCCTAATACCCAGATCCAGGCATAAGGGGATGAGGGGGGTACTGAGGAGAAGGTCTACTAGCTGCCTCATAAAATTATTCTCCTCCTTGGTCAAACTAATGATAGAGCAGTGACCCCACAATTCTGCCCCATACAGTGTAGCTCCCCGCGCTTGAGTTTTATAGATTTCAATTACTGGCCCAGCTGGTTTAAATGAGGACGTTCTGTGTAATTTCATGAGCCCACCCACTGTCTGAGCTAGCTTGAGACTTGCTTTGGCCATCTGTGGCCCCCATTCCAGCTCTGTCAAAGTGACACCCAAATAGTCAAAAACCGTCACTCTTTCGAGAAAGGGTGCCATTCAAAGATGGATTGGGGCGAGATGTGTTAGGGGGATTGAAGACCATATATTTGGTCTTTAATGTATTTATGTCCATCCCCCGGGTCTTGCAGAAGACATCAAAGCTATCAAGGATGCGCTGAATTCCCATTGGTGATTTTGAAAGTAAAAGGGTGTCACCAGCAAACATCATCGCTGGGACCTTCCCAGAAGCTAGCTTGGGGGCATCATTGTCCTTGACCTTTCTAAGCTGATCAATAAGCCCATTAATAAATAAACAAAATAAAGTCGGGGTTAAAACACAACCCTGTCGTACCCCTTTATTGACAGGGAAGCGAGAGGTGAGTCCGCCGTGTTTCCTGTATCTCACCTGCGCAAACATTTCTGTATGGAGCCTCACTATAATACTGAGGAGGTAGGAAGGGATCCCCAAATCTCTAAGCACGTTCCAAAGTTTCTCCCTGGGTACAAGATCAAAAGCCGACTTCAGATCAACAAATATTAAGTAGAGGCTGCCACCCTCTAGTGTCACCGTTTTCCAGAAAAGAAGTTGAAGTCTAAATATCTGGTCAACGGTTGACATTTTTTTTCTGAAGCCGGCTTGATAGGGACTCAGAATGTCCTCTTCTTCCATCCAGACCTGTAGGCGATCAAGAAGCACCCGTGTAAACAGTTTTTGGGTAATATCAATAAGACTGATCGGCCTATAAATTAGTAGGTAAAAGGGGACAGCCGTTTTTATGGACTGGAACTATTTCTGCCCCTCGCCAGGTATCGGGAGGATCCATGCCATTCATGATGGCATTAAATAGGGCACACAGATATGGTCCCCAGATTTTTGGTTCCTCCCGAAAAAGGTCCCCCGGTAGTTTATCAAAACCTGGCGTTTTGTTGCTACGAAGTTTATTAATGGGATTTCCTACTTCAATCATAGTGATCTCCTTGTCCGCCCCCTGATAGGGCTCAGAGGATAATTCTGGGGGATCAGTGGTCACAATCGTGCCTTCCTTGCTGAAGTAGAGGGACTGAAAATGGTTCTCCCAGACTTCAGAGGATACATTTGGCTCAATGGCTGGCTTCCCTTCAGTGTCACCAGAACTCACTATTGCCCAAAAAGATTTCAAATCTTTGCCATTCAAAGCGGTCTTAAGGGTTTCCCATCTGTCTAATTCCCAGGTTTTTTTTTCCTGCTGGATAGTCACTTTGTATATTGCCCGGGTAAATTTGATTTGTGGCTTATCCTTCGCCTTCACAGCATCCATTAAGGCCTGCTTGGCTTTGCGACATTTTGCATTGTACCAAGTACCCTTAGACCGGGTTTTTGCCCTACTGCACACCACTGGGTAAAATATATCTGCAAGTTTTGAAGTTAGGTCCAAATTGATTTTAGCAACCTTCTCAGTGTCTAGCGGCAATCCCTCATCAGGAGTTACCTCCCACATTTTTGTCATTATCGGTATTGCTAGCTGGTAGACTTGTGCCAGCTTGTGGGGTGATTGTTGTATATGCCCCCACCTTACTTTCCTTCTGTTGTTTGTTAATGTTATTGCACTGTTCGCATTTGCAGGAGTAGGTAGGGAGTTAATATAACCCAGGTCCAGCGACTTTAAAACCAAAATCAAGGCGTTGTGATTGCTATCCTGTCTCCTCACAACAGTGAAATCACAGACCTTTTGCCATGCTCTTGTTTCCATTAGAATATAATCTAGCAGGGAAGCTTGGCCAGCTCTGTTAAATGTAAGCTGCCCCGGAGTATCAGATTTTGTCCGGCCATTACATGCCCTCATAGAGTGTGCCAATGAGAGTGAATTAAGCTGCAGTGCCAGTGGGGACCAAGCTTTTATGGGTGGGACTTGAGGGTCAGGCATTAGCCATTGTAAATCTTCTTCACTAGGGGTGGTGTGACTTGGATCAATGAGAGGTTCAAATTGGCAATTAAAATCGCCCCCTATGATCAACCATGTAGCTGGATCAATGGTAGGTATAAAGTAACCCAATTGTTCAATAGTGGCCGATTCCTGGCTATTAGCAACAGGTCGAGAATACACATTAATTAAGGTGATTTTTGTCTTTGTGAGAAAGGTGAGCAGAACACACTGGATATCGCTTGTGGGGGTTGACAACTGCTCAGCTCTACAGCCCAGATTTGAGCCCACCTGAGGGTCTGCCCCTTCCCCCCGTGGTGGCTGAAATGTTAAATGTGGCAAAACCCACCCTCTGGGAATCTTCCCTTGCCCAGGTTTCCTGGAACATACAGATATCCTGGTTGTCCACAAAAAGCCCCCAATCTGAGCAGGGCAATTTGTTTTTAAGTCCAGCCAGGTTCCAGGATAAAACCCTCAGTGTGTTGCCTTGCACTCTTTCCCCGTTAGGGGCCTCGGGTGCACAGGGATTAGGAAGTTGAAATTCCCCTGTTTGAATCGGGAGGTAACTATCTGGTGCCCTACTGAGCTTACCTTCTCTGTTTACCTCACTCATAAGGGCAGGCACTGGGGTATCAGGGGGCCCCCTCGCTTGTATCCCAGCACCTGATGATCCCAGAAACTGTGGGGTGCCTGTTATGTTGGCCTTGGTTGCTAGCATCACCTCAATGATCTCATCCCTCTCAGTGTCCCGCCACTGCATTCCAGAGTTCCTTCCAGTAGTTAGACTCTCCTCTGATACCCTACTGCGTTCACCCACTCTGGATATCTCACTCGTAGGGGCAGACAATGGGGTGTCAGAGGTTCCCCTTGCTTGTGTTCCAGCACCTGATGATCCCGGAGACTGAGGGGTACCTGTTATATTGGCCATGGTTACTAGCCTCACCTCAATGCTCTCATCCCACTCAGTGTCCTGCCACTGCATTCCTGGATTCCCTCCAATAGTTAGGCTGTCCTCCTGTCAATCTACCTCCTCCAGGATTCCATATCTGTTATTCACAGGGATATTAAACAATAAAGGCCTGGGTGGAGCGTCCCACCTTCCCTCGGTTAGAGGTCTGGACTGCCATTTTGGGATGGAAGAAAAAACATAGCCCTTTGATGACATTTGATGTTGAGGGTAAAAAAAGTCCAAAGGAAGAAGCCTCAATTCTGTTGAAGGGTTCTGGTGACTTAGGGTCTGTCTAAGTAGGTTGGACACAGTGTTGGGGTTTTTGAAGTTAATAACTACACAGTCCCCTGGTTCTAATTTCTGGCGGTTTCCCACCCACCCTACTGTGCGAACCATTAAGATTTCCCCTGCCCTGCCACAGTCAAACTGCTTATGCCTTGCAAGCCAGAACAGGCATTTGTTTCTTAGGTCAAGTTGAGTTTCCCTAGTGCTAGTTGTAATTTCAGGGATTCCTGTCAGTATGACGACATACGGGGAACAAGCAGGGGGTAGATTTATATTTGGCAGAGTTAATATTTCAGGCCTCACATCAGTGCGATCTGTCGTTGCCCGCCCACTCAAGTTCCCACTCAACCCAAGATCAGGGAGGCTAGGTTTATCCATGACCCTAATAGGGGGAGATATGATTTTAGCACCACACTCTTGGCTGGCGCTCGGGCGTGCCTGTTGATTATTGGCGCTCTGACCCCCTGCCTCTTGACTTGTAGTGGGGCCAGCATGGGTGTGCACACCCAACACATCCAAAGTTGTTGGGTTTAAGGTGTCCGCCTGACAACCTGTGTCAGTCCCTCTTCCTGGTTTATTCGTGGGGTATTTATTATAATTTGTTAATCTAGTTTCCCCAATTGCTATCAATTTATCTAATTTATCTAGACGGCTAGAAAAGGGAGCAAGTTCTTCTCTTATAATGACTCTTAGTTGGTTCATTAGATCAGTTATCAGGTTCAGTGCCCATAACGGGTAGTTCGTATCTACTCTGGTTTGCAGTGGGCTACTTTGATTTTGCTCTTGCTCTTCACCCCCCTCTATACAGGCTGCAGGATCCTCACAAAATTTCTTTCTTTTGGGGCCTACCTCAATCATTTGTTTGCGTTTCCCATTTTTAGGGATACTAGTGATGTTCCTATACCTACGTACAACTTTCTTAGTTGATGCTTCCCGAGGAGGTAATGATGGTAAATCATCTGGCAGGGGTTGTATAAGAATTGGCAAGATAGGCGAGTCAGGCGATGGAATACATAGATCAGGGGTGAGTGACAACCGCCTTTCCGTAAGCTCAATTTCTGTATTAACCACCCCTATAGCCCTCTGTAGCATTTTGTCGATCGATGTTGGAGGGAGTGTGGGTGCACTGGTAGCTTTTGTTTTAGAGAGGTACGTTTGCTTCCCCATTTTGCAGCCAGATACACCCAAAACCCCCTACTTGCTTGCTAAGGACGCTCCTACCCAGATAAATAGCATATACCATCGACTGTACAGACTTATCGATAGAGGGTAAGAGATACTTTGGTCCCATAGTCAGCTGATCCAGCGGGTTACTAGCAACGAGCATTCATACACCAAATACTCACTTGGGCCCATACATTCATACTACACTAGCAATTTCTGCTGGTGGAAATCAGTTGTACTCTTTATCAAGAATCCCTGCTACCAATTACTTTTCTGATTGAAGAGTAATGACTTACCAATGGACCCTTTGCTAATTGGGAAGTTTAAAATGAGTGACATTCATTGCAATTCATAATTCTGAAATAATCACTGAGTCAGGAATTTTTAAAATGTTTATCTAAAGATTTAGCAGAGTAAAGTACAGAACCACATGATACTTAATCGTATATCAAGGATTAAGCATAATAATCAATTATCAGTCAATGACGGTCCCTCAGAAAGGAGAAGATAGAGACAGCAGTACAACTAAAAGTTGCGTTTATATTTACCTAAAGGTGTGAGAACCAAACCCCTTGGCCAAGGAGTTGGAAGAATAGGACCCTGGAAGGATGAAGAGCAAAGACCTCCTCCGGGTTCAGGACAGGACAGGTGACCTCCTCTGGACAGAGATTCAGTCTGCAATCGATCAGCTTGTCATGGATCTCGAACTCTCTGCGCTTGTGCGTCCTAATGCTAACTAATTAGCTAATTCTATATCTATTATACCCCTCTACGCCCATGTACCTCCCATTAATGTTGCAAAAATATGGGACCACTACTTCTGATTGGACGGGGACAGGGGGTTATTCCTCACACCATGTCAATTTAGTTTAATTTCTTTAAGCCCATTGTTTTAAAATACCGCCCATCACAATTAATACATTTGCTTTATTTCCCACCCGTCTCACAACAAAGTTTATTACAATGTTTATATAAATTGTTTCTTTCGGTAGGGACATCGTGGGTACAATAGCATTGGCCACCAGGTCATGGCCGTGGACGACGTCCAGGTTGACTTCATCGTTTCCTCTGGGCAGCCTTGCAGGGCGCATGCGCAGAACCATTGTCTCTCGAGTTTCAGTTCAACCAACCCAGGCCCATTTATGAACTAATATAAAGTCAAAGAAGAAAATATTAAAATCACAAAATAAATGGTTTCACTGTATACCCACTATGTCTACTCTATTCCTGTGTAATTAAAATTCTATCCCGCATTAATAGCGCTAGAATACCACAGTTTAATTGCAACATATGAGCAAGCTGTAGCACGTGAAAACATTAAGCAGCCATTTTAATACACACTGCGCAGAAGCAAGGATTTCCCTCCAAGCAAAGAAAGATGTCACACCATGTGATATGGTTGACACATGCGCAATAAGGTTCCCGCGCTTTAGCGGCCATTTTGGATTTAGACAAGCGTTATTTGTTAGTTTAAACACATAGGCAAGCTTCCTTCTATTTGTATTCATGTATGCATTTGTTAGTACGAACATTACAAAGTTTAATAAATTAATACTGTGAGAAGATTGCTTTCGAGCAAGTATCATTGTGAGTCCTTGCTCCATCAATCCCCTCTCTGATGGCGTTTCTGAGCCATCAAAATACTACCCACAACCAGATGCCAACTTTTAGCATAAAATTGTTTCAGCTTCATTTTTACACTTTCTATTTTTCACATCTCCTTTCAGTTTCTTGTATAATTCACTTTTCAGATCTTCTAGTTCAATTTCATCAAACTTTCGTTTTTTTCCTTTTCCTGTCACACTATACGATTCATTCTTTCTACAACATTTGCACAACATTTGCACCATATTATTATTGACAGTACTATTATTGCTATCCCTGTTAAGGGTACTAATATTTGACCTATAAGTCCTTTCCCTACATTAGCAAACCAGGTACCAATTGACGTAATACTATTTGTCAATCTTTCCCATACACTATCAACTTCCAGTGGTTTTAGTTCCTTCTCAAGTTTTGTTATATTCTGTATATATGTTCCAATTTCTGCACTTTTATCAGGTATATAGGTGCAACAGTGCTTTGACTTCAATAATTTACAGACTCCGCCCTCTTTTGCTAATATTATATCAAGAGCAAGTCGATTTTGCATAACCATGGATCTAATCGCAACCATCTCCGCATTAATCATTAGAAATCCTCCAGCAGTGTCCGTTGATAAACGATCAACCACTGTAGATAATTTACATATTTTCCTTGAGTTCAGAATTATCCCCACTGAAGGTATCAATGCACCAAATATATCACCTACAATTTCAGAAAAACTAGCTCTTTTACTACGTGTTAATTCACTACTATTTTCATTGCTCCCAGTGTTTCTTTTTACGTGGTATATCTTTGGAAATACTATTTCAAAATAACAACTTCCATACCACCGTGCAGGAAGCCTAAAGTAAGCCTTATTCCCACACACATAATAGATTCCAGGAAAAACTGAATCTGTTCCTCCTTTTAGTTCCCAACCTCCAAGAATTAAGAGATTATGTTCAATTTCACTGGTACTGATGAAAACATTGTTATAATCAGTCTTTAACCTATGTAGACAAATTTTCCCTGTCTTTTCAAAATCCAGAGCCATAGCAGCTTGAGCCTTGCCAGGTGTGTAACTACCCTTTTTCTCAGCCCAAGGTGGCAGATGAGCATTATGCTCAGATGCTTTCTTTGGAAATCTTTTCTTCTATTTTCTACTAAGTTCAAAAATATATTTTCTTCTTCATGTAACGAACATGTTAGATTGCTTCTATGTGCATGTGTTATATCTATCGATTTCATCGTTAGGAAAAATTCTCCCATAAACTGTGCGTCTTGACTACTAAGCACTGGGTTCATATTCTTTCGAATCGGAACCTCAGAAAATATCACATCTATGTTTGAGTAATAATACTGATTATAAAATAAACTAGCTAATACACTACATGATATGCCATAGGTTAATGGCAAATGATGATATGTTAACCCTTCTGCTACTGATTCTGGTAACTTCATACAGACATAACAATTACTAACTTCCATGGTATCTACATATTGAAACAATAATTTTGTGAAAACATTCAAACTAGTGTCGTTATCTGTTACTTCATGATGAAACTCCGGTTCATCTTCTGCATTTAGTTCTACTCTATTACTTTTCAAGTTCTCTGTCCTTCCCTTCGTTTCGTTGTTAATCTTTTTATCCATTATCAGAAGGTAAGGAATTGCTACAATCACAACTAACCATACTATAAGCACCACTACCAGACTACATATGCATATAGCACAGCATCTTTTACAACATTTCTGTTTTGGTCTCCCAGAAACTCTATCGTCAGGCATTTTTGACAAGGAAGATTTCTCTTCTTATCTTTATTTCAAGTCTCTTTACTTTATCAAGGTGGTTTTATTTCTTTTTCATAAGTCAGTTCCGCACTTGTTCCTTCGTCACCACTTTCACTTGACTCTGAGCTCTCGTAGTCTTCAAGGATGATATAAGTCCAATCAGGCCCTTTAAATTTGTTGTTCACGAGTTTCAGTCTTTTGCTTTTTCGTTTTTCAATTCCACTTGTTTGTCCCGTTAGGCTAGTTACTTCATTTACTTGTTCTGGATCTTCACTTCTGGTTGTTATGTGGTATTTTACTCTTTTAATGACACTAGGCCAACGATCACCTTTTCTGACCTTCTTTGTTTGCACTGTCTCTTCACTTTTTATTTCTTCTTCAGAAATTCTTTAATTTTCAAGTTGTGGCACAATTTGGTTTTCTTCGATTTCAGTTTCTTTTTATTTGTTCTTTTTCAGGTCTTATTGGTTTCTCTTCAGCTGCTCCACTGTGAGTTTCTAGTAACTGACCTTGTTCAGGATTTACGTCTTCATGCTCGAGATTCTCGGGATCTTCTTCTTGAATGTATTTTCCTAGATCTAACTGGTTCTGATCAGGGCTTATTGCACTTTGTACTTCTGCAGCCTGACCGCGTTCTTCTAGGCCTGTCTGTCCCTGCTCAAAATTTGTTAGTTCGTTGTTGATTTGAGCCCAATTTCCTCTCCCTATCTGATCCTGCTCAGGTTCTCTTATTGTTTCATTTTCCTCCTCCTGAGCTGCTTCTTCTTCGCCTATCTGATCTTCTTCAATTTCTTCTAAATTTGCTTGGCTTCTTGTTCTGTTGTAAACTTCAGGTATTTCAACCACTGGTATCCAGTCCTGACTTGTGCTCGGTTGTTCTTCTTCAGCTTCCCTTGAATCTCGCACCTGAGATTCTTCAGCTGGGCAACCTTCAGCTTCCTCAGTTATCGATGCTGTCTGAGGATTTTCTTCTTCAGGGTCTGGTACTCTTTTGGTGTGGCTTACATGAATCCAATTAGGCAATCCTGCACATTTCACTGCTGTGTTCGTAATTAGTATGACCTGACAAGGTTCGCCCCACCTGGGTGATAGACACGTTTCTCTCGTGTGATGCTTCACAACCACCCAGTCTCCGGGATTCAGATCATGCTCTTGTTCAGGCTGCCTGGAAACTGCGTCTTCCCCAACCTGGTGAGAGACAGAACGCACTAGGTCAGCCAATCCCTTGCAATCATCCAGAACCATATCATCAGTTATATTCAGCAGTTTATTTTTAGGAACATGTGCTTGTCTCATTGCTCTTCCCATGATTATTGTGTGCGGACTCAATCCGGTATTTCTATCAGGAATGCTTCTGAGTCCCATTAGAACAATTGGCAATGCATCAGGCCAATCTAATGATGTTGATGCAATCATTTTTGCCAGTCTTGATTTTATTGTGCCATTCATTTGTTCAACAACTCCAGAAGCCTCTGGACGATATGCACAGTGCAATTTTTGCTCAATTTGGAATGCTTCACAAATTATTCTAATCACATCACTGTTGAAGTGCCCTCCTCTATCTGATTCCAAAGTTACTGGGAAACCAAATCTAGGAATGAGTTCTCGTAGCAACAACTTTGCGACTGTAATACTGTCATTCCTTCTGGAAGGGTAAGCCTCCACCCACTTTGAAAACAGACACACTATGACAAGTACATATTTCAGTCCTTTACATGGTGGTAACTGTATAAAATCAAGTTGCAATCTCACAAATGGACCCTCTGCCTTTCCGATTTTCCCAAAACCAATTATTGTTTTTCTTCCTGGATTATGCATTTGGCAAGTTAGACATCTCTCGCAAAGACTCTCTGCTACAGCCCTAAACCTTGGATTGTACCAATTTTGTCTGAAGAGCCTAATCATTGCATCTCTCCCTACATGTGTGTCTCCATGATACATTCTGGCCATTTGTGAAATCAGACAGTCGGGCATGACTGGTCTGCCAACGGCATCAATCCATACATCGCCGTCTGCCCTTTGAGAACATCCCATTTTAATCCATGCATTTCTTTCACTCTCATCAGCATCATCTTGTAGTCGTTTCACATCATTCCATGTTTCAGGTGGTGCATATAGCATAAGTTGGCAGCTGATTCCCATTCTTTCCACCTTTTTATTTACTGACAATCTATTTTTGGCGCAATGTTGAGCCACCAGATCTGCATATCTGTTGCCGACTACCACCCAGTCATCTCCTGACTGGTGTGCGGCACATTTCACCACAGCCAATTCCTTTGGTGATTGTATTGCTTCCAGCAGTTCTTTTACAAACTGTCCAATTTTAATAGGGGATCCTGAAGAAGTCATGAAATCCCTCTGCATCCATAGTTGGCCAAAATTATGCATAACCCCGTAACCATATTGGCTATCTGTAAATATAGTTACCTTCTGATTCTTCCCAATTTTGCAGGCTTTTATTAAAGAAATTAATTCAGCTACTTGTGCAGATTTTACTCCTGGTAAATAGGATGCTTCGACTATTCCAGTTAATTCCCATACTGCATATGCTGCACTTAGTTTACCATCTTCATGCCTTTGGCACGAACCATCAACAAACAGCTCCCTGTCTGGCTCTCTGAGGGGTAGTTCCTGGATGTCAGGACGTGGTTTTGTGCACAATTCTGTGACTTGTAAACAATCATGTTCCTCTTCATCATCTTTGACTTCCTCATGATACGGATCTGGTAGTAAGGTAGCAGGGTTTACTATTGTGCACCTTACAATAGTCACATTTTCAGCACCTAATATTATTCTCTCATATTTAGTCAGCCGACTAGGAGTAAGATGCTGAGTTCTGGTTCTTGTCAACAGAATCACAACTGAATGTGGAACAAACACTTTAACTGGATGTCCCATTACAATTGATTCACTTTGTTCAATGCTCAAACATGTAGCAGCCACTGCTTTTAAGCAGCCTGGCAACGCGGCTGCCACTGGGTCCAATGTAGCAGAAAAATATGCTATAGGACGTCTGTCTAATCCATGTCTCTGGGTTAGGACTGAAAGTGCACAATTTTCTCTTTCATGACAGAATAAGGCGAATCCTCTTGTATAGTCAGGCATACCTAGGGCAGGGGCTTCGCACAAAGCACTTCTCAATTTTACAAAAGCTCCTACGCTCTCATCATCCCACTCAACTGGGTCCTTTGCCTTCTTTTTCGTCATTTGAATTAAGGGCTTTGCTAGCAGAGAAAGCCCTAGTATCCATTGTCGACAATAACCTACTATTCCAAGGAACATTCTCACTTCTCGTTGGGATACAGGCATTTGCATTTTCTTGATTAATTTTACTCTTTCAGAGGTTATCCTTCTTTTTCCCCTCTCAATTTGGTGTCCTAGATACTTAACTGCTGTTGTACAAAACTGCAACTTTTCAGGTGAAACTTTATGCCCTTCTTCAGCTAAGTGATTTAATAATGCAATGGAGTCAACAACACAGTCCTCTCTGGTGTTAGATGCCACCAGTAAATCATCTATATATTGTACTAAGACTGAACTTCCTGGCATCACTAGTTTCTCTAAGCACTTTTTCAATATCTGATTAAAGATGGAAGGACTTTCCGTGTACCCCTGAGCAATGCGATTCCATACATAGACTTTGTTTTCAAATTTAAATGAAAAAAGATACTGGCTATCTGGGTGCAATGGTATGGAAAAGAATGCTTGGCATAAGTCAATCACGGTAAACCATCCTGCACTCCAAGGAATCTGGTATAGGATTACTGCAGGATTTGGTACTATAGGACAACAAGGTTCAACAATCTTATTTATTTTGCGTAGGTCTTGAACAATCCTATACTTTCCACTAGGTTTCTTTAGACCCATGATTGGTGAATTACAAGGGCTACTCATTACTTCTTTTAGTATGCCTTGTTGTACCATTCTGTTAATTTCTTCAATAACTCCTGCCTTTACTTCTGCACTCATTTTGTACTGTCTGGTATTTGGAAAAATTGCACCTTCCTTTACAGTGATTTTTACTGGGTCTATTTTGGCCATAAGTCCTACTTCTTTTCCCGTGAAATCCCATACCATTGAATTTACTGCAGTTTTATATTTCTCTGGCAACTCGTCTTTTGTTATCAAAGAGAACATCTCATCTACTTCTGTACCTTGTTTTGCAATCATAAATTTATATACATGGTCTTCATCCGGGGTCTGAACTGCCACACCTTCCGGTGTGCAAAAGATTGTGCAATTCATTTTACACAACAAGTCTCGGCCTTGTAAGTTTACGGGACTGGAATCACAAACTACAAACTGAAGCATTTCTCTAAAATTTCCAATTTTTACTTCCATTGGTTCGGTAAGAGGTGTTCTAATCTTTCGATTAGCTACCCCCACAACTTGGATAGCTTCTCCAGAGAGAGGAAGGTCTGGGATGTCTGTTGTTCTCACAGTAGACCTGGTAGCACCAGTGTCCAAAAGGAAAGTAATATCATTACCTCTTACTTTCCCTTCAACATATGGACCTGACTGATCTACCGGTAAGGATGCGCCAAGTACGCACTCCTTCTCCCCCTCTCCTAGGCACCGTCATGGACTATAGGTGCAAAAATCATCCTGTAAAAGAAACCATTCTTACCACTTCCTCCTTGATATCCGACGTCTGTACCGTGCTTTGCTCTGCTTACATTACCCTGTATAGGTGCAGGTGGCAACTGACTCTGAGGATTTACACCCTGCTGTGAGTCATTCTGCGTCTGTGGATTTAAATTTTGATTTGAGCCATTATTATTCCGAATCTTTTTACATTCATCCTTCCAATGCCCCAATTTTCCGCATCCATGACAAGGAAATTTCTTTTTAGCCTCTTCTCTGCTCATTCGTCCTCTCATTTTTCCACCATTCCCAGTGTCACCATTTGTGCCAGAATCTTTTCCCTGATTATCACTTGGATTATCCAAATTAATTCCCTGTCGCTCAGCCATTTTCACTTGAGCCCACATCACTTTCTCTTGTAAGTTCTTGTGCCTATCCTCAATGTTGTCTCCACAATATTTAGCATATTTCAAAATATCGTCAATCGGTTTCCCTTGCCAGCACAACATGTGCTGCTTAATCATCTGACAAATCTCTGGCTTTAATCCATAAACAAATCGGTAGACAAACGGACTCATGTTTTTATCTCCAATATCTTCAAATCCACTATACTGTTTGAATACCTGCAATAAACGTTCATAATAGGCATGTACCGATTCACTGGCTTCTTGGGTAGTTCTGTCTATTTTCACCGAATCTGTTTCTTTTGGTGGTATTTTCCCTTTCAGGTAAGTTATTACCTGCTGATACTTTTTCACTACATCACTTGATGGGGCACCTGTCTTTGGATCTCTAGGATACTCTTCACTTGTCCAATCAACTGTAATTTTACAATCTGTCCATAAATCGGCAGGTACCACTATGTCGAACAACCCATCCAAGTCCTTCAACAATACCTTTGACACTTTCACAAACCTCTCAACCTGCTTGTACCATTCAATTGGTTTTTCTCTCAATTTTGGGAAATCATTCGTAAATGACAAAATATCCTGTCTACTCCATGGGACATGAACATACCCTCCTCCAGGTACTTCTCGCATCGGATACATTTGATCTGTTTTCCCTGTTTCCTTCATTAAATATTCAGAAGTGGTTCTACTGTACTGTGCCTCTTCCTTTTTCTTTGTCTATCTAATTTTCCATTTATCTAGGTTTCCCCATTTCTGCAAAACTCCCATTAATTCCTTTACTTGTAATTTTCTTCCGGAGACATTCATGTTTTCTAAGTCTTTGTCAGAAAAGTCTGCTCTATATGGTTTTTGTAATACTTTTGACTTCCCTTTTTCAATTCCCATCTGTAGAGCTAAATCTGATAATTTCTCATGGAATATCTTTACATTTCTTGTGATACTTCTGCACACGAACAATAGTTCTTCTTCATCGTAAGTATTTAGGTGATCTACCCCTACATTTCCTGCTATCATTTCTTCTAATTCGACTTTTAATTTGTAGATGTCCATGATCTTTGGGGGTGAACTCTCTTTGTCTGATCCTTGTGCCCACCTTTCTAAATCTTCTGGCGTTACTACTGTGGCACTTTTGGTCCCTGAGGAGGTTACTATATTTACATCTTTGGAACAACCAGGTGTTATTCTTCTAGGAGTACTATTTAGAGATCCTCGAATAGGTAAATCCATTAAGGATATCATAGATTCACAATCACTAAATTGATCATCAATTATTGCAGGTTCTGGTTTTGGGATTTCTACAGGTGTGGGCATCGCTAATGGTTTCGGATAACTTACTTTGTCACCATATAAGGGAACCACTGGACCGATGGTTACAGGTCTTGTCAGTGAATCAGGATGAACACTCAATTGTGTTACTTTCTGTATTAATTCTGCTCTGTTTTTATCTATTGCTTCCTTTTCCTTATCGTGAAGTACCCTACTAACTGGGGGATTATGCAATACTTGCGGTACCAATGGTGTTCTTAACAGTGGTGCACTTGGGGTGCATCCACTTGCCTCTTCCTGGTATGGTGGCGGGTTCTTTAATATTTCTTCCATAAATTCATCTTCAGAGTCTCCAAATCTAGTCAAATGTTTTGTCTTTTCGGTGCATTTACTCCCTAACGATTCTTCTGCCATTAATATTGGATACAGACCCTCTGTAAGCATCGCTCTTCTCCACTGTTTCATCTGACCGTCCCTGGACTCATTTTGATATCTAGGAAAAAATCCCCGATAACCCCTATTACTTCTGGATCGGTCACGTTCAAATGCCTCGGTTTCCCACTCTTCTAGGGCTTCGTATTGGGTTAATCTTGGTCTGGGCTCTAAGTCATTCATCCTTAATCTTAAATTTAGAAGAATTCTCCCATTAAAAGTACCATTTTCTGGGAATGCTAATATCCCATCATTTTTGGTATATTCTATCCAATTTTCTAACCATACACAAGTATGATAACCTCTCTCCATCATCATGAATGAAGCGGGCGTTTTAGCTGGTGGAATGATAATTCCATCTCTAGTTTTGATGGGTTTATCCTTCTTAAAATAATTCTTAACTTTTTGTAGAAATGACATTTTCCTCTTCTCTCCGTACATTTTGGGTAAATCTCGGTGTATAAAATTATATTCTGCGAAACCTAGGAATCTCCTATCCGGACGAGTTCCTATTAAAGTCGGATCGCGTTTCAACATATATTTTTCACTATCCACTAGGATTTTGACTTCTATGCTGACAACCAATTAAATTCCTGCTAACAAATATCTCTGAACCAATCCTAGCGCGGCTTTCCAGTGACGTCTATCCAGACAACCCCTCCTTTACAATCTGCGCTTTTCTGTCCCTCGCTGTTTCTGCCAATCCCAGCGCGGCACCTGTGACGTCAGTCCTACTCCTGACTACTGACCCCTCCTTTACAAGAGTCGTTTCACGCCCGCTGTTTCAACCAATCCCAGTGCGGCGTTTTGTGATGTCAGTTCCCTCTCCGGCAACTGACCCTCCCTTTACAAAATCGTACGCAAAACTTTAATTTCTCTACGCTTCTTATTGAAATTCAGTAACAACATAAAACATTCGCTATCGTGCCAGTTTCTCTAAATTGAAAAGATAGTTTCTCTCACACTTAGTAAATCCTTTCCGTTTACTAACCATACACTACGAGTAAAACCCTTCCGCTTTACTCTTCACGTAAGCTTCCGAAATACCTGCTATTTCTTCAATGTTACCCTTTCTAGGTGATATAACATCAAATTTTACCAGCGTATTCCTTTGCTATTACTCACACGCATAAATCCCTAACAAGTACTGATAGCCCTACTTAACTTTTCAGTACTATTTCTGCCTGACAGATAACCTCACTGCAGTATGGCTTCCACTTACCATCCGCTATTCAATTTTCCCCGGGGAATTCTGGACAACATAAAACAACTTTGAACAAACGGATGTTAGTTTATAAAATAAAATTCTCATTACCGAATTAATAAAGTACAACCATCCTCTGATTACCAGAAAACTGATGCAGCGGGTTACTAGCAACGAGCATTCATACACCAAATACTCACTTGGGCCCATACATTCATACTACGCTAGCAATTTCCGCTGGTGGAAATCAGTTGTACTCTTTATCAAGAATCCCTGCTACCAATTACTTTTCTGATTGAAGAGTAATGACTTACCAATGGACCCTTTGCTAATTGGGAAGTTTAAAATGAGTGACATTCATTGCAATTCATAATTCTGAAATAATCACTGAGTCAGGAATTTTTAAAATGTTTATCTAAAGATTTAGCAGAGTAAAGTACAGAACCACATGATACTTAATCGTATATCAAGGATGAAGCATAATAATCAATTATCAGTCAATGACCGTCCCTCAGAAAGGAGAAGATAGAGACAGCAGTACAACTAAACGTTGCGTTTATATTTACCTAAAGGTGCGAGAACCAAACCCCTTGGCCAAGGAGTTGGAAGAATAGGACCCTGGAAGGATGAAGAGCAACGACCTCCTCCGGGTTCAGGACAGGACAGGTGACCTCTCTACCAACGACGCCTGCGTCGTTCCCCTCTCTGATACTTCGCTTCTCCTCGAATTCTCCCGTGTCTTCCTTCTAATGGACTCCGCCGCCTCCTCCTCAGGACCTCTCAGGACAGCGATTCAGTCTGCAATCGATCAGCTTGTCATGGATCTCGAACTCTCTGCACTTGTGCGTCCTAATGCTAACTAATTAGCTAATTCTATATCTATTATGCCCCTCTACTCCCATGTACCTCCCATTAATGTTGCAAAAATATGGGACCACTACTTCTGATTGGACGGGGACAGGGGGTTGTTCCTCACACCATGTCAATTTAGTTCAATTTCTTTAAGCCCATTGTTTTAAAATACCGCCCATCACAATTAATACATTTGCTTTATTTCCCACCCGTCTCACGACAAAGTTTATTACAATGTTTATATAAATTGTTTCTTTCTGTAGGGACATCGTGGGTACAATAGCATTGGCCACCAGGTCATGGCCTTGGACGACATCCAGGTTGACTTCATCGTTTCCTCTGGGCAGCCTTGCAGGGCGCATGCGCAGAACCATTGTCTCTCGAGTTTCAGTTCAACCAACCCAGGCCCATTTATGAACTAATATAAAGTCAAAGAAGAAAATATTAAAATCACAAAATAAATGGTTTCACTGTATACCCACTATGTCTACTCTATTCCTGTTTAATTAAAATTCTATCCCGCATTAATAGCGTTAGAATACCACAGTTTAATTGCAACATATGAGCAAGCTGTAGCACGGGAAAACATTAAGCAGACATTTTAATACACACTGCGCAGAAGCAAGGATTTCCCTCCAAGCAAAGAAAGATGTCACACCATGTGATATGGTTGACACATGCGCAATAAGGTTCCCGCGCTTTAGCGGCCATTTTGGATTTAGACAAGCGTTATTTGTTAGTTTAAACACATAGGGAAGCTTCCTTCTATTTGTATTCGTGTATGCATCTGTTAGTACGAACATTACAATGTTTAATAAATTAATACTGTGAGAAGATTGCTTTCGAGCAAGTCTCATTGTGAGTCCTTGCTCCATCACAGCCAGCCTAGATTTTAACCAGCATCAAAGTTATGACCATGCAGTCTCAACAACTCGGCCTGCCTTGTGCAGATAATCCTGTTTAGTCTGTAGTTATTTCCCTTTGATCTCCTTTATGCTCGTGTGTTCGTAGGCAGGGCTATAGATGTAAAGAATAGTTCATCGATGCAGATGGACAAATACCAAGTCAATGGAGCAAGTCAAAACACAGTCAGGAGGCTTACCCGCTAGGTCTAGTACGATGAGATAGAGCCAAGAAGGGTGGCCCTGCCCTGCCTCTTCCTGTCGATGACGGGCCCGCCCTTGGCCCGGGCTTTGCCCTGGCGCGGCCCGCGCGCGTCCCACACTGCGGGGGTTTCTTAGCGCTTTTAAAGCGCGCGATGACCAGCATGCTCCTTCCTCCAGGGAGAAGAGAGAATCCTGGGCTTTGAAGTCCCCCTCACGGATGGCACACAGCAGGCAGCAAACAGCGCGTCCCGCGCTGCGGGGGTTTCTTAGCGCTTTTAAAGCGCGCGATGACCAGCACGCTCTTCCCTCCAGGGAGAAGAGAGAATCCTGGGCTTTGAAGTCCCCCTCACGGATGGCACACAGCAGGCAGCAAACAGCGCGTCCCGCGCTGCGGGGTTTCTTAGCGCTTTTAAAGCGCGTGATGACCAGCACGCTCCTTCCTCCAGGGAGAAGAGAGAATCCTGGGCTTTGAAGTCCCCCTCACGGATGGCACACAGCAGGCAGCAAACAGCGCGTCCCGCGCTGCGGGGGTTTCTTAGCGCTTTTAAAGCGCGCGATGACCAGCACGCTCTTCCCTCCAGGAAGAAGAGAGAATCCTGGGCTTTGAAGTCCCCCTCATGGATGGCACACAGCAGGCAGCAAACAGCGCGTCCCGCGCTGCGAAGGTTTCTTAGCGCTTTTAAAGCACGCGATGACCAGCATGCTCCTCCCTCCAGGGAGAAGAGAGAATCCTGGGCTTTGCAGTCCCCCTCACGAATGGCACACAGCAGGCAGCAAACAGCGCGTCCCTATACCACAATTGTGCATTATAGTAAATGAAGTAAATTGCAACTTAAATCTGAAGATTTATCTTTGCAGTTCCGCGCCCATATTTTCAGAATAAATGAAATGTAATTTCTAGATACAGGAAACAAGAATAATGTGACATGTCTGTTTTCTATTTCAGTTGGAAGTGCTTTAAGAATACTAGGGAATTAATGATATATAGTTAAGCGCCCCAGCTTTCTAACATTTACACTGAAAAATGTGTGCATTGATAGCTAAACACTTTTAGAAAAATCTGAAAACTTAGAAACTTTGCGGAAAAGTTTTATTTTCCCTCAAAGGAAGAATATGTTTCATATAGTGGTGGACTTACCCATTAGGGACGTGAAGCTAAACCCCAGTCCGTAACAGAGTTTTACGTGACTGGTCTTCTTGAACTGATAGGTCGGTCTGGAAGATTCATGGTCAATCGTATAGCACTTTAAACCAGGCGCGCAACGCCCATTGGGCTCAAAGGGCTTCAGCCCCCCCGTTGTGTGTGTCAGCCCGGCTGAGCCAGCTTCCCGGGCACACACACAGCTGCACCCGAGTACTTCACAGGTCTTTAAAAGACCATTTACTTGCTAACGAGGCTTTGTTGTGTTTTCACCCCTTCTTAGAGCCCCTGCATCTCCACTCTGCATTTTGCTCGAAGAATCAGCCCCCCCCCCGAAATTTTTGGTAGCCCCCCTGAAATTTGGCTCTAGTTGCGCCTCTGCTTTAAACACAAGTCCGCTTTTTGAAGATCGTCACTCTGTACTATTAAGCAGACTGTGGACTAAAAACTCTTCGGTTGAGGGTGCCCTCAACAGCCAGACCTGTGTCCTGAAACAGAGCGGACGAAAGTCCCCGCCCAGATAATGCGCTTACCCACACCAGGACTTGTGTCCAAACTGAGAGGTTGAAGTGCGCCTTTTCACCACCAGCCCTCCATTCCAAGGACCCACTTTCATTTCGACTCTCTACACACGAGGATGCAACACTGCCGCGACCTCTCAGCATTCTTTTTGACACTCACTTTGTGGACAAGTGCGCTGTAACATCTAGAGGGTACTCTTCATCAACACATTCCGGACAGCTTTGTTTTGACAGAAACTTAATGTACGTGTTTCCGCTACGTAACCACTTCTCACAAACTTTTAGAATCAAAAGAGGCCACGCTGCACGACCGCATTCCTTTCGAGACATTTGCCCCTGAACGTTCCTCAAAAATATTCCAAAAGCAGCGCAGTTTACCATCCCTCCAGAGCGAGAGGGCACCAAAACTCACCAACTGGTGTGTAGATTCTAAGAAATTATTAGTGATTTCGATCTGGGTAAACATATTTCCCAGTGCCGGTAATGCAGAGATCAAGTACATTTAACGGATGCTTCGAATTCTCCTCGGATGTAGTACTGTAATCTGTGCATTTTATTAAACACACAGAGAGTGGTGATTTAAATAAATGAGTGGTTAGATAGGATTAACCTTCTAACCAATACTGTATTTCTAGATTTTTACAAACTTTGTAAAAGGTCTGCCCACAATACAAGAAAATGCAAATGTATCCCTTCTAAAGTCTAGGATGCTTTATTAAAGGCACATAGAATTACGAACAGTACATTTTTAGTGTGGGAGAAGGCTGCTGCCGCATATTTCATTTTCAACTAAAAATCCCCTGCAACCTCATCTCAAACCTCTCCAACTACTATGGGCTCCCAACACACTTTCCAAACTCTTCCCTCCTTTATCCAGTCCATCCATTAAACAGGTGCATATGTGCACCACTCCCAATAACACCTCACATCATCCCTTTACTAATCCACTTACATTAATCCATCCCTTTCAAAGCAATACAGGACATGCATGCAATCTCAATGAGTACGGACTTAACAGACATGCCACAACTAATCCACAAGGAAACAAAAAAATACAGGGGCTTATTTACAAGCCCCTTGCGCCGCCAGTGCGTCACTTTTAACATGGGAAAAAGTGACGCACCGGTGGCGCTAGGGGCTTGTAAATAAGCCCCACACTTTTTACTTATCTCCTAGCCTCTTACCTCTAACCTTTGATTCTGGATTAGCGTGCTACTCCCAACAAAGCATTTCAATGCCTCATTTGGGTAGTAGTAGTAGTAAAACAACAATGGGGTGACCCTGTGTCCCTCAGAACCTGGGTATGGATATACTAACTAAAACAATGGTTCTGTCGGGCATACGCACTATTTCTCCTCATCAATTTGCGTCAGTATTCTTTGCTATGTGTTCCATTGTCTCTAAATGTTTCTAAAGTACTACGGATAACATTTATGAAGGTTGTATAAGAAATAATACATTAAGAAATAGTGCGTATGCCCGACAGAACCATTGTTTTTGTTAGCATTTGGGTAGTAAGCGCTATATAAATACAATTTACAGTTACAGTTACAATTACGTATTGTATTGGTATTTACATACCTGACTGCATACCTACTGCTTGCAAGGCATAAATCGCTTATCCTTTTTTGAGTAAGTAGCGATTCCGAATCAATTATTTATATGTCACTTTTCGTCCAATTCCTTTATGTCCTTTGGTTGTATGATTGAAAGGGGATTGGTAGAAACGTGGTCTATGTGAGGAACAATGTGGGCCCAATTGAGTCAGGTGTTTGGGAACAGCCAAGATGTATTGCTTTCCGGAATTCCAGGTGGTTGCTAATTATTTGTACTTTTTAGGGTAAGATATTCCGCAGTTTTGAGGTTTTTAGAAAGAAGGAATATTGATTTATTTGTGTTCTTTTGTAAGGAGGAATGGTTAGCAGTTGTGCCATTCTTGATCTAAGGTTCCTCCTTTGGGTGTTGAGTTTGAATTTGCATTGTAGAAAAGGGCCTCGAGGACAGGAGTGATAGGGCCATGATGATTACAGCTCAGAATGTGGCTGTGGCATTCAGGTTTTGGTGGAGTTTGTTGATTAGGCCTTTAGTAAGCCCCATAGAGAGGCCATTGATAAAAGATAGTACAAGTACAATCAAGGCCTTTATGGGGATAGTCAAGACATGGGAAATCAGTCATTAAGTTCTCATAGAGTGGAAGGCATCTTTTGTCACACTGTTCATCTGAGTATCGAGCGAGAGTTTAGAATCCATAAGCACATCTAGGAACTTGACCTCTGCTGATGCGTTGGGGGGAGCCCCAACCCTTTTATTCCAACTTGTGGTAGTGTCATATGTTTTCCACATTCAACAAGTTAAGCTCTATGTTTCAGAAAAATGTAGTTTCAGGTGATTTTGTAGAATTTAGTTGTTTAGTGCAAACATATTCAGAGACTCTGGATGACCCAAGGTTAGATGCATTTTCTAGGTTAAGAATTATCTGGGTATCATCTCTCTGTTGCTGTACCAGGTACATTTAAAGGAACTGATGACCTCAATTAATGGGGTTAAGCATATGTTGACTAGAAGGGAAGGACTAGATCAGATTTGGAGCCAACCTAACCTTTGCCTAAATGCTGCTGATTGAAATAGAGAGAGAGACACGATTTGTGTTCTGTCTGCGGGGTATTATTTTTTATCGATGTTAGGACTTCATCTTTCATGCCAGTGTCACTTAGTCTTTGAAGTAGAAGCTTGTGGTCACCAGTATGAAAGCTGCTGAGAGATTAAGCGGAGAATTTCAGCTATTCCACTGAAGTTTTTCATTCTCTTGAGGTCATCCCAGTTTGCACTTAACATTTATTAATTGCCTCTCTGAGGTTTAAAGTCTGTCTGGTGGTTGGAGAGGAGTTTTTATCCCTCAAGGAAATCTGAGATTTGAATGAGTGTTACTTTCTCAACTCATTTGAGCACGAATGGTCTATGAGATGGAGACCTGTAGATTGTTAGGTCCTTGAGATCCAGGCCTTTCTTCTTCAGGTTTGCCTTGATATAAGATGGTACGTTGTGTCTAATATGATGTGGAATGCTTCTGATAACAGTGAATCTTTAATGATTTCACTGGCCAGTATGGTTTCAGAGATATCTTTCAGAATGTGTTTGAATGCTTTGTGGGGATCTGGATCAGTAGGTCATTCGATGATGTTGATAGTTGTGATTAGTATATTAATTTATTTTATGCATAGTGAACTAAAGGAGAATCATTTTGGCTGTGTGTTAGTGTGGTCATCGTTCGGCCCATTTGATAGAGTGATGTAATTATTAACTGCCTGCGTGCCGTGGAGCAGCTGGGGAGCTAGAGCCATGGCCCGGCTCCTACTGTGGGTATTAGCCCTCATGGTCTGCACTGCGATGCTTAGACACACCCGGTAAACTTGTTTACCAACGAGCAGTGGAGGCCACAGGTGAGTCTCTGTGGTGAGGGGTAGGGCAAGATATGTTGTTGTATTGGGTGGGGTGCTATGCGGGAGGGTTTTCTCCTGGCTATAGGGAGACCATAATACCATAAGGCAAGCTGACTGGCATCCTCAATGTGGCTTGCGGTACAGGTTAAAATCGGATTTTATCAAATATTTCATAATAGCATTAATTCCAGAAGAGTCGTAGGAACGCCGGAGAAGTGCGAATTTCCAAATCACCCTCAGAGGGATTCTTCTAACTGTGATTTCCATCTATTATTTGGAAAGTTGTCACTGATGCAGGTCATGATGACTGCCAAAATCAGAGAAACTAGTGGTATAGAGAGCTTATGAAACAACGAAATCTAACCCTCCCTGCAATATATGAAGCCATGTTGTTATCCTAAAAGGTATTTCCCCTATTCCATTTTTCTTAACATGTTCCCCAATTTGCCTGCCCAAGCTAATTATCATCAAATTTAACACAGGGATGAAGTTTATCTCCTGGAATATGATGGGCAATACAATGGAATATCAAAAATGATTCTTCCTTTTGATAATAGTAGCGGATATGTGTCTAGGAGACATGGGATCTTAACAACATTCAGTCAGAGAATTACTTTTCGTATAGTTGCCCAGCTAGTGGTTCTAAGAGAGGGCATGATTGCTATTTTGCTAACCACTAATCTAAATTGGTCATGCTAGTGTTTTAGTCAACCCTCCAATCTAGCTCAATGTATTAAAAGATCTAGAATTGAAACTTCAAACATGATGAGCGAGACGCTATTGCAAGACAACTTATATATCCCTACTGGTTCAAAGAATAATAGTTTGGAAAAATCATGGTTCGCCTTTGTCAGAATATTGAGGCAAAGGATCATCCTTTAGTTAATATGGTAGGGGACCTAAATGCTAAGGTGCCAAACTATCCTGCAGAATTGTTTTCAGATCCAGAAAAAGAAGAAGCATATAATATTCTGGGTCCTAATTTTCCAGTTTTAAACAAAGTAGATGCTTGTTGGCAACTGCTGTTGGAATATAGAAAGAAACCATAATTGATAATGGTAAAATCAAAACGCTATACCCACTCAAGAGACATGCCAGTGAAATTCATGGTCTTCAATTCTTGATTACATAATTACTTCTTAAGACATGTTTGCTTTATTGTCTGCTCGTAAAAGTCACAGATAATACTTTGAGCAACCTTAATACTCTATCTTTCTCTATTTACATATCATTAAATTTATCTGCCCCATAGAATCTCAAAAAAGTGCCGCCTTGATGAACAAATATAATGGACGCACTTTTTGGGACACAAGAAAAATAGTAGATTCAAGCATTGCACTATTAAACGTGACTGATGATATAGTTACATCAAACACAAATGCCATACAGAACTTTGAACTATATATGATGTGCTTCTTAGGAAAGAATCAGACAGTTATCAATCGCTTAAAAGAAAAAAACGTGGTAAAAGAAATCCCTAGTATGGAAATGAACTGACCAGGGAAATCAATACACTGAGTAAGTAACAATTCACATCCTTCTCTAATGAAAGGGGGGACAATAATACATCTTTTAAAGAAGAAAATGATTAGACAAGAAGCTCTAGGAACGAAATATATGGTACGTCAAAAAAAGATAGCTTTTAGTGAGACTGTGGGTTCCAATAATATTAGACATTTTTGGAATTTAATTGCAGAAGCTTGTAGGTCAAGAAAGGAAGCCTCTCCTATTTTAATTAATGAGGCAATTTGGAAACAATAGTAATCAGATTTATATGCTGCAAATTCAGAGACGCTCCTTGCTCACACAGATTAGGTGACTTTGGGTTCCATTATTGCTGAGAAGCATAACCCACTTTTTGGAGTCCTAATTAAGGGGCATATTTACAAGGACGGCGACAAATAAACGCAAAGCGCACTTAGCGCTTTTCTACTTATCGCCGTCTATCGCTGGATTATATCGCCCTGTTAGCGCGTTATTTACAACGCATTTCCCCAGGGCGATATAATTACCAGCGATAGCGGGGAAATCGCAGTTTTGCAGGGAACATCGCTGGTTTTCCAGCGATGTTCCCTGCAAAACGGCGATAACCTTGCTGAAACGACCCTGTGGTCGTATCAGCACAATCCACCCCCATATTAGGTATGCCTAAGTCTGCATTTTAGCAGACGTTAGTTTTCGGCGAAAACAGCGGTTTTCGCCCAAAACTAACGTCTGCTAAAATGCGTTGGCAGCCTTGTAAATATCGCGATGTGCACATCAGAGATATTTACAAGGTTGTGCTGCCCAGTGACGTCCACTTTGCATCTCATTAGAGATGCAAAGGGAGGCGTCGGGTAAAAGGGTGCTAACATGCGCTAATGCATGTTAGCACCCTCTTGTTAATAGGGCGATAGTTTTATCTCCGTTTTTTTGGCTTTAAAAGCCAAAAAAGCGGAGATAAAGCCCTTGTAAATATGCCCCTGAGAGTTTTATTTTAAATGCTAGAACTTCTGGTGCTACGGATCCGGATGAGATACCAATTTCTGTAACGAAAAGACATGTATCTCACTTATCCCTATTTTTAGCTCCTACTTTGAATAATTGCTACCTTAAAGGTGTTATTCCACCATCTTGGAGAGGAAGTATAATAATACCACTGCACAAAAAAGGAGATAAGTCCCTACCCCAAAATTCAAGATGCTTCTTGATGTAGTAGAATTTTTTTCTCCAAAAGTATTTAAGTAAGTTTGCCATTAGAACATGCCGGTTTTAGAGCTCATTTCTCCACCACTAATAATATTGCAGTTGTACATGTAATTACAGAAAAATATGTGGGGACCAGAGGTCAGTTTCTCTACACTGCTTTCATCAATTTTGCCACAGCCCTTAAGACCAACACTTTGGAAAAAACTCATAGCTCTAGTGAATCCCCCTTCTCTACAATATTTAATAATTGCTCTTTACAGCTCTACCTGGTGTCGTGTCCTCATGAGTGACACTCAGGGCCTATTCAAAATTGCAATAAATAATAGGATAAACCAAGGCTGTTTTTAAGCCCCACTATCATTTTCTCTTTACCTCTTTGTCCTCCCAGATGAAAGTTTCTGGTGACTCTCCTATGGCGGATTGCCAGAAACTTCCTTGCCTTCTCTATGCAGATTATATAGTAATTTTCTTACCTGTCCCTTATCAGTCTGTAAAGAAAATTATATAGCTTAAAAGGTTCACTGGTGGCCATTTTTTAAAAGCTATTATGGCTAAAAGTCATATTTTAGCCTTTATATGAAAATGCAATCCGTAGAAAAACAACATCCTGTAGCATTTGGAAAATGGCAATCTTGAATTAGTAAAACATGTATGTTGCTGGGAAAGATATTTAGCTACAAATTTAACTGATGAATCGCACATAGTACACGCGGTTCATAAAGCGCTGCACCATGCAAACGGATTACGAATGTTTAATAAAGCACTTGGGTGCAGACATTTGTCATATCTGTTAATGCTGTACCATTGAAAAATTCCATCTTGTAGTTTGTATGCCTCAGAAGTAATGGATAGTAAGACTCGGGCTTCTATAGATAGAACAATGGGAAAAATTCATCGTAAAATTTGTAGACTGAATATGTTAGTACCGACGGATGCAATTTGTGTAGAATTGAGTTTAACCAGTGCATATGTATTGGGTATGGCAACTCTCTTGTGGTGGAGGTGCAGTTGTTCCATGCTGAAGAGAAATCCTTGAAAGAACTTCTAGTTACCGACATTTGCATTCTAAAGAGAATGCATCACTTTATGGCTTTATGTATTATTAGAACATGGAATGTTGAGCGCTCCATTGAAGACAATTGAGTGCTCCGGGCTTCTAATGGCTGGTAGAAGCCTAGAACGTCAACATTCCAATGTCTGTTCACAGATATTGCTGTGTTACAAAGACCTCAGGGTTTCCGAGGGGACTTCAAACACCTAGGGCTCCATGAGGCCTTTGTTTTATAAAATAGAACATGCAGTTCTCTAGGGGCTGAATGTTCGAATAGGCTAAGAGCCCTCCGTAGCAGCCTCTACCATCCATTAAAGGCCCGCTCCCTTGTTAAAGGCCCTCGTGTTCAGCTCTGGCCTTTACCGCTGGAACGGGCCTTTAATGTCCTATTACTTACCGGTAATCTTCATTACTCCGGGTCCCGTTGTCCTCGTCCCCTTCATACTTAACAAGTGAGATAATCTATCTCATTGACAGAAAAAAGAAAAGAAGGAATGCTGGTACACCCCTCCCCCTCACCACTGGGAGTACATAAGCGTACTCTACCCAGCATTCCTCCTGACCCACCAAGCCCCAGATGAGGGCCGGAAAGCCCGGGAGGGAGGGAGGGTTGCTATGAAGGGGACGAGGACAACGGGACCCGGAGTAATGAAGATTACCGGTAAGTAATAGGACATTACCCCCAGGTCCCTCCTGTCCTCGTCCCATTCATACTTAACAAGTGAGAATACCCAAGCAGCAACGGGCCATCATCACACAACAAACCACCAGGACACAGAGCCATAGCAAACCCAGCAATATATTGAAAACAGCACAGTACCAAAGAAAAAAAGGGGAATCAGGAGCACACAGCCCGAAGCACCCCCAAACCAAAGTTAGCGTCATCCCCCAGAACATTCTGAATCCGGTAATGCCTAACAAAGGTATTAGCAGAGGCCCAAGTAGTGGCCCTACAAATTTCAGAAAGGGACACACCACGAACCTCTGCCAAGGAAGCCGCCATCCCCTACGTAGAACGCCCCTGAACCCCAGCCGGAGGAGGGAGCCCGAAAGGGAATAGGCCAACATGATGACTTGCTTCAACCAACGACCAATAGAGGAAGTGGAAGCCCGGCAACCCCTGGAGACCACCCCAAAGGAAACAAACAGGGAGTCAGACCGCCTAAAGGAACTAGTACGGTTCACATAGACCCTCAAGGCACGGCAAACATCCAGCAAGGACCAGGGAAGGTCGTCCTCATCCACCTGAACAGAACAATGAGCAGGCAAAACCAGCTCCTGGGAGCGATGAAATTGGGAAGAAACCTTAGGAACAAAGGAGGAATCCAAATGAAGAACAACACCATTCGCAGAAAAGGAAAGAAAAGGCTCCCGAGCCATCAAAGCCCCCAGCTCCCCCAGGCGACGAGCAGAAGTAATAGCCACCAAAAAAACAACCTTAAAAGTGACAAACTTCAAATCAACCTCCTCCAAAGGCTCAAAAGGCGCAGCCACCAAAGCCCTCAAAACCAAAGGGAGGTCCCAAAGAGGAAAAGAAGGCCAAACCACAGGACGTGAAATGGAAAAACTGCATAACAAACGATAAACCAGGTCATCCACATCAAGCAGATTCCCCCAAGGGGAACGGAAAGCCCGAATAGCAGCCCACTGGGCCCGCAGAGTGGAGACAGACAAACCCTTCTCGAACCCATCCCAAAGAAACTGAAGAACATCAGGCAAAGGACAAACCAAAAGAGACAACGCCAGACCGAGACACCAATGCTCGAAGTTCCCCCAATGCCTACCGTAGGACCGAAGAGTAGACGGCGTCCGGGACTACTGAATAGCCAAAGCTAAATGCTCGGGGATACCCCGATTCCTCCACCCCTGCCTTTCAACCTCCAAACCGACAGCCGAAGCCGCCGGAGGGACAACATCGGAGAGGACCGCAAGGGAGATGGAGGGAAGGGGAAGAACCAAGGACCCTGAACCGCCAGCAACTTCAGAGTGGGAAACCACGAATGGCGGGGCCAGAAGGGCACCACCACCTCCTGATCCTCCATCACCAGCCGAGACAGAAACCGAGAGATCAGAGCAAGGGGAGGAAAGGCATACAGCAGGCGAGAAGGCCAAGGGAGGGTCAGGGCATCCAGCCCCCAAGACCCCTCCTGAGGGACCCGGGAGTAGAAGCAGGGAAGCAGAGCATTGAGCCGGGAAGCAAATAGGTCCAGAAAAGGAAGACCAAACCTCACGCACACCAGACGAAAGGCCACCGGAGTCAAAGCCAACTCTAGGGAGGCAGGAAAAAAACGACTGAGGGTATCCGCCACCCCATTGTCCACCCCCCGGACATGAACAGCCCCAGAGACAAGAGATGGCCCTCCGCCCAGCAAAACAACGGGGATACCACCGCGTTCAGGGACTGGGACCGGATACCCCCCTGGTGATTCAAGTAGACCACGGTCACAGTGTTGTCCGACCGAACCAACACATGGCGGTGCAACAGCAGACTCCGAAACCCCATGACCGCCCGAGACACAGCAGACAACTCCCGCCAGTTCGAAGACCGCTGACTCTCCAGCAGCGACCAACGACCCTGAAGGAACTCCGTCCCCAAAGTTGCCCCCCAACCCAACGCACTGGCGTCCGTCGTAAGGACCACCGGAGGAGGCGACTGCAGAGGCAAACCCCTGGCCAGATTGTCCAACAAAGTCCACCAGCGCAGAGCAGGAAGGATTGACAGAGACACCGGAACCAAGAGAGATAAATCCCGAGACAAAGGATCCCACCGAGCCAACAGGTAGGACCAAAGAGGACGAAGATGGAAACGCGCCCAAGGCACAGTGAACACCGTAGCCGCCATCAGACTCAGAAGGCGCAACCAAAGACGGACCTGGAAGGACTGACCCACCAGAAACCGCTGAGCCAGGGAACACAAGGTCACTGCACGAGCAACCGGCAGGAAGACCCGATTCAGATCCATGCGGAAACGAGCCCCTATGAAAGTCAAGTCCTGGGACGGCAGCAGCTGACACTTTGGGAGATTCAACAGGAACCCATGGGCCTGCAAGGTCGAACACACCAACTCCTGAACCCTCAACAACAGAACCGCGGAGGGAGCATGAAGGAGCCAATCATCCAGATAAGGATAAACCAACACCCCCTGAAGATGCAAGGAAGCCACCAAGGGAGCCACCACCTTGGTAAACACCCTGGGGGCCGACCGCAGGCCGAAAGGGAGGACCTGGAACTGATAATGGACACCCTGAAGACAAAACCGCAGGAAACGATGAGAGAGGGGGTGAACCGGAACGTGATAATAGGCATCCTGAAGGTCCAGAGTGCACATGTAATGACCCTGGAGAACCAGGGGAATCACCCGCTGAAGAGTCTCCATCTTGAACGGGACACCCAGCACAAACTTGTTTAGGGCTTTCAGATCCAGGACAAGATGAAACCCCCCTGTCACTTTGGGAACCAGAAAAATTATGGAATAAAATCCCCGACCCCTCTCCCCGGGAGGAACCTCCTGCACCGCCCCCTTGTCCATCAGAGACCTGATCCCCAGAGACAGCTCCGCCCACTTGGACGGACAAGACGGCCAGGGAGTCGGACTGACCCAAGAGTCCGGAGGAGGGGCCAAAAACTCTATGAGGTACCCCAACCGCACAATGTCCAGCACCCACAAGTCTGAACAGGAGGACATCCAGGCTGGAAGAAAGAACCGAAGCCGACCTCCGACCAAGGATCCGGCCGCCAGATAGTCAGGAACGAGGCTTCGCAGGAGGGGACTTCGCCATCTTGTCTCGACCCTTTCCAGACTGAAAGCGACACCTGCCCCTGGTAAACTGCCTGTGAGAGGAAGGATGGAAGAATGTCTTGGGCTTAGAAGAAGCCGGCACCGAGGAAGACTGCTTGAAAGATGAAGAATGCTTCTTCTCCTTAAACAGACGATGCAACTTGCCCTCCAACTCTTCACCAAACAACATAGAACCCTGGAAGGGCAATCGCAGCACAGCAGACTTCTGGGCCGAATCCGTCTTCCAGTCTTTCAGGACCAAGTTACGACGAGCAGCCACACAAGCACCCCCAGAGAGGGCCGAGGCACGCACTACGTCGAAGGAAATATCAGACAGAAATTCAACCTGCCGCTCCACATGAGCCAGAAGCCCTGAACAGTCAGTGGCATCATCCATAGACCCATACAGGGACTTCAAGTCCGAAAGCAGAGACTGAGCCACATAAGTCCCATAAATGCCAGCCCGGAGCGCCGGATGGGAACCAGAATAAACTGTTGTATTCCTCTTAGGGTGTCCATACATGGGCTTTCCTGTATCATGTCCTTATATAGGCACAATTCGCCCTGCCCTTATTTAGGCATAAAATCCCAGTCCTTATTTAGGCATTAAACCGTGCACTCCAAATACAGGCATGGTCTCTGACATCCGTCCACCCTAACGTCACAACGAGTTCTTGAAGAACAGACCCTTAGGCTTCGGGAGCTTCCCTAGCACAGGACTATTGATTTCTTCAAGGACTCATATATTATGCATGAACCGTTATACCTTCATGACGTCTTCCGCTGTCCGATTCACGTCAATGCTAACGTTCTGAGGTACCTCTCAGGTATAAATATACCTTTCCTAGCCCTTGTAAACTAGAGGAGACCTCGACTTCAGAGGAGCCCGTTTCCCGGCCTGACGCACTGAGAAGACGCTGTCATCCCTGCACGCAGAGAGTCCAGCTTCCAGTGATCTGACTTCCCTTGCGGGGTGTTGGAGTTCGAGTCTGGCAAGAGATTCCCACCTCTCTCATTCTTAAGGTATGGAGCTGACTAGAAACCTAGAGGGACTCTTGGCATACTAGGCATACTAGACTTAACATACTCTTAGTATACCATAGTAAGGAATACTTCACCTACTTCATACCTCTCCCTACACCTAGGTTAGGTTAGGTACACTGGGGTAGAACTAGCTTAAAAACGCATCGTATGAGTACTCGCATTTTTAGTCTGTGTTATTTATATAAATGAATATCTACTAAAGATCATGCTAGCGCAGTATTATTTATTTCTACTGCTTACGCTGTACATTATTTATCTTGCATACTGTCTTGTGATCGTAACAGCACATTTTACTTACACAAGAAACAAGACTGTTCAATAAACCTTTTATTGAAACGCCCGTCTATTCTTTCTGTGTAACTTTGGGAAAACTAAGCATGCACGATTGAGCTGAGTGAAATAGTTATCTATTGTTTCTACGACTCTGGGACACGTTCTGATTCTAAAAGGGAAACAAAGTTGTCATGTCTTGCGGCTGCCAGAAACTACTCCCTTCTTGTTTGTCAAGGAGTTTCTAGTGGCCTCTGAGCTAGCTGGCACAAGTAATTAAGTTTAATATACTCGACAGGGACATACCGACCTCAGTCCTATGTCAAACCTATAGGGTATATTATTCCAATGCGCAGAGCCTATTAGGGAAATAGGAGCTACACTACATGGCGCCCAACGTTTGGTAAGGCGGTAATTTAACGCTAGATACTGAGTAACTCAGCCGTGCTTTTCTCTCAGAGACCCCTACCCATATACTCCAAAAGACGTCTGGAGTGGGTAGGGTTAAGTATCTGCCACGGCTACATAGGGAAGCACCCTATATATTAGCTGTTTGGTTTGCTCAACGTTGAAGGATACAGTGTTCCAAAATATTGTGCACCTTATCTTTGTTTCCTTAAAACTTTTTCTACATTTTTCAAACAACAAAATGCCTGACTCCGACAATGACACTGGTGCTACGGCAAATCCAGCCCAAGCAGCAGCTTTTAACATTACCGGTTTAAATGAAACCGAGGAGGGTGTTATAGACATCCATCCAAACTTAAGAAGAGCCATCACTCTAAAACTCATAAAACATGGCCTACCACCAAGAGGCGGTAGAGCAGTTTTCGTGATAGAGGCACACGAATCCTTTCAGACAGAGGTATTCTATTCATGGGTAATATTTCCTGAATCCAATCCAGTAACAAAACTGTTTCACTTCTACAAAGAAGATGATCCACCAGAGGAATATATTCCTTTCGAGGATATTGAAATTCCATTAACATACCAGGAGCATCAGCTCTGGTTTAAAGGCGCCCTAAAACATCACAGAAACATTACCAGGCTCGGTCCACTAGGTAGAGCAGGAGCAACATGGCCGATTCTAGCCGGCTACACACCTCATCCTGAACTGGATATAATGTCAGATGAGGAACTACTTACTCAACTTACAGAGTTAATAAAAATATACAGACAATTGGTCCAATATGTCATGCGGACTTTCACAGTCCAACCAACATTAACACTTCCAAATCAAACTCCTCAACAGGGGAATACACTAAAAATTACACCACAGACTCTATACGCAGTCATGGGTAAAATGCCCACAAAACGTCAGCAAATTCCATTCTGGATAGCTCAAAAAATTACTCAAATCGAAGCAGTATTTCCAAATACTAGCCCGTATGAGAAACACAGAATCCTAACCATCTGTTTACCAATGGGGATCACACCACAACTGGAAAACTGCACCACTTGGGGCTCAGTCTTTGCTGCCATCTATACTAAAACACATGGTATTCCATCAATTGCAGTAATACCAGATGTCCTAAAACAAATTCAAAACGAATACAGGGCAGAGCCTGCTCTGAATTTAGGTATGAAATTACTGAAAAATTTCGACCAGGTCTCAACAATAATATTATCTAATATTAAAGGGGAGGCAGCAGCAGTGGCGATCCGCCAAAAATTAAGGGAATACGATGTTACAGAACATCAAACTGAGCTACCCAGAATAATTGAACAATCTTATGCAGAATTAGGCAGAGATAGTTTGGGTGGAAGACCAGTGAAGCCGAAACTATCTGAAAGTCCTGAGAAGGACTCAATTAAACAAACTCCTACATCTTCTAAAAAGAAGTGGGAGACTAATAAACAACATTCAAACGAGAAACGTTCTCAATCCCGAGGTAGGTCTCCTCAAAAGGAGCCCTCTGAAAGGAGGTATAACCTCAGGAATAGGGATAATTTGAAAAACCTGACAGGTATCAAGATACTGATACACGTTCCTCTCGTACCTTTCAGATCTCATCACAGACATCGGAAAGAAGAGGATGGTCAGAACATAGAGAAGAACGCGTGAAATCCAAGGAAGAAAAACACGCTCCAAAAAATAAAGCAAAACCTCAATTCTCCAAAAAGAAAGTAGCAGGTCTGAAGATCAGACATGCCGAGAATACTGAGAACACAACTCAAGAACGGAGAATGGGCTCAGACAATGCTGGACAGTGCAGCAGAAGTCACAATAGCTTGCCAGAACCTGAGGGAACTTCTGGAGATAGTGGACTTGAATGAGTACATCACAGTTGAGACTGTAGACACCAGGGTTAGTACTCCACAAAAGTTATATGAAATAACACTCCGGATGGAGGGAGACATACCTAGACAGGTGAAAGCACTTTTTTTGGGAAAGACTATCAAGGGGCTATGACATTCTTCTAGCAGAAAAGGACTGGCCACCACAATTTGTCAGGGAGTGCCCACACGGCCAGGACATTATTATGCCTGCCTTCTCCAACCATATTCCAATTCATCTAAAATATACAGGCCCAGGCCCCAGCATTATATAAAAATCATATAGGATGGGATGAGGATGCACCTCACCATAAAATACATCTGAAACATGAACCAACTGCACAGAGGCAGTACCCAATAAAGCAAGAAGTTAAAAAACAGGTCAGGGAGATCTTAGATCAACTTGAATACCAAGGGGTGATTGAAACATGCACCTCCTCAATGAACAATCCTTTGTTTCCTGTCTCCAAACCAGACAACACATATCATCTAGTTTTGGATTACAGACACTTAAACACTTGTTCTAAAACTTTTGCAGTGCAAAATGCACATAGTACAGCATTAATGAATAACATTGTGCGTAAAAAATATAAAACCACATTAGATATCTCAAATGGTTTCTTTTGTCAAAACATAGCACCTGAAAGCAGGTACTTAACAGCTTTCTCAATAATGGGGACACAGCGTAAATTTTGTCGACTCCCACAAGGGTTCAAGAACAGCCCGGGGTTATTCTCAGCGAGTGTAACGGAGCTACTACAAATTTATGACAATGAGGCATTGTCCTATGTCGATGACATCTATCTGACAGACGATGACCTGGATAAACACTTGAACAGGGTGAGCACCATTATATTGGGCTTCGCCTCTGAGGGCTACAAATTCAACTTCAAAAAGTCCAGAATTGCCCATCTCAATGTCCTATTTCTAGGATATGAGCTTTCAAGTGAAGGCAAGAGCTTGGCAGCTAACTTCCTAGAGAAGTGTGCGCTGCTCCAACCTCCAAAAACGCAAAAAAACTTACAATCCATCCTGGGTTTCCTCAATTTTGGAAGAACATACATTCTAAACTACGCAGAAAGGGTTAAACCTCTCTACGCATTAATCAAACCTAATTTTTCAATCAAAAACTGGACACAGGAACACACAGAAATTTTGCGTTCACTCCAGGCTAACATGTTAGCAACAAATCACTTACAAACACGCGTAAGTCAACGCAACCTGGTGATCCGAATAATTTCGGGTCAATGCGGATTCCCCTACTTAACATTTAACGAGGGTGAAAAAATACCAATAGCATACAAATCTCATTTGTATACACAAGCGGAAATGCGCTTCACTTCAACTGAAAAAATTCTGACAGCAGTTCAAACCGCTGTAGCAAAAGAAAGAGCCCTAGCACAAGGGAAACACATTATTGTCGTAACCCCAGTACCAGCTTTAGAAGCGGTCACAAAAGCAAGCATTCCAAATGCTAAAGCACTACATCCAAGATGGATTCAATGGGTTAATTCTCTTGCTGCAACAGATGTTGAATATGTTTTTGACCCAGATCTAAAAACACAAGCATTCCTGCAATATGAACAAGAATGTCCTCTGCCTACTGAAATTCTGCCTCTAGATCTGTACGAATTTATAATTTACACTGACGGATACACACAATCTGCAACAGGGAGTAAGCAAGCTTACAGTGCAGCGTGTGCAATCGTTAAAGGTCGCATGCGAGATGGCATCTTCAGACCTATGGTCACAAAAACCCAGTCTCTAGGAGATTGTACAGCTCAGCGAGCTGAGCTACAAGCATTCAAACTGGGACTTGAAAGTACAGATCGAGAATTCCCCACACTAATAGTGTGCGATTCCTTTTACTGTGTTCAGTCGTATAATGAATATATACAAAACTGGCTTGAAAATGGGTTCAAAGATGCGAAAGGTGGCACAATAAAGTACAAAGGGGCATATTAACAAGGCGGCGTTAATGAATTATCGCCGCTTTAGCGTCCGTTTTCGGACGAAAAGCGGCGATAATTTTATCGCCGAATTAACAAGGACACGCTAGCGCGTGATTCCTGACCTAGCGTCCGTTTTCTGCACGCCCCCCATCGCATCGCTAATGAGATGCAAAGGGGGCGTGCCTGTGAAAACAACAGGGGGAAATATCGCTAACCCAGGTATCGCCGTATTAGCAACGTGGGTTAGCGATATTTTAAATTGCGTTAAGTATGCCTTAACGCAGGAATTTAACGTCTGCTAAATTCCTGACTAAGGCATACCTAACATGGGGGGTGGATTGTGTGGCTAAGACCACAGGCCCTATCGCCAAGTATATCGCCGTTTTCCATGGGACATCGCTGGAAAACCAGCGATGTTCCATGGAAAACATCGCTATCACTGGAAAATTATCGCCTTTGCGCTAAGCGTTGTTAATACAGCGCTAGCATGGCGATAATTTCCAGCGATAGCCGGCGATAGGATTCCTCACGCTAAGCACGGCCAGCGATAATTATCGCTGGCCGTTGTTAATATGCCCCAAAATGCTTTGGGAACAAGTAGTTCAGTTGAAAAACGAACTACCAAAGGCTCACGTGATCCACACACTGAGTCATCAACGTGATGGCGTTCACGTTGCAGGGAATTCATTGGCTGACGAAGCCGCAAAGGGGGCTGTTCAGACAGCTTCCGTAGCTGCGATCACTCGTTCAAAAACAAAAATAGACGGTGAGATAATGTTGGCTGTCAATGCTTCAAGCAAGGGCAGCAGTGCAGCATTACCAAAAAAGTTTCCACTCAAGTACTCTTATGTAATTGATGCGAACAACGTTCCTTTTGCTCGAATCCCTGGAGTGGGGGATAGGGTAATTCCAAACATGGAACGTAGAGCAGCTTTGATTTATGAAACACATTTGGGGGAGGGTCTGTCACATCAAGGGATCTCTAAAACAATTTTGACGTTAAAAGAGATGTACTGGTCTCCTGGAATGAATACAGAAATTCACATATTCATCAATAACTGCTTAGACTGTAAATTACAGCGAGAAAGCCACCAGACACCATGCTGCGAATGCAGCTGCCCAGTACAGACACCATTGTTAGACAGCATTAGACTATCTATGCGCAGGCGTCCCACTGGACAAATGCAATCCCACAAATACTGAATCAAGGTTCCTATGGATATGGCCTCAGCGCTCGGCTGACGCTCGAACTGTTATAAAAGATTTGCGAGTCTTTATCGGCACATACGCAATTGGCACGCTACATTCTGACCAGGGCCCTGCGTTTAGCTCTCGGGCTTACAAAGAAGCCATGGCCAGTCTGGGCGTTGCATTGCGGTACTCCTCTCCATTCCATCCTGAGGGAAATTCGGTTGTGGAAAGGAAAAACCGGGACATAAAGCAGTCTATAACAGCTAGGGTATTAGGTTTGGGTGATGGGTGGGTCAAACATCTTTATGGGGTTCAACGCTCATTAAAAAATCTGCCAAGAAGTTCTCTAGGGGGGGTCACTCCATATGAGGTCCTATTTGGGACAAGAATGTGGGTACCAGACCTCGATCACGTAGGCACAGTGGTGGAAAATAAACCGTTTGATATCAAAGATCGTTTGGCTGTTTTACAGGAACTCAATGAACTAAGATCGAAACAAAGCAACGTAGTCCTGCAGCCAACCACCACTGGGGGAAAACCGGCGGTCCCAGCAAGGCCTGTCTGGATTCTAAAAGTTATGGATCTAGTCAGAGAAAAAATTGCAGACAAGAAGGAATTTGGACCTTCTTACAGACAACCAGTACCTGTCCTAGCAGTTCAAGGAACAAGAACAGTACTTCTGCCGCCCCTTGCTGGAAGAAAGGAGAAAAGATTTGTGTCCATCGACCTCATCAAACCACAGTATGTGGCCAATACTAAGTAGTAGGCCACGTGGACTCCGACCTAGTAGCAGACACACTCCTCTCGCTACTATCCAAGAGGTTCAGACTGAAAGACTGATAACAATTGGGAATTCAGCAGTAACAGATGAAGGACTGAGCAACAATGCTATGGAACTCATCCCTCTTGAAAACCAAGTAACAGTTCATCCAAATACACCTGTCTACACCAATGTAGCACGTGATCAACTGGTTCCAGTGATTTCTACAAATCCTGATGCAATTCCAACGATTGACAGAACTGCTTCTGGCTATTTCATTAACTTTGATACGTTCTCAGAAGATCCAAGTGAACCTGAAACGACCCCAGCATCATTCAAACTTAAGTAGAAAGTACAAGACTTTCTTCACTTTCTGAAAAAGACTTATTTGGTTTCTCCATGGATTGAACTCTGGATTATATCTGGAATATTTGTTTTCCTGCTCTGGCTAGCTTTGGTTACAACTATGAGCGTGCTTATAAGTGGAAGATACATCCATGTGAACACTGAAGGAAAAGATGTGAACGTGCTTTTGAAACCTCATAAATCTTCCCATCGTGAAGCAAGAGACTTGTCAACAGTGAACATCACAGCCGTTCCTATACAGGATGGTATAGTGGGGGACAAAACTGATTTTGATATCTTTGGCCCGACGGAACAATTGAACATTCCACATTTGTTTAAAATTTCACTAAGTGATCTAATTTCGTCCAGTACCTATTCTGATGATTGGGACTTTGAGACTGTTAATGACATAATGTTTGACCTAGAAAAATCTGCTGCATTTTCTAAAAATGAATATTTAGAGGGTTCATCAGACTATGAACAGCTGTATTGCTATAACCACTATGGTCATCATCACTTGCATAAATCTGCATACCCTAGAAATGTGTTTATGTTTAACCAATGGGAGCATTGTCCTACACCACCAAAAGGTAGTTCAAAAACATTTGCTAGCAAGTTTCCATATTTTTCAGGTTACAATACATCTGATCCAGAAACGTTTTACTATAAAAATGTAAACAAAACAGGACTGAAAATTATGTTAACTAATACGAAACAGATTTACTCTGCAACATTTATTGCCCAACTGTCTAGACAGGGTTTCAACTTATGGAAAGACACAATAGACACAAAAACTGTCTGGGGTACAAAACATTGGCAAGTGCAGGGGATAGAAGCTTTATTTAGAGCCTGTATCATCCCTGAACAAATAATGTTTTTGAATGAAACTATCCAACAAACATCTTGTCTTGGACTAGCCAAGATCAAAGAGATGAAAACACCTTCTGTACCAACACCTGCAAGTGATAACAAAACACAGGCAGCGGTTACAGTTGACCAAATACTACAACTCAACAGATCTAATCCTGATTGGAGAAAATGGTTGATCTGGCCCCCAGACACGAACAACTGTCAGGACAGATTCCTGAATAAAACTCAGGGATTTACTATTCATAGGCCAGACCCAAGATACGTCCAAAGACAGCATCCGGGGTTAGTAACAACATACAGTGTAGGAAAATTATGCCTCGATTGGCTGCATAAATCTACACTACAGGATGTGAAACAACACTTATCCTTACTTACAGAAGACACAGACCTTAGGGAATTCTTGCTTGGACCAAGAAAACCACGTCAAAAACGTTTCATATATGCCGGCATCTATGCTGTTTATAATGAAGCATGGAAAGTGTCACAGATGGAGGCCGCAGAACGAATACGTGAAGTTGATCGTATTAATTTAGAGAAAACACTCACTGTGGTCGACAATGGGTTAACAACTTTGTCCTCCAGGATATATTCATTGGATGGCATTGTATCCTCTGCTATCGACATACTAGAACAAGATTTGACGATGTTACAGCAAGGCCAATCTCAATTACGTTCTATTGTGTTATTAAGCTGGACGCTGCAATCTTTGCGTGCGGGCTATGTCCCTTGGTGTTTTATCAACACGTCGGCTCTGTTTGCAGAATACAATCTAACTGATAAACAGATCGAACCGGCACAAAGAGGAGCAAAGTATACAGTGCTGAGCATTGAAAAACTGGAAAAGTTACCATTCACAGTGGCAGAAAAACCAGCTACAGAATGGCTCATTCATGGCAAAATCACATTACCTGTGACTACTTTTCAGTTTCAGTATTGCCTCAGACAAATGCAAGCAGGCAAATATGAAAGGTTGGGTAAGGAATACATTAAGACATCTTGGGATTTACCGTATACATATAGATGTTGGAGTGGGGATCATGAAGTGTTTTTGAGCGGTACACACTGTAAAAGTGCACTGAGCGGTTCACTTATATGTCAGGACATTTCTTTACACGGGGCTTGCAATGGTTCTGTGGCAAATTTGTCTTGCCATCAGCAGGGTACACCAGCTGCTGTGATTAATCCAACGTTTGGACAACTTTCGAATGGGAGTTACCTCATGTTGAATGATCAGAGTTGCTGTGGCATGTTGCCAGGCATTCCATATCTAGTAACGGTCAACTCCAGGGTCACTTGCTGTATGCAAGTATTGTTTGCCCCAATAGACACAGTCAGGGAGTCGCCTTTGTGGTCTTCGCTGAACGTCTCTTTTATAAGATTTGATACTTTGAGCAGAATGAAAGCCATGCTTATACAGCAAACAGTGCCTTTGACCTCGGCCAAAGAAACCTATGATCTACAAGTAGCAAGGACTTCGGCTGAGATACAGGCTTTAATACGTACAAACTGCCCTATACATTTCGTGGAAATGATAGGACGTATCTTTAACATGTCTGATACAACCGGAATTGTACATGTATTTAAGAACATCTGCTCAGGTCTGTTAGCACCTTTCCAGGCAATACTCCGAATCATCCCGAACTTTGCACATTCGGTGTTTGGTGGCATACCATTAATTCTAGCACTTGTTGCCGGAATTCTATTTCTCTTCCTGCTATTACGCTATGGCAAGCCTATTCGCAGACATCACTCCGAGCGAAATGGAAAATGCACTCCTTGAACGAAAGTGCTGTGAGCGAATAGTACAGCTTTTGGGCATGACTCGTCTACGGGAACTTAATACCACGTGGTTCCTGTCATTCAGACCAATCTGGCAAGATTGCATCTTACCTGTTCTACGCTGCCTGCTATGCGGTGAAGAATGCGTGTTAGACACCTGTCTAACATTTCCATCAGCAACGCCAACGGATATCGATACTCTGCTGGACCCGATATCGGCCCATGCTCCGTGTTGTCCCCAGAGGCTACCAATCCTGATGACGGCATTCATTGAGATCTCACAGTCGCTTCCGGCTGCTGCTGAGGTACGAGATGGCTCTACAGGCACACAGGTAACAACGGACGCGAACATTGCTGCGGCATCCTATGCTGAAAGCGATGCTTCACATCTCTGTGCGATTAATCTACTACACGAGGTGTTCCAACTGACACCAACTTCAGTGGACGATATTTTGTCTACAGAAATAGATGATCTCATGTTTACACCAGACCCGTACACTGACTCTGATTCGGCCCACAGTGTTCCAGAGATGCAGTAACAATTTGGCCTTCATATTTCAAAACTTGGAACTCTTCCCAAATTGAACTTTTTCCCATTTTTTCAAACTAAATGGCGATTCAATCTGCTTGAAGTAGAACTAGCCTTATAGTACAGACTTTGCGGTACTTCCTCAGACATTTTGTCATCTTATTTGTCTACAAAAATCATTAATGACATGAAATGACTTTCATTCTTGAACAACTTATCGATCATTTTCTGTCAAATGTAAATATTACTGCTAATTTCATTCAAATTGCATTTAATTTCAAAATATATGCCTGAAATGAAAAGCATTGCTTAAAATGTACAGTACCTTTGCAATTTAATAGGCTTTTTATATGCTTTTTTAAATGCTTTTAGGAAATATTTTTTAGCAATATGCGGTACTCCATTTAATGTTTAGCATTTTAAATGTTTAGCATTTTATTTATTGTACACACGAAAGTGGAGTGGGTGTTGTATTCCTCTTAGGGTGTCCATACACGGGCTTTCCTGTATCATGTCCTTATATAGGCACAATTCGCCTTGCCCTTATATAGGCATAAGATCCCAGTCCTTATTTAGGCATTAAACCGTGCACTCCAAATACAGGCATGGTCTCTGACATCCGTCCACCCTAACGTCACAACGAGTTCTTGAAGAACAGACCCTTAGGCTTCGGGAGTTTCCTAGCACAGGACTATTGATTTCTTCAAGGACTCATATATTATGTATGAACCGTTATACCTTAGGGGTTCATTCATGACGTCTTCCGCTGTCCGATTCACGTCAATGCTAACGTTCTGAGGTACCTCTCAGGTATAAATATACCTTCCCTAGCCCTTGTAAACTAGAGGAGACCTCGACTTCAGAGGAGCCCGTTTCCCGGCCTGACGCACTGAGAAGACGCTGTCATCCCTGCACGCAGAGAGTCCAGCTTCCAGTGATCTGACTTCCCTTGCGGGGTGTTGGAGTTCGAGTCTGGCAAGAGATTCCCACCTCTCTCATTCTTAAGGTATGGAGCTGACTAGAAACCTAGAGGGACTCTTGGCATACTAGACTTAACATACTCTTAGTATACCATAGTAAGGAATACTTCACCTACTTCATACCTCTCCCTACACCTAGGTTAGGTTAGGTACATTGGGGTAGAACTAGCTTAAAAACGCATCGTATGAGTACTCGCATTTTTAGTCTGTATTATTTATATAAATGAATATCTACTAAAGATCATGCTAGCGCAGTATTATTTATTTCTACTGCTTATGCTGTACATTATTTATCTTGCATACTTTCTTGTGATCGTAACAGCACATTTTACTTACACAAGAAACAAGACTGTTCAATAAACCTTTTATTGAAACGCCCGTCTATTCTTTTTGTGTAACTTTGGGAAAACTAAGCATGCACGATTGAGCTGAGTGAAATAGTTATCTATTGTTTCTACGACTCTGGGACACGTTCTGATTCTAAAAGGGAAACAAAGTTGTCATGTTTTGCGGCTGCCAGAAACTACTCCCTTCTTGTTTGTCAAGGAGTTTCTAGTGGCCTCTGAGCTAGCTGGCACAAGTAATTAAGTTTAATATACTCGATAGGGACATACCGACCTCAGTCCTATGTCAAACCTATAGGGTATATTATTCCAATGCGCAGAGCCTATTAGGGAAATAGGAGCTACACTACAAAACCTTCCGCAAGGAAGCGTCCACCTTTTTGTCCACAGGATCCCGCACAACCGCATCCTCAGCCAAAGAAGTGCGCCCCACGAGACTGGCCACAAAAGAATCCACGGGAACAGAGTATGGCAAGTCCCTGGCCATATCCTGAAGAGGATAGAGCTTCGCCATGAAGCGAGGAAGCAGAATGCGATCCGGATCCTTCCATTCCCGGTCAAGCACCTCCTTGACACATGGATGAACCGGCATAATCACAGCAGCAGAGCACTGGAACTGGTGAAGCAAGAAACTCCCAGAAGTACTAGGGGCATCATCAGCAGGAAACCCCATATTAGCTTTCACATGACCCAATAAGTCCGGCAACATGTCCTTGTCGACATATTTGCCTTTCAGCACATCACCCCCCAACCACTCATCCTCAGAAGCAGAAGAAGACAAAGGCGGTGGGGCCCGACCAGAGGACCTGGACCGAGGAGCACCCCCCATTTCTAACAAGGTCTCCTTAATGAACCGCTTAATCCTGGCATCACCACCCCTCGAACGCCGCCTGGAGTGCGCAGGAGAAGGAGAAGAAGAAGACGAAGCTGAGGAAGAGGAGGAGGAGGAAACATCCACATGCCTGCTCTTCTTGGCATGTTTACCCATGGGGAACAGGAGCAGGACCGCAGGCCAATGAAGCACAGCAAGCCAGGAAGACCTCCTGCAGAACAGGATCACAGTCAATGAAGCCCCAGAAGGCACTGCTCAGGTCACAGACCCCAACAGCAGGCAGACCCCCAAACGAGGAAGGAGGCAGGAAGCCAAGGAGAGCGACAGCGCCAAGCAGAAACTGGAAACAGCACAATACACTGCAGCACCTCACACCAACAGCCTGCCCAAGAACAAATGCAGCAGAAAGCAACAAACGTGGGCAGAATAAATAGCAAAAAACCGCTATGCAGTACTTACAAGAGGGCCGGCAAGCACCCCACGCCACCGCCGCCAGCCGCAATTGAAGAAACGCCTGACTTCCTGCACCAAACAAAGGAAGTCAGGCTATCCCCGGAAGGAAGCGCCCCAGCCACACAGAGGCCGCCGCACTCCCGGAGACCAGAACAGGAACCGCCGTGCCCCCGACATGCCCAGCAACACGGGAGGCGCGGTAAGGACACGAACAGCGGAAGGAGAACACCACGGCCCCTGGAACCACGGAGGAACCGCATGAAGGCGTCAACATGGCTCCCCCCAAGCCCGGCAGTGGGGGAGACCAAGAAGAACCAGCACAAACCTGATTATGATAACACACTTTTTCTTAACTTCTTAACTGTACTTGAAAATGAAATGGTAGTGTATAGGATTTGTCATTTTTTTTTGTTGATTAACGATTTTTATTGGTTTTAATACAACAGCAGTGGTCACATCATGTTCATTATTTATTTCAAATGATCTTTATTCATTTATATGAAAGGAAGGAGAAGATCATCAAATAGAAACTGGTGACTTGGCGAGATTAGAACAATAAGTACATATCAATGAACATATGAATGGACCACATATCAATGAACAACAAAGGAGCCTCCTTACAATTGCAGGCAATACATATGTGTCTCAACAATGGGCTAGAAAGAACTAACCTCCTATACATCGAAAATAGGAAAAGGAGAAAAAGGATAAGATAGAAAAAAGAAATGTTCATTATTTATAATACAACAACCGTACATGACATTTAGAATAGGATTTGTACATTTTTTACAGGTTTTTTAAAATTATACTGATATGTGTATCTTTGAACAATGTTGTATTATGTATGTTTTATGTTAAGCACATGTGAACCTCTTGGAAGGTTCAAATGTTCTACAATAAAAATCAATCAATCGTGCATTCTAGCAGCCAGCGTATTCAGTAAAATATGAAGCAGCTGCTTCCAAGCTGCTCTGGGTTTTACAGTTCAGTTGGCAAGCCACTTGCACTTTAAGGAGGTGACAGAGACCCCCCTGCAGTTGTGTGCAGTGAGGGGCTCCACCAACCTGCAGGGGGATGTCTGGGGGGTACATCAACCTCCTTTATCCACCTCCAGAGGGCTTCCTTCAGGGTGTGCCGTAACAATGCACCACTTGTTTGTGGTGCCCTGGCAGTGTTTCTTCTACAGGCCTATTTGCCTCTGCACACTCTTCTGTAATAGCGCATGGATGCAGAGGCGAAGTGATCATCCAGGCTGCCTTCATTCACATGAACGAATGAAGTACATAAAAAAAGTATAAACTTGTTGCAACTTAATTGTTGCCATTCCTTTTCCTTAGCTACGTCTTCCCTACTGCTCAGCCAAGATGAGTGCTGGAGACGATTTGAACAAGAACCTACGTGTTGGGGAAGAAAGACTGTATTATACCCTGCTAAAGATACTGGAACTAATGAGCCTACTGAAGAGATTGGAATTAAGCGAACTGAAAGTTGAAGGAAAAGCAAAGCCCTGGTCAGCCCCACCAGTGTCCCTTATCTCCTGGACAGCCTGCAGCCTGGGGCGTTTGACCTTCTTGTCATCTATTATTATTATTATTAATTAATTTTATAAGGCGCACAGCTACCCGGAGGTTTCCCGGCGCCAACAGACACAGGCAGATTGCAGGAAGACAATTGATTGAATAACCAGGTTTTTAGGCTTTTGCGGAAGTTTAGCGCTATGAAGAACTAGCAGTCTGCGTGCGTCCACTGCGCGAGGCTTGTGGCATGAAACTTAAGTAATGGAGAGGCTCCGCCCCCTCCGGTCGCTTGCCCGGAAGTGGGTAGTGAAGGTTCCGGATACTCCCTCCACACAATCGGGACAACCCGTGGTGGACTGGGGAGCAGTGCGGATCAAGTGAAAGGAGGGTGGTAAAAACAATGCGGCGCAATTTAAAAAGAAAAGCTTTCGTGAATTTCGTTTCTAAAAACAGCAGTGTATACATGAGAGTTGCAGAGTAGCGCTATGAAGAACTAGCAGTCTGCGCGCGTCCGCTGGGCGAGGCTTGTAGCATGAATCTTAAGTAATGGAGAGGCTCCGCCCCCTCCGGTCGCTTGCCCGGAAGTGGGTAGTGAAGGTTCCGGATACTCCCTCCACACAATCGGGACAACCCGTGGTGGACCGGGGAGCAGTGCGGATCAAGTGAAAGCAGGTAGGTAAAAACAATGCAGCACAATTTAAAAAGAAAAGCTTTCGTGAATTTCGTTTCTAAAAACAGCAGTGTATACATGAGAGTTGCAGAGTAGCGCTATGAAGAACTAGCAGTCTGCGCGCGTCCGCTGGGCGAGGCTTGTAGCATGAATCTTAAGTAATGGAGAGGCTCCGCCCTCTCCGGTCACTTGCCCGGAAGTGGGTAGTGAAGGTTCCGGATACTCCCTTCACACAATCGGGGCAACCCGTGGTGGACCGGGGAGCAGTGCGGATCAAGTGAAAGCAGGTAGGTAAAACCAATGTGGCGCAAAGAAAAGCTTTTGTGAATTTTGTTTCTAAAAACAGTTAGCAGTGCATACATGAGAGTTGCAGAGTAGCGCTATGAAGAACTAGCAGTCTGCGCGCGCGTCATCTATGGTCCTCAGGAACTGATGTCAGCAAGTCTGAAACAGATTTCTGCAAGTGGTGATTCTGCGTGCCTTGATGTGCTGAACAGACTTCTACAAGTGGTGGAAGCACTTGGAGTTGCTGTAGGTGTACACACAGTCTGTTTACTGAGCCAGCAGGAACAACCAGCAGCATTCATTTCGAAAGATATGGGCAGTGTTTTGTTATCACCTCATAGACTGGGAGGTTCTTCTGCTTTGTGCTCACTAAAATTGGATGTGGCATCCTGGTGTTTATTTTCTACTATTCACGTGAGGCAACGGCATCTAATTTGTTGTATACTGTCATTATTTTTGATCTGGATTGGCAGTTGGCAGAGGGACATCGCCGAAAATCTACATGGATATTGACAGTATTGGGTCACATGGAGACGACGCGACGTCAGTGTTTAAAAAAAAAAAAAAAAAAATTGCAATGTGTTTGACCTACAAAACCTTTGATGCGATTTTGAGCGACTGTTTTTAAAAAAAAAAAACCTGCACGAGCTTTGACTCTGCCTTACCGTTGGTTTTCAGATCGAGCGTGTTACAGCAAGCTCAGGTGGTCACGAGCCGCATCCACGTCATGCGCTGTTCTGTGCGAGGCTCCTTCCTGCATGCTGTTACGGGACTCCGGGATGTCACAGTGGAGGCTGCGCGTTCCGGGTGGTGCTCAAGTAAAAGACTGGTGCGCTGACCCACATGCATTTGCAGGTTATGCTTTTGTGATGCTGTTCAACCGTCACGTGATGCGGCGTGTGGCTGAAGTAATCTACACTGACCAGAGCAGAGCACAGCAGGAGTCCTATGGTTACCAGCGTGTATTATGTGCGACATGAGATGCCATTTGGGAGGAGGACACTGTACATCTTTAGGTTTCTCATTGCACGCAATGTGAGACGCCAACCGGGAGGAGGTCACGGTTTATTTTGAAGTTTCTATTCATATTGAACCCAGTGCACCACGGCGTATTGTGTGGCAGCAGCAACATGGAGCTCCTCGACAAGTATTCAGTATGGGTGAGGACTTCGGGTGAGAGATCGCTCACCGGAGTAAAAGACTTTCTATCTGCTTTTGATTGGAATACATGTGTGCTGCATGTGGAGTGGTTGTTTCTTGACGCTATTTTGGATTTTCTGCCTATGTGTATTATGCTTTTATGGGTTCCTTTGATGTTAGCCCATGTCTTGTAATGGTGTGTGGTATATGTTTCTGAATGGCTCCTGTACCCTATCATGGGGTCATTTAGTTTTTATGCTGCGCCTGTCTCAGGTGCTTAATTTTTGTGAGCTTGTGATACAGTCATGTATTTTGTTTTGAGATGTAAGGTCTTTTGCCTTAGTACAGAGTTGTGGGGTGGTGAGTGCCCCAGTACAGTGTTGTCAGGTAGTGTGTACCCTATTACAGAGTTGTAGGGTGGTGAGTGCCCTAATATAGTGTTGTAGGGTGGTGAGTGCCCTAATAGAGTGTTGTAGGGTGGTGTGTACCCTAAAACAGAGTTGTGGGGTGGTGAGTGCCAAAGTATAGTGTTGTAGGGTGGTGTGTACCCTAATACAGAGTTGTGGGGTGGATAGTGCCCCAGTACAGTGTTGTAGGGTGGTGTGTACCCTAATACAGAGTCGTAGGGTGGTGAGTGCCCTAGTACAGAGTTGTAGGGTGGTTAGTACCCTAGTACAGAGTTGTGGGGTGGTGAATGCCCTAGTACAGTGTTGTAGAGTGGTGTGTGCCCTAATACAGAGTTGTGGGGTAGTGAGTACCCTAGTGCAGGGTTGTGAGTACCCTAGTTCGGAGTTGTGGGGTTGGATGTACCTACCTGAGTGTTGAGTTGCATGTGTGCGTATTTGATTACTGTGTGAGGTTTTTTTGCCTGAGATGTTTATTGACTCAGAGGTACAGGGTGTGTTGTGTTTTACGCCATGTCCTCTTTGGTCTCGGAATGCTTGTATATTTATGTTCCCTAAGGGAGGGGGATGGGGTAAATCTTAATGTATTTAACTGATTCTGGAAGTGTTGATTGCTTTAGGAGTTATTGTTTGCTTCAGGTATATTCTGTCAATTAGTTTCCATGATTTTAATGCATGTATACCTTAGGAATCTTCCTTCTATCATTTGTGAATTTAATGTATTTAATGATGTTTCCGTTCATTTGCATTATTTCAGCTTTTAGTTTCCCTAAGGAAGAGGGATGTATTGTAACTTAATTGTTGCCATTCCTTTTCCTTAGCTACGTCTTCCCTACTGCTCAGCCAGGATGAGTGGCTGGAGTGCTTGGTGATGAATGGAATGCTGAATGATTGGTGATGTGTGTAGGAAAGTGGGTTTCTGTTGCAGTAACCCCCCCACTTTTTGCCAGACTACTGATGCACTTTTACTTGATGTGCCCTGGGTCCCTGCCAATCAGGTTCCCAGGGCCTGTGTTCTTTCCCCAAAACTAACCCAATTGGCATCTCTGGCCACAGGTCAGCCCCTGGTAAATGGTACCACAGGTACCCAGGGCACTGTGACCAGGGAAGACCTCTAAGGGCTGCAGCACTTATTGTGCCACCCTTAGAGGCCCTGTACCTTTACACACTTTGCAGGCTGCGTGTTTTGGTGCAGAACAAAGTGAAGAGTCGACATGGCACACATCCCTGTGTGCCATGCCTACAACCCACTGCCCTGGCATAGATCACCCCTCTAGCTGGGTGCACTATACCAGTGGTGAGGGTACAGGTGCATGAGCCCTGTACCCCTACAGTGTCTAAGGCCATTCTTAGACATTGTAAGTGCAGTGCTGCCATTAAGAGTATATGGTGCTGGGAGTTTGTCATTACAAACTCCACAGCACCATAATGGCTACACTGAAAACTGAGAAGTTTGGTATCAAACTTCTCAGCACATTAAACCCACACTGATGCTAGTGTGGGATTTAATGAAAAATGCACACAGAGAGCATCTTAGAGATGCCCCCTGAAAACTAACCCACAATTAGTGTCCAGGCTGAGTGGCTGCTTTCAGCTGCCACCACCAGACATGTTTCTGGACCCCTGGGTCGAGAGCCTGCTGCTCTCTGGGGCATGAAACAATGCACATCCTGGGACGAGGTGCCAAGCCTCCTCCCCCAGGATGGGCAGGGTTCACGAAGGGGAAGCTTCAAAGGCTTGCTGCCTTTGTGAGCTTCCCCAGGCCACTTGCTGCTTTCAGCAACTGGTCCCCACTGGTTCTGACCCCCACTTTGGGTGGGAGAACGAGCGGGAAAAACAAGTGAGGAAGAGAGGTGTGCCCACCTCTGCCAACTCCACCCCTCAGGTGGGGGAGGCGAGGTGAAGCACAACTCCCAGTCCCCGCCATCTTGCAGATGGGGTGACTCAGCCAACCAGGGACAGGCTCATGCCCCCCTCCCACTGGAGGGTGGCATAATAGGGGGTGTACCCACCCCAGGGAAGGGACCCATTGGTCCCTGCCTTTTACCTACCTGTAACGCCCCTAAATCTAGTATTTAGTGGCACCACTGAACCTTGCTTCCTCAGACAAGAAGAAACTGCAAGAAGAAGAAAAAGAAGGACCGAACAGCCGTGCAGCAGCTAACAAGAGAAAGACGCCCACTGACTTGGCCACAGCCCTACCAGCCTGTCTCCTCCTCGAACCTGCTCCTGCGAAATACCGGTGTGTCCTGCAGCCAGCAACCTCGAAAACCCAGGAGGACCTGCCTGCCTTCAAGCACAAAGACTTTGTCTCCCGTGAACACCGGATTTGTTCATCTGCAACCTCTGGCCGGACACCGCGGATCCGTCCCACTCTGCATTCGCCGCCCACGGCCTGAGCTCGAGTGGGCAAACACCATGAGGAGGTCACCCCGGTGATCCTGACCCGAGATCCGGCGACCCCTGACCTGCCTCAAGCCTCCTGCCGACGCCTGCAGCCTAAATCCGGAAGGTACCCCTAACCGCGACCAGGAACTGGTAAGACGATCTGACCCCTAAAGGCACCCCTGCACCGGGTGCCCCACGGCCTTGGGTGCCCAAACCGACGGTGCCTAACCAACCCCTAACTTCCCAACTTACCTCTCGAAGTGGTGGTCGCACCCAGAAGACCTTCGTACCCAAGCCTGCAGTGCCTTTGCAAACCGGAGGTTCTTCATTGAAAACAACAGGGCGCCCGACGTCGAAACAGCACCCTGCACCCGGCCGCCCTAGTGCCGCTGAGGGTGCACCTTTGGTGCTACTTTGTTTCCCCATTTGCCCTGAGCTAAAGTCCAGGAGCTTTGCTCCCACAACCCAGTGGCCTGCTTGCCAGCAGCCACCAACCGGAGGTCCCCTATCCCCCATTGGATAACATTAGGCCTCAGCGCTCTGCACCCGGCCACCCTAGTGCCGCTGAGGGTGTAACTAGAGTGCATCCTTGACCCTGAGGGACCCCTGAGTCTACCCCCAGAACCTCAACACCCACTACCAAATACTTACCTCAAAACCGATAACACTATTTTCCTCCATAGGATAACATTGACTGTTTTTCTTGGAAAAGTTTCTAAGTGTGGAGTTTGAAAACCTTAAGAAATTCTTTAAAATTGCACTAACTACAAAAAACGATTTTACTTACCTGTGGCAGGAAATGTCCCAGAGTAGTGTCCAGGTATACTACTCTGAGTCAGAAAATTAATCTCAAAAGTAACATACCTGTAATTTTACTGAAAAGCCCATTCAAGTCTATGTACTGTATTTACAAAGTATTGCCTTTCTCTGAAACTATACTGTAAGTCAAAACAAAGTGCATATACAATTTCATTCAAACTGTATTTCAATTGCATTACTACTGTAAAGTATTTATTGCTTACCTGTACCAGGCTTGCTTGGGTCTAGAAAATAAAATAACTAAAAGAATATTTTTATACAAAAACAATTGGTCTGAAGTTCAGTCTTTGAGTGTGTGAATTCATTTGCTGACTGAGTGTGTACAACAAATGCTTAACACTGTCCTCTGATACTGCCTTACTGCTCGACCACACTACCACAAATAGAGAGTGAGGTGCTATCTAACTTTACCTCTGCCTACCTTTGGGGATCCACTGGACTCTGTGCACAATATACCTCACTTTGGCATAGTATATACAGATCCAGCTTCCTACATTAGTGGCAGCGGTGGGATATACAACTTTGCATTTGTTGGACTACTTGGTTACCACCTGATTACACAACAGAACTCTTAAATTGTCTTTAGAATTCTGATTTTTTCATTTTGGCACTTTTGCAAAACTACTAAAAGTCTTGTTAGGGCCTTGGTTAAGTCCCTTTAGAATTTTAGAAAAATAGAAAGTCACTTTAGCTAGGGTTAGAGGGGTTAGACGTTTTTTTTAACAATGTCTCAAAACAAGAACCCAGCTGTTAGTGAAAATAACCACAATGATATAGAGGACTTGGTTGAGGAGCTCGACCTCACCCCTTACCTTCACTTGTCTTTCAAGGAGGTAAGGTCCCCATGTAAACTTAAAACATAGCCATGGGTCCCCATCCCACCAAACAAAAGCTCCAGGAGCTGTTGGCTGGGTATGCTAAGGATCACCCATCTGAAAATGGTGAAGACCAGTCAGATGAGGAAGAAGAGGAAGGGGATGACCTGGTAAACCAACCCCCTCCACTTCTCAGGGAGAAAAGGGTCCAAGTACCCTTGACTCCAAGAATCAACCTCTCAGTACCTAGGTCCCACACAGGTGGGTCAGGCACTACTGAGGACATTGAGGAAAGCCTCAATGAGGAGGACATCCTGCTAGCCAGGCTGACCAAACGATTAGACTTAGAGACCAGACTCCTGGCTCTAGAAAAAGAAAGAGTAGTGATGGGCCTAGGACCCATCAATGGTGGCAGCAATTTACCAAATAAGGATAAAGAGCAATCTTATGATCCTAAAATCCCCAAAGGGATTGTCCCTAAATATGAAGAAATTGATGATATCACAAAATGGTTCACAGCCTTTCAGAGGGCTTGTGATGACAGAAGAGTGAAGAAAGCTCACTGGGGTGGGGCACTCCTTTGGGAACTGTTCTCTGGTAAGTGCAGAGACAGACTTCTGACCCTTAGTGGGGCAGATGCTGGGTCTTATGACCTCATGAAGTGAACTCTGATTGAGGGATTTGGACTCACAACTGAGGAGTATAGAATTAGATTCAGGGGGGCTCAGAAAACCCAGAGTCAGCTCTGGGTGGAATTTGTAGACTACTCAGTTAAGACACTAGATGGCTGGTTGACTGGAAGCAAAGTGCAAAATTATGATGGTCTTTATAATTTGTTTATGAAAGAACACATATTAAGTAATTGCATTGATGAAAAGTTGCATCAGTATCTGGTAGACCAAAGTCCAATTTCTCCACAAGAATTGGGAAAGAAGGCGGACCATTGGGTCAAGACAAGGGTAACTAGGACGTCCACTGGGGGTGACCAAAAGAAAGGGGTTACAAAACCTCCCCAGAGGAAAGACAGTGAGCCTCTAAAAGATGAAAGTAAGGAGTCCCAGGTAGCCCCCCAAAAACCTGACCAGGAGGGAGGGCCCAAAGACACCTCACAAACTAAAACTGGGTAACAAGATAAGAATTGGGATCCCAACAGGGTATGGTGTCACAACTGCCAAAAGGCAGGACACCACACCAAGGACCCTAGCTGTCCTAAAACAATTACAGCCCCTAGTGTATCTCCAGGGGTTGCCAGTGTAGCTTTAGAGGGTGATTCCTCAGATGGGGAAGCCCTCATTGCCTTCAACTGGAAAATGGGCCCAAAAGGTGAGTTGGAGATTCCAGAGGGGAGTAGACACTTCCACCACCTACTGGTGAATGGAATCCCAGCCACTGCCCTGAGAGATACCTGTGCCAGTCACACTGTGGTGCATGACAGGTTGGTTCTCTCAAACCAGTATGGCCCAGGGGAAACAAAAAGAGTAAGGACTGTCCCAGGGGGTGTCACTGTTAGGCCTGTGGCTGTAGTGCTCCTAGAAATAGCTTGGTCCCTTACAGTGGCGGCTCGCAGAGGGAGAGCTGCGGGCGGTGGGGCGGGGGAGGGGCAGGGTGGGGGGTAGAGGACTCCGACATACGGTGGAATGGAGTAAAGTAAGTAAATAAATAAATAAAACAATTTACCTTGCGCGGGCTGCATCGCCAACTCGGCTTTTGCAAAAAGAAGGGGAGGTTAGGAGCAAAAGAAACACTGTTTTACAGGAGGAGAAGACTGTGTCGGGAAGAAGTTCACACTGAAAGAGGTCATGAAGCCACAAGAGTACGTTTATGTTATTTTTATACGCAGGTATCGTGTAATTTGAAGGTGGTGTGAGCATTGGTTGAGGGTGATTTCAAACGTAAATAGGGAGGTAAAAAATTACAGGGTGATGGAGTTTGGGAGGCTTGTTCAGGTTCATTTTCGTAGCGTGCTGTTGCACTTTTAGAGGGAAAACGCTGGTTACGGGTCAGTTGCAAAACATGGTATTAGTGTTGTGCACAATGTTACAAGTATTATATTTGCATGCATAGAGGTCTGATTATTTAATCTAATGACAATGTTTTTTACTTGTAGTGAACCCCTGAAGAAGGGCTATTAACAGCCCGAAATGCATTGGATATTATAAGATTGATGACTGAGGATGATTTATGTTTTCTTGCGTGCTCCAGAAGAAGGCCTGGATTGGCATATCTGCTGCATGAGAAACTTTGGAACACATAAGAGTCACACATGTGAAATGAGAAAGAAACAAGCAAAGGAATTTTTGGATTACATGGAATAAATTGTTTTTGAACATGGACAAGTTTTCAGTATATTTGTGATAATTATGGAGGATGCCGTGCGTCTGGAAAAGGAGTGTAACCTCGCTCCTGTCCTGATATTTCTACTAGTGCGTGGTACCAGGGTAGATCACGCTTTCCAGGCTGCACGCAAACAGTTTAAACCATCGAAAAAGTTATAAAGACATGGAAAAACTAGGTGTGCACTACATCGCATTTCTTTGTAACACATCCCTGTGTGCCATGCCTACAACCCACTGCCCTGGCATAGATCAGTCATCCCTCTAGCAGGGTGCACTATACCAGTGGTGAGGGTACAGGTGCATGAGCCCTGTACCCCTACAGTGTTTAAGGCCATTCTTAGACATTGTAAGTGCTGTGCTGCCATTAAGAGTATATGGTGCTCGGAGTTTGTCATTACGAACTCCAAAGCACCATAATGGCTACACTGAAAACTGAGAAGTTTGGTATCAAACTTCTCAGCACATTAAACCCACACTGATGCCAGTGTGGGATTTAATGAAAATGCACACAGAGGGCATCTTAGAGATGCCCCTGAAAACTAACCCACCACTAGTGTCCAGGCTGAGTGGCTGCTTTCAGCTGCCACCACCAGACATGTTTCTAGACCCCTGGGTTGAGAGCCTGCTGCTCTCTGGGGCCTGAAACAATGCACATCCTGGGACAAGGTGCCAAGCCTCCTCCCCGAGGATGGGCAGGGTTCACGAAGGGGAAGCTTCAAAGGCTTGCTGCCTTTGTGAGCTTCCCCAGGCCACTTGCTGCTTTCAGCAACTGGTCCCCACTGGTTCTGACCCCAACTTTGAGCGGGAGAACCAGCGGGAAAAACAAGTGAGGAAGAGAGGTGTGCCCACCTCTGCCAACTCCACCCCTCAGGTGGGGGAGGCGAGGTGAAGCACAACTCCCAGTCCCCGCCATCTTGCAGATGGGGGACTCAGCCAACCAGGGACAGGCTCATGCCCCCTCCCACTGGAGGGTGGCATAATAGGGGGTGTACCCACCCCAGGGAAGGGACCCTATGGTCCCTGCCTTTTACCTACCTGTAACGCCCCTAAATATAGTATTTAGGGGCACCCCTGAACCTTGCTTCCTCAGACAAGAAGAAACTGCAAGAAGAAGAAGGACCGAACAGCTGCGCAGCAGCTAACAAGAGGAAGGCGCCCACTGACTTGGCCCCAGCCTTACCGGCCTGTCTCCTCCTCGAACCTGCTCCTGCGAAATCCAGTGTGTCCTGCAGCCAGCAACCTCGAAAACCCCGGAGGACCTGCCTGCCTTCAAGCACAAAGACTTTGTCTCCCGTGAACACCGGATTTGTTCATCTGCAACCTCTGGCCGGACACCGCGGATCCGCCCCACTCTGCACCCGCCGTCCACGGCCCTAGCTCGAGTGGGCAAACACCACGAGGAGGTGACCCCGGTGATCCTGACCCGAGATCCGGTGACCCCTGACCTGCCTCAAGCCTCCAGCCAACGCCTGCAGCCTAAATCCGGAAGGTCCTCCTAACCGCGACCAGGAGCTGGTAAGACGATCCGACCCCAAAAGGCACCCCTGCACCAGACGCCCCACGGCCTTGGGTGCCCAAACCGACGGTGCCTAACCAACCCCTAACTTCCCAACTTACCTCTCGAAGTGGTGGTCGCACCCAGAAGACCTTCGTCCCCAAGTCTGCAGTGCCTTTGCAAACCGGAGGTTCCTCATTGAAAACAATAGAGCGCCCGACGTCGAAACAGCACCTTGCAACCGGCACCCTAGTGCAGCTGAGGGTGTACCTTTGGTGCTACCTTGTTTCCCCATTTGCCCTGAGCTAAAGTCCAGGAGCTTTACTCCCACAACCCATTGGCCTGCTTGCCAGCAGCCACCAACCGGAGGCCCCCTATCCCCCATTGGATAACATTGGGCCTCAGCACTCTGCACCCGGCCGCCCTAGTGCCGCTGAGGGTGTAACTATGAAATGAAATGAAATTTGTACTTGTAAAGCGCACCCATACCCCCAAAGGGGTGTCCAGGCGCTGTACGCATACCGCTGTGGAACCCTTCCTGGCTTTTTTTCCCTGTGAAATGTCCACTCCTGGGCACCCCCAGGGTGAAGCCAGGCATCCCAGCGCTGTTGGGGCCGTTGTGGAGATTAAGCAAGCTATTGCCCAGAGTTGCAGAGTGGGACCCATGATTAGAATAGGCACCGAGGCGAGAATTATCAGGTCCGAGGAAATTGAGCCCAAGACCCGCCGAGGCGGGAATTGAACCCTGGTCCCGGGCCAGATCTCTGCATCAGGGTCTGCCGCTCTAACCATTGAGCCACACTTCTCCACTAACTAGAGTGCATCCTTGACCCTGGGGGACCCCTGAGTCTACCCCCAGAACCTCAACTTCCACTACCAAATACTTACCTCAAAACCGATAACACTATTTTCCTCCATAGGATAACATTGCCTGTTTTTCTTGGAAAAGTTTCCAAGTGTGGAGTTTGAAAACCTTAAGAAATTCTTTAATATTGCACTAACTGCCAAAAACGATTTTACTTACCTGTCTGCGGGAAATGTCCCAGACTAGTGTCCAGTTATACTACTCTGAGTAAAAAAAGTAATCTCAAAAGTAACTCACCTGTAATTTTACAGAAAAGCCCATTCAAGTCTATGTACTGTATTTACACAAAGTATTGCCTTTCCCTGAAACTATACTGTAAGTCAAAACAAAGTGCATATACAATTTTATTCAAACTGTTTTTCAATTGCATTACTATTGCAAAGTATTTATTGCTTACCTGTACCAGGCTTGCTTGGTTCTAGAAAATAAAATAACTAAAAGAATATTTTTATACAAACACAATTGGTCTGAATTTCAGTCTTTGAGTGTGTGAATTAATTTGCTGACTGAGTGTGTACAACAAATGCTTAACACTGTCCTCTGATACTGCCTTACTGCTCGACCACACTACCACAAATAGAGAGTGAGGTGCTATCTAACTTTACCTCTGCCTACCCTTGGGGATCCACTGGACTCTGTGCACACTATACCTTACTTTGGTATAGTATATACAGAGCCAGCTTCCTACAATGTCATAGAATGCATGGGTGCTTGGTGATGTGCTGAGTGTCAGTTGGAGAATGCAGGCTGAGCAGCAGGGAGGCTGCTCCTGGTGGGGCTATCCGCTATTTACCATCATCTACTTACATACCTGAAACTTACCCTGTAACTAAGCTTGAATAAACCAACCTTAGATTATACACCACGGCTAATGGACTTTCAATTACAACAAAACTGTAATTCATGCCATTTGTGCGGGGTCAAAGATTTTACTGAAAAAAACAAAATATCTGGGTCTTCTTCTATTTTTTACATTCAAGTAGCTGCATATAAAAACACACACAAACCTTAAAAGCAAGTTAAACTAATCAATGGAAAATTCAGTCATTACATTACTAAAAATCATTTGGCTAATGTAATCACTGTAGATGTCTGTAAGTGTGGTCAGAGAGCAAAAGAACTGAATCCTTATTGGTGGAGTTGTGAACAGTTACATGTGTACATATGGTGCTGTGAGTTCCCACCCTGTAACAAAAAGAACAATGAGTACGTAAGTCATTATTTTAAAATTGTATTGCACACTGGATAAAATATGCTGCCACAAGATGTTTTAGTGTTTAAGATAAAAATAAGTGTTTTAAAAGTATATGTTTTAGTAAGGAGTAAACGGCACATAGTGCAAACATATTTATAGTGTCCATTAAAGGTATGCTTTCCAGAACGCAGCTGATAACCCCCTTGCATTTATTCTCATAAAGAATAAACCTTTGTCACCATAAAAATTCAAGTGACTCCATCTATTAAGACGTAGACTCGTTCCCAAGCAACCTTTACATTTGGAGGTTAAACAAATGCACACATGAACATTTCTTTAAGGTAGCAGGCTCCCTGGTGAGACGATGGACTGGGATGTGGCCCAAGTAATTACCAGTGCTGAGATTAATTCAAGCATTCCATCCATCAATTTTTTGTATACTTCAATATGCCACCCTAAGTGGGATGGGTATGCAGAGACATGAGTCCCATGCTCACTGTGCCACTGGAACCAAGCTATTCCTGGCTGATGACCCCTAACTAGGGCAATACCAGTCCTGGGTTGCTTGTGTTCCGGTTCAGGGAGGACCTGGACTGACATTTAAGGCTAAACTGTTCCTATTGCAGCAGGATCATGAGTAACTTGCATATGTCTAGGTCCAAACTGAGGTGACATTGTGGGCAAAATAAGGATGAATTGGGATGTGGCTTGGGTAATTACCATTGAGGGATGATTGTTTTTTAACAAAAAGAATGGAAACTCGTTTTTGTAAAATATAAAAAATGGGATTGTCAGTCCCCATAGATGTTGCCCACTTCTACCTCCTTCCAGATGTCCTTCCAGGTGAGTTGAGGGTGATGATGGCAGGGAGGAGACCAGCAGGGTCAAATTCAGACCCGGAGCCCTGATGGTCTGGACCCCTGGGGCCTCATTGTAATGTCCCAGGAGAAAGAAGAATAAAGCAAGATCAAGGCATAGCTACAAAGAGATGGCCCAGTGGTGGGGATGCTCTATGGGGGCTAATTTATTTGTTTACAAATGGACAGAGAATGCTTCCTCAGATAGATGCCCTGACAAAAGAGGGGGGATAGTGGGGCTCATTGTTTTTAAGAGAAATCTCTGCCATTAGTGAAGCAGGTGCAGTGGCACTGAGGCCAGGGGTTTGAGCAGTCATTGTACTCAAATCATGGCTGTATAATTAGTCAAAAGGGGGTGCAAAACCATTTTCCTGGCTTTCACTAGGGACCAAGGCAATTTTGCTGTGCAGGGAACAAGGCCCAAACTACAGAGGGTGAAATGTGGGGCTTTATCCTGGTTTGTTTTTTTACACAGACCTGCTTTGAGCATCAGGCCTAGGAATAATGGCCCAGTATAATGGGCAGAGGAACAGCCTGTTTTACAGGGCTGTAGGTATCATTGTCTCTAAAAGTGCACTGCTACAGTGGCCCAGAGATGTGAGGGGCCAAGAAAATCCCAATTATGGCTGTTTTACTATCCTTCCTTCCTTGCATTAGGGCCCAGTGCACATTTGCTGTGCCATGTTTGCTTTGGGCCACGGATAAATGGCCAAAGGGAGGGATAAATGTAAACAGAAGAGACACCTTGGCTGGGCCTCAGAGAAACAGCAGAAAGGGGGATGAAGCAAGATGGGGAGCCTTGGTTTTAACACATTTTTGACACCCACTTCGTAAAGCAATAGCGATCATTAGTGAAGTAGGTACAGTGGCACTGGTGCCCAGGGATGTGAGAGGCCCCCTGCATCACATTTATAACTGTCTATATTATCTGTGTCTGTGTATATATAAGGGCCTTGTGGTCCCATTTTCCATGCTAGCTTTAGGGCACAGGGCACCCTTGCTGCAAAGAGGGGAGCTCATATTTTTTACTGAATGCGACAGAGAGCCTGTTTCAAGTGTGGAATGACTGCCAGGTACGGTGAAGAAGGGGTGAAAGAAGCAGAGGAGACAGCCTTCTACTTAGGGCTGCATTTATCATTAGTGCAGCAGGTGCAGTTGCATTGAGGCCCAGGAGAATGATGGGCTCACAACACTCCAGTTACGGAGAGTAATGTTTTTGGTCAAATTCTTTTTTTGTTCTAAATATTTGTTCTTTTATCAGCCTCGCATTTAGTGGATTGTGAGCTACAGAAAATGTTCCCCTAAATGATCTAATAAGCCCCTCCCCTCACGCTCAGCTCTGCCTCTCTTGCTCCTCACATTCTTGCCATACATTTTTAGAAGGGGCCTTACTTCAAAACATTTTACTTAGGGGAGTTCCGAGCAAAAACGTTTAAAGACCTCTGATCTAATCTGATGAAATGGGAAAGTGAAAGTCTTATTTTATCATTATGGTCACTACTATTGATACAATGGAATTTAAACTCAGACATAGGTCGATGTTCAAAGTGGAATGAAATAGCACAGCTATTATTTACAGAACCCCAATATATAGGACGATTTTAAAGATAACAAACAACCTGAAACAGGGAAATGTGATACTGATGCAGCAATGAAACAGAATATATTAAAAATAAGAAAATTACTAAACTACCAGATCCAAATAGTCAGGGGGCATTTTCTGAATGATGCACAGACAGTAAAGCCTGTAAATTAAAGTTTGGAATTGTCTTACAATGACTGTGAGAGGAAGGGATTCCGAAAATTGAAGAGAATATGAATGTGCACTCTAACTGAGCTTCCACGGCAGTCAATATCCAATCACAATTGTCTTAAATGTGCCGGTACTATTCCTTCCAAATTCCAGGGGGCAGATCTACAAGAAAGTGCCGCAGCGTGGCGCTGCAAGCCCTTTTGCTGCGCCACGCTGCGGCACTTTCAGAGCACAGGAATGCGACATATTTACAAGAATATGTCGCATTCCTGTGCTCTCCCTGCGCTGGCGCACAAACAGCTGCCAAGCGCCGGCGCAGGCACCCTTGCACCATGGTGCAAGGATGCCTGCGCCATGGGGAGATTGTTTTTGTGCAGGAAGGGGCACCTTTCTGCACAAAAACAATCAGTACAGGCTTCTTCCTCTTTCAATGTGTGCTGTAGAATGCAGCACGCATTGAAAGAGGAAAAAACGAGGAGAAATCCTCGGTGCGCCTTGCTACGCCACCTCTAGGGTGGCGTAGCTTTCAGACGCATCTCCAGATTTACGATTTCTCGTAAATCTGGAGATGTGTCTTGTTCCATGGGTGTTGCGTGGGAACACCCACAGCAACACCCATGGAACGCCCCTTCAACGCAAAGTGCTGCGTGTGAAGGGACGGTATTTACAAGGAGAGGAAAAGTCACGCATGGTGGCTTTTCCTCTCCTTGTAAATATCGAGGAGCCCCCTGCGCCACCAGTACGTCACGAAAAGTGACGTACTGGTGGCGCAGGGGGCTTGTAAATCTGCCCCCAGAAGTGCAAATACTGAGTATCTGCACTTCTTGAATTTGGAAGGAATTGTACCAGCATTTCCCAGAAATGCTTCAAGGATTTAGATGGGAGAGTACCGATACTTCACGGGAGCCACAGGTCCTCTCGGACAAGGAGTACTTGCACGTGTAAATTTTCATTTTAAGCAGTGACAATGACCATCTCCAAAGAGGTGAACCAACAATCCCGTTTGCTATACTTTTATGAATCATTGCCCAGAATGAGCGTTCATTGTTCCCAATATTGAATATTGGACTGATCCAGGGTTTTTTCCCTGATCCTGTCTTACTTGGCCTGATGTGCTACCACTGTGCTAATATAAGAGCAGGGAGGAAATTTCACAACTTCTGGATCATTTCTCTCTTGGAAGTGGTAAACCCATTTCACTAAATTAGAATAAAGTTGGTACAAAAATGATGCAAAATTTGTGTTATCATTGCAGTGTAACCAGGCTCAAAAAGGAGCTAACATCCGGCCTATTTTATTTTGGACATAATGATCACAGAGGTAATCCGTTTCATTTAAATATTCTAAATGTATTTCCTTGTCACTTTTCTAAATTCGCAGAGTGCTTTCAAGTCATCATATTACAGCATAATAGATTGCATTTTAAATTGCATTTTATATGTTACTGTTTTACTCAATTTATTCACTTTTAGTGTCATTTGCTAATACTCCCAGATAATGCCAAAAGTTAAGCATTGTGCCTATTACGTTTTCAAGCTACTGAACATTGGCGAGTTGGTGACTGTGTTGGACTATGGGGCCTGATCTCGGAGCTTGTGCTGATTTTTGGCCTTCTGTATCCAAGTGTCCATACTGAGGTCGGCAAATTTACACGGCACAATTTTTCAAAATACAGAATAAATCTGCTATTCACCTCTTTTACGTTATGCAGTAGATTTATCTGCCCACTGCTGAGCATTTAAATGTCTTGATTTCGCATTTTTGCACTTTTTGTGAATCTGTACCTCATGCTTTTGGAAGAATCTTTAAGATGTTTTAAATTTAAATGACAAAAAATCGACTACATAGCAGCCAGCAGAGGAGTAAGACCTGGATAACCTAGTCGTGTTCCAGTATACACTCCCCGTATCAAGATATCTATTTTACAAGAGTTTTAAAAGGAACAACAGTAACCAAAGGTGTGATTGTCCCTTTTAATACTGGCGTTTTACCGACTTATATGTTCCATGTGGCAAATAATATTAGGATGCAAGTAGATGTCATAATGAATAATCTCAAATTAATTCGAGATTTTTAAAAAGAATATTTCCAAGCAGACGTATTACTCTACACTACATTTTGTACAGCTGTATTTTCGTCAGTAGTACTACATGCATCTGGCATATATTCTAAATAGGTCCAGTTGCTAATGTGAGATTCTTAAGAATGCATATTTTAATGCTACTCCGAGCAAAGTTAGAGTTGGGAGATTATCGTAATACCACCACTATTCTGTGGGATGTCTGCATTACCCCTTGTCACAAAGGAATTAGTGGCCTCATTTATCAGACCCCTTGTGCCACCAGAATGTCACTTTTTGTGACGTTCCCTGGCGCAGGAGCCTGCCCCATATTTACGAGGCAGCACTATGCCACTTTTTTATTGCTGCAGATAGCTTCTGGGGCAGAAGTAATTGTGGGGCATATTATCAAGGAATAGCGATATTTATCGCTAACCGCGCTTAGCGCGAATTTGTTTAACGCCGCCTATCGCTGGAAAATATCGCTGAGATAACACCCTATTAACAAGGTTTATCTCCATAGCGATAAAATTTCCAGCGATAGCGGCAAAATGTGAGAATATCACTGGAAAAGCAGCGATATTCTCACATTATCGCTAAGGTGGATTCAGCATTAGAATCCACCTCCTATACTTTAAACAGGTAAGTCATCCTCACTAGCAGGTGATAAAATCTAGCGATAAACGCGCTTAGCGCGAATTATTTTATCGCTTCGCCTGCCTTGCTAATAGGGGGTAGTGGTGTTAGCGACTGTTTTCAGTCGCTTTAAGTAGGGAACGCCTTCCTTGCATGTCATTAGCGATAATTATCGCTGACATGCAAGGCAATGGAAAACGCGGCCTCTAACGCCTGAAAGCTGTCGCTAACGCCTGTTAGCGACAGCTTACTAATAGGGCGATAAAATTATCGCCGCTTTAGCAGCAAAAAGTGCCGCTAAAGCGGCGATAAAGCCCTTGATAATATGCCCCTGTATCTTTATCAACATCCATTAGAACTTTTGGTGATTCTTTCTATGGTGCCAAAATAGCCTTGAAGAGGGTGAATTGGGAATATAAATTCTCTACTGCAGAGTTTCTTTGATAAGACCATGAAAGTGTTCTCACAGACCACGGATGTTTTTACTAAATGCAGTGTCTGAAATGCATAAAACTAGCTAAAGCTAGGCAACTGTGAAAACTGTGTTGGATTTAGCATAAAAACCTTGAAAGACCAGTTTGTTGGCAGATACATTGAAAACGTCAAAGTCTGAAAAGGAGTGTGAATTAAACAGTTCTGCTAAGAACAGTCCTGTATCAATGGATTTTATACACCTACTCTGTACGTCGCTCATGTGCATGACTCTTCCCATAAAAGGAGAAAAAGAGAGAGAACAACGTGCCAGTTCATTCTGTCTGAAGTTTATTTCAATGTATCTCATGGTTAGCATCTATGGATTCGCTTCAAGACAAAGGAAGTCCTATCAAGCCAGAAGCTACTTATGCCTTGCTCTTTAGGTATCATCAGCATAAAAGAAGGAAAGTACTGATGATTAAAGAACAATAATAAATTGCATAGCAACCCCCGTCAACGGAGGCAAATACTAAATAGCACCTTCTAAACACAGCCACATTTTCATCAACATAACCCCAACTTGTCCTCACAGAATAACAGAAACTGATGCATGACCATGGCCAAACAGAAGATGTATGCTTATACAAAAGAACACAGCAGAGAAACATTATTGGACAGCAGTGCATGAAAAAGCCTCACCTTTGCCGTTTACACACGATAAAATGGAACATGGGGCGGCATATACCTGCCTACTACATTTGAATCAACAAGGAATATACCTAGATTTAAATGGATTAACTGAAAGGGTTTCTAAAATATTGTTACATGAATGTGGTCCTATTCTAATAAAATACTTCAACAGATTGATGAATGTAGGAGGCTGGCTGTAGGAGAGTAGGATCTGCCTCTTATGTTGCCCCCACTTTTTTTCTGATGTTTACACTGGTTTCTGGCTATAGTCTGGCTGGGCCCCTGCTAATCAGGGCCCCAGCCTCTCTGTTCTCTCTAAACGACTTGGAGTGCACTCTAGGTGCACTAGTGATTGGATACTGTGGTACCTTATGAGTCCCTAGTATATGGTACCTTAGGTACCAAGGGCATAGATACTTCACAGGCCTACCAGGGGCTGCAGCATGTATTATGCCACCCCTGGGAAGCAGACTAAAGCTGACACCACAGGCCTGCTACTGCAGCCTGAGTGAGGAAGTGCTAGCACCCCTCACTGAGATATAGGTTCCCTATATCTCTCCTGCACACACATATAACCCTATCAGTCACCCCTAAGGCAGGCCCTATCAATCCTGAGGGCAGGGTGCTTGGCTTCTATGTGAGGGGGTGCCTCTGCCTGAGCAGGGCCCCTCTGCAGCTCTCAGAGTCCATTCTCTGGTGCTGTTTGTGGATGCGGTTAAACCATATACTTTTAAGTGCATTATATCCTCGCGGTAAAATGCTAACTTTGGAATGGCTGCATCGAAACATGTCGTGTTTGGTGTCAAACACCTTGGAATACTACCCCCCCCCCGGCGGGGGTAGCATTCCACCCTTCTAGAGGGATAGACATGTACCTACTGTGGAAACGCGGTAGAATCCGACAGAGCCCTGGCATCACAAAATGGATGCCACCAGTCACAGACACTGGGCTGCCCTCCTGCTGATGACCAACACTCGCAGTGGAGGGAGCCCAACAATAGATATCCTGTCCCAAGGGGGTGTGACCACCTCCCAGACAGGGTTTAGTGTATTGGGGCTGGGTGGGTGCACTCTTAGAGTGCTTTGAAGTCCTGCACTGGGGGAGCAGAAGGCTCCTCTGTGCATATGCCAGTTCAAACCGGCTCAGGGGCTACCTGTCCCTGCTCTGGCGTGAAACTGGACAAAGGGAAGTGGGTGTAGCCACCCACTCCCCTGACCCTCCCATAGGTAGGGTCATAGAGCTAGTCCCTCCCCTCCTTTTAGTATAAGAGGGGGAACCTGTGCATTGCACCCTAGATTTCCCTGGACAACGCTCTACAAGAAGAATCCTGGACCTTTGACGTTCCACTACCTTTGGAAGACTGAAGAATCTCCCTTGGAGTCAAGGAGTGACTCCCCTGCTTGGCAGGCACCAAAAATTACAAACGACGGTTGCAAACTATGCAGCTCCCGCCGGAGTCCGAAGTCCCTGCAGCCCAAAAAGTTGATTTCCTGACTTCTCAAAGGCCATCGTGAGTCCCCAGCGAAGCTGAGGCCAGTGAACCCCAAGAGTAACGAGGAACCGCGACCCCTGGGTACTGTGCACTATTGTCGAGTGCAACCCCTCACAACATTCCACCAACTTGTGCTTTAGACCACGTGTGGTCCCAGCCTCAAGCAGAAATCCCTCCTAAGATCAGAGGCCTACCACATCCCGAGTGACCGTGGGCCCCTGTGAGAGAATCCTCCCGAGGCGTCTTTGCGATCCCTTGCCAGCCAGCTTGTGGGTCCCCAGAAGACTTTTCAAAGAAACAAAAGGGCTCCCCTGGTTGCTCCAGGCCTGACCTGACTTACCCTTGATGGGTGAGTTCCACAGACCTTGCTGGTCTGCGCCATTGCCTCGTCACACTTTCCTCGAGACTTGCTGTTACCAAGGCTTGTTGGCTCCGATCGAGTTGCAGACACCGCAGTAAGCCGTAGAAATTGTGGGACACGCCGAATCCAGCTCCTGGTCATCGTCGACGCCTCCTGGACCTCGGGCTGAAGAGTCAAGGCAACCTTGAACGACCTGAACCCTGCGACGACGGTGGCCATTCATCTTCCTTGCCCCGAGTCACTGCCAAGTGACTTTGAACACTGTCCCCTCTGCTTTCAGGTCATCCTTCCACCGAATCCAGGCTTGGATTCCACCGGACACTTCTTCACACCATCACAAGCAGCAAGTCTTCTTTGATCGCCATTGAAAACGACGCCGCGACCCGATACCAAAGGACACCTGTGCACCCGGCTTCCCTGGGTGAGGTAACTCCAGCACTACGGTGCTCCTGTAGGTGTGGGCCCTCGAACTACTTACCCTGTAAGTGACTTGCTTGTAGGTTCACCAGAAGTATCCTAAAACTCTTACTTTCCCCGTGCGATTCTCGCACTGACTCGTACCTGGTTCGCGTCTGTGTTAGACACACCGCGTCCGACTCCCTTGCAAATCCTATCTGTAGACCGTATCCTCCGACTCGTACTGAGTCCGATCGGTGTGTTCGCCTCGAACACGCAAGGGACCTTGAACATTGATATCTCAATCGCGTCTGAGTGCATAGACTCGTACAGGATTCGCATCGGTGCCAGGTCACCACGTCCGTCCCCTGTGGGTCTCCTACAACTACCTGGGGTGGTTATTGGGGGTCCCTCGATTCTAGATGCCCTAGACCTAGGTCTAGCAAACTAAGATTGTAATAATCAATTGTGCTAAACTTATCCTGATAATATTTGACTTGTACATATGTTCCTATCCTCTAATCTCATAAAGAGATTAGTAGAGAGTGTTTATTAATAAATACATATATATTTGATATATATACCTGTGTGGTGTCTTTTCATTTGGTGATTCAAGAGATTGTGTGGTAAAACAAGCTGCTTTACATTCCTTCAAGACTTAGCCTGAAGGCTGCTCTCCACAGCTACCACTAGGATAGCTTTCTATAAAGGTTGTCTTAAACCTATCTACCATAAGAGTCGAATTGTTCTGGTGCAAGGTGTCCACTTTAATTAGTGAACAGCATATACCAGGCCAACGTCTCACACTGGCTCTCTACATAGTGTAGTAAAAACTAAGTACACTGTGCAGAGAGTCCAGTGGATCCCTTACAGGCATACAGAGGCAAAAGTATATAATATTAATGCTCTTTTTGTGGCAGTGTGGGAGAGCAGTTAGGCTTATCATAGGGTAGTGCTAAGCATTTGTTGTAGTCACAGAGGCAATAAACGAGACACACACTCAAGAATAAATCCGAGACCAATTTGTAAAAATAACATCACTTTTTATATAATTGTTTGGGCCAAAAACTTTGTTCTAAGGTAAGTACTTTTTAAGTTATGATTTTTTAAAGTTTGCAAAATACATCACTGCTGTGCGCAATTGTGCACAATAGAAGTCAATGGGAGAAAATCGGATAAAGCATATATATACACACAATGGATTCTTGAGGTTCACCTTCTGGATTTAGGTGCATAGCATGGCCAGGTTCAATATTCCTGTAGCGGAAGATCAGGAGCATCCTGGATTCAGCCGGGAGCAGGGTGCTGAGGTCGTTGGTAGCCGGCACTCTACGAAGAAGTGGGACACCTGTAAACATGCTGCATCAAGGGGCTGCCTGTCCCCTTAAGACCCACTGTGATCATTAGTAAAAGGCCTGTGGCCTTCCTCAGATGGAAGAGATCACAGGAAGCTGCACAGCTCTCAAGAGTCCTGAAGCCACTAGGGACCCCTCCCTCAATGAGGGTGCCCTCACTGGTTGCCCGGGATGAGGAACAGCTTGTTCACCTTGCTGCAAGTACTCTCTTTAGCCCCTCAAATCAAGTGGAACAAGAGTGGTCAGAGAAAACAGCCAGGGAGACTGACTCAAAACCTAAGGCTGCGAGGGACTCAATGCAGCCTTCATTCAACTTGTCACTGGTAGGGGAAGACATGGCTCATCTGTTCACTCAAATAGAGGAAGAGGAGAAAAAGCGGGTTGCCCCTGGGCCTGAGGCTCCCTAAGCCTACACAGCAGGATCTGGTGACACCAGTTCAATGACACCTGAGCAACTCAAGGGAGCGTTGCCACCACCTGATGCCCAAGGCCACCAAAAATGCAAAAAAATCACAAGGAAATAGATCAAACCAATTGGCTCACACTGATGAAGATTCACAAACCCTTGCCAAAGATCTATCTTATCTCCACTCAAAAGAATGGGAGAACATGCTGGCTTGCATAGCAGTGAAGCACAGAAAAATTCCAGCCCCATTACAATTGGTAAGAAGGAACCCCATGGACCCCATGAGTTGCTTTGTGCTATAGCACTTTGAATCTTGCAGAGCTCTGTGGGGGCAATTACATTCCAAGCCAACAAAATGGACATACAGATCAGCCTCCTGAATACTCTAGCCATGTACGCAGCAAGAATCAATGAAAAGATTTCAAACCTAAACAGCCTGATAAAAAGAGCTCAGGTGGACTCACAGGGGCCCAGCCAGGGATGCAATAGGCTCCCTGGTTCTTGATAAATTATCTACGCTTCCAGAGCTGATGTCAAAGCTTGTGGGTGATTTGAAGGATACAATCAATGTGAAATCTAAAAGAATAAAAGTCAGTCACAAGAAGAAGAAGAAATAGTCGATAATGGAAATCAGGTTGGTCAAGGACTATGACAGCTGAGGCTGGGAAACCGCAGCAAGAGAACTCCAGACACAGCACCATTGAAGGCAACTACCTGAGCATATTAACCAAGGGCACCAACCCCGGGGATGTATGCGCCTCTTTAGCTGGACCATGTGATTTTGGCATGAAACATCTAACAGCAGAAGGGGAGCCTAAACAAAAGAAAAAAGGAAGGGCTGCAACAGAAATCTAATTCAGAATCATAACATGGTGGCCTACCCAATCTTCCACACTAGAAAAAGACCAGCCCTTGCCACCCTGGCCAAAGAAAAAAATTCTTCCAGCTTCTTGAAAGAGCCTCTCACAGATGCAGGCCCAAACCCGGAGCTCACTACAGTGTTTCAAAAGATCAAGACTATGGAAACTTCCCAAGCAAGCACCCCACAAGACGTCGCGGAGCCAGCCACGACAGTGACATTGGATCCCCACACAAACCTCCCACCATCAGCTAAGTGGGGCCCTACTTCATTCCCAAACAACTTGCACAGCAATAAGAATATGGCAACTGTGCATCAAATGACCAATACCACAGAAGTACCCCAAACAAGTGTGTCACATGATGCCACAGGATCAGCCAAGACAGGCATACTGGTGCCCCCATACAACCCTTCCCCTGAATTCCAACCTGGGCAGGTCAACCTTTGACTCTAATACCCATGATAAGGGTCCTTTTGTCTCTCTCAACAGCATGCACAGCAATAAGAGTGGGGCGGCAGCCACGTTCCTTGCCTCGTGGGAGGACTCCATTATTGGCATGTTCTACCAGCCCACACCATAAAAGAACCTGCAGTACCTGCCCACCTGGATCAGGGTGATCAACCATCTGCTGAGCTACATGCTGGCTTTCAATACAGTTCACAATTCTAAACTACAACTGCCTGCACACTATTCTATCCGGAATGCATGTCCAAGGGTTCATTTGACATTTTAAATTGAGGTAATATCCTCAAACTAGTTCAATCAATGGGCACGCTCAGAGAAGTCACATCGCAAGACATCATCTACATTGAATTCATTGCTCCAGGGCCTGACCAGAGTAACCAAATGATCAAAGTAAACTGTAGATCCACCGAGTTGGTCCTGAAAGCCCTTAGATATGCCCATACCTTCAAACAGTTGGGGATTATTATCACTCTGTCAAGGAAACCTGGATACCCACACGTCCTGCAAAGCCTGAAGAAAGAGGTCACCAACCCAGACCGGTTTACTCGCTCCTTGGAAATGCACTAAGTAAAACCCCAGTCCCTGCATCCGGGCAAACCAGTGGGCACCATGATAAGCCGGCTTCTGGCCCTGAAGTGGCACACAATTGGGGCTGGTTGTCAGGAGCTTTAAATTTGACCAGACTACTATGTTGACAAAATACCATCTTAATCGATCAATTATGCTCCTGGAACATCAACTAATTGGTAAACAAACTGGGAGACTTGGAAACCCTTCAATATCTCCGCTCTTTTCAAATTGACTTACTACAAGGGACTTGGTCACAGAAAGCTCACCATCTGTCAGGCTACACAAATTATTTCAATCCTGCAATCAAACAATGAAAGCACGGGCACGGCATGGGTGGTCTTGCCATTTACGTATCCATCACCAGTGAAATGGAGTCCTGCGAACAAGACAGCAATGACGCGGGGCTACAAGTAGTAGGTCTATCACTCAAAACTTCAAAGGCTAAACTAAGAGAATTACCTTGGTAAACGTTTATATCCACCCAAACGCCAGTTCAAAGGGCAGAGGTCTCTGACAAGCTGATTGACATCACTTTAGGCCTGAGGTCGGAGAAGTCGTGCAAGGACCTTATTATATCAGGCGACTTCAACATGTGGCTAATGAGTATACTACCTGCAAATGAGATCACAGAGGCATAAGAAAGCCACTGGACGACACCACCTCAATATTCCCCCAGGTGGCACAAAGACGACAAGAGAGGACGTTCCTTACAAGGCAATCTTGAACACCTTGGCCTTAGAGCTTAAACGGCTGTATACTTCCAGACAACTCGCCTGGCCTCTCATATCTAACAAGTTCTGAAGACTTCTTTAATTGACTATACCTTTGTCAGTCTCCCCCTGCTGAACACCATCACCTCCTTTGGCTTTGGAGAAAAAGTGGATAGCAGCCACCGACCTCAAGAGATAACCCTCAACATTGGTTTGGAGGAGTATGACTGTGCCTGTGCAGCAGACCAAGGGATTGAAGGGCACAAAATTAACTTCAAACGTATCAATTACACTACTGACACCCTCTCAACCCTGGCCTCAGAACCTAAACAACTACACGCATCTACTCATAAATTCGAGGGAGACTCTCTGTCGCATTGGGTAAGATTTACTGAAAAATTCACAAGCCAGCACGCTAAGTCTGACCTAGCCAATAAAAGAAATCCAACACGCAGAAGTCGACCCTCCCACAAAGATGGGGAACAAATCACCAGGGAAGGAGCACCAACAGGTGGATCAACCAGCTGTGGACAACCCTTTAAAGGTCACCAATGGCCCAATATTACTATGCAAACTAAGGGAGACAAGAAGAAATTACTGTATGAAAGGTGAAACAATTCCGGGAACTTTTGGTGGACTATAAATGGAGTGGGCAGAAATCTCCCAAAAGTGGCCTCCTCTAACATCCCAGAGCCAATCTGGGACTACTTCCTCTATGACCACTTCAATCAGTCAGTACAGTTGGACCAGTCCCATGTACAGGGAGATGGCTCGGAGGCTATCAAACTCCTGTCAGCCCATCGCAGGAGCAGTGATCACAAAACAAATTGTAAAGGGTCGCAGGGAATATCCAATATTCTGGGCTGCATAGCTAACACCGCTCTTCTCGACCTTCTTGCCGCTGAATCGAATTCCTCCTTTATGGCATGGCTCGATACTTGCATGGATATTCAAGGGGGGACACAAGGGGATCCCTGGGAACTATCGTTTGGTAGCTTTAATAGACAAGATATCAAATACTTTGCAGGGGTGCTACTAGAAGAGCTACAGCATTGGGCGGGGACCAATAGGATCATTCTGCCAACCCAAACCAGGTTCACTAAGCACACAGGGACCTCTGTGAACCTTATGGCAATCTCCATATTATCTGATCAGACAGAGTCCAAAAGCCAGCCAGTATACCTGGGCTTTATCGACTACAAGTCTGCATTCAATAGGGTCGACAGGGGGAAGCTTTGGCAGAACTTGGCTCTCCTCAACATCCCAGGTGGCCTGCTTGGGGCCCTGGAATTACTGCATTAGGAACTCATCTTGATCTGCGTCTGTGTCAGAATAAAAATAAGAGTTGGGTCTTGCTTGCCCAGGCCAATCAAAATCATGCAAGGCCTCAAGCAGGGTTGCGTCCTTGCACCAATATTATTTAACCTGTTCTTATCTGATTTGACTTCTACTTTGAATTCAGTTAATTCCCATCCACCCAAACTGGGGGGCTTTCAGCTCTAGAACCTGCTGTACGCAGACGATCTAGTACTGATTAGTAGAACCACGGTCGGCATGCAACGCATTCTAGATTCTACTTCAGCATTTTCAACTAGGAATTGCCTGACAGTCAACAAAAATAAAACTAAGATCCTGGTTGTTCATGGAACTAGACTACAAAAACCAACGTGGTGTCTGGACCAAGAACAGTTAGGTTCAACTAAAAGCTTTAAGTACCTTGAAGTCCACTTCAATGATAATGGTAGATACAGCGACCAATAAAATGAAATTAGGAGAAAGGGCATCGCGTTATCCTTCAGCCTTAGGTCTCTTTATACAAAACGAAAAGGTCCTATGCTTATGCCTATCCTCCACGTGGCCCAAGCAAAGATTCTCTTGACCTTAGCTTACGGAAGCAAGGCTCTTAAGGGGCGGGACAGCGCAATACTGGATAGAGTGCTTCTCAAGATCTACAGAACAACTTTTCAGTTTCCCTCCCACTCATCTATAGCCCAGATAAGATAGGAGTTTGGCATCTCTAAGCAAACACTGGCATGGAAGGTGGCCTTTACGATAAGCTGTCACAAACTCAGGTCAGCAAAGGAAGATTTACTTGCCTGTCACCTTTGGTCTGAACTGGAAATGAGCAAAGCTCCTCTGCAGGGCCCTACCTGTCTCAGGCCTTAAGTACTCTTGGATTAACAGGCACTTGGGACCTATCCATTAGCCATCAGGTGTTCAAGATGCTGGCAAAAGCAAGCTCACAACAGCTCTCACTACTAGAGAACAAGGCTTGCTTGTCTCAACGCAAGCACGGCTGGATGACGCTACACACCTATTTACGTCTGAAACCGCAGCGTTATCTAAGCAAACATTATAATGATTGGACCAAGGTACAGTTCATGAAACTCAGGATGGGTATAATACCGGCCCCAATTTATTATCCTGCATGGAAAAGATGTAAGGAACAGGCAAATTGATGGCTATGCAACCAGGGTCAGGAAGATATTATCCATATACTGTGATTGTGCCCCACCCTTATAAAGGACTGGCAGGAGCTGCTGCGAAGAAGCAGAACGTCCGAGGCATAAGGTTCTGCAGGGAGGCAGTGTTGGCCTGCATTGATCCATCAGACATTAGACCAAACTGTGCACTGGTGAAATTTCTTCATATTTTCTCAAAAAAGTTGGAGGCCAATGCTCCAGCAGTTGAAGAGGGAAGGGTGTGATTGGACAATTAGCAACTCTGGTCTCAGCTCAAACCTCGCTCCTGATTTTATATGAATGAATGGAGGCTATAAGCTGGGTAAAGACTTTACATGCCTAGCCCGCTGTTTCTGCACTAGTTATGATAATGCCTCCAGTGGCCTGTCGACCTGGCATTGTGGATAGTTTGTTATCCTTTGCCTTCCCTTAATGTACATCACTTGGATCACTTTCAAAGACTTCCCCTTTAAAGAATAATTAGGTGCACGTAGTCCACCAGCTGGCCACAGTCCTTAGATGAATGCCACGGACCTAAATGGCCAATAGGCAGAAACATGTTGACCACTCACACGGTGGGAGGACAGTAATTTTCCTTATTTTCACCGTACTTTTGTTTTTAATAACCATATGGATGCCAGTCACATTAAAATTTAGTTTGACATTTGTAATGATTTTTTAACTCACTTCTTTTATAAGGGCCCCCACTTAGATTTTGAAGTGCATCCCTGTCTTCAGGTGTATGCCCGCCCCTTATCAAACCAAGTTTTTAGGGGGCGAGGACTGGTCAATGATGAAGCATGACACCAGGTGGTGTGTGAGACCAGTCTTTCACTTTTTGTGAGATGTCAGCACTCACATAACTTTGTAAGCACTTAGGTCACTGAACTAGGAGAGGTTTCTTGTGGTAAACACAGTCCTTAGATGCCTAGACCCATGCACATGCACCTTTTAAGAGTTAAGAGCTTAAGCACTTTAACCAATATGTGCTTTGACGCAGTAATTATTCTAGTTGAAGCACATTGCAATTTATCCGTTGCACAGGTCCATCAGTCGGTTAAGGTCTTTAGATGACTAGGCCTTTGCACATGCACCTTCTAATGACAACAGTCGATGCAGTTCTTATTTTATCCTAGGCACACTGCACTTTATCTGCTGCACATGCACTTTCACGGGATCACTATTTACAATATCTCCTTATGTGAGCCCGTAACGTTTTTGGGCAGGAGGAGTTCACCTAGAAATCTGGTAACACTCTAGTGGCATGTCTTAATTTTTACACACTCCGCCCCGGTTAAGACTACTGGTATTAACAGGCTCGGGATAGTTCTACCTTAGTTTCACCTTCATTTACCAGGCAGGATGTGAGTCCCTTTCCGGGGTCCCGTCTTTTAAAGGCCAACAGTGATGGCACCATGTGTCTGTTTTATATAATTCCTTTAATATATGTTTTAATGCATTTACTGTGTACTGTATTGCAATCGTGTTTTAATAATCAAGCAAAAAAGATTACTTACTTACTAACTTGTAGGACTGTATTACAGTCTATAACCATACAGACATTGACACATAACTCTTGCTAAGTATGTGTCCCTGGGTTAAAATCAAGACTAATTGGTTTGAATTGAATGTTTATGAAAGATATTGTATATCTTCCTTAATAGTCCCTCAATAAGAGCTCACAAGATGAAAACTAAAATTGAGTGGACCCTTAATATATGTATGTTGGGTGAAAGCAGTAAACTAAAATACAGCTCACTGCCACAAAGGAGGTAAGGTTGGGCCGCAGTTACTAAAATAGCATAAGAATTAATAAGACATGAAGCTGAACACCAGTTAAATTCAGTAAGGTATGGTGAAAATTGCACTTACGTAAAATTGAGAAATTGGCATAGAAAGATATAAAACTAAGGGGCATATTACGAGCCCCTATCACCAAGAGAACATAACTTTTTTTGACGTTGTGGTGGCGATAAGGGCTTTGCCTTATTTAAAAGTAAAGAAGGCACCCTTTCACACTATACTTACCATGAAAGGGGTGGGCAATGGGTGTTGCAGTGGGCGTTCTGCCGCAACACCCATTGATTTTGACACTGCCCCATATTTACAAGAGTGGGTAATGATGGGGCAGCACCTGGTCTTAACAGGATGCACTGAGGAGAAATGCTTCATTTCTCCTCGTTTTGCTGTTTTTATGTGTACTGCATTGTGCCGCACACATAAAAACAGCAAAACACCATGCATGATTGTTTATGTGCAGGAAGGTGTCCCTTCCTGCACATAAACAATCATTATAAAAATTATGAGTTGCAACTTCTATGTGTGCTGCACAAAGCAGCACACAAATTAGTAGAAGTTGCAAATTGCTATTTAAGATTGTTTTTGTGCAGGAAGGCAAACCTTCCTGCTCATAAATAATGATTCTCCACAACGCAGGCACCCTTGCACTATGGTGCAAGTGTGCCTGCATTGGCGCCAGCCAGCGCAGGGGGAAATGCAGGGCTGCACCATATTCTTGTAAATACGCAAGGTGCACCCCTGCATTTTAGAAGTGGCGGAGTTAAGCCAAGAAGGCTAACGCCGCGCTCCATCACTTCTTTGTATATTTGCCCCTTATGTCAAGTTTACAGCTTGACAATGTCAAATCAGTAACAAAACTGATGATGAAACTTTTATGCAAAAATCCTTAATCCCCACTATTTACCACAATGTATGATTTGAGGCAATCTCCTTAACAAAATGGGAATCAACTCTTATACTGGAAATGTTGGTTAGAAGAAGGCATTCGTTATGAACCAAATTTCACATCAAACAGATTTCACTAAATTGTACCTCAGATCAGAGCTACACCCTAAGCAATGTGGAAAAAGATAGATATGCATGGTTAGACACTTTGATAGACTTATACATCCCAGCATCTTTCAAGGTTTAAAGAGGTGAAAAATAAAATAAAATTATCTAAGATGCAAACGTTGATAAATCACTGTAAATAAAATATATATCTATCATTTGAACTGGAAATTTGGAAGTAATACAGATAAAGAAAAATACTTGAGATTTAGTAAGACTAATATATTGTTCAAAATATTATTCAACTAAATCTGTTATATTTGCAGCAAAGAAGCCACTCAAGACTGTACTTGACACGCTAAGAAATGCACAAACTGCACTTTTGGAATTGTGAGCAGAGGCCAGGTGATGGTGTGAAACGTTTTCTGTATGACAGATACACTTACGTGTTCCATCTGGGGAGGGGGGGGGGGCGGTGTGATGAAAGCTTACTAGACCTGCTAATTTAAATAGAGAATGTGTAGGAGCCAGTCCTAGTGACATCAGGCCACATTCTCCTCTTTGGGAATACACACCCCTCCTTGGTGGGGCAGAAAGCCCACTAGACACCAAGACTGTATTTATAATATAAAAATGGGTTGGGGCCAGTCCATCCAGCTATTGGGCCTAACCTCCACCCCCAAAGAGCCAACAATCTTTCTGCCCTCTGCGGTGCAGAGTGTGTGGTTTGCTCCCAATCTACCCTTCTCAGGGTGCAGAAAGCCCACTTGATGCTACAGCTATTTTAAATGTGAAAAAGGGGTAGGAGCTGGCCTATCCAGGCATCAGTCCATGCCCCGTCACTAAAGCCTCAACAGTCTTTCTGCACCCAAATGCAAAAAGCCCTCTGGACACCAGGGCTGTTTTATTATATTTCTGTGCTTCCTAGAGGTGATATGTTTCGGCTACTTATTTTGGGGTATGAAAAAAAGAGGCAGACTCCCAGGATCTTTCAAAGGCTTCCTATCTTTACCGAGACATTAAATATTTCAATTGTCCAAATAGTATATGGAATTCTAAAATAACCTCTACCTCATATTCTTGAGAACTACTGACTAGTACAGTATGAAGTGTACTTCCTTACTTAGTGACTGAAGGTTTTACCTAGGATATATCAAATAAGTGTTTTTTCATCATTTTAGAAGCTGGAGCTGTACTGCTGACTGACCTACCAATCTTAAAATGGGAAGAGGCCATACAAATCTTGGAACAAACTTAGGATGCAGCCCTGGCAACTGGATATATTTTGTATACAACTATTCTGTACCAATAACTTTATATGTAGGTGCCCTTCTACAAAGGTAACCAGCCTATCTTTTGTGCTCCACTATGATTTTGAGAAGATATTGATATACTGTCTTGCTGTTTTTTAAAATATGTTTTAGAAGATGAATTACAGAAGCAACAGATGTAGGAGAAATGCAAGTTTGAAAGGTGTGTGGATGTATACCATAGGTACAGTAGAAAGGACATGTTGCCATGGAGGTGTGGAATCTATTTGCTTCATTCTGACTCATGATTCATGATGCATGGAAAAGCATCAAATACTGTTTAGACTATTGATTTAGCCTTTCTGTTTGGTCCTCTGTCTGTGGATGATAGATCATTGATGCAAAATATTTCACTCTCGTTGGGCCCATCAATTGCACCCAGAAATGAGTGATGAACATATGGAAGACCATGAAGCCTGAATATCTGTTTGAGGAACACCTGGGCCAGTTCTACTGCTACAGGGAAACCTTTTAAAAAAAGAAAACACTTACCTTCCTATGCAACGCAACGTCCTCTTCGCTCTGGTCTTCTCCAGCAGGCAGGCAGGCAGGCAGGCTCCAATGCGAGACCAGGAAATTGCACTAACTAATCCTGGTGCTGCTCTCACGACATGAGAGCAGTGCCAGGTTTGGTGGGAGCAGCCTCTCTCAGTGCTCCTAAGAGCACTGGAGGCCTGTACTTTCTCAAACCTAGCTGTTCCAGAGAGCAGGGTTAGAGAACTTTTAAATGCGCATATCTGGCTGGCCAAAGAGACATGTGCATTTTAAAGCGCAGAGCTCCCTGCTGCTGCCACTCGGCAGCGCTGGCCCCACCCTGTCCTGACACTTAGTATAGGAAGGGGCGTTTTGCTGAAAAATAAAACTCTAATAAATTAACTTTATTACCTTTTTATTTTTCAGCTCTGGGCTTGTGGGGTGACGCTCTTCCCCTCAAACAGAGGAGCCGCCCTTGATGCCTAGAAGCACAAAGCATCAATCGTGGTTCTCTGGTAGACCAGACTAGGATAAAGTCACAAATTTAGGTGGGCTGGATACAGTGACAGAGTTAGGCCCACTGAACACAGTACCTTAACTTCAGGTTTTCAAAGCGTTGCCAGATCCCATGTCGATGATGCGTTGTGCAGTGGCTGTTCTGAGGATGTTTCGGTGTTGCAATGTGGAGTCCTAAGTCATAGTCAAGGATGACATCAATGAGGGGCTTGTGATGTGAAGTCCTGCATCAAGGGTGCGTCATGCAGCACCAGTTCCGACTAAGCTGCGGGGATGCGATGTGAAGTTCTGAATCTGATAGAGACTTCTAGCCGCAGATTCCTTACTTTTGGATTTCTCCAGGTGTCAGACTGAATCCGGAAAATCCCTGCAGGTGGAAATGATTGGCCTTGCGCGTCAGCTTCCATGCTGAAAGTGATATCAGTGTCAACTATGCAGGTGCCACCTCAGCACTCTGACCTCAGTTCTTTTCTTTCCGCGCAAGCCAGCGCTGATCCGAGAGAAGAGCTACCCCTCTGTCAGTTTTTGTCAGAACCACAACTTCAAGTCATGCTCCGACTGCCGGGCCATGGCGCCAAAAACTTTGAGGGAGTGGTCCTTGAAGCTGCTAGCGGGCCGGCATGTGCCTCTGCAGAGGTCACGGTCCCCTTCAAAAAGAAGGCCTAGGGACCATTCCAGGAGTCAGATGTTCTCTTCATCCCACTCGACATCGTCAGGCACCCAGGTAAGAGGCAAAACAAAGCACTCGATGAAGGAACATTGGTGTTCGAGGCCTGGATCCTTGAAACCTGTGCCTGGGCCGACTCAGCGCCTCCCCAGTTTTCTAGGAGCCGGAGCGACCCTCACTCAGATTATAGAGTTCCATACGGCCATGCGTCTCATTTTTGAGCAGCCCTATCCCTCTGGCGTGCCTTTGGGCCCATGGGATCAGATGGGGCCTAACTGGTTCCACGCCGGTTGCTCTGACCCCGGCTCCGATGGGCCCCCATGGATCCGGAGCGGAGCCGGTTGTGCCACTCTGACCTTCCCCGGCGCAGGCCCCGATGCCAGTGCTCTTGGCACCAACACTGGCCATCAGTGGCGCCAGACCATTGTGATGCCCGAATCTGAAAAGGAGCTGGATCCGCATTGACCGACACCGACAGGACCCCTGTGTCCTAGCTCAGAGGCTGAATCCTATTCCAAAGTGCTAGGCCTCGAGGAGGAATGGGAGGGGTCCTGGCCCCCTTAGAGTCTTATGATGAGGACATGGACTGGTTTGAGGAGTTGTGTGATGCCAGTGGACTGGATATATCTCCAGATACTGGCATGCTTTCTCCCCTACAGTGGAGGAAGCTACATACGCAATGGTGGTGCAGAGGGTGGCTGAGGTCCTCAACCTTCAGTTGCCCTTGGTGGCAGTCAAGACCAACATCTTGATGGAGGTGCTGCAACCGGGAGTCTCCTCCTTTGAATCTCTACTCCCACTCAACGAAGCCCTCACTGACGTCGTTCTGGGGACCTGGTCCTAACCCAGCACAGGCGCTCCTGTGAATAGGATGATTGGTTTCCGCCTCACTCCAGGGGACACAAATTGCCTCACCCTACTCCAGAGAGCTTGGTGGTCCAAGCCTCCACTTCCCATGGCACGTTCCCTGCTGCTCCCCCGGACATGGAATCCAAGAGACTGGACAGCTTGGGAAAGAAAATATTTTCTTTCACCAGCCTCCCACATGCTGTGGGAAACAGTTGCACAAGTGCTTCCACAAGTCCCGGAGGAGGCCCGGGCCATTTTCTCCCAAACAGTTACAGACTGGTGAGACACAGCGAAAGTCACTATACGCTGTGGCTTAGACACGACCGACTCGCTGGGCAGAGCAGTTTTCACGACGGTGCCCCTCAGAAGCCACGCCAGACTGAGAACATCTGGCTTTCGGGGGATGTCTAGGCTTCCCTCTTGGACATGCCTTTCAATGGCAGCCATCTCTTCAGAGACCAGGCAGACTTGGCACTGGAGCTCTTTAGGGACTCGCAGGCTACGGCCAAGTCTTTGGGCCTCTTGACTGCCCTACGTCCCCAGTCTGCCTTTTACTCCTTTCAAGGCCACGGAAGGGGCTTTCAACCACCCCAACCTTATTCCAACCACTGAGTCCTGCAAGATTCCCAGCCTCTGTGTGGACGAGGGCGCAGCTGCTACCATCCTTGTGGGTCAAGTAGTCAGCGGTCTGGTCCAGCCACCACCCCCCTGGCAGTTGCAGCCTCCAACCCTTCCTTATCTCACCCTTTTAGATCATGGGCATCCAGTTGTTTTTTTTTTGTTTTCTTTTTAAAGTTTTATATAGCGCTGGCTAGACCCAGAGGTATCAGAGCGCTTTACATGTGAGGATAATATAAAGCAAACATGGCATACAAATAGATAAAAAAGATAATGAATCAACGTGTGAGATATACATAACAAAGATAAATATACAGGTACAAGAGCTATACACTTCAAGTAACTAGGTATATGATGTTCGGGAAAATGGACAGATATTACTGAACAAAATGTAACATGGTGATTGGAGATCAGGTGCAGGACACAGGTTAGGACCCCAGATAATAATTGTGCCAAACATGGCGTATAAGTAGATTTAAGATAAAGACAACAGCATGTGAAATATACAAATCAAATAGTTAAACAAATCAAATAAATAGATAAACAAATCAAATAGATAAACATCGGCAGGAGCTAACATATCAGATAATTAGGCAGATGATGTTCAGGAAATGTACAAGTATTTCTGGACTAATATGAAATGGTGAACTTGGAGATCAGGTGCAGGTCACAGGTGAGGATCCCCAATAATAGTTGAGGAGGTGTATTTTGAGGTCTTTTTTGAAGCTGAAATAGGAGGGGTTGCCGCGCAGGTTTTTTGGGAGGGCATTCCAGATGATAGGGGCATTACCAGAGAAGGAGCGTGATTGTGTAGCTTTCTTTTTATGCAGTGGTGGTATAAGGAGGAGGGAGTTGGTGCTTCTCAGAGGTCCTGTGGTGCCCGCAATGATGAGTTTCTTGGAGAGGTACTGCGGGGTGTTTTGGTGGAGGGCTTTGTGAGTGATGCAGGCAGTTTTGTAGGCAGATCTGCCTTCAAAAGGGAGCCATTTAAGAGATTTGAGAGCCGGGGATATGTGATCGAAGCGTCTGCAGTCTGTAATGAGCCTGGCTGCAAGGTTGAGCACAGCTTTGATAGGAGCTAGGTGGACCTTGGGGATTCCGTTGAGGATGGCGTTACCATAATCAATACGTGAAAGAACAAGTGACTGAACTACAAGTTTAAAGTCATCGGTAGGTATAAAGGGTTTGATTTTCTTGAGGTGACGGAGAGTGAAGAGGGCTCCTTTAGCAGAGTTTTTGATGTGGACGTTAAGGGTTAGGGCGTTGTCGATAGAGATACCAAGAGATTTGACAGAGTTGGACAGGGTGAGTGAGCAGTTGAGTGCGTTAAGGTCAGTGATCCATGATTGAACGGGGAGGGGGTTGTTTTTAGGGGAGAAGAGAATGATTTCAGTTTTATTAGGGTTAAGGATCTGCCATCACCTCCAAAACCGGTCCCAGGATGCTTGTTTCCGGTCCAGGGAGGACCTGGCTTGGCAGTTCAGGCTGGACTGTTCCCATGAGGCACAGGGTCAAGCCTGATTTGCATATAGCTGGGTCCAAACTGGGGTGGCGTGGTGAGCAAAAGAATGATGGATTAAACCCAGATCCTTGTGACTGGGGGTGAATGTTTGCATTGTTCATCATTCCGTCCATCAATTGTTTCCTTTGCATTTGTCACCCTAAGTGGGAAGGGTATGCCCACAGGTGGGTCCCGTGCTCACTGCCCCACTGGATTCAAGCTAGCCTGGCTGATGAAGGGTGATGCCCTGAAACCGGTCCCGGGACGCTTGTTTCCGGTCCAGGGAGGACCTGGCTTGGCAGTTCGGGCTGGACTGTTCCCATGAGGCACAGGGTCAAGCCTGATTTGCATATAGCTGAGTCCAAACTGGGGTGGCATGGTGAGCAAAAGAATGATGGATTAAACCCAGATCCTTGTGACTGGGGGTGAATGTTTGCATTGTTCAGCATTCCGTCCATCAATTGTTTCCTTTGCATTTATCACCTCCACAACTGGCAGTCCATAACATTGGGCAGGTGGGTTCTGCAGATCGTCCCAATGAACTACTCCCTCCATTTTGAGACTACCCCTCACTCCATGCCTCCATCTTACGACCGGCTGATATAGGATCACTTGTCTCTGCTCCACGAGGAAGTCATGACTCTTTTGGCCAATTGAGCCGTAGAGAGGGTTCTAGTGCCATAAGTAAGCTGTGATTGCTATTTCTGCTACTTACTGGTCCCCAAAAAGGACAAGGGTCTTCATCCTATCCTAGATCTCCGAACCCTCAACTACTTTCCAAAAAAGGAGAAGTTGAAGATGCTCACATTGGCCCAGGTCTTGTCTGCCCTGGACGCAGGAGACTGGATGGTTGCGTTGGACTTGCAGATTGCCTATTTTCCTATTCCCTTCCTGCCTGCCCATCAGTGTTACCTGCGGTTTAAGCTAGGCAAGAACATTTTCAGTTCGTTGTGCTCCCTTTTGGCCTTACCAGCACCCCTCGGATGTTCACCAAGGTGATGGCAGTGGTCGCAGCTCATCTGCGCAGGCTAGGGGTGCCAGTCATCCCCTATCTTGAGGAATGGGTGCTGAAGACAGGCTCACCCCAGTCTGTCGTCTCCCACCTCCCGGCTACGGCAAACCTCCTGCATTCTCTGGGGTTCACTATTAACATGTCGAAGTCATACCTGACTCCTTCTTAGAGGCTCCCTTTCATCTGAGCTGTTCTGGATACAATTCAGTTTTGGGCTTATCCTCTCAAGTGGCGAGTCCAGGATATTCAGACTATAGTACCAATGTTTCAGGCTCTATCCTGGGTTACGGTTAGTGCATTCAGGTAGTGGGTGCTGCCAGGGTTCAAACACAATGGGACAGGACCCAATCATTGCTATAGCATGTACCTATCAGGTGGTTTCACCCAGGGGCCACCTAGTGCAAGATAAGTATTCTGAAAGTGTGATAAGTTTGTGCCAGAGGTAAGTACTCCGACTGCCGGGCCATGGCATTGGCCTAGAGTAATGAAATCCCAAACTCTGGATTGGCATTGTGGATACAGGAAATGGAGTACTGTGTTTATAGTATTATCTTCTTTATTCAAATGCAAGTGAACACAAGAACAGCCAACACGTGTTTCACACAAAAGGCCAGCAGGCCAAGGGCTTTTTCAAGGCTGATTAAGAGAAATGAGCATAAATAAATCAAAAAGAAGTAGTGAGATGGAATAGGCCAATAGATAGTCAATAAACATATAGTCACATAAGGTCAAATGTCAAACGGAGGCCCGAGGAGAATGGGGTGACGTGCAAGTAAGGTGCAGGAAAATACAATATACAGTCATCATGAGGAGGAAGGAAAGGAAAAGAGAAGAAGAGTTAGGAAGGAATAAGACGAGAGGAAAAAGGGAGAAGGTAGAGGAAGAGTGGGGTGGGGCAGGGATTGGTGTCAGTGTGGTTTGAGTGTGAATAGGGGATAATTTGGTGTGATTTAAAGTGCAGATTGAGTGCACAGAAAAGGGGATCGAGTAGCATGCACCAGAGATAGCAGATTAGATACATATGCGAGTAAGAATATGAGGAAAAAAGAACAGGTGTTTGAATTATTATACATGTAAAAAACATGATGGTAATACTTAATTTTGCAATGTCATCACGTTAATATATGATTAGTATGCATATGTTTTGTATTTATCCAGAGTAACAACAATATGGTATGAAACACTGATGTTGGGGACTCAAATACATGGGCTCTCAATGCATACAGAAACAATTTTCGACCAAGTATGGTGAGGCGTGAACACTGTTGGTGTCAATGAGAAGGCAAGCTGATATGAGACTGCATTAGAAATCAAGCCAACAGGTTCCTCAGTTAGGTGCCTCCGGTAAAAAGAACATAATCACACATAGGGGCAGATTTACAAGGCCCTTGCACCACTTTTGCGTCATTTTTAACATGGGAAAAGTGACGCAAAAGTGGCGCAAGGGGCTTGTAAATAAGCCCCATAATGTTTAGTGGAAATGCACTGGTTTAGTGGCGAACAATATGCATATAACAAGAAAGCCAACAGGTTTGTCAGGTAGGTAACAATATGCATATTAGTAACAGGTAAGAAAGTACTAAATCACAACTTACCAAGCTATGACAGCTTCTGAATGCAAAGGTCTAGAATCTGTGAAAGCAATAAGGCAAGAGGAAAGGGATAAGAAAGGAAAGTCACCAATACACCAAAGGCATAAAATAACAGTCTGAATTATGCAGGTGTGCCTCTTAAGAAGGGTTGATAGGTCGTGAATAAAACATGGTTAAGGGAGCTGGCTTGTGTCACCTGTGAGAGAAAATAAATCACGAGAGAAATGAGGGGTCTGCCATAGCGGAGATACCATATGTGTCCTCACTGGAGCTATGAGATATTAGCGCATATGATCTATCACGACAGAAAAATATTAGATCAGCCATAACGGGAGCAATGTGATATAGGTGCGGCAAAACAAGAGGACCATCATAGTGCAGAGTTCAAACAAATTTGGTGTGGCAAATACACCAAAATCATAGAAGACCTGTAGCAGTTGTACAAATGCACCCAAATCAATCCCAGATGAGTTAAGTATCTTCTAAGGGACTGTATGTGTGCTCAGGGAAGCTATGAAGTAAGCCGCAGCAATGCAAAAAAAACACAAAGCGCCTGGGTATCACAGACATAGACCCGAGCTGCAGTTTCGGGGGGTGAACTTACTGTAAAGTTGTCCTCCCTTACATGGGCGTAACACAAGCCCCCGCAGCCCCGCGGTGCAGGGGGGCCCACAAGCTCCAGGGGGCCCCCTCAGCACAGCACTTCGGCTGGAGAGCTCCAGATCGAGTCCGGAGGGGGCCCCTCCACGTACCCTGCAGCAGCTGCGGTCCGTGCAGGTAACAGCGGTGGGGCGGTGGGGCGGTGGGGCCATGTAAGGGGCGATTCCGAGGGACGATGTCGAGGGAAAATTAATTATTTATTTAATTTTCCCTCAGCATCGTCCCTTGGAATCCCCCCTTACATGGCCCCGCCGCCCCACCGCTGTTACCTGCACGGACCGCAGCTGCCCTGCAGGGGGGCCCCCTCAAGTTTCATTACGCCACTGGTCCCTTAGGTACCTGAAGCAGCCCAAAGTGGGATGCGTAGTGCGGTGTCTGCGGTCCGGTCCCGTGTGCAGCGCTCGGTTGTCTGCTCTTTAAATACTCTGAGAGAGAGCAGGAAGGAAAACGGTGATGGCCGGTTGCCATAATTAGCAAAGTCACGTTAGTAAGCCGACAGGCAGAATTAAACTGCTGAAAAGTGGCGGGAGTCTAAGGGCCACATAGGGAAAGGGGAGTCAAAAGCACATCCACTAAAGGTGAGAATGTCAAAAATGTGACTTCACAAATACATGTGTGGTTGTGTGGTCTATAGAGTGGAAAACTAAAAGGAAAGTACAGGAAAGTAGACACAAAACAAATTAGTGTATGGGAGAGTTAATATGGCCGGAAAACGCAGGCCAAAGAAAGTAAGTGCTCATGTTGCGCTAGTACAATGGGGCAAGTGAGGTAACATATAGCCAAATGCCAGGATAATATCCGGTGTGTACAGGGATATGGCATGACAGATATTTAAGGTAAAAGGGGACTGGTGTGGCAAGGAATCTCAGGCCAATAAAAACGAGCTAATGCTATGCTGGTGTAGGAGGTCCTGAAGGTGACATATAGCAGGGATATCACAAAACGGGGACTAATACTGCAGGAAAAAGCAGGCCAAATATGGTATAGGATCATAGTGTGCTACGATGGAAATGTCCTGAAAGGTGATATATATCAAGATGCCTTATGAAAGTATGTAAGAGCCAGAGTCAGGTCTGTCGGAGTAATGAAGGTATGAAAGGAGTAGGACCTAAAGCAGAAAGTGGCTTGGTTGGGATATCATGACCAAGGTGAAGGAAATATGATTTTGCGAAAGCAGGAACTTAGCCGGTCGGAGAATGGGGGGGTTTCTTAGCATGTACAGTGAGAGAAAGCAGAAGGTTGGGGTAAGTTACAAGGAAGGAAACTGGTATGCATGTAGTGGCATCATGAATGTGTTGGCAAAGGTTTGAGGCAAATGACTGGTCATTTGTACAGCCAGTAGTGCATTTCTGTATCCTTGTTGAGTCCCGTATTCACAGTGTCCATCGCAGGACAAGCTTGCTCTCCTTTTGTCTCATGCGAAGGCTACTGTGACTCTGAGGCTGCTGGGCCTCATGGCTACCTGCATCCTGCTGGCGAAGCATGCTAGATGGCATATGCGGGCTCTGCAGGGGAACCTAAAGTTCCAGTGGCGCAGCATCAGGGAATCCTCTCCAATATGGTCCAGGTCTTGGAGGGAACTGCAAAGGACCTGCAGTGGTGGCTAACGAACCGCAATTGGGTCAGAGGCAGACCCCTCTTCCTTCCCCAACCAGATCTCACAGTAGTGACAGATGCGTCACTCCTGGGATGGGGCGGCCACCTGAGAGAGGTGGAGATCAGAGGACTCTGGTCTCTGGCAGTATCCAGACTCCACATCAACATGCTGGAGCTCCATGCGATCCAACTGACATTGAAAGCCTGTCTACCCTCCATTAAGAGTAGACAAGTGCAGGTGTTTATGTACAACACCACAGTCATGTTGTATTGCAACAAATAGGGCAGGGTGGGGTCATGGACCCTCTGTAAAGAGGCCCTGCATCTCTGGACAAGGCTGGAACATCAGGGCATATCCCTGGTGGTTTCAGCACCTGGCAGTATCAATGAAGCCAGAGTGGATAAACTCAGCCGTCGATGCCTAGCAGATCACGAATGGCATCTCTACCTGGAAGTGGTGCAGTGAGGAGAGCCTTGGCTAGATCTGTTTGCCTTCGCGCCGAACACGCAATGCTAGCAGTGGTGACTCCATTTCATGAGGGCCAATATGTCACCTTGCCCAACTTCTACGCTCCTCCACATCCCACTAAGGAAGAGGAGCGACCCAAAAAAAGCATTGTCATTCTACCTTGACTACACACAAGAGTTCCATGCGGGTGACCAACTCTTTGTGGGGTATGCTGGTGAGAAGAAAGGTCGGGCAGTGCAGAAATGGACCATCTCTCGATGGGTCATTCTCTACATCAAGATCTTCTACACACTGGAAAAGAAGCAGCCTTCTAAAGGCTTAGGGGCTCATTCTACCAGAGCTGTTGCAGTGACCACGTAGAGTCCCAGTCCTGGACATCTGCCAAGCAGCAACGTGGGCTTCTCTTCCCACATCTACCAAGCATTACTGCCCAGACAGTCAGGCCCACGGGGATGGGCATTTCGCCTGCTCAATCCTGCAGGACTTACTAGTTTAAATTTATCTGCACACCCACCTCCGGGGATGGTATTGTTGGTTATCTATTCAACGGTAGGACTCGCCATTGCACACAAGAGCTCCTTCCATCTCACCACCTCCAGCACGAGCGACTCCCCGTCCACCACCGAACACCTCCACTTCCAGATCCAGACCAGCCCCAGAACGACCCTACGAGTCACCATCACATACAGACCTCCCGCGTTCACCACTACCATCGCTGACCTCATCGCGCCCCACGCCATCGCCTCCATAGACTACATACTCATCGGAGACCTCAACTTCCACCACCTTCCTGGACAACCTCGCCAAACTCGGACTGAAACAACTCATCACCTCCCCTACCCACAAGGCAGGACACACCCTCGACCCCATCTTTGCAGGAGGTAACAACGTCCACTTCAGCACACCATGCAACCCACCTGGCCGTATCACCACTGCGTATACATCCAAGTCGACAGACCCACTGCACCCAAACCTACACCCTGCCCTCCGCGAAGGAACTGGAGCAAGGTCACTGAGGAGCACCTCAACTCCACCCTCAACCGCGAAGCCCCCCGCCTCGACCGACACCAACTCCACAGCCAAAGAACTTCACAGATGGATCACCAACTGTGCAGACAAGCTCGCCCCCTCCGCAACCCTGACAGGCCACCTGGTTCACCTCCAACCTCCAAGAATCCAGGCGCACCTGCAGACGTCTCGAAAAATGATGGAGGAGCAGCAAAACCAATGAAGACCAGACCACCCACAAGAAAGCCATGACAGAATACCACCAACTCATCAGATCCACCAAAAGGACCTTCATCCGCAACAAAATCCTCGCCAACTCCAGCAACTCAAAGGAACTCTTCAGCATCATCCAACAATTCACCAAACCCCCCCAGCGAAGCCACGGACGTCACACCCTCCCAGGACCTCTGCAACAAGCTCGGCTCCAACTTCCATCTGAAAATCAAGGCCCTCTACGACAACTTCAGCGAACAGACTCCAAAAACCACTCTTTCCTCCAGCAACGACAGCCTGCCTACCATCGTCGCCTGGACCCCGGTCACCACTGAAGATACCACCACGACCATGAAGAGCACTCACTCAGGAGCCCCCACGGGTCCCTGCCTGCCACACATCTTCCACAGAGCTGCCGCCGCCATAGCACCTGAACTATGACGCACCATCAAAGCCACCTTTGAATCCGGCACATTCCCCGACAACTGGAAACGTGCAGAAGTTAAGTTAAGAAACCCTCTGCAGACTCGACAGACCTGAAAAACTACCGACCCATCTCTCTCCTTCCCTTCACGGCCAAAGTCACCGAGAATATCGTCAACGCCCAGCTGACTAACTTCATCGAAGAGAACGCCATCCTCGACCCTTCCCAATCCAGATTCCGCAGCAACAACAGCACAGAGACTGCCCTCCTCACCGCCACAGACGACATCTGCATGCTCCTCGACCAAGCCCACACCGCTGCCCTTATCCTACTAGACCTCTCTGCAGCCTTCACCACCGTCTCCCACCACACTCTCACAGCCAGACTCCACAACGACGGCATACAGAGAACCACCCTCGACTGGCTCCGCTCCTTCCTTGCCGGCAGAACCCAAAGGATCAGACTCCCGCCCTTCCTCTCCGAATCCACAGAGATCAACTGCGGAGTACCCCAAGGATCATCACTCAGTCCCATGCTCTTCAACATCTACATGGCCCCCCTCGAAGCCATCGTCAGACAGCATGGACTCAGCATAGTATCCTACGCCGACAACACCCAGCTCAGCCTCTCCCTCACAAAGGAAACCAACGCCACCAGACTTAGTTTCCAGGAAGGAATGAAAGATATTGCATCCTGGATGAGCAGCATCTGTCTGAAGCTCAACTCCGAGAAGACAGAAGTCCTCATCCTCGGACCCACCCCCTCAGCTTGGGACAACAACTGGTGGCCCACCGCCCTTGGCAACTCCCTCACACCCACGGGCCACGCCCAGAACCTCAGCATCATACTCGACTCCTCCCTCACCATGACCCGCCAGATCAACGCCGTCGCCTCCACCTGCTTCAACACCGTCCGCATCCTTCGCAAGACCTTCAAATGGATCTCCCCCGAATCCAGAAAAACCATCACCCACGCACTCATAACAAGCAGACTGGACTACGGAAACGCCCTTGATGCTGGAATCAACAAATCCCTGCTACGCAAACTCCAGACCATCCAGAACACCGCGGCCAGACTCGTCCTCGGCATCCCATGACATGATCCCATCACCCAACACCTACGAGACCTCCACTGGCTCCCAGTCGAGAAGAGAGTAACTTTCAAGCTTCTCACCCACACCTGCAAATCCCTCCACAGCCCTGGACCCAAATACCTCAACGAAAGGGTCCATCGAGCCAAAACCTATTCCCTCTTTGTCTCACTGTCTGGGAGCAATTCACAAAGACCAACTGCTGGAAATGCATAGTAATGTGGCCCAGGATACAGACTGCAGTCACCATATGATTAGGACAAGAAAATGTCAACTTTTTAATTGATTATATAGAAATGGGTGACCCCGTATACCCTTGGGCACTTGGGTAAATAAGTGTCAGATAAGGATGCCAGCACTCTGTGGAACGCATACGGAGACCGCTGAAGGTTGCTGCGGCACTGCCTTCTCATATAAAATCAACTACAAAATTGTGTGTTGCTATTAGACTCCACCACCATCGGTGTACAAATTCCACAATTTAACTGAGGGATTCTTTCTTTTGAACTTTTTTGACTCTTGGATCAAGGGGTCTTGGATCTTCACATGAAACATCCTGTCCTGAAGATGGTCTCATAGATTTACTTCAGAAGAGACTGAAACTTCAACACTCTAAACAATTTTCCTATTAGTTTCTGTTAAGATTTAATCTGGGAGATTTTGTTCCTATGTTTAGGAATGTCTCCAAACTGTACACTATTTAAAATGGGTTATTGTGCATTGAAGTACCTTTTTGTTTTGAACCCCTAATGAAACCATCATTCTATGAGTGAAATATAATGAATTAAGAAATACACTTGGTTGTAGTGATTGATGTCTTTTTTAAATAATACAGACTATTGTGCTTTGAATTAGAATCTCAATGTCATAATTAGGCATCTTGTAAGTAATTAGAGAACTCTACCTAAATATACAAAAAATATTTCCCTTGTAGGCGTCATTACCCGACACAACTTTCTAAATGTGGCATATTCAGAATTGTGACTCAAATCCGACTTTACCATTAAAGAGGGTTTTGAATTACAATTCTTTAGACGTCAAACTCGACATTCCTACCTGCTCCCAATTGAAAGTCATCATATATTAAATGTAATAAGGGAACCCAATGTTATCCCATGGGAGAGGAAGGCATTGCAGTAGCAAAAACACTTTTTGGAGTTTTTCACTCCCAGGACATGTAAAACGTAAAAGTACATGTCCAAATTTTCAAATACACTGCACCCTGCCCTATGGGCTATTTATGGCCTACCCTAGGAGTGACTTACATGTATTAAACTGAAAGGTTTAGCCTGGCAAAATGTTTATTTTGCTAGATCAAAATGGCATTTTAAACTGCCCATGACGTGAAGCAATGGCAGGCCTAAGACATGTTTGATAGGCTACCTAAGTGAGTGGCACAGTAAGTGCTGCAGGCCAAGTAGTAGCATTTAATTTACAGGCTCTGGGTACACATAGTACCACTTTACTAGGACCTTACAAATAAATGAAATGTGCCAATCAGGTGTAAGACAATTTTACCATGTTTAGAGGAGAGAGCACGCTCACTGGGTAACAGTGGTAAAGTGCACAGAATCCTAAGGCCAACAAAAACGAGATCAGCAAAAATAGAGAAGTAAGGCAAAATGTTTGGGGGGAAGACCACCCTAAGGCTGACAGGTCTAACACAGTCCTGGAACACTAGGCTACCCAATGAAGTGCTTTGCTTCTTGGGATCTTTCACTGCCCCAATTGGAAATACAGACGTGTCAGCATGTGCGCTGCTCCAACCTCCAAAAACTTTAAAAAATTTACAATCAATCCTGGGATTCCTGAACTTTGGCAGAACATACATTTTGGATTACGCAGAAAGAGTAAAACCTTTCTACGATTTAATAAAACCTGATTTCTCAATCATACAATGGACACAGGAACACACTGATATCCTTCGTTCTTTACAAGCTGACATGATAGCTTCAAAACACTTACAGACATGCGTAAATGTATGCAACCTGGTGATCTGTATAGTTGCGGGTCAATCTGGGTACACCTATCTAACATATAATGAAGGTGAGACAGTACCAATAGCGTACAAATCACATTTGTACACAAATGCTGAGATGCGCTTTGCATCAACAGAAAAAATTCTAACAGCAGTACAGACTGCTGTAGTAAGAGAAAGAGCTCTGGCTCAAGGGAAGCGTATAATAGTCGTTACCCCAGTTCCAGCCTTAGAGGCTGCGACAAAGGCAAGCGTTCCCCATGCTAAAGCCTTACATCCAAGATGGATACAATGGGCTAATTCTCTCACTGCAACAGATGTAGAATATAGGTACGACCCAAATCTAAAGACACAAGCATTTATACAATACAACAAAAGAATATCCTCTACCAAATGAAATAATGCCTCTAGATCAGTATGAATATATAATTTACACTGACGGTTCTGCTCAACCTGCCATAGGGAGTAAACAGCAATACAGCACAGCGTGTGCTATCGTTAACGGTCGCATGCAGGATGGAAAGTTTCATCCGAGTTGTACAAAAACACAGTCTCTAGGAGACTGCACGGCACAGCTAGCAGAACTAAAAGCACTAATACTGGCACTGGTAAATACGGATCGAGAATTCCCCACACTAATCGTGTGTGATTCCTTTTACTGTGTACAGTCATATAATGAATATTTACATTACTGGGGACAAAACGGGTTTAAAGATGCAAATGGTGGCACAGTTAAGCACAAAATGCTATGGGAACAGGTAGTGGAGTTGAAAAACGAGCTACCAAGGGCTCACGTGATACATACACTGAGTCATCAACGTGATGGCGTTCATGTTGAAGGGAATTCATTGGCTGATGAAGCCGCAAAGGGGGCTGTACGCACCGCTTCCGTAGCTGCAATCACTCGTTCCAAAAACGAGAATAGATGGTGAGATAATGGTTGCGATTATTGCTACACACAATAACTCAGCAGTACCGAAAAGGTTTCCACTAAAATACTCCTACAAGTTAGATGCAAACAATGTTCCATTTGCTAAAATTCCTGGAGTGGGGGATAGAGTAATACCAAATATGGATTGTAGGTTAGGATTAATTCTAGCAGCACACGAGGGTATAGGGTCTGCACATGCAGGAGTTACAGCAACTGTCTCTCTATTGAAACAGCGCTATTGGTGGCCAGGACTAAGAAAGCAAACTAAGGACTACGTCTTGAAATGCAACATCTGTCAGCAGATGAAAGGCTCCACAGTAACATGTCCAGCGCAGACACCATTACTAATATCAGACAAACCACTGGCGTGTGTCTATTTGGACCACTGCGGCCCCTTACAATCTGATGGGGCTTACAAGTATATCATGGTTGCAGTGGATTCCTGCTCTAGGTTCCTATGGGTGTGGCCCCAGTGCTCGGCTGACCCTCGAACTGTTATAAAAGATTTGTGAGTCTTTATAGGGACATACGCAATTGGCACATTACATTCTGACTGTGGCCACACGTTTAGATCTAGGGCTAACAAAGAAGCCATGGGAAGTCTGGGTGTAGAATTGCAGTACTCCTCTCCATACCATCCCGAGGGAAATTCGGTTGTGGAGAGGAAAAACCGGGACTCAAAGCAGTCTTTAACAGCTACAGTATTAGGCTCGGTGGAAATTGGGTAAAACACCTGTATGGAGTTCAAAGGGCATTAAATAATCAGCCAAGAAGTTCTCTAGGGGGTGTTACTCCTTATGAGGTCCTATTTGGGACGAGAATGTGGGTACCTGATCTTGATTGTGAAGGCACAGTGGCGGATGAATAACCTTTTGACATCCATAAACGTTTGGATGTTTTACAGGACCTGAATGAATCCAGGGCACTACAGAGTAATGTCCAGGTGAAAAGGACCGTCACTGGGGAAGCAAAAAGTGTCACAGCAAGACCTGTCTGGATCCCTAAAATTGGGGATCTGGTCAGAGAGAAAATAGTGGACAAAAAAGAATTTGGGCCATCATAAAGAAAGCCTGTACCTGTCCTGGCAGTTGAAGGAACAAGAACAGTACTTCTGCCACCTCTTGCCGGTAAAAAGGAGAAAAGATTTGTCTCAATAGACCTGATCAAACCACACTATGTGGCCGATACTGAGTAGTAGGCCGCGTGGACTCCGGAGTAACAGACACCCTCCTCTCACAACTATAGAAGAAGTTCAAACAGAAAGACTCATCACGTTTGAAGGGTCACCTGTACGGAATGATGGACTAAGCAACAATGCAATGGAACTCATTCCTCTTGACACTGAAGTTCAAAATGAGAACTCCACTGAAAGACAAATTTCAATTCGGCCAAACACGGATATCTACGTCAACATGCCCCAACAAAAGCAAGCTACACTTTCCACAAAACCTGCGAAACTACCGAAAATTGATCGAACTTCATCTGACTATTTCATTGACTTTGATACGTTTTCACTGGACCCAAGTGAACCTGAAACGATGCCAGCCCAAAAAACTTGTGTACAGCGATTCAAAGATTTTCTGAACTTCCTTAAAAAGACTTACCTGGTATCACCTTGGGTGGAACTCTGGGTATCCACCGGAATACTTTTCTTTCTTTTCTGGATAGGCCCAGTAACTGTCTTTAGTATGCTTGTAAATGCCACTTATCTTCGAGAAAGCTCTGCAGCACAAAAAGTGAATGTGATTCTGAAACCGCATCTATCATCACATTGTGAAAAAAGAGACCTATCATCAGTGAACATTGCAGCAGTTCCTATACCTGATGGTATAGTGTGGGACAAGTTTGATTACGGTATATTTGTAACTTTTAAAAATACCACATTTATTTAAAATTTTATTGAGTGATATCATTACCTCCAGTACATTTTACCGATGATTGGGATTATGAAACTGTAAATAATATGTTGTCTGATTTAGAAAAATCTGCTGCTTTTTCTAATAATGAAATGTTAGACATATCAGACTATGAAACAATGTATTGCTATCAACATTATGGTCATCACTTTCTGTAAGTCTGCTAATCCCAGAAATGTTTTTACATACCACCAATGGGAACTTTGCCCGACACCGCCGAAAAGCAGTTCAAAAACATTTGCACAGAAATTTCCCTATTTTTCAGGGTTTAACACATCTGACCCAGCCTCATATTATTATAAGGTTGCACCAACACCAGCACAGAAAAATATGTTGACAAACACCAAACAGATTTATTCTGCTTCCTTTATTGCCCAGTTGCCTGAACAAGGTCTTGACTTTTGGAAAGACACAATAGACTTAAAATCTGTCTGGGGTACTAGAGACTGGCAGGTCAAGGGAACAGAGGCACTATTTAGAGCATGCCTTATTCCTCAGCAAATAATGTTTTTGAATGAAATGGTGCAACAAATGACCTGTCTTGGACTAGCCAAAAATAAAGATTTGAATACACCTCGGGTGCCAGCACCATCACACACTGAGGGTAACATAACATCACAAGAAGAGGTTACACTAGATGCCATCATGCAATACAATAGATCAGACCCCGATTGGAAGGGATGGCTGATTTGGCCCACAGACACCAATAGCTGTCAAGAAAGATTCTTGGGTAAAACTAAAGGATTTAGTATCAATAGGCCAGATCCATGCTATGTACAGAGACAACACCCATGGGAGTGACATCGTACAGTGTTGGGAAGTTATGCCTCGATTTGCTAAAGACCGCAAAACTTACACATGTGAAACAACACTTATCCTTACTTACAGAGGATATGGACCTACAGGATTTTTTATTAGGCCCTAGGAAGCCACGTCAGAAACGTTTCTATTATGCTATCTACAATGAGATTTGGAAAATATCACAACAAGAGGCCGCGGAAAGAATACGAGAAATAGATCGTATAAATCTAGAGAAGGCTCAAGCAGTGGTCGACAATGGGTTAACAACACTAACTTCCAGGATATATTCTCTAGGGACATTGTATCTTCTGCTATTGATGTACTAGAACAGGATCGGTCCATATTACAACACGGGCAATCACAATTGCGTTCTATTATGTTATTAAGCTGGACGCTGCAATCTTTGCACGCAGGCTATGTGCCTTGGCGTTTCATACAAAGTACGTCTCTGTTTTGTTCATACAATCTGACAGAAAAAGAGATAGAAATGGCACAAAGGGGAGCAAAATATACAATGCTGCGTATTGAAAAATTGGATAGATTAGCATTTTCAGTGGCAGAGTCACCGGCCACGGAATGGTTAATCTATGGCCACATAACGCTTCCGGTCACTACTTTTCAATTCCAATATTGCCTTGAACAAATGCAGGCAGGCAGATATGAAGAGATGGGTAGGGAATTCATTAAGGAATCCTGGGAATTACCGTACAGATTTCGATGCCTGAGTGGGGAAAAAGAAGTGTTTCTAAGCGGTACTAACTGCGAGAATACTTTATGTGTATCACTTATATGCCAGGATATAATGCTTAATGGGGCCTGTAACGGTTCGGTAGCTAACTTATCCTGTCACTTAAAGGGTGCCCCAGCTGCCGTGATCACTCCAGTGTTCAGGCTACTTTCGAATGGGAGTTACTTGATGCTGAACGATCAAGGCTGCTGTGGGATGCTTCCATGCATTGTATATCTGGTAACCGTGTGCTCCAGGGTTACTTGCTGTATGCAAGTATTGTTTCCACCAACACATACAGTCAGGGAGGCGCCGTTATGGCCTTCACTAAATGTTTCGTTAATACGGTTTGATGCTTTGAGCATAATGAAAGCCATGCTTATACAGAAATCTATGCCCTTAACCTCCGCTCGAGACACCTTTGATCTTCAACTTGCAAGGTCTTCAGCAGAGATACAGGCGCTTATACGTACAAATTGCCCCTTCCATTTTGCAGAAATGGTAAATCGTATCTTTAACATGTCTGATACGACATGCATCGTCCACCTATTTAAGACCATAGGTTCTGGACTATTAAGCACCTTTCAGACGGTCCTCGGAGTTATACCAAACTTTATACACTCCGTATTTGGAAGCATATTTGGAGGGCTGCCGCTGATCCTGTTTCTAATAGCGGGTATCCTGATTGTCGTTTTTCTGCTACGCAATGGACGTCCCAGTCACCAAGTAGATGGAAACAGTACTCCTGGAGTGAAAATGCCGTGATCGCATGGCGCAACTACTAGGCACACCTCGCCTAAGGGAACTAAGTGCTTCTTGGTTCTTGTCATTTAGACCAGTCTGGATGGACTGCATCTTACCTGTCCTCCGATGCCTGTTTTGCGGAGAAGAATGCGTGTTAGATCTCTGTCTGACACTCCCATCATGTGCGCAACCGGACGTAGATGCTTTACTGGACCCGATAACGGCCCATGTTCTGCAGTGTCCCCAGTGTAATCCCATGTTGATGGCGGCATTCCTAGAGCCACCACAGGTAGTATTTGCTCCTGTTGGTATGGACACCGGCTCCTCCTCTGACACCCAGGCCTTGGATGGCGCACAGGCTGCCCCAGCACCGGCTGTGGACAGTACGGAAGATCATCTGTGCTCAATTGACATAATTTGCGAGGTGTTACAGGGACCATCGGCTGTGGAGGCAAGCAACGAAAATGTTGCGTCTACCAGCCAGGACACATAAACATTTGATTCATTTGGCCCGTCGTGTGCTGGGAAAAAATTTGACTTTTGGAAAACAAACGGAAAATTAGAACTCCGTATCAAAATTGACATTCCTTTTGAGCAAGTATGGCTTTCAAATGCTTGTAGTAGTTCGGACTATACCTACGGACATATTAGAGCTGTAGCTTAAGTGTCTTTCTAATATTTTTCTTTTTAACACTTTTTAACCCCTTTTTAGCAATTTTTAAAACAATGTTTTTTTATTAAAAAAAACACGAGAAACTAATGTTTTAACTATTTGCGTACAAGTATCTAGTCCACCTAGTAGTACGGTTAGAATTAAACTATGTCGTCCATTCGGAAGAGGAGTGGGAGTTATATTCCATATAGGTACCATAATATAGGCCTCGGTAAATTCATTACCCTTCACCTATATTCTTCCCTACATTACACTTGTCACGGTTTACAGGGACTGACCTTTTACCTAGATACGACACTGAATTCAGAACGCGGGTTTTCCCTAGTTCGAAACCTCATACATTATGAATGAGCATTCTTGGAATTACAGCAGGACTACCATCTCCTGTATAAAATCTATGTACAAAGTTCATGCCCGACGTCATCCTTAGGCCGACACAGTAATACAGCGAGGTAGGACCCCTGGGGAGACCTATGGGTATATATACATCACATCTTGCTAAGATAGAGCAGAGGAGACCGAGACTTCCTGGCCAACACACTGACCAGAGATGCTAAGGTTCCTGCATGCAGACACTCCAGCTCACAGTGGTCTAACATCCCTCGCGGGGTGTCCAACTCAAGACTAGGGGGCCGATTCCGATCTCGGCCGGTAGGGCTCCGAATCGGATTCGGCTTTACCGGATCCGATTCGGAGCCCTAATTCCCGACCGAATCGTACGTGCGTCCGGGCGAGCGAGTACGATGCGTGCGCTCGCGAAATCACCGACCGACTCTTACGCAGAACCCGACCGCTCCGACCGACTCGCACGGGGACGACTCGCACCGCGCTATGGAGACGTTCCCCGGCCGGGTAAGTACGATGCGCATCGCGACCGCTCCGACCGACTCACGCAGTCCGGCTCCAAGGAGCTATCGGAGCCGCACTTTGGGGGTCCGTGCCGGACCCCCCTGGAAGCGTAAGCACGCGAGTCGCACACAGGGGGGACCCATGGGTCCCCCCTACACGTGCATGTACGGCGCGACCCGCATCAACGCGAACACGCAGTAGGGGGCGCCCTTGTTCACGTCGTGCCCATTGAGTCAATGGGAGCCCGTGTACGTGTCGTACGACTGGCTCCCATTGACTTCAATGGGAGTCCGACCGAATCGAGTCCGATAGCATACGTGCGCATCGTACTCGTTCGGTCGGACTGCTAGAGTCCGATTCGGTCAGAAATCTCTCCGGGTCCGGCTCGGTCGGAGAGATTTCCGGCCCGAATCGGAATCGGCCCCTAGGACGGGGTCCCACAGTATCTCACTTCAGGTAATAGGGTTGACTAAATCCTAGAGGGATTCTTGGCTTAACACCTACATTTATGCTTGGTACACTTGGGTACATCTAGTTAGGGAGGCATCATAGGAGTACGCCTCTTTTTATCATGTGTTTTATATACTCTAATGTATTCATGATTATTGCAAGATGGTAGAGCTATACCATCCATTCACCTTTATAGTACTACTAATCATTTATATCTTATACTGTCTAACGGTTGTTGCAGCTCATTTATTTTACACCAGAATAACAACTGTTCAATAAATGCTTATTGAAAAACGTCCAGCCTGTTTATTCGGTGTATCTCTCTGAGACAGACTAAGTAAGCACGAGTGACTGAGCGAAAGGTAGTATATTGTTTCCATGGTCCTGAGGGATCAGGGTTGTCATGTTCGATGGTTGCCAGGAACTATTCTCTCCTTGGTAAGAGGAGATTCTAGTCGCACTGTGAGCTAGTTGGTACAAAAGGGCCAACATACCCGGTGGGGGTGTTCAGAGTCAGTCTGACACCAATGCTACAGTGTATGTTGTCTAAACGCGCAGATCCTGTATACTTTTTATAGGAACTACACGACAAGTCTATACAATAAATGAAAGTTTTATGTTGGGTGCTGTCGTGAAAGTTATCTTTAAATTTTAGAGGCTGCATCTTGTATACTATGGACCCCAATTGAAGATTTGTCAATTTTTTATTAGATGTGCAATAGGTCTAACAATTGTAGAGAAATATTTGATATTATGTCTATGGAAGTTAGGAAACCCCAGGAACCTTTGGACTTCTACTTACTGATGTAGGGGTGGCCCAATCCAATATAGCCTTCATCTTTGCCATACTCATACATATGCCCTCACCAGATATTTGCGAGTCCAGAAAGGCAATTTGGATGATTTTGAACGCATTCTTTCTGGCCCTAGCAAGCAAGGAATTTTCTCTTAGATGAGACAGGCTTCTTTAATATTCGCTCTTTGTTGTTGCAGGTCATTTAAATAGATCAGGATGGCATCTAAACAAACAATCTCTAAAGAGTCTAACAGGCCTTAACATATATCATTGACAAATACTTAAAAGGCTTAAAGGGCATTGCACAGGCCAAATTACTTCACCAGATATTCATAATGACCCACTCTTCCATTCATCCCCCTCACTAATTCTGACCAGATTATAGGTTCCCCACAGATCTCATTTAGAAGAGAAAGAGACCTTTGCCATCCTAATCTGGTCCAGTATGAGGGGGAGAAGATACCTATGATTGATGGTGATGCAATTCAATTCTCCTTAGTCTATTCAAGGTCTGTATTCTTCATTTGGTTTGGGATGAAAAAAATTAGAAATCCTGCAGTGAATGTAGAATAGACCAAAAATGGAGAAAATGATCTGCGATGGTGCATCCTTGAAAAGGTTAAACCAAAGCCCGGACTATCTACCGAAATAATCCGGAAAAGGAGGGAAACCTTCTGTATCTTTACCCTCAACAGTGTAAAGGAGGGATTAAATGAGGAGATAATTTGGAACATTACTGACCGTTGTGCATAGTTTGTACACTGATGTGGTGTTTGCACAGGTTCTATTCTCCCACAAGTGTTCTTTTATCATCAGTCAGTTATGTTCTGCGCAAACACTCCGGAAAGGACACGCAGCATTATTTTCATAAGTGTTCTCCTATTATGTCCTCTCTAGGAATTATTAATACAGCAAGACCATGTTCTGTATAAACACTCTAGAACGAACTGGCGGTTTTAGTCTCAGTTTCTTATCATTTGCTGGATTATGTTCAACTGTCAATACACACTAGTGATTTCTGCTGTTACCTCTAGTATGATATTCTGGCATAGGTTCATTCCACCTCCATGCTAGTAACCTGCATATATTGGCTCCACATGGCAATTAGGAAAGTCGAACACTGAAATATCATGTTCCACTTACTCTGATTGTTTCAGTTGTATCTATAGCTTGTATTTGCATCGTGACTGCCTCTCTATTCTCCCGAGGTTAGGTTCACTTTCTACTCGATTAGCGTCTTGTAGATACTTGACAACTGTGGTGGCCAATTCCATTATCCTGGCTTGTAGACGACAGCAGCAGCTCACTTAAAAAACGGCGTTCAGGAACAACCATATAACTCGGCTTAACATATAAGAATATGGATTATCAAATATTAATACAGCATGTATGTTTTGTGCCGACTGACAGAACGCGCCACGCAATTATTTGTATTTAACACACCATATGTCAAGGCGTGGCGTGTCTTTTAAAATTGAAACATTTTTCCTACCAGCATTACAAACGTGGCAGAACTGTGACTCTTAACAAACTGATATTTTCCATCAGGCACTGCCTCCTGCTAAGGAATCCTTCCTCTTCCCCTTGGTTACATACTATACTAAGATGGCGCATATTTTAACGCCCAAATCGTCGTGATTTGGCTGGGCGTGACTTCCACACACATACGTAATAATATGCGGGACGTTCTGCGCATCCGCAGCACACTATTTAAAGATTGATCCCACAACTGTTGAGATCTGCAACTATGGAGGGACGCGGAGCAGTTTGAAGGACCCAATCGTTATATCCGGTGAGTCCTTGGTCAGGGACTTAGTAAGGAATATTTGCCCCCTAAACCAGCATGGTTTTTAATTCAGCAGGTATGGGGCTTACCTAAGTAATGTGTGGTATTGTAATTAGCGGACATTACGGGAGGATATGCTCTCTCAATACATCTTGGTAGTCAGTTTACGCTCCCGTAAGGTAGAAATAGGCAGGTCAGTGTGCCGTCTGTGAGTTTGCGCTAATTACCAACCTGCCGAACGAAAGAGGGCACCTCTGTAAGACGACTTGTGACAAACATGCTTTTTGGGTTTGGAGGCCCGTTGGGTAGTCGCTGTCACCTCCATACTCATAGATCGCTCTTTGTTGTGGTCCTGCTAACATCTACAAGGGCAAATATTCATTAAGAATTATTATTTTAATTGACATCTACCTTGCCTTTAGGAATCGTCATAACTGGCCACATCCATTGAGTATTTTGGACCACACTGTGGGGTTATCACCTCTCACGGTAGCTGATTATGTCTCTCATTTAGAGACCACATAATATACAGAAGATATAAGACTCAGCAATATATACAATTATGTGAGTATAAGAACATAACGTCTTTATGATACTGTAGGTCATCGTAGGATAAGGAATTGTTCTTACAGTTATATAATATTTTTTATTTAGATTATTCGTGATTTTATCTCTGCTATGGTCCTGCATTGACCTATACAAGATACATTGAAGGTCACACGTACATTTTATCACGTGGTAAGGTTTCACCAACATGTTAGCATTAAGTATATAGTGACCTCGCAGATTCATCTAGAGTAACGTGACACCTTCTATTCATTATAGAAAACAAAGTATAGTGACATCCACCCTCGATAAAGACTCCGTTGTTCCAGTCTTGGACTTGGAATTTATAATACAGGAAACTTGTAAGTTAAGCCCCAGTTCACCCTATAACATACAGATAATAAGAGGTGATATCGCACTATGGGAGCTCTGGAGGTTTTGCATGTGGGTACCTATAATCTATTATACTGATTGCTTGCCTTTTTATCACTGCACTATATATCTTGCTCTCACTACTTGGAGCCCCTCAAAGTAAGTATGAGAGGCTCCAAGAAGATATTGTAACTTACACTTATGAGAAGAAAGTCCACACATTATAATCAGCACGACCACGGTGAAGGGGTTTTAGACTGTCTATCTTTGTAGTGTTGACACTGTTGTGCAACGCAGTGGTCTGATCAAACATATAGTTTTTATAAAGGTTTTAGTGTATGGGTTAACAAACACCATTATTTATTGTTCCCCAGGTTCCCCCGGTTTATTTGCCTGTGTGACACTGTGCCCGATTTGGACAAGGTCCTGAAGAAGGTGGTTCACGTTTTGTGTCAACCCACCGAAACGCGCGTCGACCTAGTGTGTCCAGACCTTATTGTTGTTTTTTTCATCTTAGTGGAAATGGTTTACATCTTGTGTTTCCCTCTAAATCCAGATGTGTATAAGTGTCTTGTATGAATGTGAATGATTGTGAGGAATGTATGAGTTGAAAAGAAGATTTGTTATTTAATTGGGGGTCAACAATTTTGTATTTAACTTTGTATGATTAATTATCACAAAAAAGCAAAAAAAAGTTTTTTATCTACTTCAAAAAATGGCATTTAATGCATTGGTAAAAGGAAAAAAGAAGTTAATGAAAATAATAAATATGACTTCATATAAATCAAATGTGTTGTTGTAATGTTATAAATATTTGATGTTTGGCACATATTAATACCCATACCAGATTCAATCTCTTGCAAAAGAAATATAGGTCATTGGGGAGTGCTCTTTGGTTTATTTTTGGTTGGTTCAGTTCCCCTCTTACTCCCAGACCTCATTCGTTTCATAGAGGGGGTCCCTTGCTCTCTGAGTGAATGTAGAATAGTAAATGAAGCTTTTCTCTAAGTTTTCTTGAAACTATTGTTTCAGAACCTCGTTTTTGACTCTTTGTGGTTACATTTGTTCATAAGGAATATGAGCATCAAGTGTCAAATCAATAACACAATCATTAGGTTAATGTTTTAGATTAGTATCAGCTCTATTTTGACTATACATATCCTTGAAGTCTTGATAGACATCAGGTATCTGGATTTCCCAGTGAGATTTAAGGTTCAAGCTTTGCTTATCTTTTTCTGTGTCATGAGAAGGGCTTAATTTTGCATCTTGGCCATCTCCCTTTCAGGGAAACAAGAATTTAGACAAATAACAGTATTTCGTTTTCCTGTCAATACGGGGGTTGTGTTTTACAGAGGTTCCCAGAAAATAATGGTGCATCAATATTATCAAAAATGATTTCTCTATGTGTCAAGAGCAAGTTGCTAACCATAGCTGTTGTATCCCTTCACACCACTCATGAAGTCAAAGTGGTTCCATCTATTTTTGAACTTTTTCTGGTTTTTCCTTATCTTGTGTGAGAATTTCATTCCTAGTGTCCATGAAACTTCCATATGCCCTGGAGTCGATCAAAGCATAAAGAGGTAATGGTCCTCAATTAGTTGACAGCAGTACTTCTATATAGAAGTGCGCCTTCATAGGTACAGACAATTTGGAAATTGTCAAACTCTGTCCATCCTCTAAGGATGAGCTTTCTTGTTTCCCAAAAAGAGAGGGCAATTTTTTCTAAAGTGTCCCAGTTACCCACAGTACCAATATAGCCCCCTTTTATGTCGCGTCTCCTTCCTTATTTTAGAAAGGGTCTTTATCATTCTGACTGCCTATTAGGGGTGGGCGGAATATTCCGTTTCACCCATGGATTTAGCGGAATTTGACGATTCCACAATACTCTTGTAACGCAGAATTCCATCCAAGTTCTGCCATTATTTTTTTCTTGCAAGGCTCCAGAACGGCAAGTTGACGAGCGAGATTTGGCATTCCTTTTTTTTTTTTTTTTATTAACTTTTTCAGTTTACATTATAGTCACAGTTCGCATTTATACATTTAGGCACAATATAAGCAGGCACTGTTACATTTCTATTGTTCCATTGTAACGCATCAGCATGTGTAATTACTTGCTATACATTCTGTCCAGGTAGCTTTTCACAGGTAGTCTGTCCACTCAAGGAAGTACATAATATGGTGAGTTCCTCTGGTACCATTCTTTCACTTCGGGCACATTTTTCTAACATGCACATTTTATCTATTACCTGTTGATCTGGGAATGCCAGGTTGAAACATCAATTCGCGGTGAATGCATTTAGAGCGATGTTAGTCTTTACCTGATGTGTGTGCAGTTGTCCTGCAGTAAGGCCTCAGCACTATGAGGTGTCGCCGTCTCAGGGTCAGTGTCTAGAGTGTCCTGTGATTGGGCAATGAGGTAGCTGGTAAGGGGTCCCCATATGTCCCTAGGCTGTGAAGTGTGTGGAAGCAGCTCTGCATATGTAATCATTTGCTCCTGACAATATACCAGGTCATTTAGCCATTCCTTAAATTTGGGTGCCCGTCCTCTGCCCCATCGGCATGCCACCCGTCTTTTCGCCATCAAAAGTGCAACCGCAGTAAATCGTCTGTGCAATGCAGGGAGCAATTTGGTATAACCCAACAGAGCCAGCAGCGGTGTGCGGTCAAGGTTAGGCGCTGTCATTAACTCTAGAGCGTCAAATACTTGCCCCCAGTATTCGCGCACCATCGAGCATTCCCACGCCAAGTGTAGGAAGTCGGCCCCTGGGGCCTTGCATCTGTCGCATCTGTCGGAATTCTTAAGTTTATATTTGTGCATCCTAACTGGGGTGTAATATAGCCTGTGAAGGAATTTAAAATGAATTATGCGTAGCCTGCTGCTAGCAGAGATACTCTCAGTTTGTGTACAGCAGTAGCCCCACTGGTCATCCGTCAATTCATGGCCTAGTTCCAAGTTCCATTGCGCCCGTGACCTGGTCGGTGGCATTTCTCTTAGTGTGTGTACGGTGTGGTAGATAATGGAAACTATATGTCCCGGAGACGTGGCGCTTAACATCCTCTGCAGGGGTGCAAGAGTCTGGGGCTCCCTGGGAAATTCCGGGGTAATAGAACGCATACCCTGTCGCAGTCGTATGTATAAGAAAACCTCCAGTGGGGTTGGCTGAAGCCCATGAAACATCTGCTCAGATGTGCGAAAGGTGCCGTTATGATAAAGGTCCCCCCACGTAGTGAGCTTGGCCCGTTCCCTAAGTTTGTGGAATGCCGTTTCCTGAAGAAGGGGCATGCTGGGGTGATAAGTGAGCGGGAGCAGTGGTGAATAGAGCATTGGGCTTTGTAGCAAGTGTGCTATACGCTGCCATGCGTATGTTGTACACGTTATGGTAGTTGGGTTTTTGTCTCTGGGGGAAGGTGTGGCGCACAACATGCCATCTATAGGTATGGGGTCGGCCAACCAATGTTCAGCTGCTACTTGCGGCATATATCTCGGAGGATGGACCCAATAGTAGGCATAGTGAGCCTGTGCACTCCAGTAGTATAGTTCAAAGTTCGGGATGTCGAAGCCTCCCTCCGAGTACGGCCGGGTAAGTATGTTCCATTGCAATCTCGGTTGTTTGCCCCCCCACACCAGTCTGATCATTTCGGATCTGAGCGTTTTGAAGAAATACCCGCATGGGTGATAAGGAATGTTTAAAAAGAGGTATAGCAGTTGTGGAAGTATCACCATTTTAATTAACGATGCCCTTCCCGCCAGTGATATTGGCAATGAGATCCATCTAGTTACACATCCAGTTATGCGATTCAGGGCGGTGCCATAATTTAGGCGCATCATCTCCTCCCTATCCCTAGTGATGTGAATACCTAGATATCGCAGGTCAGAGTCACACCACTCCAGTGGATAATCCAGGGGAAGCGCGCCGTTGCCTCTGTTAGGGGAGGACGTGGGATTTCCCCAGTTCATTTGTATTCCAGACAGCCTGCCAAACACTAGAAACTCCCTAAGAACAGAGTTCAAATTGTGCTGCGGGTCTTTAATATATAGGGTGATATCGTCCGCGTAGAGAGATACCAGAATCCGGCGCTGATAGCAGCGTAGTGCTTTGTCTTGGTGATGTTGTCTTAGTTTGGCCGCCAGGAGCTCAATCGCTAACGCGAATAGTAGGGGGATAGTGGACACCCTTGTCTGGTGCCCCTTGTGATCGAGAAAGCCTGAGATAGGTGACCATTCACCAGGACCTTGGCAGTCGGTAGTTGGTACAACAGCTGAATCCAGGATAAAAAAAGTGGGGGGAAGCCCATGCGGCGCATTACCCCAAAAATATAGTCCCATTCAACCGAGTCGAATGCCTTAGTGGCATCCAGAAATATTGCCGCAAAAGGTAGTTCCGGTGCCACATTATTTAGTATAGTGAAAAGAGTACGTAAATTATGTGACGTAGCCCTACCGGGCACAAATCCCGCTTGGTCCGGCAAGACCAGTGTTTCCATCAGTAGGCTTAGTCGGTTCGCTATTAATTTGGCCAAAAGTTTTGTGTCGCAGTTGAGCAGGGATAGTGGTCTATAGGAGTCACAATGCAGGGGTGGTTTCCCAGGCTTGAGTAGCGACATGATGAGGGCTTCCCTCATGGATGGTGGGAGTCTGCCCGCCTCTAATGATTCCTCATACAACTCTTTCAAAATGGGGGCCATCTGGTCTATGTACCGTTTGTAGAATTCTATGGGAATGCCATCCATGCCAGTAGCTTTACCCGATTGCATGTGCATGATGGCCTCACGTACTTCGTCAAGCTCGAAGGGAGCGCATAAGAACTCCCTTTGTGCATCTCCTAGCCACCCCAATGCTACATCCCCCAGGTAGTTGTCAAGATCCAAGTGTCCCACCCTACTGGATGTGTATAACTGTGAGTAGTGGGTAGTGAAGGCATTTAGTATGTCGGCAGTGTCCCGATATATCACTTCCCCTGGTCCTGCCAATTCCAAAATATAATTGGAGAAGCGTGGTTTCCGAATAGTTTCTGCCAGTATTTTTCCAGGTCGTTCCCTTCACCATAGCGGCGAGCCACCCAGTATTTGCCCCTCAGTCGTGCTTCGCGAGTAGCTGTCTCTGTGTATTCTGTTAATTTCTCTCTAATTTTTAATTGTTTAGCATGGTCTGGCCCCGCCAACAGTTGCCCCTCGAGAGTTTTAAGCTCTAGTTCTAGTTTCCGCAGTGTGTTTAAGATGTCTCGAATCACTCCCGAGCTTTTTGATATGCAGTAACCGCGGATTGTAACCTTAAACGCTTCCCAAATGATCTCCACAGACTCCACTGAACCCCTGTTCCTAAGGAAAAAATCTTTGATTTCCTCCCCTAGCTCAGTCCGAAAGACCGTGTCTAGTAACGCGGAGGGCTGCAACTTCCATGCAATACGGGGTGGGCTATAACCTTGTGGGGTTAACGTGAGTTGTACTGGGGCATGGTCTGAGTATGTCCTTGCCAAATGCGTGGTTGCGAATATAGCCGGTCCCAGCCCCCGTGACAGTAGCCAGTAATCTAATCTTGCCCACGAGGCAGCGTGTGCGGTGAAATGTGTACCTTCTTTTGTATGTTGGTGCATATGTCGCCAGGCGTCAATCAGTTGATTAGCTTCAATTATGTCTTGCAGGGTTGCGCGCGATTTATTATAGTGGTGCGCGGCAGGATTCGATCTATCAACGGCAGGGTCATATGTGACGTTGAAGTCCCCCCCCCACACTATATGTCTGGACCCTATTTCGGCTATCTTCCCCCACAGTGTGGCATAAAAATCAGGAGTGTCAATATTTGGGCCGTAACAGCAAGCAAATGTAACTGACTCTACACCTAATCTGCCCCAAACCAAACAGTATCTACCCTGCGAATCCCAGGCAGCGCCTGCTAGGGCAAAGGGAGTGTGCTCTTTGATGAGTATCGCTGTACCCCTGCTATAGGAGGAGTAAGAAGAGAATATTCTGTGTACCGCCCATCTGTGTGCGAAATTATGGGTGCGCTTAGGGTCAATGTGTGTTTCTTGTAGCATAGCTACATTAATCTGATGTCGATCTAAGTACGCCAGAATTTGGCGCCGCTTTCGAGGGTCGCCCAACCCTCTAACATTCCAAGTGAGTAGCTGTAATTTCGCCTGTGCATTCGGATCAGCCATCACTCCATGTGCTTCGCTGTACCTGGCCTTGGGGCCGCAAAACATCGATGCTGACAGACATGTAACTATCTCTCTGTCCAGTTTTATGTGCCATTCGAATAGTGGTGACCATATTTAATACCCCCTCCTTTCCTCCCCCCACCCACTGAAACATCCCAATTATGCCAGTAACTTTATACCCACCCCCACCCTTGCACTTAAAAACAGTAAACTCATGCTGCCCAGAACCTGCAGCGAAGTTCGATTGGGGGAATACCCGTATGGGGAAACCCCTAGGTGTATGCACGATAACCCCTCACCCTTTGAGCACCGAGGTGGTGTTACAAACAATCTCGGGCGGGCTGGGGATGCTCGACTTACATGTGTCTCTCGTACTAATAATCGAACCGGGGATTAGGGGATCAAATTGGGGTCTAGTTGCTGATGTCACTTATCTGCCTTGTATCGTACTCTGTCCAGTTCGTTACTGCATGCTTGTTGAGCTTCTTCCTGAAGGTGTTGTGGTCGGCTGGTTCCCAGTTCAGTGTGTCATTTCTTTGTGCTTTCAGTGCAGCTCGCTCCTGGCGGGGGGGACAGTGATCTCGCATGCGGGTCGTGTTGGTCCATTGATGCGTTGTTCCGCTTGAGTCGTTTCAGGAATTCATCGACTTGTTGAGGTCTGGTGAAAAAAGACTGTTTCCCCTGATGAGTGATTCTGAGGCGCGCCGGATATAGCAGTGCATAGTCTATCTGGGCCTGTCTCAGTTTCTGCTTAGCTGGCAGGAATTTTCGTCATTCCTCCTGTACTGTCGTGGTAAAGTCGGGATATATGGAGAACGTGACGCCATCGAAGCAGAGTTGACGGCGTTCTCGGGCTTTTTTAAGTGCTGTGTCCCGATCCCTATAATTCAGCAGGCGTGCGATGATTGGTCGTGGCGCGCTGCCTGGCGGCGGGCGGGGGCCCAGTGAGCGATGCGCCCTTTCAATTATGAATTGCGGCGAGAATGCCTCTGCTCCGAAGGTTCCCACCAGTATTTTCTCAATGTAGTCTTCCATTCTGCCAGTGTTGGTGCTTTCCGGAACCCCAAGTACGCGTATATTATTACGCCGACTGCGTGCTTCAAGATCTTCGCTTTTGGCGGCTATTATTTTTAAGAGTTTGTCCATCTGCGCCATGCCCTCCTGAGTTTGAGCTGTCACGTCTTCTGCGTCAGAGACGCGCCTTTCGACCTCCGTGATCCGGTCTTCATGTTTGTCCAACTTGTGGACTATAGCATCCATTCTTGTCGTCATGGCATCCATCTTGTCTGCTATTGCGGTGATGCCTTGTCTGACCTCCTGAAGAATGGTTTTCATATCCTCATTAGTCTTGTTAGGGGATGCTTGTCCCGGGGTGGATATGGTCTCTATTCCTGCCATATTGTGCGCTTCTTGTTGCATCCGGGTATTTCTTTTGGCTTCAAAGTTCAGCCGTGGCTGTCTGGCGTCTGGCTTCCCCATAAGCGCGCTCGCCGTATCGTATGCGCAAGCTTTATTGTTCTCTCCTGCTATTGATATTATGTGCTGCGATGGTGCCAGGTGTTATAGCAGGATTAAACGGTTTCCTTTGTTGTCTGTAGCCCTGTGGGTCTTAGTTGGGTATGGCTGCAATGCTCGCAGTGTAGTGGCCCAGGCCCGTTTGCACACTACATGCGCTCCGCAGCAATGTGACTGTGCTTTTCCGGGTATGCGTGCCTATGTGCGTTATCGTGCCTCGTGTTTTCCAGGTATTGCGCGGTTTAATCTGACCACTGCGACCGTGGTGGAAGGCGCTTGAGTGTTCCGGCACCTTTTTCCATTAACTGCTTCTTATCAGTGGTGTCACGCGATCGGCTGCGGCAGTGTGTCAGCGGCCTGCCATGCACAACTGATTGTCCTTCAATAGCACAGCAATAGCACGGCTTTGCGCTTCCTAATATCCGCCCTCTATCTCATTATTCCCACCATAGGCGCTCACCTCCTCACAGTTCCGATCGCAAGCGAGCTCTTCTCTGGATAGTGCGTATGGTCCGAGTCGCTTTCACTTTAGTCGGCTCCCAGTTGCTTCTCCGCCCTCAGTATATGCTGATTCCCTGGCGCAGCGGCGACCGCTCGCTCCGGTCGGTATCTACTCTCCCACGGACCTCCTCAATGGTTGCCTCAATGCACCCAGCTCGCGCCGATGCGGCAGACGGATACGGGTGAGTGCTTCAGTTTTCCGTCCCTATGTGTTATCGCTGCATTCCACAGGGTAGGCGCTGCGGTAGCCTCACCTCCGTTCTCCACCACGCTCTGCCTCGGTTGTTTCGTAGTGGGGCCTGCACACCTCGTGGGCGCCTCGATCTCGCGTATTTCCCAGCGCCGATCTGCACTTCCCAGTGTCCCCAGCCGAGTCGTCGGTCAATTCTCAAGCGTGGCTCCACAGCACTTCCGAATCTTCCTGCTGCCCCAATTTTCCCCTCAAGGATACCTTATTCTTTCCGCATTATATGGTGATTGTTTTTTCCGTTAGCTTATATTTATAAGAGGATAAAGGAACGGATTTATGAGCCGGGCTGCAGGAGCCTCACATCAGTGCGGCCATCTTGCTCGTGCGCCACCTAGCGCCCCCCGAGATTTGGCATTCCTTAGCACGATTTCTGGTCCCCTGGAGGACATCCGGCAAGCTTTTTCTGATGCGGGTGGTCACGGACGTTTGTGGCCATTCACAGTAAGAAGGCTACCGATAGAGAAGAAAATCTACATGACCAGTAGTAAAGTCAACTCGAGTTTCTGAGGCCTCTTGCACACTGCATGGTGCCGTCTATGCTGATTTGTCAGTGCGGATCATGCTACCAGCACTAAATGATAGCGTGAGCAGTGTGAGAAGCCTATTTCCTCCCATTGGCGGAACTCCATGGAAGTTTTTATGTAAATCTCTGAAATTACACAAGGTCCACCCACCCCTACTAACTACTTGTGTTCAACCTCATTTTAAGGATTGTTAGGTTCCCACATAAATATTCTCCATTCTGATCTCTGTGAGTTTTTATACCTTCCTTTCTCACAATTGATTTGTGTTGGACTTGGACCTTTCTAGAGGGTCAACCCCAAACTTTTTCCCTTCAACCTCTTGTTTTCTGAACCCGTTTTGTTAACTTTTAAACTCTGTGCACTTTACCACTGGTAACTAGTGCTAACATGCTTGTGCTCTCTTCTTAAAACATGGTAGAATTGGCTTATATCCAATTGGCATATTTAATTTAATTGTAACTCTCTAGTAAATGTGTCCTGTGTGTACCCAGGGCCTGTGAATTAAATGCTACGACTGGGGGTTGTGTTTTACAGAGCTAGGAGGTTCCTAAAAAATGGCGGTGCATCAATATTATCAAACATGATTTCTCTATGTGTCCAGAGCAAATTGCTAACCTTAGCTGTTGTATCCCTTTGACCGCTCATGAAGTCAAAGTGGTTGCATCTATTTTTGGACTTCTTCTGGTATTTCCTTATCTTGTGTGGGAATTTCATTTCTTTGTTAAAAACTAGTGTCCATGAAACTTCCATATGCCCTGGAGTCAATCAAAGCATAAAGATGTAATGGTCCTCAATTAGTTGACCGCAGTACTTCTATATGGAAGTGTGCCTTCATAAGGACAGAAAATTTGGAAATACATATGCTCAAACTATGTCCATCCTCCAAGGATGAGATTTCTTGTTTCCCAAAAACAGAGGGCAATTTTTTCTAAAGTGTACTGGTTACCCACAGTACCAACATCGACCCCTTTTATGTCTCCTCTCCTTCCCTATCTTAGAAAGAGTTTTTATCCTTCTGCCTGCCTATTAGGGGTGGGAGGAATATTCCGTTCCACCCATGGATTTGGCAGAATTTGGCGATTCCACGTTACTCTGGTAACGCAGATTTCCGTTCAAGTTCCATCAATCGCGCAATGGCAGACTTTTTTTTCATGGAAGGCTCCATAATGGCAAGTTGGAAAGTGAGATTTGGCATCCCTTAGCATGATTTCTGGTTGCTAGGAGGACATCTGGCAAGCTTTTTCTAACGCGGGCAGTCGCGGACGGTTGTGACCATTCACGGTAAGAAGGCTTCTGCTCGAGTAGAAAATCTACATGACCAGTAGTAAAGTCAACTCGAGTTACTGAGGCCACTGGTGCACTGCATGGTGCCGTCCATGCTCATTTTCAGAGCGGACCACACTACTAGCGCTAAATAATAGCATGAGCAGTGCGACAAGCCTATTTTCTCCCATTGGCGGAACTCTATGGACGTTTTTATGTAAATCTTTGAAATTCCACAAGGTCCACCCACCCCTACCAACTACATGATTTCAGCCTCATTTTAAGGATTGTCAGGTTCCCACATAACTAGTCTCCATTATGATCACTGTGAGTTTTTATACCTTTATACAATTGACTTGTGTTGGACTTGGCCCTTTCTTCAGGGTCATCCCCAAACTTTTTGCCTTCACCCTCTTGTTTTAGGAACCCGTTTTGTTGGCTTTTAAGACTCTGTGTACTTTACCACTGGTAACTAGTGCTAACATGCTTGTGCTCTCTCCTTAAAACATGGTATAATTCGCTTATATCCAATTGGCATATTTAATTTAAAATCTAGTAAATTTGTCCAATGTGCACCCAGGGCCTGTGAATTAAATGCTACTACTGGGCCTGAAACTCAGATTGTGCCACCCACTTGAGTAGCCCTTTAAACATGTCTCAGTCCTGCCATTGCAGACTGTGTTTGCAGTTTTAAACTGTCATTTCGACTTGGCAAAATAAACCTTTTTCCAAGCCCAAACCATACTTTTTAATACATAGAGGCCACCCCTGGAGTAGTCCCTGGATAGCATAGAAGGCATGGTGCAGTGTATTAAAAGAATTGTACATTGACTTTAAAGTTTTACATATCCTGGTAGAGAAAAACTTCTAAATTAGTTTTTCACTACTGCAAGGCCTACCTCTCCCACATTTGAGTTACCTTTTCTACATTTAATAAGCTGTACTTTCCAAATTGGAACAGGTAAGCAGCTCATGTTTGGTGTCTTTGAAATTGTAAGGAAAAATCCTCTCTTATGGTAAAGTCGGATTTTAAATTACAATTTCGAAAATGTCATATTTAGAAAGTTAGCATTTTCCTGCCTAAGCCATTTTATGCCTGCAGCCTGTTTCTGGGTCACATGACTGGTTGTATTTGACAGTTGGGATCTGTGTATTCCTCCTTGACAGCCACACACAATAAAGGTCTTACGTGTGCCTGAATGGACCATCACTGGCAGGATGGGAGGACAGAGGTGGCACAGCCCTACTTATACTTGAATAGGCGGTGTCCTGCCTCCACACAAAGGGCTGCATACCCCCTGTTGTTAGTCTGGAGCCAGGGCAGGGTAGGCAGGAAACCAGTGCATTTGAAAGGGGAAACCTCTAGATGCTTCTCCCACTTCAAAGGAGGCACCTGGTAGAAATATTGAACCTCAGACACCAACTCTTCAGTAAACTTCTGAACGAATCTGTGGAGATTCTGCCAGAAAGAAGGACTGCTGTGCTGTTGAAAGGACTGCCGTTCTGCTAGACTGCTGCCTTGCTGGACTATTACTTTGCTGGACTGCTGCCTTGCTGTCCCATTGTCTTCCTGCTTGACTCAGAGGAATTGGACCAACACCTGAATCCAGGACTCCCAGAATGACAACAAGGGCTAGTCTACTGGCCTCCTGTTCAGAGCCACAGGGACATAACAGGCTCACAAACACGTGAACCAGCACCTATATCCAACTGGAGCCAGCCCCTGACTGCCATGTGGTGCCCTTCAGGGCCTGGACCCTTGGTGTGGCTTCAGAGAGGCTGAATTTAAGTTTGTGGGCTCTTCGCAACCGCAAATGGGCTGGTTGGCAATAAACTCTTGTCACTCACATAGTGGGCCAGAGAGAAGTTCCGTCAACCCGACTCTTTGTGCTACAGCATAAATCGCTCATGGGAAGCAACACTTCAAAGCTCCGGCCCGCCCGCTTACGGTGAACGCAGGATCTTCGTGCTACTGCGACGACCATTTACGACGTTAAGCCTGCTTTTTGCGCTACATCGACAACTGTCTGCAACGCTTCCCTACTCCTCGCAGCCCCCTCTCCCGTGAACAGCACTATGCTGGTATGAGAAGGGAAGTTTTCAGCAGGACTAACCTGGCCCTTGTGTCCGACTCATGCTCTATCACTGTCGGCCTGAACTTGTGACTTTCTCACGACTTGAAAGCCACGAGTGGCACTTTGGGCTTTATGGACCTATTTTCACTAAAATCTTTAAAACTGCATATCTCATATCTCTGATTTACTGATTGGGTTTTTGTTGGTCTGATCTTTTCTGTAATAAAATCTGTATTTGTCTCATTTGGTGTAGAATTATTTTTCTGTAGTCTTTTCATTTTCTTACTGTTTGAAGTGTTGTACAAATACTTTACACATTGCTTCTAAGTTAAACCTGATTTCTTTGTGCAAAGCTGCCAGAGGATTGAGCACAGGTTGATTTGGGTTTTTTTCCTGACAAGGATTGAGGTTGCTGCTTGCTTAGGGTTTCAACCCCTCGGCCAGTAACCCGATTTCTAAACAACTTGTACATTTATTTGTAAAGTTAAGTCAATCAAAAAAAGCAGTGACAACAAGTAAATTCCTGACCATAGCTAAAGTTTACTTCAATTCTTCCTTTAACACCTCATAAAAAGTTGCCACGGCCTCTTCATCAATCCACAGAGCTTCTATAGACAATTGTTGGAAGCAAATTAAATAATTAACAGGATCTTCGTCTTTTTGTTGGGAGTTTAATATCCCAATATAAGACACTGCTTGAAACTGCTGAATAAATTGCTCAAAATTATTTAGTTAGGGACTCTGATTTAGAATGTCAAGGCGTTTTACGTGAGACATGGTAGGATAAACGCCACTTGAGAAGTGCCATTGTGAAAGCTTTGGAATTTAAGTGGAATTGACAATGAGCTAAAAATTTCTGAAATGGTTTCGGTTCTCCCCCAAACTTATCTGGGGGAGCGAGACCTCTCAGAACTCCATTGCCTAGCCCTGCATCTCCTCAAGAAGCTGTTAAGTAACTGGATCCATTAATTATTCCTTCAGAAGTGCGAGCAGTTTCAGTTGTATGGACGGTGGCGTTTTCAGAAGCTGGTATTTTTGATTGATGGAGGTTTATTTAAAAAAATCCCATTTTTGTCAAGCATTTTCAAGCTTGATTTGAATTTAGTTATATATTGCGCCATACCTTGAAATGGATTGTCAGCAGTAACCATTATGGGATGGATGTGGGGCCTAAAAACTGTCTGGGTTTAAGCACATATAAGAATTCCCAGATGAATTACGGCCGAAATGCCAAGTGCCACCTGTTCCAGATGACGTATAATTTGTGAAATCTTCAATTAGGAACCCAGTGACAAAATGGAGCCAGGGATAAGACACCAGAGACAATACTTTGGAGTGTGTACAGCAGCCAGGATCATCGCAGAACCACCACTCGATAATCTAGATAAAATACAGAGAGAAACAAACTATTAGACTCATAAATACATTAATAAACTCCAACAATGTGAAACACTAACATAAGGCTTCTTACTCACCCAGCGGATGATTGCGGTGGCTATCCCTTGCCTACCAGGATACAGGCCTAGAACCTTATGGGTAGAGGTGAGTCACTTTGAACCACCCAGATGGAACAAGGTCACACAGTCAGCTGTTCTTGACGAGTGCAAGGGATGCACGAAAGGCCCAATAAGTATATAATCAATGCAGTATAAAAGGCAAGCAGGAAAAATGAGATTGCACAGTAAAAGGGGGACTAGGGTAACCATGAATGGAAGAAAATAAAAAATTGTTAGTTCGCAGTGATGGGTGACAAACTGAGCCGAAAGAGGCAAAACAAGCGGGAATTGTTGCCAGGAGTTTTGTCCTTGTCTTGTTAGGCCTTAAATATGTGCTGTTACTTTTAACCAAAATGTCCCGCCTCTAAAACAGAAATGGGGATATTGAGTTGACATACTAGCTTCCATCTTTTCATTCTCCATAACCTCAATGCTTGCCTTCGTCTGATCTTAAAGGAGAGTCAGAATGGAGGATCCTTACATATTTTCTATTTAGCTTCCATCATAATCTTGAAAGGTAGGTCTTCCTGAGTGCCAGCAGAGGTCAGGGCTAAATACTGCAGCTACACACATCGCCAGAATGAGTGAATTTGAAAGGCTAAATCTTTCTTTGTTGCATTTTGGGGACGTTCCTGACATGGACAATAGGCCCACCATCATAAGTGTGGTATCACATTTATCAGGAGAAGTGGGAAACGGTGGGTGGTAGGAATTTTGCAGATTAGTTGATTCTGGGTATAGCAAAGTTTTGGACAACTAATAGTCAGTGACCGGAAAAATCTGACAAATGCAGCAGCATATTTCATTTTGTAAAATCGGTTACTGGAGTTAAAAATTACAAATGGAAACATTGTCACCTACCTATTTTTCCTATTTATGTTCACTTTTCGGTTACTGTAGTGCCATGCTGGACACGTTCTAGTGTCTCAGCAGACACTTAGTTAGTCAGCCACTCCCTCGTGGGAGTGGACACACATGCACCCCACACCCATCCATCACAGGCGTCACAAGTGACGTGACCCTGCTAATAAAATGCCACAGGTGCACGTGCTCATGGCTAGTCACAATACCCTACTGCTATGTGTCTGTGTCATCACTAGTAGCTGGTGGGCCCAGGGCCCACAACACCACAATGGCGACGAGCGGGTCTGACCCCGCGTGCACACTGCTGCTTCTCTGTCCTGCCCCGAGGAGTAATGTAGCCTGAGGCACACAACACCTGTATGCGTGTGAGGCATGACCCTGCGGCCACCAGCCGGCACATGTTTAGCCAGGGAGGGACGCAAGGGGGGAGTTCTGCGACACCACCGAGTGACCCCTTCCCCACAGCCAGCACATCCAGCCAGCACCGACTCAGGGCACGATTGAAGCCGACAGAGGAGGACGAAGCTCCGCCGGCATTCAAGACGAGCCTGGCCTGCGGCTACGTTTCACAGTAAGCACCAGCATGGTCCCACCCTTATGTGGTGGCCCGACCAGGGTAGTGAGGGCAGGAGAGCATCAAAGTGACGGCGCCATAGCAGCTGCAACTCCCGCCCCTCCCGCAAGCAAGCTGCCCTAACACACACAAAAACCCTGTTCTGGCATCTCTAATGAGGGGCAAGGTCCGCGGCCTGAGGAGAGACTCCTGCAGTCTACCACAAGAGGCATCTGCAGTGCCTAGAAAAGCAGCCCAGGGCGAAGTAACCTGCCCTCACAATCCAGGCCGGCTCTGACTCCCGAGAGAATTAAAGGCTGTAGCGCCTCCACAACCCGGCCTCTGACAACAAAGCAATCTGCCCCCAGCCTGCCCCAAAGAGAAGAGAAGGAGGAAGCACCCTCCCCAACAAAGCAGAGCTGCGGCACCGCATCTGTGGCAGTCCTGCCCGCAAGCAACTCTACCATACAAGTGTGGCATCGAGAGTCCCACACCAATGGCTACAGGCCAGCATAGGCTGCAAGTTGCGTGCCCGCCACATCAGTAAGGAAGGAAGAGGAATGCCATCCCCACGTGGTGCCTGCATTGCCATGAAAAGAAGCCCCGCAACTGCAGTGACTACTTGCATATGCGGGCCTTCCACCGTTCATGCTATCAGTTATGGTGGCCAACTGAGGGCGGGGACTGCAGCGCCACCTGGCGGTCGCCTGTAAGAACGGCATCTAATGATTACATGCAGGCAGCCTGAGGAAGGAATAAAAGTACTTGACAAGCTGCCAATCTAAGTGCCCATCTCATCTTGTTCTCACTGCTTGCGGAATGGAGGGTAGCCGCTCCCCTAGTGCCCTGAGTAGAAACTGGAAGCATGGAGGCTAGGACCAGAGACAGACAACAAGGACAGGCCTGACCAGCATCGCATGCCTCTAGTGCCCACCTGCCTGCAACTGCATCGTGGAGGAAGGACCTCGCATGGCAGTGTGGCTAGTTGAGAGCTGCTCTCTTGCAGGAGTCAGAAGCGCAGCTCCTGCATCGTGCCTACCCTTGCACCTCCATTTCTAGACACAACGGGTCCCGCAGCCTCTAGCAACACCTCAGGTACCCGAGAGACCCAAGCGGGCCTGCAGTACGAGGAAAGCTGCCGGGCCTCTCAATAACCACCTGCAGTGACACCTAGCAACGGAGTACAGTACTTTATTTCAAATACAGAAACTAGTGCCCTGTAAAAATATTCCCCGTGATGCAAGACCAAATCAGCGGCCATCCATTTGCACATGCAGACATCTGCTTGAGCGGCAAGGGTGTAAAGACTTACACATAATAAGTGAACTGTAACCACACACCCAAGCAGCAAAGCCCACCAAGGCAGCGCCCAAGAACAACAGAAAGCACAGAAGCAGAGGAGGGTGTCAATCCCCACAAGTGCAGCCTTATATTGATTTCTCCAGAAAAGGGGCAAGGTGCATTGGCCAGCAAGCAGAAACCACACGAGGACGAGGAAAGTCCCCAGTAAGAAAGGACAGCACTGTATGCCCCCAGTGGTGGACAGCCACCACCGTGAGAATGAAGAGCAAGCACACCAAGCGCCAGAAGAGGACACCCTGAAGAAGGACCAAGAGAGCAGAGTCTGAGGTACGCCAACACACGTACCCAGAGCCACCAGCACTCCCCAGAGCCAAGAGGAGTCGAAAGGCCCAGCATGGCCCGAATGGAGGAGGGAGAGCCTCCACCTCTCCACTGCACCAGCAAAGCCCCGCAGTGGGCAAAAGACAAGAGTGTCATTCCTCACACTGCCTCAAGACAGAGTCGCCAGTGTTCCAAGACAGGCAAGAGGAAAGTTGCACACTTCACGTGGCATGCTGCCACCGCATCATGTGCTCCGAAAATATGCGACAAGTGGCCGGACGCCACATCACACAGCAAGCAAGGAGCATGTCACACGAAGTGACTGACCCCACCAAGCATGCCTGAACAGAGGCAGGAGCAGGCACCACGATGGCACAGGCTCGAGGTGCAAGCACGACCCCCTCGAGTGAAGAAGGTGACCTGCCATCCCAGTAGAGGAGCACTGCGAAGATCTTTGAGGAATGGATCAGACCGGCAAGAGGTCAGCCCAAAGAAGAGTGACAATCCTGCCACCAGGAGGAACCGGAGAAAGACAGGTGCGCTGAAAAGACCAACAAGATGAGAAGAACGAGGACTCGTACAGCCACAAGACAAGAGCGCACCCAGAGACACCAGACAGCCACCAAGGCGGACCGATGTCCCTGGAGACAGCTCAATGGGAGAACCAAATGTAAGCCGCAGCTAGCGCGAACCGCGTCTCTCTCCAACGCATCCCAGTGCGACCGTCCAGTCCTGAGCGTCGGCAGTCTAAGTCAGACAGCATCCCTTTTCCTGACCGCAGATGGCGTGGGTGAAGAACAGCCTCAGCAGGACAAAGATACGTGGCTGTGAAGTCCCTCCAGACACCCTCTCTCCCAGCACGTCGCCACCACCTGTCGTCCAGGTTCAATGGCAACCACAGCATCACTGCCATGTGCATCACCCCATCCAACCAAGGAGCAGCATCGTCACCAGGGTGGAGCCTTGTACCTGCAGAAGAACCAAGAGACTGAGGCACCCCCATCAAAATGAGAGACCAAGTGTTCAGGGGCTATCCGACAGTCCATGTGCCCCTGTGTCCTGTTGGCAAGCCCACCGACCATTAAGTCACACACCCGGGTGGATGCCTGAACAACTTCGTCGGGTCCTGTCAGTGTTCATGCAGCGGCCCCCAGGCAGCCCACAAGCAGCTCTGCACAGTCCACACAGTATCACAGCAGATCCTCACAAGGGCCTCACGAACATTCCTGCACCCAGCGATCCTCGCACAGGAGATGGGCGAGAAGCGACTCCACCGACAAGGTACCGGGAGGCACCGGGCCTCAGAGGATAATGTCCTGGACATCATCACCATTCCAGCCATGGCCGATTGGTCATCATAGTGCCCAGACACCTCAAGCAAAGAATCTGCAGCAGGACTCCACCGACGCTCCTGATGCACCATTGTTTAATTGACAGACATCAACAGTATCACCTCCAGAGCACACAAGTTCATCCAGCAGTGTGTGAGAGGACATTGATCTGACAGACAGGCTGCCAAGGAATCCGGACTCCATCGACACATCGTTCATGCACAGTAGACGCTGGTTAAATTATGGACATGTGCCAAAATGCTTGGGTGCTCCCAGCTGCACCTGTCAACTATTGTCCTGCAGACTGCCTCTCAGGGCCAAGAGGCTGTATGGTGTCCTCTGTGCATAGTTTGTTTCCAGAAGTTGGACTTTGTTTTATTTTGAATAAAGTTTGGGAGGAATGTAGTGTCGTGCTGGACACATTCTAGTGTCTCAGCAGACACTTAGTCAGTCAGCCACTCCCTCGTAGGAGTGGACACACATGCACCCCACACCCATCCATCACAGGCGTCACGAGTGACGTGACCCTGCTAAGAAAAGGGCCCGGGTGCACGTGCTCGTGGCCAGTTACCAGTACGCCTACCGTGTGGGCATTCATCCAGCATGTGAGCCTAGGGCCCACAACACCACAGTTACAACCAACAGTTAGATTCTGTGGGAAAACCACCTCTTGAGCAATCTATAGAATTGTGTTTAGTTTTTAGAACTGTACAGCTTTTCCATGTTGCCTCATTGGTTTCAGACATTTCCACCGCAAACTGCAAGTAGGTAGAAACCTCAAAAATAGGAAGAAATAGGATACAAATCTAATAAAGATATTTTAAAAAAATAAAAAATAAAAAATAGGAAGAAATTACCTCCAATCAAAAAATTGTGTTAATAAAATAATTTTTAACAACTCTTCTTGTTCATAAAAGCTAGGAAGTGGTGATCTTTGGGCAGCAAACCTACTGTTGGAGCCTTTCTTACAATAAAAACACATAATTTGTCACATAAATTATTTTTCAATTTTTTGAGGGTTTCAAATATTTTGCTTCTTTTTCTCTATGTTTATGGTTCCTTCCTGGGGAATCCACAAACCCATATACCATTAGGATCCCAAATATGGGGGTAAAAGGATGGAAATTTGCCCTAGACAACTTTTGTGGGAAAAACAATTATGAAGGCCTTGGCGCGAACTGCCTCAAATAACACACAATTGGCTCAGCACTGGTGGTTGGGGGGGGATTCTTAGCATTTAAACGGTTAAATACCAGTGGCGGGTCGTCGAGGGAGTGGTGCGGGCGGCGGGGCGGGGGAGGGGCAGGGTGGGGTGGTAGTGAACTCGGACATACGATGGACAGAACTCAGAGGGAGTTCTGTCCGTCGTAAGTCCGAGTCCACTACCCCCCCACCCTGCCCCTCCCCCGCCCCACCGCCCCGCACCACTCCCTTGGCGAGCCGCCACTGTTAAATACATACTTCAAATGTAATTTAGTTAAGTCTGTTTATACAGAGCAACATAACAAAGGGTTCCTTTGCTAAACGTACATACCATTTCAATTTAACACAAAACAAATCCAAAACCTTTCTAAACTGTCAATACATTCTAGGTTTCAGGAAGAAGTTGGGTCAACATTGTATCATGCAGGAGGATTAGCTTTATTACCATATGGTCAACACCTTTGATTTGTGGTACAAAGAGACTTCATGTTTGTGTAGTGTATGATTCACTAGAAAGCATACATACACAATATATTCAAATGTGTAGCTCAATACAACACTAGAATCGTAGGCCTACCAAATTGGAAACAATAATACTACTATAGATGAATTAATGGGCGAGGAGAAACGATAATAAAAATCACAATATAGGAGTAAAACAGTGTCTAGCATTTTAGAAAGGCTGTAGCACAGTGGAACAAGTACTTTTTATTGTGTAACGTTTTCTAATAGGAATCTACAATAGTGATAAAAAGAACTGACCGTGTGCCAAGCCCAGAAACGACACAGATCCCGTTTCCATGCCTGTTAGGCGGTGCTAAGTGAACAGTCTGGCGCATGTCGCTGGTTTTTCGACTGCTTGCTGTCTTGCTTTACTGCAGGTAGTTTGGGGTTGAGCTCGTGGCAGAGGCCCTTTGTTGCAGGTGTATTTAGAACTGAATGTAATCTTCCCAAGCTGATGGCCTTTGTCGACGGCTGACTGTGGCAGGTACAGTGCTGCTTTTGTTTAAAGCCGGTTCTTTTGCTGAGTAAAGAGCTCGCCAATGCCAAGTCTATGTAACATTCTTTGCGAATCTGATGTGCTGATGGAGGGAATGTTTACACAAGGAAAAGCCGGGGGGAGGGGGTAGGCAAAAAAGTGGCAAAGTTAGAAATACAGGAGGAGGGTAAGGCCGAAGCACTCTCCGTATTTTAGGTAAAGGCAGTAGTTATATATTCTATTGCAGTGACAGCTCCCAGTACTACTTGTAAAATGTTTATGTGCCCTCAGACTAACTATTGTGTGATGGTGCATGTTAAAACTTGCAAAGTAGACTTAAGCTGTAAGGAAATTGTAAATGAGTCCCTTACAAGTGAAATTCTTTGGGTAACCAGAAAGGAACTTACCTCACTTTGAGGAATTTCAAGGCCTGACTTAAAAATTAAATCGAGGATTTTAGGTATACCCATGTGGTATAATTTGCAGTAAGTGAAGGTCAAAGATCAAAATATGCAATATTTGCACTTTTCAGTGACTGCACCCACCACAGCAGGAGCGATTTTGAAGAGAAAGTCTAGAGTTAAAATTCCACCAGTTCTCATCACCACTGAAAGAATTTATACCACAAAAAATGCCATTTAAAATATAACACAGAAGAGCTACACTGTCAGAAACAACATACTTATTATCCCTAGTATGCTTGGGAAGTAATGTTCTCCCGTGGAGTAATGGGCACAATGCCTAACTTTCGCTGGGTGTCTGCCACCATGGCCATGGAAACTAGCAAAGAGTTACCTCTTCCAGACTATTCAGCAGATCTGCCACCATGAATAGTGGTGTTAACTCCAGACACTGGCAATATTGGTGATGGACCTGGAGGACTTTCTGCTAAGGGCAAGTCCGCCATCTGGGGAGCAGTCAATAGGGTGGGTATAAGGGTGATGGTGTGGACCGGGAGCCAGAATTGTGTGTCTGATTATTTGTTAAAACCCTGCTCTAAATCAGACGGGTAGCCATAACTCAAACCACTTCTCTCTCTCTCTCTCTCTTTTTCTCTCTCATTCTTTCTCTTTTTCTCTCTGCTCCTCTTTCTCACTCATTCTCTTATTCTTACTCTTTTCCTTTCTCTCATCCTCTGTCTCTTCCCTTGCTCAATCCCTTTCTCTCTATTTTCCCCCTATTTCATGCTTTCCTCTATCTTTCTGTTCCTCTTCCACACTACCTCTCTGCCTCACTCACTCTTTCTCCGACCCCTCTCTCTCTTTCTCTATTTATCTTCACTTCCACTTTCACTTTGCACCAAACACATAAACGCCTTTCCGTACCTATCTCACCCTCTTTATCCACCTCTACAGCTTCAACTCCATCTTTGTCTTCAACATCCTCTTAATATTTCTTTTCTCGACCCCCATTTCTCCCTTTTTTTTTGTCGCAAACTTTTATTGCTTGTATTAGTTCCAAAACAATCTGTTATTATCTACCTAGGTCCCATCGTGAGTGCCTTGAACATATTATAACTCAGCTACTGGTCCACCACATTGTTGCTCAAAACGTCCTTTTTAGGTCTCGCCTGAGCCAGAGCATGCACTGCTCTGGCGAGACATTTAGTGTGTGGGCTTTAAAAAGCCGACCACAGCTTTTTGTCTGGCATAGAGCGTGCGGTTACGCGCACAGTTACGAGCAGAGGCGCCATCTGGCTTTCCTCTCTCGTCATGCTGCGCGCACATCGCACACCACTCGCCAGCCTGCTTTCATTTTTGCCGTCACGCGAGCACCACTCGCGTACTTCTTTTTAACTTTCTTTTAGCGCGCGTGCGCGCACACAACTCCTGGGCTTGTTTTTTTAACTTTCACTTTTTTGTCATGCAGGACCGTGAAGTGTGCCCCTCTGTTAACGTTCTCCCATGCCGGGCACTTGCTTCCTTAGTGCTTGAGCATCTGCCACCCACCAGTGCAACAGTGGCTAGACCTCTGCATCCAAGAGGTGGTGGTACTACCCTTCGTGCCTTTCAAAATTTTGCTCCACATCATCCACACCAGGTGTTTGCCAGCCAGCAAGGTTTATGGGGTCTAGTTTGACGTCCCCCCTCGGAATTTCACAGCGTAAACACAGTCAAACACTGCAAATCTCACCACACTCCGTCCCTGAGCCCCCAGAGCTCATATTAGAGCCCCAACATGATGAGAGAGTGACAGCTCCAAGCCTGAGGTTCAGCATCTACTACAAATCAAACCGATCTGGATCGCTTCTCCTAAAAGACGGCACACCCCACCACTAGGATCGCTTCCGCTAAAAGACGGCACACCCCACCACTAGGATCGCTTCCGCTAAAAGACGGCACACCCCACCACTAAGTGGGCTTTTAGACTGTCTTTTTTATTGTCCTGCACTGCACAGTCTTTGATTCATTAAAATGGCAGACCTAAGCGGTCACGAATGACATCACCTACATCCAGTCCTAGCAGACGCAGTCCATCCTATCAGCTGCATCCAGTGCTGCTAGCTGCAACCACAGCTATCAGTTTCAGTAAGTGGTATCTGTTTGATTCACTATCATCAACTGCACTTACCACAAGCAGGCCTTACAGTGAAAATATGAGAAAACAAGCACAGCCGTGTAAATCATGACGTCAATACATGCACACTAGCCTCTGGCTCCAGCAATGGATGATTGTATTGTACTGCTAGTTGTAAAGCTCTTTCTTACCCTTTGAAAGCCCAAAACACTTTTAGGATGGTCCTATTGCACTATTTATATAGCGCTTCATATACCCAGCGAGTTTATGAAGCGCACCGGTTTGCATGGCGTTCTGGTGCACCATCTGAAAAGGGTAGCTCCCAAAGTCAGTTTGATACACATATGTACTACAGCAAAACGATTATTCCTTCTGTTACGCTTGCCATGTGTGACTGTGAGCACATAGATACTGATTAACCGAGGGCACGCATCATAATTGTGGGATTGTGTCTTGATTACTGAAACATATGTATCTGGTTTTATACAACTACCAAATTCAAAAGCTTCAAATTATTTTTAAAAAAATGTGCGCTGAGTATTCCTTGGCTTACCAAGATGGGCACCTATCACCGACCACTTGAATCAATTACATTAGCTTCCTGTTCACAAAGGCATCAAATTCAAAAGCCAATGTATCTGTCATAAAGCAAATGGCAACAGCACCTCATTCATAAAGAAGATGATGCAGAATCAGGCGCTGTGTTTTTTCCTGTTGCAGCAGCAAGGTTATGGAAATCTCCCCCTTTCTCGCTTCACCTCATTGCACATTACTTGTGCTTTGGAAAATCTCTGAAAACGTTTCTTTTTGTTGACTAATGAATTTGCTGGGCCTGTTTCTCAGTACTGTGTGATAGAGCATCAATCAGCACCACCACAGCATCACTCAGCACCACCACTGCATCACTCAAATCCACCATAGCATCACTCAGCACCACCACATCATCACTCAGCACCACCACAGCATCACTCAGGGCCACCACAGCATCACTCACCTTCACCACAGCATCACTCAGCACCACCACAACATCACTCAGGAACACCCCAGCATCACTCAGTACCACCACAGCATCACTATGCACTACCACAGCATCACTCAGCGCCACCACAGCATCACTCAGCACCACCACAACATCACTCAGCGCCACCACAGCATCACTCACCTTCACCACAACATCACTCGGCACCACCCCAGCATCACTCAGGAAAACCGCAGCATCACTCAGTGTCACCACAGCATCACTCTGCAGCACCACAGCATCAATCAGCATCACCACAGCATCAGTCATCACCACCACAGCATCACTCAGGGCCACCACAGCATCACTCAGAGCCAGCACAGGATCACTCAACGCCACCACGGCATCAGTCAGCACCACCACAGCGTCACTCAGCACCACCACAGCATCACTCAGGACCACCACAGCATCACTCAGCACCACCACAGCATCAATCAGCAACACCACATCATCACTCAGCACCACCACAGCATCACTCAGGGCCACCACAGGATCACTCACCTTCACCACAGCATCACTCAGCACCACCACAGCATCACTCAGGAACACCACAGCATCACTCAGTACCACAACAGCATCACTATGCGCTACCACAGCATCACTCAGCGCCACCACAGCATCACTCAGCACCACCACAACATCACTCAGCGCCACCACAGCATCACTCAACACCACCACAGCATCACTCAGCACCACCACAGCATCACTCAGCACCACGACAACATCACTCAGGGGCACCACAACATCACTCAGCGCCACCACAACATCACTCAGCGCAACTACAGCAACACTCAGCACCACAACAGCATCAGTCAGAACCACCACAGCATCACTCAGGGCCACCACAGCATCACTCAGGGCCAGCACAGCATCACTCAACGCCACCACAGCATAACTCAGGGCCAGCACAGCATCACTCAACGACACCACAGCATCACTCAGTGCATCTTACACTTTTTAATTACAAGTTCTCAGCATGCTGCACAGCAGCCACACTTCTCTACAGCACAGCTTAGAAACATTGCCAAAGTCAATAGCTCTACCTAAACACTTATAAGGCCCCCAATGCATAGCCAATAGGTCTCGCCTTTGGGACATTATAAATGTTTAGTTATCCAGCACAATATCCTAGATTAGACAACATCAAGTGTTGCATGGCTATTCACTTATAAGGTCCCAAAAGCGAGACCTATTGGCTATACCAATGCTTGTTTATCCTGTCAGTGGTGTTGCACAGCTTAAATTATTTCAGATGAGGGAAAAAGCGAGTTTTTGTCTTGTCTTCAGGTTAAGGTAGAGGCCAAGGTGGCCAAAGTACATCTCCCAGTGTTCTTTGGGGCCACCTTGTAGCGCATCACCAAGTGCAATTAGGTCCATACAGAAGCTGTGTAGACATGCAACACCTGCTCACTTCCATGTCATCAGTTTCTTTATTATCCCTGTTTTAATCAGTAAATATATATTCCACCGTTTTGTATCCATATGGATGCTTTCCATTTGTTGTTAGGGGCTTTTAAATTTTCCTTACTGTTTTCCTTTAATTTTCATAAAGTATTCGTTTCTGATGGTGTGTGTCAGCTTGTTGCTGAATACACCAAGAGAAAGTGGCTAGGATGAGAGGTGAGAGAAAACTTATTTTCTCACTCCTCAGGATATGGTAGAGGGTGCGGCCAAATCCAATCTTCCAATAGTCTTTCCAAAGCATAGCAGGGTGCGCATGTCTGTATGGGTCTGTTTGGGCGCTGTGAGGGCAGTACGCTGCCAGTTTCTTCAAAAGTGCTGACTCGAAGCTTGCCTTCAGTAGTAAGGTTGCTTTTATCACGCTCAGCTGCCTTTGTGATGCTGGACTTTAACTTGGCCTTCTTTATTTGCCGTTGTTCATACTACACTTTGTATCTTGCTGCTAGGTGCGCCTAACAGTGTCTCTTGAGGGTTTCAAATGGACATCACTAATATAGTCAGGTTGTTCATGAATAAGTATCTAGCTTTGGCAAAAATGGACTATAAACATTTAGGCCTCCAGTCAGCACAAACCCATCCATTAGTCCTACTGGGCCTTAGTTCCCAATGTCTCCTATCTGTGATTCTGCTCAGCTTGGCAAGACACAGCTATTTTGAATCCCTTTTGCTGCTAAGAGACCGTGACAAACCCAGGTCTCTGCTGTCTGATGTCCTGTCCATTTTGAACAGAACATCCAGCTGCAGAGGAGGGATTTGGCAAAGTGCAGCTATACCTAAATCATGAAATTTTGCTCTTCTTCTTTAAGTCTAAAGTTCCCTGACTTTGCCTGACATCCTAGGTGTGGTAATATGATTTGCCCAACCTGCCCCTCCATGCGTTTGGAAATTCTAACTGCCTAGTTGGCCTGCAATACCCAGATTGAGAACCCCTGCGAAGAACCAGAATAATCCCTGTGTGTGTCCCTGTAAGTGTAGACACACAGCAAATTTGTCCACGTGAGTCAGCCCGCTGTCTGCCCTTCTTCATCAGGATGGTCCATTAAATGTGGACCCACTGACCCAGAGTTTTAGGACTGGCGCGATACTGCTTAGGAAAATGAAAAACACTAAGGGCCTGATTTATTTTATAGCTGGTTGCCTACTATTCATCAGGGTGGCAGAGGACATCATGTCTGCCAACCTGAAGGACTAGCTCACACCATACTTAGAGATCACTGCTGGCACAGCGATGATCTTAACGCCTTCAGAGGAACCACAATCAAGATGGCTTCCTTGAGAAACTACAAGTTTGGTGTGCAGTTGCCGTTGATCCAGCGCTAACAATAAAAATTATTCTCCTATATGCTTCGGTCATCCAGGTGCAACTATCCCTCCAACACACAAACTATATCCATATGACGGTGGGGCCCATAACACCGCATATACATTCACTTACTCATTTATTCCCTGGATTTCCTCCGTCCTTAACCTAGGAGAAAACGATTTGCTGGAAGGAGACGGGATACCTCTTTTAACATGACATAATGTTTCTCATTGGCTTTTAAGGTATTCCGCTCATTGGTCGATGGACCAACTAGTAGGAATCAGTTGATGGTGATTAAGACCAGCTCAATCACAATAAACTCTTTAACATTTTACCTTAATTATTGAGCTAAAGAATCACTGAGTCATTTGTTTAAAGATAATAAAGTTTATATAAAGTTTTTAGAAACAATGCAAAAGTTTAAGTTTATTACTCAGTTATTACATCTATCATCATTATTTGAAATAAATTGAAATTGCAATGCATACCTATTAGACGGAAAAGTAAGGTTTGTCACAGCAAAAACTCCAAAAGACCAATCTATCTGTCTTGGAAAATCTAATAGCTTTAAATGAAAAATCTATCAGGAGTAAAAATTTTCTCTAAAAGCAGCATCTTATACTCAACTAGAAATATAAAATAGCAGCAGCAGCATCAGCTCGTCAGCATCAGCAACCGCAACTTCACCCATCTACAGCATCTCCTCTCTCCAGCCTCTACTTCTCCAGCATCTCACTCTCCAGCATCTAACCCCTCCCCACCAAGAGTAGGTCTTCTTATACCCTAATTCTAGCTTACTAAATAAAAAATGTTGCATCTCTATGGCGTGATTCTCTCTCATTGGTTCACTCAAGTCCATATACATTTTTTAATCAAACTTCCTTGGCTTAACCAGTTCTTTGTGGAATGTCCATGCTTGCATCGTTTCCCACAGTTCATGACATTGCTCATCCGTTTCGATCAGTCCAATTTGTATCTTTTTCTGATACTTTTTAGATCCAACAGTTCCGTCCATTGATTCAGTTTGACTTCTCACGCTTCATGCTGATCATCTTGGCACACATTTGCTCAGAAAGGTCACAATAGCCTTGACCATACTTCCGTCTTAGGCTCTCAGCACGAACACGTGATCATCCTTTTTCACAGCCTTTCTCCTCTACCACACGGCTTCTTTGACATGCGTACTCTAGCTTATGGCGGCCATTTTATATCGCTGCTCAACAGGCCTAAGCGCACTATTATCAAAGATAAACAAAATATTGTTAAAATAAAGAATATAAACCCTTTCGTTTCCCTCCCGTCTTTCTACGTACCCCAATTAGGTATTACCTAGCAAAAAAGCAACATATAAAGCCGTCCCTTACTTACCATCGCTTTATTTTGCCACCACACGTTTTATTTTCAAAGCACAAACATGCATTTATTATTTTGTTAGTACGCAAATATTAGATTATGTTAGACACGTCAACCATTATAAGTTGATTAATTTGCACACAAAAATAGCGTGTTACCTTTAACCCTTTACATATAACATACATTGTTGGTTATTTACTTAAATGAACATGTTTATTAATTATTTTACGAAAATTATTAGGAGGTTAACATTTTTTCATTTACCCTGCTCCATCAACTCCCCCTTTGGTGATTTTTAATATCACCAAAAATCCCAAGTTATACAATTCTTTCAGACAGCATATTTCTTTTATCCATTTGCTTTTGTTAGTCTACAGAACTGTATCCCTTTCAACTTGTCTCTTCGTTTTCTTGTACATGTTCTCTTTTATCTCTTCTAGCTCTATTTCACCCATTTCTCTCTCTCTCTCCTTGTTTATCATGTTTTCTTTTTCTATTTTATTCTGTCTTCTTCTTTTCTTTATACATGCAATTACAAGCTTCAGCACTAAAATTATTATTATAATCATGGTTGCTATTATTATAACTTTCCCTATTATTAATCCACTCATTCTTGTTAACCAATTTATTACTGAAGAAAACCCTTTACCAAGTTTTCCAAAAGCACTTTCAACCTCCAGTGGAACAAGTTCTTTGTGCAAACTTGTAATATTCGATTATATACTTTTGTATATTTTCACTTTTATCTGGAATGTAAGTGCAACAATGTTGGACTTTCAGCATTCCACAGACTCCACCCTCTTTTGCCAAAAGAATGTCAAGGGCAAGTCGATTTTGCATCACCATAGCTCTCATGGCAACCATCTCGGTATTTACCATCAAGAACCCTCCAGCAGTATCTGTAGATAAACGATCTACCACTGTGGATAATTTCCGAATTCTAAATGCATTCAAAGATATTCCCACTGCTGGTATCAATGCACCAAAAATATCACCTACTATTTCTGAAAAACTTTCCCTTTTTCTACGTGTAAAGGTATTTATCATTTTGTGTGTTCCTTTTTCTTTTCTATCCATATGAAATTTTTTGGGAAAGACCAGGCCTAAATAACATGACCCATACCAATGGTCCGGCAACCTGTAATAAGCCCTATTACCGCAAACATAATAGATCCCTGGAAAGATTGGATCTTTTCCCCCTTTGAATCCCCATCCGCCTAAAATTTGATAATTGTCATGGCAAATGCTGGAACCCACAAAATAATTGTCATATCTTGTTTTATTTCTTCTAATGCACAACCTTCCCTGTTGGGGCCAATCCAGAGTCATAGCTGCATTTGCTTTTTCTTGTCATGATTGTCTTCCTCAAACGCCCAAAGAGGTGTTTTTGTCTCTTCTATCACTTTTCTTTGAAATTTCACTCTTCTTTCTTCAACCATCTCTAAAAATACTTTTTCTTCCTTCTTTAACTCACAGGTAAGGTTGTTTTTAACTATATTCTCTAATGTTAAAATCTTATCTTCTATAAAATATTCACCAAACGTTTTCCCTCTTTTATTTTGTTTAGCTCGGGAACTACAGAAACGTTCGCAGAAATCTTATCTATGTCAGTGTAATAGTATTGTAATCTACCTGTTTTATAAAATAAACTCGCTAAAACGCTACATGTTATTCCATACGTCAAAGGAAGGTGATGATAAGTCACACCCTCTGCTACAGATGCAGGCAATTGCATACAAACATAGCAATCTCTTACATCCATTCTTTCTACATACTCATATAATAATTTAGTAAAAACATTCTTTGAAAAATCTGTTATTGATTTATCTTTATGTAACTCTGCACTACTTTTTAATATAACTGGTTCTTGAGTGTTAGCTCCCTTTTCTTTTTCTGTTTTATTAGACGTTTCTACTACAGCTAAACTAATTGGAATAGTGATTGCTAAAACCACCCATACTGTCATTAATAATCCTGTACAAAAGAAGCACATTTTACACCATCTACTTAAAAACTCACATTTACATTTTCTATCTCTAGTATCCTCCATTTTGTTTTATAACCTTATTTATTTGTTTTTCAAGAAAATTGTGTCACTACACCTCAGAAATGACTTATTAGCCACTCTGCACTCCAATGTTTTTGTCTTTGTTTGGTACTTTCTTTTAATTCTTTTCAGAATTCTTTCTTTGTCAAAATCCAGTATTTTTGTCAAATCCGGTAGAAATTCGTCAGATCCAGTATTTTGTCAAGTCCGGTAGAAATTCTTTAAATTTCTTCAAGTTTGTTGCACCTCACCTTCACCCATTAGGTTTCTTTGTTCTGGGTTCTCGTGAGTGTTCTTTTCTTCTTTGATATCAGTCAAAGCAAGATACAACCATTCAGGCGATCTATACTTCGGATTTACCTTCTTTACTCTTTTCGTTTTCTGCAAGTGTTTTCCACCTTGTTTTTCTTGCTCTTTCTGGCTTGTTATTTCATTCACTTGTTCAGCACTTCGTTGGGCCAATTGTCTCCTTTTCTTGGCCTTTTTGCCTCACTTCCTTTTTCTTCTCTTTCTGTTTTCCAATTCCTTTTTCTTGACTCTAGTTTCTGGTTTCTTTCTTCTCCACTTTCTTCAGATTCTGTTTCAGTTTTTTCGTTATTGTCTCTTATTTTAAATCTTATAATTTCATTTTCTTCCTCTACTTGTGGTTCTTTTCTTATCTTCCTTCGTTCACCTATTTCTGTCCCTCCTCGAGGTTCTTCCGAATTTGTGTCAGTCTCTCTATCTGCTTCTAAATTTCCCTGTTCTTTTGTTTGGCTATCTGTCCCTATTGCTCCTCGGGGATCTTCCGATTTTTCTAACTTTCTGTTTGAAACTCTCCCTTCTTCATCTATTAATATTATCTCCAAAGGATTTTTACCACAACTTGTACTTGGTTGCTCACTGTTACTATCTTCTTGCTCAGTTTCTTCTCTTATGCTTTCAAATTTCCAATTTCTTTTCAGAATTTCCTCACAATCCGAATGATCTGTATCAGATTCTGAACTGGTATCTGATATTTCCAGATGTCGACTTACAGGTCGATCTTCAGGTTCTGGAACTTCAGCTATTTCCTCTACTTCTTCTGTCGTTGCACTTGTAGTTGGGTCTTCCAGATGTCGACTTACAGGTCGATCTTCAGATTCTGGCACCCTGTTTGTTTCTTCTTCCGCTTCTGATGCTGAACTGTTATCCAACACTTCCAGATGTCGACTCACATGTCGATCTTCAGGTTCTGGAACTCTGATGGTGTGACTGGCATGCACCCAGTGTTTCACTCCTGCACATTTGACTGCAGTGGTTGTCACCAGGATCACTTGTCGTGGTTCGTCCCAGCGAGGAACCAAACAGTTTCTTCTCCTGTGGACTTTTATGCGGACCCAATCTCCTGGATTCAAGTCGTGAGCTGGTTTTCTTTCAAGAGTGGTCGCATCCGGTCCAACCTGATGAAACACAGAACGCACCACATCAGCCAATCCTTTACAATAATCCAGTACCAGATCATCAGTTATAGTCAGTAGTTTGTTGACAGGTACATCTGCTTGTCTCATTGCTCGTCCCATAATTATCTCATGGGGACTGAGTCCAGTTTTCCTTTCCAGAATACTTCTGATTGTCATTAAAACTAATGGCAAGGCATCTGGCCATTTGAGTCCTGTAGCTTGACACATTTTTCCTAACCTGTTCTTAATTGTTCCATTTACTTGCTCTACTATTCCAGAAGCCTCTGGTCTGTATGCACAATGCAGTTTCTGTTTAATACTAAGTGCTTCACAAATCAATTTAACTAATTCATTTTGGAAATGTGTTCCTCTATCTGTTTCAATCGTGACTGGAAAACCATACCTCGGAATGAATTCTCGCAGCATAAGTTTTGCTACCGTGATTCCATCATTCCTTCTGGTTGGGTATGCTTCCACCCAACGGGAAAACAAACAAACGACTACCTTAGTCTGTTGCTCGGGGGCATTTCAATAAAATCCATTTGCATTCTAGTGAACGGACCTCCTTCTCGTCCTATTGTTCCTAGACTCACTACTGTCTTCCTTCCTGGATTTAACTGTTGACAAATAAGACATCTTTGACAAAGACTCTCAGCTATGGCTCTGAATTTTGGATTATACCATGTTTGTCTAAAAAGTCTAATCATTGAATCTCTCCCAATATGGGCTTGTCCATGGTACATCCGTGCCATGTCAGAAATCATACTATCAGGCATAACTGGTCTTTCATCTCTGTAAACCCAAACATCATTTTCCTCATGTTTTCTACATCCTGCTTTTATCCATGTATCTTTTTCCTCATCATCTGCTGCTTCCTGTAACTGTCTCACCTCATCCCATGTCTCAACTGGGTTAGTAAAAAGCAAAGGACAAGAAATATGCTCTCTCTCTTGGTTCCTGTTTAAAGAAACCACATTCTTTGCACAGTACTGTGCAATCTCGTCAGCATATTTATTGCCAACAGTTATGTAGTCTTCCCCATTTTTATGTGCATTGCACTTCACAACAGCAATCTGTTTAGGCAGCTGTATCGCCTCAATCAACTTTTTCACAAAATCTCCATTTCTAATTGGCATTCCTGCAGACGTCAAGAAACCTCTTTGTGACCATATCTGACCGAAATCATGCACCACCCCAAAGCCGTACTGGCTATCTGTCACAATCGTAACCCGTACATTTCTTCCCAACTTGCATGCTTGAATCAGAGCTACTAGTTCTGCGACTTGGGCAGACCGTATCCCTTTCAGACAAGATGCTTCCATTACAGTTGCTACTGTGCAAACTGCATATGCTGCACTTAGAACTCCATCATTCGTTCTCAAACATGAGCCATCCACAAACAGAATATAATCTGATTCCTTTAAGGGCTCATCTCGTATGTCTGATCTCGGTTTTGTACAATATTCAAACACATTCAGACAATCGTGATCTACTTCATCCATTTCAATTACACTCTCTTCATCTGGCAATGATGTCGAAGGATTCACATTCATACATCTGTCAATGGTCACATTATCTGCACTCAAAATTACTTTTTCATACCTAGTCAGCCGACTATGTGTCATGTATTGTGTTTTCGTTCTTGTCAAAAGAATTTCCACAGAATGGGGAACATATACTCTCAGTGGATATCCCATCACTATGCCTTCACTCTGTTCCAGACTCACACAAGTAGCAGCAACTGCTTTCAAACATCCAGGCAACGCTTTTGCTACAGGGTCTAAAACAGCTGAAAAATATGCAATGGGTCTTTTCATAGTTCCATGTCTCTGTACCAAGACTGAAAATGCACATCCATCTCTTTCACTGCAATATAACTCAAAATCTTTCTCATAGTCAGGCATTCCCAATGCTGGAGCCTCACACAATTTCTTTTTCAGCTCTCTGAATGCTTTCATTTCCTCATCATTCATTTCAAAAGGATCTTTAACATCCTTCTTTGTTAGTTTTTGCAACAGTTTAGCAATTAGCGAAAAACCGCTTATCCATTGTCGACAATATCCAACCATTCCCAGAAACATTCTTACCTCTCTTTGCGTCATTGGAGCTCTCATTCCTTGAATCATCTTTATTCTTTCAGTCGTTACCTTTCGCACTCCTTTCTCAATTTTATGCCCTAAATATTGGACTTCTTGCTGACAAAACTGCAACTTTGATGGGGACACTTTATGTCCTCTTTTTGCTAAATGATTCAGCAAAGCAATTGTATCATTGACACATGCTTCCTTCGTTTTTGATGCCACCAGTAGGTCATCAATATACTGAACCATCACTGACTTTTCTGGCATTTTTAAATCTTCCAACGATTTCTTTAGAATCTGATTAAAGATTGAGGGGCTTTCTGTGTACCCTTGAGGAATTCGGCACCATGCCAAAATACGCTCTCCAAACCTAAACGCAAATAATGGCTGGCTATCTGGATGCAATGGAATAGAGAAAAATGCATGACATAAATCAATTACTGTGTACCATTCTGCTTCACGTGGAATCTGGTATAGAATCACAGCAGGGTTCGGTACTATTGGGCAACAAGGCACTACAATGTTGTTTACCTTCCTCAAATCCTGTACAATTCTATATGTTCTGTTTGGCTTTTTCAGTCCCATTATTGGCGAATTACATGGACTGCTCATGATTTCTTTTAGAATCCCTTGTTCAACCATTTTATTTATTACTGGCGTTATTCCTTCAATTATTTCTGGTGTCAATTTATACTGGGGCGTATTTGGGTAACTTGTTCCCTCTTTTACTGTTATTTTAACTGGATCTACTTCTTTCATTAATCCTATATCTTCTCCTGTAAAGTCCCACACTTCTTCTTTCACTGTCTTTTTCAATTCAATTGGGATTTTCTCTGCATCAAATACAGGAAACAAATCATTTACTTCTGGTTCTAAATTTACCATTGTCATTTTATACAGTACATCTTCATCTGGGGTCTGAAATGCAATTCCATCTGGAGTACAATAGATAGTGCAATTCATCTTGCACAATAGATCGCGTCCTAATAGGTTCACGGGACTACAATCGCATACCACAAATCGGTGCATTTCACTAAATGGACCAATCTTTACCTCCACTAATTTAGTAAGAGGCATCTTAATTTGCTGATTCGAAACTCCAACTACTTGGATATGTTCACCTGAGAGAGGAAGGTTTGGAATTTCCACTGACCTAACAGTAGAACGGGTAGCTCCAGTGTCCACAAGGAATGTTACATTTGCACCATTCACTTCTCCATCCACAAATGGACCAGACTGATCTACCTCTAGAGTTGCGCCAAGCATGCACTCTTCCCCCTCTCTTAGGCATCGTCAGAAGCTTTCATCCGTTTCATCCTCATCCTGTCGTAACCAATATTGAGAAATGGCAGCTGCACGCGGCAACTGTGTTACCTGTTCTCCTCCGTAGAATCCTGTTTCTGCACTGTATTTCTGTTGGTTAACACTCTTGGGAAGTGGTGGTTGTGGCACCTGACTCTGTTGAGTAACTACCTCACTCTGCACCTGTGAATTTAATGATTGATTTTCCACATTAAGTTTTGGAGGAAATTTACACTCGTTTCTCCAATGCCCTAGCTTTCCGCAGTTGTGGCATGGCCACTTTTTCTTTGCCTCATCTATGCTCATTTGTCCTTTTCCTTTATCTATATTTGGTCGAGATCTAACCTGTCCTGCTTCATTACCTGTATTACTCAATTGAGCTTCTTGTTTTTCTGCAACTTTCACCTGTGCCCACATGGCTTTTTCTTTCAATTTACGCTGTCTACTTTCAATATCATCACTGCAATACTTAGCATATCTCAAAACTTCGTCAACTGTGCTATTCTGCCAGCAAATCATATGCTGCTTAATCATTTCACTTATCTCTGGTTTCAATCCATACACAAATCTATATACAAAATGACTCATATCCTTCTCATTTAGTGTCTCATAACCACTGTACTGTTTGAAAACCAACAACAGCCTTTCGTAATAAGCATGCACTGATTCTTTACTTTCCTGCGTTGTTCTGTCTATTTTTACCCAATCTGTTTCTTTAGGTGGAATCTTATTCTTCAAAAGGTAATTACTTGATCATACTTCCTCATTACTTCTGGTCCTGGCGCTCCTGTTTTAGCATCCGTTGGATATTCTACAGTTGGCCAATCAATAGTAATCTTACATTCTGTCCACAAATCAGCTGGCACTACTATATCAAACAATCCATCTAAGTCTATCCACAGCACCTTTGAAACTTTCACAAATCTCTCCACTTGTCTGTACCATTCTACTGGCTTTTCTCTCAACTTTGGGAAATCATTTGTAAATGACAGTATATCCTGTCTAGTCCATGGAACATGCACATAACTACCTCCTGGAGTTTCTCTCATTGGGTACTCCCTTACAACTGGTTCCTTATCTGTCACTGCAAAAGCCAAAGATGCTTTATCTGTTACTTTCTCACTCCTTTTCGTCCATCTATTTCTCCATCTATCCACATCACCCCATTTTCTCAGTAAAACAATTAACTCTTTTATTTGGGTCAATTTTCCTGATGTGTTCAAATTCTCTATATCTTTCTCACAAAAATCTACTCTGTATGATTTCTGCAACGTTCTCACTTTTGCAAATTCTACTCCTAGTTCACTTGCTGTCTCTTCTAATTTGTCATGTAAATTCCTAGCTCTCCAAGTAAGACTTTTGCACAAAAACATAATCTCATCATCCTGATAATTTTTTAATTTTTCTGTACCAATCGTTCCTAAAATCAATTCTTCCATGTCTATTTTTAACCTAATTACATCTAATGGTTTTACTTCTGTTTATTTTGTTTTTAGCGTTTTCATCCATTCATTTAACTCATCTGGAGTCGGACCTACAGGCGTACTATTTAATTCTACCCAATTGTTACTTCTTTCTGGTGTCCCTGATGCAGACTCCGTTACCATAGGTATTCTCCTGATCTCATTCTCATTTATCGTCAAATTAGTAGGTGGGCTTGGTCTATAGGTACTAACCAAATGGTGTGCACCTTCATTATTCAGTTCCATCCCTTCTCTTTTTCTTTGCAAATGTGAATTCATGGGAATCACTAAAAAACGTTCATCAATTTTCTGATTCTCAAAAATTGGCATTACTGGACCTATCGTCACTGGTACAGTTACAGCTTCCATATTTTTTGTCAATGCACTTATTTTCTCAGTCAATTCTCTTGTGGTTTTTGCTAATTCAGTTGCATTGTCACTTTCTATCTCTTCATTTTGTGAAGTTTTTAATTGATCTTGTGACCTATTTATCTCATCTCTTCGTTCGGGATTTTTATTCCTCCCAGTTTCCATTGGCGGTGCATTAGGTGTCACCACCGCAGAAGTCTGTTGGTATGGAGGTGGGTTTCTGTTTAAAATATCTTCCAGCAATTCGTCATCCGTTTCACTACCACCATACCCATACTTTTCTATAACTACATGTTTCTTTTTCTCTGTACACTTTCTCTTTGCTTTTTCCTCCACTGTAAAAGCTGGAAACAAACCTCCTGTCATATTAGCACATCTCCAACACTTTATTCTGTCCTCATGATTTACTCCCCATAACCTTCCAGGCACAAACTCATGATTCTTTAATCCTCTGAATCTCTCTCGTTCATACATCTCATCTTCCCATTCAGTTAAAGCTTCAAACTGTGTCGGTCTAGGTCTAGGTTCTAACATTGCCATCTTTTCTCTCAAATTCCGTAGTACAGCTACATTAAATGAACCATTCTCAGGGAAAGCCAATGCTCCATCATTCTTGGTATATTTTGTCCAATTTTCTAACCATATGCATGTATGATATCCATATTTCAGCATCATATGCGAAGCTGGTGATTTCGGCGGAGGAATTATTTGTCCCTCTCTAGTCACTACCTTTTTGCCTTTCTTAAAGAAGTTCTTAACTTTCGACATCCATGACGTTTTCTTTCTACCGTATTCATAATACGACATGATTCTCAATCACTTTTTCTCCTCAAACGATCCGCAATTCAACACTGTTCTCTATGCGTTATTCCAACCAATACTAGCGCGACTCACACCAACACTCCAATCACAAACTTCCACGTCACTAGTCTATTCGACCAATACTAGCGCGACTCACACCAACACTCCAATCAGAGCGGTTTCTGTCTACAGCGCACTGTCCAATCCCAGCGCAGCTTTTGTCTACGTCAGTTCTGCTCCTGTTTCTGTATGAGTAACGCACTGTCCAATCCCAGCGCGGCTTTTGTCTACGTCAGTTCTGCTCTTGACCCCTCCTTTACAAAATTTTATCGGCAATTTCTTTTTCAACAATTCTTCGTTAGTTACAACATTTAAAACACATTTCCATTGTCTGATTCGCTAAACAAAAGAGATAGCTTTGTCCATTTACACAAGAATTCTGTATTTTCCAGTAGGCAGCGCTTACCTCTACCCTACCACAGAATTTTCTGTTTCGCCGATAAAGTAGCACTTCCCTCTACCTTACCCTTCTTTCAAGCAAGCGGTAAACCCGTTTCTCTGGGGATAAAACACATGTGGAGACTATACTGCTCCTGAGAATTAAGGCCAGAGTTTCACAAGGAAACCAGTCACTATTTCACTTACACACCTTTTATGCGGAAAATGTCCCTATCATAACACAACCTGTGTTATCACCAATATGAACTCAGACAATGCACAATTCCATGTGACTTCTCTTGCCACACGTGTTCCACTTCCTACTTCCCGGAAGCGTGAAAACTTACATATAACATAACCCGACTCAACATAAAGTGTTAGACATGAACTTATCAATAATCAATAAACAATAATCAATAATCAATAATCACCAAACTAATCTATAGTAACCATAACTCTGCTACCAAGAAATCTGATCCAGCGCTAACAATAAAAATTATTCTCCTATATGCTTCGGTCATCCAGGTGCAACTATCCCTCCAACACACAAACTATATCCATATGACGGTGGGGCCCATAACACTGCATATACATTCACTTACTCATTTATTCCCTGGATTTCCTCCGTCCTTAACCTAGGAGAAAAAGATTTGCTGGAAGGAGACGGGATACCTCTTTTAACATGACATAATGTTTCTCATTGGCTTTTAAGGTATTCCGCTCATTGGTCGATGGACCAACTAGTAGGAATCAGTTGATGGTGATTAAGACCAGCTCAATCACAATAAACTCTTTAACATTTTACCTTAATTATTGAGCTAAAGAATCACTGAGTCATTTGTTTAAAGATAATAAAGTTTATATAAAGTTTTTAGAAACAATGCAAAAGTTTAAGTTTATTACTCAGTTATTACATCTATCATCATTATTTGAAATAAATTGAAATTGCAATGCATACCTATTAGACGGAAAAGTAAGGTTTGTCACAGCAAGAACTCCAAAAGACCAATCTATCTGTCTTGGAAAATCTAATAGCTTTAAATGAAAAATCTATCAGGAGTAAAAATGTTCTCTAAAAGCAGCATCTTATACTCAACTAGAAATATAAAATAGCAGCAGCAGCATCAGCTCGTCAGCATCAGCAACCGCAACTTCACCCATCTACAGCATCTCCTCTCTCCAGCCTCTACTTCTCCAGCATCTCACTCTCCAGCATCTAACCCCTCCCCACCAAGAGTAGGTCTTCTTATACCCTAATTCTAGCTTACTAAATAAAAAATGTTGCATCTCTATGGCGTGATTCTCTCTCATTGGTTCACTCAAGTCCATATTCATTTTTTAATCAAACTTCCTTGGCTTAACCAGTTCTTTGTGGAATGTCCATGCTTGCATCGTTTCCCACAGTTCATGACATTGCTCATCCGTTTCGATCAGTCCAATTTGTATCTTTTTCTGATACTCTTTAGATCCAACAGTTCCGTCCATTGATTCAGTTTGACTTCTCACGCTTCATGCTGATCATCTTGGCACACTTTGCTCAGAAAGGTCACAATAGCCTTGACCATACTTCCGTCTTAGGCTCTCAGCACGAACACGTGATCATCCTTTTTCACAGCCTTTCTCCTCTACCACACGGCTTCTTGGACATGCGTATTCTAGCATATGGCGGCCATTTTATATCGCTGCTCAACAGGCCTAAGCGCACTATTATCAAAGATAAACAAAATATTGTTAAAATAAAGAATATAAACCCTTTCGTTTCCCTCCCGTCTTTCTACGTACCCCAATTAGGTATTACCTAGCAAAAAAGCAACATATAAAGCCGTCCCTTACTTACCATCGCTTTATTTTGCCACCACACGTTTTATTTTCAAAGCACAAACATGCATTTATTATTTTGTTAGTACGCAAATATTAGATTATGTTAGACACGTCAACCATTATAAGTTGATTAATTTGCACACAAAAATAGCGTGTTACCTTTAACCCTTTACATATAACATACATTGTTGGTTATTTACTTAAACGAACATGTTTATTAATTATTTTACGAAAATTATTAGGAGGTTAAAATTTTTTCATTTACCCTGCTCCATCACCGTCAAACAGGCAGCCATGCACCAAACATTTAAAAAAATAAATAAACTCCTCAAGTGGGAGCGAGTAGGGAGTTTATTATTGAAAAACAAAAAACTAATGGCCCCTTCACCCTAGGAGTTTCCCCAGAGGGTGTGAGTTATGTTCTTATTTTTCTGTTCAATCAATCAACCAATCAATCAGGGGTTTGTATAGCGCACTACTCACCCGTGAGGGTCTCAAGGCGCTGGGGAGGGGTTGAGCAGCTCCGTTGGGGTCATTCGAAGAGCCAGATCTTGAGTTCCTTTCTGAATTGATGCAGTGTCGGGCTCCGTTAGAGGTGAAGGGGGAATTTGTTCCAGGTCTTGGCTGCGAGGTAGGAGAAGGATCTTCCACCAGCTCTGGTCCTGTAGAAATGAGGGACAGTGGCTAGAGCGAGGTCGGCTGAGTGGAGGTTTCTCTTGGGGGCATGGAAGGAGATTCAGTCATTGAGGTATTGGGGTCCGGTGTTGTGTAGGGCTTTGTAGGCATGTGTGAGCAGCTTGAAGGTTATTCTTTTTTCGACAGGTAGCCAGTGGAGGTCACGGAGGTGGTGGGTGATGTGGTTGTGACGTGGGATTTCAAGGATAAGTCTGGTTGCAGCGTTCTGGAAGGTCTGGAGTTTGCTGAGGAATTTTTTGTTGATTCCGGCATAGAGGGCGTTGCCGTAGTCAAGTCTGCTGGTGATGAGTGCGTGGGTGACGGTTTTCCTGGAGTCAGAGGGGATCCACTTGAACGTCTTGTGAAGTTTGCAGAGGACGTTGAAGCATGCAAGGATACGGTATTGATCTGGTGGTTCATGGTGATTGAAGAGTTGAGTATGATGCCGAGGTTACGTGCATGGTCCGTTGGGGTGGGTGGGTTTCCGAGGGCAGGGGGCCACCGGGTGTCATCCCTGTTGAAGACCACCAGATTTTTTCTGGCAGTGATGGACATAACAAAACATCAGACCATCTGATCTAGGTAGGTTGAGCAGTCTGTTGTTCTTACTCCGATAGTCCTTGCTTTGTTGGGTCATCAGAATAAGCTTTCTGATGCCAGAGCCAGCAGAATCACCACACTTGGAAAGACGATGGTCTGCCTGACTCATAATAGATCAGTGGACTGAGGTTTTGACTGACAGTTTTCTTAGTCACATTTGTGATGGACTACCCTGTCCTTTAAACTCTAAATTGGGCCGTTGGTCTAAACTGGAAATGTTATCAGATCTTCCTATATTCTTTTTCTGAAAGCTGAAGATACTTTTTTGTCATTGTGCTGAGCTATTCTTTTATGCCTTTCAAACTGCTGCTGCTTCTATTGTGTTTCTGCCAGTTTTCAGAACCTGAACTCAGCAGGTCAACAAATCATAAAGGTTTGTGTAAGAAATTGGGTTTTTTGGTTGAGAAAGGTGGAAGCCCCATTCAAGCAACAATCATAGTCCTTGTCAGAGTGAACTCCAAAAGTTGCTAAATTAACCTGTGCTTAATCCTCTCGTAGATCAGCACAAAAGCAGTCAGGTTTAACTTAGAGACAATCAGTCAGGTTTAACTTAAAGGCAATGTCTAAAGCATTTATGCAGCACACAAACAGTAATAACATGAAAATAAAACACAAGAAAAATTTCAAGCCAATTTAGAAAAATAGAGTTAATTTTAATAAATAATATAACACCATAATTAACAAAATCCAATTAGTAGAACAGAAGATATTTGATTTAGAAGTTCTCTGTGAAAATAGTGCCAAGATGTCAGAAAGTGCCACTCGCAGTTATCTGGTTGCGCTGGACCATAGAGAAATAGCAAATTCAGGCCCGACTTGTTGAAGCATGGGTCAGATACAGGGACAAGGTTAGTCCTGTGTTGGGTCCTCACATTCTGTGGAACCTTGGCGTTGCCAAGGGAATGGAACAGGGGAATTGAGGCGGTTGGGAGACTTGAGGTGGACGTTAGTTGAGATGGATGCTGCACATTCGTCCTGTCTATATCACACTTAAAAAAGGACTTTTCCACTTACCGAGAGCACGTCTTTGTAGTGGCGACAAGCTGGACTAAGACAGGACGAACCCCCCACGCGTTGCCTTCTTGTTTTCTTCCGGATTTCCGTAGCGACTCACATCCGCATCTCTGCCCTGCTGTTCTGCCGGCTGGACTGTTCCTGGCTGTGGCATCTCCTTGGCCTTTGATATTCTCGAGGTTGGCCCTATCGAGGTACTTTCTTTCCATTTCTGGGGCGGCAAGTTGCGCACAGTGTCTGTGCTCAAGCTCGTTGCCCCGTGCTCAAGCATCATCAAGATGCCGACGTCCTGACGTCATCAGTCTCGTTTTACTGAGGCTATTTTAGTTGGAGGCTTCATTTATTGGTGGCCATATTTAATTGGGGCAGCACTTCAGTGACGTTCTTAGTCATTCAGTGTTTCACCAGCAGTGATACGCACACTTGCCATCACGTCATGATGTCCTTCCTGCCGTTTCTAAGGTCATTCCAGTAGTGATTTCGGAGTACTTGCTCTGCGGCCAGATTTAGTTTGGCAGCACATCAGTGATGTGCACACTCATTTTGCATTTCACCATCAGTGATACGCCCACTTACCATGTTGTTGACGACTTATTCTGCCTCTTTCAGGGCTATTTCAGCTGTGTAACTTCTTGGTGTCATCCATGCTAGGTTGCACATCAGTTATGTGCACACTTACCTGCTGCGTTCAGCATCAGTGATACGCACACTTTTCATAGTCAAGCAAGTTTCCAGCCTCATTTTGCAGTACCTTACATTCCTTGCTCACCCATCATTGGATCTTGGCTGTTTGCATTCAATCCGAGTTCTCACCTAGATCCTTCACAATTTTTTTTTCTCAGGTGGCACACGTAGCTCTTTTTCAATTTTATTTTTTGGGTATTTTAAGCATAAAAGAGAATCAAGAATCACTAAAATATGCAGCTTTCCTTGGTTCCTACACCTGGCTTTTCTCCTAGTCCCACCACTCCTGAATCAGATTGGGCGCAATGGAAGGAAGCCTTTGAGGCGTGCTTGGATGCGTTAGAAGGTGATTCTTTTACTCACAAAAATAAATTTGCCATTCTCCATCATTGTCTAGGTTCAGAAGGGCGCAAAATTCTCAAGCACATTCCTTCTGATCCTATTTTGGCTAGAGAAGGTGAAGGAGAGGGAGATAGCGTAATTGACGAGTATTCCACGGCCATAAGAGCTCTAGACTTGAGATTTAAAGCAAGGAAAAATGTTATAATGGAAAGACATACATTTTATAGAAGAGTTCAAATTATGGGTGAATCAGCTGCTAGTTATGTAGGTGCCTTTAAGAATTTTTGCTGTTTCATGTGAATACAGACATTTCAAGGATGAAATGAAACGGGACCAACTAGTAGAGAAAACTAACAACTAAAAAATCCAGGAGGTGTTATTATCAAAACCTAATCTAACGATGGAGAAGGCTTTGGAAATAGCTTCTAGGATAGAGAGTACAACATCCTTCATGAGTCAAATGACTGTGTCAGAGGAGAAATCTCAACCTCATGAAATTTTAGTGGCAAAAATCAAGTATATGCGGACAAAAGATAATGAAGATACAGGAAAAGTATCGGACAAGTCCATCAAAAGGTATCCATTCAGACAATTAGAGTGTTATCGGTGTGGCAGTCCATCTCATTTGGGAAATGCCATTGTATGTCCGGCTAAGGACTGCACATGTGCCAAGGGTATGCGTATGGGACACTTTGCCAAAGTTTGCAGATCTTCAAATAGAGTACAACAAAAAAAGATTCACAAAGTGGGGTTTTGCAAGGGTGGTGAGGATGAGCATTTCACTAGTGATGAAGGTGAAGTGCTCATGGTGAAGGATGTCTCGTTAGATGATATGGTGTGTCGTATTGGGTCAAATGATTTCATGAGGCCATTTTGCATGGTGAGTATTAATGGAAATGATGTGAAGGAAATGGCGGACTCTGGTTCGCCTTATACTATGCTGAGTGAGAAAGTTTGGCCTAACCATTTTGAAGGAGTTCAATTGTCTGATTCTAAAGTTCGCCCAGTGAGTTACGGTGGGAAGCTCATTCATGTTGTGGGTGAATTCTCTGCCACTTTGAAGTTTCAAACTAACAGCACAGATGGGGTTGCATATTTAGCCAGGGATGATTCGTGTTTGTTAGGTTGGTACGACCAGCAGAACCTGGGCATTTTGCTTGACCCCAATAATCCGGCTCAGGTGGTGTTAAGGAACAGCTATTTGCCCATTCTGCCAGTAAAGGATCAAAATATTTGGGAGATGCAGTATCCCTAAGTTTTTCAAAAGGGTCTGGGCACACTGAAGGGATTTACACACAAGATCAAGTTGATTGAAGAGCCTTGTCCTATAGTTCACAAAGTTAGAAGAGTTCTATTAGCCTTACGTGCCAAATTAAAGGAAGAATTACATAAACTTTGTGAACAAGGAGTCATTGAACCTGTTGAATGCTCTAATTGGGTTGCCCCCATTGTTTTGGCATGCAAGACTAATGGTTGGGTCCGCAGGTGTGTGGATTTACGTGATCTCAACCACCACATTTGGATCGATTGCCATCCACTTCCTAACATCACTGAAATGATTTCCACCTTGAAGGGGGGGTAACATTTTCAGTTTATTGGATATGACATCTAAGTACCATCAAATCAACCTTCTTCCTGACTGTAGGCATCTAACATCCTTTATAACCCCAGAGGGGTTATTCCAATTCAAGAGCATGTCTTTTGGTTTGGCATTGGCTTCCGCCGTATTTCAACGGGTGGTTGAAAGTATGTTTAAAGACATCAAGGGGGTTGTAGCATTCCAGGATGATGTTCTAGTGTTTGGTAAGGATCAGGAACAGCATGATGACAGAATGTGTCAAGTCTTATCCATTCTAAAGGCAAGGGGTGTAACTCTCAGTGTGGAGAAATGTAGTTTTAGCTCTTCCAGCATTGATTATCTAGGTTATAGGCTATCTGCAAATGGTGCAGAACCCAAGTTAAATTTAGTCAAAGCCATTAATGAATTTGAATCTCCCAAAAATAAGGACCAATTAAGATCCTTCTTAGGTCTGATAGAATTCTATTCCAGATTTATTCTGAAGTGTGCAGAAAAAACTTATCATATGAGGAATTTACTAAAACAAAATGTAACATTTGTGTGGTGTAATCTATGTAATCAATAATTTGGGCTCATCAAGAAAGAAATAGTACATGCCATACCCTTGAAACCCTTCAACACATGTGATAAAACTGTTATCATGACGGACACCAGCCAGATGAAACTATGCGCCGTCCTCATGCAACGTAGGGAGGGGAAAGATGAGGTGGTAGCTTTTGCCTCAAGGAGTTTGAAAGGTGCTGAGTCATCCTATTCAGTGATTGAAAGGGAAGCTTTAACATGTTGGTGGGGCATCGTTCATTTCAAAATGTACTTGTGGGGTTCTCATTTCACTGTTCGAGTTGATCATAAGCCCTTGGTTCATTTATTCACTACTAAAGGCATGGAACTAGCCACACCTAGGATTGCCAACGGGCAGTATAGGCTTCAGAAATATAATTATAAAGTGGAATATGTTCCTGGTGCTAAAAATGTGTAGGCTGATACATGTCTTGCCTTCAGTCACGATATGCTTGATAAGGAGGAAACATCAGAGGACATGGACACTGATCTTGTGTGTGCTGTCGAACAGCGATATGATGGTGCCATATTGGAAAATGTGTGGCTCACTGCTTGTGATTTAGATGAACAGATGACTGAGGTGAAGGAAGGTATATGGCAAGAGTGGTCTCAGTGGAAGTCTGATGGGGTGAAGAGTGATACCTACAAAAATATCTTTGAGGAGTTGTCCATCATCAACGAACTCCTGTACCGGTCTAATTCCTTAGTTGTTCCTGAAGGTATGAGAAACAGAATCCTAGTTTTGGCCCATGAAGGGCACATCGGTATGCATGCAATGAAAAGGAGGATAAGGGAGTATTTATGGTGGCCAGGGTTGGATAGGAGTGCTGAGAATTTTGTCAGAGATTGTGTCAGCTGTGCCAGCAATGACAAGTGTCAAGTCACTGTTCCCAGTCTGTGGAAGCGATTGAGGTACCCAATAAGCCATGAGGGAAATTAGCCATTGACATCATTGGTACCATGGTTCTTTCTGGGGGCACGTTGGAATATGGTATTGTTGTTGTGGATTTCCATAGCCGTTGGTCCGAAATTAAGTTTGTCCAATCTCCTAATACTTCCAAGATCATTGAATTTTTGGAATCCATTTTTCTAAAGGAAGGCATTCCTGATGAAATTTTATCGGACAATGGTTGTCAATTCACTTCCACCCAATTTTCTGATTTCTTAAGTTTCTTAGGCATTAAGCACACCAAGACCTCTTTAAATCACCCGAAAAGTAATGGCCTCATAGAACGTTTTAACAGAGTTATCAAAGACAACATACAGTTAGCCAGGATTAGTGGCTTAAACTGTAAGGAAGAGTTTCGGAAGTTGTTGTGTGCTGTCCGCACTACTCCAAATGCGGACACAGGTCTATCTCCCTTTGCATTATTAAGGGGCAGGGTGCCAGCGTCCAAGATGACAAGACAGTGGATGGGGCAATTCACCATTTCCAAGCAGAAGTTGGAAGACTTAGGCAAGAAAAGACAGCAAGCTCAAGACAGATATGTGGGAGTTCGGGAAACAGAGTCCAAGGTAGTTGTTGGTGATTTTGTCAGAGTCAAAATACCTAGGATTATCGCCAAGAAGGAGTCCAAGTTTTCTACCCCACAAAGGGTTGCAGATGTAAGGAAGAATGTGGTCAGATTGCATAATGGAAAGTGGTGGAACAAGGACAAAATTGCCATTGCACATGGAGTTGGCAAGAGCAGTGTAGGTTCAAAGGTGGAGAGTGGGGGAAATGGCAAGGTCGGCTGGGGGAAGAGGAGAGTTTCCACCAGGGAAAGGAAATGACCTTCCAAGCTGTGTGATTTTGTGCCTTAATTATTGGGTCGTTGTATATGTTGAATGTACATATGTATATAAGTCTGTTCAATGAATTGTAATTGTGTTCTCCACCAAGAGCGCATCCTTGTTTCCTGCTGGAGAGTTACCGTCTCAAGCCTACTGCAAAGAGTTCTGTTTCCAATGGAGGCAGGCCATGAGGAGGTTTTCTTTGTGAACAGCAGTTTGAGCATTGTAGACGGTTGTTGCTGTAGTGTGAAGAGCCAGTCTTTGCTGGAGCCTTGCGTTGGACGGTTGCTGTCAATGCAAAATGTAGGTCTCGTATTGCCGGTCACTCTGAACAGTTGCTGTTGGTGTGAAGATTAGGTCGCACCAGAGCTTCACATTCACGGTCGTCACCTGCAGCAGAGTTTTGGCATGAACAAGCCCATTCACTAGCATGAATAGCCCAAACCTCAGGTTTTCCATCTTTTTATTGTAGAGGAGCCCTCACTGATGCCAGCCAAGGGTCCAGGACATGGGGGCACCTCTTGAGGATCAGGACTCACTCCGGCACAGGCCAGCAACAGGGCTCAGGAAGGTACAGGTAGGTCCAGTTGGTACTGGGAAGCTGGGAAGTTGCAGGGAGGCCTCTGGAAGCTTGTTGTATCCCTTTAGCACACACAGAAGGTCAGCCAGCTGACCCATGAAGCCAATCTGGGTAGCTTCAGATTATGACTAGCAGGTCCAATCTTCCTTCTTCAGACAGCAGGGCAGTCCTTCCAGCAGCAGGGCTGTCCCTCTAGCAGCAGGGCAGTCCTTTTTCTGAATCTTCCACTGGTCCAGGACTGTTCTGAAAAGTGGTTCTGAAGGACCTAATATGTTATACCTGGTGTCAGCCTTTGTGTTATGGAATTCCCTAACCAACCCTCAAAACTGGTTCTGGTCAGTTCTTCCCTTTCCTCTGGTCCTGGCTCCAAATTGTCAAGGGTGACAAAATGCAGGGTGGGCCTGGTGTCATGCTCCCTTGTGTGTGCTGAAGGCAGGACCCTTTGAAATGTAATCAGGGAAGGGGGCAGTTCCTCCCAGCCATGCTGTCAGGAAGGCCTTCTCCCCTCATTCCTAGGTTTCCTTTGTCTCTCTGTTTGTAAGCAATACACAAACCCAAACACCAGAGCCATTTACAGTCATGTGACCAACTACACTGGCAGAAAGACACAATTGGTTTTTATAAGGAAATGTCTACTTTCTAAACGTCTGTGTGAATTGGGGGGTTTGGCCCTTACCTACAACCACCTTGGGCCTTAGACAATTGTATACACAAAACAAAATCAGGTGGTTGTGAGATTTAAACACATCTTTACTTATCCATGAGGTACATTTTACTCAATACTCATGACCTCAAATTTGTGTTAGTAATGATTGAACACAAAAGTTTTTAAACTTTCACATTTGGTGCGATAAAAGAAAGGACAATCCACATTCAACTCGATGGATATACAGTGAAAAATATATGAAAAACATGTGTGAAATATGAAAAGATAAATCAAAAATACATTGTGATAACGCAAAATTTGTAGATGAACTAGGCTAAAATTGCATCTTCACCAATCCAAGATTTTTCAAGACCAGAGCATTGCATACACAGTAAGTGCTCTTAGTACTGGAACGTATAAAGGGTCCAGAGGTATCTAATATGGGCTTCCAATAGTTTCTTTAGACAAATGAATTTATACGTCCATATTGATACTGGTTGAACTAGGATCCCCTATTGATCCCGGTATATGCGTTTTGAACCCACAGTTTCTTTGGGGGTTCTCTTCAGGACAAAGGTTTGGTGAATTCTTAGGGGGCATGACAAAAGGTTTTGATTCTGACTAATCAGGTGTCGAGGTTATTAGGGATTTGTACTCGTGCACCAAGTCAAAGGAGCAGGACAGGCTTTTCTGGATTGCTCATGTTGTTCTGTGAGTCTCTGTAATTTTTATTTGTTTAGAAGTGGATACTGGAGCCAAGTGTGATTCCTTTACAAAAGCTTGTTAGGGCTCCCTCTGGATCACATCGTCCTCCTGCCACATGATTATCCATGTGGCAGGATGACGATATACAACTTTCTAAAAGTGGCATCTTCAAGATTCTAACATAAAACCTCACTTTACCATTAAAGAGGATTTTAAATCACAAATTAATTTGAGAATAGACAGCATATCTCTATCTCAGGGGTCTCCAACCATTTCTGTACTGAGAACTACTTATGTTCAATGAAACACATTGAGCGCTACTATATTATTAGTGTTGTATAATTTCATTTATTTTATTTGTATATTAATTCAGCAAAGCAAAAGCTGGGCTGGACATAGGTGAGCTACTCAGAGGTAGCTGGAGAGCTACAGTAGCTCACGAGCTACTGGTTGGAGACCCCTGCCCTATCTACTCCCAATCTTTACTTAGCATTTATTAAGGTAACCCAGTGTTAGTCTATGGGAGAGATAAGCCTTACAACTGTGAAAAACGACTTTATGACATACACACCGAACCACAAAAACTAAATTTAAATACCATGTAACCTGATCTAGGGGTGGTCAAGACCTACCTTAGCAGTGACTCATACGTTTTAAACATGAAGGTTTAGGCCTGCCAATGGTTTATTTTGCCAGGTTGAAATGGCAGTTAAAACTGCACTTCAGGTTGCAGTGGCAAGCCTGAGAAAAGTTTAAAGTGCTACATTCGTGGGTGGCAGAAGGAGTGCTGCAGGAGTGCTGCAGGCCTGCTAGTAGCATTTAATTTATAGGCCCTGGGTACATCTGGTTTCATATACTAGGAACTGGAAAGTAAATTAAGGGCCTGATTTATATGTTGGCGGAAAGAGAACTCCATTGCGGCAGTCATGGACTTCACTCTCTGCTAACATAGGGGTCCAGCTGTCTAATTTAATTCTGGGCTGACCATATGTGTGGCCACGGCGGAGGCTACTCTATCTCCACCATTGCCAAACTTCTTTGACAACCCTGGCGAGTTAGGGTCATCAGAGAAATGGCTAAATGCTAGCCCACCCAATTTACATGGGTGGACAGGTAGTCATTTTTTTAGTGTTTCATACTGCCAAGTAAAACCTTGTAGTAAGGAACAGTAAAAACATTATAATACCCCTGCCATGGGAGAAGACTCCCATGGTGAAGGAAGAATTATTGGTTTTTTTTACAAAAAGAAAATCCTTTTTTGTGATTTTCTTTTAGTAAAGAATAACAAAATACTCTGTGCTACAGGGCTGCATCCGCATCGCAATGACAGCGGTTCCTTCCATTGCTTTTAAAAATGAACGCCTGTTAGGTGGTCATTTATAAATGAGGCAGGCGGCCTCTCCACCATGTGGACGGAGTAATTTACTCCATCCCCATGGTAGAAGGACAGGCCATCCGCCCAAACTTAAATGTTCCAATGAGGTGTAGTCTAACATTTTAGAGAATACCACACCAAGAATGTCACGTCCAACAGTTTGCAAACATTATTGTGTTATTTGCTGTGCTTTTGTGTATTTGATGGATGTGCTTTTTACTGGTTGAAGACCGGTTTTACTGTAAATATATTTGTATGTTCTAAGATATTCATAAAGTATTGTGCCTTTATTAAGACTCAGAACCCTGGACATTATTGCTACTGATATCTCTGTGATAACGTACTCCAGCTGAAAATGCACTTACTTCCATTCAACTAAGCTTTTACTGCTTGTTTGCAGCAACCCAGATAGTAAAGAAGAATTGACGAGCTATCTTTCAGTCACAGACTGATTACAAGGTGTCCTGGTTAGTGGGTAACGCCCACCAGAAATCATCCCTTATCAGTGCTAGATTGTCCATGCTACTGCAGCAATGAGTACAATGTGATGAGTCTGATTCTCAGTGAGTATCTTCCTGTAGAGTATGGGTACTCACAAACGCTTTCACAAACACTTTCTCAGGGGCTACAAAGTATGGTTTGTGGTGTGATTGAGGGCTGTTTTGATGCAAGCAGTTGTGGGGTAAGAAGAGCGGGGTGTAGGGTGAGCATAGGGGTAGCAAAGCAAGCACATATTGTAGACAGTGAGTCGTGTGGTGATTGTGAGGTTTTCATTCTGTACTGACCTCTTATTTAAGCACGTAGTCCATTTGACAGGACAGTTTTATGCTGTATCTGAGTCTCCAATCCTCTACTGCACCCTGGGGTAAGCCTTCTCTGCTTACTATTTCTATCTTTGGTGAGTCAAGAGTACAACAGAAGAAACTTGTTTCATGAATTGGAATTAACAGGTATCTTATACCTCATAATCTCCTTATGCCTATAATCTCCTAGCTGTAAACATTAGGAATGTTTAGAAACAGTCTCTGTTAAGGTAGTGTGTGCAATAAAAAACCCTTGACAAAGATACTATGAGACTTGACGTTTAATCCTGACTTTAGCACTTTGCCAAAATATGCTGGTTGTGAACTCTGTATTCAAAATCTGGGCTGGTTCCACATCACAGTGGCATTTCTTTGATGAGAGTGTTCCCCGAGTCTTACCATGTGAACCACTCACGCCTCAATTGTTGTATACTGAGCAAGATACAAACTTTAGAACCAGAAGACATTTTTTTTAATTAATTTTGGCCTTCCCTTGAGACAATTGTGCACTATTGGGTAATCAATTTATGAGCATATTTCTGTACTCCTATGCAGACAGGAAATAAATAAATCAAAATAAGCATTGGTAGTAAGTATATGATAAGAAAGCATTACTATAACCCAATAATCTTTTGATTTTACTCAGGAGGGAGAGTCCATCTAGTTTTGAAGTCAGTAAAGTATGGTGTAGGTAGAGAGTTATGAATTTTGAAACAAGGAATCCTGCACTGTGGTGTTGGTACTCCTGCTTCAGCAAATTGTGTAATGATTGTCAAATCATGTCTGTCCTATGTTTTTGTTCCCTTCAGTGCAATTATGTAATGGAGGTGGAAGAGCCTCTGAAGGCTTGAGCCAAGGTTGGCCCTATGCTTGGCTCAGCTTGAGGTTCTTTTGGATCCTCATGCCTAAACGAGATGAGCCTTTATGTGCCTTCTGTCTGCCACCCACGGTCTAACTTCAAGCGCAAAAACTAAAGACAAAGCATTATTTTTTTATGTAAACCAGAGAGGGAAATAGATAACCAATTGCAAAATGTGAGACAAGAAAACCTGGGATCACCTCTGGCTTTCCCACTTGACCAAATTGTGTGATCCTAGGCAACTGTTTTACTTTACTTTGCCTCATTTTTCTTTATCATTGAACATAAGAGCACCTTGAAATTTATGAGTTGCGGATGTTCGCTGTACAAAACCTTCTCCTGTGTTTGATTTATTAAACTATAATGTTGTTCTATGTATAATAACATCCTAGGACTCCCAGAGAGTGCACATGACAAACGACTTGCCTCTTTGGTTCACTAATGGCATTTTTGTCAGGGCTGGATGGGGGAGAATGAATGGTTCAAGTTTGAAAAGTATCACTTTCAATAAATACCTCTCAATCTGATGTACTAAAGTGAAACACTTCAGCATGTCGATGAAATACACTTTTTGAATTTTGAATAAACGTTATCATATTTTTATGTTTGTTTACAATGTCTTTAAAAGTGAAGGTGTTTTCAAAGATAAGTGATACAGGACACCTTCTTTGCTTCATTCCCTTTACTTCAGTTAATTTTTTAATAAATGTTTACCCATTTAGCAGTTTTCTGAATGTTTATGCACAGTCAAGTAAACAGCAGCCTAATGCTGTGCTGATGTTCGCCAGCGGACCTCATTCAAAGGTCAGTAGGGCTGCAAATATCCTCCCTTTTCCCCCACGCCAGGGTCGTTCTTTGACTATCTTGGTTGTGGTGCAATCAGGTCAAGATTTTAATACTTCTTGCAGAAAGGTTGGATAAAATTGTAGAAATCTATGAGGCTGTGATGAAGGTTGTGAATGTTGAACCATTGAAGTAGCAACATAAATTAGCAACTGAAAACAATTGGGCTCTTACTTGCACTGCTAGAGCCACTGTAAATTACTAGGTAGTACAAAAGAAGGGGGAGAGGCCTCTAGGGAGTAGACCAGCCCATAATAATAATCATGTACCTTCAGACAGCACTCAATCCCAGGCATGTTACCCCATCCTCCCCTTTAACTTCTTCTTGCTTAAGCAGTTGGAGTTTCAGGTAGAGTACGCAAAATTAATTGAATATGAACGTTAGTTAATCTGTACATGCAAAAATAAAAGTGGAAATATAAGGCTCACATGCTTGAGGTAAAGCTATAGCATGAGGTCTTGACAGTCTGCGCTGTATGGAAGGTTCCTATATCATCACATGCCTTTGCCTCCCCATCGCTTCTCTGCATACCTACATATTTTGTAGAAATGTAGTAGTTTGGGGAAAGGATGTGATAGTGTGGATGACAGTATAAGAACTTGCACGTAAGTGTACCAACTTAGGGCCTGATTTATATTTTGACGGACAACCCGTCATTCCACCATTGGGATTGAGTAATTCATTGGAGACAACCGGCCAAATATATAAATGACCACCAAGCAGATGGTCATTTATAATGCATTAGCAGGAACCACTGTCACTGCAGTTCCTCTCAATCCATAACGCTGTTTGGTACAAAGCTGCGTCAAATGGAATTTTCTTTTTGAAAATAAAAAAAAATGCTCTTTTCCGGGGGGAGGGTGGTATTATTCCTTTTTTATTGTCCCTCACTGCCAAGGTTTGCCTAGCAGTGACGGACAGTAAAAAAGTTTCTAAATGTCCGCCTGTCCTAATTGGGTGGGTAGACATATAGCTAATACTCCGATGGTCTTCACTTCATTGGAGAGGTTTGGCTATGGAGTAGTCACTGCCATACCCAAACTTGAGGTCGCTTGCATCAAAATCAGACGGGTGGACCTTTATTTTGGCGGTATGTATGCATACTGCCAAGATATAAATCAACCCCTTAGTACTGAGGAGAGCAGCAGGTGTATTTGACCATTTACTTCTCAATGGAGTACAAGTGATTATGCAACTGGATGAGAGTGATGTGCATAACTGAGTAATCATGAAGGGATACATTAATGTATGATGTTACTGAACATTTTTAGGTCTCATTTGTTGTTGAAAGACCTCTTGTGGACAATATAGTGCGATCTTAGAGCTTGTCGCTTCTTTAACATTGGTTGTCTTTCTTTCACTCACATTCCCTTGTTTCTTTATGTCTTCATTTCCTCTTCATGTGTTTATCCCTCCCCAATGGCATATTTTCTCTATCCTATGATTGGATGATTTGTGTCCCACTTTTTTTACTTTTTGTTCAGCACTTACTTAGAGTGCATGTGCTTTCTTGACTCTCCCTTGGGTGGTATTTTCCCACTCAAATTCTCACCTCGCACTCTCCATGTTACTCTTCCAAGCTCATCCATTGCTTCCGCGCCCTTCCTCTTTCGGCTTTTTTATGTTCTTTTTTTTCATTTTATATAAACCCAAACAAACTCCTCTATGGTGCTGCAGCTTGTGTGGAATGCATGCCACAGCCCTACAACCTTATTGCTCCTGTGTGGACGCTGCAGGTTTTGATGGAACTGTCAAATGGGAATTGCAAGGTACCTTGAACTGGACACCTACGTAACACTACAATCTTCCACTTGGAGGCAGAGGTGTCCATCTTGGAATATTTCTGTCAAACTATAACAAAGAATCATTGCAAAATGTGTGTTAAGACATGGTGGGCATTTTGCAACTGTGCTTTTACAGAAACCATAAACTTACTCCAAGATGGCCACCTGTGAGTCAGATACATGTGCATGAAAAGACGTCAATTTTGGAAAGATTTGGCCATACAGAATGCCAAATCAAACAAGCATTGGCAAATATTTTGGTTCTGTGCCTGCATATTAAAGGTGAGACCTTCTAGCTTACCTAAAGCTAGTTATTTTGGGGTGAAGGTTTGGAGGGTGGAAGCATTACAGATTTTATAGCATTTTGTATTTTTGACTTCCCTATTGGGTATCTTCCAGTACACAATTTGTTTATCCAATGCAAATGGCTCTGAAAAGATATCAGCGGAAAACCAACAGGGTATACCATAATAGACAAGGTAGTGGACAAACTCATAGACAGGATGATTGTTACAAAAATGATATCCTTAGAAATCCTTTGAGAACTCCTTAGAATCCCATGGTTTCAAGCAGGAACTGAAACCCAAGCTCAATAGTTCCTTTGCAAAGGAAAAGAAACCCGAAGATGATAAGGGTACCCAAAAGATGTCCTGTGAAGGGCATTTCGACCTTTGGTTTCCCAGGCCATGTGAAGCAGTTATAAACACATTTGACCTTTTCAGCTGTTCAAGTAGACAGAGCCTTGTTCCTTTTGAAAGTCAATGGTGGAGAAGCAAGACAATTAATCACCCAAGCCCATCCTCTATTTCAAGTTCAGTTCTCTTTCTTTTAACTCTTCGTTTGCCCTTTATGTATCTGCATCGATAGATAATATTATCAGCATTACGCACAAAGAGATTGCCACTAAAGTTCTTGTTGGAAATGGCCCTTTCTAGGGTGCTTTCCCTCAACTTTTTGCTTTTGTCCCTCCTGGTTTTCCACTGATCTACGTGCTAGCCTTAAGATTTTGAGTGCTTTTGAAACTGCCATTCAGTGCTAAAGCGCTGTGCCTGTCATATACATACTGGTGATTCGTGTATATGTGATTGGCTGATTTGAGTTAACTGAAAGTCCCTTGGTTAAGGGTAAGACATAAACCTTGGGCATGTAACTCAAATGCTCCTCTGTGGGCCTGCAGCACTGGTTGTGCCACCCATGGAGATAGCTCTTCAAGCGTGCCACAGGTTTGTCAGTGATGAGACCTGTGTGTGCAGGTTACTGTTACTCAGCTTGGCATTTAAAAAGCTACTTCCGAGGTTCTGCATGTCTCTTGCTATATCAGAGTACTCCCTGGGGACAGGGTGCTGTGTCTGGAAGAGGTAGGACATGTGTGCGTGTGTGCTACATGCCCTAGTAGTGAATGGCACCGGATGGTGTGTTCGGTACGGTAGGGCCTGGTTCTCGCATTGGATTGACATGAGGGATTTGTGGAAAGGCTATTTAGCGGTATTTCCTATGTGCAGAAGAGTGGAAGTATAGTGTTTGATATCAATGAGTTAGCAGTGGCAAATACTATCCAGTGGCGTAAGTGGATGTGACAATACTAACATGGAAATACCACTTTTGAAAAGTGGGTATTTCTGTGCTCATGGCTCTGTGTGTCTGTCCGCCTGTCTCCAATCCACAACTGGGTGCCCGGGGAACAGCTACATCTGTGCATTCCTGAGGAGACAGCCATGACCTGCAGAAACCTGCAGAAACTGCAGACCTCTGACTCTGAGGGACCTTCCTGGGACGGAGAGTTGGATGTGGAATGGGCATCTGCATTCCAAGGTGCAGGGTCTTGGCCCCACTAAAGATATTGATCAAGCCTCCCGTGGTAGAATGGCAGGCAGGACAGAATTTAAAGAGCCAGTGCATTTCAAAGGGGGCCTTTTGAACTGATCTCATCTTTATAGACCATTGTGTGTATAACTACTGGGGCTCTGCCCTAAGGAGTAGAGATGCTTTGGAGATTGGAACCATTCTACGCTGGTTCAACATTGGGACATAGACAAGAGGAACTCTTGGGGCAGAAGGGACTGCAGCTATATTATTCGGAGACTTGTGGTGGCCTGGGGCTTGTTGTGCTCTAGGAAGAGGACTATCACTTGGTGGATTTTGCCTGTATGTTGCTGGCCTGCAGCTAATTGCCAACTGTCATGGCCCGGATCCCTAAGCACTCTCCAAGGGGAGGTTGGCTGGCCTCCTGTCCATGAGATCCTAGGGACACGAAGGGTCTCCTGTTTCCACGAGATCGTAAGGACTGCGCGGAGTGTGGTGGAAACGGGTGGAAGTGATTGTTGGTTGGGACACAGACCATCCTGATGTATGCCATAATCACACTGTGCAGACGAGTGTGCTCGTAAAGATCAGCAGCCCACCTAGGGTGCTGGAATGTGAGGAGTTCAAGGAGTGCAGGAGAAGTTTGCCGAGTCCAAGGGGCCCGTGCTTCCAACCGAAACCTGTGCTAGCTTGCATTCCGCAGCATGTGGTGTCCGAGAGGTGTTGGGGGAAGTTGCTGAGTCCGCGGGAACCGAGCTGGCAGCCTCTCCCTGGACCCATGCCACAAGGTACTCTCTTGTGGAGAACATCGTGACTGGACCCGAGGGTTCTCGTTGTGCCTTGTGGGAACCCACGGATTGCTGCCTTGAGAAACTGCAGCTTGAAACTCCGCCAGAGGGGGAACATTTCTCCAATTAGTGAGTGCACCAGCTTCTGATGTCATGGTCTTTTGCCTATGGGGTGGGAAAGTGATCTTGCACCCGTGAAGGTGCCGCTGGGTGCTTAAACGCCTAATCTGGAGGGATGAAATCCAGTAGCTGTTTCCTTCCACTTTAGGTGGTCTCGATAATGTCACCAGAAAGGGCAACATGTATCATTGGCTGGTGCCATTTGAGTGACTGAGGGGCTGAGTCACAAGACGTAATTGAAACCTGTGATTTCTTGACCATTGCGACTGTTTGGGGTATGCAATATTGGGAATGCCGGGTTTTATGAATGCCTATGAATATTGCATATATGTTGATGCAGTTCTGCTGCTAATGGGAGAGTTCTACAATTGTATATAAATGTCTAATATATATCCAATTTATATGTTGGGTTGATTTCTCTGTGTGTGTAATACAAAGACCAGTATTTTATTCATATGGTGTGGTGTCTCTTTTGTTGCGCACTCAGTGTGTTGCGAGGGCGATGTTGTACCAACACTTTACACTTTGACCCGAAGGATAAGTCTGACTGCTCTGTGCCAAGCTGCCCAAGGGTGAGCATGGGTTATCGGCCAAGTGTATCATACTCATCCTATCTCTGACGGTGGATTCTGTCTGGCTTGGATGCATCCCCGCCAGCCAGAAACTGCTGGGTCTAACTGGTCTAAAAATGGAAATCACTAATTAATTTCCTAAGTTAATCAACCAGTTGTTAAAAGCTGACAATTCCTTACCTGTTGTTTCCCAGGCACCATCTGCTTTAAAATCCTTTAAATCCTTATTTAAGTCAGTAATATTTTTCATGTAACTTTCTAAGACTCTGCTCTTGTCTCGTATGTAGGTGCAACAACTTTGAACTTTTAATAACTGGCAAACTCCACGCTCCTTTGCGAGAAGAATATCATTGGCATGTCGATTTTTAATCACCATTGACCTTATTGAAATCATTTCTACATTTACATCAGAAAATCCCCCAGCTGTAATAATGGCTAATTTATCAACTTCAGTAGAAAGGTGTTTAATGTTATGTTAATTTAAAGTTACTCCTACTGAAGGTATTATAACTCCAATAATATCACCTACTATTTCACTTGCACTCACACTTCTTTTCATTCTCCGCATCTTTGTTTTCGACTTCAAGTTCTTTAACATAATATATTTTTTGAAAAACTAATCCCATATTACAATTTCCATACCAGCCTCTTGGTAATCTATAAAAAGCATTCTTTCCACATTTAACACACTCCAGGAAAGATGGGATCTACACCCTCTAAGTCTCTTCACCAGTTCTCATACATTTCAAAAGTATTTTTGTACAGATGGGAAGGTGCACCAAAGTAAAGTCAATTTTCTCCAAGCTTTTTTAAAAATCTTCCCACGAGAAATTACTGCTGCCGATTGTGTATCTTATTAAGGATACTGGCCTTTTTACTTGCTACTCTTATTGCTACCCTTATTGTGGGGTGTACCTGTTTAGGACGGATTTGTTTGAACTTACATTCGCACGTAACCTACTGTTCAGATTTCTGGACGTATTCTATCTATACCCATTTAGACATCCTTTGTTCTTGAGCGCGGGCACAATTTGCCATTATTTAACGTATGAGCCCTGATGAAGTTCCATATGTGGAACAAAACGCGTTGGCTGAGGCTGATGTCCATTTTGTACTACCAACGACAATAAAGATATTTTCTAGATATACTTGGAGAAAATTGACTTTACTTTGGTGCACCTTCCCTTCTGTACAAAGATTACGTATCTGGTTTCCAGTGGAGCTGAACTGCGGCAAGCTCTGGAAGTAGTTGCACAAGACTCTTATTACTTACAAATACTTGGGATTTGATGTGCTGAACCTTTGGTCAGCCGCTGATTGGAGTGTCTTTTTGTTACATTTCAAAAGTATGTTCACTTTCACTAAAACCTACAAAAATCATGTTAATATTTGATCTCTTTCTGTGTGTATAAAGTTTACCCTTATGTTGCCAGTCTAAAGCTAAAGAAGTCATTCCTTCTACTATTTTATTTTCTTCTTGCGGTAGTTTCCAAGGAGTTAATTTAGGCAATGTATTTGCATTTATTGTTACATTATCTTGTCTACTTTCTACTAGGTTTATGAAATTCTTTTCAGCTCTCACTAATTTACATGTTAGTTTTTTTCTAAGTTCTTAAGCCATATCCAAAGATTGAGTCAGTCTAAATATGTAGCCCATATTCTTAGCATTTGAACCTTCAGAATATGGATTTAAGCATTTTGACACCATGAGTTCAGAAAAAATTCAATCTTGAGTAGTGTAATAATACTGTAACTGATCAGTACCATAGAATAAGCTAGTTAATACACTGCATGAAATTCCATATGTCAATGGTAAGCTATGATAAGTTACGTTCTCAGCAACATATTTGCATGCATATGTAGCAATCACCAACATCCATAGTATTAACATATTAACTTAATAATCTAGTATATACCTTTGCTGACAAACCAGTTGTTGTAACCTCCTGATGTAAAGTTTTAGCATTCAAAGTAGTAGAATCAATGTCATTAATCTTTGTAGATTCAGAAGGAATTGTAAGTTTTGAATCTTTTGCAGGAACATAATATGGTACATTTAAAATAATAAGCAAAGCTAATAATATCATACAAATATTATCAGAAAAATAATAGAAAAGATTCCATTATATACACATTTGCATCAAGGACAGATTCCTGTGTTGGGCCCCATGACTTCTCAGAATTCAGATAATTTAACTGAGAAATTCTAAAATAGCAGCAGTGGTTTGAGCAATTTGTAAAGGTTTGGCACAACAAATATCAAGGCACAGTTCAGCAGCTTCTTTCAATGCGGAAAGATTCTCATATCAGCGTCATTGATGAGTATATTCAAAAGAAAATTGTTAGTCCTTCAATTGGTACACCAAGGTTGAAATTCAGATCTACAACCATGTTTGTTTCAAGGAGGTTTAGGTGGATTCATATTGTTAATACAATGGGCAATAAACTCATGTTCCCATTCATTTGCTGCCAGATAAGTCCATTCAGGAGACGAGTATTTTCGTCTGGGCACTTTTGTGTTTTTCAATCTCCTCACAGCAGTTTGCCCATCATCGGTGTCACTTTGATCAGACTGTTCAGAGCTTTCAGGAAGAGTTGGTGGTACTCATCCTGTTGCCAGACAACTTCTCAGAATCTCACCTCTTCTCGGTCAACAGTCTCCAGGTACAACTTGCTTTCTTGCTGTACTAGTCCCTTTGCTAGGGTCTGTATTTCTCGCAGTTAACTTTGTTTGCTTAGGCCCTTTGGTACCTACAGTTGACTCTCTCAGACCCCCCTCAGGCTAAACAAGTGCTGTCCCAGCAGCCTGTTGGTCCCCATCAGCTTGACTAACCTGATCCCTCTGTCTCCCGGTAGCCACCGGTACATCAGGAACAGGTGCTGTTCTATCATTAAGGGGACTTGACACTATGTGAGTATGACTTGTGTGTACCCAGTTCGGGAGACTTTCACACTTCAGAATGATCATCCAGGTGCTTGTGAAGGTTGTGGTCTGCTGAGAGGCATCTGTACAAGCCACTTCACTTACTTCACATCCCAAGGACTTGCAGTGTATGAAAAATATCACACAGTTGAGCAAAGAACTTCGCATTCTCCACTGTCCACCCGCAACATACTCAAAGCCTGTTCATCATTTACAAGGTAGTCAACTCTAACACTCCACAAACCACGTTTTATATCTCTGATGGCATATGCAAGAAGAATATCAGCATTCACAGGCTAGAAATCTAGGAATATATGAGGTATAAGATAAGATGTCAAGTCTTCGCCTGTTACGCTTGAAGGTTATTGAACATCGTGCCTGCCCATATTCTCCGGCATCTCATTCTACTTCCACTACAGGAAAGAGCTAGAGGCTCATCTCTTCAACAACATTCATCACATTGTAACTACCCCACCACCAAGCCCACCATCCTGCAGTCTGTCATACAACTCCTCTTCTCCTCTGCTGCCATTATTACATTTCCTGTATCTCCTATCCTATCCTGTCTTACCCTGCCATGCTATTGTCTATCTCCACCTGCAATCCTCAGTTCATCTCTCCCCTTCCAACCTGGAGTACACTCTTCAGTAACTCCTCTTTGACACCTGGTAAGCTCCCTTTTTAGTTCATGTATGACCACTGTTAAGATACTGAGATGAAAAACTACAAGAGAACAGGGAATGAAGGAAGTTATATACGAGGATAGTCAGCGGAGAGTAAAAGTACAATATAGATGAGCATTGAGTGAATGGAGAAGGTGGTGGCCAGGCCTGTTCAGGCTAGCGAGGCAGAACAAAAGTAGGAATTCTGGGTCAAGAACAGAACAGTAAGAATCAGGCAGCACTTCAAGGTAAGCTTGAGTCAGCAGAACGGAAGAAGTTGCCTGAAAACCTCATTGGTTGTAGGACTCTCAGTAGGAATTAGGTTGTTCACTGTTGCCATCACATGTTGTGTTTCTCTTCCCTTGCTCCTAGTTTCCTTCTCACTTCTTATAACATGTTGCCTTAAACAATTGTTCGCCCCTGTGAGAAACTGGGCTATTAGTTGAGGAGGTTGTGAGTCCTTCTCAAGCAACAACCACAGTTTCTTTTAAGGTGAAGCACAAAAAGTAACTAAAAACCTGTGCTTGACCCTCTGGTAGCTTGGAACAAAGCAATCAGACTTAACTTAGGGGTAATGTGTAAAGTATTTATGCAGCAGTTAAACAGTAATAAAGTGAAAACACAACAGAAGAAAACTCCCACACCAGTTTATAAAAATAGATTAAAATTTAATTAATTATTTGAGACCAAAATGATAAAAATCAATCAATAGAACCAGAGTTGTGCAACTTAAAAAATGTAAGGTAAGTTTAGCGCCTTAAAGCAAGAAGCACCACTCGCGGTTATCTGGTAATGTGAGACCAGGTGAAAGATCAGAATTTCAGGCTGACAGTGATGGAGCACGGGTCAGATGCAGGGACCAGGTTAGTCCAGCTGAAAAAGTTACCTTCTGAAGTCTAGGGCAAAGTGTTTCATTTGTGGTGGAGGAGGCTGCAATGAGCAGGGAGAATGTCGTGGATGGTCGTCACAGTATTACGAAGAGCAGGCCGGGAGTCACAGACGGTCGTCGGTGTAGCACGAAGATCCTGACAGGTGTCGCAGACGGTCGTTGCTGGAGTTTCATGTTGGTGGTCCCCGCAGCCTGTTCATGCTGTAGGGTTGAGTGCAGAACTCATGTTGCAGGTTGACGCTAACGGTCACTGTAGCACGAAAAGATGGGTTCACAGGAGCTTTGCGTTGGCGGTTGGCACAGGTGGCAAGATCTTGGCACGACACAATACTTCAGGATTTCTCTTTTTCTTCAGCAAGGAGTTCAAATGATGCCACACAAAGGGTCCTGGACCTGGGAAGCACATCTTGGAGAACAGGAACTCACTGAAGCAGAGGCTAACAGGGCTCGGACACGTCCAGTTGCAGTTCTAGGCAAGTCCAATAGCAGCAGATCAGCTGGGAAGATGCAAAGAGGCCTTTAGAGCTTGTTGTGCCCGTGTAGCTCAGAACAGGAGGTCAGTCAGCTGACCCTTGGAGTCACTTCAGCCTAGTTATGAAGGGTGCAGGACGGATTTCCTTCTAAGCAAGCAGGGCAGGCCTCAAGCAGCAGGGTGTCCTTCTGTAGTAGCTACAGGTCCAGAATTGTATTGATGTGGAGGTCTGAGGTTTCCCTTGTTGTACCTGCTGCCCACTTTGAAGTAGGAGAAGCTTCTGGTGTTTTCCCCCTACAGAGGTGTTTTGAATTTCCTGCCTCCTTGCCCTGGTCCCAGTCTGTCTTTAGGCACAATAAACTAATGTGAAGCCTTTGTGAGTCAGCTGTGCCAGTGCCTTTGAAGTGAAAGTGTAAGAGTTGACAGCTCCACCTCCCCATCCTGCCAGCTATGCCCCATCTTGCCAACACTCAGACCTTCTATTGTGTCTCTGCCTGTGAGGAATATGCAAAGGCCAACTGCCAACTACACCTAGTCATGTGACCAAGGAAGAGCCTGCAGGCACCAAATTGTTAGGACAAGACAATGGCAACTTTTTAAAAGTGGCATTTTAAGAATTGTGACTTAAAATTTGACTTTACCATTAACCCCTTCGCCGCGGCGCGAATTCTGCTGTGGCGCGGGGGGGGGCTAGTCAGTGAGCGCGGCGCTTTGGTGCTCATGACGGCTCCACGCCGTCATGAGTCACAGGCGGCGTGTGCTCATGACGGCGTGGTTCCGTCATGACCACGCCCGCTCATTAATTCGCCCGCACAGGCGGGGAATTAGTGCCGCGTGGGCGGAGCGGCAGCGGCATGACGGAACCACGCCGCCATGAGCACATGCCGCCCGTGACTCATGACGGCGTGGTTCCGTCATAAGCACTCAAGGGGTTAAAGAGGATTTTAAATTACAATTTGTCAAACACCAAAAATGACTTTCCTATATGTCCTCAAACAAAAGTTAGCTCTTATTAAATGTAGTATGGTAACCCAAAGTTATCCTATGAAAGAGGTAGGCCTCACAGTGGTGAAAAACAACATGCAAAACTTAAAAGTACATGCCCAACTTTTTAAATACACTGCACCCTGCCCCATTGGCTGTTTAGGGCCTGCTTTAGAAATGACTGATATGTATTAAAAAGGCAAGTTTAGGCTTGGCATAAGGTTTATTTTGCCAGGTCGAAATTTAAGTTTAAACCTGCACACACAGGCTGCAATGGCAGACCAGAGACAAATTTAAAAGGGCTACTTAAGTGGGTGGCACAATAAGTGCTGCATGCCCAATAGTAGCATTTGATAAACAGGCCCAGGGTTCCTTCAGTGCAACTTTAATAGGGACTAGGGAGATAGTAAATTAAAGGTGCTAAATAGGTGTTTGACAATTTTATCATGTTTAAAGCAAAGATCACATGGACTTTAGAACTGATTGGCAGTGGTAAAGTGCACAGAGTGCTAAAGCCATCAAAAATGGGTTCAGAAGAAGAGGAGGAAAAAGGTAAAAAGTTTGGGGGTGACCCTGCAGAGAGGGCCAAGTCCAACATCTTCTTTAGTGTTTGGTGTTCTGCACTTATATTGACTGCTAGTGCTCCTTAGTATGGGAGAGTTCCTGGAACTCTTAGAGGACAGCCAAACATCCCTTCACCGGATCATCAGGTAAGCATACAAGGGGGTCAGAGAAGGTATGTTAATATGTTGGTAATAAGTGAACGATGTAACTAATGTCTTTTCATTTATATTGTCCAAGAGTTTCAATACTTGAGAAGTCTGAGCGCAAAATAAGCCATGGGAGGAATTACTGGATCAGAGCCCCATTAAGTTCAAGTCAGTCGGGCTATACACAGTGTTTCTCTCTCATCCAAACCTAATTTTCCAGAGCTGCCAGCCTGCAAATAAATCTTACGGTGTGACGAAGGGGTGGAGCCTTGTGCCGAGAGCTACCTAAGAGGCACTCTGCACTCCACCAAGCCCACCACCCCTTCCTACCCCAAAAAATCAAAGGGTCGCTGAGTCTGTCACTGATGTCCTGGGGTGTTTTCACATCTCTTAATGGACATCGGCTGCTTACAGTCACAAAACACAAGCTGGAAATCCACTATCTGCAGTGGTTTCCAGCTCGCATGCCTGCCACTGTGTGACTTAAGCTTCTTACTGGGTGACCGTGTGAAGGGAGCTGAAATCGTGTGAGTTGGTAGGTCTGATTTTCCCTTAGAGGGACAGCAGCTGTAGGATTATCGTTTTTCCTGCATCCTATCTTCCTTCATATAGAAGATTGGTCGATTATCCTTGGTAATCACTTGAAACAGCATTACCCCCAGAGACCACTATCTAGGATGACCACTGGCACCCCTGTGGGTAAAGTTCCTGGCATGACTGAAATGCCCAATAAATGAAGTAGATGGAAATAATAATTGGACAGGAGCATTTAACTTTATGCACTCGGCTATAGTGATTAGGATGCAGTCCAAAGAAAGGAGATATTTTGAAACATCCCGTTTTTACTACAACCAAATTTGAAACAGAGCCCTAAGATTTAACATTTTCAAAGAATTTCCGACTGAGTCTGATAACATACATTTTGCTAAGTGCACCAACTAATTCTCCCCAGATGGTAGGTTGAATATTACCCACATAAAGCAGATTTATCTTCTTGCTAGTACAGAGTAAATAAATGTTGCAGCTCAGACTTCACTCTTTGCCTGTTTGTCTCATTGAGAGCTTTTCTGCTTTCCATCCACTTCATGCATCTTGGAATTTGTTATATGGGTCTTTGCTATAATTGTCCGGGTTACATTCCCCCAACCTATCGAGGCATCTTGCCAGCTGGTTCTAGGGTCAATTGTATGAAGATCTGCAATGTCTGCTAGACTTCCGCTCAGTAAGAAAAATAGAAAGCGGTTTCATTTAATTATTTATTTTCCTCCTTACTAGGTAAATATGATCACCTCCTCAACTAAACAGTATGTGACACATTAAAGTATTGTTTAAGCATTCCACATGCATTAATCTCTTTATATTATGGATGTCTAAAATCTTGCATTTCTCTTCATGTCATTTTGGATGCATTTCATGGACCTCTCATATGGAGTTGTATGTCAGAATATGGTTTCCAAAAATTATCTGACTTAAATATTCTGTCCAAAATAGAACTTACAAAAATATTGTTCCAGTGGGTGCAGATGTTCTACTATTAATTCCAATGAGGTAATACTTCTCTATTTTGTCACAAGATATTTTATTCACGATGTTCTGGCAATATACAACGATTTGTGACAGTGTTACCATAACCAACTCTCTCTTCTGGTCTAAAGTCTACATATACCATCCTGTATGCCCACGTACCCTGACACCTCTGACATTTATCTCAAGATTGGCAGGGACTTGGTTGGGACCAACTGGTAGTGAGCTTCCTTGGGATCGCATAAGCCTTGTTTGAGGGCAGATAAAATAGTCTTCTGTTGAAGCAGGTGGCACAAAACATAGCATAATGCAGTGTTCTGCAGCTGAAGCATAGCTGAGGTGAGTGATAAAGGTTCTGAGATACACACTATGCTCTGGTGTCTATTCTGAGCACCCCCACACAATTGGGAATCAGTCTCCTCACTCTAAATGGACTCACCAGATTCAGAGAATGTTTTATGTCCACCTCACAAAGACCAACTATCACCGTGGGACTGCCATGTGCTGCTGCTCCCTTTGCCATGTTGTTGTTATTGTTTCTCTTACCGGAATTTGCAACATTTATTGCCTTGGTAATCCCTAAAAAGATGGTTTCCAGCATAGAGGCATGTGGGTCAGTGCCACACTATCAGGTAGGCATGTGCCACAGTTGTGTGGCACACTGGTGTGTTAAACAGTTGCAGAACTGGAGCAGTGCTATTTTAGCATCGGAGACACTGGGAAATGGTTGTTTGTCACAGGAACTTTCAAGACGTGTTGCTTTGGCTTTTGGCATGTGTGTTGACATATATAAAGTAAGTAACAGAACATAACAATACCATACACAAAGCAACATAATAACACAATTAAAACATAACATGGCATATGAGAATAAAAAGTCAAAACGGAATGCAACACAACTGAAGTGCAACACAGCAAAACACCCTGTAACAACGCAGCACAAAAGTGCAACAGCACAAATAACAACACACCACGTCACCATCACAATCCAATTCCAAGCAGCCAATTTGCATGATCGTTCTTATCAAACATTAATTACCACCTATAGAATCCTGTTTTCATATAGGATACTAAATGGTGTTGGCAGGAATCACTGCCTTATCTTACCACTTAGGAGTTGCAGCCCTAAAATGTACGATCTGACGCCCAGAGGCCTTTGAGTTACTGTGCATTTTTGAGAGACATCAGCACAGATACGAAAAAATGATGCCTGGTCCAAAATACAGCAGATGTATATAATATTGAAAACTGCCTTGGACATTCTTGCAAGATAGAAAGCATCAGCCATTAGCTGAAAGTGGTGGTGGACGCTTAGGCCAGGAACCGTCTGACACTTTGTTGACTATAAAGAGACCTGGTCCAAGCACTGACAACCCTGCAGAAGGTGTGCAGCTCTCAAAGCAAGACTGGGCACCAGAAACAGCCCTAGTAAAAATGTAGATGCCAATCCCACATTGTAGGAGGAGGCGACTTGAATGGGGGCATTGTTGGGTCATGGCAGCCCAAACTCCTTTAGAAGCAGCCCACAAGCCCAATGGGAAAATGCCGGAGTGGCACATTGGCCAGTACAGTCCTGGCAGCGCTGTATCGCTTCACAGCTAGGTTTGAGCTCTGTAAGTCTGCACATCTGCATGCATAGATCAGAATGTAAATATATATATAATATGACTGCATCCAATAGCCTGTGTGTGGTTATGTGTAGCACCATAATGGCATCAACAGCAGCAGCTAGAGGTGGTGATGGGCTGAAGTGATTTAGTCTAAACTCAATATTAGTGCCAGGTACCTGCCTCTATCACTGAGTAATGGCAGAAGAGCTCTGGAAATAGTTAATGTGAGAAGTGAGACATGTAAGAAACTTGAAACTGTGAATCCCCACCAGGTCGTTACTTTCTTTTTTTCCTTAATGGTCTTCAGCAAGCATGCAGTCAGATAAATATGACAGTAGTAGATTCTTTGTCAAACTAAATTATGTCTGCAGCTGTCAAAAAAGTTCTATATGGCTATGGACCCTTATTTTGAAAGCACCAAAAATGGTGGCATGTTTTCAGAATATATTAGTGTACGACTTTATCTAACTTGTATGTCCTCACAAATTATCAAATGTCAAATATCACAGGAGAAAAATATTAAACACCCAGTGCCCCTGGAACGTCACTTTTTTGACATTTCGGTGGCTCAATGTGCCACCGCATATTTATAAGGTAACGTAAAGCCACTTTACGTGGCTTTTCATGGTCTTATAAATATGTGCCCCTTTCATGCAGAAAACTGCGTGAACGAGGCATTCCTTGGGTGTTGCTGTGGGTGTTCCCACGCAACACCCATGGAACCTGACACATTCCCAGATTTACGAGCAATCATAAACCTGGGAATGCTTCACAACCTAACGCTATTGTGCGCCAGCGCAGTGGAAAAGGACAAGAATGTGCCATATCACATCAATACGGCACATTCCTGCCCTTTCATTTTGCCGTAGGGTAGCGCAGCAGGGAGGCCTGTGGCGCTGCCCTACGGCAAAAGCCCATAAATGAGGCCCCCAGAACTCAAGTATGTACCCCACAGATGGGTCATGCTGACCTGTTGTAAGAACATCTTCTGTTGATAGGTCACACTGGGCCCAAAGTATGAATCTGAGTTCTAAGGTGACCACCCAGAGAAACTAGCCAACACTATCTTAAAAAAAGAGAAATCTTCCTGGTGCAGGACCACCCCCACCCCTCCGGTAGAACTAGAGGACAAAGAGAGCTCAGAGGTGACTTGACCAGTCCTGGAAGTGGAGATCATTTTCAATCAGTCAATTATTTTTTAAACGCATGGCTACCCAAATAGAGCTTCCCGGTTCTGCAAAAAGGAAGGAACGACACGAGTCTTAAAAGAGCCAATAGCCATGGGGCCGATTCACAGAACTAATCTGAGACAAAATCCTAAACTTACTTACGATTTTTGGTATTCACAGAAATCACTTACGACTCCTAACTTTACGTCCGCAGTCGGGCCGGAATCTCCGCACCCTGACCGTACTCTCCGCACCTGGACCATACTCTCTGGCTAGGGCCGTGATTTCTGAATACCAAAAATAGTAAGGGCCTTCTGTGAATACCAGAAGTAGTAAGTTTAGGATTTTGTCTCAGATTAGTTCTGTGAATCTGCCCCCATGTCTCTAGCTGTCTCCGAGACTCAAGAAGAGAGGCTCAGGCTCACATTTCCAGAGGGAGGGACTTTCATAGAGTAGGACCAAGAACAGAAAAGGATCTGGCACTCTAACTTGTAAGTTTGTAATGATGTATGGCAGTTAAAAACTGATTCCCAGAGCAGGGATTACACTTGGGGGAGTAGAAGTACACCATTGCCCTAAGACAGGCGGGACCCCCTCCATAAAGGGCCTAGAGCATAAAACATAATGCTTTAAAATTAATGCACTTCTCAACATGCAGCGAGGGAGGGAGTGGAGGTAGGAGGCGAAAGAGGAATGCCTAGGAACATGGCATACCAAACAAGCTCAGTTTTGTACCATCTGGAATCTTCTCAGCATTTTTTTTATGCACCTAAGTGTCGTAGTCAATCCAGGAAACAATTACGGCTTGAACAATGGTTTGTAGAGATGCTAAAAGAAGAAGCTAGAAGATTTTCCTAAGGCACTTATGTATAAGAAAACAGTAAGCAGCAATGTTTGATATTTGAAAGTTCATTGAGGACTTCTTATCCAACCAGATGGTCAAGTTGTTAACCACCTTGCATGGTGTTGACAGAGGGCCAAGCTCAGTGGGACACCATTGAGAGCCCCAGAACTGGGGTTGGTTACCAACAACCAACACCTCAGCCTTTTAAGCATTCAGCTTGAGAAAATTATGTCTCATCCATCCTGCCACCTCCGTCAGACATAGGCAACGGTTAGTCGGCCTACCCCATCCTGTTCACAGAGTGTTGCAATAGATTGGATGTCATCAGCATACATGAAAAGAGACAGGCCAAAAGTCTCAATCAGGTTGGCTAAAGGTCGAACATAGATGTTAACAAGTGTGGGGCTCAATGTAGAACCCTGAAGCACACCGCATGGCAAGTGGAATGTTGAGGATTCATAGGACTTGGAGAAAACTGGTAAAAGTGCGATCCGAAAGGAATTATCAAAACCAGGAGAGAAGAGACTGAATTCCAATATCTGATAAATTAAAAAATACATAAATAGAGGCAGAAGCAATGTGAGGCAATCCATCAACTAGATTGCAATAGCTAGAAAGCTGAGAAAAAAACAGGAGCAGCCACACTCCAAGGAAAGAAATGAATGAATGATGATTATTTATGTAGCGCACAGTTTCTCCAAGAGTGTCCCAGCGCTTAACCATCAGCATCAGAGGCCTACCTGAGAACACCGTCCAGCAAGATTTCCCCCCACTTCCCTAACTATTAAAAAGAAACGTTTTCAACGCTTTCTTGGAAAAGCGTTCCACAGTCATCAGTCTCAGGAACCTCGGCACCTGGTTCCACAGTCCCATAGCCAGGACTGTCAACAAAGCCCCTCCTCTGCGCTGCTTTTCAAAGTGGGGGACTGCCTCAGCCCCGTCTCACTGGAGAGTAGCAATTTCCCAGGTCTGTACACCTTAATCCGTTCATTCAAGTAGTCTGGGCCCTTATCATTGAGGGCTAGATGTTTCAAAGTCAGTGCTTTGAACATTCCTCGCTTGGGCACTGGAAGCCAATGGAGCTTCACACGAAAAAACTAAACAGGTGAGGGCTTTGGTAGTTTATACAGTAGATGGACTGTCATATTTTGTAGGACCTGTAGGAAGGTGGAATCTGACTATATGGTTGCCCCCACTTTTTTTATGGTGTTTTGCTGGTTTATGACTTAGTTGGACTGGGATCCTGCTATTCAGGGCCCCAGTCTATCTGCTTTCTCTGTAAAAAGGTTTCCATGTGCCTTAGGCACATCTCTGATTGGAATCTGGAGTGCCCTTATAAGTCCCTAGTATATGGTATACTATGTACCAAGGGCATAGGTACCTCAGAGGCCTACCAGGGGCTGCAGCATGTATTATGCCACCCCTGGAAGGCCATCCAAACTGACACCACAGGTCTGCTACTGCAGCCTGGGTAGGGTGGTGCATGCACCCCTTACTGTGATATAGGTTACCTATATCACTAAATACATACACACATATAAACCTATAAGTCACTCCTAAGGCAGGCCTTATCAATCCTAAAGGCAGAGTGCATGGTTCCTATGTGAGAGGGTGCCCCTGCATGAGCAGGGCCCCTCTGCAGCGTTCGGATACCATCTCTGATGCTGTTTGTAGTGCAGCCTGGCAATATACTCTTAAGCGCATTATATCCTCGCGGTAAAATGCTAACTTTGGAATGGCTGCACCTAAACATGTTGTGTTTGGTGTCAAACATCTTGGAATACTACCCCCCGCCAATCCTGGCGGCGGGGGTAGCATTCCACCCTTCTAGAGGGAAAGACATGTTAACTCTGGCTTACCCGGTAACTTCTTTCTGAAGCCCTGGCATCACAAAATGGATGCTGCTGCCACAGACACAAGTCTGGCCTCCTGCTGCTGGACGAAACTCCGGCAGGGAGGCCTGGACAATAGGTTTCCTGTTGCAGGGAGGTGTGACCACCTCCCCAGACAGGATAATGTGTATTGGGGCTGGGTGGGTGCACTCTTAGAGTGCTTTGAAGTCCTGCACTGGGGGAGCAAAAGGCTCCTCTGTGCATATGCCAGTTCAAACCAGCTCAGGGGCTATCTGCCCCTGCTCTGGCGCGAAACTGGACAAAGGGAAGTGGGGGTAGCCACCCCCTCCCTTGACCCTCCCATAGGTGGGGTCATAGAGCTAGTCCATCCCCTCTTTTTAGGATAAGAGGGGAACCTTGCCATTGCAAGGCAGATATCCCTGGACTAAACTTTGAAACTGAATCCTGGACCTTCGACGCTCTACATCACGATTAGAGGACTGAAGAATCTCCCTTGGAGTAAAGGAGTGACTCCCCTGCTTGGCAGGCACCAAAAACGACAACGACGGTCGCAAACTACGCCGCTCCCGCCGGAGTCCGAAGTCCCTGTAGCCCAAGAAGTGGATTTCCTGACTTCTTCAAGGCCATCGTGAGTCTCCAGCGAAGCTGAGGCAAGTGGACCCCACGAGTGACGAGGAACCGCGACCCCTGGGTACCGTGCACTATTGTCAAGTCCAACCCCTTTTCAATGTTCTACGAACTTGTGCTTTGCATCATGTGTGGTCCCGGCCTCCAGCAGGAATTCCTCCGAAGATCAGAGGCCTACACCGTCCCGAGTGACCGTGGGCCCCTGTTGAGTGATTCCGCCCGAGGTGTCTTCGCAATCCCTTGCCAGCTGGCTCGGGGTCCGCAGAAGACTTTCTAAAGAAACCAAAGGGCTCCCTGGTTGCTCCAGGCCTGCCCTGACTTACCCTCGCTGGGTGAGTTCCCCAGACCTTGCTGGTCTGCGCCATCGACTTTTCTTCACTTCCACGAGATTTGCTGTTGCCAAGGCTTGTTGGGTCCAATCCTGTCGCCGACACCTCAGCAAGCAGCAGACGTCATGGTACAGTCCGAATCCTGCTCCTGGACGCCGACAACGCCTCCTGGACCTCGTGACTGCGGAGTCAAGATGACCGACGACGCACCTGAAGCACCCAACATCGGTGGGCATCTGCTCATCGCCTTCCTGGTCACTGGCTAGTGACCCAGACTCTGTCCCCTCTGCTTTCAGGTACTTCAGATCCTCGATCCACTCTTGGATCCACCCGGACACTTTCCTCCTGGTCGCCAGCAGCACTTTGCAGCAGATCTTCATAGGAATCGACAGCGAAACCCGACCCCGAACGGCACCTATGCACCCGGCTTCCCTGGGTGAGGTAACACGAGTACTCCGGTGCTCCCGTGGGTAGAGACTCTTCAAAGTCCTAGATCTCAAAGGGTTTGTTCCTAGTCCTCCTCTAAGTGTCCCTTTCCTTTAAATTCCTGACCGCAACTTTCTCCATAGAAGTAAACGGCGTATCGCGGTTGTGTATTTACACTGCACGCGTCTCCCGTGGGTCCCCTGTGTCACTACCTTGGGTGGTTCCTTGTGGTCCAAGCACTTCTAGAGGCTCTAGGCCTAGTGTCTAGTTCAGTCGTGGTTCTTATACCACTTTATTGGTATATGGTTTGGTACGCCCCTAGGGCCCAAACGTGTATTTGTGCTATTACTGTGTTTAAATATCTTATAACTTATGTACTTGAACTCTAGCCTCATAAAGAGACTAGAGGGGTGTGTTTAGTAATAAATACATATATTTTGAATATATACCTGGTGTGGTGCTCTTTCATTTGGTCACTCAAGAGATTATAGACTGGTAAAACAAGCTGCTTTACATTCCTTCAAGACTTAGCCTGAAGGCTGCTCTCCATAGCTACCACTAGGATAGCTTTCAATAAGGTTGTCTTTAACCTATCTACCATAAGAGTCGATTTGGACTGGTGCAAGGTGCCCACTATAATTAGTGGACAGCATATGCCAGGCCAACTTCTCACATTGGTGTGCAGCGTGTGGGATTCCAGCTTGCTATTGTTTTACCAGATAATCTCAATTGAATTGATCAACTGAAAACCACTAAAGGTACCTAAGGTACATATAATTTAAGCTTAGAATAACAGTAAGTTCTACTGAACTTAGAGTTGTGTGTTAAGGGATAGCACAACCCTTTCTACAACTCAAGAGAGTTTAGTAGGCCACACTAGAGTAGGTAGTGCATACACCACACCACACTAGTAATGTCTTTGAAAGCAGGATCCAAAGATTCCTTGCAGGAAGCCATTCCCTGGAGCAGGTAACCTGCCCCTCTCTACCCTGCCTCAGTCAGCCCAGGGCTGCAGAGGTCAGGGAGGTCAGTGGACCCCCAGGGCCCCCTGTCCAGAGGAAGCCCCCATCAGCAGATTAGGGGCACCCAGTCTAGTAGCCCTAGCCAGGTGAAAATTCCTCTACACACTGAGGGATCCCCCATACCTTTATGTAGGGACCTCCCCCAGAAGGACTCTGGTAGGCAAGGGCAAACCTGGGACCAGAAGGTTCCAAACCTGCCATGTCCCTCCAGTAGTCCATCCAAAGGGACCCAACCCACAGCTGTAGGCAGCCAAAGGTTGACCCTTAGAGCAAAGTGCAACTCAGTCATGGAAAGACAGGCATACATGGTGACCAGTGATCTGAGGAAGCTGAGGCCAACATTCCTAGGCGCTCACTTCCCTACTCAGACACCTCACCAGCCTTGTACTTTACCTAAGCACACCACAGGTAGTGATTCCCCATGGTGGAGACCCTCTCATACCCTTAGGGTGAGGGATTGCTTAGTGGACCATAAGACAGGGGGCAACCATGCTAGTGCAGGTGCTTCCTTATATGACCACTTAGTCAATGAAGGCTCAACTGGCCAAGGTTAGCCTTATCTCCTTTCGTTTGGGGGGGTTATGTAGGAAGGTGGAATCTGACTATATGGTTGCCCCCACTTTTTTATGGTGTTTTGCTGGTTTATGACTTAGTTGGACTGGGATCCTGCTATTCAGGGCCCCAGTCTATCTGCTTTCTCTGTAAAAGGTTTCCATGTGCCTTAGGCACATCTCTGATTGGAATCTGGAGTGCCCTTATAAGTCCCTAGTATATGGTATACTATGTACCAAGGGCATAGGTACCTCAGAGGCCTACCAGGGGCTGCAGCATGTATTATGCCACCCTGGAAGGCCATCCAAACTGACACCACAGGTCTGCTACTGCAGCCTGGGTAGGGTGGTGCATGCACCCCTTACTGTGATATAGGTTACCTATATCACTAAATACATACACACATATAAACCTATAAGTCACTCCTAAGGCAGGCCTTATCAATCCTAAAGGCAGAGTGCATGGTTCCTATGTGAGAGGGTGCCCCTGCATGAGCAGGGCCCCTCTGCAGCGTTCGGAGACCATCTCTGATGCTGTTTGTAGTGCAGCCTGACAATATACTCTTAAGCGCATTATATCCTCGCGGTAAAATGCTAACTTTGGAATGGCTGCACCTAAACATGTCGTGTTTGGTGTCAAACATCTTGGAATACTACCCCCCGCCAATCCTGGCGGCGGGAGTAGCATTCCACCCTTCTAGAGGGAAAGACATGTTAACTCTGGCTTACCCGGTAACTTCTTTCTGAAGCCCTGGCATCACAAAATGGATGCTGCTGCCACAGACACAAGTCTGGCCTCCTGCTGCTGGAGGAAACTCCGGCAGGGGAGGCCTGGACAATAGGTTTCCTGTTGCAGGGAGGTGTGACCACCTCCCAGACAGGATAATGTGTATTGGGGCTGGGTGGGTGCACTCTTAGAGGGCTTTGAAGTCCTGCACTGGGGAGCAAAAGGCTCCTCTGTGCATATGCCAGTTCAAACCAGCTCAGGGGCTACCTGCCCCTGCTCTGGCGCGAAACTGGACAAAGGGAAGTGGGTGTAGCCACCCCCTCCCTTGACCCTCCCATAGGTGGGGTCATAGAGCTAGTCCATCCCTCTTTTTAGGATAAGAGGGGGAACCTTGCCATTGCAAGGCAGATATCCCTGGACTAAACTTTGAAACTGAATCCTGGACCTTCGACGCTCTACATCACGATTAGAGGACTGAAGAATCTCCCTTGGAGTCAAGGAGTGACTCCCCTGCTTGGCAGGCACCAAAAACGACAACGACAGTCGCAAACTACGCCGCTCCCGCCAGAGTCCGAAGTCCCTGCAGCCCAAGAAGTGGATTTCCTGACTTCTCCAAGGCCATCGTGAGTCCCCAGCGAAGCTGAGGCAAGTGGACCCCACGAGTGACGAGGAACCGCGACCCCTGGGTACCGTGCACTATTGTCGAGTGCAACCCTTTCTCAACGTTCTACGAACTTGTGCTTTGGACCACGTGTGGCCCCGGCCTCCAGCAGGAATTCCTCTGAAGATCAGAGGCCTACACCGTCCCGAGTGACCGTGGGCCCCTGTTGAGTGATTCCGCCCGAGGTGTCTTCGCGATCCCTTGCCAGCTGGCTCGGGGGTCCCCAGAAGACTTTCTAAAGAAACCAAAGGGCTCCTCTGGTTGCTCCAGGCCTGCCCTGACTTACCCTCGCTGGGTGAGTTCCCCAGACCTTGCTGGTCTGCGCCATCGACTTTTCTTCACTTCCATGAGATTTGCTGTTGCCAAGGCTTGTTGGGTCCAATCTGGTCGCCGACACCTCAGCAAGCAGCAGACATTGTGGTACAGTCCGAATCCTGCTCCTGGACGCCGACAACGCCTCCTGGACCTCGTGACTGCGGAGTCAAGACGACAGACGACGCACCTGAAGCATCCGACATCGGTGGGCATCTGCTCATCGCCTTCCTGGTCACTGGCTAGTGACCCAGACTCTGTCCCCTCTGCTTTCAGGTACTTCAGATCCTCGATCCACTCTTGGATCCACCCGGACACTTTCCTCCTGGTCGCCAGCAGCACTTTGCAGCAGATCTTCATAGGAATCGACAGCGAAACCCGACCCCGAACGGCACCTATGCACCTGGCTTCCCTGGGTGAGGTAACACGAGTACTCCGGTGCTCCCGTGGGTAGAGACTCTTCAAAGTCCTAGATCTCAAAGGGTTTGTTCCTAGTCCTCCTCTAAGTGTCCCTTTCCTTTAATTTCCTGACCGCAACTTTCTCCATAGAAGTAAACGGCGTATCGCGGTTGTGTATTTACACTGCACGCGTCTCCCGTGGGTCCCCTGTGTCACTACCTTGGGTGGTTCCTTGTGGTCCAAGCACTTCTAGAGGCTCTAGGCCTAGTGTCTAGTTCAGTCGTGGTTCTTATACCACTTTATTGGTATATGGTTTGGTACGCCCCTAGGGCCCAAACGTGTATTTGTGCTATTACTGTGTTTAAATATCTTATAACTTATGTACTTCGAACTCTAGCCTCATAAAGAGACTAGAGGGGTGTGTTTAGTAATAAATACATATATTTTGAATATATACCTGGTGTGGTGCTCTTTCATTTGGTCACTCAAGAGATTATAGACTGGTAAAACAAGCTGCTTTACATTCCTTCAAGACTTAGCCTGAAGGCTGCTCTCCATAGCTACCACTAGGATAGCTTTCAATAAGGTTGTCTTTAACCTATCTACCATAAGAGTCGATTTGGACTGGTGCAAGGTGCCCACTATAATTAGTGGACAGCATATGCCAGGCCAACTTCTCACAGGACCTGTAGGAGCTGGATTAAATATTCTAGTATACCCAGGTACAAAACATTGACATAGTCCAACCGTGACAATAACAATGCCATATTGTGAAAAAAGGGGGACTGAGCTGGTCTGCACATAACTTCTTATGTAGACAGATTGTACCTCCTCACAGCACTGGCAGAGAGGCTATCTTTCCCCAATGTTGGCTAACATATCTGTGATATGTTAACATACTATATACTGCAAGATGCCTGGTTTCCAACAGCCCCCTGATTCCACTGCTGGTTGAAGGCCTGATGGAGGGTTGATTCACTAAAGAGGGTTCTACCAAGAGGAAATCAGTCTGTGTGTGCGCATGTGCAGGTTTGCATCCCTAATTAATTGAGCTAACTGATCATGAGAGCATTTGTTTGCTGGTTGCATAGTATATATCTTTTCTATTGTTTGAGATTCCTTTTTGACCTGAGTTGTCACTCAGAACTGAATGTTTACTTCAGTTTGTGGGTTATTTCACAGAACTGTCGAAGGAGTGGAGTTTAGTAGCTGCTGGTCTTACACCTACTAGATCAAATCTGACTCAGCTTGAATCTGAACTGATTCAAACTCCGACTTTGTCCCAATTCTAGAGCACTCAGATTCACTCTGGACACCAACCTCAACCATCATTGAACATGTTGTACAGAAAAATAAGACAGCCTGATACCAGCTCTCTCGATTAAATAAAGTTAAACCATTACGACCAGAAAGCAACTTCAGAACTGTCTTTTCAAGTGCTCCTACTCTCTCATCTCAATGGTGATATATGGCCTCCTAGAATCCACACTGGTCCAGCTTAAGGGCATCCTACATGCTGTAGCACGCCCTTTCAGAGACCTTTTAAAACATGGGCAAAGTGGGCAATTGCTAGGGCCCCCAACCTCAAAGGGGGCCCCAGGGAAGAAGATCTCCTTATCTCTATCTCACTCCTGTCTAGTTATCTCAACCCCTCTCGTTTTCATTTGCCTACCTCTCACTTTGTCTCTCTCTACCCAGTGTCATTGTAAGGATTTTTAGGGCCGCATGCAAAACATACTTTGGCGAATTGTATAGCATCATTTGGGCTTAAATTAGCCAAAAATAGTTAATTAAATTCAAAGTTGCTCCTTACAGAGAGCCCCCAATAGTGTCTTGCCCAGGGCCCCAAAAATCCTGAAGATGACACTGAACACACCTCATCAAGGGCCTAATGAAATATGAGTAAATACATCCACCCTGGTGGAACTTCACTGGCTGCCCTTGCTGGCCCACACCTTCTTCAAGACCATCTGAATCCGTGGTACTCAGTACGGCCCGAGGGCCACCAGCGCCCCGGCAGACCTTCCTTGGCAGCCCGACAGACCTGCCTTGGTGACCCGCAGACCTTGTAGTGGGCTCCCAGTAAACACAAACGAGGTTCAGTAAACACCAAAGAGGACAGCTAGAGCATGTGCAATAGTAGCTTTACTGCGCATGCTCCAGTGGCCCTGTTTTGTGTTTTTCTGAGAGCCTCAGTGACGTCACAAGCCTGGCACTGGCAGGAAGCATTTGCCCTTTAAACGTAAACTGTTGCTGATTCACAGCTGACTTTTATGGGGCCTTTCAGTAAGCTTCCTGCTGCCTTTACCAACAAAGGGGTCGATTCCGATCTCGGTCGGAGGCGCACCCAATACCATTCGGTCGGGAAAAAAGCCATGCGAAAGCCAGTTTCCCGACCGATCCGTACAGCACACCGAACGAGCAAGTACGATGCGCACAACAGCAAAAATTCCGGCCGAGCCGTACTCACCCAAACCAGGTCCTGTTCTCCGACCGAGGCGAATCCGGAAACGCCGAATCGAGTCGCACGGAAGGGAAAATGCAGCCCCGTCCGGCCGGACAAGTACGATGCGCTTTCCGTACGCGCCGAACCCGTCGCTACGCACGGCACGTCAAAGCATCCGGGAGAGGCGCACATAAGCTCCGAATCGCGCCACAACACGATCCACGGCTACGAGACGAACACAGCACAGACGAGGACGACGCGAAGCGACGAGGACGAAGCGAAGCGGCGAGGACGAAGCCAAGCGACGAGGACGACGCGAAGCAACGAGAAGGACGAACGACACGAACCAACCATGAATCCCTTCGTCCCGATCATACCAATATTCTACATCTACTACCGGAACAGGCACGGACGCGTACGGCGCAGAAGGTAAGTCAGACACCAACCACAAAACACATACAACACGTACACGACACATCACACACATACACTGGGAATCTGAATATACTTGCAACAGCAGCACCATAGGGGCGGGATGCCCATCACCAATGCCACATATGCACACAGGGGCCTGAATGCGCGCCACCACCCCAACCCAGGGGGCTGGATGCCTACCACTACTACCACCCTTAGCCAGGGGGCAGGATGCCTACCACTACTACCACCCTTAGCCAGGGGGCAGGATGCCCACCACTACTACCACCCTCACCCAGGGGGGCAGGATGCCCACCACTACTACCACCCTTAGCCAGGGGGCTGGATGCCTACCACTACTACCACCCTTAGCCAGGGGGCTGGATGCCTACCACTACTACCACCCTTAGCCAGGGGGCAGGATGCCTACCACTACTACCACCCTAGCCAGGGGGCAGGATGCCTACCACTACTACCACCCTTAGCCAGGGGGCAGGATGCCCACCACTACTACCACCCTCACCCAGGGGGGCAGGATGCCTACCACTACTACCACCCTCACCCAGGGGGGCTGGATGCCTACCACTACTACCACCCTCACCCAGGGCGGGCTGGATGCCTACCACCACCCTTAGCCAGGGGGGCTGGATGCCTACCACTACTACCACCCTCACCCAGGGGGGCAGGATGCCTACCACTACTACCACCCTCACCCAGGGGGCAGGATGCCTACCACTACTACCACCCTCACCCAGGGGGGCAGGATGCCCACCACTACTACCACCCTCACCCAGGGGGGCAGGATGCCCACCACTACTACCACCCTTAGCCAGGGGGGCAGGATGCCTACCACTACTACCACCCTCACCCACGGGGGCAGGATGCCTACCACTACTACCACCCTCACCCAGGGGGCAGGATGCCTACCACTACTACCACCCTCACCCAGGGGGGCAGGAAGCCTACCACTACTACCACCCTTAGCCAGGGGGCAGGATGCCCACCACTACTACCACCCTCACCCAGGGGGGCAGGATGCCCACCACTACTACCACCCTCACCCAGGGGGGCAGGATGCCCACCACTACTACCACCCTTAGCCAGGGGGCAGGATGCCTACCACTACTACCACCCTCACCCACGGGGGGCAGGATGCCTACCACTACTACCACCCTCACCCAGGGGGGGCAGGATGCCTACCACTACTACCACCCTCACCCAGGGGGGCAGGAAGCCTACCACTACTACCACCCTTAGCCAGGGGGCAGGATGCCCACCACTACTACCACCCTCACCCAGGGGGGCAGGATGCCCACCACTACTACCACCCTCACCCAGGGGGGCAGGAAGCCTACCACTACTACCACCCTTAGCCAGGGGGGCAGGATGCCTACCACCACTACCACCCTCACCCAGGGGGGCAGGATGCCTACCACTACTACCACCCTCACCCAGGGGGGCAGGATGACCTACCACTACTACCACCCTTAGCCAGGGGGCAGGATGCCCACCACTACTACCACCCTTAGCCAGGGGGCAGGATGCCCACCACTACTACCACCCTCACCCAGGGGGGCAGGATGCCTACCACTACTACCACCCTTAGCCAGGGGGCAGGATGCCTACCACTACTACCACCCTCACCCAGGGGGGCTGGATGCCTACCACTACTACCACCCTCACCCAGGGGGGCTGGATGCCTACCACTACTACCACCCTCACCCAGGGCGGGCTGGATGCCTACCACCACCCTTAGCCAGGGGGCTGGATGCCTACCACTACTACCACCCTTAGCCAGGGGGCAGGATGCCTACCACTACTACCACCCTCACCCAGGGGGGCAGGATGCCTACCACTACTACCACCCTCACCCAGGGGGGCTGGATGCCTACCACTACTACCACCCCCACTCATAGGATGGACAATGCATGACACAACAAGCACACCACAACCTAGGGAATGCAAGATTAAGACATCCCCCCACCACCATGACAAGCGTGTGAGCAGGCTGTGTCAAATGCCTACAACACCGAACATGACATTGAACATACAATGTGACCCCCTAGCACATGTGCCACACATATATGTGTGTGGCACCCACAATGCAAGCAGCCCATGACCATTGTGGCAATGGGGCCTAAACCCCCATCATCACAGTGACCAAAAGGCAAGTGTGGGGTCCATAGCTGAAGCACATTTTGACCATTGTGGCAATGGGGTCTAAACCCCCATCATCACAGTGACCAAAAGGCAAGTGTGGGGTCCATAGCTGAAGCACATTTTGACCATTGTGGCAATGGGGTCTAAACCCCCATCATCACAGTGACCAAAAGGTAAGTGTGGGGTCCATAGCTGAAGCACAGTTTGACCATTGTGGCAATGGGGTCTAAACCCCCATCATCACAGTGACCAAAAGGCAAGTGTGGGGTCCATAGCTGAAGCACATTTTGACCATTGTGGCAATGGGGTCTACACCCTCATCATCACAGTGACCAAAAGGTAAGTGTGGGGTCCATAGCTGAAGCACAGTTTGACCATTGTGGCAATGGGGTCTAAACCCCCATCATCACAGTGACCAAAAGGCAAGTGTGGGGTCCATAGCTGAAGCACATTTTGACCATTGTGGCAATGGGGTCTACACCCTCATCATCACAGTGACCAAAAGGTAATTGTTGACAAAGAAAGAGCTGCAACTGCCAAACTGCATGGATCATTCCTGGTCACAGAACCAAAAACTCATCTGTGGCAAAGTAGTGTATGTGTCCCATTGCAACATAAATTGGGGGAGCCAAATACTGCAGTGCAAATGAAACATTCCTTTGGCCATGTGCAGACAAACAACACCCATGGGGGCTGAGACCGTCAACAGTCATCAATGACACAATGACAGAAGTGACCATCAGAATGCAGAACCACATATTTGCACCAATGGGCACACAAATGCAGATACCCTGTGGAGACAGCAGATGTGAGGTGAACAGATACCATACCATGGCAGCAATGGGACACACAAACCATGATCACTGTGCTGACCGATGACCTAGGAGTCCCAGGGACAGCAGGGGAAACACACCAAACAACATACAGCCAATGGCACACCCAAGATATGCCAATGCAGTGGTGCAGATGCACAAACACAAACAGGCAGACCAACACTGTCATCATACACAGCAGGTGAGGGGTGGGGGTGCCATTGTCCCCAGGCAACAACACAACACATGAGGAGAGCTGAATACCAATCATACAGATGTGCATACACTGCCACACTAAGGTAACTCATGGATCCAAATCCCCTATGTGGGCAAGCAGGCATTGACAGGTGAGAGGGAGCACAAAACACACATGTCACACAGGCACGTAGGAACAACAACTGACACAGCAAGTCACAGACACACCACAGCACCACCCCCAGGGCCCCCACAATGTGGTGACCCTGGGCTGAAGAAAAATACCACTGTGATGACAAAGCTAAATGTCGTTCACACTGTGAACCACAGTCAGGTGTCCTGAGCAACTAACTACCATCACACCTACACAAGCACAAATCAATCAGCATGGCCAGTAAGCCAAGGCCAACATGGAGGCAGGGGACTAGCCGGGCAACAACTCTCATCTGCACACACTCAACACCACACCCCTCGACCTCCAACAATGTGCAGCAGTGAAGTACACATGCACTGGTGACATTGCACATGCACCCATTACTATTCCAGGGTGGTGGGTGGGAACCAAGGTGTAGAAACACATCACACATGGACACTCAACAAGACTCCTGAATGTCTGACACACTGCACACTACGCTGTACATGGACATGACGGCAATACCACACCGACCAATGGGATCCCAGCCACAGTCACACACCAATGAAGAAGCCAAGGTCACCCACAAAGAACACACATAGACAACAACCAACATTGCAGCCCGGACCCTAAGGAGTGCCAGCAGTCACACACACAACGTGTCACAATCACTGAAAGATAACACAAACTGGAAATCACATGACAGGGGCAAACAACAAGTGCCAAAGGGAAACCTGACTGTGACCCATCTGCGTCAGCACACAAACTCTGCCCTGACAGCAAACACACCTATGGGTGACACCCTGATGACCAGTAATGTGCCATGCACCCACATCACAGAGAACACAGGGAGAAGACTTTGGGGGAACATAGCTCAAGTCAGCAAGCATCACAAACAGGTACAACACTAGGGATCACAGCATGCGCAGATGAATGGAAGTGAACACACAGACATGCACATACAACACACACCTTGGGCGCAGGCAATGTCACACGTGTACACACTGCCATGAGGGGACTCCACTCCTGTGTGAGGAAAGCTGTGCCATATGTTGCCTCAGTAGGGCCCCATCATGTCAGCTGAGCACTTGGTCACACAATCAACAATTAGCACCAAATGAGGGCTCCCATCACATCAGCCTGGTCATGGATGTGCCAACGGAATCATCAGCACAGATCCAACACACTTGTATAGCAATGTTGCACTGACTACACGGATGAGTCCCTCCCCATTGATGCCCAAACCTGCATGTCCACTGGAGATGGCAACACGGTCAGGGAAGTAGACAAATGCAACGATGGCAGGCACAACAGATGTGCAGGGGTGGAAGCCACAGATATGAAATTGCCAATGTAAGTAGGAAACCCATTGCCAAATACTGAACACATGACACCCTCAGATGCTGCTATTGATGACATGGATACACCACATGATAGGACACATTCCCCCTGGACCACATGGGTTCCTGCACAGTAACACTTCATAATCATGAGACCAGATATCACCATCACTGCAGCAAGGGCATGGTTAGCTGCACCAACAACATGTACATCTGAAGCATGAGCACTAGAGAAAAGAAAGTTGCTTTATTCAGCATATGTGTTGAGGCCAAACGAAGTCCTGAAAAAAGAGCAAAGGCCAATGGCCAGTCCATTGTCAAAGTTCAAACAGGGTGACACTGGCAGATGTCACCTTACGCATGCCTGCACAATACCAGGGACAATCCACTAGGAGGGGCAACCGGGGGCAGGCCAGGCACCGCAGGGACAGGATCAGGGCTCACCAGGGGAGTCAGGGAAGGGGTGGTGGGTGCTGGAGAGCCACTGACAACTGCAGTGGAGGTGTCTGACATGGTGTGTGCCGGCACAACTGGGGGCATGACACAGATGTCGTGGGTGCCGGCACAACTGCAGTGGACCCTGCAGATGGGGTGGACAGGTCCGCCACTGCAGTGCCCAAGTCAGACAGGGCGGTAGTGGACTCCACTGCAGTGCCTACCTCCAGGGGAGGAGAATGGGGAACAGGCAAGGTGGGTTGGACAGAGGGGGGGACACCCTCACCACATCAGTGGCACAGACAAGCGCAGCGGGGGGTGTGGTGCTGGGAGAGCAAGTGGCAGGGGGAGAAGGCCGGAGCATCTTGGGGATGGTATATCTGTGGGTGGGGGAACCTGGGGCAGGGTGTGGTGGGGGCACCTGTGCAGTGGGGGCCTGAGGGATGGAGGACGGAGACCTTGTGCCTGAGCTGCAGGGCGGTGGCGGGGTCTTGCTCTTAGCACTCCGGGGGACTTGCGGGTGGGGGCCTCAGTCCGTCTGCGCCTGGGGGAGGGTGTCCGGGGGCGAGGGGCACTCTGCTCCGTGTGGGTGGGCTTCCTCTTCCCCCGGGATGCTGGAGCAGCTTCATCGGTGGGGAAGAGGCCGAGGTCACAGAGGAAGAGCTGCTGTGACTTTGGGGTTGCAGGTGAGGCAAGGGAGGGTGCTTTGGAGGAGAGGGAACTGAGGACTGCGCAGTGCATGTGGATGCGTGTGTGTGTTCCAGGGCCCCATCCCCTGTGAGTCTGGCTTCAGTCCCCTGAATGTGCGTGCGTGTGCGTTTTGTCATTGGCGTGTGTGTCAGTGTGCTGGATGTGTGTGTGCTGGTGTGTGCCAGTGTGTGTGTGCCTGGGATGGGTAAGGTGCTGGGGAGTGTGGATGGAGCAGAGGCAGGAGGGGTGAGGGACCGTTTGAGGAGGGACACTGCTGCCGTCAGGGAGGAGTCCATGGACCTATTGCCCCTCTGTAGGTCAGACATGCCCGATGAGATGCCCTCCATGAACGACACCAGCTGAGTCAACAGCGCGGTGTGCGCATGGAGGACACTCAGCATGGCTGTCTGCCCTACATGGAGCTGGCGAAGGAGGTACACAGACTCCTCACTCAGGGCAGCAGGGGACACAGGGGCAGGGGTGCGGTGCCTGGCCCAAAGGAGACACGCTCCCGGACATGGGAGCCTCCACGGACCTGGGGAATGGGAGCCGATGGGAGGGCGGTGGTGGTGCTGGTGGTGGCGGGGACAGCAACACTAGCTGGGGTGTGGTGGCTGCTGACACCCGCCTCCACAAGGGAGTCATCCTCCGAGTTGCTCTGGTCCTCAGCTGAGGTGGATGCTGCTGAGGACTCCTCGGTGTGGCTCCCCTCGCCCTCCGTGCCACTGGGTCCCTCCGACCACTCCTCGGCTGCTGACCCAGTCTGGCTCTCCGGCTCCTCCTGGTCCGTGGAGCTGTCCCCTTCCGTGGCCGTGGATGTATCTGCAAACAATGGGGAAACAGACAGACATCAGTCACCTGCACATAACGCACACACCACTGTGAGCACAGCACATCACAGAGCAAGCCCTGGCATCATTAGTTGTACATTGCTAAAAGTGCACTAATTGAACAGGAGAAGTCAATTGTCAGTCTGATGCCAAGCATGGCACTCACATCCCACATGGCCTTGCACCCATCTGTCTGGTGTCTGTTGGATTGCAACACCCCAGTGTTGACACATGCACCAAGTACACAGTAGTTGGACAGTGCAGAGGACACGGTGTGGACACATCACAGCTCTTGCCACTGAGTCAGTACAGGTTTACGGATGTAAGGGATGCCCAGAGTCAAATAGGAAATGCATGTGATGCATACCAGCGACAGACACCATGATGCACCCATGTCCTGATAGCCAGCGCCACTATGGTGTGCATGTAGCACATGTCACTCCCCTGCAGGATCACCAATCAGTAGACACATGCCATGGCGGAGGCATGACTGCAAAGTCATACATCACTGTCTCAGTGATGTATGACTTTGCAGCCAGACAACAACACTCTGCACTGTGTCACAATAGTAGGTCATGGGGAATGCAAGTCCTGGAGCTGCACAAGTGCACATGTACATCCCCCCACAACACATCCTCTTAACCCTCATCTGTCCAGGTCATACCTATTGGACATATGGGAGACCTGTGACACTACCCTCTGAACCTGAGCCCCTCACACTCTGCTGTGCATGGGGAACAGCTACCTGAACTTCACATTTACATGCCCCAGTCTGCATGGGCAGCTGATCAGACACCTATGTGTCACACAAGTATCGTCTCCTATGGTCACATCTCCAGTGGCATGCTGAGCCCCTACCAAGAAACTCCACAGCAGTCCTGGCGACTAATCCACAGCACACTGACACAGAGGCAGACACCTGAGGGGCAAATCACTGTGCACAATGTGTCCACTGATACACGGGAGTGGGAGTACAGAGTGTATTGTATGGCCTGGAGTAGGCATGACTGTCCAGCCCCACATTAATGAGGGATGAGCCCTGGACTGTAGGCAGCTGGCTAAGTATGTGTGACACACGTCATATACATACTCCTGGGGCCCAAACATTGTTCCCACCCGCAGCATGGGTGTGTGCCAGGTACCCCAGCCACATGTTGTGGATCAGCTCAGCAATTGGACCACAGATCAAAGTAACACGCTGAATACATGTCAGAATACAGGCATTGTGTAAGCAATGGACCCACCCATGATGCCCACCACAGAGTCAGGGAAACAGATGCTGTCTCCCACCTTGAGTCAAGCAAACTGCAAGGACACAGTCCTAAGTGACAGGATTCCCTGCATGTAAGGGCCACACCTGGGTATCAGATGAGGAGTGGGCAGTGCACAATAGAGGGACATGGCTCCTGGACAACATGACTGCTGTACTGTGGCAGTTCAACCTGGCCCGAGGAGGGCACATAACATGTTAGACAGAGTACACAGTGCAGTCTTTGACTCACCCCCTCCTTGCTGCTCTCTGGCCTTCAGCTGCCCATCCAGGTCTGGAAAGACCACCGCCAGGATCCTGAGCATGTGGGGGTCAGGGTCCGTGTTCCGCCCCTCCTGCGAGGAGGCGACAGCTTCAGCTGGACCCGTGCAATCCTCCGGGTCCAGCCCCGAAGGTCCTGCCACCTCTTTTGGCAGTTGCGGATCCGGCGCTTGTAGACCCCCACGGACCGGACAGCCCGGACGATGTCCTTCCAGATCTCATGCTTCCGATGGGCAGAAGCCTGTCAGGATGACAAAGTGATAAGGACATTACTACACATGCAACATATCCGTGCATGACACAGTTGCATATACATGTCGCAATCACAGGGGCACATGGTGTACCCAGGCAGTGCACGGCTGCCCATGGACAGTTTTCCAGAAGTCACTACATGGTATCATAGCATGGGGAGTAAAACCCTGTTCAGAAGCACTGTCACTGCACCATACCTGTCCAGTGCAAGTCACTACACACTATGGGGGGTGACAACTACTCAGTGAGCCTGCTAGCCAGTGGTGTGCTGACTCTCAGCCTTGCTAGTCAGACAAAATGCACATTCAGAAAGGCAGTGCACAGAACACTCACCTGCTCCCCTGGTGTCCCATACAGCTTGCTGTACTGTGGAAGTAGGCTGTCCAGCAGGGCCTGGTTCTCTTCAAGGCTGAAGGCTGGGGCTCTCTCCACAGTACGTGCCATTGCAGGGTCCAGAGGGGCAGAGACAGCAGCAGTGCAGTGGCAGATGTCGTCCTGGAGCATGTAGTGCAGGCAAGTGGGCTCTCAGGGGAACATGCAGCAATATATATGTGCTGGAGAGGCAGATACTGTCCCTTGTGTCCAAAGTGATAGGTCCAAGTCGTTTGCATCTTCTGAATCTGGCCAATCCATGGAATAGCAGCACCAAAACACGCCCACAGCATCCTTCAAAATTTCAACTTCATGACATACATGATTTTGCAACATTGTTGTGGGTGACCAACTGATTTTCCAGCAACCGACTCGTTCGAATTTCGAAACGCGTCCGTTGCCAGGCAAGCCCATTGTCAATGGGTGCGCACCGATCGGTCCATTGCTGTTCAACGCGCACAGGGGTACAACGCGTACCCGCACACATTGAATGCAATGGGCCGGCCGGAGGCACCGATCGGTCCATTGCTGTTCAACGCGCACAGGGGTACAACGCGTACCCGCACACATTGAATGCAATGGGCCGGCCGGAGGCACCGATCGGTCCATTGCTGTTCAACGCGCACAGGGGTACAACGCGTACCCGCACACATTGAAAGCAATGGGCCGGCCGGAGGCACCGATCGGTCCATTGCTGTTCAACGCGCACAGGGGTACAACGCGTACCCGCACACATTGAATGCAATGGGCCGGCCGGAGGCACCGATCGGTCCATTGCTGTTCAACGCGCACAGGGGTACAACGCGTACCCGCACACATTGAAAGCAATGGGCCGGCCGGAGGCACCGATCGGTCCATTGCTGTTCAACGCGCACAGGGGTACAACGCGTACCCGCACACATTGAATGCAATGGGCCGGCCGGAGGCACCGATCGGTCCATTGCTGTTCAACGCGCACAGGGGTACAACGCGTACCCGCACACATTGAAAGCAATGGGCCGGCCGGAGGCACCGATCGGTCCATTGCTGTTCAACGCGCACAGGGGTACAACGCGTACCCGCACACATTGAAAGCAATGGGCCGGCCGGAGGCACCGATCGGTCCATTGCTGTTCAACGCATCACTGTACATGTGACTGGCATATGTCAGCATGCCTGTCTCAGATGGACATATGCCAGCCACAGATAGCTCCCAGGGAGTGAGGGGCACACCTACATCACGACAGCCTGTCCACACCTTATCATGAAGGCATGTAAGGCTGCATTTCCTATTGTGTGTATGTTGGTGTACATGTTGTCCTGTGGGTGTCACCTGTGGGCAGCCACCCCCAGGCTGTGCACGTGTTAATGGGGACAGGATCCTGGGTGTTACGTGTACGAGACCACTGTGATGTGCAACTGTTCATATCTGTGCATGTGCCATGGTCACATTTCACAGTGGTGTTTGTGTATGTCATGTCACATACCCCGTGAGTCCCATGTGGGACGGTATGTTTGAGCCAGGGTGTCCCAGTGGCACAATAGTGATGGCCCTCCACAGTCTTTGTGCATGTAGTGTTTACAATGTCTCTGATTTCATGTGCACAATGGGAGACAGTCTCCACATCCACGTTGTGTGTGCATGGACTCTGATGTTGTGCGTGTGTGTCACAGACGTCCATGGCTCTCCTGCCATGGCAAGTGTGGCCACTACCTGTGGGGGTCATGTTTGTTTTGTTGTGGTGTACACATGATACTCCAGGTGATGCCAGTGTCCATGTGGCATTACAGGGTCCCTGGGAATGTGCCTGTTGTTGAGCTGTGGTGCCTGGGGCACATCTGTCCTCACATGTCACTGGGGGGTGACTGTGACACAGCATCATGATATCCAATGGGCCAACCTGGGCCAAATTGATGCCACCTGTAGGACCGTGTTGACAGATGTTGGCCATGTATGTACCATACATGTCGTTCCGGTACTGCACACTTCATGTAGTTGTGCCTCATGATGATGTATGTTGGGATCTTGAGTGTGTTCAATGCCGCATATGTGGGGTGACTGACGATCTTGCTTACTTCTCCTCTGCACTGCAGGGCTCCTGCTGTCCATCGGCCATTCCCAGACCTGGCAACGATGGTGGAACGGGACAGCATCCGACGGTACCGCTTCACCAGGCAGCTGATTGAGGATTTGGCAGTGCAGTTGTCCCCACATTTGCAGCCTGGCCGGCCGTATCCTACAGCGCTGACCCCCAAGGTGAAGGTGATGGCAGCCCTACACTTCTTTGCCACCGGTACCTTCCAACATACTGTGGCGTCTGCTGGTGGGATGTCACAGACCATGTTCAGCCGTGTGCTCCGCGATTTCTTGGCGGCAATGTTGCTCTTCCTGAACCGGTACATATATTTCCCTAGACTGCGACGACTCACTGACGTGAAGAGTGACTTTTATGCCCTGGGGAGGATGCCGCATGTCATTGGCTCCATTGATGGGACACATGTGGCTTTGGTACCACCACAGGCCCAGGAGCAGGCCTACAGGAACCGCAAGCACTACCACTCGGTCAATGCACTGGTGGTGTGTCTTGCAGACATGACCATCACACACGTGTGTGCCCGTTTCCCTGGTTCAGCACACGATGCCTTTGTGATGAGGAGTAGTCGCATCCCCAGGTTGATGGCACAGATGCAGAACCAGCGTGCCTGGCTTGTCGGTGTGTACTGACTTTGTGCCATTGTGTGTGATCTGATCTGTAGTATTCCGCCCACTTTTCCAAGTCAGCTGATGTGCACTTGTCTGTCCGTAGGTGACTCGGGATACCCCAACATGCCGTGGTTGCTGACACCCCTCAGGAACCCTGTGACACCTGCCCAGATGCGCTACAATGAGGCACATGGTCGGACCAGGAGAGTGATTGAGCGGACCTTTGGTCTCCTGAAGAGCCGCTTCCGCTGCCTGGACAAGACCGGAGGGTCCCTCCCATATGCCCCTGCGAAAGTGTGCAAGATTATCATCGTCTGCTGCATGCTCCACAACCTGGCAGTGCGGAAGGAGTTGCCTCTCATCCAGGATGACAATGACCAACATCCGCCACCTGTGGAGGATCCTGGCCTGGACCACGATGCCAGTGATGATGATGATGATGATGGTGATGTCCGCACACAGCTCATCACCAACTTCTTTAGCTGAATGTGAGTATCCTGAGGTGTCATGTGAATGATGTGAGTTGGCATGATGTGTGGGTGGTGCTCTGGTGCTGTTGGAGTGTGTCCATGGGCTACTTGACAGGATGTGTGTTGCGATGTGTGGTGACAGGTGGGCTGTACTCCCCAACAGTGTTGACATGCTAACTTGGTTCTGGGTGGGTATCTTGTAACATGTATTGTGCATGAGTTTTGCTGTTCTGTCCTGTACTGCATTGCTTTTGACTGTGTGTCATTTCTGTCCTTCACAGGGTACTTTCAGATTCGTTTGGTCAACTGTGTCCACCGACGACGTGATTGCACATCCAGGCTGGTAGCTGTTGTGTCCCTACAGGTGATGTGCGCCACACCCATGGACTTCCTTCTGTCTACAGTTGTTGACTGTGTGCCCGCTACCAGGTGGGGTTACCTTGCATCTGTAGTGGTTACGGCATGTTGCTACTGTGTAATAAACCTGTGCTTCACTTAGTGATGTGCGTTGTCTGTGGTCACACATTTGACTGCCATTTGCTTACTGCACCTGTGGGCTACTTGACTACAACTGGGAATGGGTGTGGTGTCTGTGCATTGCACCGTCTTCCCTGGCAACATCAGTGTAGGCAATGAGTCAGATGGCCTAGGTGTGTATGTGTTGTGTAGCCCTGGTGGTGTGTCTCCCTCATATGTGTCACGTTGCCTGTACTCACATGCCTGTGTTGTCCTTGCTGTTGCAGTTCGCATACACTGTGTAATTTTGCAGTTCATCATCCCCATAACAGCACCCACGTTGGAATCACGACAGAGGCAAGTATGGTGTATTAGTGTGTTTATTGTGATAATAGTGCATAGGATGGATTGTGCTGTACATGAATCTTGCAATCCCAAGTTCCTAGATGAATAGAAAGTCCAGGTAGACAGGATCCCCAGTATCGGGGCCACAGTTGTCTGACACATTGTTCCAACTTGTACTCCCCATGCTATGTGTGGGAGTAGTGTTGCCATCAACAGGGTGAACAGTCTGTGCACAAAGGCGAAAATCCAGAACAGGTTCAGGCTTCCTGGGAGTTGCGCTTGGCCATCAGCCTCTCACTTTCCCCTCCTCGGACGACCCCTCTTCTTGGGGGGGGCCCTCAAGTGCAGGCTGCTGCGGTGCAGGGGACTCTCCGCCAGAGTCCTCCTCCCTCCCTGTGGCAGTTGCAGTTTGTTCGGTACCAGATGTTGTTGGCACACAGGGAGGTGTGGACTGGTTGCTGTTCATCTGGCGGAGGCATTGTAAAATGTCCCTGTGCACCGCCGTCATCTCATGTAGTACATCCCACTTGGACTCCACGCGGGTCATGTGGGAGTCCACACGTGACATGTGGGAGTCCACACGTGACATGTGTGACTCCACGTGGGACATGTGGGAGTCCAAGCGGGCATGATGGGCAGCCTGCTGCTGTTTGATGTCTCTGAGGAGCCCCACTACCTGGCTGAGCTCTCCGGTGCTGGACTGGTACGCATCAGCTATGCGTACCAGTTGTGGGTCTTCATGCACACCAGCAACGTCTGCAAGCAGCGACCTCTGTCTCCCACCCCTCCCACCACCCCTGCTGACATGTGCAGTGTGTGCAGTTGCACGCACAGATAACCCTGGTCCACCTTGGGGGTTGGTGGTGGTGGTGGTGTCCATGGCCCCAGGTTGGTCCAGGGTCACTGCGCTGGTGTTGTTCCTTATTCTGTCCATGTCGGCAGGGATGGTATTCGTGGTGACAGTCGTTGGAGGGGTGGGTGCAGGGGGTGCAGCTGGTGGACCTGCTGGTGCTGCAGCTGGTGGTCCTGCTGGTGCAGCATGTTGACTTGCACCGGATGTGCCAGGTTGTTCTTCATCGTCCGAGGAGGACAGAGGCTGTACGACGCCAGTGAGCTCGGCATCCTCTTGAGCCTGGGACTGGGACTCCTCAGCGTCTGCTGCTGTGTCCCTATCATCACCTGTTTTTGGGAGACACAAACAATGTATGTCATGTTTCTGCAGGCATCAGTGGTTGACACACCTGACAGTTGTGACTGTGCCTCGGGGTGCGGGCCTGTACATTGTATTGTCCTAAGTCGTCACAGTCAGGGGTTGATATTGGTGTGGCACATTGTCCTGCATTATTTGGGCATTTCTATGTATTCTCTGGGGTGTGAACATGGTCTGCATTGATTGTGTTTGGTTGACAGCCAGACCTCCTTCCCACCCACCCACCCACCCACCCACCCAGTCAGTTATCCCACCATGGAACGTGCTTGCATTGCAGGGAGTGTAAGTTGTCTCTCAGGATGTCAGTCAGTGGTGTCCTGCTGTTTGTTGGTGCACAGTTGGCAGCAGGGCCTTGTGCTCCCCACAGCAGTAGCCAGTGTCAGCCATCTTGTGAGTCCTTCTCCACTCCCTGTGATGTGAGCATGGTTCAGGGTGGTGTTGATGGGCCAGTTGTGAGGCTGAGCAATGTCTGTGACTACGACTCCCATCATGCTATTGCCTCCACCCCCTTCACAGCATGCCCATGCTTCCTTCCTTTTGACTCTGCTTCCCTGTGGGGTGGGCTGGCTGTGCTGACAGGATGGCTGGGAGTGTTGTCCTGGCAGTTGTTTGGCTAAGAGTCCCAAGAGTGTCCCTGTGCTTCACACAACATAACCCAGGGTGGTGGTGCTTTGTGGGATCTTGTGTTAGGATGGAGGGCATTGCATTCTACCAGGTGGGTACTGTGGAGTTTGTGTTGGGGGGGTGTGAGGGGAGGTGCTGGTGACTATGGTCAGTGCTGCAAGTCCCCCTTCCCACCCAGCCAGCCAGATATCCCACCATGGAACGTGCTTGCATTGCAGGGAGTGTAAGTTGTCTCTCAGGATGTCAGTCAGTGGTGTCCTGCTGTTTGTTGGTGCACAGTTGGCAGCAGGGCCTTGTGCTCCCCACAGCAGTAGCCAGTGTCAGCCATCTTGTGAGTCCTTCTCCACTCCCTGTGATGTGAGCATGGTTCAGGGTGGTGTTGATGGGACAGTTGTGGGGTGAGCTATGTCTGTGACTGTGACTCCCATCATGCTATTGCCTCCACCCCACTTCCCAGCATTCCCATACTTACTTGCTTTTGTGGGGAGTTCAGTGTGTGTGGGTGTGAGGGCAATGGCAAGATGGCTGACAGTGGTGTCCTGCTGTTTGTTGGTGTGCAGTTCCCAGCATGCCCTTGTGCTCCCCACAGCAGTAGCCAGTGTCAGCCATCTTGTGAGTCCTTCTCCACTCCCTGTGATGTGCGCATGGTTCATGGTGGTGTTGATGGGACAGTTGGGGGGGGCAATATGTGTGACTGCGACTCCCATGATGCTATTGGCTACACTGACTTGGCCAGCATACACAGAATTCCTTCCTTTGAGTGGTCTTCACTGTGTGTTGGTGTTGTTGTGGTGGCTACATGTGTGGATGTGTGTGTTAGTTCTATTTGTGCCACTGCCTAGCTGTAGTTGTGGTTGTGTTTGTACATGTGTTGGCACAGTTGGATGTGACTTTTTGATGGCATGTGTTGTGTTTATCTGACTGACATACACATTTTGGGATGATTCTGTTCTAGTTGCTGTGTAATTGCTATGAGTGCATGGTTTGACTCTCCCCTTGACAGTGATGTGTGTGTTTTGTGGCAGTTTATTGTGTACATTTGTTGTGTACTCACCAGGCTCTGGGATGTTCTCTAGTCCATATACGCTCACTGGCGGAAGGATGGCCTGAGGTATATTGGCTTGGCAGGAGGGCCACTGCCGGTGTGTTGGCTGTTGATGTAGTCTATCTTCAGCAGGTCCCGTACCCTCCTGCGCACGTCATACCACCTGTTCTGGATGTCCGTCTTTGTGCGCCGACATGGTGATTGGGCGTTCACCCTGTTGATGATCCTCTCCCACATCTTGGTTTTCTGCGACATGGGGGTCTGTTGGACCAATGTGCCAAACAGCTGTGGCTCCACCCTGAGGATCTCGTCTACCAGGACTTCCAATTCACAATCTAGAAACTTGGGATTCTTCTTGGGGGGCATGGTGATGGTTGGTGATGGTGGGTGATGTGTGTGTTGGTGTGCAGGTGAGGGTGTGTGGGTGTGTGTTGTGCTGGGTGTATGTGAGGTAGGTATTTGTTGGTGTGCTGCTGGTGTGTGGCTTGTGTGAGGGATGAGCTGTGGGTGTGTGGTTGCTTTCTCTTGGGTGCTGGTAGTGGAATGGCATTTGCAAAGGCTCATGGTAGTGATTTGTGTCCTTTATATAGGTGGAGTTGTGGGTGTGTCTTTGTTCTCTGTCCCCACCCCCCCAGTATTTATTGGCTTGGTAATTGCTTGTTTGGCCTTTTTTGGTTGATTTTTCCTTTGTGTTGTTTGTGTATGTTGGAAACGTTCTTGTGACCGAGTCGGACCGTGCATTGGTCTCGTACGGTGTTTTCCGTTTCGTTCACGCTGTGTTTGTGCAGTTTTGTATGCTGCGTACGCGTCGGTCGCGGTGTATTATGTTGCTTCGGCTCGGTTTTGTATGCGTGTCGGTCGTACGGCTTGTCCTCCGTCCGACTCGGTCGTGTTTTCGCGCCTTGCATCGTACTTTGCGGGTTGGAGTTGGCGGGTACGATTCGGTCGGATTTGTTCCGGGTGCGTGTCGGTCGGTTGGATTCGCGTGTTTTTCCGGCCGGATTGCTATTTTCCGAGCGGCTCGGTCGGTCGGCTTGGTTTCCTGACGTGTCGGTCGGATTTATCGCGGCTTGCATCGTACTTGGCGTGTCGGGCGCCACTGGTACGTGTCGGTCGGTATTTTTACCGGATCCGAGTCGGTCGGTGCTTTTTCCGGCCCGAATCGGAATCGGCCCCAAAGTCTCCACCTGCAGTCTGCTGTTTCCACGCTGTGTACCGCCTTCTTTTACCAGAACTGTCCGCCACCATTGAGGACGGCAGCAGGTGGCCACCTGTGGATCAAGCAAGCCTGCCTCTTTCCTTGCCGCCCGCCGATCAGCTTCTTTGCCAGCCTGTTTTCCTCCTCTTCTCCCTTCCACATCTTTTGCCTTCCTTCAGGTCAGTTGTCATGTGTACTATATGTGACAGTCTAATTTCTTTATATAACGCAGCATCATACTCTTTCATCTAATGCAATAGGTTTTTGTTCTGCGTGCATATCCTGAATTCGCTCATTTGAAAGTTGCTTGAATTTTTCGTAGATCTGGACATTTGTATCTGCGTTGCACAGCATTTTAAATGCTGGCAGCACCTGGCTGCCTGCTATGATGACAAGCTGTTGCCTGACCCATAGTACTATTCTTTTTTAACCCAATAGCTTTGTTAATGGCCATCCAAAAGAATGCAACTTATAGAACGTCTCTCTGCACAGTTCAGGGTAGTATCTCATTTCATTAATTTCACTGCTTGGTTTTCCTGGCGATAAAGTGCCCCTTCAAGTGTCACACATAGGCAATGGAATGTCACACATGAGCAGGCTGAGACCCTGGAAATGTCACACATAAGCAATCTCAAAACTTGTCAGCTATGTGCAATATATTACTCTTGAATGCTTTTTGATTAGAAAGAGTTGTGTAATAATGACAAAAGGCATTAAAGGTATAAGCAACTGAAACATCACCTTTTCAATCTAGAGCGAAATTTAACCTGTCACTATAATGTCATCTTATATAGGTAGATGCACAGACTAAAATGCTATTTCGTACCACTGTTAAATATGGGGATAGACCATGGCTCAGGAGAGGCAAAGGATTGTGTGGGTCATGATGCCCCTCGCCTCCCTTTGGAAATGCGAACTTGGCCTCGGAGCCATTGATTAGTCCCAACACCACTACTGAACACATTTACGCCAAGTTAAAAAGCAATCTTTATGAGAGGTCGTTCAGTAGTTAGAAAAGCTCCTCCTTGTAGCTTTTTAGCTACAACTGCTTTTGAAATACAGCATTGTCTAGTAATGTTTTGAAAGGGTTGTGATTTATTTACTCTAGTAGCCCTGCTCCCACTTACCCACCCCCATGCAACCACGCCCCCACTCACAGGCCCATTATTACGGCCCTCAGCCACAAACCAGACTGTACTTTTGGCCTTCGAGAAAAGGTTTGTGAGTACCCAGGATCTAGGGTATTCAAAAAGCAGGGAGACCATGGGGCATATTTACTAGAGAAGTGGCAGAGCATGGTGTTCGCCTCCTTGGTTAACGCCACTCTCCACCACTTCTGAAACGCAGGGCTGCACCATATTTACAACAATATGGTGCAGCCCTGCATTTCCCCCTGCACTGGCGCTAAATTTAGCAGCCTAGCACCAACGCAAGCACCCTTGCACTGTTGTACAATGGGGTCTGCATTGAGGGGAAGATTGTTTATGTACAGGAAAGTGTCCCTTCCTGCACATAAACAATCTTTAAATGGCGTTTTGAAACTTCTATGTGTGCTGCTTAATGCAGCACATATAGAAGTTGCGAAAAGTATTTTTTTTATTGATTGTTTATGTGCAGGACTGGAACACCTTAATTTTGGCACTGCCCCATATTTACGATGCCCTTGTAAATATGGGGCAGCGTCAAAATCAATAGGTGTTACGGTGGAACGCCCACAGTAACACCCATTGCCCACCCCTTTCACACTAAGCATAGCGTGAAAGGGGGCATTATTTACAAGGCAGCGTTAAGTCATGTTAAGTGGCTTAATGCTGCCTTGTAAATAAGGCGAAGCACATATTACCACAGGAACGTTACTGAAAGTGACGTTCCTGTGGCTATAGGGGCTTGTAAATATGCCCCAAGGGGTCCTTAGCCTTTTCCAGGTGAATACTAAAATCCCCTAGGAGCTTGGTATTTGCGTAAATTGATGCAAATGGGGGCCAAGGCTTGGTCCAGAGATGTGTAAAAATCTCCTGCATGGTCCGGGGGGTGGTAAACCAGCACCCCAGAAAAGGAATGTTTAGCATTGAAGATGCTAAAATCAAGGGCTTCCACACCATTCAACTCCTCCAGTTTAAAGGTTTTGCATTTAAAACTCTTTCTAAAAATAATATCAACCCCCCCCCTCTTGCCTACTCTAGCCGCATGCACACAGACATAATTATCTGGGATGGCTAGCTGTAAATCCGGACAGGAATCCTCCATCATCGATGTCTCTGTTAAGAAGAGTGCGTCCAGTGTGTTCGCATCAAGTAAACTAAATAGGTCTAGTGCATGTTTGTATAAAGAGTGCTAGAACTAGTCACCAATGTACTGAAGTAATGTACTGAGCATGTACTGAAGTAAAAACTGTTGTTTAATGATGCTACAGGGAAAAAAATAACTAGTACAGGCAATTAAAATTACGTTTGGCAAGCATAGCTAATTATATATATCACCATCCCAGCCAGATATATGATCACCAGGCAAGACCGCCCAAACAGGCCTGGAAGAGGAGTTGTCATCATCTACAAAGACACCATCAACTGCACCGCCTCTTCTGAAGGGAGAACAAACTACATGGAACACCTCAACTTTAAACTACAAATCACAGCAAAACTTCACCCTGGGTGGAACCCTAGTCTACCGCCCAAGCCCCAGACCAGGAGCCAAAATTGCCAGCAACACTACAGACTGCATCACCCCCCCTAGTAAAGGACTCCCACTGATCTATCCTTCCAGGAGACCTTAATTTCCATCTGGAAGACCGGACATACTACCAACTCAGCCACCCTTCTCGACTGCCTCAGAAAACTCAAACTAACCCACGCCAGAATCATGATAGTAAACAACTGGACATGGCTGCCTGAGTCCATGCAGTGGCCTCATCCTGCTTCTACACCCAAAGGATGCTGAAGAAAATGTTCAAGTGGCGACCAGACAACACTAGGAAAACAATAAACCAAGCTCTCATCACCAGCAGACTCGACCATGGACACACCCTGTATGCAGGGACAGCCAACAAGCTCACAAGAAGACCTCAGACCATCCAAAATGCAGGTGTGTGGACAAAATATCGGAAAATAAAATTGTGATACAAAAATATTGTGTCAAGAATATCAGGGCATTAAAAATATCTTGGAAAGAAATATCGAAGGTAACAATTTTGTTTTCTGTGTTGTTTTTAATATTATTGAAAAAATATCGATGTTGAAAATATCGTATGTGATATCATTTGAGTGTTTATTAGTATATAATGTATTGTAGTGGGTTTGTTTGTGTTTATTATTTTGTTTCTGTTTTATTAAGATATTTATGTATGAAATTTTTGAAATTTGTATTGTTAGTTGTAATAATGTATATAATTAATTATTTTAATTATTTTTTTTAATAGTGGGATATTGGGTTTTTAGGGGATAAGGGGAGGAGATTTTATAAAAATGGATGTTTGCATTTAAATTGAAGGTAATATTTTTAAAGCTATGCAAAATAATAATATTACATTTATTTTATCATAATAATATTTTTACATTTGAAGTTAATTAAGGTATATATGATTGGTATTAAATATTTTTAAATAGGAACAAAATAAATATAAAATATTAAAAACACAAAAACTATTATTTAAGAAGATTATTTATAAGTGTTTTATGCAAACAAATTACAAATATAAAACATTGCAAAATATTTCTTTATAAAAATATGAATTTTAAAATATATTTGTAAAACAACTTTTAAAAAATTGAAAAAAATTTAAATTTATGATTTTTAAGTTTGTGTTATGATTTAGTTATTGTTTACAGTTTAGGATTGGTAGTAAATATTTTCAACAATATATTCTTTTTTTTAAGTAATTAAAATAGTAATTTTATAATTCAAAATATAAATATCTATATAACAGTTTATAGATTATATTACTGCATTTTAAGATAACATTTTAGTAAATTTTATATTGAGTGTGTTTATAATATTTGTATTTTTTAATATATGTATATTGTTTTATTTTGAAGTGAATATTGTACATTTCAACTCTTTAGGGTCCAGCACCTTCACCAATATGGTTAGATTGGAGTGGGAATAGTAAATATCACCCCTTTAGTGTCCAACACCTTCCCCAATTTGGTTAGATTGGAGTGGGAATAGTAAATATCACCCCTTAACTGTTCAACACCTTCCCCCAGTATTCTTAGATTGGAATGAGGATAGTAAATGTCACCTCTTTAGTGACCAGCACCTTCCCTGATTTGGTTTACATTGGAGTGGGAATAGTGAATGGCACCTCTTTAGTGTCCAACACCTTCTATAAAATTTGTTTAGATTGGAGTGTCAATAGTAAATGTCATCCGTTTAGTGTCCAACACCTTCCCCAGTATGGTTATATTGGAGTAGGAATAGTAAATATCACCCTTTAGTGTCCAACACCTCCCCCAAAATGGTTAGAGTGGAGTGGAAATAGTAAAAGTCACCTCTTTAGTGTCCAACACCTTCCCTGAATTAGTTTAGGTTGGAATGGGAATAATAAATGTCAACCCCTTTAGTGTCCAACACCTACACCAAATTTGTTTAGACTGGAGTGGCAATAGTAAATGTTACCCCTTTAGTGTCCAACACCTTCCCCAAATTTGTTTAGATTGGAGTGGCAATAGTATATGTCGCCCTTTAGTGTCCAATACCTTTCCCAATACAGCTAGATTGGAGTGGTAGTAGTAAATGTCAACCCTTTAGTGTCCAACACCTTCCCCCAAAGTGGCCAGATTGGAGTGGGAATAGTAAATGTCACCTTTTTAGTGTCCAAAATCTTCCCCACATTGGTTTCAATTAGAGTGGCAATAGTAAATGTCATCTCTTTAGTGTCCAGCACCTTACCCCAATTTGGTCAGATTGAAACAGGAATAGTAGATGTCACCTTTTTAGTGTCCAACATCTTTCCCGAATTGGTTTTGATTGGAGTAGGATTAGTAAATGTCACCCCTTTAGTGACCAACACCTTCCCTGAACTGGTTTAGATTGGAGTGGGAATAGTAAATGTCACCCTTTAGTGTCCAACACCAACCACAAATGTGTTTTGATTGGAGTGGGAATAGTAAGTATCGCCCCTTTAGTGTACAACACCTTCCACCAATATGGTTAGATTGGAGTGGGAATAGTAAATGTCACCCCTTTAGTGTCCAACACCTTCACCAAATTGGTTTAGATTGGAGTGTCAATAGTAAATGTCACCCCTTTAGTGTCTAACTCCTTCCCCAAATTTATTTAGATTGGAATGGGTATAGTAAATGTCCCCTCTTTAGTGTCCAACACCTCGCCCCTATATGGTCAGATTGGACCAGGAATAGTAAATGTCACCCTTTTAGTGTCAGACATCGTCTCCGAATTGGTTCCCCAATACGGTTATATTGGAGTGGGAATAGTAAATATCCCCCTTTTATTGTCCAACACCTTCCTCCAATATGGTTAGATTGGATTGGGAATAGTACATGTCACCTCTTTGTGTCCAACACCTTCCCTGAATTGGTTTAAATTGGAGTGGGAATAGTAAATGGCACTCCTTTCGTGTCTAACACCTTCCCCAGATATGGTTAGATTGGAGTGGGAATAGTAAATGTCACCTCTTTAGTGTCCAACACTTTCCCCCAATATGGTCAGATTGGAGTGGGAATAGTAAATGTCACCTTTTTAGTGTCTAACATCTTCCCTGAATTGATTTCGATTGGAGTGATAATAGTAAATGTCACTCCTTTAGTGAACAACATCTTCCCTGAGTTGGTTTAAATTGGAGTAGGAATAATAAATGCCACCACTTTAGTGTCCAACACCTTCCCCCAATATGGTTATATTGGAGTGAGAATAGTAAATGTTACTCCTTTAATTTCCAACACCTTCCACAAATTGTTTTACATTGGAGTGGTAATAGCAAATGTCACCCATTTAGTGTCCAACACCTTCCTCAAATTTGTTTAGGTTGGAGTGGGCATAGTAAATGTCACCCCTTTAGTGTGCAACACCTTCCCCGATATGGTTATATTGAAGTGGGAGTAGTAACTGTCACCCCTTTAGTGTCCAACACCTTCTCAAAATTGGTTTAGAATAGAATGGCAATAGTAAATGTCATCCCCTTTAGTGTCCAACAGCTTCCCCACATTTGTTTAGATTGGAGTTGGTATAGTAAATATCACCACTTTAATGTCTAACACCTTCCCCAATTTAGTTAGATTGGAATGGGAATTGTAAATACCACCCCTTTAGTATCCAACACCTTCCCCTAATATGGTTAGATTTGAGAAGGAATAGTAAATGTCACCTTTTTAGTGTCCAACATCTTCTACAAATTGGTTTTGATTGGAGTGGTAATAGTAAATGTCACCCTTTTAGTGACCAAAACCTTCCCCAAATGTGTTTAGATTTAGAGTAGAAATAGTAAATGTCACCCCTTCAGTGTCCAACACCTTCCCCAAATTTGTTTAGATTGGAGTGGGAATAGTAGATGTCATCCCTTTAGTGTCCAACGCCTTCCCCAGTTTGGTTAGATTGGAGTGGAAATAGTAAATATCACCCCTTTAGTGTCCAACGCCTTCCCCCAAAATGTTTAGACAGGTGTGAAAATAGTAAATGTAACCTTTTTAGTGTCCAACATCCTCTAAACTGTTTTCAAATGGTGTGGGAATAGTAAATGTCTCCTTTTAAGTGTCCAACATCTTCCCTGAAATGGTTTCTATTGGAGTGGTAATATTAAATGTCACTGCTTTTAGTGACCAACACATTCCCTGAATAGGTTTAGATTGAATTGGGAATAGTAAATGTCACCTCCTTAGTGTCCAACACCTTCCCTGAATTAGTTTAATCTGGAGTGGGAATGGTATATGTGACTCCTTTAATGTCCAACACCCTCTCCAAATTGATTTATATCAGAGTCGGAAAAGTAAATGTCACCCCTTTAATGTCCACCTCCTTTCCCAATGTTTGGAGTGGGAATATAAATATCACCCCTTTAGACTCCAACACCTTTCCCAAACTAGTTTAGATTGCAGTGTGAATAGTAATTGTCATCCTTTTAGTGTCCAATACCTTCCCCAATTTTTGTATAATAAAGATATGTCACACATTTTTTAATTTAATATTCTTTTCTCAATTTTTTTATTCTATAGTTGTGCATATTGAATCATAAATTCTTCAAGTGAAAATTCAAAATATATAGGGGCCGATTCCGATCTCGGCCGGTAGTGCTCTGAATCGGATTCGGATTCACCGGATCCGATTCGGAGCCCTGTTTCCCGACCGAATCGTACGCGGGTCCGGCCGAGCGAGTACGATGCAAGCTCCCGCGAAATCGCCGACCGACTCGAACGCGGCTTCAACGCGCTCCGACCGACTCACATGGACACGACTCGCACCGCGCTATGGAGACGTTTCCCGGCCGGGCAAGTACAATGCGCGCCGCGAGCAGTCCGACCGACTCGCGCCGTCCGGCTCGAAAAAGCTGTCGGAGCCGGACTTTGGGGGTCCGCGTCGGACCCCCCTGTACGCGTAGGCGTGCGAGTCGCACACAGTCCCCCCTACCTGTGCATGTATGCCACGATGCGCTTGGACGCGTACCCGCTGTAGGGGGCGCCCTTGTTCGCCTCGCACCCATTGAGTCAATGGGAGCCTGCGTACGCGTTGTACGACCGGCTCCCATTGACTTCAATGGGAGTCCGACCGACTCGAGTCCGATAGCATGCGAATGCATCGTACTCGTCCGGTCGGACTGCTAGGGTCCGATTCGGTCGGAATTCTCTTCGAGTCCGGCTCGGTCGGAGAGATTTCCGGCCGGAATCGGAATCGGCCCCATAATGTTAAGTAAATAAAACATTTGTTCATTATGTGTTATTAATAAAAAATCAGGTAAATCATATTTATTATACATTTGTATGTTGTACATTTTCAACTTTTATTTTCCATTGTTAACAATTTTTTAACATTTCTTTATAAATATATTTTCAACAGTAATTTGACATATGTTTTATTAGTATATATTAAATAATTGTATATATTTTATACCTGTGGTTCTTAACCTGTGGTCCTGGGACCCCTGAGTGTCCATGAAGCCTAATCAGGGGTCAGCAACTGTTTAAAAAATGTAATAATATTAACAGATATTTTAAGTGTATAGAGGTGAAGAAGCAAAATTGAAAGTTGAACATTTGAAACCTTATATAAATGTGAAGGAATTTGAAATTGGAGGCTAAAAATTAAGTTACTATACTAAGATTGATTTGTGGCAGCATTGCAAGTGCATGAAACAGAATATAGTGGGGACACAGAGTGAGGGGGCTGCCTGGGGCCGGACTCCATCCCCCAGCGGCCCGTGCGGCAGGGAGGAGAAGGAAGGTCCGCGGTCGCTCTAAAAAGTGCTGAGGGTTCCCCGTGGTTTGGGACGGACCTTTGTTTGTCTCTCCCACAGTAAGGGGGCTGCCTGGGGCCGGACTTCATCCCCAGAGGCCAATGCAGCAGCGAAGAGGAGGAAGATCCTGCAGTCGTGCTGTAAAGCACTGAGGGTTCCCTGTTGTGTGGTGGTGCGTGCGGGACGCGCCCGGGCACATGCCCGGGTGAAGACCGGGCAGAGAGCGGGCCCGTCTGCGCCCGTCAGCAGCCAGCAGATGCTGGCAGAGGTCCGGCTGGGCCCATTCTCTTAGTGCATTGCTTTTAGACACCCTGATGGAAAACGGGAGGTGGAAGGTACTGAGGTTATTGTATTACATGTGGTTTTCCATCCTGGCGACTCTGGATTTTATATTTTCTTGACAGTTTTAGGTCTGACTGCCTTTATCAAGTAGGTGCAATATATTATCAACAATGGGGAAGCGAAAAACCAATATTGTGTCAGGTGCGCAGTGCGCTACTCTCAATGGTTTCCTGCAGCGAGCATTAGGAGCAATTAATAAAGAAATAGAACTTGCACAAAGAAGGTTATCGTCATCTTTCCCTTCTTCCCCACTTTTGGTATGGGAGACAGAAGTTCCACCCCACCAGGAGAGATCTCGTTATGAGAATGCAAAGACAGCTCCACTCTCACCTACTGTGATAATTGTTAACCAGGCTAAATCTTTGGATGTGGTTAATCAAGTCTCAGCCCAAAATAGGGAGGCTGTGTTAGCTTCTGACCCTAGGATGGGGTAACGCAAGAGGGCCGGAGAAGGACTGAAATCTAAAAAACGTTGTATCATTACAAAAAGGGCCCACAAGGTTCCTCCTGGTCCAGTTCCAATGGATCAATCCAGACCCCGCTGGGGGAGGGGAAAGGGGGGTCCTTGTAGTTTAGAGAAAGTTCATGAGCATTTAGGCCTGCTTATTTCAGATGCATTAAACCCCGTTATGATTAGTTTGGGGAAGATTGAGGATAGGTTGATGGTGTTAGAGGCTTTTCTCAAAGAAAGACACAGCCTAACTCATAATCAGGAGGTTGCTGCTCCTCAAAAGGTTGATAATATAACTCAGCCTTCATCTCTGGCTAGAGGGAGTGCTACTGAACCTAGCCCTGCCACTTTTGATATTTTGATAAGACTCCCTTCTTTACATTTATTGTCAAGGGGGTTGGCTGGGCTAGCAAAGTCAACACTGGCACCTTCCCAATCCATTCAGCCCGATAAACAGCTATCTGATACGAAGAGATATCTGCCCTGTCAGCAGCCCAGGCCCATTTCTCAATATAACCAAAACCTCTCTGATCATTTACATATGCCTCCACAGAGTACTCCATATACCATAATCCTAACAGGAGTTCCCTCATTGCAAGATGAAGCTAGAGAGGAGTGCCACTGCCTTATTAATAAAGCTGTGCAGTGGTGTATGAAGAATGTTAGACCCCCAAGGCCAATTTATGATGAAATTCGTATGGCAAGGAGGGTGGGATGGGTTAAACCCACTGTGAAAAATCAAGAGGGAGATTGTTTGGTGATTAACTTTAGGATCCCTGATATTATGAGATTTATACTGAGATGTTTGCATAATTCATCATTGAATCTAGGTAACATTCAGGCCAAGTCCTTTCGTTTCTTTTATCCCTCTATCCCTGAGGGTATTGCAGGGAATAGGCATAATGGTAGGCGGGAGGTTATTCCCAAACAAGTACACCTGGATTCTGTAGTCCACACGAACAGATTTGAACCACTAAAGGGGCTAGCTGATATAGGTTCAGCAGAAGTATGGCTTGGGGAGAACCCTTCGATTGAAGTCACAGGTTCCCCCGTAGGTTCAGTATTATTAGAAGAAACTCCTACGGTTCATTCCAAACCTGATCGTTACTTCTCAGTTTTATACTGGAATATAGCAGGTATAAATTCAAAGTTGATGAACGATGACTGGGTAGCTTTTGTATCTAGATGTGATTTAATTGGTTTCCAAGAGACATGTTCAGTAACAGATTTTCATATCGATGGGTTTCATTCCTTTTGTACACTAGCAATCCCAGCACCTCAGAAAGAGCGAAGGGAGGTTTAGCATTTAGCAATGTTTGTCTTGGTTAAACACACGGCGATTCAGATAAAATTAATTTGTTCACCTCCTTGGTATCAGTTACTTGCTGTGAGTAAGTTACCCCCGGTAGATTTTTTAATCATACATTTTTATTATGATATATTTGATCAGTGCAATTCACATGTAGTAGATAGCTTGCAAGATGAGATCAGTAAAATAACTTCCCTGAAGTATCCGCTATGTATAATGTGGATTGCTGATTTTCAACCGTACCCTGTGTAAATACAATGGGTCACATGTTTGTGGGCTGGAAAACATTGAAGGGAATCTGTTAACTCATTTTACTCACTCAAATTACAGTGATGCGTTAAACTGTATTGTGGTTTTAAATTATTGAAAAAATTTTAATGATTGCTCTAGAGAAAGTAGTGGACATTGCCCAACTTACATAGGGGGTGGTCACACAAGTATTATTGATTTTATATTACTTTCCAGAAACTGTTCAAGTTGATTAGATTGTCACAAAATTATTCCACATTATGCTAGTGACCATAATCCGCAAATGGCCTTGCTTAAATTAGATCTTGGGAGAGATCGGTTGCCCGATATGCCAATCAAATATGACCCAAACCAGGGAATCAGAATGAAATGGGATTGGGTAAATCTGAGAGCTTTTGAGAATAAACTCATTGGTGAGAACTTTGATTTAATATTAAGATACTTAAATCATGAGTCCCCTCCAGAGATCATTATTCAGGACTGTCAGAGCTTATGTATTGTCATCTCAAAAGAATTGATGATGAAAAAGGCTCAATCAAAGGAGAAGCCAGTAGCACGTTGGTTCAATAAAGCATGTTCTAAAGCCCATAAAGATTTATAGGTGCCCTGCAGGCTGTGCCCAGGGACAAAAACTTAGTGAAAGACCTACAAAAGGAATATAAAGAAGTGTTGGAGCAGAGGAAGACCGAATTAAGGACGGGAGCATGGCAAGATCTAGAGGTAGCTAGTGTCACCAAGGATTCTAAAAGTTCTGGAACTTTATCAATAGTTCTATATTTGTAGATGCCCCCTCTCAAAAAATGGATTCTTTTATCCTAGGGGATATCTGTGTGGAGCATTTTAATGGTGTTTTTAATCCTTTTTAAAAAATGAGGCCCCGGGCAAAGATACACCTGTTATTTTGGCTGAAGCAATTGCGTTCAGTAAATTACAGTTGAAGAGGGGGAGACTGCCATCACGCTGGGCTTAAAGCCCAGGGTCCGGATGGGATACCAATTGACCTTTTTAAAGAAAATATTCAGGAGAACGAGATAGCAAAGGTTAAAAAAAAATCTTATCTGGGAATTGTTTTTAACGGCCAGTTTTCCTAAGATTCACTACTCACTTTAAGAGCTTTACATCTAGAGTGGTGGAGGCCCGTTTTAGATTTGTTGTTCAACTTGGTCAGAAACCAGTTAAAGAGATGCTGACTCTTTATAGGGCCAAGTGTCTCTGAATTTCCACTTATGGGGCTGGAGTCAGGGGATATGCCAATTGTCTAAAGCTACAGACAATTGAGAATGATTTTACTAGGAGACTCCTGATAGTCCCAAAAAGTGCCTCATCTCTCTTTTGCCATCTTGAATTGGGTTTAGAGCTAATAGCGGACCGAGTAGGTCTTGCCCCTTCACTGCTTTGGGTTAAGATCTGGGAAACACCTGAATTGGATTTTACTAAATCCATAGTAATGGAGTGTTTATCTAATGAAAATGTCCAAAATATCCCCAGGGTTAATTATCTTAAGAAATCATTGGAGAAACTGGGTTTGGGGGAATTTTTTAACATTCCCATAAACATGCATCGACAAGCTAAAACTATAATAAAAAATGCTTACACAAGTCGAGTGAATTCCCTTCATGGTTGAGCCGTGGAGCAGTTAAAATCAATAAGTAGTTTAGATTTAACTAATTCTTTTCATCTTCCTTGCTCCTACTTGATATATTTGAAGAATTCTCAACATAGGTTTTATTTGACTAGATTTCGCCTCTCTTCATTCATTTTTTGGTGGCTTATCCCCAGCAATGTACTTTGTCCAATACCTTATTCCCCTGTCCTTGTGATAATTTTACATTACAGAGCACCTTGCACTTTATCCTCTTTTTCCCGCTGTACAAGTCTCCCAGAGCTAGATATTTGCTTCCAATTTTAAAACCTTTACGTCCTTGTTCTCACAAGAAGGTTATAGGTTTTTACTGTCCTTGTATTCAATGGGCACCTGCTGTGCAGTTTTAAACTTTATAAAAGGATCAATTGTAATCAGAAAGAGATATGAGTGAGGGTGGACTGGCATGTAAATGCAATGAATTGTTCTTGTGGAACCGAATTAATAAGTGGGGCATTGCTGTAATCTTTATTCATAAGAGTATTTTTCTTTAGATTTTAATGTTTTCCTAGATGCTTTATGATGTGAACATGTATTCTGTGCTTTTATGATTTATATAAATCGAATAAAGCCTATTTGATTGAAATTGAGTGTGGATGTTGAGTGGCCTAATTGAATTTAAATAAGCTCCTACTTTCCCATTAAAATTTCATTCAGATTTTTAAAAATATTTGTTTGTGAATTAAATATAATATTCCATCATTCATGTATTTTTTGATGAATGTGTGTTTCTGTATTTTATGTGTATTGTTTAGTGGTTCAAAAAAACGGAAATGCTTATGCCGGGGTCTCCAGCCTCCAGAGATGACTCAGTGGGGGTCCTCGGATTCCAATAATGATTCAGTGGGGGTGTCTGGGTAACAGCAATGATTAAGTGGGGGTCCACAGAAGTCAAAAGGTTAAGAACCACTGTTTTATACTATTATTTAATTTAATTTAATTTTTATAGCATTGTTTGACAGTTTTATGTTTAATATTTTTTATTTTTTAACATTTAAACTTTTTTTTGTATATATTTTCATTGTTTGTTAGTTCTATATGTTTAATATTTATTTTATTTTTTAACATTTAAACTTTTTTATGTATATATTTTCATTGTATATATTCTTCAACATTATTTAAAAATATGTGTTCATATTTATTAAATATTGTATATGGGATATTATATTGTTTATGTTGAATTTATGGAATTATTTGGATTGCGTGTTGTATTTATTTTATGTGATGGAGTGAGTTTAATTTGATCTATTTTGGTCAGTGATAGTTACATTCTTTTTAAATAATTTCTATGTCTTTTTATTATATCAGGCTTTATCAGAATTGTGATTTTAAATAATTGTTGACTGATCTAATAAATTATTATATTTATTTTAAAAAATAGATTAGGTATGTTGGTTTCGGTTTTCTCATACTTTGTTAGTACTTTGGTAGGTTGTCATTTATTTTATGGTATGCTTATGTCTATCATTTACAAGAACTTCACTCCTTTTTTATTTATGAAGAGTTTAACTTCAATTGTAGCATGTTGTACATTCTTTTGGTTTGTTTGCTAAGTTTAGGGCCAATTTACTCCATTCATTGCTGTTGGTAACTTTGCTCTTTTTGTAATGCTTTTATAAATTTATATAGTGTAGGCTGAGTTCTGCCTAGTGTGAATTGGCTGCTCCAAAATCTAGGGGTTTGCTCTTAATCCCACCACATCTGGGCAAAGATAAAGCTTGTATAAACAAAATAATGTGTGGGAACTAATTAAAAAAACATTATCATAGAGAAGTCATTAATTAATCTCTATTGCTAGGTATCATTATCCCAACCACCTGTATTGGTTTAATTCCAAACTCACGAGCAGACACCAATTCCAAGTCTCCAATATAGTTTATTGGGCAAAACAACATTTAGATACATCAACAAAACAACATAACATGTATAATATACATAAATATTTTCTCTTCCATACACAATCACTTTTTAAATATATATGGCTGCAAAATTCAATAGTCCATGGCAGCCCATACGGAAAGTCGTCCAATATCAATATACACAGGAAGGAACAACAGAGCCCTCAAACATATATGGTGTTTATTCAAGTAATATGCACACTGTAATATTTAGATGGACTCCTCCATTTCAAAAGGTTGACGCATTTCGGCCAAACTATTCAGGCCTCTACATGATGAAGGAAGAAGAAAAACATAGTTGTTGTCATTTATTTGAGCTCCCGCCATGCGGGGTGTAGCAGGTAGAGACCCTGTTGCCAACCAGTGTCACACATAAATTAATCAGTGTGCATAATATTCATAACCATGCAGTGCCACAAGTTTGTTTCCGGCATCTGTAGTATATAGATCAGCAAGCCTTCGCACACACGGCTGTCAGTTATATTTCTATTAGCCCGGCTCACGGTGTCGGTACTTGCCGCAATCTATGGATCTGGACAGGTCTGGACAGGTTGGAAGGCATTGTGTCATCCTTCCACTGTGTTCTTTGTTTTGGCTTACTGTACCAAGGTGTTGTCATAGACATTCCACCATGGTATTTGCAATTTTGGTTGGCATCTGTGTCCAAAGCGATGCAGTCTGCCAAACCAAGTGTCTTCAAAACAGTCCATTAGGGGACTAAGTGTGTCTTAATTTTGTTGGTAGAAAGGGCTTTCAATTAGTAAATTGTAGTGGTTGGCTACCTCTGTGACAGGGACATAGGCTAGTGCTATATTTTTTTAATTTCATGTTTGTGGAGTATTCTACACTTAGGGGGTCATTACGATGGCGGGCGGACAAAGTCCGCCCGCCACCGTAACGGAATGCGGGACCGTCCGCAAGGGGTGCGGCGGTCCGGCACCTGGAATTAGGATCCCACCGCCACCGTGGCGGTGTCAACCCCTATTCCCAGCATTGTGGCGGGCGGTGCTCACAGCATCGCCCGCCACAATGCTGGGAATAGACGTTATGCATTGGCATGCACAAGGTGACAGGCACCGCGCGGTGCCTGCCACTTTGTCCATGCCAATGCAGGGGGGGTACCATAGGTACCCCCATGTGCAACCCCCCCCCCAACTTTCTGGGGGCCCGCTACGGCCCCCCAATGGCAAAGACCACATGCCTTTCCATGGCGGCAACGCCACCATGGAAAGGCTGATCTCCGCAGTCATCGTAATATGGATGGCGGTGTCTTGCAGACACCGCCAACATATTAACCATGTTTTCCGCCGGTCGACGAGTCGACTGGCGGAAAGGCGGCGGACGGTCATTCCATCCGCCGCGGACCCCCAGCCATAATAATATGGCGGGGGGTCTTTGAAGTGAGGATGGTGGGCGGATCGCCCCCGCCGGGCCAGCGGTGACTACCGCCGGCCCGGTGGGGGCGATCCGCCCGCCATCGTAATGACCCCCTTAGTGCAGATTTTTGTAGGTGTCTCCATATACATTGATTAAAATTATAGTAGCAGCCTTGTATGGATGTGTCTGCGTATATTTTTACAATGGTTTGAATCATGGCTTGCTCAAAGTCTATGATTATCTTTTGGGGGTTGATAGTTATTTGTTGCATGGTTTATATGGTTTAAGAGGTCGTAGTAAGTGCTGCTTTATTTATTTGGTAGTAGGGCATATTTAAAATGGATATTTGTGCTTTAATATTCACCATGTATGGTGTATGTCTGAGTGAACATTTTGGGACACATTTTGAAGGTCCCATCAATCATCCAGTTTTGAGATTGGCTAAGTTTCATTAAGTTGTTTGTTGTAGAGAATATTATAATTTGTTTCTCATTATTTAGGTTGTCATGTAAAAGAAATGGTCCTCATTATGTATAACTATTAAATGTTCAGGTATGTCTATGTCTTGATATCTTCTAGGGGCAGGTAGGGTATCGCTGGTTGCTTTTTTAGTTCATGAAATTAAACAAGCCAGTGCTTGCCTCTCTTAAATCTTGCAGTATTTCTCTTACTTCAATTTCTGTCATATTTGGGAGATGGCGGTGCTCTCTTTCATGAAATACAACATCATTGTTTGTAGTTGCCCTCCCATAGCATGCATTAGAATAATAGTAAGTACATTTCCAGTTTATAGTTTCTGATGATGCTCATTCTTGGCTGTTGGTGTAGCCCACGTGATTTAGTAACTGTTTTCCTTTCTGTTAAGTGATACATTTGACGGCCTCTATCCTTGTATCTGTAAGTAGCGTAATAGTATGAATATATAATATGTTTTAACTTTTGAATGTTTGGTATTAATATGTTAAAACATGCAATTACTTCATTTTTCTATACTTACAAGTATGTTCTGTGGAGATGTTTCTCACAGTTTTGCAGCTTTGCTGTTGGGGGTGTTTTAATGGCAGCAGGTGTTTTCTTTTCTGTTGAATGGAGAGAAAAGGGTACCTTTTAAATGGTACTTTGTTGATAGTTTGTGGAGCTTGAGGTTGTTAGATTTATTTTTGGTCGCTATTTGGGTGAGTTATAATTTGTTATTTATTTATGCATACTTACTTTCTTATATCTTTTTGCTCATTTGTGATAGTTGGTATTTTCTGGCAGATTAGCTATTTTCAAGTTGGAGAGAGTGTTAATATTTATTTGCTAATTTGCATTTTTAAGTTTTATAACAGTTACGTTTTAGTTAACATATGAATATTACATACTTGATTATGTAGTTGTTCAGATGCATATTTTTCTTCTTTAATGGTTTGTTGAAAGAAACCGTCAGAGTTTCTTCATCTTGCAGCATTTGTCATTTTTGAAATATTTAGTTGTTCAAATTAGTGTACCTTCTATATTGTTGATTTAATTGTTTGTTTGATTTAATAGGGGAAAGTTGTTTATAGTTTTATTTGATTGGTTGTTTTGGTATAGTTTGAATTTTTTTATCAATGACTTCTTCTATGGTAAACGTTAATTTAGGTTTTACTTTTTATGTATAATAAATAGCTTGATTCTTTTGGTTATAAATGTATTTATGTATATATATTTAGTAATATTTAGGTTAGCATTTGAATGTTTGTAGTTAATGCAAATGTTTGGGGGTTTAGTGTATATATTTTAGATATATAATTTTATTTGGGGTGAATGGTAAATATTTTGTTGATGTAGTGTATTATTATTAAATTTAAACATGTGTGTAACCGGTTTATGGTTTATTTAAAGTAATTGTTTTATGCAAAAAGTGTATTGTATCTTTTTATTAATGATTATTTAATTATTTTGGTGATAATATTGTAGTCGATATTGTGTGAATCAATATTTTTGACATATATGTTTATTTAAAAGTAATGATATTCTTGTTTCGATATTTTTGTTTTCGATATATGTGAAAATTGATATTTCTAACAATGATATCTACGTTCTCAATATTTGAGTTAAGTATACGGAGTCGATATTTTTGTTATCGATATTTAATTTCCGATATTTTTGTGGTATGACATTTTATGGATCTCTGTTATGTCAGTGATCCCAAAACACAGCAGCCAGACTAGTCCTCAACCTCCCATGAGGTGCCCACACTTAAGGGAACTCTACTGGCTCCAAAAACCCAAGTGTGCAAACTTTAGTCTCCTCAACCACACCTACAAAGCACTCTACAACACAGACCTGCCTATCTGAATAGCCACATTAAGTTCCACCAATCTTCCAGACACCTTCGCTGTGCTGGTCTCTTACTAGCACACAACTCATGCATATACAAAAGCAGGGATGGAAGTTGCTCCTTCTCATACCCTGCTCCTAAAGCCTGGAACAACCTCCCACAACACATCTGAGTCTTCTACTCAGTTCATGAGTTTCGCAGGAAGCTGAATACCTGGCTGTTCGAGTAAAATTTGCAGAACTGGCCTCAAACACCAGCTACAGAGTGCCTGGATACCCTCATGGGTGATTAGATTGCTATAAAAACACCAATAATATAATAGGTATGGGAAGAGATAATTTGTACTCTTGTAGACAACATTTTCATTTTTGTCTTGCTCTCACCTCCCATATGCTGCTTCATCCTCATATCCCCTCTTCCCAAGCTTAGATGTTGCTTACCCCACCTCTCTACTTTCTTTTCCTTTGCACTGGTTGAGCTGTATGAACACACTTAGCACTAGGCTTTCTTCAAATACGCTAGTATAGAATCCATATTTTTTACTGATGAGTATCAGTTAGTATGTAAAAGATGTTGTATGAATGCCATAGAGTGTGTACTCAGGGACTATAAAACCATGGGTGTAAACTTGAAGGAATTACTGTGGTGGGATTCTGTGAAAATAAATTTTCCAGGACATGGGTTCCTGGAGGAAAAATAGTCAATTTGATGACCTCTTGCATCTGTAATGACAAACTGAAGAACCACCCTCATATCCAATTTACCGTAAGGCCCATACATTCTGAAGTGTTTGGGGGCATGTGAGCAGACATGTCACACAACAGTCAGCAACCAGCCTACATTTGCCACACAGGAGCAATAGTAATCTTGGGCACTGGTCTGTTGAGTGACACAGTCTATGGTCCCCTGCAGGATGGAAGGGAGTGCTTAGTGTTATCTGTGGAAGCTGATGGCCTTCCCGTTGTGCATCGCAGCCCTGGGTGAGTTTTATAAATTGTCACATTGCTTCCTGGTGCTGGACGTGAGCTTCAGGGGTTTGTTCCCCTTTGGGATTGGGGTAAGTGAAGGGCAACTTCCTCTTCTCACACATACAATTAGAATATGTAAGAACCTACAACAATATTGCTTAAGGTAGTGGGGCACTTCTGAATGCCTTTTTACAATCTTCTGCATGCCTTTTTACACTTCTCTGCCTAGTTATAGGTCTGTGTACTTTATATTGTTTTTGTGTTCCTCTTGTTTTATATCTATGGTGGTAATGCAAGCCTAGAAACACATTTCAGACATTAGTATTAAACATGAATTCATAAAAAGCAGAAACATTTAGGCAAAATCAGGTTGTGTGAAATTTAATATTCTGTGGCTGTTCTTTTTAAGACCTGTTTATAATTACTCCTTTTTTCAGATGGTATCATATTTAGTTACCTGGATGTACAGCTGTTTAGGTCGCACTTACAGACAGCTACACCTTTCTGTTGTCGAGACCTATAGTTTTCCAACCCCTTGCTCTTAACTGGAGGACTTTGTCATTTATCTCACTTCCGTGATCTTGATCCAATGGATTTCCTCTCCATTCTTGTCAATGTCCCGCACAAGCAAAATTTGGTCTATTATTGCTCTGACCAGTTGAATTGTATCCTTTCACTGCTGATGTTGCTTGCATTCAGAGCATTACTTTTTTCTTTTATTTTCCGCACTCCATGTGAGTGCATGTGTTTTCCTGCTGGCTCCCCATGTGCAACTTCCTCCTCACAATCTACCTCACCATCAAGCTCATATGTTGCTTCCCCGCCCACTGACTTTTTTTAAAATTATTATTAAAAATATAGCTTATCTTTTGTTTCCCCTCTTGATTTTGCCGGTCTGCGCTGTTTACTCCCCTCCACCATCTGCCTTCTTCCATTCATACCCCTCCCCTCCCACTTAAATCATTTTTTTTTGTTTCTATAATTTTTGGATGGGTCAGGCATCTACAATATACTGCCTGGCCACTCCTTTCTCAGAATGTACTTTTGCACACATTTAATTCTTTTTTTTAATTTACTTCTCCAAAATGGGTGCCCACCATCTTGGCAAATTTAGAAAAATGACAGCTACATCATGCTCATGCATGCATCATGATGAATGCATTCTGACCCCTGCACACGTGTGTATCATGACGCATATATGGTCATGTGTTATGACACATGGCAGAATGCATTTCCATTTATAAGATACCAATTCCAAGATTGCTGAACACGCATGTCCAGTATAAGCAAGCATTTGCAAAGTCAATTGTCTGGCCATTTAGAGTTGAGACCTATTGGCAAGCCTGTCTGTGCCCGTCCGTGCCTGGGTCGCACCTAGCACCAGGAACCCTGGCCCCCTCACCCCCCACACCACTCATAGGATTGTATACTCCTATACAAAACTACACTGTTGTCAAGCCAGTGAATATTTGAATGTTGAGTTGACATCTGGAGGGATAATGATATTTATGGTCACCTCTTTTTATGTGGGGCCTTGAATTGTGGTATTCCTGAAGAAGGCACACACTGTCGAAATGCCCGTTGAAGAGAATTTACTTTAGCCACAAACAATGTGAACAAATCAAGTGTAAGATAATTCACTTAAGCCACAAACAACGCAAATAAATCAAGCTGCTAAAGTTTTATTTATTGTAAATTAATTACATGTGATCTAGAGGACACAAAAATACAGAGTGTATGTTAGGACACCACCAGCAATGAAGAAATCAACTAGTGAGGTTGCCACATTTGTGCAGGTGGTCCTGTATGAATATAGTTGAAAGACTGTAGTGACTCACCTTATGACGGTCTTTACGGAGATGTTCAGGGTGTGATACTTTACAAAAGCCTGGAAAACAGCATCCATACTACCTCTTTTAAAAAATCTACACTTAACCCTTTCAAAACCAACAGCTTTCGCCCAATATCTCATCTCCCATTTCCAGCCAAAGTGGTGAAAAAAGCAATAAACATGGAGCTTTACTCTTTTTTGAAGAATAGGCTTCTTATAAACCATACCCAGTTTGGTTTTAGAAGCGGGCATGGTACGGAAACAGCCCTAATTTATGCAACTGAAGAAATTAGAGCTAGAATTGATCAGGGAGGGAAAGAAGCCCTGACCCTTCTTGACTTATCGGCACTTTTGATACAGTCAACCACAAGGTCTTACTAAACCACCAAAATATCATAGGAATAAAAGATAATGCATTGGGTACACTCAGATCGTTCTCTCAGGCAGAGAACAATCTGTGTCCTGTACCATTTTCTCCGTGACTTGTGATACCCTGCAGGGATCATCACTACGTCAGACACTTTTTAACATATACGTTACACCTCTTGCAAGCCTGATCAGATCCTTTGGCTTCTCGTTGGTGTCATATGCCAATGACACACAAATTATCATTTTAGTTTCTAGTGATTTTCATGAAACAGCTGCTAGGTTCCACGACTACATGGAAGAAGTGGGGAGATGGATGAAGTAAAACTGCCTGAAATTAAACTTGGGCAATAATGAGGTAACGACCCCTCCTTCTGGTCCCCCACTTGGTGGCCACAGAATCTGGGGACACTTACGACCGCTGTCAAGAAGGCCAGAAACCTGGGTGTCTTATTAGATGACAAACTGACGCTCGGCGCATAGATGAGTGCCCTGGCCTCATCCTCCTTCAACAGCTTAAGGATAGTTTTAAAAAAATCTTCAGTTTATTCTCCATGAACTCCAGAAAACAGTGATCGTTACCCTGGTCCTGTAAAAAATCGATTACTGTGACGCCCTCTACCTTAATATGCAACAACAACTGCTAAGAAAGCTTCAGACTCTGCAGAATTCAGGTGCCTGGATCCTATTATGGATTCCAAAGTTCTAGTCAGCCTCCCAAGCCCTACATAAACTTCATTGGCTGCCCACCAACAAACAAATTATTTTCAAACCCTCTCTATTACCCATGATTACGCCAACCTTTACTCCTACTTTTCCCTACTAAATGTAATGTAGATGGTCTTTTATTTGCCTACTAAAAGTGGTAGAAGGGAGAAAAACAATTCAAGATCATACTTTCGATTTAGTCAAGCTGTAATAGACGACAGACTCCGTCTTTAGGTTTTGTGGATTTATTATAAGGCCAAAAATAATTGAATATAAACACACCTCAATATTAGAGTATAGAGGTACAAGAAAATCAATACAGAGCCGATTTTACGAATATAGGTCATTCGGCACAGAAGGCATAATATGATGAACTCCAAAATCAATATACAGCAAAGAATGGAAGCGGAGTCCAACTCTCTTTTCATTTAGGAAGGAGCAAAATCTTTCCCTACTCTGCTCTCAATGAGAATCCTACCTATCTCCCTTGTATCATATCCCAAAGGTGTCAGCACGTGTTGACTTCCTAAGAAGTACTCACGTCAAAATGGGTCTGATAGCTTAAAGCTATGGAGCTTGCTCTAAGATGCTCTTTCTCCTCCGAAAGCTGGTAGAAGTCTGTCTAATCTGTCCCTGTGCATTATACAAAAAGACAATAATCGGCTCCCAATACGTCATATGTTAAACTTTTCCACTTGCAACGGTTTTCAGTAAGTTTCCATAGAAGCTTTAATTAGCTGGCTCTTCTTCCAGTGGCCTTGGTTCCCAGATAGGCTGTGCACGAAGGTGTCCTCCCTTCTCGCCTTTCTGTCTTCTTCAAAGACATTCCGAGTATCTCCTTAAATCTAAGAATAACGAGGTCGAATTCCTGCACCTGCAGTAGAATGAGAACATACTGTCTTCGAGCACACCAGAATTTATTTAATTAATACTTGAGCAGCTAAGGAGAAACGAAACTCAAAACAACCTACAATTTGGGCCTACAAACCGGGTAACTTAACTCAACATGGTTACATTATATGAATACAATGTCATCCTGCTCATTACACATACAGGAATTATATTTCTAATATATACAAAATCCTACTTAAATGTGCTCACTTCACTTTAATACTAATATGATGTGAATAAATGCATCTTAATAATCGTAAAACACTGCACACGACAAAATATATATATGAGTACGTTTGTATCAGGAGTATAGTGCACCCCTACAAATTAGAGTGCTGTAAGCGCTCTATCACTCACACAGCCCTACATATCTCATATCCTGAATATTTCAGAAAGTATGCCCCTGCCACAACGCTTCACTCTGTTTCAGCTAAAAATGTCAGGATTCTCCCAGTTTAAACTGGCCAACTTGGTAGGCAGGAGTTTCATTGGCGGTATTGCTAAACTTTGGAACAGCCTCCCACTTTATTTAAAATCTCAGACCACCCTGCTAAGGTTCAGGAAAGACCTAAAAACTTGGCTTTTTACTACTTAGGGGTCGATTCCGATTCGGGCCGGAAAAAGCACCGACCGACTCGGAGCCGGAAATTATACCGACCGACACGTACCTGTGGCGCCCGACACGCCAAGTACGATGCAAGGCGTGCAAAATCCGACCGACACGTACCGAACCCAAGCCGAACGACCGAGCCGCACGGAAAACAGCAATCCGGTCGGAAAAACACGCGAATCCAACCGACCGACACGCACCCGGAACAAATCCGACCGAAACGTACACGCGAAGTCCAAACCGCAAAGTACGATGCAAGGAGCGAAAACCACGAGCCAGTCGGACGGAGGACAAGCCGTACGACCGACACGCATACAAAACCGAGCCGAAGCAACACAAAACACCGCGACCGACGCGTACGCAGCATAGAAAACTGCACAAACACAGCGTGAACGAAACGGAGAACACCGTACGAGACAAATGCAGGGTCCGACTCGGTCACAAGAACGTTTCCAACATGCACAGACAGTACAAAGGAAAAATCACACAAAAAAAGGCCAAACAAGCAATTACAAAGCCAATAAATACTGGGGGTGGGGACAGAGAACAAAGACACACCCACAACTCCACCCATATAAAGGACACAAATCACAACCATGATCCTTTGCAAATGCCATTCCACTGCCAGCACCCAAGAGACAGCAACCACACACCCACAGCTCATCCCTCACACAAGCCACACACCATCAGCACACCAACAAATACCTACCTCACATACACCCAGCAAAACACACACTAACACACCCTCACCTGCACACCAACACACACATCACTCACCATCACCACCCATCACCATGCCCCCCAAGAATAATCACAAGTTCCTAGATTGTGAATTGGAAGTCATGGTAGACGAGATCCTCAGGGTAGAGCCACAGCTGTTTGGCACACTGGTCCAACAGACCCCCATCTCCCAGAAAACCAAGATGTGGGAGAGGATCATCAACAGGGTGAACGCACAATCACCATGCCTGCGCACAAAGAGCGACATCCAGAACAGGTGGTATGACGTGCGCAGGAGGGTACGGGACCTGCTCAAGAAAGACTACATCATCAGCCAATACACCGGCAGTGGCCCTCCTGCCAAGCCAATATACCTCAGGCCCTGGGAGGAGAAGGTGCGGGCCATCCTTCCGCCAGTGAGCGTATATGGACTAGAGAACATCCCAGAGCCTGGTGAGTACACAACAAATGTACACAATATTCTGCCACAAAACACACACACATCACTGTCAAGGGGAGAGTCAAACCATGCACTCATAGCAATTACACAGCAACCAGAACAGAATCATCCCAAAATGTGTATGTCAGTCAGATAAACACAACACATGCCATCAAAAAAGTTACATCCAACTGTGCCATCACATGTACAAACACAACTACAACTACAGCCAAGCAGTGGCACAAATAGAACTAACAAACACATCCAGACATGTAGCCACCACAACAACACCAACACACAGTGAAGACCACTCAAAGGAAGGAATTCTGTGTATGCTGGCCAAGTCAGTGTAGCCAATAGCATCATGGGAGTCGCAGTCACACATATTGCCCCCCCACAACTGTCCCATCAACACCACCATGAACCATGCGCACATCACAGGGAGTGGAGAAGGACTCACAAGATGGCTGACACTGGCAACTGCTGTGGGGAGCACAAGGCCCTGCTGGGAACTGTGCACCAACAAACAGCAGGACACCACTGACTGACATCCTGAGAGACAACTTCCACTCCCTGCAATGCAAGCACGTTCCATGGTGGGATATCTGGCTGGCTGGGTGGGAAGGAGGACTTGCAGCACTGACCATAGTCACAAGCACCTCCCCTCACACCCCCTCAACACAAACTCCACAGAACCCACCTGGTAGAATGCAATGCCTCCCATCCTAACTCAAGATCCCACAAAGAACCACCACCCTGGGTTATGTTGTGTGAAGCACAGGGACACTCTTGGGACTTTTAGCCAAACAACTGCCAGGACAACACTCCCAGCCATCCTGTCAGCACAGCCAGCCCACCCCACAGGGAAGCAGAGTCAAAAGGAAGGAAGCATGGGCATGCTAGGAAGGGGGTGGAGGCAATAGCATGATGGGAGTGGTAGTCACAGACATTGCTCAGCCTCACAACTGGCCCATCAACACCACCCTGAACCATGCTCACATCACAGGGAGTGGATAAGGACACACAAGATGGCTGACACTGGCTACTGCTGTGGGGAGCACAAGGCCCTGCTGGCAACTGTGCACCAACAAACAGCAGGACACCACTGACTGACATCCTGAGAGACAACTTCCACTCCCTGCAATGCAAGCACGTTCCATGGTGGGATATCTGGCTAGCTGGGTGGGAAGGAGGACTTGCAGCACTGACCATAGTCACAAGCACCTCCCCTCACACCCCCCCCCCCTCAACACAAACTCCACAGAACCCACCTGGTAGAATGCAATGCCTCCCATCCTAACTCAAGATCCCACAAAGAACCACCACCCTTGGTTATGTTGTGTGAAGCACAGGGACACTCTTGGGACTTTTAGCCAAACAACTGCCAGGACAACACTCCCAGCCATCCTGTCAGCACAGCCAGCCCACCCCACAGGGAAGCAGAGTCAAAAGGAAGGAAGCATGGGCATGCTGGGAAGGGGGGTGGAGGCAATAGCATGATGGGAGTGGTAGTCACAGACATTGCTCAGCCTCACAACTGGCCCATCAACACCACCCTGAACCATGCTCACATCACAGGGAGTGGATAAGGACACACAAGATGGCTGACACTGGCTACTGCTGTGGGGAGCACAAGGCCCTGCTGGCAACTGTGCACCAACAAACAGCAGGACACCACTGACTGACATCCTGAGAGACAACTTCCACTCCCTGCAATGCAAGCACGTTCCATGGTGGGATATCTGGCTGGCTGGGTGGGAAGGAGGACTTGCAGCACTGATCATAGTCACAAGCACCTCCCCTCACACCCCCCTCAACACAAACTCCACAGAACCCACCTGGTAGAATGCAATGCCTCCCATCCTAACTCAAGATCCCACAAAGAACCACCACCCTGGGTTATGTTGTGTGAAGCACAGGGACACTCTTGGGACTTTTAGCCAAACAACTGCCAGGACAACACTCCCAGCCATCCTGTCAGCACAGCCAGCCCACCCCACAGGGAAGCAGAGTCAAATGGAAGGAAGCATGGGCATGCTGGGAAGGGGGTGGAGGCAATAGCATGATGGGAGTCGTAGTCACAGACATTGCTCAGCCTCACAACTGGCCCATCAACACCACCCTGAACCATGCTCACATCACAGGGAGTGGATAAGGACACACAAGATGGCTGACACTGGCTACTGCTGTGGGGAGCACAAGGCCCTGCTGGCAACTGCACACCAACCAACAGCAGGACACCACTGTCAGCCATCTTGCCATTGCCCTCACACCCACACACACTGAACTCCCACAAAAGCAAGTAAGTATGGGAATGCTGGCAAGTGGGGTGGAGGCAATAGCATGATGGGAGTGGCAGTCACTGATATTGGTCACCCCCACAACTGTCCCATCAACACCACCCTGAACCATGCTCACATCACAGGGAGTGGAGAAGGACTCACAAGATGGCTGACACTGGCTACTGCTGTGGGGAGCACAAGGCCCTGCTGGCAACTGTGTACCAACAAACAGCAGGACACCACTGACTGACATCCTGAGAGACAACTTCCACTCCCTGCAATGCAAGCACGTTCCATGGTGGGATATCTGGCTGGCTGGGTGGGAAGGAGGACTTGCAGCACTGACCATAGTCACAAGCACCTCCCCTCACACCCCCCCTCAACACAAACTCCACAGAACCCACCTGGTAGAATGCAATGCCTCCCATCCTAACTCAAGATCCCACAAAGAACCACCACCCTGGGTTATGTTGTGTGAAGCACAGGGACACTCTTGGGACTTTTAGCCAAACAACTGCCAGGACAACACTCCCAGCCATCCTGTCAGCACAGCCAGCCCACCCCACAGGGAAGCAGAGTCAAAAGGAAGGAAGCATGGGCATGCTGGGAAGGGGGGTGGAGGCAATAGCATGATGGGAGTCGTAGTCACAGCTCTACATCCCCCACCACATGGCCCAGCAAGCTCACACTCACGCATGCACATCCCACAGAGAGTGGAAAGGCCCATCAAAGATGTCTGACACTGTTGCTGTGTCGTGGGGAGCACAAGGCCCTGCTGGGAACTGCACACCAACCAACAGCAGGACACCACTGTCAGCCATCTTGCCATTGCTCACACACCCACACATACTGAACTCCCCACAAAAGCAAGTAAGTTTGGGAATGCTGGCAAGTGGGGTGGAGGCAATAGCATGATGGGAGTGGCAGTCACTGATATTGGTCACCCCCACAACTGTCCCATCAACACCACCCTGAACCATGCTCACATCACAGGGAGTGGAGAAGGACTCACAAGATGGCTGACACTGGCTACTGCTGTGGGGAGCACAAGGCCCTGCTGGCAACTGCACACCAACCAACAGCAGGACACCACTGTCAGCCATCTTGCCATTGCCCTCACACCCACACACACTGAACTCCCCACAAAAGCAAGTAAGTATGGGAATGCTGGCAAGTGGGGTGGAGGCAATAGCATGATGGGAGTGGCAGTCACTGATATTGGTCACCCCCACAACTGTCCCATCAACACCACCCTGAACCATGCTCACATCACAGGGAGTGGAGAAGGACTCACAAGATGGCTGACACTGGCTACTGCTGTGGGGAGCACAAGGCCCTGCTGGCAACTGTGCACCAACCAACAGCAGGACACCACTGACTGACATCCTGAGAGACAACTTCCACTCCCTGCAATGCAAGCACAGTCCATGGTGGGATAACTGACTGGCTGGGTGGGTGGGAAGGAGGGCCGGCTGTCAACCAAACACAACCAATGCAGACCATGTTCACACCCCAACAAATACATAGAAATGCCCAAATAATGCAGGACAATGTGCCACACCAATATCAACCCCTGACTGTGACAACTTAGGACAATGCAATGTACAGGCCCGCACCCAGAGGCACAGTCACAACTGTCATGTGTGTCAACCATTGATGCCTGCAGAAACATAACATACATTGTGTGTGTCTCCCAAAAACAGGTGATGATGGGGACACAGCAGCAGACGCTGAGGAGTCCCAGTCCCAGGCTCAAGAGGATGCGGAGCTCACTGGTGTCGTACAGCCTCTGCCCTCCTCGGACGAAGAAGACCAACCTGGCACATCCGGTGCAAGTCTACATGCAGCACCAGCAGGACCACCAGCTGCACCCCTGCACCCACCCCTCCAACGACTGTCAACACAAATACCATCCCTGCCGACATGGACAGAACAAGGAGCAACACCAGCACAGGGACCCTGGACCAACCTGGGGCCATGGACACCACCACCACCACCAACCTCCAAGGTGTACCAGGGTCATCTGTGCGTGCCACTGCACGCACTGCACATGTCAGCAGGGGTGGTGGGAGGGGTGGGAGACAGAGTTCGCTGCTTGCAGAGGTTGCTGGTGTGCATGATGACCCACAACTGGTACGCATAGCTGATGCGTACCAGTCCAGCAACCGGAGACCTCAGCCAGGTAGTGGGGCTCCTCAGAGACATGAAACAGCAGCAGGCTGCCCATCATGCCCGCTTGGACTCTCACATGTCCCACGTGGAGTCACACATGTCCCGCGTGGACTCACACATGTCCCGCGTGGAGTCCAAGTGGGATGCACTGCATGAGATGACGGCGGTGCACAGGGACATTTTACAATGCCTCCGCCAGATGAACAGCAACGAGTCCACACCTCCCTGTGTGCCAACAACATCTGGTGCTGCCCAAACTGCAACTGCCACAGGGAGGGAGGATGACTCTGGCGGAGAGTCCCCTGCACCGCAGCAGCCTGTACTTGAGGGGCCCCCCAAGAAGAGGGGTCGTCCGAAGAGGGGCAAGTGAGAGGCCGATGGCCAAGCGCAACTCCCAGGAAGCCTGAACCTGTTCTGGATGTTCACCTTTGTGCACAGACTGTTCACCCTGTTGACGGCAACACTACTCCCACACATTGCATGGGGAGTACAAGTTGGACCAATGTGTCAGACAACTGTGGCCCCGATACTGGGGATTCTGTCTACCAGGACTTTCAATTCACCTAGGAACTTCTGATTGCAAGATTTATGTACAGCACTACCCATCCTATGCACTATTCACACAAATGTATCACAATAAACACACTAATACACCATACTTGCCTCTGTTGTGATTCCAACGTGGGTGCTGTTATGGGGATGATGAACTGCAAAATTACACTGTGTATGCGAACTGCAACAGCAAGTACAACACAGGCATGTGAGTAAAGGCAACGTGACACATATGAGGGAGACACACCACCAGGGCTACACAACACATACACACCTAGGCCATCTGACTCATTGCCTACACTGATGTTGCCAGGGAAGACGGTGCAATGCACAGACACCACACCCATTCCCAGTTGTAGTCAAGTAGCCCACAGGTGCAGTAAGCAAATGGCAGTCAAATGTGTGACCACAGACAACGCACATCACAAAGTGAAGCACAGGTTTATTACACAGTTGCAACATGTCGTAACCACTACAGATGCAAGGTAATCCCACCTGGCAGCGGGCACACAGTCAACAACTGTAGACGGAAGGAAGTCCATGGGTGTGGCGCACATCACCTGTAGGGACACAACAGCTACCAGCCTGGAAGTGCAATCACGTCGCCGGTGGACACAGTTGACCAAACGAATCTGAAAGTACCCTGTGAAGGACAGAAATGACACACAGTCAAAAGCAATGGAGTACAGGACAGAACAGCAAAACTCATGCACAATACATGTTACAAGATACCCACCCAGAACCAAGTTAGCATGTCAACACTGTTGGGGAGTACAGCCCACCTGTAAGCACACATCGCAACACACATCCAGTCAAGTAGCCCATGGACACACTCCAACAGCACCAGAGCACCACCTACACATATCATGCCAACTCACATCATTGACATGACACCTCAGGATACTCACATTCAGCTAAAGAAGTTGGTGATGAGCTGTGTGCGGACATCACCCTCATCATCATCATCGTCACTGGCATCGTGGTCCAGGCCAGGATCCTCCACAGGTGGCGGATGTTGGTCATTGTCATCCTGGATGAGAGGCAACTCCTTCCGCACTGCCAGGTTGTGGAGCATGCAGCAGACGATGATAATCTTGCACACTTTCGCAGGGGCATATGGGAGGGACCCTCCGGTCTTGTCCAGGCAGCGGAAGCGGCTCTTCAGGAGACCAAATGTCCGCTCAATAACTCTCCTGGTCCGACCATGTGCCTCATTGTAGCGCATCTGGGCTGGTGTCACAGGGTTCCTGAGGGGTGTCAGCAACCACGGCATGTTGGGGTATCCCGAGTCACCTACGGACAGACAAGTGCACATTAGCTGACTTGGAAAAGTGGGCGGAATACTACAGATCAGATCACACACAATGGCACAAAGTCAGTACACACCGACAAGCCAGGCACGCTGGTTCTGCATCTGTGCCATCATCCTGGGGATGCGACTACTCCTCATCACAAAGGCATCGTGTGCTGAACCAGGGAAACGGGCACACACGTGTGTGATGGTCATGTCTGCAAGACACACCACCAGTGCATTGACCGAGTGGTAGTGCTTGCGGTTCCTGTAGGCCTGCTCCTGGGCCTGTGGTGGTACCAAAGCCACATGTGTCCCATCAATGGAGCCAATGACATGCGGCATCCTCCCCAGGGCATAAAAGTCACTCTTCACGTCAGTGAGTCGTCGCAGTCTAGGGAAATAGATGTACCGGTTCAGGAATAGCAACATTGCCGCCAAAACATCGCGGAGCACACGGCTCAACATGGTCTGTGACATCCCACCAGCAGTCGCCACAGTATGTTGGAAGGTACCGGTGGCAAAGAAGTGTAGGGCTGCCATCACCTTCACCTTGGGGGTCAGCGCTGTAGGATACGGCCGGCCAGGCTGCAAATGTGGGGACAACTGCACTGCCAAATCCTCAATCAGCTGCCTGGTGAAGCGGTACCGCCGGATGCTGTCCCGCTCCACCATCGTTGCCAGGTCTGGGAATGGTCGATGGACAGCAGGAGCCCTGCAGTGCAGAGGAGAAGTAAGCAAGATTGTCAGTCACCCCACATATGCGGCATTGAACACACTCAATATCCCAACATACATCATTATGAGGCACAACTACATGAAGTGTGCAGTTCCGTAAGGACATGTATGGTACATACATGGCCAACATCTGTCAACACGGTCCAACAAGTGGCATCAATTAGTCCCAGGTTGGCCCATTGGATATCATGAGGCCGTGTCACAGTTCCCATCTCCTGCTGCCGTGTCACAATCACTCCCCACAGTGACATGTGAGGACAGATGTGCCCCAGGCACCACAGCTCAACGACAGGTACATTCCCAGGGACCCTGTATTGCCACATGGACACTGGCATTACATGGAGTATCATGTATACACCACAGCAAAACAACCATGACCCCCACAGGTAGTGGTCCCACTTGCCACGGCAGGACAGACATGGACGTCTGTGACACACACACGCACAACATCAAAGTCCATGCACACACAACGTGGATGTGGAGACTGTCTCCCATTGTGCACATGAAATCAGAGACATTGTAAACACTACATGCACACAGACTGTGGAGGACCATCACTATTGTGCCACTGGGACACCCTGGCTCAAACATACCGTCCCACATGGGACTCACGGGGTATGTGACATGACATACACATACACCACCGTGAAATGTGACCATGGCACATGCACAGATATGAACAGTTGCACATCACAGTGGTCATGTACACGTAACACCCAGGATCCTGTCCCCATGAACACGTGCACAGCCTGGGGGTGGCTGCCCACAGGTGACACCCACAGGACAACATGTACACCAACATACACACAATAGGAAATGCAGCCTTACATGCCTTATGATAAAGTTTGGACAGGCTGTCGTGATGTAGGTGTGCCCCTCACTCCCTGGGAGCTATCTGTGGCTGGCATATGTCCATCTGAGACAGGCATGCTGACATATGCCAGTCACATGTACAGTGATGCGTTGAACAGCAATGGACCGATCGGTGCCCCGGCCGGCCCATTGCATTCAATGTGTGCGGGTACGCGTTGTACCCCTGTACACGCTGTACTGCAATGGACCGATCGGTGCCCCGGCCGGCCCATTGCATTCAATGTGTGCGGGTACGCGTTGTACCCCTGTACGCGTTGTACTGCAATGGACCGATCGGTGCCCCCGGCCGGCCCATTGCATTCAATGTGTGCGGGTACGCGTTGTACCCTGTACGCGTTGTACTGCAATGGACCGATCGGTGCCCCGGCCGGCCCATTGCATTCAATGTGTGCGGGTACGCGTTGTACCCCTGTACGCTGTTGATCTGCAATGGACCGATCGGTGCCCCGGCCGGCCCATTGCATTCAATGTGTGTGGGTACGCGTTGTACCCCTGTACGCTGTTGATCAGCAATGGACCGATCGGTGCCCCGGCCGGCCCATTGCATTCAATGTGTGCGGGTACGCGTTGTACCCCTGTACGCGTTGAACAGCAATGGACCGATCGGTGCCCCGGCCGGCCCATTGCATTCAATGTGTGCGGGTACGCGTTGTACCCCTGTACGCAGTAGTACTGCAATGGACCGATCGGTGCCCCGGCCGCCCATTGCATTCAATGTGCGCGGGCACGCGTTGTACCTCTGTACGCGTTGTACTGCAATGGACCGATCGGTGCCCCGGCCGGCCCATTGCATTCAATGTGTGCGGGTACGCGTTGTACCCTGTACGCGTTGTACTGCAATGGACCGATCGGTGCCCCCGGCCGGCCCATTGCATTCAATGTGCGGGTACGCGTTGTACCTCTGTACGCGTTGGATCAGCAATGGACCGATCGGTGCCCTGGCCGGCCCATTGCATTCAATGTGTGCGGGTACGCGTTAGTACCCCTGTACGCGTTGATCAGCAATGGACCGATCGGTGCCCCGGCCGGCCCATTGCATTCAATGTGCGGGTACGCGTTGTACCCTGTACGCGTTGAACAGCAATGGACCGATCGGTGCCCCGGCCGGCCCATTGCATTCAATGTGTGCGGGTACGCGTTGTACCGCCTGTACGCGTTGTACTGCAATGGACCGATCGGTGCCCCCGGCCGGCCCATTGCATTCAATGTGTGCGGGTACGCGTTGTACCCCTGTACGCATTGATCAGCAATGGACCGATCGGTGCCCCCGGCCGGCCCATTGCATTCAATGTGCGCGGTACGCGTTGTACCCCTGTACGCATTGAACAGCAATGGACTGATCGGTGCCCTCGGCCGGCCCATTGCATTCAATGTGTGCGGGTACGCGTTGTACCCTGTACGCGTTGTACTGCAATGGACCGATCGGTGCCCCGGCCGGCCCATTGCATTCAATGTGTGCGGGTACGCGTTGTACCCTGTACGCGTTGTACTGCAATGGACCGATCGGTGCCCTCGGCCGGCCCATTGCATTCAATGTGTGCGGGCACGCGTTGTACCCCTGTACGCGTTGAATCAGCAATGGACCGATCGGTGCCCCCGGCCGGCCCATTGCATTCAATGTGCGCGGTACGCGTTGTACCCCTGTACGCGTTGTACCGCAATGGACCGATCGGTGCGCACTCCATTGACAATGGCCTTGCCTGGCAACGGACGCGTTTCGAATTTCGAACGAGTCGGTTGCTGGAAATTCAGTTGGTCACCCACAACAATGTTGCAAAATCATGTATGTCATGAAGTTGAAGATTTGAAGGATGCTGTGGGCGTGTATTGGTGCTGCTATTCCATGGATTGGCCAGATTCAGAAGATGCAAACGACTTGGACCTATCACTTTGGACACAAGGGACAGTATCTGCCTCTCCAGCACATATATATTGCTGGCTGTTCCCCTGAGAGCTCACTTGCCTGCACTACATGCTCCAGGACGACATCTGCCACTGCACTGCTGCTGTCTCTGCCCCTCTGGACCCTGCAATGGCACGTACTGTGGAGAGAGCCCCAGCCTTCAGCCTTGAGGAGAACCAGGCCCTGCTGGACAGCCTACTTCCACAGTACAGCAAGCTGTATGGGACACCAGGGGAGCAGGTGAGTGTTCTGTGCACTGCCTTTCTGAATGTGCATATTGTCTGACTAGCAAGGCTGAAAGTCTGCACGCCACTGGCTAGCAGGCTCACTGAGTAGTTGTCACCCCCCATAGTGTGTAGTGACATGCACTGGACAGGTATGGTGCAGTGACAGTGCATTTGAACAAGGTTTTACTTCCCATGCAATGATACCATGTAGTGACGTCTGGCAAACTGTCCATGGGCAGCTTTGCACTGCCTGTGTACATCATGTGCCCCTGTGATTGAGACATGTATATACAACTGTGTCATGCACGGATATGTTGCATGTGTAGTAATGGCCTTTTCACTTTGTCATCCTGACAGGTTAATGCCCATCGGAAGCAGGAGATCTGGAAGGACATCGTCCGGGCTGTCCGGTCCGTGGGGGTCTACAAGCGCCGGATCCGCAACTGCCAGAAGAGGTGGCAGGACCTTCGGGGCTGGACCCGGAGGATTGCACGGGTCCAGCTGAAGCTGTCGCCTCCTCGCAGGAGGGGCGGAACACGGACCCTGACCCCCCACATGCTCCAGATCCTGGCGGTGGTGTTTCCAGACCTGGATGGGCAGCTGAAGGCCAGACAGCAGCAAGGAGGGGGTGAGTCAAAGACTGCACTGTGAACTCTGTATTACATGCTTTGTGCCCTCCTCTGGCCTGGTTCAACTGCCACAGTGCAGCAGTCATGTTGTCCAGGAGCCATGTCCCTCTATTGTGCACTGCCCACTGCTCATCTGATACCCAGGTGTGGCCCTTACATTCAGGGAATTGTGTCACTTGGGACTGTGTCCTTGCAGTTTGCTTCACTAAAGGTGGGGGACAGCATCTGTTTCCCTAACTCTGTTGTGGGCATCATGGGTGGGTCCATTGTTCACACAACGCCTGTGTTCGGACATGTAATCTGCGTGTTGCTTTGATATGCGGTCCACTTGCTGAGCTGAGCCACCACATGTGCCTGGGGTATGTGGCACACGCCCATGCAGCGGGTGGGAACAATGTTTGGGCCCCAGGAGTGTGCAGATTACGTGTGTCACACATACATAGCCAGCTATCCACTGTCCAGGGCTCATCCCTCATTCATGTGGGGCAGGACAGTCATGCCTACTCCAGGCCATGCAATGCACTCTGTACTCCCACTCCCGTGTATCAGCTGACACATTGTGCGCAGTGATTTGACCCCTCAGGTGTCTGCCTCTGTGTCAGTGTGCTGTGGATTAGTTGCCAGGACTGCTGGGGTGTTTCTTGGTAGGGGCTCAGCATGCCCCTGGAGATGTGACCATAGGAGACGATACTTGTGTGTCACATAGGTGTTTGATCAGCTGCCCGTGCAGACTGGGGTATGCGAATGTGAAGTTCAGGCAGCTGTTCCCCATTCACAGCAGATTGTGAGGGGCTCAGGTTCAGAGGGTAGTGTCACAGGTCTCCCATATGTCCAATAGGTATGACCTGGACAGATGAGGGTTAAGATGATGTGTTGTGGGGGATGTACATGTGCACTTGTGCAGCTCCAGGACTTGCATTCCCCATGACCTACTATTGTGACACAGTGCAGAGTGTTGTTGTCTGGCTGCCAAGTCATACATCACTGAGACAGTGATGTATGACTTAGCAGTCATGCCTCCGCCATGGCATGTGTCTACTTATTGGTGATCCTGCAGGGGAGTGACATGTGCTACATGCACACCATTGTGGCGATGGCTATCAGGACATGGGTGCATCATGGTGTCTGTCGCTGGTATGCATCACATGCATTTCCTATTTGACTCTGGGCATCCCTTTCATCCGGAAACCTGTACTGACTCAGTGGCAAGAGCTGTGATGTGTGCATGTCCACATGCCACACCGTGTCCTCTGCACTGTCCAACTACTGTGTAGTTGGTGCATGTGTCCACACTGGGGTGTTGCAATCCAACAGACACCAGACAGATGGGTGCAAGGCCATGTGGGATGTGAGTGCCATGGTTGGCATCAGACTGACAATTGGCTGCTCCTGTTCAGTTAGGGCACTTTTAGCAATGTACAACTAATGATGCCAGGGCTTGCTCTGTAATGTGCTGTGCTCACAGTGGTGTGTGCGTTTGGTGCAGGTGACTGATGTCTGTCTGTTTCCCCATTGTTTGCAGATACATCCACGGCCACGGAAGGGGACAGCTCCACGGACCAGGAGGAGCCGGAGAGCCAGACTGGGTCAGCAGCCGAGGAGTGGTCGGAGGGACCCAGTGGCACGGAGGGCGAGGGGAGCCACACCGAGGAGTCCTCAGCACCATCCACCTCAGCTGAGGACCAGAGCAACTCGGAGGATGACTCCCTTATGGAGGCGGGTGTCAGCAGCCACCACACCCCAGCTAGTGCTGCTGTCCCCGCCACCACCAGCACCACCACCGCCCTCCCATCGGCTCCCATTCCCCAGGTCCGTGGAGGCTCCCATGTTCGGGAGCGTGTCTCCTTTGGGCCAGGCACCGCACCCCCTGCCCCTGTGTCCCCTGCTGCCCTGAGTGAGGAGTCTGTGTACCTCCTTCGCCAGCTCCATGTAGGGCAGACAGCCATGCTGAGTGTCCTCCATGCGCACACCGCTCTGTTGACTCAGCTGGTGTCGTTCATGGAGGGCATCTCATCGGGCATGTCTGACCTACAGAGGGGCAATAGGTCCATGGACTCCTCCCTGACGGCAGCAGTGTCCCTCCTCAGACAGTCCCTCACCCCTCCTGCCTCTGCTCCATCCACACTCCCCAGCACCTTACCCGTCCCAAGCACACACACACCGGCACAGGCACACACCAGCACACACACATCCAGCACACAGACACACACGCCACAAACAAAACGCACACGCACGCACAGTCAGGGGACTGAAACCAGACTCACAGGGGATGGGGCCCTGGTACACACACACGCATCCACGAGCACTGCGCAGTCCTCAGTTGCCTCTCCCTCCAAAACACCCTCCCTTGCCTCACCTGCAACCCCAAAGACCCAGCGCCTCTTCCTCAGTGACCTCGGCCTCTTCCCCTCCGATCCAGCTGCTCCAGCATCCAGGGGGAAGAGGAAGCCCACCCACACGGAGCAGAGTGCCCCTCGCCCCCGGACACCCTCCCCCAGGCGCAGACAGACTGAGGCCCCCACCCGCAAGTCCCCCGGAGTCGTAAGAGCAAGACCCCGCCGCCGCCCTGCAGCTCAGGCACCAGGTCTCCTTCCTCCATCCCTCAGGCCCCCACTCCACAGGTGCCCCCACCACACCCTGCCCCAGGTTCCCCACCCACAGATATACCATCCCCAAGAGGATCCGGCCTTCTCCCCTGGCACTTGCTCTCCCGGCACCACACCCCCGCTGCGCTTGTCTGTGCCACTGATGTGGTGAGGGTGTCCTCCCCTCTGTCCAGCCCACCTTGCCTGTTCCCCATTCTCCTCCCCTGGTGGTAGGCACTGCAGTGGAGTCCACTACCACCCTGTCTGACTTGGGCACTGCAGTGGCGGACCTGTCCACTCCATCTGCAGGGTCCACTGCAGTCGTGCCGGCACCCACAACATCTGAGTCATGCCCCCAGTTGTGCCGGCACACACCATGTCAGACACCTCCACTGCAGTTGTCAGTGGCTCTCCAGCACCCACCACCCCTTCCCTGCTTCCTCCTGGTGAGCCCTGATCCTGTCCCTGCGGTGCCTGGCCTGCCCCCCGGTTGCCCCTCCTAGTGGATTGTCCCTGGTTTTGTGCAGGCATCCGTAGGGTGACATCTGCCACTGTCACCCTGTTTGGACTTTGACAATGGACTGGCCATTGGCCTTTGTGTTTTTTCTGGACTTTGTTTTCATTCCACACATATGCTGAATAAAGCAACTTTCTGTTCTCTAGTGCTTATGCTTCTGATGTACATGTTGTGGATGATGCTAACCATGCCCTTGCTGCAGTGATGGTGATATTTGGTCTCATGATAATGAAGTGTTACTGTGCAGGAACCCATGTGGTCCAGGGGGAATGTGTCCTATCCTGTGGTGTATCCATGTCATCCATAGCAGCATCTGAGGGTGTCATGTGTTCAGTATTTGGCAATGGGATTTCCTACTTAGATTAGCTATTTCACATCTGTGGCTTCCACCCCTGCACATCTGTTGTGCCTGCCATTGTTCAATTCGTCTACTTCCTGACCGTGTGGCCATCTCCACTGGACATGCAGGTTTGGGCATCAATGGGGAAGGACTCATCTGTGTTGTCAGTGCAACATTGCTATACAAGTGTGTTGGATCTGTGCTGATGATTCCGTTGGCACTTCCATGACCAGGCTGATGTGACGGGAGCCCTCATTTGGTGCTAATTGTTGATTGTGTGACCAAGTGCTCAGCTGACATGATGGGGCCCTACTGAGGCAACATATGGCACAGCTTTCCTCACACAGGAGTGGAGTCCCCTCATGGCAGTGTGTACTCCTGTGACATTGCCTGCGCCCAAGGTGTGTGTTGTATGTGCATGTCTGTGTGTTCACTTCCGTTTAGCTGTGCATGCTGTGATCCCTAGTGTTGTACCTGTTTGTGATGCTAGCTGAGTTGACCTATGTTCCCCCAAAGCCTTCTCCCTGGGTTCTCTGTGATGTGGGTGCATGGCACATTACTGGTCATCAGGGTGTCACCCATAGGTGTGTTTGCTGTCAGGGCTGAGTTTGTGTGCAGACGCAGATGGGTCACAGTCAGGTTTCCCCTTGGCACTTGTTGTTTGCCCCTGTCATGTGATTTCCAGTTTGTGTTATCTTTCAGTGATTGTGACACGTTGTGTGTGTGACTGCTGGCACTCCTCAGGGTCCGGGCTGCAATGTTGGTTGTTGTCTATGTGTGTTCTTTGTGGGTGACCTTGGCTTCTTCATTGGTGTGTGACTGTGGCTGGGATCCCATTGGTTGGTGTGGTATTGCCGTCATGTCCATGTACAGCGTAGTGTGCAGTGTGTCAGACATTCAGGAGTCTTGTTGAGTGGCCATGTGTCATGTGTTTCTGCACCTTGGTTCCCACCCACCACCCTGGAATAGTCATGGGTGCATGTGCAATGTCACCAGTGCATGTGTACTTCACTGCTGCACATTGTTGGAGGTCGAGGGGTGTGGTGTTGAGTGTGTGCAGATGAGAGTTGTTGCCCGGCTAGGCCCCTGCCTCCATGTTGGCCTTGGCTTACTGGCCATGCTGATTGATTTGTGCTTGTGTAGGTGTGATGGTAGTTTGTTGCTCAGGACACATGACTGTGGTTCACAGTGTGAACCACATTTAGCTTTGTCATCACAGTGGGATTGTAATGCAGCCCAGGGTCACCACATTGTGGGGGCCCTGGGGGTGGTGCTGTGGTGTGTCTGTGTCTTGCTGTGTCAGTTGCTGTTCCTACGTGCCTGTGTGACATGTGTGATTTGTGCTCCTCTCATCTGACAATGCCTGCTTGCCCACATAGGGGATTTGGATCCATGAGTTACCTTTGTGTGGCACTGTATGCACATCTGTATGATTGGTATTCAGGTCTCCTCATGTGTTGTGTGGTTGCCTGGGGACACTGGCACCCCCCCTCACCTGTTGTGTATGATGTGCAGTGTGGGTCTGCCTGTTTGTGTTTGTGCATCTGCACCACTGCATTGGCATATCTTGGGTGTGCCATTGGCTGTATGTAGTTTGGTGGGTTTCCCTGCTGTCCCTGGGACTCCTAGGTCATCGGTCAGCACAATGATCATGGTTTGTGTGTCCCATTGCTGCCATGGTATGGTATCTGTTCACCTCACATCTGCAGTCTCCACAGGGTATCTGCATTTGTGTGCCCATTGGTGCAAATATGTGGGTCTGCATTCTGATGGTCACTTCTGTCATTGTGTCATTGATGAATGTTGACGGTGTCAGCCCCCATGGGTGTTGTTTGTCTGCACATGGCCAAAGGTATGTCTTATTTGCACTGCAGTATTTGGCTCACCCAATTTATGTTGCAATGGGACACATACACTACTTTGCCACTGATGTGTTTTTTGTTCTGTGACCAGGAATCATCCATGCAGTTTGGCAGTTGCACCTCTTTCTTTGTCAACACTTACCTTTTGGTCACTGTGATGATGGGGGTTTAGACCCCATTGCCACAATGTTCAAAATGTGCTTCAGCTATGGACCCCACACTTACATTTTGCTCACTGTGATGATGGGGGTTTAGACCCCATTGCCACAATGTTCAAAATGTGCTTCAGCTATGGACCCCACACTTACATTTTGGTCACTGTGATGATGGGGGGTTGGACCCCATTGCCACAATGGTCATGGCCTGCTTGCATTGTGGGTGCCACACACATATATGTGTGGCACATGTGCTAGGGGGTCACATTGTATGTTCAAAGTCATGTTCAGTGTTGTAGGCATTTGACACAGTCTACACACGCTTGTCATGGTGTTGGGGGGATGTCTTTTTCTTGCATTCCCTAGGTTGTGGTGTGCTGGTTGTGTCATGCATTGTCCATCCTATGAGTGGGGGTGGTAGTAGTGGTAGGCATCCAGCCCCCTGGCTAAGGGTGGTGGTAGGCATCCAGCCCCCCTGGCTAAGGGTGGTAGTAGTGGTAGGCATCCAGCCCCCTGGCTAAGGGTGGTGGTAGGCATCCAGCCCCCTGGCTAAGGGTGGTAGTAGTGGTAGGCATCCAGCCCCCTGGCTCAGGGTGGTAGTAGTGGTAGGCATCCAGCCCCCCTGGCTCAGGGTGGTAGTAGTGGTAGGCATCCAGCCCCCTGGCTAAGGGTGGTGGTGGGCATCCAGCCCCCTGGCTAAGGGTGGTAGTAGTGGTAGGCATCCAGCCCCCTGGCTAAGGGTGGTAGTAGTGGTAGGCATCCAGCCCCCCTGGCTCAGGGTGGTAGTAGTGGTAGGCATCCAGCCCCCCTGGCTAAGGGTGGTGGTGGGCATCCAGCCCCCTGGCTAAGGGTGGTAGTAGTGGTAGGCATCCAGCCCCCCTGGCTAAGGGTGGTAGTAGTGGTAGGCATCCAGCCCCCTGGCTCAGGGTGGTAGTAGTGGTAGGCATCCAGCCCCCTGGCTCAGGGTGGTAGTAGTGGTAGGCATCCAGCCCCCTGGCTAAGGGTGGTGGTGAGGCATCCAGCCCCCTGGGTGAGGGTGGTAGTTGTGGTAGGCATCCAGCCCCCCTGGCTCAGGGTGGTAGTAGTGGTAGGCATCCAGCACCCCCTGGCTAAGGGTGGTAGTAGTGGTAGGCATCCTGCCCCCCCTGGGTAGGGTTGGTGGTGCGCATTCAGGCCCCTGTGTGCATATGTGGCATTGGTGATGGGCATCCCGCCCCTATGGTGCTGCTGTTGCTGGTTAAGTATATTCTGCATCCCTCTGTGTGTGTGTGATGTGTCATGTACGTGTTGTATGTGTTTTGTGGTTGGTGTCTGACTTACCTTCTGCGCCGTACGCGTCCGTGGCTGTTCCGGTAGTAAATGTAGAATATTGGTATGATCGGGACGAAGGGATTCATGGTTGGTTCGTGTCGTTCGTTCTTCTCGTTGCTTCGCGTCGTCCTCGTCACTTCGCGTCGTCCTCGTCGCTGGCGTGTTTGTCTCGTAGCCGTGGATCGTGTTGTGGCGCGAATCGGAGCTTATGTGCGCCTCTCCCGGATGCTTTGACGTGCCGTGCCTAGCAACGGGTTCGGCGCGTACGGGAAGCGCATCGTACTTGTTCGGCCGGACGGAGCTGCATTTTCCCTTCCGTGCGACTCGATTCAGCGTTTCCGGATTCGCCTCGGTCGGGGAACAGGACCTGGTTTGGGTGAGTACGGCTCGGCCGGATTCTGTGCTGTTGTGCGCATCGTACTTACTCGTTCGGGTGTGCTATACGGATCGGTCGGGAAACAGGCTTTCGCATGGCTTTTTTCCCGACCAAATGGTATTGGGTGCGCCTCCGACCGAGATCGGAATCGGCCCCTTAATCTCAGCACTGATTCTGTTAATTCTTCTTTTTCTCTCTAATAGCAATGTAAGCTCCATGAGCCAGCAGCACCAAGATGCCTCATGGCATTCGCGCCATTTACAATGCTTGTCTAAATGTACTCTAAGCTCATTATGCTAAGCCCTGTCACCAGTAGTGGCAAACCGATGCTTGCCTGACATATATCAAATGTTTTCTATATAAAATTATAAGAGTATTTTTTAAACTGTCCCTGGTGGCAACTCCTAAATCCATCATTTTGAGGAATCTGCAGTTTTGGTCATTTTTTAAGTGTTATTAGGCATAGAACAGCAACAATAGCGTTAACATTAACACTGCCTTCAGTTATGTAATAATAATGCCCGAAGTAACAATTTACATCACAGGATTGCGCATCAGCATTAGCAAAGACACAGAATTTTCATTGCATCCAGGTAGTGATAAAACAATAGGGTTTTTGATTCCTAGTTGCTACATTCAGATTGCTCTCCAACTAAGGATGCGGGGATGCACTTGGTGCTAAAAAATAGCACAAAAAAACAAGCACTGCAAATAGCGCCTGCTCGCATATTGGTCATTCACTTTGTTCCAGTACACTCACTCTAAAGTCTTGACACAAATGGCGCGTAAATACACACCATGGCGCAATAGTGTCATTTGGGGAATTTTGTGTGACAAGCATAATGCAAAATTACACAAGATTATGACTGTGTAATGTATATTACGCCTGAGGTCTAAATTGTGCATAATATAGTACTGAGTGGGCATATGGTTTGCTAGGCATTGATATGGCAGGGGACTTGCTTGTAAGTCTCTCATTCTGTATTACCACATAATTTAAACAGGGGTTGAGTCCATATCAGTGTTACAGCTTTTTCGAAACCCTGCAGTTTGCTGGGAGAAAACATCTGGGTCCTCATTTAAAAGTCGTGAGGTAATCCTCTTGATAACTCCAGCTATTGGAGTTACAGATACTTGTGATATGGATTGATGTAGGCAGTTGTGTTGGAACAATTTTTAGAGTTGGGTTGCTGTCATCACAGCACTCAGGTGATAGGGATTGTGAAAAATCCAAGCGTCATAGAAAGAACAAGTGCAGCAAAAGAGCCACGCCCATTCCGCAGGAGAGTTAAAAGGGTGTGATATGTAGCCGGTGGTGCATTTTGGAGCACACTGTCACTGATATATTACTAAAGCATGGTATAGTACACTGCTATTTGCAGACAGCACCTTTTTCATTGAAATGGCCACTAAATTTGCATAGATATTCCGCTTTATTGACAAAATGAGCATGTATGGAAATGGGTTCTCAGTGAATAATTATCATTTGCACATAACATACTGCAGCCCTACCTTTCACAGCAAGATTGTCACATAGTTCACTTTACAAAATCCTCTCACTTTGTAGTTAGCGAATTAAAAATAAACACCAATCTCCAAGTTAAATGAATAAGCAGCAATTTATCAGAAGACATAGCTTGACATGTGACTGATGTCTTTGAAGTATAAAACTGACAAGATAAAGAAAAATTTCAAGGCGTCTTTATTGCCATTCACCTTCTGAACTCCAGCATGTTTTTTTTTTTACTTGTTTTTATTAAACAATGCATCAAAGGATTTCGATTACATTCGTCATGTACGTACATTTACATTTCAACAGTTATTTTTGGTACAGTGAGTTAATTACATAACTTCACTTTTTCTTCGCCCTCAACTACACGTGATCCGAGCTACTCTATGAAACAGCGCTTTTTGAATTGGATAATGATCTGAAACGTAAAAGACAATAGAACAAAAACAACAATTAAAAAGAAATGCCCCCTATCCCTACACCCCCTCCGCTACCCACTCCACCCCCTGGCAGCGACCGGCAGTTATCACTATTTCCTGAGAAAGGCAATCTGGCAATTTACATGAGACTGATTTGAAATTCGTGTGTTTGTTGTGTGAGAGGGCACCTATGCTGTTGCTGCATTAGATGGCGATGAAGGTCGAGTAGGAGGCGAACTATGCGTGGTTTCATTCTCACTTTGAGTTGTCGCTGCAGACACATCAGTCAACATTTGGCCCAAGTCTAATCGGTCACTCTCTACTTTCTCGTCCGTTCTTACTGCTCTAAGTCGGCACTACTCAGCCACACCCCACTCGCGCAAATCATCCCTCCATCTATCCCATGTGGGAGGGCAGGGCGCATCCAGTGGATCGCTATCCGTCTTTTTGATAAGACCAAACCCAGCAACGTAAACTTGTATCGTATTCTAGTCGCCTTCTTGGGTGTTGAGAGTACACCCAGCATACATTGTTTTATGGAGGTTTCAATTCGCACCGCTGTTGCCGTGCGGAGAGACTGCACCGCCCGATTCCAGAACTGCAATAAGCGCAGGCAGCTCCAGGTCATATGTAGGAATGTGGCAGGGTCCACCCCACATCAGAGACAGGAGGAGGATGACCCTGGGGTGAACCGTGCACTGCGTTGCGGAGTCAGATACGTACGATGTAAATAGTGAAACTGAATAAGTTTAAACCGTGTGTTACTTGTTGCATCATCTACCTGTGCCAGCGCCCTCTTGCACTCACCATCTGTCAGTGGGATAGGTAGGTCCTCATCCAATTTTGCTCTAATTGCGGTGAGGTTAGACCCTCGATCCTCCTTTAATGCTTTGTATATACGTGAGATAAGACCTCTGTTGGAGCCTGGGTCCAGCATTGTCATCAAAGTACAGGACTCCCTCAGCTCTTCCGGGAATGTGGTCCACATCTCGCGCACAGTATGTAATATTTTAGCATATTGGAGAAAGTGCCCAGATGGTACCTGGAACCAATCCTGTGCCTCGTTAAAAGCCATAAACGTTCCGCTCTGGTACAGATCTCCCACCGACTCACATCCCCCCTCGTACCACCTCAAAATGTCCATGGTCTCCTGAATATTTTGGAATCCCCTTAGCCACCGGAGGGGTAGAGCGCTAGTGTACGGAGCCCTGCGAAGAACCAATACTAATGCCTGTTCCCAAACTTCCGCTACCTGTCGAATTATGTGCGGGCAGTCTTTAGGAACCTTTGAACCCATCATTAGGAACTGCTGTAATTGCAGCCCATCATTCCATCTCCCCAGCAGGTCTCACTCAACCTTACGTTCCCCCATGCACCATTGCGCAGCATATTGCAATAACCCAGTTGTTTAGTATAGTCTGAGATCCGGCAACCCTAGGCCACCCATATCCATGTCCAGTTCGAGTGTTTCCAGCTTGGCACTGCTCCGTTTACCAGCCCACACTAGTGAGATCAAGAGACCATTCAGAGTGTTGAATGTGGACTTGGGGATTTTACGAAAGGAGTTCTGCAGCACATAGAGACAGCGGAGCAAGAGCACCATCTTTGATATTGCCACTCTCCCCATCACCGACAACGGTAACCTGTTCCAGAATACTATCGATGCACGCAGTCCTGTAAGGACTTTCCCCATATTCAGTTCATACTGGGACTCCGGTTGATGAGCAATCTGTATACCAAGGTAACGGAATCGGTCACACCTCCAATCCATGCCAACCGCAAGAAGATCTCGAGGCGTCCCCCGTGCCAAGGCTGCAAGCAGGAACAGTATTGTTTTCTGGCAATTAATTCGGAGGCCGGAAGACGACTCGAATAAGTTCAATATTTCCCAGGCCGCCGGGATCGCCCCTTCCGGATCCCTGACTTAGAGAAGTGCATCATCCGCGTACATGGAGACCACGTGCGTACGACCATCCACCTCTATGCCCCAAGGTTCCATATCTCTTCACAACCGCACTGCCAGGGGTTCCATGGCCAGAGCGAAAAGCAGTGGAGACAGTGGGCACCCCTGTCAAGTACCCCTTTCTATCTTGATAGTTTCCGATGCCTGTCCCCCATTCCATACTCTAGCCCTCGGTTGATAGTATAATAATTTCACCCAGGCTGTGTATTCGCTGTCAAACCCCATTCTTCTCAGCACTTCCCAAAGGTAGTCCCACCCCAGAGTATCAAAGGCTTTTTCAATGTCCAGGGCGACAACTGCCGCCCTAAGGTCACTATCCGCCACCGAGTGTAGGACATGTGATAAACTCTCCCTGGTATAAAACCGCACTGGTCCTCGTGGACCAACAAATTCACTACTCTGCTTAACCTTATGGCCAAGACTTTCACCAATAGTTTAGCGTCTACTCCCAACATGGACAGAGGTCTATATGCAGCCAGATCCTCAGGGTCTCTATCAGGCTTGGGAAGCATAACAATCTGCACCTCCAGCATGGATGGAGGGAGATATCCAGCTTGTTTGGCTTCCTGCAGAGTATCTAATAATCACAGAAGGAGAATATCTGCATACGTCTGATAAAATTCAACAGGCATTCCGTCCGGGCATTTTGCTGCGCGCCATACCTCGTAATGCTTCCTGCAGTTCCTCCAGTTGAAGTGCTGCCTCCAGTTCATCACTCTGCTCATTCGTAAGTCGGGGGAGTGGGACATCCCAAAGGAAGTCATCCCCCCACCCCCACATCTCCCATAGTCCCACAGTAGGTATCAGCCAAATGGGCAAATAGCACTGTATTGACGCCGACTTGCATGTTAGCCATACCTCCCTCAGGACAACGTAAAGCTAGTATCATCAGGGATTGGTGCCCACGTTTTAGCAACCATGCGAGCAGTCTCCCTGACCTGTCGCCCTCTTTATGTAAAAATTGCCAATTTTCCCTTCGAGTCAGGCAATCCAATCTATCCCAAGTCTCCCCAACCGAACGCTGCGCATGTAAGAGTGCATCCGAAGGCTGATCCGTCGCACGGTTCTCGCGCTGTGGCTTGGTCATCTTTTCCTCTGCCACTGTCAATTCCAACTCCAATCGCCTCCTAGTGCCCCCCACTCTAGACAGGTAATCCCCTCTGGGGACAACTTTAAAAGCATCCCATTCAGTGCTCCTAGTTTCTGTAATGGACCAATTCTCGGCAAAGTAATCCACTACGGTTTTCCTAAGTTCGTCTCTGAATACCTGGTCCCGCAGTGCGGCCAGTTGCAGTCGCCATATCGGGACTCTCAGCCTACTCCTCTCAGGTCCCCATTCTAGTAACACGGGGGCATGATCGGGTAAAAAACAGCCCAGCACAGTAGTCCCCCCCGCTGTGTACAAACGTCCAGAGAAAGTAAAAAACGGTCAAGCCTACTGTAGACCTCGTGGGCCGGTGTATAGCAAGTATATTGTCGCTCTTCCGGATGTAGTTAATGTCAGATGTCCACACAGTGGAGCCTATCCATCACTCCCCTCAGGGACGCTGACATATTTGGCTTAGTGTGGTGTTTCGGAGGATGCCTATCTAGTGTACCGTCTAACACACAGTTGAAATCACCCGCCCATACTAGTGGTATCCCGATGTATGGGAGTAACCGGTTCTCCATCTCATTAAAAAAATCAACATCATCCGTATTTGGGGCATAGACATTCACCAGGCACACCTTCATCCCATCTATATCTCCATGCACTATTAAATATCTGCCTTCCACATCAGCCTCATAGTTACGTAGCTTGAACGGGACCTGTGTAGCTATCCATATGGCCACCCACCTGGCATAAGTAGAAAAGGTGGATGCGAACAATTGTCCCCTCCATTTTTTGTGGAGCTTCTGTCCCTCGGCATCTAGGAGGTGTGTCTCCTGCAACATAGCCACATGGGTACCGTCGCCGCAGATTTGTTTGTATTCGGTAACGCTCCACAAACAAGTTTAGCCCTCTCACATTCCATGTTATAATTTTATACTGTCCCATAACCACCAGTAATTACCGGCCCCAACACTTATGTTATCGACCTGCCTTTTGCCACCATCGCTGCCAGGCCACCCCATATCTTGAACATTTGAAACTCCCAACCCCCTGGGTAGACACTGTAATAAACAATCGTGCATCCCCATATAGTCCCCAACTCAGAACCCCCACGCATATCTGAAACCATGTTAACAATAATGCAACATCTGTCTGCACAAAAAGAATCAATAAGAAAAACAACTCCAGCATTGTTATTTCTGGGGTGCTGCAGCCCCCTCCTTGGGCCATTGCTTTCAGCGCCTGTGGATGTGGAGGTCGGTGTTTCCAAGGGATTACAAGTAGAACTCAGTGGCGACTGCTAATGAATAGTAATGGCGGGTGGGCGCAGGGGGGATTAGAAAAAAAATAAAATTTGACTTACCTGCCGCCACCTCTCCTCCGTCCTTCTGCTGTCGACGAAGCAGGAAGAACACAGGCTCCCAGACTCCCCTAGCCATTCATGATGCTGCTGTCACCAGCATGACAGCAGCATCGTGATTAGTCTGAGTGCCCTGGTTCGGTGCTCAAACAGGGAGTGGGAGCCTGTGCATGTTCTCCACCCAGGCTGCTCAACACAGCCGGGTGGAAAAATGCTAAATGTGCATGACTGTTTGGCCAGCCCAAGACATCCGGCCAAACCATCATGCACACTTAGAAAGTGCCCACCACTCCTCCCCCTGCTGCCTGTGACGACAGCCCCGCCCCGCCCCGCACCTCACCTAAAATCTAAAGGAACTGAGCCAGTGCAGAAAAATAAAATGATAATAACAATGATGTGTTATCATTTTCTTTTTCGTTTTTGCACTGCTCAGAGAGCAGTGGGGCGATGCTCCTCCACCTTAGCGGTGGAACCACCTCTGGTGGAACTATCAGAGCCCCTTAGAAATGAGGAATTGCAGGGAGAACTGGTAAATCTAGGTCTGATTCTCCCGTACGTCCTCATTTTCCCCAAAGGAAATAGATCTGCGTTGTTGTAATTCCGATGGGGTTGGTAACTGGAGTTACTGCCCTCATCAGAATCAAGAGGCCCTTTGTAATGAAGGCCTTTGTTGTGAAAGTGTTATCCCTCATCCCAATCTGCTGAACTCTTAGTAATGCAGAAATCACAATTTGGACAACCTGAATCCTCTGTGACCAGTAATTCAATGGGAGGTATTACCACATCATTTTACCTGGGTTCTTATGCTTATTACGGTCAATGGCTACCCCAGCCACCATTTAAGAATGTTTACTACATTTGGGTAGCTTAGCCGCCATATTGGCTTTGTGAGTTAAATTCTCACCGCTGAGAATTGTCACATGTTTAAATTGTAATTGCATTGATATAGCTCTTACTAACCCTGATGAGGCGTCGAAGCGCTTTACAGTGAGTAGCACGCTACTCCGGAACCCACAAAGGGTTAGTGGTGAATTAGTATAGGGAAATATGAAATTAATTTGAGCAGTGGACATGTGAGTGTTATTTGGGTTATAAAGGATAGTGGAGGGATAGGAGGGCGAGGGGGTTTGCATTTATATAGTGGATAGAGGAGTAGCACTCATAGCAGGGCAAACCCATACTATTGCCCTTCTGAAGATATTAAAGTGAGTGCTGTTAAACTGGGTAAATAGTAACCCTTGTTATATTTGCAGTTCTTAGTACTATGTAAAAACAGGCCTACTATTACAAGCACACACAATATGCAATGCAGCAACGCAGCAGCAACTTTTCATAAAGGGTACAGTTAAGAGCATGATGAGTTAAAGTGCAGTAATTGTAAACTTGTAATCTCATGACGGATTTTATTTTCCTGCCTCCTCCAGAATTTCCCACTTCCATTGGTTGCTGCAAACATCCTTTGTCAGGGGTTTCACACTCAGGGGTATTTGCATTTGGAGTGTGCAACACTTTCACAGGTGCAAGATGTCATTATGTCAGGAACTGCGGCCTGTGCGAGCTGGCAGCCTTAACAGCTGATCAACAGCTGATTGCTCGTGGCTGACAGATAAGCCATCAAATGGTTGGTAATTAGCACCGTTCGAGGGATTTGGGAGCGAACAGGGAAGAAATGCCTCTCGTCTTTGACTCCGGCTACTGATAGATGGGTGCGGTGACGATGACATCACAGTTCTGCCTCTCACAGGGCAGTCCCCACCGAGCCTGCAGCAGTGCCAGACTTCCACTTATCTGACCCTCCTCGGCCAGCTCTCACGGAAAGTTCTGGAAGGCTCAACCTTCCAGAGATAAGAATATTTTAGTGCATATAAACATAGTGAACATGCACTCAGCTCTTCGAATTCTAATGCATTTTAATAGTGTTTGGTACTCGCCTGTCTTTTATATTGTTCTGATGTTTCAGTTCTCTAGAAAATTATTTCTGTGTGATGTGCATACAAGTAACTATGACAATTAGTAATAGTCTATAATGAAAGCGGCTGAAGAAGTGCTTCAAAGTTTAAACGTCAGTCTGCATATTGCAAGTGTTCACTACAATTTCCGTTTAAGATTCATCTAACAATGTAAAGTACTGTACTGTGATTTTGCCTATATTGTCTTTTCTTTTGTCTGTGTGTAACAATTTTGAATTACCATGAAGATACAAGCAGATATCTGGTCACACAGCACGCCCATGGTGAATATCGACGTCATAGGGTTGGATAACATGCTTTATTACTTCAAGGGAGTGTTTTCCCATTAATTACGGCTCAGAAATATTTTACGGGATGGGCAAAGTGGGCTCTGGCCCGGGGCAACAGCCTTTCAGGGGGCCCCTTGATAGAGCCAGCTCTGTTCTGCAGAGTCTTTCCCTGATTACCTTGAATAATTCTTTAACTAGATTGTTTTAAATACCGTTTACCTTTAATTTATTTTAATGTGGGTGATGTGTGAAAGTCTATTACAGACATTTTGCAGAGAAAATGTATTTGTTTCATGCAACATCGGTAAAAAGGATTTTTTTAGATCAAAACAGGGCATGATATATGAGAAATGGGAGGGTGTTACAGAAGGTATTTGCAGTAATATTAGTGAGCCACTGCTGTGTTATAATATTGAAAACACACCTACCTCACTGTCCCTGAATGTTAGATGTAAACATATTTAGAATTTGTTTCTAAATATGGACGTGTGCGCCTGTGCACTGTCAGTGAACCGGCCAAAGATCCTTGGGGCATATTAGCAAGGGCTTTATCGCCGCTTTAGCGGCACTTTGCCGCTAAAGCGGCGATTTTTTATCGCCTATCAGCAAGCTGTCGCTAACAGGCGTTAGCGACAGCTTTCTGGCGATAGCGGCCGGTTTTCCATCGCCTTGCATGCCAGCGATAATTATCGCTAATGACATGCAAGGTAGGCGTTCCCAACTAAAAGCGACTGAAAACAGTCGCTAACACAACTTCCCCTATTAGGAACGCAGGCGAAGCGATAAAAAACTCACGCTAAGCGCGATTATCGCTAGAATTTAACACCTGCTAAAAACATGACTTACCTGTTTGTTCAATGGGAGGTGGATTGTCAGGCTAAGTCCCCCATGGCGTTAATGCGTGAATATCGCTGGATTTCCAGCGATATTCACGCATTTCGGCGCTATCGCTGGATATTTTATCGCATTGGAGATAAACGTTGCTAATAGCGTGTTATCTCCGCGATAAAATCCAGCGATGCTGCGGCGATAAGAAAACGCGCTAAGCGCGGTTTGCGATAATTATCGCAAGTTGTTGCTAATATCCCCCCTTGTTATGGTTATTGAATAGGCTCTCAATTTTGTCAAGAAAGACGGTGGTTTTTTTCACAATCTCACCCCCGACAACAACCTCTCTGCCGGACTTCCTAAATCGGGAGTTTAGCCTGAGACTGTTTACATATATTTGTCCAATGATTTGTTTTCTTAATTGTCTGAATGCAATTGATGTACATTCAGCAACACTATTGGCTAACGGAATGAAAGTAAACCAAGAGCGTGAACTTTTCTGGGTCAGAACTGCAGAAAGATAGAGTGAGTGTTGCATTGTTCTGGGAGAAGACCCATCTGCGTGGCTGGCTTGATAAACTACAGAGGGCCGCAATTGCCCATAGCAGATGTAGTGCAACTCTCCAACACTGGCCAGGATTCAAGAAAACAGGTGCCACTTGGAACAATTGCAAGCTGCAACTGCTTATGTTTGTAATTTATATCCATTAGGATTATTCAGGTAAGTTTCTAAATTACTCACGTGTAATCTGAATGAAGTGGTTTAGGTGAAAAAGTATGCATATAAAAAAGTTCAATTTGCACTGTTTTCTTAACCCTGCCTGAGAACAGTGAACACACTGTACATGCCTAAAATACTGAAATTCAAATTGTTGCCTTTCTAGGTTTGATTTACCTTTTGTTTCCATTTCAGGATATTTTCCCTAACATTTCACGAATTTATATTGGACGGTGAATTATACCGCATCAATCAGTCATACTACATTTCTGTGATTGGTTGCAGCCTACCTCCGTAGGCCATCCTTCACAAATACCCATGGACACAATATTATACAAGAAGCAAGAGAGGCACTCTCTATTGTTGTAGATTATCAGAAAACTATGTTATTGCGCCAAAATGTGCTGTGGTACATACTCTGTCACTTTGTATGATAAGAATCCTTTACACCAACTGATTTAATGTAAAACAAATCTTTATTCAATTCTCCATAAGCATTCCTAATACAGCCAAAGTGTTTTGTTTCTTACATCAAACTTCTTAAGGGCTTATACGTCTTAGGTGTTTTCACACTAGGACTTTGGTTATCTGTATAGTACACTGATTGAGCAGTTTGCTTACTTATTACCCCAAACCAATACAGGAGATGACCAGGATAGAACTTCTATGTCTTCTTGTCACCAAATATTGTGCAGAGTTGAATGTGACCTTCCAATCAATATCTGCACTACGCGTTGTGCGTTTAAGTGATGTGAAAGCGTACAACACATATTGCAGATATTGCCTCCACTGCCTAATTCAGTACACTGTTTTGCCTCTCCTGTGGCCTGGGCCCTTCCTCTTCCTTGACAGCTCATCCATCCACATTCTGTCACCCTTCACTATTCTTTGACTGTTCACCACACAATTAGCCAAACTATCCTACAGAGTATGGGGTATAATGTTTGTTGCCCCTCTTCCCTGTTGCATCACCTGTCTTGCTATTTTCCACATCCCCATTGTGAGAAATTGGTTTATTGGGTGAAGGGAGTCTCAAGCAATAGCCACAATATTTGCCAGGGTGAACCACAAAAAGTCACTAAATTAACCTGTGCTTAACCCTTTGGTAGTTTGGCACAAAAGCAGTCAGGCTTAACTTAAAGGCGATGTGTAAAGTATTTATGCAACACTCAAAAAGTAAAAAAGTGAAAACACAACACAAGAAAAATCCCACACTAATTTAGAAGCATAGATTAAGTTGTAATAAATTATTTGACACCAAAATGACAAACATACGATCAGTACATCCAGAGATATGCAACTTCAAAGATTTAAGGTAAGTATAGCGCCTAAAAACACAAAGTGCCACTCGCTGTTATTTGCTCGTGCGAGACCGGGTGAAAGTCACAAGTTCAGTCTGACCACGATAGAGAGCGGGCCTGTTACAGCGACCAGGTTAGTCCAGCTGAAAAGGTTGCATTCTCAAAGTCCAGCGCAAAGAGTCCAGTTTGCTCTGGAGGAGGCAGTAAGGGGCAGGGAGAGTGTTGGGGATGGTCATCGCAGTAGTGTGCAGAGCAGGCCAGGCATCACGGATGATAGCCGCTGTAGCGCGAAGATCTTGTCGCGCGTCATGGATGGTCGTTGCTGGTGCTTTTCGTTGGTGGTCACCGTGGGCTGTTGATGCTGTACTGCAAAGTGCAGATCTCGCATTACTGGTCGTCGCTCGTGTTCGCTATAGCAAGAAGAGTTAGGTTTATTGGATCCTTGCTTTGGGTGTCGGCATGGGTGGCAAGACCTTGGTGCGAGCCAGCCTTTTGGCGGTTGCGCAGAGCCCAAAAGTTCAGGATTTCTCCTTTTCTTTCGGGAAGAGTTCTCCTGATGCCATAACAAGGGTCCAGGACCTGGGAGGTACCTCTTGGGGATCAGGAACTCACTCCATCAGAGGTCAGCAGGGCTCAGGCAGGTTCAGTTGCAGCAGGGCAGATGGGCAGTTGGGGAGATGCCTCTGGAGCTGTTATGCCCCTGGAGCTCAGAAAAGGAGGTTTATGTAGCCTTTATGGGACTCAAATAGCCTGGGATGAAGGGAGCAGGTCCAGTCTTCCATCTCAGACATCAGGGCAGGCCGCAAGCAACAGGGCAGTCCTCTGGCAGCAGGGCAGTCCCACTTCTGTAGTATTCACAGAACCCAGAGGCTACTCAAAAGTGGGTCTGAGGGTCCTTGTTTTATAACTGATGCCAGCTTTGAAGAAGAAGAATCATCTGGAGTTTTACCCCACAAAAGTGTCTGAAATTTCCTGCCTCACTGCCCTGGCTCCACTGGGTTTGGGATCACAAAACGTTAGTGTGAAGTTCTTAGTGTTTGTGCTGAGTAAGTGTCCTTGAAGTGCAAGTGTGACAGATGACAGTTCTGCTCCGTGCATCAAGTCAAGATGGTCCATCCTCCCAACAACCAGATGCCCTTTTTAGGTCTCGCCTAGGCAGCACGCATGCGCTGCGCTAGGAGGGCCTTTAGCCATCGGTCTTCACTTTTCAATCACTGCACTCGTGCTTGTGGCGGCATCGACCTTGCGGGAGCGAGCAGCGGCGCGCCACAAGCACGAGTGCAGTGCTTGAAAAGTGAAGACTGCTCTCCCAAGCGCGCGCGCGCGCACCACTCGTGGGCTCACCTCCTGCTCCCCCTCTCTCTCACAACCTCTTTCTCGTCCTAAATCACTCCCTCCTCCTGGCACCCGACTTATTTCTCAGTTTCCCCAACCATGCACCCCTCCGCCTCTCTCTCCCCCTCTGACGTCCCTACTGCTGCAGCCTGCACACGTCTCCCCTACCATTCAGGTATCCTCCAACAAGGTGAGGCATGTGCGGCATTGGCACAACAAGGTGAGGCATGTGCGGCATTGGCACTAAATACACTGCTGTAACAGATGCCAGCACAAGCACGAGTGCTTCGCCGTGCTTTTAAAAAAAATTCCTTTTAGCGCGCGCGCGCGCACCACTCCCGGGCTTGTTTTAGTTGCTTTCCGCCTGTCGCTCCTTTTTTTGTTTTGATTTTGCTTCCCCCTTCCGCTTTGCGTTATAAGCTCTCCCCCCACCCTCCGGGCACAAACAGAGCATTTCCCTTCCTCAGACGCCAATGTCCCGGCTGGAGACCGAACGATGCCTCTGCCAGTGCCATGTGTGCTTGTCCCTATTGCCTCCTCTTCTCCCTGGTTCTCCATGTTCTTCACGGCCCACTCTGTGTTCCTTTCATAATCATCCCCCCACCCAACCCCATGTTGTTTTCATATTCATCCCCCACCCTTCCCTGTGCTGACTCTGCGCTCACAACCCCACCCTCCCCTATGGGCCAGATTCACAGAACTAACTTAAGACAAAATCCTAAACTTACTACCATTTTGGTATTCACAGAAGGCACTTACTCATTTTGGTATTCACAGAAGGCACTTACTTACTCATTTTGAGTAACTTACTCATTTTGTGTAACTTACTCATTTTGGTATTCACAGAAGGCACTTACTCATTGATGAGTAAGTGCCTTCTGTGAATACCAAATGAGTAAGTTACACAAAATGAGTAAGTTACTCAAAATGAGTAAGTTACTCATTTTAGTATTCACAGAAGGCACTTACTCATCAATGAGTAAGTGCCTTCTGTGAATACCAAAATGAGTAAGTTACACAAAATGAGTAAGTTACTCAAAATGAGTAAGTAAGTGCCTTTTGTGAATACCAAAATGAGTAAGTGCCTTCTGTGAATACCAAAATGGTAGTAAGTTTAGGATTTTGTCTTAAGTTAGTTCTGTGAATCGGACCCTATGTGTTTATTCTCCGAACACAGTGCAGCCTTTCCCACAAAGCGCAAACTCCTACTCCGGTGGTCCGACCATGCTCCGCGCAAGCCTCGTGAGACTTTCCTCCAGGCTCTCCCGCCTGCCTCACTCGGTCTGCAGCTTGTCCACTGCAATGGCCATCCCGGTGCTGGAGCCTGACGTTTAAGACAACAAGGTGAGGCATGTGCGGCAGTGGCACTAAATACACTGCTGTAACGGATGCCAAGACAAGCACGAGTGCTTCGCCATGCTTTTTTTAAAAATTCCTTTTAGCGCGCGCGCGCGCACCACTCCCGGGCTTTTTTTAGTTGCTTTCCGCCTGTCGCTGCTTTTTTTTTGTTTTGATTTTGCTTCCCCCTTCCGCTTTGCATTATAAGCTCTCCCCCCACCCTCCGGGCACAAACAGAGCGTTTCCCTTCCTCAGACGCCAATGTCCCGGCTGGAGACCAAACGATGCCTCTGTCAGTGCCATGTGTGCTTGTCCCTATTGCCTCCTCTTCTCCCGCGTTCTCCATGTTCCTTTCACGGCCCACTCTGTGTTCCTTTCATAATCATCCCCCCACCAAACCCCATGTTGTTTTCATATTCATCCCCCACCCTTCCCTGTGCTGACTCTGCGCTCACAACCCCACCCTCCCCTTTGTGTTTATTATCCAAACAGAGTGCAGCCTTTCGCACAAAGCGCAAACTCCTACTCCGGTGGTCCGACCATGCTCTGCGCAAGCCTCATGAGACTTTCCTCCAGGCTCTCCCGCCTGCCTCACTCGGTCTGCAGCTTGTCCACTGCAATGGCCATCCCGATGCTGGAGCCTGACGTTTAGGACAACAAGGTGAGGCATGTGCGGCATTGGCACTAAATACACTAAATCTTCTGCAGTTGCACACAGGTGCCTACAATCATTATGCATGTGATTGGTTCAAATTGCATGTTTTGTCCTGAACAAAAAAAAAGAGGCAGTATTCCTGTGTGCACACAGCGTGACTTGTAGAAAGTAAAGCATAGTAAAATCGTGAGCATTTATTTGGGCACAACTCTACTGTCGAAAGATAATGCTGGTAGTATAGCATATTAGTATATCCAAAATATGAAACCTAAAGTACCTGCTCCTTCCTGCAACTTCCTTACCCCTTGCATGGCTTTCCTCCATGTCTTCAGCCGTCACATTCTTTCATCGCATTTGATGCAAGTATTTCCACCTACCCTTCTTTGTATGGCAACCCTCACTGTCTTCCACCCTCCGTAGGCTTTCACTGTGTGCCACGCCTACCCTCCTCTTTCACCCAGCCTAGTTTACTCCTTCCTTCCTGCACGTGTTCTGTACTCACTTCTTTGCTATCCTTTCGTACCATTTCTGCTTATACTCTACTGTCCTCCTTACCCTCATATACCTTGCTTCCTGTATGCTAGCCTTCCCCCCTCGCTGTTCTTGCTCCAGCTACTCTGCTGCTCCAACACAAAGTGGAAGCTGACTTCAGTAAATTCACTAAGGGTAATTAGGAGCACTGGCTCGTATATGGTCCACAATAGGAGGCCTTTCACCCACCCCTAAAATAGGGATGAGACTGCTCGTGATAAAAGCTGTATGTACTAATTTCTAACATGACTCATGTTTTGTTCACTTTAATTATCGATCAGGGGTTATTAACGCAACTGTAGAGCACATTTAAAACTCTGTCTATTTATATTTGGTCTTCAATGTATCTACAGATAAAGGCTTAAAATGCCAACTTTAGGTTATTTTGCCTTTTTGTGTACCAGCCGGGACATCAAATACCAGTGGTGCTGGTCAAAAACTGGTCATGTGACAACCATATTCGCAGGCAAAGTTCCTGTGCAAGGCAGGTCATTACACCTGAGAATTTATAAATTCCAATCCTGCAAGCTGAGTCATAAGTCGGTTCCCCTGATGGTTATGCTGTCATGGAACAGCTGTTGGTGGCAGAATGTAACGGGTTTAGCTGCTTACTCTTGGCAATGAAGTGTTTCAGTCTCTTAACTATTGTGCATTTTCGACATCACTCATAACAAGCATTGGCGTAGCCAATAGGTCTCACTTTTGGGACCTTATAATTATTTAGTTTTGCAGCACAATATCCTTGGTGCAACAACATCAACCGTTGCATGGCTAAACACTTATAAGGTCCCAAAGGCGAGACCTATTGGCTAAGCCAATGCTTGTTTGTTACTGTCTAGGAGGCATACACAAAGGCCATTGCCAACTACAACTAGTCATGTGACCGAGGGAAAGGCTGCGAGCACCAAATGGTTAGGACAAGAAAATGCCAACTTTCAAAAATTGACATTTCCAGAATTGTGACATAAAATCCAACTTCATCATTAAAGAGGATTTTGATTTACCATTCACTAGACACCAAACATGATATTTCTACCTGTTCCCAAAGAACAGGTATCACTTATTACATGTAATAAGTTAACCCAATGTTACCCTCTGTGATAGGTAGGCCTTGCAGTAGTGAAAAAAGTACATGTCCAACTTTTTAAATACACTGCACCCTACTCCATAGGTTGTTTAGGGGCTACCCCAGGGTGATTCATATGTGTTAAAAAGGAAGGTTTACACCTGGCAAAAGGTTTATTTTCGTTGATGTGAAAAGCCTGACATGGTTGCGGAATGGATAAAATGAATTGAAGTAAACATGAAATAAACAAGAATATGGAAAAAGAGTAATGGAGTAAACATGGAGTTTAAACATAGAGAAAATGGAGAACTTGATTGATTTGATTCATTCAGTTGCTGAAATGGCGGTGCGGTTTGATTGGAACCCAAACCGGTTCCGCTGTGTTGGTTAAAAGGTTTATTTTGCCATGCCAAAATAGCAGTTTAAAACTCTACATTGGCTACAATGGCAAACCTGAGACATGTTTAAAGGAGCTACTGAAGTGGGTGGCCCAATAAGTGTTGCAGGCCCACTGGTAGCATTTAGCATACAGGCCCTGGCTACATGTAGCACCATTTTATTAGGGACCTATAAGTACATTAAATGGGCCAATTGGGTGTAAGCATGTTTAAAGGAGAGAGCACAAGCACGTTAGCACTGGTTAGTAGCAGTAAGGTGCCCAGAGTCCTAAAACCAAGAAAAACATGTTCAGAAAACAGGAGGGGTGAAGGCAAAAAGTTTGGGGTGACCCTGCAGAGATAGCCAGGTCCAATATGACCCCACCAGCCTAAAGCCAGGTTAGACTAATCAATACCTAGATGGGCTTCCCTACTGAAATAGAATGTGTACAATGGCCCTATATGGCAGAGGCACTTGTCAGTTCTATGTCCTTATTAGCCCAGTTGGATACCTCTGTCAATACTCTCCTTAGCTGTATTACTGACCCATGGGGTAAAGTTTGCAAGATCCTAAAGCCTGCAAAAACAGGTTCAGAAAAATAGGAGGAGTAAGGGCAAAGTGTTTGGGGATGACTCTACAGAGAGGGCCAGGTCCAACATGAACCCCGGGTAGGCCAATCAATACATTGATGGGCTTACCTGGTCAGGTGAATGTGGACAGTGGCCCTCTACTGCAGAGTCGCTTAGCAGTTCTATGCCCCTCTGAACTCAGTTGGATTCCTCTGTCAACACTCTCCTGGTTCACTGGACTTACCTATGGGGAACACGTCTCCTCACCAGTGGACCCCATCTGTGAAGCTCCGAACCTTAACTTGCTCACAGATGCATTCCAGTAAGCAGACAGTACCACCAAGGTCAAGAAAAATGAGGTGGCCCTTTTCGCCCCTTGGATCAGACTTCTGTCCCCAACCCAAGGAAACTCAGCCCATGATGATAGCAAGCAAAAGAGGCCACTGACAGCTATCAGTGTCAAGAGCAGGGCCCAAGGTCATCCAGGGTTCTCTGATGTTTCTCAGATTGTTGGGCAACAGCCCCAGGTGTTAGACACACTACTTTCACTCTCTTTCCCACCAGTCCAGGGGTGGTATCCTGAGGTTGGTTCTCGAGCCTAGGGTCTGTACCCTGAGGCTGACCAGGAGTAAGGGGTGAGCCTTTACTCCCCCTGCCTCTCCATCTGGGCCTCAGTGCTTTCACTGTGAGAGTAATATCCCCAGAACCCTGAAAATATGGTGAGTCCTGGGTGGCCGCCCTTTCCAACTCAGCTAGCACTGACAGTAATTCATCACCCAGAATGCAGTCAATGGACACCTGGGGACCACCTATTCCAGTGGGGCTCCCAGCAGTGAATGTTTTCATAGGATAGACAGGGTCCACATGCTTGTGTCCCAACTGGAAACTCTCAAAGCAGTGGGGCTGGAAATGGTGCTCCCTGGGCCACCGCCCACCACAACCTCTCATTTCCCACTCTTAGAAGGGCCATGAGCACCCTTTCACCCTACACTATTCTGGCACCTATCTGGGCCACTGTGGACCTCCCACTTGCTTTGTGAGGAGGAACTTGAACCCTGCCCACTAGGTCACCTCCAGGTACCTTCTCAGACGCTCTGGTACCACTCCAAAATCCTGCCTCAAATATAAGCTCCCTAGGGTCAATGAACCTGTGGTCAATTAGGTGATGGCGTAGCTCTGGAAAACAATGACTGGACATGTGCTCTCTGGCAACCAAATTGTACAGCCCCTTATAAGTGTTTACCTCACTACCCTTCACCCAACCATCAAGTGCCCTACAAAAGAAGTACATGAAATCCACCCAGGACTGTGGGTCAACTTCTGGTTGTCCCTAAATGCCTGCATGTACTTTCAGGTGTGAGACTATATTTCTTGATAAGTGTGTCCCTCATGAGTGGATACCTCACCCTCTCTCCTCTCCCTAGGGCTAACAATGCACCCCTCCCTTTACTGGGAATGTGCCCCCAGGAACTGGCTCCCCGATCATCCACATGGACCCTGTTTAGCTCGAGGGCAACATCAAAGGCCTCAAACCACTTAGCAAAACATTTTTCTGATGAGCGTGGTCTGGAGCTAAATGATTTTTTTTAAAAAGCATATGGTATTCTCCAAAGGTATTTTGAAGACACCCAGGAGATGTATGCATGAAGGGGATGGAACTATTGAATTGGTTTCTACATTTGATTATTTGGGGATTTGTTTAACCCTGAATCTGTGCTGGGCCCCACATATAGAGAAAGTGTATCTATCCTTAATCCAGCAGACTGTCCACATAACCAAGATCCACAGAAGCACTGTGTCTAGGAAAGTGGCTCCAGCATTAGACATATACAACACAAAAAAGCCCTAGGATCAGCTATGTATGTAGCTGAATTGTGGGGGAGTGGGAACATTGATTGCCTTTCTGTGACTGAACATCACTTTATAAGATCACTTTTTAATTTACCAGCCAGCACTCCATTGATTCCTATCTTTCTTGACTTGGCCCAAAGAAAATTTGTTCATAAGATGGACTATAAGCACTTATTGTTTTGACATTTTCTATGGGTGATTGAGGAACTCGTCCCCTATCGAGTGGCCATTAGGGATCTTATGGCACAGCCGAGGGTAAGTAATATTCCCTGGTTTAGTTCCCCTTAGGGAATTATTGAGGAAATTGGGGTTGGAGGAATATTGGATAAACCCGGAGGAGTTCTGCTTGATTTCAAAAAGTAGGGTTAAGGCCATTTATTGGGAGTTTGTCCCAGCGAAGAATGTGCCAAATCCTATCGGCTCACTTGCTCGAGAGTTCATAGACTTTAAACCCTTGCCTCTTTTTGAGGATACCATTGATGAAATTGTTCCTCCACTAGCATGGAAATTGTTCCTTCAATTCAGATACAAGACTCTCTCTACTAAACTGTTCTGTAGTAAGTGGCGCAGTCATGCACTCTCTGATGTTATGTGTCCGACTTGTAAAAGAAGTCCTTAATCCTTAGTACATCTGCTATTCTTTTATCCATATTACGAGAATTTGAGGGCCAAGTGGATCATCCCCTTGTGCAGGCTCATTTGATCTGAACACTATTTAGAGGTGCTTAGAATACTCTTTACAGACACTAGTAGAGTTGTGATTTTTGGCTTAGCAAAATTCCTGTTGGCTTTATGGATTAGATGCTGAAAGTGTTCTGTGCAATACACCTAGTTTATGGTATTTAATAATTTATATTCTTATATTAATGATATGTATTTTTTATATGACTTTTACTCTGACATGGTATTTTAAGTGTCCCTTTTTATAGAATGATATATTTTCTGGTATTATATAATCAGCTTTGCGTTGGTAATGTATTTATTTGGTTGCAATGTACTTTTTAAGATCTTTGTGATCGATAATAAAGTTATGATGATGGCACTTAGCAATATCATCTCCCATGACAAAGTTAGGAACCAGGTCCGGGAGTATTTGGACTCTCCTGTCTACATTGCACACTGTGAAGTCGTTGCCACCATTACAGCTGGGCTCAAAGGCTTGTTTGAGCTTTAGGACTAGCTCCTTCAGACTCTGTTCATGAACCAACAACATTTTTCTCTCTCCCTCAGCCTTTCCCTCCTCAGTTGAGACATTTTCTGCTGCATCTTTTCTCTCTTCTGCAGCCAGTCTGGCTAACTGCAGATTCAGGTCCCTCTCAGCCTGCCTGCCCTTCAACTCTTCAGGAGACAGGTTATGAGAGGATACACTGCATCCAGCAGGGGACCCATTCTCTGTGGGGTGTCCTCTCTCTTCTGGAGCCATTGGTGACTCATTTTCCTTCTCTTTCACATTATTCTCAGGGTCATCACCCTCCTATTCCTCTGTTGGAGCTTTCCACTATTGCGCTACCTCAAAATCATACAGGGCTTCCCAGAGGTCCTGCTTAGTGGACCCCTTCATCACGGTCAGCCCTGTCTCTTTCCAGAACTACTTCCGCTCTCTCAAATTGTAGTATGATAGGCAGGTAGGATACATTTCCATTATGGCAAGGTACCACAGGTACACCAACAAAAAGTCCAAAGTGTAGAAAGGCAGGAATTAAATTTGGAAAAACTACCAATTGAGAGTAACAAAAGATTAATTTAAAAAGAGGTTGAATCTCATATCAAACTATCTGTACTGGATTTTTGTGTTACACAAATCACTGTATGGTACTACACAAACACAAGTACTGAATCTCACCACTGAGCAACAACGCGGGAAATTGGATTGGTCATTGACGAGGAGCAAGCCCAATGATGAAGCATGACATCCCTCGGGGTGTGTGAGGGCACTTTATCAAAGACCTGAACATTCCCACTCACACTTAGGAACTGCACACTAATTTGTTAGAATCAGTTGACGTTTGGGAGCACGTGTGCAGGACCTGGATAAAAATACTCTTGGTTCCCCTATTTTGAAGAAAAATATCTTGGCAAGAACAGGTCTGTTCACAGTTGCGAAGAACCCAAAACTTCAGGATTTCTGCTTTTCTTCTGGGAGGAGCTCAACTGATGCCACACCAAGGGTACGGAACCTGGGAGGCACCTCTTGGGGATCAGGAACTCACTCCAGCAGAGGCCAGCAGGGCTCACGCAGGTCCAGTTGTAGGTCCAGACAAGTCCAGCGCAGCAGGTCAGCTGGGCTGTTGCAGAGAGGCCTTTGGAGCTTATAATGTCCCCATATCTCAGAACAGGAAGTCAGTCAACTGACCTTGGGGTCACCTCAGCCTGGGATGAAGTGAGCAACTCCAGTCTTTCTTCTGAGAGAGCAAGGTGGCCTCAAGCAGCAGGGCAGTCCTCTGGCAACAGGGCAGTCCTTCTTCTTTAGTGTCTACAGGTCCAGGAGTGTACTGAAGAGTGGGTCTGAGGGTCCACGCTTTATACCTGCTGCCAGCTTTGAAGTTAAAGAAACTTCTGAAATTTCCACCCAGAGAAGTGTCTAGAATTTCCTATCTCTTGTCCTGGCTCCACTGGGTATGGGGTCATAAAACGCTAGTGTGAAGTTCTTTATGTGTGTGCTGAGGCAGTGTCTTTGAAGTGAAAGTGTGACAGGTGACAGCTCCGCCCCTCCCATCAAGTCAGGATGGCCTGGCCCATCCAGCCAACAGCCAGTCTCTCTTTTGTGATATTGTTTGGGAGGAACACACAAAGGTCAACTGCCAACTAGACCTACTCATGTGACCCAGGGCCAGAATGCAGGCACAAAATGGCTAGGACAAGAAAATGCCAACTTTCCAAAAGTGGCATTTTCAGAATTGTGACTTAAAATCTGACGTTACCTTTAAGGATGATTTTATATTACAATTCCCTGGACATCAAACATGACCTTTCTACCTGCTCCGAAACAAAATGTATCACTTATTAAATGTAATAAGGTAACCCAATGTTATCCTACTGGAGAAATAGGCCTTGCAGTGGTGAAAAGCAAATTTAGGAGTTTTTCATTACCATGACATGCAAAACCTAAAATATATGTCCAGCTTTTTAAACACACTATATTCTGCCCTATTGGCTGTTTAGGGGTTAACCTGGGGTGACTTATATGTATCAAAAAGGAAGGGTTAGGGCTGATAAAGTGTTTATTTTGCTAGGTCGAAATGGGGGTTTAATATTGCAGACAGCCTACAATGGCAAACATGAGACATTTTGAAAGGGGCTACTTAAGTGGGTGTCACAATAAGTCCTACAGACCCACTAACAGCATTTAATTTCCAGGCCCTGGGTACATGTAGTAGTACCCCTTAACTAGGGAATTTTAATAAATTAAGTGTGCCAATAGGGTGTAAGCCAATTTTACATGTTTAAAAAAGAGAGCACAAGCACTTTAGCACTGGTTAGCAGTGGTTAGGTGCACAGAATTCTAAAGGTCAACAAAAATGGGTTCAGAAAACAGCAGGGGTTTAAGGCAAAATGTTTGGGGGTGACTTTACAGAGAAGGCCATGTCCAGCACCCATTCTCTCATATTATAATGGTCTCAAAGGTAACACACAAATCCCTTTCCCTCTTCTCTCCTACAATACACCTCACCTCTGTCCTACTAGTACAGGGAAGCCCCCTGCCTCTCCACGCTTTCACTGCATTCCATCACCTCCAGTGTCCACAGTTACCTCGCAGAATTATCCTGTTCTCACTGATTTCATTTATGAATCTCCTAGCACTACCACACTTCATTCTCAGTTCAGCCATATAAAGCAATTATAGAGCAGAATTTAACACATTTGACGGTCATTTTGAAATAGGCTGATCATATTTCTTTTTCAATCTGTACTCAACCATGACAATACCAGGACAGTCATAGCTTAATAATTAGGACAAATAAATGAATAAACAAAATAATAAATGTAATCACAAAAATATTTCGTATGAACAAATATTTGATAATACCCATTAAGTCTCTGGTCAATAATATCCAGCATTGATTGCTGTAATCATACCATAAATACAATAAAACAATAATTTAAAAAAAAAAAACGAAATCCATTGAAGGAGGAGCCAAAGATGTTGGGATATCTTTAAATTTCTTTTCTCAATGGCACGTATTAATAAAGACATTTTCGAGCTTGTGCACTACTACTCCTGTCCTTTTACACACTTTTACATGACTCTGTGAACTGGCCTCTAGATATATAAAATGGTAATACTTAAGAAATATTCGTGTACAGTTAGTGCAAATAGGAAGCACTGGGACCTCTTTACACTTTTGGGGCCAAGAGATGTAAGAGTATGTTAAATAGTACTTCTGTAGTTCCACTTCTTGTAACTAAGCAAGAAAAATATAAGGCCGAAGAGGAAGGGTATTATTTTAGAGGGGTACCTAGTAAGATATTGAGATGATGGTCAGAATTAATTATAGCATGACAAATTAATTTGTTAGGATGCAAGACCCTCGGCAACCGAGGTCGCATGCATCATCATACGGTTGAGTTGCTTTTAAAAGGGACTACGTAATACATCAGTATTGTTGCACCTCTCACTCTGTTTCACATGTACCACTCCCTGTACTCATCAATCCTTTTGTGAATTATCCTCTTATCTTTATGTTGCAGTCGGCTCGGTTGTTTCTCTTTGCTACTTTGTGTTTGTCTTCTGGTGCCCATTCGTCTTCTTGCTGGTTACCCGTTATGCCTCATTTAGGCCTGGCTCTGCCTGATCAACTCAAAGCTCATTACCGCCCCCGCGCCCAGACCCCCCACCCCCCCCCCTTCCTCCCTCCCTTTGAGTTGACGTCTTGACTCATACAGAGCGAGAAGATAAAACATTGGCTATGACACATCGGATATCTAAATAAAAAGCATAAGGAAATACTGAGGCTCACTCTCCTCATTTACCTAAAAATATTTCACGGGGCTGCTCTAACGCCCACAAAATTCAGTAACCTCCATTCGAAATATAAATATTGTCAGAAACAAAAGAGTTTGTTAGGAAAGAAAAGTAATAGCCGTAATTTCGTTTGTGAATATAAAATACCCAAAACATATCTGATCCCATTTGTGATGCTGTTTAAAAGGATTTAATAGAAAGGTTGAGGCTAAAATAAAAGTATCATTGTAAATTCATTTAACAGAGACATGTAAAGCTTTGAACAACTTCTCTGAGACTTAGCAAAAAATAACTCTCAATTCATAAACAAGTAAGGGCTATTTTCCTCATGGAAAACTTTATTACGCATTTCTGTTCCATATCAGCACTGATATTTTGGCAAGATAAACATTCACAAGGCAATAAAGGTTACTGAGATTCTATTTATTCCATTTGCGACAAGAATAGCAATATGTGTGAGTCAATCTAAAGTCCCAAATCTCCACCAGGTATTCAGGCAAATCTTGCTCAAGAGATTTAGGATATGTGGTGTGGCTTTCTTAGTCTAAAAATGATTCCAATGGCTTCCTTTACATAATAGAAATAAAGGTTAATATAAAAGAGTGAAGGCCAAGGAATGACTAGATTTACATTTTTGATGAGTGTCGGTGTTAGCTTATTTTTTTTTATGTTAGTTTCACTTATTTAAATTTATTTTTAGATATTTTTGGTTTTGTTATTGTTTTCCAGTTATTTGAATCTTGAACAGGGCAGTAGAAACGGATCAGGACCAGAAGGTTCTTTGCTATGTCTACAAGAGATAGAAACAACGGTAAGCATTAGCAATGTTCTGTGGTCTGTCCCAGAGCTAGCTGGCCTTCCAGTCGTTCCCCTTCACATGCCATATTATTCCAAGCTTTTCCAGAATACTCTTAGCTTTTGCCTCAGTTATTGTAATGTGGCTGACCACCATATTTTCCTATTTCGTAACACTACAAATATAGGTATTACTATTCCACAAGTTAGTACCTCTCACCGTATCAACATCTGAATGATGAATGTCCCTGTTGGCCATAATGTGCTTCCAAACTTGTAACTCTGAGCCAATCTTTCTTTGTACGTGTGTTGTACAGTGCAACGCACATGCAAACAGGCAAAGTTGGAAAAATGTGGAGAGCTTTAAAACTTGCTCCACTGTTACACCTGTCTCCAAGGCGGCATACGTTTTTGGTGCAATTCCCTGTCTATCAATGATAGTAGATAGTGTTTTGTGTCAAAACCAATGGTTGGTTACATGGAAATCCCCATGTACTACCCATGGAACGTCCCCTTTATGCAAACTACTGCAAAGTAGTATTGCAAAGTAGCGCACAGTGTTACTTTGTGTTACTCTACTCAACGTTCCAATGCAAATTAGGAATTGCATTTGAAAATATATCCCAACATCACTTTTGTGATGCAAGCCTGATGCCAAGTAAACCAGTGCCTATGTTTTCTTGCCTGCTTTCGGTGCAAATTCCCTAGGCAAGCCTCCATGAGTTTCTGTTTCAAGATGACAGAACAAATATGCCATAAGGCAAACCTTTTTTCAGCTGGTCATCCACTCCCTTATTTAAATGAGCTCCCCTCCCAAAACATGTTTTCTCTTTAACTGTGCCTGGCTGTCTAGGCGGGTACTGGGAATAAATAGGTAACGCCCTCTGTGCCATCTGTAAGTCGAAAGAAGTAGTGCCTTCTGTTCTGCCAACTGTTCCTGTCCACTGCAGATAGCTAATCTGTGCTAAGTGGTCAAAAGTCAACACCCAACTGCTCTTCCTAGGATTGAAGTCAGGCCATTTTTCTCTGAGTTACATGTTTAACTTCCCCAACCAAGAAGTTTGTAATCCAAATCTGGAGGTGTCATGAGTGGCACAACTGGTTTTAGTAATACAACCAAAGGCCAGTTATATGTTGGCAACTTTCTTTATCCCTGTTTAACCCCTTAACAATACATTGTGGTATGCTTTATCTTTGGTGTTCTCCTTCACAAGTGACTCTTTTTGCTTGGCACACTCATCCAGAGCTCGTCATCTGTTTTATGGCCACATGAATGTATAAAACTGTATTAGGCATTAGAAAACATTTTTGCTGTGTTCCACTACCCCCCTTATACAAGATTAAATATGCAGCAATGAGGTAATTGGGGAATTTAGGACACCTCCCTCTTCAGTAATGTATTGTCAACATGTTTCTGCACTACTTATTGCACAATAAATGTCACAGGACTTTCTTTAGGACCCCAATACCCTCCATAGTGGCCAAAATTGACCAGTCTTTGATACTGCCATGCAATTGGTGTATCAAACTATATAACCTGCCATACATCACCAGTCAGCCAGGTACTCAGTTAAAGTGGATGTTTGTCTATAAAGAGAGCAGTCAAATAAGGCACTTTCATTTTTGTAGCCAAAAAAGCAGATATAGCAAAGCAATGTCACAAGGCACAGAGTCCCAATATGTCAGCAAAAACAGGGTCCAGGATATAGCAAAAAATATGGGGTGACGATGCAGAAAAGGCGAGTTTGCTACACAAACATAGATGATTTCAGCACCACATACTTAATTTAGTAACTGCTCCTATTGCTAAGGGGCACATTGATGCAACTCCACCAGTACTGGCTTTTTTAGTAGGGATTTGAAAACCCCAACGTCTCAGGGCACAAAGGCAATTACAAGACTGCAAAGCTTTGATAAAAGGGGGAAGTCACACCAATCTGTGGATAGAACATTTTGAGAGCTTTGATCTCAACTGCTTTTCATCAGACCCCCAGTGACAGTGCTCCTGGGATTGGTCCTCTTGGGCTCCCTGAAAGCTGTTGTGAGTGATGATGATGATGATGATGAAAGCAATTTGTATCGAGCAAGTTACTCCAAGGAGTGTCCCTGCGCGTATCATAGGTCGAGAAAAGATGGAACACTTTACATTTAATCCTGTACAAAAATCCAGGTTTTAAGCCTTTTTTTAAACACTGCAGCATTACTCAATGCGTAAAGCTATCGTAGCAGCTGATTCCATGCTACTGAGCCTAGGCAGGTAAGAGACCTTCCTCCCACTCTAGCATGTCGAATTCTGGGAGTCACTGCTAATAATTTGTTAGAAGACCTCAGGTTTCTACATGGAGAGTAGAACCTGAACCTAAGATAAAATGTCCCAGTCTGGTAGAGAGCTTGGTGCACTAGAACAAGAGCCTTGAACAAGATTCTTTTCCTAACAGGAAGCCAGTGAAGAGCACGCAGATGAAGAGAAATCCGCATTCTAACTTGCAAATTCAGAAGAAGGCGAACTGCTGCATTTTGGCCACTTGAAGCCTGTCCACTAGATGTTCCTGTTACCCAAAGTAAAGGACATTACCATAGTCCAACCTGGAGGTTATCAAGGCCTGAATAACCTTTTTTTTTGCTGCAAAGGACGGGTAGTGTAAGAACTTTTTTAAGGAGTGCAATATAACGAAACTAGTGCCTACTACTGGCCTAATTTGAGGCTTAAAGGACAAGCTGTCATCAAATTTGATCCCTAGATTTTTTAATATAATGCCCTGTGGGCCTGAAGGGGGCACATCTTCAGGCCAGAAACTCTGCCAAAATTCTGGAGGAATATTGCCAAAAAAAGAATTTCTGTTTTATCCGCATTGCACTTGAGTTGAAGTACTGTCATCCAGTGGAAGACTGCAGTTAGGCATATTTTGATCTGTAGTCCTGAGATCTCTTCTCCCTTGTCCAAGAAAGCAACAGCTGTGTATCACCAGCAAAAGAAATAACTTTTTTCCCCAAGGGCTTCAGCTATCTGGCCAGGAGAGTGAGCTAAATATTAATGGAGTTGGATTTAGGGCAGAGCCCTGGGAAGCTTCCACTGTCAACCCGCACAGTTTTGTGGAAAAAGGGGAAATCCACACTTGTTGGCTTCTATCTGCCAGAAAAGAAGTGAACCAGTCCAGTGCTAGCCCTGTTAACCCCATAGAGTGGACATATGCCAGAAGTCTGGAATGGGGGACCATATAAAAGGCTGCTGAAAGGTCTAACATGAACAGCACAGCCCTTCCCCCAGTATCAAGGATACCTTTGATGTATTCAGAGACCTCTATAAGTGCTGTTTCAGTACTAAAATGGGGTTTAAAGCAGGACTAGGTCAGTTGTAACAAGTTATCGGATTCCAGATAAAGGGATAGCTGTTGATTTACATGTTTTCCAGTGTGGCCCCACCCCCTAAGGATGCAGCCAGCAAATAATACAGACCACAAAAAGCGCCACTCTGGCAGACTGCATTGACACCAGCACCAACAGAAACCAAAAAAATGTTCTACATTGCAAAGGATTGCACATTTTCTCCCTCATGGACAAGACAACCAGTACCTGGATCAAGTTTAATGCCTGCTTGACTGAAATCCCCTACTGGATGAACAGAACCTGCCTGAAGCTGAAATCAGACAAGATCAAAACTATGATCTTCAGGAAGAGTACTTTACTGTGGAACTCCAACTGGTGGCCAAAAGAGCGAGCACTGACATCGCCAATAACCTCGGGATCATGTTCGACAGCAAACTTGACATAACCGCCCAAATCAACGGCGTCAATGTTGTCACCCCTTCATGCTTCCATACCCTGAAGATGCTGAGGAATATTTTAAAATGGCTCTCAATCAGCACCTGGAAAACCGTTATACGCACACTCATCACATGAAAACTGGACTATGGGAACACTGTTTATGCCAGGATCAACAAAAACTCACCAGAAGGATACAGACCATTCAGAGCTCGGTGGCCTGAATCACTCTCAACTTCCCACTCTGCACTTACATGACAGCACACCTGAAGGATTTCTACTCACTCCCCATATACAAATTAGCACAATACAAACTCCTCACCCACAGTTTCAAAGCACTACTTTACAATGGTGCAGCATACCTCAACAATCGCATCTTCTTACACAAACCTCTTAGACACCTCCGCTCGTCCGGATTCCTACTTGCACACATCCCACACAGACAGAAAACCATATCCAGCAGTCAAGTCTTCTTCTGCATTGCTCCTAAAGCACTGTACAACCTGCCACCACTCATAGGAGCCTCTTCTTCACTTCTTGAGTTCTGCAAGAAGAACCCAGAACCACGAAACACTCCTATCAGTGTAAGTACACTCCAGAGCTATCAAAAATTCCCTGCCAGGACACCATGCCAAGAAGACAGACCAATATGCCCAATCAGGGGACCTCTGCCCATATTATGACTACATCATCACAACCATAGAATATACCTTCTAACTCAATATTAGAAGTACCCAGCAGAAGACCTGCATCCTGCTTAATGAGATGGAGGACTCAAACCATTGTCATCTCAGGCATAGTATGCCCTGCCCTATCTCTAACCTCTGACTACAAGTCAAAGGGCAGTAGCTCTCTAGTCTCATCACCATTTCACCATTGATATCATATAGCAATTCAGGACCTGATTCATCATTCATCAGCAGGGCTGGATTGTACTATATGACAGAACGTGTGGAGCCTTGCTGGCTCTTAGAGGACACAGGTAGAGGCTATACCAGCTTAACTAACTACTCAATACTAACCAGACAGGCCTATGAGGACCGCAAACATCTTCTGCATAGAGGTGGTCACTGGAGGACTCAAACATAATCCAACTTGCAGGTGCTAAATAATGACACTCATCCCACATAGGGGTGACAACGCTGTACAAATGCCATAATACAATACAAGGGTATGTGTGTTTGGTAAATAGGAATGGAATATGTAGGGCCCACAACTGTGGAGTACTGAAATAAATAGAAGAGGTGACATGATAGAATGCCAGAAAAGACAGAGGGTCACTTAGAAAAGAGAAAGCTACCGGGTTTTAGATTAGAGAAGCATGATCAGAACAGCAGGAACATTATTAGATATACACATAGTTCCACAAAGAAAAAGAAGAAAAAAAATATTACATCAGAATGTATTTCTTTTTGTGGCATCTTTGGGCATGAGCCAGTTTTCTCCCTTTCTTAGGAGCAATGGACATAGCTCTATTCCTCTGTCTTCTTGGTGGGAACATGTGCAAGGACTAACAATACATTGAAAATGTTAAGCAGCATTGGTAAACGTTTGACCCTAAGATGGGTCAACTTAACTGGGATCTGATGAGTGTGGCTACATTGAGGCTGTTGAATAGTTAAGATAAGTGATTCTTAACCTTTTGGCTACTGTGAACCCTCACCTAATCATTACTGGAATCTGGGGACACCTACTGAATCATTATTGGAATCTGGGAACTCCTAATTTACTGGAAGCTGGATGCCCTGGCCTAAGCAGTTTCAATGATTCAAACAACAAAACAATACACAAAAATTCAGACACAAGCATTCATTAAAGAAATACACCCTGAAAATATTTTATTTGACTCACGAATACAAAATATCATAATTTAATGGGAAAGTTGAAGCTTTTGTAATTTCAACTGAGGCACCCATCGTCCATATTATATTCTTTTTGATGCACTTGCAATGCTCCTACGAATGAATGTGAGGATACCAACTTAATTTTTAGCCTCCGATTTCAAATTCCCTCATATTCACAGAACGTTTTAAAACTTTCAATTTTCATTTTTACATTTGCTTCTTTAGTTGTATATGCTTTATTAATTTGTATTTCTAAGCAGTCACGGACACCCTGAGTAGGCGTCACAGACCCCCTAGACCACAGGTTAAGAACCTCTAGTTTAGATAACCAAAACAAAAGGAAATGGGAATGTAAACCTTAAACAGATTACTGGGGTTGGTGGGAGCATGATTCTCCCATCATGTTTTTGACAAAGAAGAAAGAGATTTCATGTGTTCCTCTTCTGACCTAATATCTTATCTTAATGTTTAAGATAAAAGTTACATTAAAAAATAAACTAACTCCCTTCTTAGCTCCATTTATCAACATTGCTGGTTTCATCCTTACTTGAAATGGTATTGATAACATTGGGCCAAAACTCTCTTTGATATAGCCAGGCACCATAAAGGTCTGATTAGGTTGGCTGAGGTGGCAGTTGTTTCTAGGAATAATGCACATATTTTATTTATGCTCCTCCCTCAATACAATTGCTAAGAATTTGCATTTCTGTATAAGCACTGGGATTTACAGCTGATTTTCAGTTCAAAGGCGCAACCCCCAAAGTGGTTACCCCCACACATTATTTGTTCTGTTTGGGAATTCCTCTTTGCGTTCAAAACCCTACCACTATTTTTGTCAGTGAGTATTAAAACCAAATTCTGGCAACATATTTGCCTTTTTTTAGCTACACTTGGAGCATCTTTCATAAACATTTGGCTTGAGAAAGTGGATGCAACTATCTTTTCATCGTTCCCTGCTTTCCATGTGTTCTTCAGGCAATCACATCCTTTATAACAGCTTTATACTTACATATGTCTTTCAGCAGGTTCAAGTAAGTTTTATTATATTTAACCAGATGCAAAACAATATTATTATTGAGCATAAATGACTACTAGAAGCTTGATTCATTAATATTGAAATCTGAATACAGATAGGTCTATTTTCTTTTACAAATGTAATCATGCATATTTTGTGAAGAGTAAAAATAAAGACAATTTAAATACTGATTGAGACATGGAGAGAGGTGTGCAGGGAATTTAGTATAAAAATAATTTCTAGCTATACCCTGATTTGGAACACTATTAGTTCTCATCTAAACTGATACACACCTTTTTATGAGAATGAGATGTACAGGCATAAGTATCAACATTTACCTGTTAGAAATTTTGATTCAAACTGTTTGTTGTATATATGAAATAACCATAACTCATTTTTTAAGCACTTGCAAGTAAGAGAGGTCCTGATCTATGTTTAAACGATAGTTTGTGATACCAGTACCTGTAATTTAAATCTTTTTGATTCTGACTTCCTTCAACTGCTAGTAGGCCTCCCTGATTTGGGAAAGCGCATTCTAAGTAAATGGGCTTCTGAACTGTAAGCAATAATTAAAGAGAATAACATTATAAGTATCTTTAGATTGTGACTACTTTCCCTTAACTTCTAATCTAAAATATTCACATTTGAGTGCAAGTTTCACATCTCATTCACATGCTGCAACGCTTTCCTCCAAGCATTATTTCAATTGACATTTGTGCTGCAATGGACTACTTTTCATAATAAGTGACACAAACAAACTTTTAAGAACATTGACAGTGTAAGTGTAGTCACAAGAAGACATTCAAAGAATCATGTAATTAGGGACTGTACTACAACATGCATGAGTAGTTGATCCCATATGAATTAATGTGTTGGGCCATCAAAACAAAATTACACCCGGATTTGATGTGAAACATCCTTACACATGATATTTCAACTCATTTAATACTTCAAGATCTCAGGAAACCACATAGGTATAAAACCCTACCTGGAGCATCTCTTTAGGCCTCGTCATAGAGCTTTTGCAGTTCAGACACCACAATCAATATATTACAGAAAATGATTCATCAAGAGAAACACATTACAGAGAACTCCTAGTGGTGCCCAATTTCCTCGGGGGTCCTGACAGCATTTGCACAGCACATTCTTGGCTATTTACCATATAAAGGTAGAGAATACGGAAAAAATCCTGCAAACTGAAGTGCTTTTGGATTTGTGATTTACTGAAATAAGTGATGGATAGACAATTGACCGAATTAATGAGCATTCTGATATTACAAGAAGAGCAAAGGAACGTCACCCTCAATAGTTTAGTGAGCCTCAGTTTGTTTGGTTGTAAAAAGCTTCTTTATATTTCCTGAACTCTCACTTGCAACAAAGGAACTGGGTGAACTCTTGATTATTTGATTTACACTACAGTTGTCTAACATTTTGTGAGTAACATACTATTGTCCTTAGGCATTGCATGTAGCATACTTGTGTCTAAAGAACAAAGTAAAAGCTGTAAGCTGTCGGGAAACAGCGTTTACAACGCTGTCATTACATCGCAAGACTATTACAACGCGGTCGTTACAATGACCACGTTGTTAGTACGCGATGCATTTACAACACAAGTCATTACAACGACTTGCTGTAGGGGGCGCTGAGGTATTGAATTCCAACACCTTCCCTACTGTTGCGCAACTGGAGTAGGAATAGTAAATAATACTATTCCTAAGTCCAGCGCGCCCCCTACAGCAAGTCGTTGTAATGACTTGCGATGTAAATGCATCACGTACTAACAACGCGGTCGTTGTAAAAGCACGCAATGTAATACATCGCATTGTAATGTACTATATTCTAAGCTGTCTGAGGTATGATTCTTTCAAATCAAAACGCCTAACTTCACGATGAGACATCCTAAACCATTTGCCCCAGTTTACCAATAACTTGCTAAATAAACATTAACACACTAATGAGATCAGCTCCCTTTACAGTCCTTTAACAATCAGGTTCATCGCTTATTTATTTTATTTGTTTTGGGGGGGAGACTGTATGTTGCTTCATACTTCTTTATAATGGGAGAGAAAGATGATTATTGGGTTAGAATGTGTTAGGAACTATGGGTGGAGAGTCCTATCAAAAGTTGATTGGCATGGATATCATCTGAGCAATTACTATTGAAAGAAAGCAAGATATAAAAGCCCTCGAAGAAGGTAGTCTATTAGCGTCTGGAAGTCGATCAACACAAAGTGATCTTGGGCACGTGACCAGGCGGGGATGATGAACAAGCAGGTGGCATATGCTGATAGGTGTGGGTAGAGAACATGAACACAAATCTGTGACACACAAGAGTAGTTTAGTGAGGGTTGCCCAACCATTAGATAAAATCTCCAAAATGTTACTACATCAGATAAGAAATCAGTCAAGTACAGGCACCCCAGAAAATATTCCAACACACACCATTTTTACAGCATTGCTCACTTGAAGATTTGTGAGGTACATGGACCACCCTTAACAAGCAAATTCTACCTGCTATTTAATTAACATAGGATATAAGGCTGTGTCTTTCATGAACCCTCTTTCTTAACAAATCCCATTCCATTACTATGATCTCCAAAATAACCCTTTCTAGACTCTTCCCTCCTCTACCCCTCCTTAAATCATCTCAAGCCTCTTTTACTATTGAGATCTCCCAAACAAGCCTTTCTAAACCCTTCCCTCATGTATCCTAGACTCATCCAATACCCCATCTCTCTCCCTAATACACTTCTAAAAACTCTTCCCTCCTTCATCTCTCCTTTACTCATCCCAAACCCCTTCCTACTGCTGTGATCTCCAAATAAACACTTTACCAACATGGTAGGTTTACAGTCCAACCACTCAATTGTAATGTAGGAGGTTGGAGTGTAAACCGGCCCGTCTTTCAGACTGGCTTCCGACGGACTCAAGGAGCCCATCAGCCAGTCAGAAACCTTTCATAATCCCCTGTGGACGGCGTTTCCACCATCGGGATTATGATGCCGGTTTCTGACAGGCTTTTCGTGTTGGGCTTTTCAACATGAAAAGCCTGTCGGAAAGCGACTTGGGGGCCCCTAGCAGGGCCCCCATCCCTCAGTGGCCTCCAGTTGGGGCCGGAGTGGCACCAATGGTGCCCCCTGTTAATCTCTGCACCGTGTGCCTGCCACGCGATGCAGAGATTAACAGAAGCTCCCATTTCTCCATGGGAGCTTATGCTGCGGCCGGTTTCCGACCGCAGCACAAGCTTCCACAGAGAAATGGGAGCTTGCAACCGCACCATGTGCATTGTAATGGCGGTGTCGGGACTGCCAACTGGAGGTCGGTGGGTCCCGAGACCGCAACGGTGTCAGGCAGATGTGAATGCGCCCGACATCGAAATGATGCCCTTTGTGTGTTCAAATAAAAATAAATGACCTCTCATTATTAAGTAAGGCATTAAGCACTAAGCAGTACAAGTATTCCTGTTGTGCTCAATTAATGGAGGCATGCTAGCGCTTCGGGTACTTTGCTACTCTCTGCAGTCTGCAGCTGTGGCAGCTGTAATAGACAATTATCTTACGTTAATTCAAATGGCCCTGCTCTTCTCTGACTCCCTTTTGACTCCAAAGAGGCAAATGAATAATAATAATACCACGTCACACACAGCACATACAAAATGCGGATATCCTCTGTGCCGTAAGTAGACAGTGGGAAAAACGATGCACTGCAGTACAGGGAAAGGCACGGGATATAGATTTTATTTGGCATATTTGTCACAGATTATCCCATCTGCCAGACTTGAAATCAGGCACTTAGTCCCCCTTTACTCCCTGGCCTCACCCTCCACCACAAATTATTTTCAACAAATAGGGTAAGTTAGAGGGATTAGGCCAGGTAGCTAGAGGTTTTGCTACAGAGTAGTTGAGTTTCACTGATCATAATGTGCTAAGCTTTTGCTTAGTCAGCAGCTGTACGAATGTTGAAAAGGAAACTTTGAACAGGCATAAATCCATTATGGAAGCCATGAAATATATATACATGAATCACTTGGCCAGAAAAATGTGGTACATAACAATAATAGATTTTTAAATTTTTTTGGTAGGCTGGAATGGAACTTAGGAGAGAATAAGGGAGTGAAGTACTAGGAGATGACTGAGTGGGCTCTGGGAAACACTAATGTATTGAAAACTATGTAAATGCTGCATTAACTGAAGCAGAGGCACATTTCACAGCCAACACTGCAGTGCCGAATTGAACCATGCTGCAGTTAGGTCACGGGTGGCAAAATGCCATGGGCAGGAAGGTGATGAATGATGATGGGTGGGACATCTGTCGGGCTTAACACTTACAGTGAATATGCTTAATTTGTCAATAAGCAAGAAATGTGACTTACCACTAACCATTCCTGCCACAGCTGAGACTTCCCCTCTGCGGCATCTGGCACACTTGCACTTCTACTGGCCATGGCACTGGTGGTCTGTGCCGCTAGAAAAAACATTACACATTTTAGATACCAGATACGCCTCCGCTCTATTATTAATTTTTAACAAAATACAATCGCAATACCTCACTACAGTTCGGTTAGCAGTCTCTTCTATCACAACTATCACTTTGGGCAGTTTGTTGGTTGACAATGTTAGAAAAGCGAGGCAGTCATCCCAACCAAAAACTTGTTGTAATGGAGGGGTAGAGCTATTATGACTCTAAGAATGAAGGGGTGGAATAATGGTCAATTAAGGACATATGGTCTTGGTTGGCAAATGCAATGGGACCTCATAGTTTCCTTCCATGCTGCACTGTCATGGAAACTACTGGTATACTGTAAAAATGAATGATAACACAACACTGGGGGGGGGTCCACCATGACCATGGCCACTCTTCCATTTTAATTGTTTTAGCATGAGAAAGAAAAAAAAGCCTTCTCAACAAACATGGATGGTGAATAATAGCTTACTTGGGCCTGCAATGTTTACAGTAGGGTACCACAAAGCTGTTCTTTTAGTCTTACAGTACCAGTCCACAAGATATATAAGGGGAGAGGGAAAGCTTACCAACAAAGCAGTCATAATCTACAGACTAGTATAGACAGGAGGAAGGCAGCTACAGAACCATGAAGTAAAGAAAAAAGGATAATGCAGGGAATACAAGAATTTAACAAACATTAAGTAGAAGAGGAGTTAAAAAATGAGACAGAGTAAAAAACAAGCAAGACACTTTCTAGCCCGCTGGGCTGACGTACTGAATATGGAACAAGACCTGCTCGACCTGCTGGGTGTTGTGATTGCGGGGCTTGTGAGTAATTATTTATTTTTTAAAATAGCGTGCTCCTGACACTCCAAGGTAAGTTAAGTTTACGTTACGAATATTATGTGAGCCAGCTTGAACTAGTCAGGTCCTCGGGGCTGAAAATCGTAGCGTTCTCTGTGCCTTTCTTTATGTAGCTCATACAGTCCCAGTCTCCCAGTGACGTATAGCATGCATCTATCCATTGAAAAGGAAGACTGAATTGGCCCATCAAAGGGGATTGAGGAGCAAAGAACATTATTTGCAATGCATAAGTAGTTCAAAAAGTAGTTAAGGAAATTAAGAATAGGGCTTAAATTTAGGAAATTAGTAATAGGTCAACTCAATACTAGTACTAAAGGCTATCTGATTTAGAAAAGTGCAAAGCTACTAAGTTGGCTTTCAAAATATTGTTTGGGAGATTAACTGTATTAATAATCTATATTTTTATCGTCTTTATTTCTTACATCAGCATCCAAGGACAACAGGGCATCATCTAAGGCAAGTGAAGGTGAAGGGGCTGCCACCACCAGTGCTGTGGTGGGTGGAACGACCACCTCCACCACCAGAGTTGTGGCTGGTGGCTCTGCTGACCCCAGCAAGTCCTGTTGTTATTCGATATTTCCCTAACGTTTGCCGTAATTGGCCCCAAAGTGTCTGTTTAGTGTTTTTACTAGTAAATCCTTTAAAAGAAAAAAATCACTTAGTTTTAATCTGGTGGTATCCTGGCTTAATTCCTTGCAGCCAGTCAGTGCTTTTATGTGTGGCATGTGTGGGTAAAACTTGGCCCTGTGACTAATATCATCAAATATTCCAATGGCCCTAGGGGACCAGCAATGTACTGCTACTGTGCCACTATATAAACAAGTGTTTGCACAGAGCATTGTTTATAATTTGTATTTTAATTTTATTTTTCATTCTTAATATTGCTGCTCCTGCAGGTCCACCACCACCATCTCGGCAGGAGATAGCAGCCTGGCTGCTGAATATCATTGGCTTGTGGCTCTGGAGTAGGCGGAGGCATCTGCCACTGCCGCGGGCCCCAGTTTGTCCAGCCAGCCGTCAGCGCCTCCATCCTGGCCACAACATCACCAGCACCACCGACAGCTGGGATCTACCCAACCACCACTGCAGCCCCTTTCCTACTCAGACTGCTTCCATCACTGCATGCTTCACCAGCTGGCGTTGCTTTGCCAGGAGGTGAGAAGCCTTCGCACCTGCATAGATGATGCTCTCTGAAGTCCTTTTTTTGTTGGACTTTTGTTGTGGGTGGAAGGGTGAGAATTGGGAATGGAACAGGACATTGAACTTTTCTTTGGACATTGGTTGGAGATGGGGTGATTTGTTTGTGAAGAGGGGTGGACCTGTTGTGGGTGGAGAGGGTAGGTTTTCTTTATATTGTTAAGAAGAATTAAAGGGAAAAAAGTACTCTGTTACTTTATGCCTGAAATCATTTTTTTGTGATTTACTTTTACTTTGCACTGTTGCCTTTTAGCGCAGTCTGTTTTTTAAATCCGCTTACCAATGTGTATATCAGTTAGCTATATTCTTGTCCTACTACCCTCTATAACTATATTGACCACGAGGGGGTATGCTGCCAATGCCTATGCCTATATTTTAACCCCGGGCGTCATACTCTGCTCCGCCAGCGGAGTTTGCAGAGTTTTACCAACTCCGCGCTCCGTTGGGAACGCGAACTTGGGCAAAACTCCGACTCTGTGGCGGAGCAGAGTACGAGGCCAGCCCCATTAAAAAGAATGTAAAAACACCACTTACCTTGTCTTCTGCCTGCCCTACTCCTCGCCGCGGTGTCTCCCTTCTTCCGGCGTCCTCCTCCTCGCGTCCGTGTAGGTATTACATCATGCGTGAACTGCAAGCGCAGTTCACGGACGACGTAATACGTACGGGGACGCAAAGAGGAGGACGACGGAAGAAGGGAGACACTGCGGCGAGGATCAGGGCAGGAAGAAGACAAGGTAAGTGGTGTTTTTTAAATTTGTCTGCAGGGTTTTTGTGGTCCTGGGGTGGAGCAGAGCTCCGCGTAGTTCCACAGAGGTTTTTTTTTACTCCGTGGAACTACGCGGAGCACCACTACGCATACTCCGCCCAGGGTTACTACATTTCCTACAACAACCTAGATAAAGAACATCTTAATCATCAGTAGAAGTCAGTTACTAACTAAACTAGTTCACTACACCCCATAGCTCTCTTACCTTAATAGATGAAGTGATAGCTGATATCTCTCTGAATATTCCAAAAACCTTACTACAGGGTTTCCCAAGGTGCCTCCTTAATGATGGTGGTAGTAGTAGCAGGCTAGCGCCCTAACAGGGAAGGCATTACGAGCGAGGTCCCACTCCCACATAGGTGAACTCCAACTGTAGGATTAATTAAAAGGATTATTCATCACAGGCAACTAGATTGAAAGAAAACACAGGGTTAGTCGTTATATTTATATCATAACTATAAAGAATGAAACCGGACTACTATCATGACACAAAGACCTGATATCATAACAAAAACTGGCAATAGTAATTCTGAGCAATGGGGAACTGGTATTTAATTAAAACTAAACTTACAAAATCCTCGAGTCAGGAGAAGTGGTCTCAGAGTCAGTAGTGGACAAGGTTAAGCGTTTACGTAACACAAGGCCTGAATGATGATATTGATGAATAATGTTAGATATCTAAATTATGGATCCCTTTAATATGTGGGTGGGTAAGTGTGGCTGGTATGGGCTATTGCTTAGGTAATATAAAATCCTGCAGTTAGTTGGTGTTGCTTTCACCAAGTGTGTGATCCATTTATGGTGTAAATTAAGTCACACCTCAATAAATCACACAGTCTGGGGGAAGAGGGTCATGGGTTTGATGAATGAATGGAAAAGGGGAGCTGGGGAAAGGTGTGACAAAGATAAACAATACACAACAACAATATTCATCAGGGCGATGAATATTCACATCATCATTAATTCTGTCGTGGGAGGTAATGAAGAAATGGTGGTTCAATTAAATGCATTGCAAACAGCCCCAGAGATCCAAGTTATTATACATCTAAATGTTCTGTCATCTAGGTCTGAAAAATTCAAATTATGGAGGAGTGAACCCACACTGTTCAAAAAATTCTGATTGTTAAAAGAAAATGATACGGTATATAAATGCCAAATTAAGCAGTGCATCTGCATTCTTCTCGAAATGTCCGTCTTGGGTGCCTGGCTGAACCGATCTGGTAAGGTAAGCAAGAGTATTATGGAGCTTTCGCCTTTCATGCAGGAGAAGAGAAGGCCTGTGGATTATAAAACAGAAATGATATTATAGAGTCAAGGCAAAGGGCAAAAGATAAGCTTCATGAGGAGTGTACCAAGACTCAGAGGCAGAGCAAGAACATCGGCTGCTGCAATCATTCATTTTATGACTCATGTGATTAACTATGGAGTGAGAGCAATTCACAACCAATCATGGAAATGTAGCTGAATGTACCAGGCTGATCAGTCTCACAACTGTCATCATAACATTTATCCGAGTGCGTGTATCATGTGATGATGATGTGGCATCACATGTCTGTCTCCAGTTACAAGAGGCCACACCGACCACAACCACATAATAGAGGAGTTTCACATTTGAGCCAGCACACACACTCAGCAGCATTTCCCAAATCAACGCACCTCTCTCCAGTCCACAGAGCTGAGTAGGCCTTTTAGAGTCATCATCATGTTGGTTTCTCTTTAAGGTTGATAACTTCCTTCTCTGGCTGTTGAGATTGTCCCATCTTGAGTCCTTCTATCCTCCTAACTCTGTTTAATGAATCAGTCCAACTACATCCTGACTCAAATGAGAGAGATACACCTGTAGTGCACTGCTGTTAATAAAGACTAAGAGAAACAGAATTTAAGTATTGTGTGCAGGTTTGTGTTTATTAACTAAACTGACTGGTCTGATCTCTGAAAAACCAGAAAAAGGAGTGGACCCTGCAAGTAAATCTCACTAAGTGTTAAAGGGCCAATCACCTTCAGGAAAAATTATCACTCATTATACCCCAAACATTGCAAATCATCGCAAACAAGTTTACAAATTAGTTAAACACCCTCCCTCACTGTCTGCCACCACTTGAATCATCAATAATTACTCACAATCACACAATAATATATCACTCATTGGTGTAATAGTTACCAATCTAAGCACAGTGGTACACAATTGTATCTCCTCTTTGATGCAAGCAACATAATGGCAGCCCTGCTAGGGGATGAAAAAAAGGATGGGCAGGCATTGTCTTTAATGTCCTTGAAGGGAATGGGGAGGCTTCTTCACTGAACACTGGTCTGACTTCAATCCAACCATACATGTGCCTAAAAATGGCGGGGCTGCATAAGCCAGACACAAATAAAATATAAAATATTCCTCTAGCTATATCCATTCTTTTTTTTTGCCTAAGCAGTTTGACGATAAATAATTAAAATGTTCTATGGTGGCCTACTCAGTCAGGGAAGTAGAGTTTGTCCTCAAACTCAGGTGGTTACCTAAAAGTTGGTCAGCTAGCATACTTGAGTCTGACCAATCGCCCTCATCCTCCTTCTCCGGATAAGCCAGATACTTTATTGCCAGTCTGTTGAGCTCTGGTCATTGGTGCCTCTTCCCATACCAATTGACCAATGAGTTTTGATCCACATAGACCTCTTTTGGGTCATCCAGATAGTCCTGGAACATCCTCAGAATGGTTATTGGTGCTGCTACTTGCTCAATCTCTTTTGCCTTCCCCTCTGCACTTGACTTAAGCCCTGCCACTTGAAACCAAGCCAATGCAAAGGTGGGGTCCAATTCTTCTTTTCCTGTTGTTGTTGATGCCGGTGTTTTTATTGCTGGTGTTGCCTGCTGTTAGACAACAGCACTGCCCTCTCTAGAAGTTGAAGGCTGCACCCCAGAACTTCTGCCAGGGATTCTAATTTCCAGCAGTTCTTCTTCCAGGTCTCTCGCTTGATCAACAATCCACATCTTGTATAGTGAAACATCCATTTCCAAAAAAGGAATGAAAGTGGCCAGTATTTTGCTGTACCGTGGATCAAGCATTGTGGCACAGAAGTATTCTTTGGATGACATGATGTCTCTTTGCAGCCTTGGATTTACAGCCAAGCGAAGGATTAAGCTCTCAATCAAGCCATGCGCTTCACTGTTGCCGTTCACACCTGTGAACCATTGCAACACCTTTTTTAACTGGTCCTGCAGCAGATACAACAACAGGATAGCTTGGCTCATCATTCTGTCCTCCTTCCTGACTTCCTGTGTGAAGACCTCAAAAGGAAGTATCATCTATGTCAGGCATTTGACTAGGTCACATTTGTCCACCTCCTTGGTCATGCTTTTCCCAGTCACATTCCCTCCTCTTTGAATGACATAGTCATTGATCGGTTTGTACTGCTCAAACAGACATTGCAACTTGTAATGGGTTGCATTCCAATGTGTTGGCACCTCCGGTATGAGGGCTTTAACTGGTACTCTGTTAGCACGCTGAATGATCCTCAACTGCTTCCAGGCTTTAAAAGTATGGCTGAAATGAATTCAGATTCTTCCACAGGTGGTCAGTATGTTGCTGACTATGGATTCTTTTTTGTGAAAGTCCTGCACAATCAGGTTGATGCAATGTGCCAAACACAGGACCCTGAAATAGCCACCACCTACTATGACCTTAACTATATTACTGCTACTATTCTCGGCAACAAAATTTAATTCTGAGACCTCTGGATCGCAGTCATTCAAATACCTTCCTGCTAAAGTCTTCCAAGATGTTTGCAGCTGTTTGGGCTTTCTCCATGGTGAACACTGCTGCTGTTGCATGCTGACGAATATCCTTAAAAGTTTCCTCAGTGCTGAGAATTGTAGAAAGCTGCTGCCTAACTCCCACAAAAGAGATTCACTATGGAGTGATACACATGAAATCAGTGGCTTGACAACTGGTAACAATGTCTGTCATCAGGTGGACAGTATGAACAGCACTCTGCTGCAAAGCTTGTCCACCCAATTGCAGCACATTGTGATGGAGCACTGGAATAGCAAATCTAGCAAAATAGGTCCAGCTGAGAACCTCCATTTTGAGCAGATGGCCACCATAAATTCTAAAACTTCTATTTCTTCCCTAAAAGAAAAAGCGAGGAGATCCAACACTAACATTTTAGTCAGCTTCCCAGTGTGCAAATGTGCCATTGGGTGGTTGCGTTCGTAGGGCCCCTCCTGCCTAAACATGCCCGTAACAGTAGCCTGGATTTTTTTCTTTTCTGTTGCCACTGACTGAGGTGACTTCTGGTGAGAAGAACCAGGAGGTGATAGACTCAATGTGCATCTTGGGACAGTCACTGAATGCTGTGGTGTCTCCATCTGACTCTTATGCCATTTTCAGGTTGCTGAAGCGGGTGATATTGGCGCACTGCTCAGGACAGGGCTGCTTTGCATATAGTTGTCACCCTTTTCTTGCTCATCACCTTCATCTCCCACTGTGATCGGAGCTGATTCTCTTCTCTCATCACCACCACCACCTGAAGCAATTTTTTTAAGGTGTCCCTCCCACTGGATTGCGTGGTGTTTTTTCATTTGGGTCATTTGACCTCTAGTACCATAGTGTGAACAAGGCTTATTTCGACCAACACTTGCATGGCAAATGAAGAATATTGCAATGTTATCTTCCTGCTTGCTAATCGCAAAAATTTCCCAAACTGGGGAGGAGAACTTTCTTAGTGTGTCATTGCAAACGCCTGAAGAAAATTGGAGATAGGTGGGTGTGTAGTTGAATGCCTCTCTGCAGTGCGTACTTCAACTGACGTAGTAGTGGATGCAGGTCTCAGAGGAGGCCTTACAAATATGGAAGCTGGAGGTGGTGGTGGAACCAGTGCCACATCCCTCGGAGCAGGTTGAATAGGAGGGGTAATGTCGGTGTCCTCTGAGCCAGCTTCTATGACAATGACTAGCTTGTCCTCCTCATTCCCTTCCATAATTGTAAGGCTTTCAGGAACTTTCCTTTTCCCTTGTCTCTGCTTTTGGGTCTTGGACTCAGCAGGGGTTCAATCCATGTCCAGATCATCAGAAGGGGGTTTAGAGAAGATGGTGGCGTACCCTTTATTTTTCTTGCTGGAGATGTGGAAGCCAATGGTTCAAGAAGAGGTATATCTTGCTCAGCAGGAAGCTCAACTTCCTGTACTGCTCCTACTTCAGGATGATCTACTATTGCTGGTTGCTGCCCCTGTTGTCAACTTTGCTCAGTTTCCTCTGACAATTGGGTACTAGTTTGCAGCTGACAAAACTCCAATTCAGACTCACTGCTCGTTGCCATGATTGCAGTGGCTGCCTCACTAAGAGACATGGCCTTGGGCTTAGGTTGGTGAGGTGCCGTTGATTCAGGGAGTGCTGCTCCCAGTTTCCTGCCCAGGGGACGGTGCAGCAGGCACACGTCTCCTGAAAAAGGTTTGGGACGGCACGCCAGTGGTAAAAATCTGCTTCTTCTTCTCCTCCTCACTGGCCACTTTCTTGGCAGCACCTTTCTTTGGGACCATCTTGAAACTGCCAGTTGGCAGTGGCATTTAGCTGCACAAGCAGAAGAGACTGGAGGATTCACGTCACATGGTGTGGTCACGTCACTTTGTACAGGCCTTCTGTATGGAAGTACTGTGGGTGATGTCTCTTGTGCACCTAAATGCAAACAATCAAGAACATTTTTGTAGTTTGAATTATTTATAGTACAGACAATACAATTTAGGGCCTGATTACGATGCCGGTCAGACCGACTGTCTGACCGCTGTCTTCGTGGGCCCTTTCCGACCACCGAGACCGGGATGTTTCACCTCACCGTATTACGATGCGACCACTGCTACCGTGGCAGGCCCAGCTACGACGGAGCACATATCCCCGAATATGTCACTGCAAATGCATAAAAAACTCACAGAAAATATGTGAATTGTACACACATGCATGACATATGCCGAAACATGCCTTGTGCACCCTGTACTCCATTGCTGGAGTGTGGCAGAATGTGCACAGTGCAGTCAACGGTGATACATACCGCAGAAGGACCTACCTGGATTCTGGTGCCCATCGGATCGTTGTCATCGGGGTTCAGCTTCTGAGCTGTAGGGGGGACCTGGAGGAAAGGATCCACGGTGGAGACTACTGGAGAGAAGCTGGTGAGTATGCATTCCAGATCCTTTGTTTCCGATGACTAGAGGCAGCCGGTCGGACAACCACGGTCAGGTTATTTGAATCCCACATCATATCTGGACGGCCCTGCACAGCTCTATGGATGCAGTTTGTCTCCGACTGCCATCTCAGTGGCCAGAGGAAAGTTGACGGAGTCGGCGGGCTTTCAGCGATCAATCGGAGTACACAATGCAGGCGTTTTAATCCGTCGGTCGGACCGACCGCTTCCGAAGAGACCTTCGACGGTCCGACCTACTCCGACCGGACCACGGAAGTCTGTCCGACCGGTATCATAATCACAGTCGCGACCCATGCAGGTAACAGCGGTGGGGTGGGAAGGAGGGTAAGTGACAAACGACGGAATAGGGAAAATAAAATAAATAAAACCACTTACCTTGCACTCACCGCATCACCGACCCAATGCGGTGAGCGCAAGGTAAGTGGTTTTATTTATTTATTTATTTTATTTTCCCTAGTCTGTCGTTTGCCACTTCCAACCCCCACCCCCGCTCCGCCTTTTCCCGTCCCACGTCCCCCCGCCCTTACCTGCAGGGCCCGCCACTGCGTAATCAGGCCCTTAGTGTGGTTACTTATTATCTAAATAATTAACAACAATAATGTATTCATTCCAAAGTCAAACCATACCACCATAACATTTCATTTTCAATCAGGATAACAACCTACAGATGTAACTGTTTCCTTTATGCTCATCTAAGGGAGAGACCTGTGGCTGTCAGAGAGGTGCAGGAAAAAATTGAATAATCCTTGAAAAATGAATGTTGGTGTGTGTGTGCCTATGGCAGGCAGGGGGGTCCAGGGGAAAAAGGAATAATTCTTTAAACATGAATGCCGGTGTGTGCCTGTGGAAGGCGAGGGAGGTCCATGGGGAAATGGAATAATCCTTAAAAAATGAATGCTGGTTTGCACCTTTGGCAGGCAAGGGGGCCCAGGAAGAAATGGAATAATTATTACAAAAAATAAATGAATAAAATAAGGGGGTGCAGGGGAAAAAATATTTAAAAAATGCATATAATATGAAACACTGTTCACATATGCATATACTACAATGATCTTCAAACATATTGAACTGATATCAGGGAAAATTTAAAAAAAATGAACAAAAAAAAAAGGCATAGCCCTCTCCTATCAATCTCCCAAGAAAATGGCTTTAAAAACTGGAAAAAAAGAATTTACACAGTGGCAGGCTGTAAAAATGGCCGCCGGCCACATTGCCGACCAACAACAACAAGGAAGGAAGCATGGCCACAACAAATAACAAATGCAGGCTTATGGCAAAAACACACTAGCTGGCTATACAAAATGGCCACCAGCCACATGGTCAAACAACAACATTAAGCACGGAGCATGGCCACAACAAAGAACACATGCAGGCCTATAGCAAAGCACACTGGCTGGCTAGACAAAATGGCCACCAGCCACATGGTCAAATAACAACAGCAAGGACGCATGGCTACAAGAAAGAACACATGCAGGCCAATGGCAAAAGCACACCGGCTAGCTACACAAGATGGCCACCTGCCACAAGGTCACACAACAACAGCAAGCAAGGAGGCATGGCCACAATACAGAACAAATACAGGCCATGGCAAAATTACTGTGGCTGGCTGCACAAAATGGTCACCGGCCACATGGCCACACAATAACAGCAAGCAAGGAGGCATGGCCTCAACAAAGAACACATGCAGGCCTATGGCAAAAGCTCACTAGCTGGCTCCACAAAATTGCCACCGGCCACATGGTCAAACAACAAAAGCAAGCAATGAAGCATGGCCACAACAAAGAACACATGCAGGCCTATGGCAAAAGCACACTGGCTGTCCACATAAAAAGGTCGCTGGCCAGATATTCAAACAAAAAAAAAGGAGGCATGGACAACAAAGAACACATGCTGGCCTGTGGACACTGACTACACAAAATGGCATGGAGAACAAAGAAAAATGGTGGCCTATGGCAAACACACACACACACATTGGAGAAACAAAGGAGGCGTACTAACCCTGAAGAAAACACTACCATTAATTCAGCAATGCCAAATACAAGTGAGCTATAAAAATTTACAACAATACACATCCTCCCAAGGCATCAACTGTTACCCCACCATAATACACTTTTTGCTGAAAAATACGTGAAATACAAAAATAAAACACATTTTTAATTTTATCCAATGCCATCCCTGCCCTAATTGATTTTTAAAAAACATATGCAATAGAAACAGTTGTTTGATGTACCCATGACTAGTACACGGCCTTCTGCCTGGATGGCCCGTGGGTAGACTAGGCCACCTAGAAAAATAATTGAATAGTGCACATTTAACAAACATGGAAAAGAATTACTGAATTGTGCAACCTTTTTCCTTAATAAAGATGGAAAATTAAGTGCAAAAAATAACTATGCCCCTACTGAAACTGCCCACCACAATCAAATTTTAAAATTAAATAAATGTACAAATACTGGTGCATGCCCTCTATCAAACAAACAACCCCTTTATACAAATGTTTTTGAACTTACTTTTGATATCACAAAAACAAAGTTCTTATATCCAATAGTATATATGCAGCAGACAAAGACAGTGATCCTTCCACCTCAAACTCCAAATTAAAAGTGACCAGGAGATGGACAAAGCACTGGGGGGAGCCTGCTGGACTGGAACAGAAAGTTGGAGTCTCTGGGGACACTTCCTACTTGTTGGAAAAAAAAGTAAAATAAGAAAAATGCGTCTTGCACTAAAAAACAACCTGAACGGTCCGGGCTGTTGGAATAAAACATTAACTCGAAAACATCTTTTTGAGAAGATTTAGCTACTTCTCGGGTACAGAATCTGCTCAAGATGCAGTCGCAGCAGCTCGTGCTCACCAGTGCCACAAAAATGGTACCATAAGGCACCATGATGACCAGAATCCGCACTAGCAGAGAGCAAATATCACGTGCACTCGCAAGCAGCCGGCAAGTCTCATTGCGCTCACAAGCGTGCGCCAAAACAACTTTCGTACGAGCCAATGGAAATATAATTCCGCCATGCGCCGGATGGTGGAATTTGGCCAGAACTCCGCGTTACATGCAAAGCAAGGAGTTCCCGAATTCTGCCAACTCCGTAAGTGGAATTTTATTTCCACCCAGAATTTATACCTTTCCCCAAATAATCCAGGCCTGGAGTTAGAATAGTAAATAAGCCTCCTGGAATATTTGGGGGAAAGTTGCTCTTTCCCCAAATATTCTAGAACTGGAGTTAAAATAGTAAATCTGACCTTCCAGTGTCTGCCACACCCACTGCTACTCTGAGGGAACAGTTCGGGGCAGAAAGCACAAATGAGTCATAATGTGGGAGGCCCAAGTAGACAGCATTACAGTAGTGAAGTCTAGAAAAAATATGTGCCAAGATTACTGGCCTGCAACGATACATAAGTAAGCAACCTAACATCTTCAATAGGGTATGGAGAAGGAAAAAACAGGAAGAGGCTGACTTTGAGATTTGTGGCCATAAAGATAACTGATGGTCAAGAGTAAATCCCAGATTACGAGCTTTGGTGACTGGGGTGGGTACAGAGTTTTGCAAAAAAGATGACCCTAGTTTTATGAGTATTTAATTTCAGTTGGTTAATTCCGATCCAGGTAAGAATGTCAGTAAGGCATTGAGCAGATTGCAGAAAGAATGGGTATAAGATAGTGCAGCAAAGGAAAAGACCATTTGAATATGGTTGGCATAGGAATGGATCACTGACACAATATTGAAGTAAACAATGTCATCGGACACAAATATAGTGTCAAAATTTTCATTTACCAAAATATTCTGTCTCTACATATTGTTGATACTAATATCGTCAAAAAATATACAAAAATATCGATTTTGGATTACAAATAGAGTTTAAAATAGTAAATGGTAAATATGTTAATATACACCTTTAATATAATGCAAATTAAATAAATTCCACAAATATTTAATACTACATATAAATGTATATTTATATAAACACACAAACTCATATATATGCATAGATATATATGTGTTTGTGTTTATTTAACTATATATTTAATAAAATTATTTATTTTAGATTATATACATTTTTTTTATTATAACCACAACATGCTGTAACAATCTTACATAAATGACGTTTTCCGACCACACCAGAATACATGTACACATTTTGAATGCAATCCCCCCCTGGCACATAACTGTGTTGCCGTTCCTACCACTTCCCAAGTTCAAATTTAATCCATCAGATCTTCCACCCTCCCCCGTGGCTCAGGTGGTGTGCATGGGTTGCCTCTGTAATGATTCTACTTGCTCCAGATCTTTCCCCACTTACTTGGGCATCCTCTGTTCGTATATACCGCCTTTTCTGCCACCATGCACCAACCTCCTGATCTCGTATTGAGATCTGATTGGCTGCCAACACTTCAGCCATGAAGTATTGGCTCATACAAAACCAGTGAAATTCAGCATCTATCTACCTGAGCTAACTATAGAAGCATTTTAGCATAGAATGTGCTCTGTAAAATGTGATACGCGGGGAGCTGGGTGCAGTCGGTCCCAGTATTGGATCCACTTTTATCAAATACCAATGATTTCAAAGGATTGTTCTCATGTTATCCGGTTGTGAATTGAAGGTAGTGATCATTCTGGTCTGGGATTCTTCTTTTTTCTGCTCTCTTTTAGAGAATAGTACTGACTCACGACTCAACAACTCCCCTTTGGAAATTATTATGTTTACTAGTTCTCTAGAATAACCCCTTTGTGAGAACCTCTTTATTGCTTCATCTCGGCTAGTCTCCCAATCTCGTGTGGTGCTGCAATTCCTTTTTATATGCAACAGCTCATCATAAGGAATGTTGTATATGGTATGCTTTGGGTGAAAACTTCTTGCTTGCAAAATAGAATTACCCGCTCTGGGTTTCCTAAAGAGTCTAGTTTGTAACTTCCCATTTTGTACATAGACCTGTAGATCAAAAACTCAACCTGTTTTTCGCTGATATATCCTGTGAAATGTAAATTAAGATAATTATGATTTATTTCCCCAACAAAATTCTTTGCTGTCTCCCTAGTACCATTCCATATGACAAATAAGTCATCAATAAATCTGAGCCAGCACACAACATGTTCTGCAAATTCTTCTGGTCATTGATGAGCACCTGTTCCCCCTATCAGCCCATATGTAAACAAGCATAGCTTGGGACGAATCTGGTGCCCATCCCTGTCCCACATATGTGCCTGTACACTTCCCTGCTGAAAAGAAAATAATTATTGTTAAGGCACCATTTGACCATCTCAATCAATATGACAGCATGTTTGTAAAGATTTAAAGTGCTACTCTTTAGGAAATGTTCCCCTGCTCTAAGGCCATCATGGTCTCATATGCTCGTGTAAAGAGATGTTACATCTAATGTCATCAAGATGTATTCATCTCTCCACAGTATATCGTACACCCTCTCAAGAAAATCACCCATGTCCTTGACATATGAAGGCAAATTGCGTACATGATCCTATAAGAAATAATCCACATATCATAACCCTAGATAATCGGCCTGCCAGGCGGCCGCATTGGATCTTTATGAATTTTAGGTATTAAGAACAATATTGGTATTTTAGGATGGCCCTTCCTCAGAAAGAGATATTCATTCTGATTCAGAAGTCCTGCATTTCTCCATTCAATCAGTTCAGCATGACATTCCATTTTTACTCTGCCCAAAGTACCCCTGTCTCTCAAGGCATAGCAGCTCAAATTATTCAATTGCCGATAGGCTTCAGTCATATACATTTTGAGTGGGGACAGAACTATATTGCCACCCTTCTCTGATTTACAGATTACGATTTCATTCTCTGTGTGCAGTTTCCTGATTGGAGTATGGTAACTTCTGTGTTGATAATTCAATTTCATCTTCTTCGATTTGCTTTGTTTTGAACACATGGTCTTCACATCCTCTATGACACACTCATTGAATGTGTCAATGGCATCCCTGGGAGTGGTAGGTATGAATTTTGAGTCAGGCTTGAATGGTGTACTTTCCGTTCCATGGACGACCAGACTCATGCACTCAATAATCTGTTGTTCAGACACTATTACAGATATGCCCAAAGTCTCATTTTCCAGCTCCTGGAGTTCTCTCATCAGTTGTAGGTCTAATACTTTCAGTCCTCTTTGATTGGGCTCTACATCTCCTGCTTCTCTTGCAAAAATGTCTTTCTCAGTATTTTATAAATTAAATGTTGCCAGTTTTGGCTTCCTAACGTAGTTAAACAATCTGGGTCTGACAATAGTTGAGATCACTTTTTGGGGCAGAAAGGCAATCCCAAGGACAAGATCTGACTTTGCTCCTTGCTCAGTTCAATCTTTGACAAGTTAGCTCTTGTCATTGGTATTTCTGAATTTACTTCTTCTTCCATAATGTTTGTTTTAGTGTTTTGGTTTTCTGTGTGACACTTCCTGTGCTCCCGCATTCTCTGGTTTCTCTTTGGTCTGGCCTAAATTTCTGAGTTCGTTGCCATAGTGTTTGTCTTCGCTCTACCCTTAAAAATTACAATTCATCTACAAGTGATGGTTGTTTCAATCCACCTAAGCCACTGCCTCCAGCTCCTCCATCTTCTGAATCTGTCTCTATCTCCAAACTGGGCTCAGAGTCAGTCTTGCTCATCCTATTGTCTTGCATGCCTCTGTTATTCTCAGTGAATCTTTGTCTCCTTAGTGTGTCAAAATGTTTGCAAAGGTAAATATCTGCCCCTGCTCATAATCCACTTTGTTGCGATGAAACTTTTGTGCTTTTCTCTCCTTGATTATATCCTCATGTTTCTTCAATTAGCTCATCAGTTCTTCGTGATATTTTTATACCATTTCCTGTTGCCCATGTGCATTAATCTCATTATTGAGAGACTCTATTTTAGATTGTAGCTCAATGTGATCAATTTCTGCATATTTAATAATGATTTCTATCAGACCCTTGGAAGCTTCAATATTGCTCTCCGCCCATTCTTTCGTCATTAATGGGATTGAGTATTCGTAACAAGAGACAGTTAAAATTCTTAGTCCTTGTGGTATGCGTCCCACTTCAAGATATTTCATCAGTGATCTCCTTTACCACTATTTTGCCTGCTCATTCTTCATGAGCTTTTCAAGTAATCTTAATTTAGTTTTAATGTCATCTCCTCCAGGGTTTTTTGTTGATTGAGTTGTTTCATTAATGCCACTGCTCATGGAGCTATTGTTAAACAATTGGTCGGCTGCTGCCTCTTGCTCGTGCAGCACGTCCACAGACATGGCTGCACAATCAAAGGGTGTAAGCAATCTTGTTAAATGCGTGGCAGTGATTACCTCCCAACCTACTTGTCCAATGGCTCATCATAGTTTCAGAACATGCAGATGGGATCCTCTAACTCATCCTGATGGTCCGTTTGCTGCATCTCTCTCTCTTTTCTCTCTCTCTCTCTCTGTCTATATATATATATATATATATATATATATATATATATATATATATATATATATCAACGCGAATTCCCTTTCACAAAGGACGACGAAGCCTTGTCTTGACAAGAATTTGAGATTTTAATTGTCAGCTGTCGGACTCATTTCGCCTGACCTGCAGGCTTGCTCACCAACAATAGTAATAAAGTTTTCAGCCATTTTTAAACATTCTTTGCGTTACGTGTCACTTGTGAAACTACAAAAACAGTGCATCTGAAGACAGACTCGTAGTTTTACCATCAGAAACTAATGTTATCTTTTTCACATGAACTTTGCTTTACATGATTTTGTAAATGAAACCTAAACAATGTATTTACAGTAGAATTCTGTTTTGCTTACATGTTTTTGACATTAGCCAAAAATTGTTGCCAACTATTGCGTAATTATCTTGCTCTTGGCATTGAGACTGAGAAAGTCATGACTCCTCTGCATCAAACACTTCTGTTACAAATCGGCCCAAGTGGGCAAATGTACATGCCGATTATTTATAAAAACCAAATGTCAAAATTTCATTTCACAATTATCATAATCGTCGTTAGTTTCTGATGGTAAAACTACGAGTCTGTCTTCAGATGCACTGTTTTTGTAGTTTCACAAGTGACACGTAACGCAAAGAATGTTTAAAAATGGCTGAAAACTTTATTACTATTGTTGGTGAGCAAGCCTGCAGGTCAGGTGAAACGCGTCCGACAGCTGACAGTTAAAATCTCAAATTCTTGTCAAGACAAGGCTTTGTCGTCCTTTGTGAAAGGGAATTCGCGTTGATTTATTTCGGAGCTTGCTTGGGTGGTCCGCAAGACGAAGCGCCCTCTGGTTTGGAGTAGCGGTGGGTGAACACAAGCAACAAGGGTTGGATATATATATATATATATATATATATGCATATCCACCAAACACCATTCCACTTCAAATAATTGCTCAAATCCGCTTATTTGCAATAAGCGCCCATTTCTGCCATAACATGTTTCAGCCGGCACATGTGGTCTTGATCACACACGATCACAGTGCCATTTTCCTTCTACTTAAATACCTATTACATCATCATAAACAGGGAAAAAATGCTATCAAAGTGCTCATTGTATCTTTGCTTTGCACGCAATAAATCTTAATGCCTTTCCTAGTTGTTTATACAATTGACAATCTTGCAATGTATAATAAGTGAAGTAACTGAATTGTGATCTGCAGTTCAAATTCGAAATTTATAAACTTATAGAATTCATATTCATTTGGCATATCCAACTTACCTAACTTTGCATTTGTATACATAAGTGTGGTAACTAGAGTATGCTTCACAATTTAAAAATTTGTCAACTAATTCATGATTAAACCTTCACAATTATGCCAAAGTGGACTTTGCTTACCAGTTCATTCAACATATAAATATCACGTTACTTCACACTTAATCACCACATTTCGAACAGTATATGCAATATAACAAAAGAAAAAAAGTGTATAAATGCAAATTAGGTAAAAATACTGATAAGGTCATTTTCATAAAGAAGGGTGAAAGGGATTTGGAGCTTCTCAGGAAGTAATAACACATCATTCGAATCAAGAGGTGAAGGTAACAACCATTGTAAATAATGGGACAGATTTCATTCAAACAACATGATTGTAAACATGTGTATAGTTCCTCACTTGCATTCAAACCATTTGGTGTGTTGCAGTCAAGATTGAGAATCTATTTAATTTCCAGATGTCTCAAAGCTTTCTCTTTATCTCCACCTCTTTTGGTGCTTTGGTTTGCTTCTATGACAAAATACCTTAGATGCCTCACATCTTTATTGTGCACCTCCACAAAATGCCTGGCCACTAGATATGTGTGGTTCCTGTTTTTAATGGCCCTCATGAGCTGTGGGACACGTTTGTGAACCTGGAGTGTTGTACTTCCTACGTATCTCAGATTGCAACTACATGTTAGAATATAAACAGCAAACTCCGTTTTGCAGTTATACGAACATTTGATCTTATAAGGTCTATTGTGAAAGGGAGTTAGATATTCTGTGGTATTCACCCCTATCTGCCATGCCCTGCATTAAGAGTATTTACGGAACCCTCTGCTAAGTTTGAGCCAGGTTTTATGGTTTGTTACTTCTGGACTACTCTTTATATTCTCTTTTATATTTTTATTTTGTTATCACAAAATAACCTTTTTCACAATGTCTTATTATACAAAAATAATTTTTTAACCAGTACAAAACAGTATCACAAATTTACACTCTTCCTTATATGTTTTTGAAAGCAAATTGATGATAAACTTCTTTTGTACATTCATATTCAAAGGGCGTCTATGTGTATATACAATTATCACTCAATCTAGTGTCCAAGACCTATATATTGGTATACATAGATTAGTGTTTTTGGTAGTTGTTTTCTGTAAGATTGTGATACTGTTTTTTAGTGGTTCAAAATTTCTTTCTTTATTGTAAGACATTGTGAAAAAGGTCTTTATGACATTCCAACAGTAAAAGTAATTCTGTTGTTAACTAAATAATAAGTACAATATATGTCTCATAGGCCATTACTTTTTGCAATGTTATTAGTCTAGGCCTTAGAGGGTTACTAGGCTTCCCCCTTTGTTACATACAGCATTATGAGAAGGGCTAATAACAAACTGAGTGAGGACAATAGAAATACATTAATCCATAAGATTGATAAGGTTTAGCTGGCATATCAGCCTTGATGTTGAACTCACCTATCAGAATAAACATGGAAGCTTTCAAAGCAAAAGGGAAAATTACATCAAAATAAGATCATTGCAAAAATCAAAAGAAGTGTCAAGATGCGCTAGACTAAGAAGAAGATTTTGTAGTTTTAGGAAAAAAGGGTGAGTTGAAAAAGAACAATGGTCATTAATCTCGGATTCTATAATGCAAAATATGTTTGTCTTGCTGTTTAAAAGACAGTTGTGACGCTCTGATGCATATTTAGTCAGAGAGTGGACTTTCATGCAGCTGCTTAAGATAAATCCTGATGGGGCTTTATCTAATCAAGTAGCCCTGACATTCTTGTGAATGGCAAGCAACATTAATTGTGAGAATACCCGGGTTTAGTAGGGAAGTTGCTAAAAGAGCGCAGCCAAGTACACCAGTAGGTGAGAAAAGGATCAGCAGCATACTGAGAACGCTTGAGGTTACTTTGTGCAGCATGGCTTGCCTATGCCTGGACAGTGCATAGATAGGTGCACATGGGACTGCCTTTGGCAAAACTTGGGCATGACAGACGTGCACCCACAGCTCCTCTGCACCATCATACCATTTAAGTAGAAGTTTGACATCAGAAAAAATATGCCCGTCTCTGCCCAGGGATGTAGGGCTCTTTCAATGAGCTAAAGAGCTAAAGAGAAAGAGGAAAACTGGAGCCAAGACCTCCTATCTGTCCCTAGTATATCCCATTACATTTATTACACTCATGTTTGTCTAGAATAGATATTTCTGATCAATACCAAACTTAAAATGTCATAATAACCTGTCTTACTTTTACTGGCCTTTTCAGCCATGCATACTGCACATCAGTGATTTCTAATTATTCAACTGCATCCTCTTATCTCTTTACCAATACCTGCACTTTTAACAGATACCATAAAATTCACAGCTATACTTATGACAGTGTCCTCAAATATTTGAATAGGATTCTTCACTAAGAAATATATAAAAATCCTCTTTTAGTTATTATATTTTGTCAAAGGTATTGTGCACCACTCACTTCCTTTACTTTTTATCCCAATATGCTTTACCACACAATTTATACACTGAGGTGCAGATTTATCACACTTTCACGCAACGCAGCAAAGACAATCTGTTGCACTGTGTGAAAAGGAGAGGGCAGGAATGTGCCATATATACAAATATACGGCGCATTCTTACTCTCTGCCTGTGCTGGCACAGAATGTGCTGTCTTATGCCAATGCAGTCACCCTTGGGCTGTGGTGTTTAGGGTGCCTGCATTGGAGGCAGGATTGTTTTTGTGCAGGAAGTGGCACCTTCCTGCACAAAACCAATCCTGAGAGGCAATTTCCTCTGTCTTTCTAAGTGTGCCTGCACACTTAGAAAGAGGAAACGAGGAGAAATAAGGATAGTTCTCCTCATTGCGCCTCTGATGAGAAGACATACAATTCTGAAGCATTCTCAGGTCTACTAGTGTTGGTAAATCTGGGAAAATGTCAGAATACATGGGTGGATGCGTGGTAACACCCATACTCCACTCATGTAGTGCCCCCACCATGCAATGTAACACAAGGCAGTGGGGTAGGATGTAATGCACTTGTAATAAGGGGAAAAAGATATACATCACGTTTGTGATGGAGTAATCAGGCCCTTAGTTTAGCACATCTGCAAGTTTAGCAGGGGCTTTAGTGCAGTCTGCTATACACCTAGCATCCGAATCCCTGGTGAAAGCTTTCTGTGATGCCACTGCCCTCCTGGGTACCACGTAGCCGAAAATGCATACTTTTTACAGATCCCACTGCCTTCCATGTCGTGTTTTTAGCCCAGAAAATCTTTCTCCTTTTGTTTCTCCTTTTGCAAATATAAAAGCACCTTCTTTTTCTGATCAGGTACTCCTGCATCTAGGTGTGGGGTGCCTGTGTACTTTTTGTGGGGCAGTGTGGGAACCCAAGACAACGCAGTCAGGTTGCCCACCCATCAAGCTAGTGCACTCGTCTTGGCACCAGTGGGGAAGCCAGCTGATGCTGCTTCTCCCTCAAGAATCCCTCTCCCCCATGCAGTTTCCCAAGTGAGCACAGGGAGTGAGAATGAGGCAGGCAACCTCAATGGGCTTTAGCGGGAGCCGCTGCCTCATAGGCCACCTCAAACAGGCCCTGGGTCTCTATGGGCCCAGTAGGGAGATTTGTTCATCTCGCTTGTGGCACTGGATATTGTCGACGCTCATTGTTCTCAGGGATGGCTAGTTATACTAGGGTTCTGACCCTCCCCTAGGATTTGCAGATTTGAGGATCCAGTGGCACATGATAGCATGATTTTTATTTGAATGGTTTGTCTCCAGGGCACTGGCCCTCCCCTTGGTTCAACTAATACACCCCTTGGTGTGCTGCATGTTTTCGAAGTCCTACAGCCTCAGAGCTTGCCAGCCAAATGTTTCTCTGACCATGTTGGATCTTTTTGAATGGGATTTTCACTGTTGTGCTTCTGGGTTCAAGCTCCAATCAAGGTGACGGTCAGATGCAGAACTCCTGGCCTCTAGATTTTTCTAATATTATTGGTAGGTCTTTCGGAGGTTTTTTCGTAGATTGCTGTTCCTCCGGTGAGGCACAGTTCAGAGACCTGTTCCCCTGCCATTTCTGCCTGTAGCATTTTTTATTTTATTTATTTAGTAATCTTTTAGTACAAGCATAGATGAATAGAGAATCAAAACTATGCTTGGACTATAAGATCATATGTGGGCAAACTACTGATATTACTGATTGCCTATTTGGAAATATTTACCCTGTTCTATCTACTTCTTGAGAACAGGGGGCCTGATTTAGAGTTTGGTGGACCGGTTACTTCATCACAAGTGTGACAGATGCCCCATCCTCTGTATTACTAGTGTATTATATCACATGGTACTTGTAATTTGCAGACAGGATTCAGGCCCAAAGTTTCTTGTTATATTTAAAGTTTACTGACTGCCACAGCTGTAGAGTACCACTATATAAAATCAATAGTTAAATGCAAGGCTGTTAATTAATCAGGGCTTGTACGCCCATGTCAGATTCACCCCTTAGGAATACCTTCAGTTAGTTCCACCAAAAGGAAAGATTGCAAGGTGGCTGAAAAGTGCTCAGAAGTGGAAGAATGAAGCTGAGTGGGGAGCCACAGCAGACACTCTGACCTGTGCTACCTGTCATGTAATCTGAGTTGTTCTAGCGCAATGCAGGCCGCTGGAATAATTCTGAATGTGAAAAGTAGCAGCTTTTGCTCAATCAGTGTATAAGTGGGCTGGAGAAGAGGGTACATTTCAAACCAGTGTAATTTGAGCATGCATTCTCCTAGGTGCAACCTATATCTGGAGAGGAATTGGATTATAATCCACCTACTCACCATGTAAACTGCACTTTAGCTACCTTTGAACCACCAGGATAATTTTGTAGCTCTACAGCTAAAACCGTTTCTTAAAGTTTGGGGGCATATTAGCAAGAACGGCGTTAAAATTATCGCCGCTTTAGCGGCAGGAAACTGCAGCTAAAGCGGCGATAATGGACTTGATAATATGCCCTTGAGAATACCAATTGAAGCCCATGTTCTGCTGTGATCCTGGGCTTCTATTGGTATTCTCAAGGGCATATTATCAAGCCCATTATCGCCGCTTTAGCGGCAGTTTCCTGCCGCTAAAGCGGCGATCATTTTCACGACGTTCTTGCTAATATGCCCCTTAGTGTTTAAGGGGCATTAATTGCTGACTGGCCATAAAAGGTTTCCCATGTTCTTGGCCTGTCATTCTCAGCTCATGAAGTTGTAAACAGTTCTAAATTAACAGCCTAGGAATCCCTATCCCTTATCAATGATAATTAGACGTGGGCTACATTTGAATTATGCTGGTGTAATTTGGGGAATATTTTATTAAGCTTGTTACGCAAAATTCCCGCTATTGCACAAAGAAATTAAGCGCCATTCATAGTAAAAATATTTAACACAAATTGCGCCACAAACAGAACACGAGCATCTGCTGTTCACGGTGGGGTTTTTTTTTTTGCACTATTTTTTAGCGTCAAAGCTGTTCTGAAGTAAAAAAATGATGTGAGGACAAATTTGAGTTAAAATATAGTACTAACGTAGAGATTTGCATTTTATAGAACTACGTGTAATTTCAAGTAATTTGGCAAATTTTTGCATAACTACTCGAAAGCACATTACACAAAAAACACCTAGAAAATATAATCAAGTACTTCTTTCTTTATACATCGAGATTAACGTTGCCAAAGTTTCCTATTGTTGGTCACAGTTTTATTTCAGATAGCATTTACCTACCCATTGAGACTGCTTACTGTCTATTGTTCTTTATCTCTACAGATATTGCTTCGGGAGAAGTTTTTGCAGTCAAGGCTTGTGTTCACAAAGTTTTGACACAACCTTACCCAGATTTTATCTTTAGGGAATTTTGCACAGACCAGCTCTATTGGAATGTGAGTGTTAGCCACTCCACTCTATTCCCCCTTTTTATGATGTTATACTCTGTTCTTTCTTGCTAGCTCTGCATGTTTGTTTGTTGACCTGCAACAGTAATCTGAATGTACTAAACTGGCTTAATCTTATGCTGAGGTATGCTGAGTTCACACAGATGATGGCCGGAATGCACAGCAAATAAAACACTCACCCCCAGTCAAAAGATCTGGGTTAAATCCATCATACTTTTGCTCACCATGCCATCCCAGTTTAGACCCAGCCATAAGCAAATAAGTCTTGACCCTGTTCCTCATGGGAACAGTCCAACCCGAACTGCCAAAGCGTTGCTTTTTAGACACAGGGAGGTTCTACATGCAGCTCCCTGTACCTGAAAGCAATTTGTCTGTTTCCCTGCTCACTTCATAGTGGGCAGAGAAACAGACGAATGCTCCGCTTCCCGCAATCAAGAGCATTTTGTCAGCTCTCACTTGCTGGAATCAGAGCATTTGCTGTGACTTGGCGGTAGCGGTAAAGCTCCTGCCAACCCACAGCAAACATCTATGTCCCAGGGGTGGGCACCCCAGGACATAGCAGGAGCCGGTCATTTCTTTTGTATAAGCCCAATGGGAGGAGGTGGTCCACGGGGCATGGGGTCTGCGAGACCCCCCATCTATGTACTCAATTTACGGCTGCATGCCCCCAGGACCTGACCCACCCAGGGGCCTGTGCTTCTTTTTAAAAACAATTTTTACAGGAGCCACATATCCAGCATGGTTCCCACCAGGATTGTTTAAAAAAATGCTTTTTGTGTACTGTGGGGTCCCTGAGGGGGCACCTAAAGAGGCCTAGGGGGTCAGGGTATTCCTACCTTGCACCCTTCTCTTTTTTTTAAACTTTTTTTACAAGATGGCTGTCAACCCTTCCTGGTTTGAAGTGTTGACAGCCAATCAGATCTCAGCACAAGATCGGGAGGGGTCGCGGAACCTTTGCAACCCTATATTTACAAATTTGGATTTTGGTTAATATCTCTAAAACTACTAGACGTATTTACACCAAATCACAAAAAGGCACTTCCCTAGACGACTATCTACCTTTCTAACAAATTTGGTGCAATTCCATTCAGCAGTTCGGGCTGTAGCCGTATCTGAAGTTCCCATGGGAATTAACATGTTGAAAACGCAATTTGGGTCCCCTCCCTTTTTCTCGGCCCCCGCTTGACGAAACTTTCAAGACAGCAGCTGGAGTGAGTGTCAAACTAGTTTGAAACTTTTGTGAGGATTCGTCAAACAACACCAAAGTTATTGGCAAATGAAAAACGCTCTTCCTATGAAAACTATGTCCTAACTTTAACTACCTACTGGCAACCACCAGTAGGTAAAATATATATATATATATAATTGCACACACACACATATACATGTGTGTGTATATATATTTATTTATTTATTTTCACTCAAGTAAAAACAAAGGTTACAGCGACATTATAATTAGGTCTGGATTTTACACCCACAAAACCATAAAAATTCAGCAGTTAGAGTTATACTTATCTCAAGAAACAATAACTCTTGCCCTAAGGTAATTATAACTCGTGCCCTCACCATGCACTGCTAATTATCCCACATCAGGTATGACATCTTCTATGACATCATTGATAATATCATGTAACATTGCAAGGAAAATTATTGATGAGAAAACTGTGCATGGTGTGGGACATACTACACACACCAATAATTACTATGCACACCTATAATTACAGAGAGAGGTGTCAGCAGATAGGCCAGTGCCCCCACACACACTCCTATGAACACCTATCATCTGAGAGAGAGGCCTGAAAGCAGAGGCCAGTCCCTCCCCACATCCTACTACGCACACTCGTCATCTGAGAGAGAGGTCTGAAAGGATAGGGCAGTCCCTCTCCACACCCTACTATGCACACCCATCATTGCGAGAGTAATGACACCTCAAAAAAAGATTGCTGGTGACATGTCTTGATATCAGAGATACAATAAACGAGCAAATAAACAATTTCTGTTCAATATTTATCTGTTTAATACACACATTTTACAATGTTTTTGCAAACTGTTAAACATATCCTGTTTTGTTATAATTAAAAAAAAACATTCTTTTACTAAAATATTGTCAGAACAAACCTAAATTATAAAATCATTCTACCATACATACACTCACAAAATAATGAATTTACTTTAAAAACCTGGAAATTCACTGAAAAAAGCAAAGGCTAAAGTAACATTATAGTTAGGCATATTATTAAAAATATCAGTTTTGGTTTAAAAAACACCTTAGAAATGTATTGAAAAAACCAAAGGTAAAAGTAATGTTATAGTTAGCTGAATTTCTCAGTGATGTCATCAATTATGTCATTTGAGATGTCATCAGTTATGTCATAAATTATGTCATAGAAGATGTCATGGGTGATATCATATGTGAGGTCATAAGCAGTGCATGGCAGGGACGCAAGTTATAGTTAACGCTGCTAACTATAACTGGTGAATTTCTGTTTTTTTTGTTCAAAATGTTAGTGTTAAAGTGACGTATAGTTAGGCTTTGAATAAATATAAAAACTATTGTTTGAAAACAATAAATGGAACTTGCAGATCACAACAACGCCAGCAGTAGCAATCGAATCTTCTCTATCATCAAATATCTCACTGTGCCTCCTGCTGGCCCCAGCAACATCACCTCCTTAAAATATCTTTGCAACAAGCTCTCAGAATTCTTCTGTAACAAAATCACCTCCACATACAGCAACCTAATCCAGATCCCATCACCATCACAACTCAACTTCCCATCACAGCCAATAAATGAGCCCTGACCCTGTTGCTTGATGTTACCACTAACTAAATTGCTGCTGCCATTAAGATCATCCACCCAGTAGCTCCATCTGACCCATGCCCCGCCATGCCTTCACCAAAGGACTCCTACCAATCAGCAACGCACTAACACCCATCCTCAATGCCTCCATTGACTCAGCCACATTACCAGACCCTAGACATCTGTAAATTTACCATAGTCATGTCCCAGCTCAAGATACCACCCGCTGACCCTTCCACACTTTCCAACTACAGATCCATCTCCCTCCTACCATACCTGGCAAAGTTCTTAGAGAAACTAATTATAAAAATGTAAGTCTGTTTTTATATAGCGCAGCTACTCACCCTTATGGGTCTCAAGGCGCTGGGGGCCGGAGTGGAAATTAAGTTAGCTATTGCCCAGAGTCACATGGTGCTGAGCTGAGCTGCCGGAGCCGGGGATCGAAACGTGAACCCTGTGCTCCAAAGTCAGCTGCCCTGGCCGCTGCACCACACCTCTCCACTGTTACCTGACGCTTCAACAACCACTTCAGCAACTACCAGCTCCTCAATGCCACGCAGTATGGATTCAGGCTCAACCAGGGTACAGAAACTGCACATATCGCTGCCACAGATGACACCAGCATTATCCTTCACAGAGGAGACGGCAGAGGACCTCTCTGCAGTACTCCACTCATGTATTGTGCTTACCTCATTGGTATTTTCTTACTCTTTGACTTTATTTAGACCATGCTTCATCCTTCATTAATCCACTATACACATTTTTTAAATATTGTGGGGCAGATCTACAAGAAAGTGCCGCAGCGTGGCGCTGCAAGCCCTTTGGCTGCGCCACGCTGCGGCACTTTCAGAGCACAGGAATGCGACATATTTACAAGAATATGTCGCATTCCTGTGCTCTCCCTGCGCTGGCGCACAAACAGTTGCCAAGCGCCGGCGCAGGCACCCTTGCACCATGGTGCAAGGATGCCTGCGCCATGGGGAGATTGTTTCTGTGCAAGAAGGGGCACCTTTCTGCACAAAAACAATCAGTACAGGCTTTTCCTCTTTCAATGCGTGCTGCAGAATGCAGCACGCATTGAAAGAGGAAAACGAGGAGAAATGAAAACATTTCTCCTCGGTGCGCCTCGCTACGCCACCTCTAGGGTGGCGTAGCTCAGACGCATCTCCAGAGTTACGATTTCTCGTAATTCTGGAGATGTGTCTTGTTCCATGGGTGTTGCGTGGGAACACCCACAGCAACACCCATGGAACGCCCCTTCACCGCAAAGTGCTGCGTGTGAAGGGACGGTATTTACAAGGAGAGGAAAAGTCACGCATGGTGGCTTTTCCTCTCCTTGTAAATATCGAGGAGCCCCCTGCGCCACCAGTACGTCACAAAAAGTGACGTACTGGTGGCGCAGGGGGCTTGTAAATCTGCCCCTAAGCTTCTAGTAATATATCTATGAACACATCACCTTTAGCCTGTCTCTGTGAGGTTCTTGCTTTCAGAACTGGATATAGTGCTCTAAAAACTCCCTATTAACCTGAGCTCAACCCAGCTGAAGCTATGTCACAAAGCAGACAGGCTTAACTTAGGGCAATGTGTAAATTAATTATGGAGTACCAAAACAGCACTAAAATTAATACAGCAAAGAATAAAAATCCAAACAGAACTAGAAATATAGAATAAATGTTAATAAGGAAAATTGCACCAAAGCAATAAAAATCCAATAAGGGGAACCGGATATATCAGTCTTATAGGTTTTAGGTCAAAATAGCATCAAAAAGCACTAAGAGCCAATGATAGTTTGTGTTTGGGGTAGACCGGGACCAAGACACAATTCTAGGCTGACTACAATGGAGTGTGGGTTGACACACCAAGTGGTTTGCCTTTGGACGTAGGCCCAGACTTACTAACATTTTGCGTCATGTTTGCATCACTTTTTGGAATGGCTACGACGCAAAATCTTAGTTGGTGTTTACTAAGCCACTCAAGGGATGACTTGCATTGCCTTGCATGGGTTGGTAAAGAAAATGGAACAAAATGCCCCTTCTGCTGTGTTGCGTTACACTGCATCTGGAAGGCAATCCATGGGTGGAGTATGGGCAACCAGTGCATCCACCCATGAATTTTATGCATTCCCAAATGTTCTAAAGCAAGTAATCCTGGGAAGGAGTCAAGTGAATCCTTCCCCAGTGAGGCGTAACAAGGAGAAATGTAGTTATTTCTCCTCATAGCTTCCCCTTTCTACGTGTGATGCATTCTGCATCACACATAAAAGAAGAAATTGCCTTACAAGATTCTTTTGTGCAGGAAGGTATACCTACCTGCACAAAAACAATCCTTGTCATAATGCAGGCACCATTGCAGCATGATGCAACAGTGACTGTGTTGGCGCTAGGCAGCCACAAGTGTGCCAACACAGGGAGAAAGCTGAAGAGTGCTATATCTTAGTAGATATCAGCTCTCTCCCATTCACACAATGCAGCACAGCAATTTTGCTTGCTGCCCTGTGTTGTATGGACTTTTTATAAATATGCCCCCAAGTCTGCAAAACAGAAGTCAGAATCATCCACCTTGACAAGGCAAATTGCTTAAAATCCACTTCTTTGTTCTGGGTACAGGAGGGAGCAGGTCTAGTCTTCAGGGCTCCTCTCAGGTCACAATCAACAGTGTCCAGTCCTTTTCTGATCTTCCGCAGGTCCAGAAAGTGGATTGAGGAGGGTTCTTGTGGTTCAGCATTCATGGTTTGCGCCAGCCAGTGGGTGGGGATGACTCCTAGCTCCTCCCTAACAAATAGAGTAGGGATTCCCGGGGGCTCTCCTAGGCACTTTTTCAGCAGTTCCTCTTGGCCCTATTACAAGAAATTTCACATTGCATCTTACTTCTAAAATCCCAGATGAGGGGCCCCTTCCTCCCTTGTGCAGGGCCCCTATGGCCACTCAGAGGTGTGGCCAGAGAAATGAGCAGTCCACTCCCCTCACTCATTTGGGTCCATTCCAAACTGATCATGGGGACAGCTTCCTTCCCACTTGGTTTGTGTCCAACCTATCTGGTGCAGGCCTTGGGGACACAGGCTTGTCTTCCTCCAGGTCTCACTTTACATCTGCCGGTGCAAGGACAGTCCTCTCCTTTGTCCTTTACAAACTAATCCCCATCCAGTCACCAGGCCTTAGACATTGTCTTGCAGTTTTCACACTTCTTTAAGGCCAAGCACTGGCTGTGCAGCTGCTAGTGGCTTATGTAAATCAGCCTCTAGCAGTTTCACACATGGAAATGGTATCATCCTAAAAGTTACTTTTCCTAAATACTTTTTTAAAAATCCAACTCCTCCAATGAATTGGATTTCTAATACATATGAAAACTAGTCTTTGAATAACTATTCTAGTTTTTTTCCTGTAAAAAGTATCAGATTAAAGGGCATAATCCTTACTTTGACTTTGTGTGGGATCCAACTACAGCCTTGCCAATGAAAATAGAATTTTGGGGCTAGTCACCGGAGCAACATGTTAACTTTAATTTGGCACAAGTTCCACTATTAAATATTAGACACCCTACCTTCAGGGCAACAGGGTGCACTTAAGGTGTGACTTATTAATATTTAAAAACAGTGTTTCCTAATTGTCTAAAAAGGCTATTTTGATGGGTTTGACAGCAGGTTTTAGGCTGCTGGAATCAGGCTACACATGGTAGGCCTGAAGTCATGTTTTACAAACCCAGGCACAATAGATGCTGCAGTCCAAAGGTGGTAGTTAACTGCCAGGCCCTGAGTGCATTATCTAAACTATATACTAAGGACTTGTAGATAAGTCAAATATGTGAATCAGAGATAAGCTAATTTAACCAGATTTAAAGGGAATGCACAGGCACTTTACTATGTTTAGCAGAGGTAACGTGCACAGAGTTCGACATTCAGCAAAACAGTTGGGGAATAATTGGGGGAAATCATGCCACAGTCACAAAGCCACTCACCAGTCATATCTTTAGTGGCAATAGACAACCCATTTAGCCGACTGAGCTGACAAGCTCGTGGAGAGGCACCTGCGCGCCTTGAGAGGTACTGTGACCTGAGAATACTTTGGCAGCCTGCTCAGCAACCCCAAATATTTGATGCCTAATCTCTACTGGCGACGGATAATAATCCAGAAACACGTGTAGCTCAGGGGCGAACCTGCTGGGAGGTGAAGCAGTGTGATCCCACATTGGTTTCCTGTTTAAAAGGCTCCCTCGAGCCGGCTGAGCTGACTAGCTTGTGGAGAGCGCACCTGCGCGCCTTGAGAGGTACTGTGACCTGAGAATACTTTGGCAGCTTGCTCAGCAACCCGAAATATTTGATGCCTAATCTCTACTGACGACGGATAATGATCCAGAAACACGTGTAGCTCAGGGGCGAACCTGCTGGGAGGTGAAGCAGGGTGATCCCACATTGGTTTCCTGTTTAAAAGGCTCCCTCGAGCCGGCTGAGCTGACGAGCTCGTGGAGAGGCACCTGCGCGCCTTGAGAGGTACTGTGACCTGAGAATACTTTGGCAGCCTGCTCAGCAACCCGAAATATTTGATGCCTAATCTCTACTGGCGACGGATAATAATCCAGAAACACGTGTAGCTCAGGGGCGAACCTGCTGGGAGGTGAAGCAGTGTGATCCCACATTGGTTTCCTGTTTAAAAGGCTCCCTCGAGCCGGCTGAGCTGACTAGCTTGTGGAGAGCGCACCTGCGCGCCTTGAGAGGTACTGTGACCTGAGAATACTTTGGCAGCTTGCTCAGCAACCCGAAATATTTGATGCCTAATCTCTACTGACGACGGATAATGATCCAGAAACACGTGTAGCTCAGGGGCGAACCTGCTGGGAGGTGAAGCAGTGTGATCCCACATTGGTTTCCTGTTTAAAAGGCTCCCTCGAGCCGGCTGAGCTGACGAGCTCGTGGAGAGGCACCTGCGCGCCTTGAGAGGTACTGTGACCTGAGAATACTTTGGCAGCCTGCTCAGCAACCCCAAATATTTGATGCCTAATCTCTACTGATGACGGATAATGATCCAGAAACACGTGTAGCTCAGGGGTGAACCTGCTGGGAGGTGAAGCAGTGTGATCCCACATTGGTTTCCTGTTTAAAAGGCTCCCTCGAGCCGGCTGAGCTGACGAGCTCGTGGAGAGGCACCTGCGCGCCTTGAGAGGTACTGTGACCTGAGAATACTTTGGCAGCCTGCTCTGCAACCCCAAATATTTGATGCCTAATCTCTACTGACGACGGATAATGATCCAGAAACACGTGTAGCTCAGGGGCGAACCTGCTGGGAGGTGAAGCAGTGTGATCCCACATTGGTTTCCTGTTTAAAAGGCTCCCTCGAGCCGGCTGAGCTGATGAGCTCGTGGAGAGGCACCTGCGCGCCTTGAGAGGTACTGTGACCTGAGAATACTTTGGCAGCCTGCTCAGCAACCCGAAATATTTGATGCCTAATCTCTACTGACGACGGATAATGATCCAGAAACACGTGTAGCTCAGGGGCGAACCTGCTGGGAGGTGAAGCAGTGTGATCCCACATTGGTTTCCTGTTTAAAAGGCTCCCTCGAGCCGGCTGAGCTGACGAGCTCGTGGAGAGGCACCTGCGCACCTTGAGAGGTACTGTGACCTGAGAATACTTTGGCAGCCTGCTCAGCAACCCAAAATATTGGATGCCTAATCTCTACTGACGACGGATAATGATCCAGAAACACGTGTAGCTCAGGGGCGAACCTGCTGGGAGGTGAAGCAGTGTGATCCCACATTGGTTTCCTGTTTAAAAGGCTCCCTCGAGCCGGCTGAGCTGACGAGCTCGTGGAGAGGCACCTGCGCGCCTTGAGAGGTACTGTGACCTGAGAATACTTTGGCAGCCTGCTCAGCAACCCAAAATATTTGATGCCTAATCTCTACTGACGACGGATAATGATCCAGAAACACGTGTAGCTCAGGGGCGAACCTGCTGGGAGGTGAAGCAGTGTGATCCCACATTGGTTTCCTGTTTAAAAGGCTCCCTCGAGCCGGCTGAGCTGACGAGCTCGTGGCGAGGCACCTGCGCGCCTTGAGAGGTACTGTGACCTGAGAATACTTTGGCAGCCTGCTCAGCAACCCCAAATATTTGATGCCTAATCTCTACTGATGACGGATAATGATCCAGAAACACGTGTAGCTCAGGGGCGAACCTTCTGGGAGGTGAAGCAGTGTGATCCCACATTGGTTTCCTGTTTAAAAGGCTGCCTCGAGCCGGCTGAGCTGACGAGCTCATGGAGAGGCACCTGCGCGCCTTGAGAGGTACTGTGACCTGAGAATACTTTGGCAGCCTTCTCAGCAACCCCAAATATTTGATGCCTAATCTCTACTGACGACGGATAATGATCCAGAAACACGTGTAGCTCAGGGGCGAACCTGCTGGGAGGTGAAGCAGTGTGATCCCACATTGGTTTCCTGTTTAAAAGGCTCCCTCGAGCCGGCTGAGCTGACGAGCTCGTGGAGAGGCACCTGCGCGCCTTGAGAGGTACTGTGACCTGAGAATACTTTGGCAGCCTGCTCAGCAACCCCAAATATTTGATGCCTAATCTCTACTGACGACGGATAATGATCCAGAAACAGTTGTAGCTCAGGGGCGAACCTGCTGGGAGGTGAAGCAGTGTGATCCCACATTGGTTTCCTGTTTAAAAGGCTCCCACGAGCCGGCTGAGCTGACGAGCTCGTGGAGAGGCACTTGCGCGCCTTGAGAGGTACTGTGACCTGAGAATACTTTGGCAGCCTGCTCAGCAACCCCAAATATTTGATGCCTAATCTCTACTGACGACGGATAATGATCCAGAAACACATGTAGCTCAGGTGCGAGCCTGCTGGGAGGTGAAGCAGTGTGATCCCACATTGGTTTCCTGTTTAAAAGACTCCCTCGAGCCGGCTGAGCTGACGAGCTCGTGGAGAGGCACCTGCGCGCCTTCAGAGGTACTGTGACCTGAGAATACTTTGGCAGCCTGCTCAGCAACCCCAAATATTTGATGCCCAATCTCTACTGACGACGGATAATGATCCAGAAACTCGTGTAGCTCAGGGGCGAACCTGCTGGGAGGTGAAGCAGTGTGATCCCACTTTGGTTTCCTGACAACCCATTTAGTGTCTGGTTATACATATAAATTAACGTTTTACCCAGAGTAATTTCGCTTTTTGAGATCATAATAATAATAACCCCAATATCATTCTTATGTAGTGAGCTTTAAGACTTACACTCTGAACTGCTCTTATAGGTTAATTCATAGTTTCCTTCTGTATGACATTCTAAATGTGGTAATATAATACAAAGTTGACAGTAGTTCTCTTGTTGCCCAAGATTGTGAACTCCATTCTCCCTCATCTTATTTCTTCTTTTCCTGTATTCAAACATTATATAATATATCTGAAGATATGCTATATATTTTAATAATTATTAGATACCAATTATTAGTTATTAATTATAGTTATAAGTATATGTACAATTATAATTATAACAATAATAATAATGTGTATAATTTATATAAAAGCCATGTGGCTTCTCCTTGGTCTGACCTTTGCCTACATCTGTACTGCAGCTATTCGCTTGTCTTGGTTTCTTTGGGATTCCCATAGAGTTATGTTTTTATTTTATTTTTTTATTTATAAAGTTTTATATAGCGCAAACATGAACCGCAAGGTTATCAGAGCACTTTACAGATGATCAGAAGGAAGAAACAGGGAAGCAAACAACAACATAGTCAAAAGAGATACAGAATCTAAAGGTTCACATTATAGTAAATAATCTTATGACACATTCTCGATGAACTGTTGACTCAGCTCACTAATGTTTTTAATCTCTGGATAAAGCTTATAACTTGTTTATATATTGTAATTGATCATGTCTAGTGTTTAATGTGATGTTTTGGTTTCAAATTATCACTGTTTGTGCTGTTGACTTTGATGCCCAAAGCGCTCTAATGACCATTGGATCTTTTCCATGCTACATAAAATCACAAATCAACGTAAATTAAAGGACTACAATAACACAACTCACTCACCTGAAACATACATAACTTGTGAAATAACATATATTATTCTGGACTTCTATTCTAATGTATTTTGTTTCCAGAATTCCATTCCCGACATAATATTCAAGCAGCCTATACTATAATCTTAGTATTTTGCTAACAATTTCAAACCATACTCCATTTTTCATCCTAGTTCATACTATCATCCGAAGTCTTTGATGTACCTTCCTCAGACTCGTGGTTGCTGGTATGGGGCACTCCTTTTGATAAAAATGCTCTTTATCCCTGAGTAATGTTTTGACCGGTAAGTGTCATGTGACTGTTGTCCGGCATCTTTCTCCACATGCTTGCAATGAAAAGAGACATAAAAGAAATAAAAGAAAAGAAAAGTTGCTTTACCGATTTGTGATGACATCTCACTGAGTATTACTTATTTCACCTAAAACAGCTCACAACAAGTATTAAAAATTAACTCTTTCACTTCAGAAAATTAAAAGTGTGGGGATTTTTTCCTGGGCAATGTGAAAGCACAAAAGCATACACCAAGATTTTTAAGGTTTCACTACAGCGGTTAGGGTGAAGGTCACACTCATGTTGTTTTCATTTTTTTCTTCTGTTTTATAATTTCTTAACTGTGAGAAAAACATACGTTTAGGCACACTATCTTGAGGCCTAAATGAAATGCTGCAACAAATAGGTGTCCAAAATCAATACAAAATTAAAAAACTCCGGGTCATTTCTCCAGAATGTCCTTTCTAAACTACAACATGATGTTACCCGAAAGCGCGGAGTGAAACTCTATCCTGTTTTACTAGTCACTTCTTCTCTTCTGATGTCCTGCAATAAAAACGTGTTTATTTAAACACTTTGGAGAATCCTTCTGATCTTTTATTCTTTACATTCTTTGGCTGATAAGGCACAGAAATGTAGGTGCGTATGGAGGGTTCTTTTGTTTATACAGTGTAAAGAAGCCATTGGTGACTTTCAGATCTTTTACTTGCCTTGGTTTTTATGAGAATTAGTCACATAAGCAAATAACTGTTCATCTAGATTGCAATAAATTCTTGTGGGTTCTGAACATCTATGAATAGAATCCATTAGGGCAGTTACCTGCAAAGTGTTTTAATTATAAATAGGGTTTGACATGTGTTTGAAATTTTGTTGTAACAAGGCAATGACATAAGCTGGTTTGAATTGACAGTATGGGCCTCATTCACAATGAGAAGGGATGACTTACTCTTGTAGGGCTCCTGGCCTACTTGTGGAATTCTTTTCACACTTCACTAAGCGCCAAAAGTTCACATGTCTGAGAGAAGGGAAAGAAAATGGTGCATAAAGTTCAATGTTCTGGCTCTTGTAGCCAACCGGCTTCACTTTACTCATATATCAATAATCTTGCACATTTTCTTCAGCGGTGATCCGTGCTGGTAAGTGCGGTGACGTGTAGCGAGGGCGGGGCGGGAGGGTGGTAAATCGACAGATGTCGGAATAGGGAAAATTAAATAAATAAATAATTCTTATTAAGTCGTGGGTCGACATCCGCCCCACCCCACCGCCCCACCGTGCTTACCTGTACGGACCACTGCGGGTTTTCCTGATCTTGTGTGTGCGTCTTCTTGGCAAGTAAATCATTTTTAGGCAGTGTCTTCCTTTTCTATATAGCCACTCTGTGCACATGCCACATTTTTGTTCACTTTGCCTCACTTTCAATGCCACTTGCAATTGGGCCATTGCGGTGTAAGATCACTAAGCAGTGAGAAAGGAAATGCATTGCAAACTGTTTGTCAACATCCACATAGTTAATCAAGTGGGTGCAGTGGTATAAGGAGACATGAAGGGGGTATGGAGGTATAGAGAATGAAATCGAGAGGCAAAAAATTGAGAGGTCCATAAAAGGAGACCGAGAGGGTGGGAAGACTAACAGTAAAACAGGGATCTCTATATTTTCCAAAAGACATTAATTTAGTAATTAATAAATAAGTATATAAACAATACACTGTAGTAATATTTTACTGTGTCAGAATATTTTTTGTGTACTATTACAATACCATTATTGCATTGCACTGTAACATCAAATGTTTACAGTTTTGTATAATTGCACCGTTGCACTTTAAAATTATTATGCAAAAGTGTATACCCCTTCTTCCCCATAGGTTCCCACTAGAGACCATGCCCTTTAAACTTGTTATACTGCACATTGGCCAGTTTAAATAGCTACAAATAATTGCTTTTAATAATTTTTAGCCAGAGAAAGTGTCCTTTAACTTATTAATCAAAGGCACATTATCTACAGCTTATGCTAGCATTCACCCTCAAACAATTTGTGTGAACTTGGGCAAATTACTTCTGCCTCAAGTTTGCTTTCCACTTACACAGACACACCATAGTTGTAAGTTTTAAGTGCGCTTCAAATACAATTGAGCATTGTAGCAAATTGCCATTTTTGGATGGTCACCCCCCACATTTTACTCTGGATGCTGTGGTTTTAGAACTGAAAGTGCACTTGGACATGCTAACTAGGCCCCAGTGCCGGTGCTCTTTCCCTCAAAAGGTAATGTGAATTGGTACACCCAATTGGCAAGATGCTTTTACCCCCCCATATAAGGCCCTGGGATATGGTACCAGTGGAACCAAGGCCAAGGGAGTTAAAGGGGTCATCAGGGCTGCAACACTATTTGTGCCACCCTGAGTGACTCGAGTAAAAGTAAAGTCTGCAAGGCTGAACATTAGCCTGCACGAGCAGCTTCCCTGCGCGAGTGCAACTCTGCACACAACATGCGTGACAGAGTCACCTCACTGCCTTCAGGTATGTAGGTCATTCCTAAGGGAGGCCTCCTGAAGTCCAGGAGTCAGGGTGCATTATCTTAATGGTGTAGGCATATATGTATAGACATATTTACCTCTACAGTAACCTTGCCATTCAAGTTTACTGTACCAAATTCTGTCATGTTTGCTATCAAACACCGTGCTTTTTCATCCCTGACATGATTTGCGTGTTGAGGATGAGCTGGTATGCACCGAGGTGGCATCCTTAGAGAGTGCCTACCTAGTTAATGAGTTCCTTGTTCCTTGGCGTGCTTTCCAAGCCGTTTGCCACCAAGACAGAAGTCTCGCCTCCTCCTGGGGAGTGCAATCACTCCCAGAGGATGTGAGACAAAAGGTGTGGTCAGGAAGGAGGTCACACCTCCACGCTTCCAGGATGGCTAGTGAATGACCCATCAGGGCGGTTAGCCTCGAAGGCTTCACTGCCTCTGATATGTAAGTGACTTGTAAGTGACTTGTCTCCCAGTGGAGACAAAGGCCTCCCCTGCCCACAGGCACTCATGTTTGTGAGCAGGCTGGAAATTAGGAATGCAGGAGGCCTACACCCTCCAAAGGCTAGCCACACCTCTAGGGTGGGCTAGTTGGTCTGTAAGTTCGAGGATGGCCCGCGCATCTTGAAAACTCCTAAGAATAGTGGGTTCTGGGTAGTTTAGTGACATACACCCACTGGATGTTGTCAGCTCAGGGGCAGATTAGCCGCAGAACCAGTAGCTTATTGGCTTCGACCCCTAAACACCCTCTAAAACCAGGATTTATGGGGCACCCCTGACACCAGAAGTGCAGTCCTGCTCTGAAGATGAAGGGCAAAGACGAGACCAATGTAATCACTCATTCAAGACCAGAGACTGGTTCCACAAACAAGGCGAACCCCTCTGGACTCCAAAGATTTCATATGGACTCCCTAGGGATAGAGGAACTAGTCCCCTGCATTTGACAGGCACCATTTGCACTTGCAAGCTCTAAGAAGGACTGACCACTGGGTCCTGTGGTGGACCATCCCGAAAGTAACTGGCCTGGTACCTTCTTGGAAGCGTAGTCCCAAACCTCAGTTAGTCTCATCCCTCTACAGCGTTCCCAGGACCTCTGGAAGAAGTTTGACCCATCCAAGACCTTTGCCAGGACCAAGGCTTGTTGGTGATCTGGCTGACTACTAACTGCTTCACACAACGCCCCACGCAGGGGTGCACTGGTTGCATCATCTCCCCTCCACTGCTGTGGCATAGTTGGTGAGTTCTTGCATCCCAAAGAAGGCTTCATTTGCATGCCTGGTAAAGCCAGCACCTGCAATCCTGTTTAGCACCACGGATAGCCAGGTACACCCCTGCACCCAAGATGCCTGAGCTAGGCAGAGCCATACTGTCTGGCCATTCCTGGTTCAGGGGCCCCTCCAAGCTTTTCCTCGAAGGGGCTTCTCTGAATTCAACCTGCAAGTGTTGCTTTGTCAAGTGCTGTGTTTGACAGCTCTCAAAGCTCTTGTTCAGCACCAAGGACAGCCAAGTCACCTCAGCACCTAGACACCGGGCAAGGTAAAAGTGTTCTAACTGTCGGGGCTTGGCCCATGGACCGGCAAGACCTTAACTCCAAGTGGGTTCCATTGAACTTATCCCGCAAGTGAATGTCACTTGAGATTTGCTCCACTGACCCCAATGACAAAGTTTGACAGCTCCGCAAAGTACTGATTTTATTATCTGTGTAAATTCTATAACTCCGGTTATACGAACTGGACATGCTTTATTCTGGTGTGTAAATTTATATAAAAATAAGCTCAATTTTTCATAAATTGGTGTCGAATTTCTTTCAAGTTGTGTCAATTGCTTATCGTCACTGTTGGCACTGTAAAATGCTTAACACGTGTTCCTCTAAGTAAGCCTGTCTGCCTTTTGCCACTCTACCAGGACTGAGAGAAGGGTTATTGGTGTAAATACGAGGTCCACTTCTGAGTATCATGTTAATATTAAATTGTAAGGCCTCCCAACCATACCACATAATATTGCCACCTTGCTACAAGCATTTATGGTCAAAACCTGATATTATAGAAACAGAATTGACACTTGACACTTTCTGATAAGTGGTATTGACCAGAGAGAAACCCTTTATCAACTTTTAAAGGTGTACACAGAGCTGTGTGGTTATTTAGCCCATATGATTGGGTGGAGGCCTTTACCTCCCCCCTTCTCGTGGTGGACCGCACTCTGTAGTGCCTTGTAAGAAGGGATCTCTTTGGCTAAAGTGCTTCTGGTGTGGTGGAAATACTTTTATCACAGCAGAATGCCACATTTGTTGCTATGTTGATGCTCCTGGCTCAGCATTCTCTTTTGCATTTTCAAAAACAAACCCCAAGGGCAGGGGCTGTTTCTGAAAAGCAAAGGAAGAATATTTTTCAAGTAACGATAGGAGTATGGTCAAAAAATGATAGCTCCAATTGTCGTGTAGCTCCTATAGTACCCCTGCAGGACCTGCGCATTTGGATAACATATACTGCGGGCTTGGTGGCAGACTGACTCCGAGCACCCCCACCATATATGTTAGCCTGGTTTTGCATTAGCTAGCTCGCAGTGCCACTAGTGTCTCCTCTTATCGGGGAGAGATTAGTTTCTGGCAACCTTAGAACATGACAACCCTGATTCCCTCAGAATCGTGGAAACAATGTACTACCTTTCGCTCAGTCACTCATGCTCACTTATTCGGTTTGTCTCAGAGAGTTACACAGAATAAACAGTCGGGCGTTTCAATAAGTATTTATTGAACAGTTGTTATTCTAGTGTAAAATATATGTGCTGCGGTAACCAGCAGACAATAGCAGAGATATATTATCAGCAGTACGATAAAAGCAAAGGGATAGAACAGTTCTACCATATTGCAATAATCATGAGTACATACATGAATATAAAAGCATTATGCAAGTGCGCGTTCTCCTACGATGCCTACCTAGATGTACCTGAGTGTACCTAGCATATGTGTGTAGGTCTTAGAAGCTAAGAGCCAAGAATCCTCCTAGGACTTAGTCGAACCCCCATACCTGAATAGAGAGAGTGTGGGACCCCGTCCTGGTCTCGAGTTGGACACCCCGTCCGGGTTGTGTCAGACCACTGTCAGCTTGAGCGACTGCATGCAGGAGCCTCAGCGTCTCTGGTCAGTGTGTCTGCATGGAAGTCTCGGTTCCCTCTGTTTTACCGGGGCAAGCTGTGGTGTATTTATACCCTAAAGAGTCTCGGTCCTTAGTATGGTTTGTATTGGACATGAGGAAGACGTCAGGGGTGAACTTTGTACATACATTATGCCGGTAGTGTATTTTTATAAAGCCATGCATAATTAATGAGTACAGTGTGGGCCTGTGTTTGGAAGAACCCTGCTGCATTCAAAACCACAGGATAGATAACGTTCAGCCCTCAGAGCTCATTGTGTACTAGCTGGGACCAATGTAGGTGAAAGATCATGCCTATATAAGGAATCATACTATAATAGGACATGTACAGTTGTGACCATAATTGGGCATATGCAGCCATGACCATAATTGGGCAAGTACGAATATGACCATATTAGGGTAAATATGAATACGTCCATTTTAGGGCATGTACGAACGGATCTACATTAGGGCATCTATGCGGGATATAACACCCACTCCACTTCCGAGCTGGATAATAAATGACCATACTTAAAATCTGGGCAATTTAAAAACATTTTTAAAAGCAAGTAAAAACATTGTTCTAAAAAATCGTTAAAAATGTTGGTGCTTAAAAAAAAAATGTTTAAATTCAGCTTTTCCTAGTTGCCACTTAAAAGTCAATATCGTCTCTCTATAGAAGTTGTATTACCATAAGCAGGAGAAGGCCATACTTTTCTCAAGTGAAAGTGTCAATGTAAGAAAATGTTCCAAATTTAGATCGTTTTATTTTGAAACGAGTGAAGAAGCCGAATTCTTTCCCAGGACACGATGAGCCAATTCAAGATTTCACGTCCTGGCTGGGAAGCTCAATATTATCGGTGTCAGCTGCTGTAGATGACAAATCCAACGCTTCAAAGAGAACGTCAATCGCACATAGATGGAATGTAGTACTGCCAACAGTTGTTGCTGCGGCAGCTTGTGCGGCAGTTGTTACCTGGGCGCCTGTGGAGGAGTCACCTAACCCAGCAGGAGAGACCGGCACCTGTGGATTCTCCAGGAATGCATTCATCAGAATTGGAAGCTGCTGGGGACAACGCAGAGCATGGGCCTTTATGGGGTCCAATGCAAAACACACAAGATGATGGACGGAATGCTGCACATTGGCAAACATTCACCCCCAGTCACAGATCTGGGTTTAATCCATCGTTATTTTGCTTCACCACGCCACCCCAGTTCAGACATAGCCATATGCAAATCAGTCTTGATCCTGTGCCTCATGGGAACAGTCCAGACCGAACTGCCAAGCCATGTCTTCCCTGGACCGGAATCAAGCATCCTAGGACCGGTTTCAGGCTATCAGCCTTCATCAGCCAGGATAGCTTGACTCCAGTGGCGTAGTGAGCACGGGACCCACGTCTGGGCATACCCTTCCCACTTAGGGCGAAATGCAAAACACACAAGATGATGGACGGAATGCTGCACATTGGCAAATATTCACCCCCAGTCACAGATCTGGGTTTAATCCATCGTTATTTTGCTTCACCACGCCACCCCAGTTCAGACATAGCCATATGCAAATCAGTCTTGACCCTGTGCCTCATGGGAACAGTCCAGACCGAACTGCCAAGCCATGTCTTCCCTGGACCGGAATCAAGCATCCTAGGACCGGTTTCAGGCTATCAGCCTTCATCAGCCAGGATAGCTTGACTCCAGTGGCGTAGTGAGCACGGGACCCACGTCTGGGCATACCCTTCCCACTTAGGGCGAAATGCAAAACACACAAGATGATGGACGGAATGCTGCACATTGGCAAACATTCACCCCCAGTCACAGATCTGGGTTTAATCCATTGTTATTTTGCTTCACCACGCCACCCCAGTTCAGACATAGCCATATGCAAATCAGTCTTGACCCTGTGCCTCATGGGAACAGTCCAGACCGAACTGCCAAGCCATGTCTTCCCTGGACCGGAATCAAGCATCGTAGGACCGGTTTCAGGCTATCAGCCTTCATCAGCCAGGATAGCTTGACTCCAGTGGCGTAGTGAGCACGGGACCCACGTCTGGGCATACCCTTCCCACTTAGGGCGAAATGCAAAACACACAAGATGATGGACGGAATGCTGCACATTGGCAAACATTCACCCCCAGTCACACATCTGGGTTTAATCCATCGTTATTTTGCTTCACCACGCCACCCCAGTTCAGACATAGCCATATGCAAATCAGTCTTGACCCTGTGCCTCATGGGAACAGTCCAGACCGAACTGCCAAGCCATGTCTTCCCTGGACCGGAATCAAGCATCCTAGGACCGGTTTCAGGCTATCAGCCTTCATCAGCCAGGATAGCTTGACTCCAGTGGCGTAGTGAGCACGGGACCCACGTCTGGGCATACCCTTCCCACTTAGGGCGAAATGCAAAACACACAAGATGATGGACGGAATGCTGCACATTGGCAAACATTCACCCCCAGTCACAGATCTGGGTTTAATCCATCATTATTTTGCTTCACCACGCCACCCCAGTTCAGACATAGCCATATGCAAATCAGTCTTGACCCTGTGCCTCATGGGAACAGTCCAGACCGAACTGCCAAGCCATGTCTTCCCTGGACCAGAATCAAGCATCCTAGGACCGGTTTCAGGCTATCAGCCTTCATCAGCCAGGATAGCTTGACTCCAGTGGCGTAGTGAGCACGGGACCCACGTCTGGGCATACCCTTCCCACTTAGGGCAAAATGCAAAACACACAAGATGATGAACGGAATGCTGCACATTGGCAAACATTCACCCCCAGTCACAGATCTGGGTTTAATCCATCGTTATTTTGCTTCACCACGCCACCCCAGTTCAGACATAGCCATATGCAAATCAGTCTTGACCCTGTGCCTCATGGGAACAGTCCAGACCGAACTGCCAAGCCATGTCTTCCCTGGACCGGAATCAAGCATCCTAGGACCGGTTTCAGGCTATCGGCCTTCATCAGCCAGGATAGCTTGACTCCAGTGGCGTAGTGAGCACGGGACCCACGTCTGGGCATACCCTTCCCACTTAGGGCGAAATGCAAAACACACAAGATGATGGACGGAATGCTGCACATTGGCAAACATTCACCCCCAGTCACAGATCTGGGTTTAATCCATCGTTATTTTGCTTCACCACGCCACCCCAGTTCAGACATAGCCATATGCAAATCAGTCTTGACCCTGTGCCTCATGGGAACAGTCCAGACCGAACTGCCAAGCCATGTCTTCCCTGGACCGGAATCAAGCATCGTAGGACCGGTTTCAGGCTATCAGCCTTCATCAGCCAGGATAGCTTGACTCCAGTGGCGTAGTGAGCACGGGACCCACGTCTGGGCATACCCTTCCCACAGGGTCAAGACTGATTTGCATATGGCTGGGTTCAAACTGGAATGGCATGGTGAGCAAAAAAACAATGGATTTAGGCCCAGATCTCTGTACTGGTTTGAATGTATGACATTGTTCTGCATTCTGTCCATCAATTGTTGTTTTTGCATTTATGGGGTCCAGCATAGCATCCGTGTCCAGAGGCGCATCTGATGGAAAAGTAAGACAAGATCCAACGTGCATTCTTCTCCGCAGAACAGGCATCGAAGCACAGGTAAGATGCAGTCTATCCAGACTGGTCTAAATGATAGAAACCAGGAGGCACTGAGTTCTCGCAGGCAAGAAATGCCCAGAAGTTGTACCATGCGTTCATGGTATTTCCGCTCCAGGAGCGTGTTCACCATTTCCTCGGGAAGTGGGCCATCCATTGCGTAGCAGCAATATTACAACCAGGATTCCTGCGATTAGAAACAAGATGAGCGGGAATCCTCCAAATACGCTTCCCAATATGGAGTGTATAAAATTTGGGATTACTCCGAGGACTGTCTGAAAGGTGCTTAACAGTCCTGACCCTATGGTCTTAAATAGGTGTACGATTCCGCTCGTATCTGACATGTTAAAGATACGTCCCACCATTTCTGCGAAATGAATGGGGCAGTTTGTACGTATGAGTGCCGGTATCTCGGTCGAGGTCCTTGCAACTTGAAGTTCATAGGTTTCTCGAGCGGAGGTTAAGGGCACGGGTTGCTGTAAAAGCATGGCTTTCAATCTGCTCAGAGTATCAAACTGTATAAAAGAAACATTCAGCGAAGGCCATAGCGGCGCCTCCCTAAGTGTTTTCAGTGGCGGAAACAATACTTGCATACAGCAAGTAACCCTGGAGTTAACAGTCACTAGATATGCGACGCCCGGAAGCATCCCACAACAACCTTGATCATTTAACATTAAGTAACTCCCATTTGAGAGCAGCTGGAAAACCGGCGTGATCATGGCTGCTGGGGTCCCTGACATGTGACAAAATAAGTTCGCCACTGAACCACTGCAGGCTCCATGTAGAGATATATCCTGACACATGAGAGAACCACTCAAAGCGTTCTTGCAGTTTGTACCACTCAGATACACTTCTCGATCCCCATTCCGGCATCGGTATCTATATGTTAACTCCCAAGTTTCCTTGATGTATCCCTTACCCATTTTTACATATTTGCCTGCCTGCCTTTGCTCAAGGCAATATTGAAACTGAAACGTAGGGACCGGCAGAGTGATTTGGCCATGAATTAGCCATTCTGTTGAGGGTGGTTCGGCTACAGTGAATGGTAACCTTTCCAGTTTCTCAATACGCAGCATTGTATATTTGGCACCCCTTTGTGCCATTTCTGTCTGTTTATCAGTTAGATTGTATTCTGAGAACAGAGACGTGGTGTTTATAAAACGCCATGGCACATAGCCTGCACGCAAAGATTGCAGCGTCCAGCTTAACATCATAATAGAACGTAGTTGAGATTGCCCGTGTTGTAACAAGGCCAGATCTTGCTCTAATATGTCGATTGCCGAGGACACAATGTTGCCTAAGGAGTAAATCCTGGAGGTCAAAGTAGTTAACCCATTATCCACCACTGCTAATGCTTTTTCTAAGTTAATACGGTCTATTTCTCGTATTCTTTCTGCGGCCTCTTGTTGGGATATTTTCCAGTTTTCATTATAGTAGGCATAAAGGCCTGCATATATGAAACGTTTCTGACGCTGTTTCTTGGGTCCCAGTAGAAAATCTCTAAGATCCATGTCAGGTGTCAGTAAGGTCAAGTGGTGTTTCACTTCTGTCAGTGTTGAGGTCTCTAGCCAATCAAGGCACAACTTCCCAACACTATACAATGTCACTACCCCTGGGTGTTGTCTTTGTACATAGCGTGGATCTGGCCTATGGATACTAAACCCTCTGGTTGTATTCATAAATCTCTGTTGACATTTGTTTGTGTCAATGGGCCAAACGAGCCATTCTGTCCAATCAGGATCTGATCTGTTGTACTGGAAAATGGCATCTAATCCTACCCCTTGTGTAGTTGAATTCTGCCCCCCACCCATCTGAGATGGTGTTGGAAACCCCGGTGTGTTAATTTCCTTCCCTTTGGCTAATCCAAGACAGGATGTCTGTTGCACAGTTTCGTTCAGAAATAAAATCTGCTGCGGAATGATGCATGCTCTAAAAAGTGCTTCTATTCCCTGGACTTGCCAGTCCCTAGAACCCCAGATTGATTTGGAATCTATTGTGTCTTTCCATAGATCGAAACCCTGTTTAGACACCTGGTTCAGAAAGGATGCAGAGTAAATATGTTTGGTGTTTGTTAACATAATTTTCTGAGCTGAAGTTTTCTCCATTTTATAATAAAATGGCGTCGGGTCGGATATGTTAAACCCTGAGAAGTATGTGAATTTCTGTGCAAATGCTTATGAACTACCTTTCGGAGGTGTTGGGCAGTGTTCCCACTGGTGGTTTTCAAATACATTTCTAGGTGTTATAGACTTGTGTAAGAAATGATCACCAAAATGTTGGTAACAGTACAGTGTATCATAGTCTGAAGTACCTTCTAACATTTCATTGTTCGGAAATGCTGCAGTTTTTCTAAATCAGACATCATAGCATTTACAGTTTCAGTGTCCCAATCATCAGAAAATGTACTGGAGGTAATGAAATCACTTAAAGAAATTTTAAATACATGTTTTAGTTTTAAAAATTCAGTCGGACCTAATATATCATAATCAATCTTGTCCCATACTATACCGTCCGGTATAGGAACTGCTGTGATGTTCACTGAAGACAAGTCTCTTGGTTCACGATGTGAAGACTGGTGTGGTTTTAAAATCAAATTGACTCTTTGGGCTGTAGAGCTTGGTTGGAGGTATCGTCCATTAATAAGCATACTAAAAGTTATTATTAAACCTAGCCAGAAAATGAAAAATAAAATCCCAGTGATATACCATAGTTCTATCCAAGGTGACACCAGTTAAGTCTTTCTAAAAAAGTTCAAAAAGTCAATGAGTTTCTGTTGGAGTGATTTTTTGGCTGGCGTCGTTTTCGGCTCCCTTGGGTCCAGTGAAAACGTATCAAAGTTCATGAAATAGCCAGAAGCAGTTCGATCAATTGTTGGAATTGCATCGGGATTTGTTGAAATCACTGTGTTCTCTTGTCGAGGCACATTGACATAGATGTCTGTATTAGGTCTGATTGCAACTTGGTTGTTAAGTTGATTTTCATTTTGAAGGTGAATTTCTTGTTGAAGTGGAACAAGTTCCATAGCATTGTTGCTTAGTCCTTCATTCTGTACAGGTGACTCTTCAAACGTGATGAGTCTTTCTGTTTGAACTTCTTGGAGTGTAGCGAGAGGAGGGCGTCTGCTACTGTGGAGTCCACGAGGCCTACTGTTTAGTATCGGCCACATAGTGTGGTTTGATTAAGTCAATTGAGACGAATCTTTTCTCCTTTTTTCCGGCAAGAGTACAGTTCTTGTGCCGTGGATTGCAAGGACCGGTACAGGCTTTCTGTAGGATGGCCCAAATTCTTTCTTTGTCAGCAATCTTCTCTCTGACTAGATCCCCGAGTTTTGGGATCCAGATAGGTCTTGCTGTTACTGCCTTGACTTCCTCAGTGGCGGCCTGTTTCTGGAGCACGTTACTTTGTTGTGTCCTGGATTCATTTAGATCCTGTAAAACAGCCAAACGATCATGGATATCAAATGGTCTTTCATCCGCCACTGTGCCTTCACAATCAAGATCAGGTACCCACATTCTTGTCCCAAATAGGACCTCGTAAGGAGTGACACCTCCTAGAGAGCTTCTTGGCTGATTATTGAGCGTGCGCTGTACCCCATAAAGGTGATCGACCCATCTACCGCCCTTGCCTAATACCCTAGCTGTTAAAGATTGCTTTAAGTCTCTGTTTTTCCTCTCCACAACAGAATTTCCCTCGGGATGGTACGGAGAGGAGTACCGCAATGCTACGCCCATTCCTTCCATGGCCTCTTTGTAAGCCCGAGAGCTAAATGCCGGACCATGGTCAGAATGTAACGTGCCAACTGCGTATGTGCCGATAAAGACTCGCAAATCTTTTATAACAGTTCGAGCGTCAGCCGAGCGCTGAGGCCAAACCTTGAGGAAACTTGAGCCGGACACGCACGGACAGACAACCTGATGCTGTCTAATAATGGTATCTTTACTGGACTTGTTGTGGTGGACCCATTCATCTGCTTGCAGATGTCGCAGTTCCAGACGTAGTCTCTAATCAGCCTTCTCATCACGGGCCACCAGTAGCGTTCCTTCAATAAAGCAACAGTCTCCCTAAGTCTGTTATGTACAGATCCTGTTCCTTCGTGTGCTGCCATAATTAAGCCTAGCCTACGATCCATATTTGGTATTACTCTATCCCCCACTCCAGGAATCTGAGCATATGGAATGTTTTGTGCATCTAACTTGTAGGAGTACTTGAGTGGAAATTTCTTAGGTACTGCTGTGCTGCCTTTGCGTGAAGCATTGACAGCTACCATAATCTCGCCGTCTACCCTCGTCTTTGAACGAGTAACTGCAGCTACAGTGGCTGTGCGAACAGCCCCCTTTGCGGCTTCATCAGCCAATGAATTCCCTTCAACGTGAACGCCATCACGCTAATGACTCAGCGTATGTATCACGTGAGCCCTTGGTAGTTCGTTTCTCAACTCCACTACCTGTTCCCATACCATTTTATGCTTAATTGTGCCACCTTTTGCATCTTTGAACCCGTTTTGTTCCCAATGATGTAAATACTCATTGTACGACTGTACACAGTAAAAGGAATCACACACAATAAGTGTGGGGACTTCGTGATCCGTATTTATAAGTGCCAGTATTAGTGCTTTGAGTTCTGCCAACTGAGCCGTGCAGTCTCCTAAAGATTGCGTTTTTGTACAGCTTGGATGGAACTTGTCATCACGCATGCGACCTTTAACAATCGCACACGCTGTGCTGTAAGCTTGCTTGCTTCCCGTGGCTAGTTGAGCAGAACCGTCAGTATAGATAATGTATTCGTACTGATTGAGAGGCAAAATTTCATTTGGTAGAGGGTATTCTTGTTCGTATTGCAGGAATGCCTGTGTTTTTAAACTAGGATCAAATCTGTATTCAACATCCGTTGCAGTAAGAGAATTAGCCCATTGTATCCATCTTGGATGTAAGGCTTTGGCATTTGGAATGCTAGCTTTTGTAACCGCTTCTAAAGCTGGTACTGGGGTCACGACAATTATGCGTTTTCCCTGAGCCAGAGCTCTTTCTCTTGCTACAGCTGTCTGCACTGCTGTCAGGATTTTTTCTGTTGAAGTGAAACGCATTTCTGCATTTGTATACAGGTGTGATTTGTATGCGATCGGTACTGTTTCGCCTTCATTAAAAGTTAAATAAGTGTACCCGCATTGACCCGCTATGACTCGGATCACTAAGTTGCGTACGTTTACGCGTGTCTGTAAATGTTTAGAAGCTATCATGTCTTCCTGTAGGGAACGCAGGATATTTGTGTGTTCCTGTATCCATTGTTTGACTGAAAAGTCAGGTTTTATTAAGTCGTAGAATGGTTTTACCCTTTCCGCGTAATCCAAAATGTATGTTCGACCAAAATTTAGGAATCCCAGAATTGATTGTAAATTCTTTAATGATTTTGGAGGTTGGAGCAGCGCACATTTTTCTAAAAAGTTAGCTGCTAGGCTTTTTCCCTCACTTGACAGCTCGTATCCTAAAAACAGGACATTGAGGTGGGCAGTTTTTGATTTTTTGAAATTAAATTTATAGCCCTCAGAGGCGAATCCCATAATAATGGTGCTCACCCTGGTCAAGTGCCTCTTTAAGTCATCGTCCGTCAGATAAATATCATCCACATAGGACAATGCAAATTTTGGAGTAACTCTGTTACCCTTGCTGAAAACAACCCCGGGCTATTCTTGTACCCTTGGGGGAGTCGGCAAAATTGCCGTTGGGATCCTAACGCACTGAATGCGGTCAGATACCTGCTTTCAGGCGCTATATTTTGGCAGAAAAATCCATTTGAGATATCAAGTGTTGTTTTGTATTTTTTCCGCACAATGTTATTCATTAATGCAGCACTGTGTGCATTTTGAACTGCAAATGTCTTTGTGCAAGTGTTTAAATGTCTGTAATCCAAAACTAAATGATATGTGTTGTCAGGTTTCATTAGGGGAAACAAAGGATTGTTCATAGGTGAAGTGCAATTTTCTATCACCCCCTGGTATTCTAGTTGGTCTAGAATCTCCCTGACTTGTCTTTTAGCTTCCTGCTTTATAGGGTATTGCCTTTGAGCATTTGGGAAAACTTTTAACGGGATCACGTGGTGGGTTGACTCCTCATCCCAACCAGCATGATTTTTATACAATGCTGGAGCTAGGACAACCGCCCACTCCTGCGCATATGCATGTTTTAGGTAAATGGGAACAAGGTCGGAAAAGGCTGGAAAAATTATCGTTTCTCCCCTAGGGCACTCCATGACGAATGCAGGCGGCCAGTCTTGTTCTGCTAATAGAATGTCATAACCAGATGACAGATTTTTCCAAAAGAAAGCTTTAACTTTTCTGGGCTTGTCCCCCTCCATCTGGAGTGTTATCTCATGTAACTTATGTGGGACACTTACCCGAGTATCAGGTGTTTCCACCGTGATATACTCACTCAACTCCGCTGTCACCAGAAATTCCTTCAGGTTCTGGCGAGCTATCGTTACTTCTGCTGCACTGTCTAGCATCGTCAGAGCCCACTCCTCGTTCAGAAGCTGTGTCCTCAGAATTCTGGGCATAACTGATCTTGAGACCTGCTACCTTCTTCTTTTTGAACTGAGGTTTTGATTTTTGTTTATCCTCTTTTTTAGGTGCGTAGTCCGCAGCGTGTTGCGTGTCTCTGGACTTTGTACGCTCCTTTGATCGTCCTTCCCTCTCGGAGTTTCGTGATGAACCCTGAAAGGAACGAGAGGAATGAGTATCAGTATCTTGATACCTGTCAGGTTTTTTAATATTATCCCTATTCCTGAGGTTGTACCTCTTTTCAGAGGGCTCCTGTTGAGGAGACCTACCTCTGGATTGAGATCTGTTGTCTTTAGACTTTTGTTGTTTTTATTATCCCACTTCTTTTTAGAAGAAGTAGGTGTCTGCTTTGTAGTGTCCTTTTCAGGACTGCCCACCAGTTGTGGTTTTAATGCTTTCCCCCCTAGACTGTCTCTGCCTAGTTCTGCATACGAAGTTTCAATTATTTTGGGTAGTTCGTGTTGTTGATCCTCTGGACTGAACTCCCTTAGGCGTTGGCGGATCGCCACTGAAGCTGCTTCCCCCTTAATGTTAGCTAGTATTATGGCTGAGACCTGTTCAAAGTTGTTTAGCAACTTCATCCCTAAGTTAAGGGCAGGCTCTGCTCCGTACTCATTTTGTATCTGTTTCAATACGTCAGGTACTACTGCTAAGGACGGGATACCATGTGTTCTGGTATATATGGCAGCAAAGACTGAACCCCAAGAGGTGCAGTCCTCTACTTGTGGTGTGAGACCCATGGGCAAGCTGATTGTTAGGATTCTGTGTTTATCACTGGTTGTAGTATTCGGGAATACTGCTTCAAGCTGAGTTATTTTCTGAGCTATCCAGAATGGGATTTGTTCGCGTTTTGCTGGCATTTTGCCCATTTTTGCGTGTAATGTTTGTGGAGTTATTTTATTAACTGTACCTTGGACTGGAGTGTCTTGTGCTGCAGCTGGTGCAGGCTGAACTGTTAAAGTCCTCATCACAAATTTTGTGAGGTTTCTGTAGATTTTAATTAAATCTCTGTGTTGTACGAGTAAGTCTGGCTGTGGCATTGTGTTAATGTCAGGATGCGGTGTGTATGCCGCTAATATGGGCCATGTGGCTCCTGCTCCTCCGAGCGGGCCTAATCTTGCTCTTCCTCGTACGTGGAGTAGGGCGCCTTTAAACCAGTAATTATGCTCCTGGTAAGTGAGCGGGACCTCTACTTCCTCAAAGGGAGTATAGTCTGCTGGTGTTTCACCTTCTAGGTAGTAGTGAAACACATTTGTAATTGCATTCGTTGCCTGGAATGTAACCCACGAATAGAACACCTCTGTTTTATTAGATTTGTGTGCCTCAATCACGAAAATTACTGTACCACCCCTGGCTCTTAAGCCATGTTCTAGAAGTTTTATGGTGACTGCCCTTCTGAAATTTGGTGCAATTTGTATTGCATCTTCAGGGTCTTCTGTTCCGAAGAGGGCTGTGTCAACTCTCCTTCCTTCGTCTGTGTCTTCCACCATTTCTAATTGGAAGAAGGGAGATTAAAGAGTTCTTAAAATAAGGTGTAAGTGCACAATTGTAGGAACTAAATGTCCTTCAAGCTCGAGTAACCAACAGCCAATAAATAGTATTCTCGTACTCTTTAGCTGCGGTGGATTTTGTGCCCACCCACTCCAGACGTCTCTGGGGTTTTGTGAGTAGGTTCTCTGAGAATAGCACGACTGCACTACTCAGATTCTACTGTTAAATAAGTACCAAACCAACATTTGGCGGCGCCATGTCATGTAGCTCCTATAATACCCCTGCAGGACCTGCGCGTTTGGATAACATATACTGCGGGCTTGGTGGCAGACTGACTCCGAGCACCCCCACCATATATGTTAGCCTGGTTTTGCATTAGCTAGCTCGCAGTGCCACTAGTGTGTCCTCTTATCGGGGAGAGATTAGTTTCTGGCAACCTTAGAACATGGCAACCCTGATTCCCTCAGAATCGTGGAAACAATGTACTACCTTTCGCTCAGTCACTCGTGCTCACTTATTCAGTTTGTCTCAGAGAGTTACACAGAATAAACAGTCGGGCGTTTCAATAAGTATTTATTGAACAGTTGTTATTCTAGTGTAAAATATATGTGCTGCGGTAACCAGCAGACAATAGCAGAGATATATTATCAGCAGTACGATAAAAGCAAAGGGATAGTACAGTTCTACCATATTGCGATAATCATGAGTACATACATGAATATAAAAGCATTATGCAAGATGCCTACCTAGATGTACCTAAGTGTACCTAGCATATGTGTGTAGGTCTTAGAAGCTAAGAGCCAAGAATCCTCCTAGGATTTAGTTGAACCCCCATACCTGAATAGAGAGAGTGTGGGACCCCTTCCTGGTCTCGAGTTGGACACCCCGTCCGGGTTGTGTCAGAACACTGTCAGCTTGAGCGACTGCAAGCAGGAGCCTCAGAGTCTCTGGTCAGTGTGTCAGCATGGAAGTCTCGGTTCCCTCTGTTTTACCGGGGCAAGCTGTGGTGTATTTATACCCTAAAGAGTCTCGGTCCTCAGTATGGTTTGTATTGGACATGAGGAAGACTTCAGGGGTGAACTTTGTACATACATTATGCTGGTGGTGTATTCTTAGAAAGCCATGCATAATTAATGAGTACAGTGTGGGCCTGTGTTTGGAAGAACCCTGCTGCATTCAAAACCATAGGATAGATAACGTTCAGCCCTCAGAGCTCGTTGTGTACTAGCTGGGACCAATGTAGGTGAAAGATCATGCCTATATAAGGAATCATACTATAATAGGACATGTACAGTTGTGACCATAATTGGGCATATGCGGCCATGACCATAATTGGGCAAGTACGAATATGACCATATTAGGGTAAATATGAATACGTCCATTTTAGGGCATGTACGAACGGATCTACATTAGGGCATCTATGCGGGATATAACACAATGGTTGCAATACAAGAATGTTTACCATGCAGTTTTCACTGGGATGTTCTAAAATGTAATATATTGTACTATATAATTTGTAAGTTGCTCCTCATTAAATCTGTAGAATCCATTAGATAAAAGAGGTCCACCGAAAGTTGTATATCTTTTAACTTGGGTGACTTCCTTCCCTGTGACACTAAGAGCAGTGGGGCGGTGGCGAGACTGCCTACCAGCTTTCCCCGTTTAAATCCCTGTAGTATATCATGCCCCAATGTATACACGGTGTGCATGACAATGGTTGAGTCAAAATATAGGTGAGGCAGCCGAGTCAGGATCCTTCATGTTGGAATTTAGCACCCATGGCCATAGGGTGCATCAAAGGAATCACTGGTAACTAGAAGTGCTACCTACCCTCCCTGCTGTGCCATTTGTTTCACCCATTTCTGTAGAAACCATTGGAAAGCCAAGTGCATGTTTAGTTTTGAATTCACATCTACTGAATGGAGCTGGAAGGATTCTATCTGGTCACCTGACCTGGGCAAAAACAGTAGAGTAGGTCAGCCTATGACCTAAGAGAGCAACACACTCTCAACTGACAGACCAGCGACATCATCAGTTTGGATAGAGGTTGTATGGACCTCAATCCACGAAAGTAGAACAACAGTTCTTCTGTGACTTGGTTGTTATAAGGAATGGCGTTATACATTTTGGTGGAAGGCTCCTACCAAACTGATAAATCCACTGTGGTTAGGTGAAACACAGTTCCGAGAGAATCTCTGCTCAATCTCTATTAGCTATGGCACAAGTTTCAGGCAATCTCCAGAGAAGTGGGTGTTAAGTTCAAGCAGACAATTTTAAAGCAAAGAGCACAACAAAACAAAATTCCCAAGTCAATGTAAAACATTGGAGGTATATTTAATGAGCACAAAGACATCAAAATCATTAAAAAGGTTAATGGGGATGAGATAAACGACTGTTTAAAGATTTAAGGCAAAATGTTAGGCATCAATCAAAAGTTATTGCTTAGTTCCTAGGTGCGATTCATCCCAACCGCAATGGAGTCAAGGTTGTGCACACCAAGCAGCTTTTACCTTTGGGCTTAGTCTTTAAAATAGAAATCAAAATCATTCCGTGGAACAAGGGCTGTAGTGGTGAGGGCCCCTCAAAGTCTGATATGCCATTGTTGCACTTCTGCTGAAGCTGTTGTGGTTTTATGTTAAAAGCTGTGAGAAAGAAAAACCTGGATTTTATAGTCACCAAGGTCCGATAGATTTGCCTCCACACTCCAGTCCAAAGCCACTTTTTGCCTCCAAATGGACATGGCTGGAAGTTGTAGCTGGGCAGGACTCCAGGAGGCTGGACATTTTTATCACAAGGTCCCACACACCAGTTTTCAGCACGGCAAAAAGCTCTGTGGGGTCAAATCTGTTTTTCTTGTCTACCATGTCAAGCCAGGTCAGGTGGCTTACTGGACTAATGTGTCCACTGTCGGGGCCTGTGTTGGACCTTATGGTTACAGGTTCAAATCCCAGTGGATCCACTCAGCTGTTCATCTTTCTGAGGTTGATAAAACGAGTACCATTGAGTTGGGTAACAATAAACATATGTTATTCAGCCCAAGATACACTTCTGGGTGAACTTGCACTTTACAAATACACGTTATGTTATGTTACCTTGGGTGTAACCTACCTTAGAAAGCATCTTTCCTGGTCCTTCGGATGGGAGAAACATGACTAGCTCAAACTTTTTCTAAGTGCTGGCAAAGTTCTTCATGGTGAATTCTTCACCCCCTAGATCCTCAGGGCAGGCTTCTGAACACCAGGTATCCCTTCAGCCAGGCCTCTTGACGGCTTGTGTCTTCCCTTCGATTCAGGAGTCCTGTTTTCAGTGTCCTTGTAGCAGGCAAACAGGAGGCCAGCCACTTGACCTTTGAAGAGAAGTTTTAGCCTCTGGGTGCCAGCAGGATTCAGGCATCATTGAGCCCTTGAATCTTTGAATCCTTAAATGAGTCCTGCTCTTCCAGCAGTAGCCAGAAGTCATGAATCTTCTTCTAGTAGGGCCGTCTTCTTCACATGGAGTCACCTCCGGTCCAGGGATCTTCTCAGGTGGTGTCAGTTGAGGTGCCAGATTTATCCTGTGCACTAGCTAGTACTTGAAGAAATTCCACTGCCCAAATATAACAATTTTCTTGCAAGTCTCCCACCTTGTTTTCCAGCACTTCTCCTTTGCTTCACTGTAAAATTACCAAGAAGCCACATTTCCAGTTTCAAGATTGCAATGAAACATGCCTGTTTTCAGCTCCTTAGCCTCTCCCCTATTTAGATGAGCTCTTTTTCCATCATGCCGTGCTAAAACTGGTTCTCTCCTTGACTTTACCTGGAGCCTGGCAGTCTAGGAGTTTCCTGGGAATGCAGAAGAGAAGCCTTTGCTTGCATCTCCAAGTCAAAAGAAATATTGCTAGGTCTGGTCTTTGTGCTGCATGATTGCAGGGATTGTCCACTCCTAGGTGGCTAATCTCTGATAACTGGTCAGCAGTTATCATGAATCTGCTCTTCCTGGGTTCCGCGACAGGGTTTTGCCCTCTGAGCCATGGTGTGAACTTTTGCAGCCTAGAATGTGTATTCCAGCTCTGGCGGTGATATGAGTGGCAGAACTGGTTTTAAGCCAGTGCTGACTCTGGCAGCCTTAAGTACTATACAACTTAAGTCAGAAAAAAATCAGTTTTAACTGTTAAATCAGACTTTGAAAATAAAGTAACTGTGATTAATTTTCTAGCATTTCCCAAGAAAAGATATTTGTAGTTTCTTTTGTTTCAGCACCAGCTGGTGCCACTCTCTTTACACACAAGACAAAGGCTGCTGAATATGCAAGATAACTATGAGGACAACAGTATAACTAGAGTTCAGGGGGAGCTCACTCCCTAGGATAGGGTGTCCAGAGCCAACACTGCAGGGGCTGCAGGAAGGGTTTTAGAAACAATGGAGGCTCCAATGCACTCATTCAGTGTCCACTGTGCTCTGCCTCATCTTAAAACAGATCTCCTTTCCATCCACGACTGGCCATACTTCCGTTCTACTGGGTGTGAGGGAAGTGGACTCTTCACTTATTGGAGCCTTATCACTGCCTCCGAGAAGAATGGGCACCAGAGGCCTCATCCAATTCTTGAATCCTCTGAGCTTTCTTTAAAATTCTTTACAGGTGTCCAGATTGAGCTGTGGGCTTCCCAGCCCCTCAGAAATATAATATGTATGGAGTTACTGCACTGAAGAGGATGTGGGAGCTTCTGTTACACCCCTGAATGGGTGTTCATGCCCATTCGTTTAAGCTAAAATTAAATGTATGTGTACGTGTGTGTGGGTCCATGTTTCTCTGTGTGTAAAATAGTCTAATTTAAGTGTCATTTGTAAGCACACGTATTTACTCGCCTTTCAACCTTTTTTGTTTTTCTTTTTTTATTGAGCAGAGCATCGAGAGCATAAAAATAACAATAACATGTGAGCAAACATTAGCACCAATGGACACAAGAACGATAGCTTCTTCTTTCCATGTTAAAAGTAATGACACAGGAAAATCTTTTTAAAACACGGCTGTCACAAGTATCTAGAATAAATTGACTGATAATTATGTAATAGCAAAGTGCAAAAAGTGCAAAAGGAAAATGCAAGTGCTAGTGCAAAAAATGCTAAATTGCAAAATTGCAACACTAAAGTGCTCAAGTACTAAATAAAGTATATTTCTAATTCCTCCAAACATTATCAGAATGGTAAAAAACAGCTGTTAGATTCTAAATTCCGGGTAGTACTATCCCTCTATCGGGTTTTCCAAATTACTTAAAAAATTCCAGTTCTTATTGAATTTCCTGGAAGCTCCCACCCGTCTCGCATAAGCTTCTTCAAAAGCCTGCGTCCTTTTCATTTTGTTCAACCATTTGTCGTAAGTGGGAACATCCCTAGATTTCCAATTTTGAAGGACTAGAGAACGGGCTACCAAGCAAGAGATAGAGAGGAAAGTTGCCTCGGCTTCCGTTAAAATCGTTCTATCTCTACAAATTCCAAAGAGGACAGCCTCGGCCTCCGGCACTACACTCTTTACAAATGCCCGGTGTAGGGCCGAGAAGATTGCCTCCCAAAAAGACCCCAACCTAGGACATATAAAAAAAATATGGAGCCAGCTCCCTTCTCCCTCCACCTGGCATCGGAAACACCTATTTACGGCATCCGGATACCTTTTCTTGAGTGCTTCCGGAGTAAGGTAGGCCAGCCACCGGGATAGGAAAGCCATTCTTTTAAAATTGGCTGCTCTCAGCGACTTGCTTCCTCGATGACATAAAGCTTCCCATTCATTAATGGAAAAAGTACATTGTGTTTCACGGACCACCCTTTTCAAATGATTCTCTATCAATGGGAGTTGGCCCTGATTATGTAACAAACGATACCAGTTCCCTACGCCACTTACTTTAGCCCCAAAAAGAGCATCACAAGTTTATTTGGTGAATCAAAAATACCATTTAAATTTTTTATGAAATGAACAATTTGTAAGTTTTCAAAAAAAGCAGGTTTCCTCTGATTCCCATCCCTTAGCAGCACCTCCTGCCAGGAGATCACCCTATTCTGAATTGAAAAATATCTTAGCCCGCAACCTTCCCAGATTCTCAAGTGGCCTGATCGGATTTGGAGGCCAAGACATTTACATTCCCTCAATTTCAAGTACTGTAACCCAGAGGGACCCGTCATTTTAAAAAAAGCCTGTAGTCTAATAGAATAGTCCTTCAGTGTCTTATATCTTGTTTTTTTGGGGCGTTTGGAGATTTTTAAAAATACTGAGATTTGAGAGCCGGTTTCCTGTACCATTTTGTCAACAAAGAAGTTATCTCTGACGCTATTAGAGCCCACCAAGCCCGCTAGTAGATCCAAAAAAGCAGCGTCATAGTAAGTTCTTAAGTGAGGTAAAGCCAGACCTCCTTGTTCAGTCGTTAATTGTAGTGATGTTAGCTTTACCCTTGAGACTTTTTTCCCCCAGACGAACTGTCTAATCAGGATTTCCATTTCTTTAAAAAAAAAAACATATTTATTTTAATAGGAACATTAATAAATAGAAAAATGAGTAACGGAAGTATGGACATCTTAATAAGTGATACCCGTCCCACCAAAGTCAAAGGGAGTAGAAGCCACTGTTCTAATAATCTCTTTATTTTTTCTTGCGTTCTTACATAGTTTAATTTATATAGCTGTTGGTATTCGTTGGACACAAAGATCCCCAAGTATCTAATTGGGTCTGGCTTTGCGGCTTGCGCCCTCAAACAGGGTGGGAGGAAGTTTATATCTGCATTCAAGACAAGAACTTCAGTTTTGTTTGAATTTATTTTATAGCCCCGAATTAATTCAAATTTACTAAATTCACTCAACACCACTTCCAAATTATCATTGTTGGGCTTCAAATATAAAATAATGTCATCCGCAAAAAGTTTCAGTTTGGCCATACCCAAAATTGGGGCCTTGATAGCAGGATTGTCCCGCATTCTAATAACTAAAGGTTCTATAAAAAAAAGTAAAAAGCAATGGGGAGAGTGGGCAACCTTGTCTTGTCCCCCGATTTATTTTTACCGTGCCTGCCCGTTTCGTATTAAATACCACCTGGGCCTGAGCCCCCTGATAAATATTACGTAGCATGGAAATAACCAGAGGGGGGAAACCAAATTGACCAAGGGCAAGAAACAAAGTGTTCCAATTCACCAAGTCGAATGCCTTCTCCGCATCGACCATCATAATACAGGCGGGAATAGAGTTGGTGTTACAATAATACAAAGCCTGTATTAAAAATTCCGTATTAGCTGCCATGGATCTTCCTACTATAAAACCAGCCTGATCTTTATTAATTATTTCCTGTGCAGCAAATAAAAAACGCTCAGCCCACACCTTCATTAAAATCTTGTAATCTGAATTGAGGAGGCTAATGGGCCTATAAGAATTGACATCCTTCGGGTTTTTATAATTTTTTACGAAGCACACAACAATTGCCTCCTTAAAAAATGAGGGGACCTGGCCACCGTTTTTGATGTGATTAAATAGTTTTTTCATGGGTGGAATTAGTTCTTTTGAAAAGGTCTTATAAAATTCTATTGGAAACCCATCTTCCCCACACGCTTTAGCCCCGGCCGTTGATTTAATGGATGCCAAGATCTCAGCAGTTTCTAAATCTGATTTTAACTGGTCAATCCGAAAATCGGATAATCTGGGAATATTTACGTTATCGAAGTACTCATGTACAGACTCCACCCCCACCAAGTACTCAGAAGTATAAAGTTGCTGGAAGTGTTCTAAAAAAATCTGTGGAATCTCTTCACTATTAGTTACTTCTGATCCGGTCTTGGGGTCCGTCACCTTTAAAACTAAGGCTGCTTCTTGTTTGATTCTTGTAGAGTTGGCCAACAGTTTGCCGACCATCTGACTGTCCTCATAGACCTTTTGTTGGTAGGATCGGGAACTGCTGATCTCTTCTAAGACAAAGAAGTCTCTCAGGGCCTTTCTAGCCTTATCCAAATGATGTGGATGTGACCGGATCTGCTGAGCATGAGCCCTCTCCACCGTCTCCTGCAGTTCAGCTATTTTGAGCCGCTGGGCCCTAGACTGGGCGGCCGAAAAGGAGATTATTTGTCCACGGGCTGCTGCCTTGAACCCCCCAATACCGCAAAGGGTCCCGCCGTTTCATCATTGATCCTAAAATATTCAGAGATCCATGCTCTAAAATTCTCCACCCATTCTTGATCCTGGAGAAGGAGGGGATCCAACTGCCACCTGGGTCGCTCTCTTCTCCCCCCACCAAGTTCAAGCTCAAGCCCTATATATGCATGATCAGAGAATGGGTTGCTCCCAATGTCTGCCTTTGAGACCAGAAGGGATCTAGATGTTAGGAAAAAATCAATTCGGGAAGCAGTCTGAAAGTGGTGCGAATGGCAAGTGAAGGTGTTTTTATCGGTATTCATATTCCGCCAGGGATCTGTTAGTTGATAATCATGCCTAATAACCTCAAAGATTCTTTTAGTGTTTGGTTTCAGTTGTTTTTTGTTTTTGTTTGAGGTGTCCTTTTTTAGGTCCTGTATATAATTAAAATCTCCACCGATAATGATCTGCCCAGGGGCCCCCCCTCAAAAGCTCGTTGATTTTGACCAGCCCTGAGGCATCATCCGTGACTGGACCATAGTAATTTATAAAGTTTAAGATCCTCTCCTTCAACTTTGCTACTACCCATAAGCACCTCCCCTGTGGATCCCTTTGAATTTGTTCAAATTCCCATGGTAAGTTCTTAGAAAAATAAATAGAAACCCCTCTCATAGCTAGGCCTGCTGACGCAAAAAAGGCATCTGAAAAAGCTCTAGGTAAATATAGTTTGGGAGAATTAGTTTTTAGATGTGTCTCTTGAAAAAACAGGACATGGGGATTAAACGAGGCGAGCCACCTAATGAGTGTGCCATAATTTTGTTTGTTAAGCATTCCATTGGCATTGACTGACAGGATCTTGCATTTACTAGCGATTTCTGTTTCTATTTCTAGGATAAATTTCTAGTTTGCTCAAAAACAAATATCTGTATATACCACTGTCTGCACCTTTTGCTACTGCTCTTTTTCCTACTGCTAGTCCCCCCCGCGAACCCACCCTCCCCCCCAAAAAAGAAGAACCCCCCACAGAAATGTGGAAAACCCCCCACTAGCCACGCTAGCCACATTTCCACCCACCCTACTAACCTCATGGGTGTCTTGGTGCTACACCCTAGGTGACCCCGCTGCCCCCAGCAAATAAAGAGCTCAAACTTTCTTTAATATTAGGTCAGGCTCTAGATCCAGCAGAGATTTCTTTCAATAGCCCCTGGGCCTCTTCCAAATTTGAAATAGATGAAACTTCCCCTTAACCAAAACCCGCAGCTTAGACTGTTGTGCTATAGATTATAGATGCTTGAGCACCCTGAGCTTTAAATAGACAAAGCATCTTTACAAATTCTTTTCGTCTACGCGCTGCCACAGCTGTCATGTCAGAAAATATTCGGCATTTAGAGGTTTCATTTACAGCAAACTGTCTCTGCTGAATCGCCTTAATTAAAATACGCTCCTTAACACGAAAGTCTGCAAAATTCTGCAAAATTGTTTGTGGTATGGTTGAGTTTGGGAAGGGGTGAGCGGGAACTCGATGTGCCCATTCGTTTAAGCTAAAATTAAATGTATGTGTACGTGTGTGTGGGTCCATGTTTCTCTGTGTGTAAAATAGTCTAATTTAAGTGTCATTTGTAAGCACACGTATTTACTCGCCTTTCAAGCTTAATGAATAACATGTAATGGTCACATGCTTATTGTAGCATTTTAAGGTACAGTAACAGTTTTGAAAATCAGGCCCTCTGCCCATCTCACATACAACTTCAGAACAAATCTGTGCACCCAGCGACTGCTTCAGGAGTTGGCATAGTTATACGCCTACTCCAGAAGATTGTCCACATACGGAAAATTCATGAAGTACTCATTATGGTGATGTGCAAAATAAATTATGTAAAAGAAAACATTTTCTTTGCGGAAAATCACCTTCTCCAAAATCCATATAAGTGAATGGACAGTGCACCCCGCTTAATCCACTATGGAAAGGCACTGATTCTATTCCATTATTATAACCTTCTTGCATTTCACTTCAAAGCAATTGACACCTGGATGTTGACTGGCTTTGTTGTAGTTTCTAGGTCACGTTACTGCACTGTCTTCTAAAATCACTGATCAAGTGAGTATGAATTATGTGGTGCTGCTTGGTAAGTGTTTAAACCTGCAACTTCAGTAGTGTGAGCAAGTGCCATCATTTTATCTCAGACTCTGTAGACGTTCAAAGAACATTCCTTGGCATTTAGCGATACCATAAACCTACAATGCTTCCAGTTCTAATTTTTATAGGAACTTACAATATTTGGAACGTCCTGTTTGAAAAAAGAAATATATGTGCAGACAAATATCTACCTGTTGACATCTCCACGTTACAATTCACAGAGATTTATTTTGTGTCACAACTTTTTATTTCAATTTTGATTGTGGATTGTCTACAGAAACCCCAAGGCATTAATCCAAAGTAATTTAAAGTGGCATTCCATGTATACTCATTGATTAATTACATAATATATATAGGAGCACACTGTCAGAAAGACATTACCAAATAATGATTAACAAATGCTTATGAACAAGCTACTAATGCCTCTATTACAAGTTCCCCAATAGCTCTGCAGAGAGATATCATGGCCTGGATTCCCCGTGATTTGATAGGGATCCCTGGAATGGGAAATAACTAGAAGGTCCCAGACTTACTCGCTCCTTTAAGGCATATTTTCTCCAATTCAAGTGAGGCTACCCCGGATATTTACCACCCATTCTTATCATGTGGTAAATATCTGAGGTGGGCTCAAGGATGATGCGCTGGAGGCTGAAGGGTATTTGAGTAGAGGGAGGCTGACTTCTCCTATGGGGACATATTGCCTTCTCTCTCCTCCTCCCCCATAGTGCTGGAGCGGCAGATGGGGGATGAGCTGTCTCTCTGCCCACACCCTCAGTCCCTCTCCAGCTAGAAATTGTGGGTTCAGAAACACCTGACCATTCAGAGTTACCTGGAGCAGTATCCCCTCCCAGGATACTGCCCTGGTTAGCTCATAATAGAAGCCTAAATGTTGACCTGTAGGATTTCAGCTCTCTGCTTCCCATTTTATGTTTATTTATACATTTACCATTCAATTGAATAAAAAAATAAAAGTTATATTGTATATCTGTAGTACACATATTCAAAAGTATACTTACAATATAACAAATCAGGTATGTTACAAATGACTAACTTGTATGTACTGGCAGCTGTAGAACGAATTATTTGATTTTATAAGATAGTCGGAATTGGATCTAAAGTAAGGGAATATTAACAGAAGCATAGACTGTCCTCGTTATTGGGGTAGGGACATGATTTTCCCTAAATGCATTAAATATATCTCCTGCACACTGTGATCAGTTGACTGAGGGAGCCACCAATCGTGCATCTGTTATGAAATTAAACGATGGCCTCCCTGTAACGATATCCATTTGGTTATTTTTTTTAATTATGGATTGGCAATAATTACAAAGTCAACCAGACATAATTCTAATAGACCTTGATACTTACATTCTCTCTTTTAAACCTTCAATTGCTCCTCCTCAATTCAATTCCTTTAAAGGAGCAGTACAACAATGTGGGTAAAACATATGACATAATTTTTGCTTTTAAGATGTTTTTAAGTGTGACAGTGTCACTTAGATGCCTGACTATTGTTCAGTCGCATACTGTTCTCTCCTATTTACCTCAGGCAGTTTAAGTAGCATCTTACTTTCATAGCTGACAGCTTGAGCGCTTCCTTGCAGAGCATATCCAGTTTATATAGGGGGAGATTGAATTCAGCTGCCTTCAGCCATTGGTGGCTGTAACTGTCAATCATCCCCACATTCAGGAGCCATTGGGTGATTGCAACTGTCATTCATGGTGCGTGGAGTTTTGTCATTACACTCAGGCATATGGCCATAACTTTGTTGCAGCAGTGAGATGAGTTTACTTCGGGAAAGGAGACCTTTTTATGGCTTGGCCTAGAGACACAGCTGTCTGACCAGACTCCTGTGATACAGAAATTATTGAATAAAGAAGGACATACGTAAAACATCTAGGGGCTTTGAGTCTGCACTCTTTATCTATTGGTCTGTTTAACTGCCATTCACATTTTACTTCTACCGACCGCAGCCTACGTCATGGGGCAAACGTTGAGTTCACTTCAGCCTTTGTCTCTGTTGCACCGTGGGAGACAGCAGTTTTCCTAATCACATGTGCACATCTGCCTAAAGAAAAGTGTATTTCAGTGGAAGTACTGGTTGGCCTGAACTTTATTTTGTTGATGCATTTCTTTCCATTTTCTATACTTTTTTGTTTAAACTATGTCTTCAACTTGCAGTAATTCAAAGCCAATAGAACTTTTTTCTATCAATATTAAGCATCTTTTTTTCCGGTGATGTTCGTGAAAAAGAAAAAGCATTTCTATGTTTGCCTCTAGACAGCTCCCTTGTTGTTCTATTGAAATTATAGACATTGGTCAATCTTTTTAGAAATGTAAGTGTACATTTTTGTTATTGAATGCATGTGGCTGTCACTCTTAGGTGGCACCTTGATGCATTTTTTTTCCTTTTTATTTTTGTCGTATGTGCTTGCAATAAACAAAATGAATCATTGCTCAAACCAGTCCCATTGGCTTTGCTAATATAATGCTTGTGTACACCTTCTTACTTTATGTTGCATGGCCATTTTCTAGCTAAGTAAAACAATATTTCTAGCATAGGAGTCTTCAGTTGTAAGAACATGTGCATTCCTTGGTTCTTTTATGAATGCTATATTGCAACAGGTGCAGGGCCGGCTTTAGCACTGTTGGCGCCCGGTGCGACAATCATTTTTGGCACCCCCACACCTCATGACCGCCTCCTTGGATTCTCTCACTACCACCGGGCAAAGGTGCCCCTCGTCTCTCCAATCATAAGTTATTGCTAAACACAGCACCCCCCCCTGAGGTCAGCGTCCCTCCAAAGGTCAGCGTCCAGTGCGGCCGCACCAGTCGCACTGCCCTAAGCCGGCCCTGAACAGGTGTTTACACTGCACTGTTAAGACGTATCTCATTTGAAGTATATTTTGATAACATCTTATCTTTGACAATCTGACAGTGGCAGGCACTGAGGATTCTGATAAGTCTCACTTTCATCTAGATGGCATGACTACTTCCTGTCAGAGAAAGGGTGTGTATCATTCCGACCACAATGCGAGAACTGGGATTTCCAGGTCCTCCAGATTCATGCCTTAAGCAACATAAAAACTGCTCTCCTCATTTCAGTTACTTGAAGCGCTTCTTGCCATATTACTGGGACTTCATGGCACTGTAAATATTAGATGCTACCGTTACCCAGCTTTTGGGAATCACTTGCCCCTGCTGTTCTTCAAACCTATGATGTATAAGTCACACAGATATCTTTTGTGAGTTGTAAATCACCGAGTAGCTACATTTATGGGAGTAGTTTTACGTTAAATGTAATACTTGCTCTGAAAAAGCAGATATTCTGAACTCACTAAGGGATGTGTTCATGGGTGTCATTTAGGTCGTCAGAGGTCGCAGCTGTGTGTGACCGACCCTTACTGTAGCTTAGGATCCCTGGTAGGTTACTTGCGACCCCTGTCTTCGAACTGAAATCCGATTTTATTGGGTTTACTTGTTGCCTTGGTGAACCTGCGATTTGGAGATACATAACCTTATGTCTACTTTTTTAATCAGCTTATAATCGCACGAACACCTTGTGGGACGAATTAAACATTTCCGAACTTTACTGGCACTGTGAGCTAAGGAATCTAGGGGCATATTATCTAAAAAGTGCGCTAAACATCGCAAAGCGTGTTTAGCGAGCACTTTTTTATCGCCGGCTATCGTCGGAATAATTTGCCATGCTAACGCTGTATTAGCGACATTTAGCGCTATGGCGATAATTATTCCAGCCATAGCGGTGTTTTCCATGAAACATCGCTGGTTTTCCAGCGATGTTTCATGGAAAACGGCGATAACGCTTGCTGATACGACCCTGTGGTCGTATCAGCATAATCCACCCCCCCATGTTAGATATGGCTAACACCTGCTGTTAAATAAATGGCGATGACCCCGGTTAGCGTGACTTTTCACGTCGCTAACTGGGGCCATGGCCACCTTGCTAATAGGCGATAGGCCTGTTAGCGGGTGTTTCCCAGGTTTGTTCATCGGGAACGCCCACTTTGCATGTCATTAGCGATAAATATCGCTGACATGCAAAGCGGTAAAAACACGGGCGCTAATGCCCGAAAACTGGGGCATATTATCAAGCACATGCGATAATTATCGCAAATCGCGCATAGTGCGATTTTCATTATCGCCGTCTATCGCTGGATTTCAGCGCCGGGTTAGCGACGTATTATTAACGCTTTTCACCCAGGCGATGTGAAATCCAGCGATAGAGGGTGATTAGCGTGGTAAAGCAGCGAAAAATGACCTGCGATAATGTAAACCTTGATAATAGGCATGTGTGGACTTAGCCCTGAGATCCACCTCCCATGTTACAGATGGCTAAGTCGGATTAATAGCAGGTGTTAAAATCCTGCGATAAAGGGGCCTTAGCGCGACTTTGATCATCGATTCGCGGGTCTGGGGCATCCTTGTAAATATCGCGATGCAGTTGTAGCGATGTTTACCCATGTTGTTCTGTGAGGAACGCCCACTTTGCATGTCATTAGCGATAATAATCGCTGACATGCAAAGTGGAGACAAGACGGCTGCTAACTCAAGGAAACACGTGTTAGCGTGTCCTTGATGATAGAGCGATACTTAAATCGCCGCTTTTCGGCCGAAAACGGCCGCTAAAGCGGCGAAATTGGGCTTGATAATATGCCCGACTGTCTCTAACTGCTGTTAGAGACAGTTTGCTGATAGGGCGATAAGAATATCGCCGCTTTAGCGGCAAAAAGTGCTGCTAAACGGCAATAGTGCCCTTGCTAATATGCCCCCTAGTTTCATTCATTGGAGGTGTTTGCTGGAGGCAGTGCTTCTGAAAACTGCTCCAAGCGAGGATTTCCTACGTGGGTGAACTCGCACACATGTAGTAAATACGGACAAGCTGTGTTTTTTGCGCTTGCATAAAGGGCAACACGTCCTGTTCAGATGCCCTAAGGAGGGTGTAGGAGTTGCAAAGGATTTTGTTTTAACTACTTTTGAAACTCTTCTGAAACAAGCATCGGCACAACATTGGCTAATAAGGAGAGCAAAACTGACCTGAATTCCAGTTATCCTGATTGCTTTAAGAGATTGCCCCTAGCAAATCATCACATCAGCCTAGACAATGTGGTTTATTACTAAAGTACTCTTTTATCTATTTTAATATACATTCTCTATCACTTATTATAGTTTTTATTTTAATTTCAGTGATGTCACTTTTTTAATGACACTGGGGGCAGTAATCATGTGACATCACTTCCTGTGAAATCACGAGGGTCCCTGTCAAATGATGTTACTTCCTGTGATGTCATCGGCTCAAAGGGCAGGTGATGTCAGTTACAGCTACCCCTGGCAGTTTGGTGAATCGACGCCCATGAGCGTGTGTTTTTTTAATTTGTGGCTGTTATCTTTTCCAATTTTTGGAGGGAACACAGTGTGCCATGTCTTGCAATATGGGCCCTTCTCTTTTTTCTTTCCATCTATCTAGCACTGCATTACACATGTTTCAGAGCGAGGAACTGTCGTGGAAAATTTAGTTTACATAGTTGAAAAGTAGAACACACAAAATAAATGAATCATTTAATAAAGTTACCTGTGTGTCCTTATCTGAATGTATTATTGCCTGTGTCATCATTTGTTCCTCGATATTTACTGTGTGTGCATGTTCTGTTGACATGTTTGTCTACATGCATGTTTTCTGCGTGTGCCTGTTGTGCTGTCTGTATGAAACCTAAAACAAAGCCAACTTTGCTGGCTTTGTCGATGCTGGTTGTGTTTACTTTCTAAAGAGAGTATTTCTATTACAATTCTATCCGCAGTACCTCATTGAGGTCCTGCCATTTTGGTTGAATACCCAGAATGGTGCTGCTGCCCTTTTGTGTTCAGCAGCTTACCATGACGATATTTCATCTGTGTTTTGGCTGTTTGTCTTGAAGATCTCTATAGGAATTTCGAGCGGTTGCTAGGCGCCAACGAAATATTGTTGTTGAATAAAGGACGGTAAAGAAAACATAAATAAAGTGTTCATTGCAGAGTCAGTGTTTCAAAAACGTAAATAGGAAAAATGTTTTGACTTTCTCCTGCGACTTTCTTACATTTAAAAGGGCGGTATCGTATAAAGTGAGCAATGAAAGTTTTAATTGAAGACAGGTCTCTGACACAGTGTTGGGCTGACTGGCGCCAAGAATGCTTAAAGAGCTGGAGAAGTTCTGTTTTATAACATTAGACAGTGGTAGTAGGATGCTTGTCACTGATATTTTAAACTAATGTGCTGCTTTGAAGACAGTTACTCTAACAAAATGTGGAATTATCTCTAATTTCAAATCACAAAAAAACCAATACAATAATAAACAAAAAGGTATAACAGAAAAATAACATCAGAACATGACAGGGAACCGCACCACAAAACAGTAATAACATCCACATCACAACATAACAATAACACAATGAAATAGTGCATCAGAAAGCACAAGAGCACAAATCGCCACCAACCGCAACAAAACACAACGCAACAAATATGCCTCCATCTGCTTCATAATACGGTAAAAAAGGTGTATACACCAAACACCGCCTTGTTTACCACCAACTGCATATAATAGCGACTAGTAAAAAAAATGTTGATGCTGCCGAATAGGTCACTTTTAGTAAAATTTTAGGTGCTTGTTTTGCCATTTATTTGTGCATATAATTGCGACCAGTAGTGATGTGTGTTTAGATTGTCAAAAAGCATACTTATTATTAGGACGCAAACAGTTGCCAAGTCCCTGTGGGGCAAATTTGGAGAAACATTAGTGGAACAGCTTTGAAAGACCCAAGGTCTTCTGTTGAGCTGTAAAGTCTGAACATGTCTAAAAAAGGTTCATGCAATTTATGCTTAAATAAAGCCTTTGAAAATGCTACCCTGAACTTTCCAACCTGAACGATAATCTTTGTAATGCAGAATTAAAGACATTGGTATCAGATGCTCAGCTCAGCAGCAGCAGCAGTTTCTAATATCAGTTTATAGTACTGCCCATCAGCGCTGCAAATCATGGAAATTGCGAATAAGCAAGATAACAAATGACATCATATACATCAAACAGTAGACATCAGAAGCATTGTAAAAGTCCCATGTTGCTGGAATTTCAAAGAGAAACCATGAAACCCAAGACAATGGGGCTTAGGTGAGATTTGAATGTTCTAAATCTGTGAAATCTGGACATGTGTGAATTTTTAACTAAACCATTGCTTACCGTTCATACAACATGCCAAGCTTCGGAAAAACGTATTTTTTTGTATCTTTTGAAAAATCTCTGTTTAATGCTTGAAAAATGTAAACAAGCAGTCGCTTGAGATAGCTTTGTTTTACCTTTTTTAATTTTAATGGGCATAAATTATCAACTGTAATTAAAAATACCACAGGAGAAAAAGGAAGGTACATGTAAGATAATGAAGAAAGTGAGGAATCAGTGGAAGAGATGCTGAATAAACAGAAGAGGTAGAAGGGAGGGAACGTGAAATAAAGAAGTAGGGGGGAGTTGGCGACAGCAGACCCACAAAAGGGAATATGATTTCAGTCAGAGGTGTGCACATCACACTGGACCCAGGATGTTGCAACGTCACTTTCATTGCCTTAACCTACACTTCTTTCCACTGTTTCAGAATATTAGAATTCTAATTTTGCCCGATTCCATGATTTGCTGAAATTTGAATTTCTCACTTTTGATACTACTGGGCATGTGAAATATATAATTTAGCAAACCTCTCCTTTTCTTGCCCTAACAATTTACTCCACATCCGAGCACTGGACTGCCTCCCTGTTGGCGGCACTAAAACTAAATAACACAATGCTGCCTTTTTAACCAAGATGAAAACAATCGACTTTTCCTTTTCCACACCACCCAAAACAATTAGATTCACAGCCCATTTTTAAGAAATCCACCGGACAGGTGTGACTCTGGAACCTGTGGGCATGCTGCTCATGCACAATAAACACATCCACAGACAAAGTAGTCCCCTTCAGTGCCAGGAACAGAGTAAGTTTTTTTTTAATTACAATCTTTAATATTTCCCTTCTTTAGTTTTTTTTTTTACATTTGTACATAGGGCTGACAGCTCCTCAAGCACTGGTACCTGGCCCTCGCTGCCACTCATAATGCAGAGCATCCCGAGGCACACAGCTCACAGCTCCCATCTTTGAGAATGCCATTTTTAATCACTGCAAGTGTTTTTGTATGACAAAAATGGTTGCACAATGGCTGCCTGGGCCTGTGCGTGTGCACTCAGGTGACCACGCTGGTGGCACTCTTGCAAGCAATTTTGCCACCAGCTGAGCATCTGATACCAATGTATTTAATTCTGCATTACAAAGATCATCGTTCAGGTTGGACATTTCAGGGTAGCATTTTCAAAGGCTTTATTTAAGCATAAATTGCATGAACTTCTGTATAGCTGTTTTACAAAAATACTTTCAAAAGGCCTATTCATACGTGAACACACACACATGGGTGGCTTTCTTGCAAGTGTTTTGATATAACTTTACTACAAAAATACTTGCAAGATATTGGTAAGTACATATGCAAGCATGCTTCCGCTTGGACGAGAGTTCATATTTAAATGTTTTTGTGATAAAGTTTTACAAAAAGCTTACATTTAAAAAAAAAAAAGCATTACTGAGCCAATCCATCTTGCAGCCGTCACCAGACTTTTTAGCTTTACCAATTATTTTTTTGAATTTATCCCTATTTCCTTCCTAGTCCATTCGAAAGTCAGAAGTGTTCGGCTGATCTGCTAGTACAATTAAGCAAATGTTAATTGCATAATTAAAATCAAAGCATATGGCCTGTGGCCTGATTGTACAACTTGCAGCCTGCTTTCCAACACGATCTGCACTCCCATGTATTTGATGTAGCTGGCACACACATTGTGCACAAGGCTAGAATAGCTTGAGAGAATTGGTAGCAGTAGCAACGTTGTTATCCGATCTGCATAAAATGACTCAAATCACAAAAACACATGAAAGTACAGGCAGAAATTTACATCTCAGCTTGAAGACACTTATAAATGTTTTTAATTCACAAACATTCCTAGAAGCAATGTCACATGACATCTTCCATGCACAACGATTCTACCTGTGCAGAAATCAACATAGCATAGATTTCACAACTCTGGGAATGGAGTTCGATGAGCAAATGCATATGTTTTTTCCTCTAACCGGATAAAAAATTCCCAAGGTGAAAGCCCTTCCCACCAAATGTGGGGTGATCGGCTCTCCTTTCCATCCAGGAATGAGAATTACTCCAGTTCACCAAAATCTGATTCATTCCAGTCTCAGTGTTTCGAATGGGAGTTTGTGAATGTCCACAATTGCACTTTTGTTTGCATACACAAATTTACAAGGCAAATAAGGCCTTCTAACCCCTCCCCCCATGATAGTTTCTTCTGCAGATTTCTCTGCAACCATGGCAGAGAAATGCACAGTAGTAAATCCATTTCAGCCTTTTTCCGAAATCCTTTTGTGAATTCCTGCAAAGCATAATTGAAGTATTTTGAGCCATAAACACCTGCTTACAGCCGAAAATAAGTTTGTGAACAGGGGCTAAAATATACTTCTCAGGAATACTCCTCTAATAAAACAACTGTTTTTTTAACTGCTGCGTGTGGGTTTTGCACGGTTAAAACAAAATCCGGGAAAACGCAGAAGTATGTTACATAGCATAGCAAAGTATTCGTGCTTCAAACAGAGGTCTATGCACTAATTCATAGCTCGTGAAATCGATGAAGATCTTGCACATGTGAAGCAGAAAAGGAAATGCCTGCAGATGCATTCAATGTGACATGGACGCATGCAATTCAGGGAGAGAAGGGGGAATAGAGAAGCAAAGAGAGGAAAGGGCAGAAAAGAGTGAGAAAAGAGGCAGGGAAGGAATGGATGGGAAAAGGGGAGGACGTGAAAGAAGGAAGGGGGAGAAAAAGAGAGGGAGAAAGGAGAGGAGAAAAGGGGAGAAAGAGGAAGCAGGAGAAAGGATTGTAAGATAGAAAGAAAAAAGATAGGGAGAGGAAAGTGAGAAAAAGAGCGAGAGAAGGGGAGATTGAGAAGGAAAGAAATAGACAGAGGAATTGAGGGATAGAGAGGAAAGGGATAGAAAGGTGAGACAGCAGAAAGAGAACAGAGAGGGGAAAAAGTGAGAGAGGTAGAAAAATAGAGAGGGAGAAATGAGTGTGCGAAAAGCTGAGAAAGATAGGAAGAAGGCAAAAAGAGAGAGGCAGGAAGCAGAGAGGGATAGAGGAGGTAAGAGAAGGAGAGAGAAATAAAGAGGGTGAGAGGACCGAGATTAGGGTGAGGAGGAGAGAAAGAAAGAAAGGGAAAAGAAAAAGGAACAGAGAAAAAGGAGGGGAGCGAGAGGAAGATGTGTGAGAGAGGAAAGAAGGTCAGAAAAAGAAAAAGAAAAAGAAGAACTTCAATAGTACTGCTGAACATATTCACAAATATCATTCACAAACTTTCGGCTGTGCAATCTGCCTCTGCCTCTCCCATTTCTTCTATGCAGAGATCTTCACCACGAGTGTCCAGATCTTGCAACATGAAGCCTCTGCTTTAGTAGTATATGTGGGAGGGAATGGAAGGAATGGCTGGGAAATTGGACATTTTTATTACAAAAAGGGAGGGTTTTTTTGGTAGTTGAAGGAGCAGTTAAGGGAGTAATGTGCAAGTGCAAAAACACACCCGCAAATCAGTAACAAAATTGCTATTTACAAACGTTATACCAGTATCTACTGCAGTAAGAAAAAAAGGCTCAAATATAGTCCAAAGCAAACACAAGGAGATAATGGACGGAGCGCTGAAACTTTTCAGACATTCACCCCCAGTCACAGATCTGGGTTGAATCCATCATCATTCTTTAGCTCACTTCGCCCCCTCAATTCTGACCCAGCTATATGCAAATCAGTCTTGACCCTGTGCCTCATGGGAACAGTCCAGCCCGAACTGCCAAGCAGGGCTTCCCTGAACCGGAAACAAGCATCCCGGGACCGGTTTCTGAATAACACCCTTCATCAGCCAGGCTAACTTGAATCCAGTGGCAAAGTGAGCAAGTGACCCACGTCTGGGCACACCCTGCCAACTTAGGGCAAACAAAGCAAACACAAGGAGATGGTGGACGGAGCGCTGAAACTTTTCAGACATTCACCCCCAGTCACAGATCTGGGTTGAATCCATCATCATTCTTTAGCTCACTTCGCCACCTCAGTTCTGACCCAGCTATATGCAAATCAGTCTTGACCCTGTGCTTCATGGGAACAGTCCAGCCCGAACTGCCAAGCCAGGTCTTCTATGAACCAAAAACAAGCATCCTGGGACTGGTTTCTGGGTAACACCCTTCATCAGTCAGGCTAGCTTGAATCCAGTGGCAAAGTAAGCAAGGGACCCACGTCTGGGCATACCCTGCCAACTTAGGGTGAACAAAGCAAACACAAGGAGATGATGGACGGAGCGCTGAAACTTTTCAGACATTCACCCCCAGTCACAGATCTGTGTTGAATCCATCATCATTCTTTAGTTCACTTCGCCACCTCTGTTCTGACCCAGCTATATGCAAATTAGTCTTGACCCTGTGCCTCATAGGAACAGTCCAGCCCGAACTGCCAAGCCAGGTCTTCCCTGAACCGGAAACAAGCATGAGAATGATGGATTAAACCCAGATCCTTGTGACTGGGGGTGAATGTTTGCATTGTCCAGCATTCCGTCCAACAATTGTTTCTTTTGCATATTTCGCCCTAAGTGGGAAGGGTATGCCCAGACGTGGGTCCCGTGCTCACTACACCACTGGATTCAAGCTAGCCTGGCTGAAGAAGGGTGATGCCCTGAAACCGGTCCTAGGATGCTTGTTTCCTTTCCAGGGAGGGCCTGGCTTGGCAGTTCGGGCTGGACTGTTCCCACAAGGAACAGGGTCAAGACTGATTTGCATATGGCTGGGTCCAAACTGGGGTGGTGTGGTGAGCAAAAGAATGATGGATTAAACCCAGATCCTTGTGACTGGGGGTGAATGTTTGCATTGTCCAGCATTCCGTCCATCAATTGTTTCTTTTGCATATTTCGCCCTAAGTGGGAAGGGTATGCCCAGACGTGGGTCCCGTGCTCACTACACCACTGGATTCAAGCTAGCCTGGCTGAAGAAGGGTGATGCCCTGAAACTGGTCCTAGGATGCTTGTTTCCTTTCCAGGGAGGGCCTGGCTTGGCAGTTCGGGCTGGACTGTTCCCACAAGGAACAGGGTCAAGACTGATTTGCATATGGCTGGGTCCAAACTGGGGTGGTGTGGAGAGCAAAAGAATGATGGATTAAACCCAGATCCTTGTGACTGGGGGTGAATGTTTGCATTGTCCAGCATTCCGTCCATCAATTGTTTCTTTTGCATATTTTGCCCTAAGTGGGAAGGGTATGCCCAGACGTGGGTCCTGTGCTCACTACACCACTGGATTCAAGCTAGCCTGGCTGAAGAAGGGTGATGCCCTGAAACCGGTCCTAGGATGCTTGTTTCCTTTCCAGGGAGGGCCTGGCTTGGCAGTTCGGGCTGGACTGTTCCCACAAGGAACAGGGTCAAGACTGATTTGCATATGGCTGGGTCCAAACTGGGGTGGTGTGGTGAGCAAAAGAATGATGGATTAAACCCAGATCCTTGTGACTGGGGGTGAATGTTTGCATTGTCCAGCATTCCGTCCATCAATTGTTTCTTTTGCATATTTCGCCCTATGTGGGACGGGTATGCCCAGACGTGGGTCCCGTGCTCACTACACCACTGGATTCAAGCTAGCCTGGCTGAAGAAGGGTGATGCCCTGAAACCGGTCCTAGGATGCTTGTTTCCTTTCCAGGGAGGGCCTGGCTTGGCAGTTCGGGCTGGACTGTTCCCACAAGGAACAGGGTCAAGACTGATTTGCATATGGCTGGGTCCAAACTGGGGTGGTGTGGTGAGCAAAAGAATGATGGATTAAACCCAGATCCTTGTGACTGGGGGTGAATGTTTGCAATGTCCAGCATTCCGTCCATCAATTGTTTCTTTTGCATACCAAAATAACTAAGCAGCAAAAAGACCAAAAAGAACTCCTATGAACCAGGTTGGTGAATGTTTTTGTTGGTTTCCGCTAATTTTGTGGAACAATAATTTGATGAGGAGAAAGAGGATTTACAGACAGAAAAGTACTATTTTTGCCATGTCCATGTAAGCGTCACTGCCAGATACCCCTTCCAATCTGAAGTGAACATTGACATGGTTTATGAATGGGAGCAAAATCTCACTTCACCTAGAGGCTGCTCTCATGTCACCCATGCATGTGTCAAAATACTGGCTTACCTTCACGTTCTGGTCACTGGGTCCTTCTAGACGGTGTATGGCATAGGCATTTCACAGGCAAGTCAATCGCAATGCAGATATTTACTTGCATCATCAGCTGGTTGCACAAGTTCATTGTCATGCCACAGCCACTGGTGAAAAGGTAATGGGTGGTAAGGGAATTGTATACCATTGCCCACGTCCCTGGAGAGTTAAGCACCATTGCTTGCACACATTTTGCACTTCAGTTACCCCAACACAGAGAATAACTTTACTGCAATAGACACTACATGCAAAATTCATCAACATGCGAGATGTTGCGATGCCAGGGGCTATTACACTGATATGTATGCTGCCTTTGCTGGAAGCTCAAATGACAGTCACATATAGACAAACAACAATTGCATGTTAATTGGCTACTGGGGATTTTGGTGACATTTGACTAGTAGATAAGTAGAAAGTACTTGCACTGGTTTTACATGTGCATCAGGTGGCTGGCACCTCGAATATAGTTAATTATAACTTCTACAGAATATAATATACAGACCTGAAATTGAGACTGCATAAATGTATATAAAGATCAAGTGTTCAATGCTTAAGCTAGCCAAAGCATAACCTGTATCACATTTTTTTACTGCAGATGATGCTGGCTATGTCCCTACGCCATATCCCCTCAAACCAATCGACTTCCAACCGCACAGAGGTACAATAGGGTACGCAGATATACTTAAGGCATCAGGGAATGTTCTTTTGGTATCTCAGTTCCCATTTCATATCTCTTGATCATACAGGAAGGGGAGTGCTCCAATGCTCCCTGTAGGTTGTGTGTAATATCATTATTTCTTGTTGCTTGTTGAGCAATATTGTCATGTGACAGGGCTTACTTGCACCCCTGAACTATGGCCATAACCAGGTTCTCGGGAACAGAACTGAGTTCATTGTCCACAGATGCTGGACAACTAATGGCCTTATACTTCACCTGTGTTGCTAGTTTGAATGCTGCATTACTGTGGTTGGACACGATCAAGGCACCATCCACATATACCACGTTGAAACAACACTGATGACACCCCATTTCACAGCCAAACAAGAAAGTATTGTTGTGAAATGCATACATCTACACATCACTTGCTCACTCATTTATTTATCCTGCATATATTAAGGAAACATTATTCACACAAAATGCAAAATCCTACCTTTTTACTTGTGCTAGTCTTTCAAAAATATAGAAAAATATATATTAATTGAACTTCAGACACATTTCTTCAGCTTGCACTATGGAGAGCTACATGCTTGGGGTGGAGATCTCTGTGCACAATAGGGAGATCTCTGTACTCAGACTCAGTAAATTATTGTTGGAAAACGAGGCAGTATCTGTGAGGCCTGCACAAATAACATGTCACATTTATCCTTCACTGGGAACCAAACACCCTATTGTAGCGCTTGACTCTCAGAGGGTAGCGTTGCAGAGCAGTCTAAGGCTTACTTAAGGGAGGTGGTGTAGGCTAGTAATCGCCATTTACCAGTACACAGAAATAACACTCAATAATTGATTGTCCAGTCTGTACTTTGCTTTATAAAAGGAAGAGTACATTTATTAAACACACACACTACTCAATACTATGCACCAATTTACAAATATACATAAGCTGTTGGAATTACTTTGTGACATTGCATAACATTTCCACCCCTCCCGCAGGGGGGGGTGGGGTATAGTACTACCACTCCCAAGTATGCACATCATCTTGCCCCCTAATGCAGTGGGTTGAACATAACCTGGAGCGAGGGCCTTGCCCACTGGCACCATCCCAGTGGCGACCCACCCCATTATCTCAACAAGCATTACAAATAGGTACACCTGCCCTGGGGACACATAACCCTGACTGAGCATCTCATACTGTCCATACAGTATACACCTCTACATCCTAGGGGTTAACAGTCTGGGTTGTTCTTCACCTAAAGCATCAGCAAGAATACATGTTTGGGCATCACTTAGAATGACAGTACTCATCATAGTTGATAACAGTTAAAATGCATTGCAATTAAAGACCCTAAAAGGCATCACAGTTAAAATCACAGGATTAAGCATATACAGCCAGACACCCTAGCAGAAATGTCCAGCAACATAACCCCATTTTGCTTTGACTTCACATTACACATGTGACTTTCAGTCCCACCATAGAAATAACATTGGTAAAAGCACATTCTGTGCAATTGCACCTCTTCACCTCCAGGGGATGCCCTTCTCCAGACATCCCCAGCACAGCCCTCCACCCATTGAGGCAGTCCCTAACGCACCCCCAGCTGTAGAACAAAAGTTCCAGCTTCAGGATGCTTTGACTGTTGGCTGAGCCCTTGAGGGGTTATTTCTTTGGAGTCAACAGAGACTTAGGGGGGGACTTTACTCTTCATGCTGGGTAAGGCTGCGTTGCTCCTGCAGCTCCCCCGCACCCTGACACACATTTCTCAGTGACCCCATCCTTATGGGGAGGGTGAATCCATCAGGGCACGGTCTTCACTGGCTCCCTGCGCCAGCCTTGCGCCTGGCTCTCCCCCTGGGCCTATTTTCTCCTTGCTCAGAGGCCCAGGCTTCTGCTCACTGGTCCTGGTCTCCCCTTATGGCGCAAGTCAGGGTCCTGGGCCAGTCTGGAGGTTCTTCCTTCCAGCTGCCCATGGCGCCAGGCTCCAGCACCAGTCTTTCTCAGCAGACCACACCCCAGAAAGAGCTCCTCTTCCTGTGCAAGCTCTTTTAAAAGAAGTTGGAGGGGGCTGGCAGGAAATCTCTGCTTGCCCTATCAAACAGGGACACCTCACCTCTCTGCCCCTGCTCCCTACTTCCTGCCCAGGCCTCTGGGTTAGTTCAAAATGGTGTCCTCCAGGGATCGCATGCCACATGGTCTCTGAGAGCCCCTTCCCCCCTTGCTGCCTTCTCTCCAGAGCAGCTTGGTGCCTGGCACTAGGTGACAGCTGCTGATGGATTAACCTGTAGCTCCACCCATCTTCTCTTCTTGGAGAGGAGACCTTCACCCTTGGAATGCTTGCCGTGAAGGGCTAGGCCTCTGATGCCTCAGTTTGGGGAGGAAGGTCGTTAATCCAGCCTGGCAGGGTCACACCCAGCCAGGCTCTGGTTATGAGCTGACTCAGACGAATATGACATTTCTGGATGACCCAAAAGCAGTACAGATATGACTTTGGACTCTGCAGAGTAGTACTTCTCACCTAAGTTACAGTGGACCTTAGTGCGTGTCTGGAATTTGTAGGCCCTAGGGAAGTGAAACTATCCAATGTGATCCCCATCCTCATAGGAGAACAATGAAGTGGTCTTTCAGTGAAAACAGTAAAGCACACTGATTTTCCCTTACATGTTTCTTCTCATTATATAAAGCCTATTCCATGTCACCACCCAGCTCTGCATAATTCCTGGCACACATTTCTATCTGTACCTGCTCCTGGGCGCACGCCAGGAATCTCCCCCGCGCAGCCCCTACACATGTGCACACGCAGGTACACACGTGTCTGCATGTAACCAGCCCGGTGCCCCTTACTCCGTCTGCAGCGCAGCGGCCTACTCTCACCAGGGGACACCGATAAAATCCACATGCAGTCTCTTTCATCATAAGTTCACTGTGGGTGAGTCCCAACTTATGAGGCTCGCCCACAGTAAAAAGCTCAACAATCAGGTGTTCAAAAAGCGAAAAATCCGGGCGGCTTAGATGATCAGAACCACCTTCTAACAATTATACAATTGCATCTCAAAGGGGATAAGAGTTCTTGAAAATGCAAATCTTTATCACATTTGCTTTTGAAATATAATTGTGAGACAAATTATTGTACGTAATTTAACATGTATTTGTAAAATGCATATTCATACATTAGGGTATCGTGGTGCTGAACAACAGATGCTTATTATTACCAAACTCAATGATACTTATTTTATTGACCTCAGAAGGATAAAAGACTAAGTAGATCCACTGAGATTTAAACCTTCAACCATGAGATCATATAGAGGTCCCTGAAGACGGATTCATGTAAATTAAAATACATATATTTTTTAACATATGAATTCATCATTGCTTTATTTGAGCTCTATTTCTTTTCAGAAGACAGTGCTGTTGAAGCCAGAAGAGAAAATGACCAAAGATGAAGATCCTAAGTGCCTTTCTGGTAGATGTTGAGGCCCTCCTCCACCCGCAGGCTCCTGCCTGCGCCTCATCCCTGGTGGTCCAGTGGAAGAGCCTTGCTCTTCTGCTGGCTGCTGCTGTCTGCTCTGTCTCTGTGCCACCCTTCGGTTTTCTGTTCTCTCCGGTGCCTGTGTGCCTTTTCTGCCTTTTTCTACCTGCTGTCTCTGTTTTTCTGCATCCTCTCTTCTTAAATGTTCTATTTTTTTGCTGGTCTCTCCTGTTCTCCCTCCCTATTTTGCTGGTGCCTGTCGCTGCCCTGTGCCCTCCCACCGCTGCTGCCCCCGTGGCCCTTCCCCCCCTGCCGGTTTCCCACCTCCTGCTTCCCACCTCCCAGCTGCGTATCCCTCCCCCGTCCCCTACTTAATCGCGGCCGCGACGCTGGCGCAAGGCAAGCCCGTCTGCGCCCGTCCACGACCCGACCGCAGCCAGCGCCAGGGACCCTGTCTCTCCGGCCATCCACCACTACAACCCAGCTGCACTCCTCACACTCAACCCCGGAAGAAACAACAACTGCCAGAGATCAACGGCGAACACCACCCACGGGCAGTTCTCGTGCCGACACTGCTGACAATCCTTCACCATCAACAGCCCCCCCACGACCGCCGAACCCACCACGGATGCCCGCACCACCGAAGCCCTGACGTGCATCCTCCTCAACATGCGCTCCCTCCACAGATACGCCACGGAGATCTGGGACCTGCTCGACACCCTCTCGCCAGACGTCGCCTTCTTCACGGAAACATGGACCAACGCCACCTCCGGCCCGACATCGCCACTGCCATCCCCGACGGATACACGATCCAAAGAAAGGACCGCCCCCACCGCCCAGGAGGAGAACTCGCCATCGCACACAAGAGCTCCCTCCGACTCTCCACCTCCAGCACGAGCGACCCCCTCTCCAACACAGAGCACCTCCACTTCCAGATCCAGATCAGCCCCAGAACCATGCTACGCGGGACCCTCATCTACAGACCCCCCCAGACCTCACGCCTCGTCCGCCCCCCCCATTGACGACCTCGTCGCACCCCACGCCATCGCCTCCTCGGCCAACATACTCATCGGAGACCTGAACTTCCATCTCGACAATCACAGCGACCCCGACTCCACCACCCTCCTTGACAACCTCGCCATCCTCGGACTGAAGCAGCTCGTCACCACCCCCACCCACAACGCTGGACACACCCTCGACCCCATCTTCGCAGGAGGGACTAACATCCACTTCAGCCACACCATGCAGCCCCTCTGGACAGACCACCACTGCGTACACTTCACCTTCAACACCACCACCGCACCCAAACCCGCCCCGCGCCTGCCGCAAAGAAACTGGAGCAAGATTACAGAGGAACACCTCAATGCCACCCTCCTCCATGACCCACCCTCCGGCACGACCAACGCCAACTCCGCAGTGAAAGAACTACACCGCTGGATCTCCAGCTGCACTGACAAGCTCGCACCCCTCCGTAACCCCGTCAATCAACGCCCCCTGAAGGCAGCCTGGTTCACCACCGACCTCCAAGATGCCAGGCACTCCTGCAGACGCCTCGAGAAACTCTGGCGGAACAAGAAAACCACGAAGACCAGAACAACTACAGGAACGCCATGAATGAATACCACCAGCGCATAAGAACCACCAAGAGGACCTTTATCAAGAACAAAATCCACTCCAACGCAAGTAACGCAAAAGAACTCTTCAACGTCATACAGCAGTTCACCAAACCCCCCAGCGAAGCCACGGACGTCTCTCCATCCCAGGACCTCTGCAACAAGCTCAGCTCCTACTTCCACCTGAAAATCAAGGCCCTCTACGACAACTTCAGCGAACAGACTCCTGACACCACCACCCTCTCCACCACCGACAAACGGCCGATCATCACCACCTGGAAACCTGCTACCACTGAAGACACCACCAAGACCATGAAGAACACCCACTCAGGAGCTCCCATGGACCCTTGCCCACCGCACATCTACCACAGAGCCGCAGCCACAATAGCTCCCGAACTAGGCCGGACCATCAACGCCTCCCTTGAATCCGGCATCTTCCCCGACGACTGGTAGCGGGCAGAAGTCAAGCCCCTCCTCAAGAAACCCTCGGCCGACCCAACGGACCCGACGGACCTGAAAAACTACCAGCCCATCTCTCTCCTTCCCTTCGCAGCCAAAGTCACCAAGAGATTCATCAACGCCCAGCTGACCACCTTCATCGAAGAGAACGCCATCCTCGACTCCTCCCAGTCCGGTTTTCGCAGCAACCACAGTGCGGAGACCGCCCTCCTCGCTGCCACCGATGACATCTGCATGCTACTCGACCAGGGCCACACTGCGGCACTCATCCTACTAGACCTCTCCGCGGCCTTTGACACCGTCTCAAACTGCACTCTCGCAGCCAGACTCCACGACGCTGGTATACGAGGAACCGCCCTCGACGGGATCCGCTCCTTTCTCTCCAGCAGAACTCAAAGGATCAAACTCCCTCCCTTCCTCTCCGAACCTACTGAGATCAACTGTGGAGTACCCCAAGGATCCTCGCTCAGCCCCACGCTTTTCAGCATCTACATGGCCCCCCTCGCCGCCATCGTCAGACAGCATGGGCTCAGCATAGTATCTTACGCCGACGACTCCCAGCTCATCCTCTCTCTCATGAAGAACCCCGAAGACACCAGACTCAGCTTCCAAAAAGGAATGAAAGACGTCGCAGCCTGGATGAGCGACAGCTGCCTAAAACTGAACTCGGAGAAGACCGAGGTCCTCATCCTTGGACCCCTGGTGGCCCCCTGCTCTCGGAAACCCACCCACGCCGGCGGACCACGCCCGGAACCTCGGCATCATCATAGACTCCTCGCTCACCATGACCCGCCAGATCAACGCCGTCGCCTCGACCTGCTTCAACTCCCTCCGCATCCTCCGAAAGACCTTCAAGTGGATTCCCCACGAATGTAGAAAGACCGCCACCCACGCACTCGTAACAAGCAGACTGGACTACGGTAACGCCCTCTACTCCGGAATCAACAAAAGCCTGCTACACAAGCTCCAAACCATCCAGAACACCGTGGCCAGACTCGTCCTCGGAACTCCACCACACGAGCACATGACCCCGCACCTATGAGACCTCCACTGGCTCCCCATCGAGAAGAGAGTAACCTTCAAGCTACTCACCCACACCTACAAATCCCTCCACAACATCGGACCCAAATACCTCAACGAAAGAGTCTCCTTCTACGTACCCAAAAGGAACCTCCACTCCGCCGACCTCGCCCTGGCAGCGACTCCACGCATCCGCAGAACCAGAGCAGGCGGAAGAGCCTTCTCCTACGTCGCAGCAAAGACCTGGAATGAGCTCCCAGTCAACATCAGACACTCCCACACTGTCAGGGAGAGCCTCATGACCTGGCTCTTTGACTGACCCGGAGCTGCACCCTCCCCCACCCTCCCCCCCCAGCGCCTTGAGACCCTCACAGGTGAGTAGCTTTTTAAACCCCTGATTGATTGATTGATGAAGATGGTTAAGAACCTTGCCTTCTAGCCAAGTATAGAGCCTACCACAAGTGTGGAAGAAGAGCCAAGCGCCAACATGGAGAGTGCACCCACCCGGAGACTCAATCACTTTGTTACAAAAAGATTCTCGATGAAGACTGTTGAATACACAGAGGGGTAGGGGGTAATATTAACACCACATGGCAGAAGGTGTGTCGACAATATGGCTCGTCATGGTCCTGGTGATGTAGTATTCCAGGAGTATGCCTATAGTGACCTATTCACAAAGGCATTTTTGAATGAGTAAAGTAGTCCCAGAATAGGCCCATGTGGGCCTTTTCACAATGGCATCTTGGATTATATAAAGTAGCACTGCTGTGATGCTCCTTTAGGTACTCTTATGTACCTATGTAAAGTGGCCCTAAGTCAGAACATCTAAAATGAGAATAAAAGAAGAATGTTCAGGGCTTATTTATATACAATTAGTACAAATAGAAAGAACTGCCTCATCTTTGCAATATCTCTAATAGGGAGTTGAATGTTTTGTGGGAGATACACAAAAGCTTGTAAAAGTACATAAAAGAGTATTCCTCTAGCACTACTTCCCTTAAAATGCTTTAATGAATCGGCCCCAAAACTGGGAATAAATGGGAATATTCATATGTAATTAGAACAAATATAAAGGATAGTTCCTTCTTTGCACTTTCACTAAAAGGGAGTTGAATGTTGCAGGATCATTTCACAAAGGTCTGTAAGACTAAATTAAAGTGTATTTCATTATCACTACTTGGGGATTTGTGATTGAGCCCCTAATGTTTAAGTTATGTATAATACTATTCAGTCAAGTGGGCTTATAGGTGGCTAGGTTTAGTGTTAGTTCATGTGTTAGCATTAGCAGAGTTTTTATTAATGTGTTGTAGCTACATCTAGGCCTAAATTTGCATTCCGACTTGTTCAGTGTTAATATAATGTTATGTTAATTAAATAGTAGTGTTTAGAGTGTTTATAGGCAGATATTATATGTTTTTAAAATGTTTTGTGGGTGGGATTCTGTGTTTCTATTTTTCAAGATTGCTCAATTCAGTTATAATGAAGATTTCTGTATGGAGAATAACTGTTTTTAAGGAAAATGGTTTGGAAATTTATACTTTCAAAATATTTGTAACTATTTCATTTAGATTGTTTGGTTTGGAGTGTTTTTAAAACTGAGGGGGCCATTACGTTCCAACCGCCATCGTAGCAGGATTGGGACCGGCCGACAAGTAGTTGGCGGTACCACCCACCAGGTTAGGATGCGATCACTATGTAGGCAGTTGGAAACATGTTATGTTATGTTATTGAAGTTTATACCGCGCACAGATACTCCTGGGAGTGTCCCGGCGCGAGCCTTGAGGTGCTGGAAAGGCAGCGATTAGAACAGGAAAGTTTTAAGCTGTTTCTTAAACTGCCCCAGATCCTGGATGCTACGCAGAGAAAAGGGCAGAGAATTCCAAGCCGTAGCTGCCCTAACGGCAAGGGACCTGCCCCCCATTCTTTGTAGGTGCACACGGGGTATCTGTGTAAGAAGCTGAGATTCCGACCACAGGTGTCTAGCAGGCGTGTAAAATGCTTCCTAAGATATTCCGGTCTCCCAGCATACAGAGCACGGTGCGCGATAACCAGGGCCTTGAACCTTAAGCGTTTCTTCACAGGCAGCCAGTGCAGCATCCGCAAATGTAGCTTAACGCTCTTTCTAATAGGAATGTTGAACACAAGCCTAGCTGCCGCATTCTGGACCACCTGCAGTTTGTTGAGAGTATAATCTGGGAGGCCGATTTACCCCAAGTAAACAGAAGTTGGGTATCGTCGGCGTAAGCAACGATCTTGGCACCCTGCTCTTCCGCCAGCTGGACCAACGGGGTGACGTATATATTAAAGAGGAGGGGACTCAAAGAAGACTCCTGCGGCACTCCTGTGGCCACAGATTGAGGCGGGGACAAGAATGGCGGGAGCCAGACCTGTTGTGAACGTCCCTCCAGGAAGGATTTCAGCCACCTCCAAGCTAGCCTTGAGATACCTATGTCCGCCAGCCGGGCCAGAAGCAGCGAATGGGGCACAGTATCAAATGCTGCCAACAGGTCTAGCATTATAAGGGCCGCACTTCCACCAGAGTCCAAGCAGTCTCGAATAGCTTCAGAGACTTCAACTAAAGCGGACTACGTGCTGTAAGCAGCTCTAAACCCAGATTGTGCCGGATGGAGTAGGCTAGAGCCTTCCACGAAATCAGTGAGTTGTTTGTTAGCTGCCTTCTCACAGATTTTCGCCACACAGGGGAGCAAAGAGATAGGGCGATAATTCCCTGGGTCCCCAGGATCCAGCAATGGTTTTTTCAATAACGGCAGGATCTTCGCCTGTTTCCACTCCGCCGGGACATTTGCCTCTTGAAAAGAAAGATTAATGAGTGTATTAACCTCAGGGTTGACAGACTCTGCGACGGAGGCCAAAAGCCTAGCCGCGCACGGGTCCGATGGCGACCCAGATTTCATGGACTTCAAGATTTTAAGGGACTCTGACAAGTCGATAGAAGAGAAGGCCTCCAGCAAAGGTGCAGGAGCCAGCACCTCAACAGAGGGCACAGCATCCAGCCTAGGGAAGCTCTGACTTGTGAACATTACCTGGATGGCGCGGATCTTGTTGATAAAGAAATTTGAAAGCTTTTCGCACCAGGCAGTTGATGTGGGGAGTGTAGTGGTCTCTGCCTTACGGGCCATAAAGCTCTGAACGATGGAAAAGATTTCCCTTGAATTATTGCTGGCTGACTCTATCCGCTCGGCATAATAGAGGCCTTTGGCCTCACTAATAGCCATGTAATATCTTTTCTGAGCTTCTCTAAGAGTCTTCTTAGGCACCGGACAATAGTCCTTACGCCAGCAGCGTTCCAGCTTTTTACAATGCTGCTTAAGTATTTTCAAATCAGCTGAGAACCAGGGTTTGGAGGGGGATTCCCTGCGTCGCATGCGACACGAGGGTGGAGAGAGACTGTCCACAGCCTGCATGATCCAGTCAGCGAAACAGGCCAGCGCCCCTCTCAAATCGGAGGGGAGGGAGGGTCTTGATTCTGCCAGAAGGAGGCCGAAGGCCACTGGATCTTTTTTAGCGGTGGCAGTGTTATGTCTGGGCTGGGGACCCGTGACACTGCCTTCTACAACCCAAGAGAAACAGGATAAGGAGTGGTCCGACCAAGGGACCGGGAGCGGGTCCTCGATCACGATGGGAAAATTGGAACAGATTGGATCGAGGATGTGGCCGCCACTGTGGGTAGGTAAACTGACCCACTGGGTAAGCTGAGCCAAGTTCAAAGAGTCCAAGAAGTCACGGGTATTCCCTAACTCCGTATGATCCAAGTGGATATTAAGATCCCCAAGAAAGAGATATTGCAAGAAGCGCAAGGCATGGGGGACAATCACCTCTTCCAATCCACTAAGAAAAGACCCAGCAGATCCAGGGGGCCTGTAGACTAGGGTCCCCCCCAGCGTGGATTGTGCCGAAAGAACAATGGTAAAGTCCAAAAATTCACCCTCCCCCAGTATTATGTTCTCCCCATGAATGAATTCCCAATTATCCCTATACACAATTGCAACACCGCCCCCTCTGCCATTATGGCAGTCTGTGCGGGAGATTTTAAAACCTTCTGGGATGGCCATCTGCACTACCGGATTAGAGGATTCATTCAACCAATTCTCGGTAATGAACAAAAGATCAATGCGATTATCCAAGATGAGGTCGAATATGTCCTGGTAGTGTTTCACCAGCGAGCGGCTGTTTATTAGCGCAGCTCTAACAGTGGGCATCTTTTTAGCAGCAGTTGGGGCACCACTCAATTGACCTTTGATCCAGCGCGGCTAATATAAATTTCTCCTTAGGACACCAATCCAGGAAAAACACCTACACACAAACTATGTCGGTGGGGCCCATGACACCTCTCACATACATTCATTCAATCTTCTGGATTAAAACGCTAAGGAGAATGAGCTGCTGGATGAGCGGGATACCTTATAAAATAACAGAATTATATTTATACATTATGTACATTAACGTCAAATCGTGTCGGTTCTAAACAACAAGGTACTCCGCTATTTTGGTCGATGGACCAACTAGTAGAATCAGTTGATGGTGATTAAGACCAGCTCAATCACAATTAGAACTTTTAACATTTAATAAATCATTGATTTTATTTCAAAGAACCACAGTCTCAATTTAACGTTAGAATATGATTTTATATAAATTCTTTTTCGTAAATAAGTAAAATTCTTTATTAAACAAAACACTTAGAAATCATCAGTAAAAGCAATTAGGAAATTCTTAATAAAGAAAATTATGCATTACCCTCAGCCATGAAGTGATGGCAAGAAAAGTTCACCAAAGAAGATGAACCGCAGATCACTGGATATGACTCCCAAACTGACTGACTGTCCCGCTAACCTCCTCGGACGTACCTCCCGGGGCAGACTTCCCGCAATGATCTCGTTCCTCCTCAATCAAAATTCAAAGTCCAAAAAGGACAAGAGTCTCTCTCAGCATCAAGTCGGAAAAATGAAAAAGCAAGTTTTTTAAACAGCGTCAGAGCAGACCCTCTTATACCCTATTTTCTGGCTCTCTACACTCAATAGTTGCAATCTTTCGGGGCAAGAATCACGCTAATTGGTCCATTTGGAGGGGTGGTGATGGTCACCTCATCGCCCTCCTTGTTCGATCCGGTTTGGGACAATAAAGCACACAATAAGTTTTGTGTCCAAAAGTAGTTCCATTTGTTATATTTCGTTGTATCGAATCTGATGGTCACATATTATTTCATCCCATGTCGTTTGTCCTTATCCCTTCTTTCCCAGGGATTCTATGCTGAACTCTTGGCAGGCGCTTAATGGCAGGTCAAACTGTCCTTGACATCTCAAACTCCGGGCACAGGCCACATACACGTGATTTGGAGCCTTTCATTGCCCATGCGCAGGGATCCTTTGTGCTCGGCGCGCGCATCTCATCCTTTCCGTCGGCCATTTTGGAAACATGGCCTAGCAGGCCCGAACGGAACTAATATAAGAACAAACACAACAGTAATTAAAACATGGAAAATAAGCCTTTCTGTTTACCACCCACCATTCTAAAAACCCGTGTTAGGTATTACCTAGCAGAAGCGACATTTAAAGCCATTTTACTTACCACCTGCATTCTTTGCAACGGTACAACTTATTATGCATCACAAATCATGCAATTTTACACTATTTACTACTTAAGTTACGATATTGGTTAGTTAGCTTCACATTTGTAAATAAATTAGTTAGCTTCATGCATTTAGCAGATTTGCCCGCGTGTAAATGTTTAACAAAAGGTGTATTGGTTGGTTAGTTCATGCAATTTTCAAACGGTTAATACCATTAAATTATGAGGTCATTCATTTCCAAGGGGTACACATTATTTTGTTTCCCCTGCTCCATCAATTCCCCCCTTTGGTGATTTTTAACATCATCACTAAAACCTAACCCGACCAAGTTTTATCAGATAATGTTTCTTGTCCACTTGCATTTGTTAATCTAGACAATCGTGTTCTTTTCATCTTGTTTCTTAGACCTTTTGTACATATTTTCCTTAAACTCTTCTAATTCGATCTCTCCCATCTCTCGTTCTCTTTCTTTGTTTTTCTCATTTTCTCTTTTTACTCTATTTTGTCTTTTTCTTCTTTTAACACACACATATGCTAATCTCAATAATAGTATTATTATTACTACTAAAGTCACTGGAATTAGTACCTTTCCAATTAGTGAACTACCTATCTCAGTGAACCATTTTCTTATTGAGGAAAAACCTTTACCAAGTTTCTCCCAAGCACCTTCAACCTCCAGTGGGGCAATTTCTTTATGCAAATTTGTAATGTTCTTTATATACTTCTGTATATTTTGACTTTTATCTGGAATGTAAGTGCAACAATGTTGAACTTTCAGCATTCCACAGACTCCACCCTCTTTTGCCAAAAGAATGTCAAGGGCAAGTCGATTCTGCATTACCATAGCTCTCATGGCAATCATTTCAGTATTTATCATCAAGAACCCTCCAGCAGTATTCGTTGATAAACGATCTACCACTGTAGACAATTTCCGAATCTTGTATGCATTCAAAGATACACCCACTGCTGGTATCAATGCTCCAAAAATGTCACCTATTATCTCTGAGAAGCTTTCCCTTCTCCTACGGTTTAATGGTGTCCCCATTTCATGAATTCCTTTTGTTCCCCTTTCCACGTGAAAAATCTTTGGAAAGACTAGGCCTAGATAGCATGATCCATACCAATGGTCCAGCAACCTATAGTATGCTCGGTTTCCACAAATATAATAGATCCCTGTAAATACTGGATCCTTTCCTCCTTTGAATCCCCATCCCCCTAGAATCTTGTATGTATCTCGCCACTCACTAGAACCCACGAAATAGTTATCATACCGGGTATTCTCTCTACTAATACATAATTTTCCCTGTTGGGACCAATCTAAACCCATAGCAGCATTAGTTTCACTTTTGTCTTGACCTTCTTCCTCAAAACGCCCAAGGTGGGGTTTTTGTCTTTTCTTCAGTTACCTTTCTTTGAAACTTAACTCTTCTGTCTTCTACCATGTCTAAGAAAACCTTCTCTTCTTTTCTTAACCTGCAGGTAAGGTTATGTCTAAATGCATTTTCTAATGTTAGTTCTTTTGTTTCTAAGAAAAATTCACCAAAAGTCTTTGCAAATTTCAGCCTACTTAGCTCAGGGTCTATGGGAATTTTAGCAAAAATAGCATCTGTGTCAGTATGATAATATTCTAATTTACCGGTTTTGTAAAACAAACTAGCTAAAACACTACATGTTATTCCATACGTTAAAGGAAGATGATGATATGTCACTCCTTCTGTTACAGACGCAGGTAATTGCATACATACATAACAATCTCGGACATCCATCGTCTCCACATATTCATATAAAAGTTTCGTGAAGACATTCTTGGAGAAATCAGTTATTGACTTATCCTTATGAAATTCAGTACTATCTATCAGTGTTGCAGTGTTCTTTATGTTAGCTTTCTTGTCATTATTCGTGTCATTTATGAATGCAGATGTATTTCCTACTGCTAACCTTAGTGGGATTACTATCGTTAAAATGAACCAAACAAACATCAGAAAACCTGTACAACAGAAACACATTTTACACCATCTTCGTAAAAACCCACATCTAAACCTTCTACTCTCAGTGTCTACCATGTTGAAATACTAATTTGTTATATGTACAGAAGTGTGTTCCCACACCTCAAATGACTTGGTGTTGATTTGGCATCAACTACTTCTGCTGCACTCTTTTGGTTTTCTCAGAAACCTTCTTTGTCTTAATCAGTTTTTGTGTCAAATCCGGTTTTCTTTTTCTGTCTTTCAAGATTGTTTCAGTTCACTCTCGCCCACTTGTTCACAGTCTTTGTCTGGGTTATTGTGACTGCTATCCACTTCTTTAATGTCGGGCAGTGCTATGTATACCCATTCAGGTGATTTGTACTTCAAGTTAGGTCTTTTCACTCTTTTAGGTCTCTGTAATTTTCTTTTATTCGTCTTTCCTTGTCTCTCTTGGCTTGTTATTTCGTTGACTTGTTCTGCAGTGTCTTTGTTCAAATTTATTATCTTATATCTCAGCTTCTTAACTTTGTTGGGCCAATTGTCTCCTTTTCTTGGCCTTTTCAGTTCACCTTTTTTTTCTTCTCGTTCTAGTCTCCAAGTCCGCTTTCTTGGACCTATTCTTTGTCTTCTCTCGTCTTCACTTTCTTCAGATTCTGTTTCAGATCTCACTTCACTTCCTCTAACCTTAAATTTTATAATTTCAGCTTCTTCATCTGAATCTAAACCTCCTCGGGGTTCTTCCGCTTGTTTTTCTGAGTCTAATTCTCCTAACTCAGCTTCTTCATTTGACTCTAATTCTCCTCGTGTTTCTTCTTCTTGTATTTCTGAGTCTAATTCTCCTCGTGTTTCTTCCGCATTTACCTCAATCTCCCTATCTGAATCTGAACTTTCTTGAGTTACCTCTACAATTTCTGGTGGAATTTTTCCATAACTTGTACTTGGCTGTTCACCGTCACTGTCTATTTGTTCAGTTTCTCCTGTTTCAATTTCAGTTCTTTTGTTTTTGTTTTCTTCTGTGTGCTTTTCCCTGCATTCAGTTTGGTCTGTTTCAGATGCTAAACTGGTATCTGATATTTCCAGATGTCGACTTACAGGTCGAGCTTCAAGATCTGGAACTTTGTTTGTTTCAGTTGTTTCAGTTTCTTCTTTAATTATCGAATTGGTACCTGATACTTCCAGATGTCGACTTACAGGTCGATCTTCAAGATCTGGAACTCTTGTTTCAGTCTCTGCTTCAGACTCTGAACTGGTGGCTGATATTTCCAGATGTCGACTTACAGGTCGAGCTTCAGGATCTGGAACTCTGATTGTATGGCTGGCATGTATCCAATTTTTCACACCTGCACACTTTACTGCAGTTGTTGTCACCAGAATCACTTGATGTGGCTTATCCCAACGCGGAACCAAGCTATTTCTTCTTCTGTGGACTTTTATGCGGACCCAATCTCCTGGACTCAGATCATGAGCTGGTTTTCTTTCAAGAGTGGTCGCATCCGGTCCAACCTGATGAAACACAGAATGTACCACATCAGCTAATCCTTTGCAATAGTCCAGTACGAGATCATCAGTTATAGTCAGTAATTTGTTCACAGGTACATGTGCTTGTCTCATTGCTCGTCCCATTATTATCTCGTGGGGACTTAAACCTGTCTTTCTGTCAGGTATACTTCTTATGCTCATCAGCACCAATGGCAGGGCATCGGGCCATTTGAGTCCTGTTGCTTGACACATTTTTCCCAGTCTATTCTTTATGGTGCCATTTACTTGCTCTACCACTCCAGAAGCCTCTGGTCTGTAGGCACAATGCAGCTTTTGTTGAATATCCAGTGCTTCACATATTAGTTGGATAATTTCATTTTGGAAATGTGTTCCTCTATCTGTCTCAATCGTTACTGGAAAACCATACCTTGGAATGAATTCTCTCAACAGGAGTTTTGCCACAGGAACTCCATCATTCCTTCTAGTCGGATAGGCTTCCACCCAACGAGAAAACAAACAAACAACTACCAAAACATACCTCAATCTGTTACTCGGGGGCATTTCAATAAAATCTAGTTGCATTCTGGTAAACGGACCTCCTTCTCGTCCTATTGTTCCTAGGCTCACCACTGTTTTCCTTCCAGGATTTAGCTGTTGGCAAATAAGGCATCTTTGGCAAAGACTTTCAGCTATAGCCCTAAATTTTGGGTTGTACCAAGTCTGTTTGAAAAGTCTGATCATGGCATCCCTACCTATGTGTGCCTGTCCATGGTACATCCGTGCCATGTTAGAGATCATGCTATCAGGCATAACCGGTCTTTCATCCCTGTAAACCCAAACTCCATCTTCTCTCTGCCTGCAACCTGCTTTTATCCTAATGTCTTTTTCCTCTTCACTTGCCTCTTCTTGCAGATCCCTCACTTCTTCCCATGTTTCAACTGAGTTAGTAAACAGCAAGGGACATGGAACATTCTCTTTCTCCCTTCCCCGATTCAATGAGGTCTAATTTCTGGCACAATATTGGGCTATTTTGTCGGCAAACTGATTACGCACTGAAATATAATCTGATCCATTTTTATGAGCGGCACATTTTACCACTGCAATCTGTTTAGGCAGCTGTATCGCCTCAAGCAATTTTTTCACAAATTCACCATTTCTAATAGGAGACCCTGAGGAAGTCAGGAATCCCCTCTGGGACCAGATTTGTCCAAAATCATGGACCACTCCAAAGCCATACTGGCTATCCGTGATCACAGTGATTCGGAAATTTCTTCCCAGTATGCATGCTCGAATCAGAGCAACCAGCTCAGCAACCTGGGCTGAACGTATTCCTCTCAAACAAGATGCTTCCATTATGCTTGCCACTGTACATACAGCATATGCAGCACTTAAGACTCCTTCATTCGTTCTCAAACACGACCCATCCACAAACATTACATAATCTGATTCTTTCAGAGGTTCATCCCTAATGTCAGGGCGGGGCTTTGTGCAAAATTCAAGCACGTCCAGACAGTTATGATCAACGTCATCTTTGACTTCTGGATTTACTGCATCTGGCAGTGAAGTGGAAGGATTCACACTTGTGCATCTTACAATGGTTACATTTCCTGCACCCAAGATCACCTTTTCATACCTAGTCAGCCGACTATGTGTCATGAATTGGGTTTTTGTTCGGGTCAGAAGGATTTCGACGGAGTGAGGGACATATACCCTTAAAGGATATCCCATCACAATGCCTTCACTCTGTTCCAGACTCACACAAGTAGCAGCTACTGCTTTTAGACATCCAGGCAACGCTTTTGCTACCGGGTCCAAAACAGCTGAAAAGTAAGCTATTGGTCGTTTCATTCTTCCATGTCTTTGTACCAGAACTAAAAGTGCACATCCGTCTCTCTCACTGCAACACAGTTCAAACTCTTTCTCATAATCAGGCTTTCCTAATGCTGGTGCTTCGCACAAACTTGTTCTCAAATCCTTGAAAGATTTCATTTCTTCATCATTCAATTCAATCGGATCTTTGACATCTTTCTTTGTCAATCGCTGTAAAGGTTTTGCAATCAATGAAAATCCACTTATCCACTGTCGGCAATAACCAACCATTCCAAGGAACATTCTCACTTCTCTTTGTGTCATTGGGGCTCTCATTCCTTTAATAATCCTTATTCTTTCTGTTGTCACTTTTCTCATCCCTTTTTCAATCTTATGACCTAGGTACTGTACTTCTTGCTGACAGAATTGTAGTTTTGATGGGGACACTTTGTGTCCTCCCTCTGCTAAGTGATTCAGTAAAGCAATGGTGTCCGTAACACATGCTTCTCTGGTCTTCGATGCCACTAATAGGTCATCGATGTATTGTACCATCACAGATTTTTCAGGCATTTTTAAATCTTCCAGAGATTTCTTCAGAATCTGATTAAATATAGAAGGACTTTCAGTATACCCTTGAGGAATACGGCACCATGCCAAAATACGCTCTCCGAACCGGAACGCAAATAATGGCTGGCTGTCAGGTGCAATGGAATAGAAAAGAATGCATGGCACAAATCAATGACTGTGTACCATTCTGCATCATGTGGGATTTGATACAGTATTACAGCAGGGTTTGGTATAATTGGGCAACAAGGAATAACAACCTTGTTTATTTTTCTCAAATCTTGAACGATTCTAAATGTTCCATTTGGCTTTTTCAGTCCCATTATAGGTGAATTATATGGGCTGCTCATTATTTCTTTCAGAATTCCTTGTTCAATCATCTTATTAATCACAGGTTTTATTCCCTCAATAATTTCTGGTGTCAATTGGTATTGCGGGGTGTTTGGGTAATTTGTTCCTTCTTTTACGGAAATTTTTACAGGATCAACTCCTCTCATTAGTCCAACATCTTCCCCTGTGAAATCCCATACATCAGATCTGACAGTTTCTTTTAATTCATCATGGATTCTTTCTGCATCAAACACAGGAAATGTATCATATAATCCTGGCTCTAGTTCTGTCATTGTTAGTTTATACAAAACATCTTCATCTGGGGTTTGAAAAGCAATACCATCTGGAGAACAGTAGATGGTACAATTCATTTTACAAAGCATATCGCGTCCTAACAAATTTACAGGACTACAATCACATACTACAAAACGATGCATGTCTTTGAATGGACCTATTTCCACCTCTATCGGTTTGGTAAGAGGGGTTTTAATTTGCCTGTTTGAAACACCTACAACTTGGATGTATTCTCCTGAGAGAGGAAGGTTTGGAATTTCCACTGACCTGACAGTAGAACGGGTAGCACCAGTGTCCACAAGGAAAGTAACGTTTACACCATTCACCTTTCCATCCACAAATGGACCTGACTGATCTACCTCTAGAGTTGCGCCAAGCACGCACTCTTCTTCCTCTCCTAGGCACCGTCATAAACTTTCATCCGATTCATTTCCATCCTGTCGTAACCAATACTGCGAAATTGCAGCTGCGCGCGGCAACTTTGTTACCTGCTCTCCTCCGTAGAATCCTGCCTCTGTACTGTATCTCTGAGGATTTACACTCTTTGGAAGAGGTGGTTGCGGCACTTGACACTGTTGAGTAACTACCTGTGGCTGCTGTGGTTGTTGGTAACTCACCTCATTCTGCACCTGTGGATTCAATAATTGATTTTCTGTGTTAGTTTTCGGAGGTAATCTACACTCGTTTCTCCAGTGCCCTAATTTTCCGCAATTGTGACACAGCCATTTCTTTTTAGCTTCTTCTATACTCATCTGACCTTTTCCCTTCCCAATATTTGGTTTAGACTTGGTCTGTCCTGCATCACTAGACTGATTATTTATTTGAGCTTCTTGTTTTTCTGCAACCTTTACTTGTGCCCACATTGCCTTTTCCTTGAGTTTACGCTGTCTACACTCAATATCATCACTACAATATTTTGCATACCGTAATACCTCATCTACTGTGCTATTCTGCCAACACAACATATGCTGTTTAATCATTTCACTTATCTCAGGTCTTAAACCATATACAAATCTGTACACAAAATGACTCATGTCCTTCTCACTCAAATTCTCGTATCCACTATACTGTTTAAAGACCAAAAGTAGTCTCTCATAATACGCATGTACAGATTCCTTACTCTCCTGAGTTGTTCTATCAATCTTTACCCAATCTGTCTCTTTTGGTGGAATTTTATTTTTCAGAAACGTGATTGCCTGTTCATATTTTCTCATTACCTCTGGACCTGGCGCTCCTGTTTTTGCATCTCTAGGATATTCTTCCTTTGGCCAATCAACTGTGATTTTACACTCTGTCCATAAATCTGCAGGGACAACAATTTCAAATAGTCCATCTAGATCTTCCCACAATACTTTTGAAACCTTTACAAACCTCTCTACCTGCCTATACCATTCTACAGGTTTTTCTCTCAATCTTGGAAAATCATTCGTAAATGACAATATATCTTGTCTGGACCATGGAACGTGTACATAACTTCCTCCTGGAGTTTCTCTCATAGGACACTCCATTACTGTTTGTTCTTTCTCTTTTACTGGAAAAGCCAATGATGCTTTATCTGTTGTTCCCTCTTTCCTTCTTATCCACCTACTTCTCCATTTATCTAGATTTCCCCATTTTCTCAGTAAAACAATTAGTTCTTTTATCTGGGTTAATCGTCCTGAAGTGTTCAGATTTTCTATGTCTTTCTCGCTGAAATCTACCCTGTACGGTTTCTGTAATCCTTTAATCTTCCCAAAATCCACTCCCAATTCATTCGCTGTTTCTTCTAGTTTTTCATGTAAATTCCTAGCTCTCCAAGTGATGCTTTTGCACATGAACATTAACTCCTCATCTTGATAGGACTTCAATCGATCTGAACCAATAGTTCCTAGAATCAATTCTTCCATATCTATTTTTAATCTGACCACATCCAAAAGTTGTGGTTCAGCATCCTTTTTCTGTAAACTCCTTACCCAATCATTTAATTCTTCTGCGGTTGGACCCACGGGAGTCCTATTTAATTCCATCCAATTTGTACTTCTCTCTGGGGTTTCAGTTGCTGACTCAGCTCCCCTAGGAGTCCTATTTATCTGACTCTCATTAATTGTCAAATTTACGGGTGGACTTAGTCTATAGGGACAGACAAAATCTTCTTTCTCTCTATTTTCTGGAATTGTTTCTTCTCTTACCCTTTGCATACTAGAATTTAATGGAATTGTTAAGGTATGTTCATCTATCTTTTGATTTTCAAATACTGGGATTACTGGCCCAATAGTTACTGGTACAGTCACAGCTTCCATATTCTTTGTTAGTTCTCTTATCTTTTCAGTCAGTTCTTTTGTGGTTCTGGCTAATTCATCTGTATTACCATTATCATGTCTCACAGTCTGTGGTGTTTCTAACTTATTAATTTGACTATTTATTTCGGACCATCGTTCAGGGCTTTGATTCATTACAGTTCTCATTGGCGGTGCATTTGGTGTCACCACCGCAGAATCCTGTTGATTTGGAGGGGGTCTTTTATTCAAAATGTCCTCCAGCAACTCATCCTCTGTGTCGCTACCTCCATACCCACATCTCTCTGTTACTGCATGCCTCTTTTTCTCCGTGCACTTTTTCCCTGTAATTTCTTCAACCGTTCTGGCAGGAAACATACCATCCGTCATGTTATCATATCGCCATCTTCTCATCCTGTCCTCATGATTCACTCCCCATACTCTTCCATGAACCAAACTATAATTCTTTGCACCTCTGTGCTTTTCCCTTTCATACATCTCGTCTTCCCATTCACCTAAAGCTTCAAACTGTGTCGGTCTAGGTCTCGGTTCAAGTTTCATCATCTTTTCTCTCAAATTTTGAAGTACTGCTGTGCTAAATGAACCATTTTCTGGAAATGCTAATACTCCATCGCCTTTGGTGTATTTCACCCAATTTTCCAACCATATGCAAGTATGATAGCCATATTTCAACATCATATGAGATGCTGGTGTTTTCGGCAGAGGAAGTACTTCTCCTTCCCTAGTCACAACCTTCTTATCTTTCTTAAAAAAGTTCTTAATTTTTGTCAACCAAGACGGTTTCTCTCTCTCGTATTCATTATAATAAGGCATTTTCACTGTTTGTTTTGCCGAAGTGACTCACACAATCCTTCACTAAGCTGCCTTTTGTACTGCTCGGTTATTCGAACCTATCCCAGCGCGTCTCACACCAACGCACCAATCAGGAAGCGTTTACGTCACTCTCACACTAACCTATTCCAGCGCGTCTCACACCAACGCACCAATCAGGAAACTCTCCGTGTTTCCCCCACTGGCCAATACCAGCGCGGTTCTTGTTGACGTCAGCCCTACTCCTACTCCTGCTGACCCCTCCTTTACAAAAATTATCGGCACTTTTCTTAACTTGTCTTTTCGACTAAATTTATTAGTTACAACGTAAAACACATTTCCATTGTCTGTTTCCCTAAACAAAAAGGATAGTTTATTCTTTCTTACAAGAATACTGTTTTGTGCGATAAGTGTAGCACTTCCCTCTACCTTACCCTTCTCTCAAGCAAGAGGTAAACCCGTTTCTCTGGGGATAAAACACATGTGGAGACTACACTGCTCCTGAGAATTAAGGCCAAAGTTTCACAAGAAAACCTGTTGCTTTTTCATTCACACATTATTCATACATGAAATTTCCCTATTATAACACAGTCCTGTGTTATCACCAAATTTGAAATCAGACAATGCCCAATTCCGTGTGACTTCTTTTGCCACACGTGTCCACTTCCTACTTCCCAGAAGCTTCAAAACTTAGACTTACATATAACGTAATACAAACTTAACATAGAGTGTTAGACATATAAAATCAATAATCAATAAATAATAATCACCAAACTAATCTATAGAAACCATATCTCTGCTACCAAGAAATCTGATCCAGCACGGCTAATATAAATTTCTCCTTAGGACACCAATCCAGGAAAACCACCTACAGACAAACTATGTCGGTGGGGCCCATGACACCGCTCACATACATTCATTCAATCTTCTGGATTAAAACGCTAAGGAGAATGAGCTGCTGGACGAGCGGGATACCTTATAAAATAACAGAATTATATTTATACATTATATACATTAACGTCAAATCCTGTCGGTTCTAAACATCAAGGTACTCTGCTATTTTGGTCGATGGACCAACTAGTAGAATCAGTTGATGGTGATTAAGACCAGCTCAATCACAATTAGAACTTTTAACATTTAATAAATCATTGATTTTATTTCAAAGAACCACAGATTCAATTTAAGGTTAAAATATGATTTTATCTAAATTCTTTTTCGTAAATAAGTAAAATTCTTTATTAAACAGAACACTTAGAAATCATCAGTAAAAGCAATTAGGAATTTTTAATAAAGAAAATTATGCATTACCCTCAGCCATGAAATGATGGCAAGAAAAGTTCACCAAAGAAGATGAACCGCAGATCACTGGATATGACTCCCAAACTGACTGACTGTCCCGCTAACCTCCTCGGACGTACCTCCCGGGGCAGACTTCCCGCAACGATCTCGTTCCTCCTCAATCAAAATTCAAAGTCCAAAAATGACAAGAGTCTCTCTCAGCATCAAGTCGGAAAAATGAAAAAGCAAGTGTTTTAAACAACGTCAGAGCAGACCCTCTTATACCCTATTTTCTGGCTCTCTACACTCAATAGTTGCAATCTTTCGGGGCAAGAATCACGCTAATTGGTCCATTTGGAGGGGTGGTGATGGTCACCTAATCGCCCTCCTTGTTCGATCCGGTTTGGGACAATAAAGCACACAATAAGTTTCGTGTCCAAAAGTAGTTCCATTTGTTATATTTCGTTGTATCGAATCTGATGGTCACATATTATTTCATCCCATGTCGTTTGTCATTATCCCTTCTTTCCCAGGGATTCTATGCTGAACTCTTGGCAGGCGCTTAATGGCAGGTCAAACTGTCCTTGACATCTCAAACTCCGGGCACAGGCCACATACACTTGATTTGGAGCCTTTCATTGTCCATGCGCAGGGATCCTTTGTGCTCGGCGCGCGCATCTCATCCTTTCCGTCGGCCATTTTGGAAACATGGCCTAGCAGGCCCGAACGGAACTAATATAAGAACAAACACAACAGTAATTAAAACATGGAAAATAAGCCTTTCTGTTTACCACCCACCATTCTAAAAACCTGTGTTAGGTATTACCTAGCAGAAGCGACATTTAAAGCCATTTTACTTACCACCTGCATTCTTTGCAATGGTACAACTTATTATACATCACAAATCATGCAATTTTATACTATTTACTACTTAAGTCACGATATTGGTTAGTTAGCTTCACATTTGTAAATTAATTAGTTAGCTTCATGCATTTAGCAGATTTGCCCGCGCGTAAATGTTTAACAAAAGGTGTATTGGTTGGTTAGTTCATGCAATTTTCAAACGGTTAATACCATTAAATTATGAGGTCATTCATTTCCAAGGGGTACACATTATTTTGTTTCCCCTGCTCCATCACATTCCCCCCCGGGCCTAAGCCAAGGTGGAACTTGCACCGCTGACAGACTTTCGACTGATGAAGAGACACATCCCTTCTAGTAGCTGGATCACACGGGCATGGCCGAAGCAGCAACAGCTTGTTCCGGCTATAGCCTAGAGGGGCATTATATTGAGAGGTTAAACGGGCAGCATACCTGGCGCTGGCCGCTTCCGGGACGCTGACGGGCGCAGACGGGCTTGCCTTAAGCGCGCCTTTGGCACACCAGCGGCGCGCCCGCTGCACGCGTCCGCGCAGCGTGCATATTTATACGCCTGCAGCCCGAAACAACTAGAGCGCGCCCTCCCAAAATGGCGCCTCTAGGTGTCCGGTAGCCCTGAAGATACTGACCCCCACTCACAGTATCGTGGCGGAAATAACCGGGAATTGAGGTAAGGAGAGCACTTAGCACACAGAAAAATACACAAAAAATGTAAAAATCGTGAAAAGGATTTTAAAAAGCAAACTATAGAAATACTGTGCAAAGGTTAATTTTCGTTTTTTTAAAAACAGCAGTAAAACGATGTGCCAAAGGATTTGTTTGTCTATGTTTAAAAAACAGCAGTAAAACGATGAGCAAACATCCCTTTATCAATTGCAGCTTGTGCTGCAGCCAGGAAAAGGTCTGCAGCACAAGCCGCAATTTAAAAAGGGAATTCTTAAACCCTTGTTACCCTGAAACAGGTTCCAGGATGCTTGTTTCAGGTCCAGGGAAGACCTGCCTTGGCAATTCGGGCTGGACTGTTCCCATGAGGAACAGGGTCAAGACTGATTTGCATATGGCTGGGTCTGAACTGGGGTGGCGAAGTGAGCTAAAGAATGATGATGGATTCAACCCTGATCTTTGACTAGGGGTGAGTGTCTGAAAAGTTTCAGTGCTCCGTCCATCATCTCCTGTGTTTACTTTTTCATCATCTATGAGTGTAGATTGACACCTAGGTGCAGACTTAAATGCCTCCACCCCAAGACCAGGAGGTGGAGACACCTAAGACTGAATTTACAAGTGTAAAGTTAGTAACTATTCGCATGTAGGGACAAAGTTCTCCCTTTGGTAAAGTATAGGGAAAAATAATAACCTTTATTAATTCTGAACAAAATATTTTTCATGGAAAATTAAAATTAAAATTAAATTAAAACAATTATCATTAATGTAGAACTAATAACACAAAATATTATAGCGCATTAGTTAAATAAATCAAATGCTCATTCAATATTTTAATAATTAAATATATATTAATTTAATATATACATATTGTTTTTTTAAACAAAATATATAACAATTACGCCTTTAATGACATTCTAATATTTAATGAATATTCAGGAAATGTAAGTAAAAGTTATGGGTAAACTTACTATTTACCAATACTTGTTGTATTGGCAAAGATGTATCAATGTTTGTCTCTCTGAAAATAAGGTGTTTACAGTTATCTCTTCCATCTGGGCTGGTGGTGAACCCTCTCCAGTGGCAATTGTAGCTTTTCTGCATGCTGCCATTTTTTCCTTAATACATGAAGTAAATCATACCAATGTTTTCGAATTTCAGCTATACTTCGAGGTGTTACTCAGACAGGATTGATATACTCTTGAATCCACAGCCAAAGACACCTTTTCGTAACTTTTAGCACAGAAATTGAATGTTTGCCAAACAGTTGATTATTATATACCACTAGCACAGAAATTAAACGTTTGCTAAACAGTTGATCATTATAAATTTAAGTGAGCATGTAAGGCCCTACAGACTGTGTTATACCTATAATGCTTGCCTAACATGTTTTCAATCGAATTTGTAGTGGTGCAAATTGGACTCTGATAAGGATGGTGAGGCCTACTACTCCTTGTAATTATAAAGTGGGAGAGGGTACGGATTGCTGATCCTCTACTATAAACGAGTACCCTGGATTGGATTATTCCAAGGCTTTAAGTATTGAGTCCTTTTCTTTTATTGGTTACTGTTTCTCAAAACTCATTGGCCCACATTATTCCAGGTGATAAAAATGAAGGAGATGAAATTCTTCATTATAGTGGTTGTTTCTGTTCCATTTATTACTGTTCCATGCTTCTTTCTTTGTACAGTGAGCAGCAAAACATCCAGCAATAAAACACTTGTTTGCCCTGTTTTAGCAGGCCTGTGGCTTTTTCAAGGCTGGAATATATAATGATGCAAAAATACACAAGAGCTATTTCTAGGAAACAGATACTCAATAGGAGAGAGCTTGTGTCCTGGTGCTAACCATGTTTCACATTGCACACATGAACAGAAAAAAAACAGCTCTTAAAGTGATGTCCTTTGTAAACATACCTGTGAAAACACACGTGAATCAACTGCTATCATATCTCATCAATGTCAAAGGTGGTGATGAGGGAGAATATCCTGATCATGACTATTTGCGTTTGTGGGATTGACTAGTCACAAGTTGTGTCTACAGAAATGGTGTAAGTTTAAAATACTAGCGCAGGCACAGGCACAAGTGTGAAGATCACTTAGATCATTGAAGTGCTTACAGTCGATGTATTTAAAACATAGATTCTGATTGTTAGCAGGGCCGTTTCTACCATTAGGCAAGACTAGGCGGCCGCTTAGGGTGGCAAAAAGTCTAGGGCGGCAAAAGGGGGAATTTTTTTTTAATTTGAACCTACGAAAGTAAAGCTAGGCGACCGTCTAGTCTTGCCTAGTGGTAGAAACGGCCCTGATAGGGGAACGACAAGGTGGGTATTTGTGCAAAAGAAAACATAAGCCACACACGCTAACCAGCTGCTTCCGTAGCTTAGCAACGGCAAACTGAGTTGCCCTACATCAGGGTGAAGGGGCGTAGCTCTATGGTGACAAACGGGCAAGGTGGTATGTATACTCCGAGGCCATCTTGGACTAGCTTTGCATAGTCTGATGTGAGAGTTTCAAATTTAGTATGCGTAGGGGTGAAGGGGTTCCACTGTTAGGCCTTATTAGCCTTCACTAGCTGCCTAAGCGTTATTATAAATGCTTCTGCAAATTAAATAGTAGCTCAGTGCACCTTTTTCTGCACTTTATTTTGAAATCTAATTCTATTTCATTTTTCTTCCGGACGAATAATACTTACTATTGTATTTCTCGAACATTATACCCCACGTTAGCGCTAGCATACTTGGCGTAACACCTGTTTTAAAATACAGCAACAAATCACTCATTTCAAGATGGCGACCACGAATATACACTACTCGGGCGACTCTACGAGCCCCAGAATATTTCTGCTGAATTTCAGACTAAGAGGCGGTAAACGAGTTTCCTGGGTTCGGGGTGAGAATGGACTTTGCAGGGCCGGGGCAAGTCAGAGGACTGTAGTGAAAGTGAACTCAGTTTACCATCTTCCACTCGGAATACTGTGCCTGTTCTTCCTGCCCTCGTACCTGAATGTGTACAATGGAGTTAGACGTCTCGGATAGCACGGAGCTCTCCATCATGGACAGCCTTATGATATCACTAGGTATGTAACGGTTGCTCGTCCTGCAACAATTCACTGTGGAGTTTAATGAAAACCTGCTTTGTATTTCCACCCCACACCTCCCTATGTTCAGCCCCTAGACCGCCCCTAGTTGAACTATTAAAAATGGTTATTGTTCTCTTTCGGAATTCTGGGCTGAAATATTGGCAGCTCAGTGAACTTTGCGCCTGTTGTCATAATAATAGGCTGTTCGTGACTAACAAAAATGAATGTGTCCTCTTGATGTAACGCAACTTGTGCTCGTGTAAAGCGCTCTGATACCCGATACTTTCGAGTCAAGATCGCGCTATATAAAACTCCGTAAAAAAAAAAGAACTGACCACTAGCCTAGTGTCATGCCCGATACCGTCATCCAGTAGTGACTGTTTAGGCCAACGTCAATGTCCACACTGGGATTTTTGAGCCAGTGCTTACCCTGTTAAAAGTAAGAATACAAATCCCAGAATGCAATGCACAGGTGGCCGCAAACCCGGGATTGGTTGAAGGTGTTCCACAACATGGAACCACTTGTCAACTATGGTGAAGTGTGCATTCTGCCTTGCACCAGCTCAAATTCTGATCAGGATTACTCTCATAGCGGTACCATGCACGAGCTTGTCAATAACTTCTATTCACAGCGCCATGAAGCAGTTCATTCTGTGTTGTACACCAAACTTTATTAACGTCTTGCCATAGTCTCTGATTAGCGCAGCTTTGAGCATCATGAACTATAATCTCCCTGATGTGGAAATCTTTTAATTGTTGTGATCAGCCTCTATTAAATGGATACAATGGTAGATGATAACTATTTCAGGTGCCTCAGTGAAAAAAAACAAGCGTTGGCAAAACCACTAGATCTGGCCTTGGAAGATGGTGCAAGTTACTATTTTTGTTGTTTCTGGTTTGAAAACGAGGTGCACTTGACGCCTCGGTGGTATTTAAACACAAGGCTCTATTGGGCATCCGTGTACATAGTTCTGTGAGTGTATGGCTACCGTAACGGTCTGGCCTGGGCCTTTCGTTGAGGTCGTTTGCAGGACTGACTGTTGTGATCGTGTTTCCTGATAGTAAATGAGAGTAACATAGAAGGGTTCGGCAGTAGAGGGTGTGCCTCTCTAGCCTGGATGACAGGGGGAGAGAGGGATGGTAGTAAAAGGGAGGGGGCGGCATTTTTCAATTCTCGCCTAGGGCGGCAAAACACCTAGAAATGGCCCTGATTGTTAGAAATGGAGGTCTCTAGTTGGCAGAGGTAGGTACCTTTGTCCAAATAGGGACCCTTGCTTCTTGTCAGGGTAAGAGGGATACACACTTTAGATAACCCCTACTCACCCCCTTGGTAGCTTGGCATGAGCAAACAGGCTTATCCCAAAGGCAATGTGTAAAGTAATTGTACCAACACTCACAGTAACACAGGGAAAACACCACAAATGGACACCACACCAGTTTAGAAAAATAAAATATCTTTATCTAAACTAAACAAGACCAAAACGACAAAAATCCAACATACACAATTAAAAATATGACTTTCAAAAGGTTTCAAGAACTTGTACCATAGAAAACTATGGATGCGTGACTTTTCACCAAAGTACCTGTAGATGCGTCAACGTTCACAAGCCAAACAGCCACAGTGTCGGAAAACAAAGAGCTGTGATATTCCTGAGACCTTGAGGAGGCGATGCAACAGTCCCGCTGCACGCAGAGGGAGGGTTGCGTTGAATCCAGTCTGTACGGGGAGTGATGCGTCGATTCTTTGTGATGGTTGCGGCCGCAGGTGATGCGTCAGAAGAACTTGCCGCACAGGTACGATACGTGGAATTCCAGGATGCGCCGGCGATCGATGCGGCTGCTTCAAGCGGCGCTTCGTCGGTCCTCTTCAGCCGCGATCCCTCGATGCGTCGATTTTAGCAGTCCTTCACGTTTCTTCTTTCTTCCAGGTCCCAAGCAGCAGCAGCAACCTCCAGAGGCCCAAAACTGGCACAGGCACCTCTTGGCAGGTCAGAACGCATAGCAGTAGAGTTCAGGGGAGCTGGGGGCGAAGTCTTTGTGTCCCTGAGCCTTCAGAACAGGAGGCCAGCACACTTAAGCCCCTTGGAGATCTCCTTCAAGCAAGGGACACAGCACACATCAAAGTCCTTCTCCTTTCCTTGGCAGAAACAGCAACTGCAGGCCAACCTCAGACACACAGCACACAGAGTACTTCTCCTTAGTCTCTCCAGCTCTTTTCCTTGGCAAAGGTTCCTCTTGAATTCCAGGAATGATCTAAAAGTCTGGGGTTTGGGGTCTGATACTTATACCCCAATATGTATTTGTACTCTTTGTGCAAGGGGCTCTGAGCCCAGTTCAAACCAGTTCTGGGGGGCACTCTGCAAATGCACAACAACATTCATTGTCAGTGTGAGCCTTGGCTCCAGACACACCACAGGGGGTAGAGCCAGCACTGTGGAAGGCAGGCACAGCCCTATTCAGGTACAGGTGCTACTCCTCCCACCACTCCAAATGCAGATCATGCCTATTCAACCTAGTGCTGACTCATCCAGAGTCCTGGAGCCACTGCACCTCCCCAGCCCCTGTCACTTCAAAGCCAGACAGTCAATCCACAAACAGGCAGAGGCACACAGGATGGTTGAACAAGAAAATAGCCACTTTCTAAAAGTGGTATTTTCAAACACACAATTAAAAAACCATCTTTACTAAAATATGTGTTATTAAATCCTGAGTTCAGGGATACCAAACTCCATTTTTCGATCTTATCCCTATGGGAAGATATGCTTGTAAAATGTTACAAAGCATTCCCCATTCTGTCCTATGGGGCAAGATAGCCTTTCAATAGTGAAAAATGAAATTGACCGTATTTCACTAGCAGGACATGTTACACACACTAGTACATGTCCTACCTTTCCCATACACTGCATCCTGCCCAGGGGGGTACCTTGGGCCTACCTTAGGGGTGCCCTATATGTAAGAAAAGGGAAGGTTAGGGCCTGGCAAGTGGGTGCACTTGCCAAGTCGACATGGTAGTTAACAAACTGCGCACAGGCACCACGGTGGCAGGCCTGAGACATCTTTTCAGGGCTACTCATGTGGGTGGCACAATCAGTGCTGCAGGCCCAGTAGTAGCATTTGATTTACCATCCCTGGCACACTCAGTGCACTTTACTAGGGACCTACTGGTAAAACAAATATTCCAATCAGGGAGAACCAATCACAATACCAATTTATACAGAGGGCATATGCACTTTAGCACTGATCAGCAGTGGTAAAGTGCCCAGAGTCCTATAGCCAACAAACACAGGTCAGGAAAAAAATAGGAGGAAGAAGCAAAAGGTTTGGGGGTAACCCTGCAAAAAAGGCCATTTCCAACACTACCCCCTTCCAGCCGAAAGCCAGGGTAGACCAATCAATACCTCGATGGGCTTCCCGGCTTGGGGTGACAGAACGTGGAACCTGGCCCGAACAGCAGGGGTCTATTCCTGTTCTATGCCTTTCTGAACCAAGTTGGATCCCTTTATCCTTACTCTCAGGCCCACTAGGCTAACCCATGGGGGACCCTTCTCCTCACCTGGGGACCCCATCTGTGCAGCGCCTAAACTTACTTTGCTCACAGAGGTGTCCCAACAGGTAGACAGTACCCACATGGCCAACACAGTGGTGTGGCCCAGTCCACCCCGGGGTGTGACTCCTGCCTCCCTCCCAGGGGCAACTCTGTCTACAAGGACAACCAGCCGCAGTGGCCACTGACAGCTGTCAGTGATGAGAGCCAGGCCTCATGCCTTTCAGGCCTCTCTAACTTCTGTGGTGTCAGAAAGTGGGGGGGTAGCCCCAGGTGCCTGGCACCTTTTCTCCACTCTCCCTCCTGCCAAGTCAGGTATGGCATCCTGACACTGGCCCACCAGCCCAGGGTCTGTATCCTGCGGCTGGGCAAGAGACTGGGGTGGGCTCTCCCACACCCTGTCTTTCGTCCTGGGGCTCTGCACCCTCACACCTGGAGCGGTAACCCCAGAAGACAACTTGGTAGGGGCACTGTTAGCAGTCGCCCTTTCCTCCGGGTCAGGGGAGACACCCTGAAACTGGTCCTCAAACCCAGGGTCTGTACCCTTAGGCTGGACCTGTGCCTGGCAACCAAGGACTTCCGGGAGAGTACACCAACCCCCCCCAAGGAAAACACACTCCTCATGAGTTGTACGAGAGTCTGCCTGGTGCATGTCTCCAGCCTCCTGTCCACTTGACAGAGCATGAAGACCCCCCCAGGCCAGAAGTAGCCTCACCAGGGTCAGTCCTGGGGTGCTCTGACCTCAGAGCAGGTAACCCCTGACCCACTGGTCCTCCCACTGGGGACTGTCTCTCCCTCTTATCCCTTTCTCTGGACTCATGCACCCTCCCAACTGGAGGGATGCTGCCGGACACCAGACCTGGTGGAACGCTAGTTACAGCAGTCTCCACCAGTTCACCTAATACCTTGGGATCCCCCTCAGGAAATGGCCTCCCGGTAGAGACTAGGCTCCCCTCCTGGTGTTCACTCATGGAACCAACAAGGCCCTGGAACTGGTCCTCGGACACCTTGGGACTCAGCCCACCCCCACTCCCTCTACTCAGAGACAGGACATGGGGCTCCTCACCCATTCCACTATACTGGGGCCTATCTGGGTTACTCAAAACCTCCCCTACCTTACCTGGTTAGGGAAAACCTGAGCCACCTCCTTCAGGATCACTCCCAAAAGCCTCATCAGACCCTCTGGACTCCAGAAAAAGGTCTGCCTCCAGCGCAAGCTCCCTGGAATCAGAGTACTCACACTACACAGGGTATTGGTATAGCTCTGGAAAACAAGGACTTAAAATATGCTCTCCAACAATTGCATCACACAGCCCCCCGCAGTTGTTAACCAAGCTATCCTTTGCCCCACCAACAGGTGCCTCACACAAGTACCCCACACCACTCTCGTGAGATTGGCAAGACAGTGTCGGACTGTCTCTGTCACTCAACCCACACTCTTCTGAGCAGTCTCCACACTCACACACCAGGACTCCTACCATGGGGGAACCCCTCACCCTGCTGTTCTCATTTAGAGTCAGTAGAGCGTCCCTCCCACCACTAGGAATATGATCCCCGGTGTCAGTTCCCCAATCCACTTCAGGGACACTGCATACCACAGGAGCTACCTCATAAACCTGAACCCCCTGGTGTAGGGTGACCCCCTCCTTCAAGTCAGGCGCCACATCTCTGGGTGTGTGTACTTCTCCCTCAGCACTAGACACTACATTTTTGCTGCCATCATCTGAGCTGGACTCCACCTCCAACCCAGTCAAGCTCACTTCATGAGCTGCACACATTTCTTTTTGCTTGATTGAGACACTCGGGCCTCAAGCCTCGCGAACTCCTCATCGAGCTCTCTCATCTCAGCTCATATGCGAAGATCAATTTCTTTTCTTCCAAGGCATAAGCTCTCCTGCTCTCCTCTGCTTTGGCCTGGATTTCCATTTCCATCTGCTTTGTTTTGATCCTCAGGACTACTAGCTCCTGCTCCCTGACCCTTTGTTTCTCCTCCAGTTCCTCTGGGGAAAACTGCTAGAGGAATGATTGCTGCCAGCCCTAGAGGCTGCTCTTCCCACAGGCAGATCCTGTGATCTGAAACCATCCCCTTGTGCATTCTCATCCACCTCTGCATCCTCTGCCTCCCCAGCCTCTCTGGCCTCCCACCAGGCCCTTAAGGCCTTCTGTAGCTCCTTCTTCCTGGAGCTGCTCTTCATGGGACATTCAAAGTTCCTGCAGAACTGCTTGAGTTGACCTACTTTGTAACTGCTTAACATTTCAATATTAAACTCCAGTTCTGCAACATCACTTGCTGGTTTACCCTTTTGAGACATGGTGCGTGGATGCTTTAAGGGTTACTCAAAAATAGAACCAAAAACAAAACACAGTATGTGGTTGCATAGTGGTCTGCACTAAACTAGTGATGCACACCAATCACTGTGGGTCAAGTACAACTACAGGTTCAAATCCTCACCGCTGACCACCAATGTTATAAATGGGGGGTCTCTGGTTGGCAGAGGTAGGTACCTTTGTCTAAATATGGACCCTTGCTTCTAGTCAGGGTAAGGGGGATACACACTTTAGATAAACCCTGCTCACCCCCTTGGTAGCTTGGCACGAGCAGACAGGCTTATCCCAAAGGCAATGTGTAAAGTATTTGTACCAACACTCACAGTAACACAGTGAAAACACCACAAATGGACACCACACCAGTTTAGAAAAATAAAATATCTTTATCTAAACTAAACAAGACCAAAACTACAAATATCCAACATACACAGTTAAAAATATGACTTTCAAAAGGTTTCAAGAACTTGTACCATAGAAAACTATGGATGCATGACTTTTAACCAGAGTATCTGTAGATGTGTCAAAGTTCACAAGCCAAAAAGCCACAGCATTGGAAAACAAAGAGATGCAACACTCCTGAGACCTTGGGGAGGCGATGCAATAGTCCCACTGCATGCAGAGGAAGGGTTGCGTCGAATCCGGTCTGTACGGGGAGTGATGTGTCGATTCTTCGTGACGGTTCCGGTCCGCGGGGGATGCGTCGGAAGAACTTGCCACACAGGTACGATGCGTGGAAATCCGGTATGCGCCGGCGATCGATGCGGTGTCGTCGAGCGGTGCTTCGTCGGTCCTCTTCAGCCTCAATCCCGCGATGCGTCGATTTTAGCAGTTCTTCACGTTTCTTATATCTTCCAGCTCCCAAACAGCAGCAGCAACCTCCAGAGGCCCAAAACTGGTACAGGCACCTCTTGGCATGTCAGAACTCACTGCAGCAGAGTTCAGGGGAGCTGGGGGTGAAGTATTTGTGTCCCTGAGACTTCAGAACAGGAGGCCAGCACACTTCAGGCACTTGGAGATCTCCTTCAAGCAGGGGACACAGCACACAGCAAAGTCCTTCTCCTTTCCTTGGCAGAAACAGCAACTGCAGGCCAACCCCAGACACACAGCAAGGGCAGTACTTCTCCTCAGTCTCTCCAGCTCTTCTCCATGGCAAAGGTTCCTCTTGAATTCCAGGAATGATCTAAAAGTCTGGGGTTTTGGGTCTGATACTTATTCCCCAAAATGTCTTTGTTCTCTTTGTGCAAGAGGCTCTGAGCCGAGTTCGAACCAGTTCTGAGGGGCTCTCTGCAAGGGCACAACAACATCCATTGTCAGTGCCTTGGCTCCAGACGCACCACAGGGGGGCGGAGCCAGCATTATGGAAGGTAGGCACAGCCCTATTAAGGTACAGGTGCTACTCCTCCCACCACTCCAAATGCAGTTCAGGCCTATTCAACCTAGTGCTGACTCATCCAGACTCCTGGAGCCACTGCACCTCCCCAGCCCCTGTCACTCCAAAGTCAGACAGTCAATCCACAAACAGGCAGAGGCACACAGGATGGTTGAACAAGAAAATAGCCACTTACTAAAAGTGGTATTTTCAAACACACAATTTAAAAACCATCTTTACTAAAAGATGTGTTATTACACACTGAGTTCAGGGATACCAAACTCCATTTTTCCATCTTATCCCTATGGGAAGATATGCTCGTAAAATTTTACAAAGCATTCCCCATTCTGTCTTATGGGGCAAGAAAGCCTTTCAATGGTGAAAAACCAAATTGGAAGTATTTCACTATCAGGACATGTTACACACACCAGTACATGTCCTACCTTTCACATACACTGCACCCTGCCCATGGGGGTACCTTGGGCCTACCATAGGGGTGCCCTATATGTAAGAAAAGGGAAGGTTAGGGCCTGGCAAGTGGGTGCACTTGCCAAGTCGACATGGCAGTTAACAAACTGCGCACAGGCACCGCGGTGGCAGGCCTGAGACATCTTTTCAGGGCTACTCATGTGGGTGGCACAATCAGTGCTGCAGGCCCACTAGTAGCATTTGATTTACCATACCTGGCACACTCAGTGCACTTTACTAGGGACCTACTGGTAAAACAAATATGCCAATCAGGGAGAACCAATCACAATACCAATTTATACAGTGGGCATGTGCCTCTGATGAGTTATGCATATTTGGGTCGTGACGATTTTTCAAGACATTGAAAGAGGAACAGGAAACCTCTTCTGAGGCACTTAAATCCAATGTGGGGCACCTTTAGAATCAAAATGATCCCCATAAGAAATTACCATGTACTTGAATCAATGTTCGTATTCAGTGCATACTGTGACCTTTTGATGTTCTTTTGACGCCTATTGCAGCTGATATGGGCTAATCGTATCATGAAAAGTGGTGGCAATTCTTGGCATATGGTGAGTATTATTGAAACAGAGGTACAAACGTCTGCTCCAATGTATAATGTCTGCACTAGAAAACTAGTGGTATTTATTAGCATTTTATGTGATTGTCATTACTACTGTGAGAGGCCTCAGCCTTAAAATGTCTATAACTACTTCATCCATCCATGCACTCAATTACCATTTGATCAATTCTTGAGGGAGGTAGGGGCAGGAACATAACCCGTAGCTCCCGTGGCGGCTTTCCTGAGTTGCTTCACAGTGTTATGGCATCAAAAGGCTCTGAAAGTGTCTGTGTTATGTTATGTCTAATTGTACAGCACACAACTCACCTGGGAGGGTACCCTGGCACTGAAGCAGGGGCTGTATGGGCTGAGCTGTGGTTGGGGCTAGGTGAAGAGCCAGATCTTAAGTTTCTTGCAGAGTTCTAGAACTGAGGACGAGGCTCTGATATGCAGAGGCAGGTAATCCAGGCTTTAGGAGGGAGGTAGGAGAAGGCACGACCACTAAATCCGGTTCTGCATATGTGAGTGGTGTTTACAAGTAGATGTCCGACTGAGCTGAGGTGTCTGGTAGGTTGTGCAGTTGTGGAGGTACCTGGAGCCACAGTTGTATAAGACTTTGTATGTGTGCGTGAGGATTTTGAAGAGTGCTTGTTTGGAAATTGGGTGCCAGTGGAGCTCGTTGAGGTGTGTGATACTGTGCATGTGGGGTGCAAGGTTGAGAGTGAGTCTGGCCACTGAGTTTTGTATGGTCTGGAGTCTTCTGGTCAGTTGAGCGTTGATTCCAGTATAGAGTACATTGCCGTAGTTGAGCTTGTTGGTGATGAGAACTTAGGTGATGGTTCTGCAGGTGCTTGTGGGGAGATATTTGAAGATCTTTTTGAGCATCTTGAGTGTGTGGAACCAGGAAGTAGGAGGCGGATATGGTATTCACCTGGCCAGTTATGGTGAATTGGTTGTCGCGTGGTATTCTGAGGTTCTTTGTGTGGAGTGCTTGTAAGGGTGTTGATTCGAGTTTAGCAGGACATAAGTTGGAATCTCAGATCGAGGTGTCTTTGCCAAAGATTACTACTTCTGTCTTGTCTGCGTTTAGCTTGAGGCAGTGGGTTTTCATTCATCTGGTGACTTGGGTTATACAGGCAGAGAAATTTGTCTGGGTGTTTGTCTTCTTATCAGAAAAGTAAAGGAGAATATGAGATGAGTGTCATCAACAAAGGATATGCTGTTGATTCATTAGATGATGCTGGTGAGTTGGTCATGTAGTCGTTAAGCAGAGTGAGGCTGAATGAGGATTACTGTGGATGAGGTTGACAGTGTCCGAGGTGAAGGGGGCCAGGCTGACCGACTGGGTGCGGCCTAAAGAAAGATCCAGTAGAACAAGGGCCGCAGTGTCACATCAGTCCATGAATATCCAGATGCTATCCATGGGGGTGATGAAGTTGGTCTCTGTACTTTGGTTGGGCCTGGGCCTGGATCCGGATTAAGCGGTGTTGAGGAGGTGGTTTCAATTAGGTGAATGGCTAGGCATTTGTTTATCATCTTTCCCATGATATGATTTTTGCTGTGTAGGGTAGCAGAAATATAGGCTGGTTGTTAGCTAGCATATTCAAGTCTGCTGAGGGTTTCTTGAGGAGGGGGAGTACTGTGTTATGTTTCCAGGTGTCCAGGTAGGTGGCTGTGATGATTGAGTTGTTCAGGATCAGGGTGACGGCTGAACTGATGGAATCCAGGGGCATATTAGCAAGACCGGCGATAAAATTATCGCTGTTTTAGCGGCAGGAAACTGCCGCTAAAACAGCGATAATGGGCTTGCTAATATGCGTTATAGATTTCCAATAGAAGCCCAGGTTAGATGTGCAGGACATCTAACCTGGACTTCTATTGGAATTCTATAACGCATATTAGCAAGCCCATTATCGCCGTTTTAGCGGCAGTTTCCTGCTGCTAAAACGGCGATAATTTTATCGCCGGTCTTGCTAATATGCCCCTCAGTTCTTTGATAAAGACGTGGTGAGATCAGGAGCCCAAGGGTGCTCCGGAGTGTATGACCTGCACAGCTGTTGTGTTTTCTTGAGTGGTGATTGTAGGTCAGGTGGTCAGGGTGGTCCTTTGGGTGGTAGTAGAGATGGGCAGGAGGGCTGCAAGAGTGGAAGGATACAGTTGGGGCTTGAAGTTCTTGTAGATGTTGGTGATATTGTTCCTGAATAATAGGGACAGATGTGTATGGAGGTCCTGAGTTGGGGCTATGCTAGTGGAACTTGCTAATGGATATATTAAGATTTTCACTATGGTAAAGATTTCCTTTGTGCTGTTGGTGTTGTTTTTGAAGCGGTCAGTGAAGGAAGACTATTTTGTGGCTCTAATTTGTCTGAGAGTGGAGTTTTAGGTGCTCTTGTCAGTGTTGATCTGACTTTGTCTCTATCTGCATTGAAATTGCTTTCAGTTGCGTTTGGTGAGCCTGAGCTCTTCTGTGTACCAGTTTGCTTGCAGTTTGGTTCTCATGGCTTTGTTGGCTTTGAGAGGAGCCAGTGTATCTACACAATCATTGATCCAGGCTTTGAAGTTGGAGATGGATTTGGGGAGGTTGTTGTTGTGTTGAGGCCAGTGGTGTAGGAGTTCAGAAGATCAGGAGGTTTCTGAGATATTGTTCCAGTCCCTTCATGAAGATTTGGTGATGGGTTTTCTGAGGTGGTGTAGGATGGGCATGCTGAATTTGATGTAGGTGGGGTCGGACCAGGTGATCAGTGTGGACTTGTCTACTGTGATTTTGCTGAAGCTGGAGAAGATGGCATGGAGTAGGTGTCTGGCAGCATATGTGTAGCCTTCCACTTGCTGGGTGATTCTGAAGTTGGACAGGTCCTTGAGGAGGCTGGTCATGCTGGGATTGGTGTGGTCCTCCAGGTGGAAGTTGAGGTCACCAAAGAGGATGAAGGTGCTGGAACCTAGGATCAGGGGGGGCAAAGAAATCTGTAATGGTGCTACCGAAGGAGGTAGATGAGGGAGATTATCATGGGTGTAGTAGGCTGTGATGAGGTGTTTATGCAAAGTCAGTTTGAGCCTGCTCAAGCATGCAGCAGGGTATACTTGTACATACTGTTCATATTTAATAAGAATCACTCCAATCTCCTTTTGTTACAGAATGTTAAGTAAGGTTCACCCTTGAATGCTATGTTTCCAATGATGGAGCTCACATTTGGTGATTGATACATGGTGTTTAGATAAATGCATACAACAGGAATGAGTTGATTACCATAAACAGAAATGTGGGTTTGCTAGATGCATGAATTGTGATGAAAATGCTCTTACATGATATCGAAAAGTAAAAAGTATCCTATAGTCGGCCATAAAAGGTGATCCACAGAGTTAGTTTCCAGATTAACTGTGCCTTGATAAATGTATGCCTCAATACCCACTTTTTTGATCCTGTTAACGACTTTATTCAGCCAAGACACCTCAACTGCTTAGTTTTTATTGTGGTATGGACGGCTGATGATTGTGCCTCACTATGTCACTTCTTCACCCAAATTATTTAAAGTTAGATTACTCAATAACCCTGAGACTGAGGTGTGAGTTTAGTAGTTATTTATAGGTCCTTTCTAAAATATCAGTGGAAGCCCTCCTCTGTTTCTGTTCTCCTGGAACCAAGAAGGAGGAATATTCTTGTGATCATTTGCAGACAGATTTACCAAGACTTCGCAATGGCACAAAATCACACAAAGTGACACAAATTCTTGGAAGGGTGTTTACTTTCCAGCGTAAAAAATATTTTCTGCTGGAAAGGGACCCTTTCTGATGCAAATTGCTCATTGTGCTGCCTTGTATCACTTTGTGTCAAGGAGGAATTTCAGAGTGGTACTTGGGCACATCACCACAAGCACCAATAGTTTTTGACTCAAGGTCTTATGTACCTAGATAGACAGACCAGTTTTGCATAAAAAAATAATGCCTCCTTGAAGCAGGTGCAAAGCTGGAGAAGGTTTTAATTTCTTCAAACATTCCACACATTGCATGTGTGCTGTATTGTACAACACATATCAAACGTGTTGAATGTCATCCAAACTGTCTAGGCATCGTAATATGTACTGGAAGGTTATTCTTCCAGTACAAAACCTATGCTAGAAATCACATATTCACTTTGTGAATTTCAAGTGGTGTAAGTCAGCCTGCTTGTGTGTTAGCGCAGGGAATAAAAGCAGCATTAAGCCCTTTTTTATATATATGAAGTTGCACTGATTTCTTCCCCTCACACAACGCAGTGCTGCAGCTGTAGTTCCTGTGCTGTGTTGTGCTAAAATAAAATAAATCAGCCCTTGTTGAACTAATCATAGCATTAGATCTGCCGGTTCTCTTCACTCTATTCACTCATATTAAAGTCCATTGTTTAGATCTGGGACTGTAAAATACATTTTGCCCCGGGCCACAACAGGCATGTGCACCTACTTTGTGCACCCCAGGGGCACAATTGTATTATAGAAGGGTCCGCAGGCACTTTTGTGGCCCCCTCTGTAGTACTGATAGCGCTGGTGCACATGTAGTGCCAGAGCTATCATGTGATGGAGATCCCTCATTTTTGGGGGAGGGGGTGGTCCAGTGGAAATTTGCATATGTGAGTTATTAGGGACAAGGACGCAGAGGCAAACAAACCATTAGGAGGCAACTTGAAAGTGTGTGACAAAAAGGTGGCGCACTTTCAGTGCTCTTCCTAAAGGGAGCCTTTTGGAGGGGAAAAGGGAGTCCCATGGGCCACCCCAGACATCCCCCTGCAGGCGGGTGCAGTCACTCTCTGCACCCGCCTGCAAGGGGATCTCTCTCCCCTTTTTAAAGTGCAGGCAGCATGCCACCTGCTATGTGAAGCATGGAATGTCTGAAACAGCTGTTCCATATTTCACTTATATGTGCAGCCCCCATATTAGTTACCCAAAAGAAAAACATTTATAATGCCAAAACATCTTTCTGGTCAGTAAGACCTATGTGGCAGTTAAAAATGTTTGAACAATTTCAGACTGTCAAAAATATTCTATCTCGTTCAACTGCAGTGGATGCTATAGCAGCTTCCTAGGTTCATGCTGATACTTTCAACTTGTTTTTCATAAATATTTATATATATATGACATGCAACAGTGTTTCTTAGTTGCCACTGAACTGTGCCTATCCTCTAGTCTTCAATTTTCAGGAAATCACTGCTTTTGATTGCCTAGACATGTTCAATCATTGAAGATTACACACCAGTGTTCAAAAACACTTCTTACACTCATTGCATTAACCTCTGAAGGGGTGCTTGCACGCGTGATAACATAACTAAGCAATAGTTCCAGGGTTGGTAAGAGATGCTTTGAAAAGAGCTACCATAATTCCACTTTTAGAGAAATCTTCTGTGGGCCCAGCTACACCCAACATCTATTCCATTACAGAGCTCCCATAATTAGGAAACGTTTTACAAAAAAAGTATGTAGATAACTACAAGGACACTTGGAATGTTATGGTTGGTTGGGTTCTGAGAAATTCATTGTTGTTAGACCTGGTACCATTGGCGTGAGTCTCCCTTCCATTGTTTGCTGATGTCTCCTCTGTTTTTGATATGTTTTGATGGTTTAGATGCTTTGGGCACTGTGCCACTGCTATTCAGTGCCACAGTGCAAGTGCTCCCTATTGTAAATTGTAAATTGTTGTAATAGATTAGTGACTCCATGATTGGCTTATTTGATTTACTTGTCAGACCCTAGTACAGTGCACCATGTATGCCCAGGGCCTGTAGATCAAATGCTGCTAGTGGGCTTGCAGCACTGATTGTGCCACCCACAGAAGCAGCTTGTAAAGTGTGTCTCAGGCCTGCCATTGCAGAGCCTGTGTGCAGTCCAGTACTGCCATGTTGACTTGGTAAGTGCACCCACTTGCCAGTCCCTAAACCTTCCCTTTTCTACATATCAGACACCCCTAAGGTAGGCCCATGGGCAGGGTGCATTGTATGTAAAAGGTAGGACATGCCCTGATATGTGTGGCATGTCCTGATAGTGAATTACAGCCAATTTCGTTTTTCACTATTGCAAGGCTACCTGTCCCCATAGGCCAGAATGGACAGTTTGATTATAACATCTTATAATCCTAACTATCCCAGGGAACATGGTAGAAAAACGAATTTAGTATGCCTGAACTCAGAATGATAAAATACATCTTTTAGTGAAGTTGGTTTTAACATTCTATGTTTGAAAATACCACTTTTAGAAACTGGGTATTTTCTTACCTAACCATCCAGCCTGCCTCTGCTAGGTTGTGTTTTGCATGTCTGGTTTGTGAGTGACAGGAGGGCTTGGGCTCCAGCAGTCTGATGAGTCAGGGCTGGGCTGAATAGGACCTTGGCTGAATAGAGAGTAGGGGGCGGGGATTTCCTTTCACTCCCCTGAGACCTCATAGAATAGAGAGTAGGGGGAGGAGATTTCCTTTCAGCTACCTGGGCCAGGTCTGCTTTCAACAATGCTGTCTCCACCTCCTGCCAGGAAGCTGCACAGAACTGGTTTTGGCTAGGTACAGGCACCCTCTGCCTTCAGAGGACAAAGGATTTACTGGTATAAATATTGGGGCCCAGACCCCAAGACTTTAGATCACTTCTGGGAATCAAGACGAACCTTTGCCAAGGAGAAGAACCAGGAATCTGAAGGAGTTTGACTGCCCCTGCGCCAGTGTGCTATTTTCTGGGGTTGGCCTGCAGTGGTTTCTTTATTGCCAAGGAAAGGAGAAGGAACTTTTATTGAACTGTCATCATCTTGAAGAAGAATCTCCAAGGGCTTGAACTGTGCTTGCCTCCTGCTGAAGTCTCAGGGATACAAGACTTCACCACCAGCTCCCCCCTGAATTCCCTTGCTGGGGATTCTGTCTGCGGAAGCCTGTGTGTTGTTGGGAGCTGGAAGCGCGACTCAACGAGAAGAAGCTTGTCGCATCCGCAGCTGTTGCCGTCGCATCATCGGAGAAGCGTGTCGCCACCGCAAGGGTTGCCGTCGCATCACCGGAGAAGCGTGTCTCCGTCGCAGCTGTGTGTCGTCGCATCACCGGAGAAGCGTGTCGCCACCGCAAAGGTCGCCGTCGCATCACCGGAGAAGCGTGTCGCAGGGCATATCGCGGCTCCGAAGTTACAGAGTTCGCTGCACAGCCGTCGGGCATGCACGCATCGCCTTCACCTCGTCGCATCGCATCAAGGGCGCATCTTGTCGCATCGCATCTCATCGAGGCGCCATCTAGTCGCATCGCAACCAGAACGCAACACGAGATCGGCGCATCACCTCCTCTCCGGTAAGTAACAGACGCATCGCCTACTTTGCACAAGCACTGAGGAATAGACGCATCACCTCCTCCAAAGCAAGGAACCGACACATCGTTCTCCCTGCGAACCTTTTTGTTTATCTTGCGTGACGCATCCAAAGGTACTTTGTGAGAAACGTGTCGCATTTACCATCATCTTTGAACTAAGCTATTTCTACCATCTAAAAGTCATTTTCTTAATACTGTATTGTGGATTTTTGTCGTTTTGGGTCTTGTGTTAAGTCTATATAAAGAATACTTACTTTTATAAAAGCTGTGTGGTGTCCATCTGTAGTGTTTTCACTGTATTACTGTATGTGTTCACAAATGCTTTACACACTGCCTCTGAGATAAGCCTGCCTGCTCGTGCCAAGCTACCAAGGGGGTGAGCAGGGGTTATTTAGGAGTGTAGCCCCCTTACCCTGACTAGAAGCAAGGGTCCCTACTTGGTCAAAGGTACCTACCTCTGCCAACTAGAGACCCCCAGTTCTAACAGTTGTCAATCAGGATTTGTAGAGATCAACTGCATCAACCATGAGGGTCTCAAGGCACTGGAAGATCCTGCCGCCTGTTCTACTATTGGTTGAACATCCAGGTATTGAGCTCTTTTCTGAACTGCTGGAGTGATGGCGAGGCTCTGAGGTGCGAGGTGAGGTTGTTCCAGGCCTTAGCCGCTAGGTGGGAGAAGGAGCGGCCTCCGCTGTTCATCCGGTGGAATAGTTGGGTGGCTGCTAGGGAGAGGGATACAGAGTGAAGTTTCCTGACAGGTTGGTGGAAATTGATTTGATTTTTGCGATATGCCAGTCCTTCATCCATTCTCATCCAAAAATGACACAGAGCCATTCTGGTTAATGTTTGGGATGATCTACTCCCAGTTGGAGATTGGGGAGAGGGTGTTTTTGCTGATCATGTTTGTTCTTTTGCCAGCGTTTGTTAAGGTTGTTTGTGACCTTTTGTTGAAGAGTACATTTGGAGCTTTTATTACAACACTACTACGGTTTAACTCCCTTCTTAAGGATGGATCTAAGGTTCTTAATTCGATCTGGCAGATGCAGAGCATCAGCTGAAATGAGGCTAATTCTCTGTCTCAAATCTAGTGGTTCGCTTAATACATCTACTAGATATTACAACATCGGGCTGTCGATTAATATACTTTAGAATGTCTACCATTTAAATGGCAGTTGTTTTGTGATGCATTATTCCTGTTCAGGAACACCAGGCAAAGCCAGGCAGTTCTGAACAGGAAACAAACACAAGGACTGCCATGACTGGGAGAAAACTCCCAGCAACTCAGCACCATTATTATTATTTTTATTTTTCAATATCAAACTCCCACTTTGGGTGTTAATTATGAAAAAAAAACAATCTTTGCAGAGCAAGTGCATTAAACATGGAGCTAGCTAGGAAAACGTCAGTGCCTTCAATATAACTACTGTGATGGTAGTTCTGATGAAGGTACAGAGATTCATGCTTGTCTGGCCGGGATCTCTGAATATGGCGGATGGTCTTACAGCAGGATAATGTTGGACTTAATCTGAAATGACCTGGTGGCTCTGTGGACTACCTACTATACTATAAATGTTGCCCTAAATATATGAAAATTGGTCCATTTAAATAGGTTTCACCAACAACTGAGTGCAGACTTTCTCTTGCCCATTTATTGCATGATTTGTATATTTTACTGTATATAATTTCCATTCCTCATTTGATCCATCAAAAAGGATTAACTTTCAGTCTCATGCCACTGACAGCCAGATCCATTCTTGCATGACTGGCCAAATCATCACATTTCAAGGGATGACTACAAGCCTATGCAATGTTGCACACTATCTGTGAGCAAACAGTTTAAAACTAAATGCAGAAAATCCCAAAGTCATTGTAAGATCTGACAGCCCTAGGGTGGTTTCCCCCAAACCTTTTGCCTGCTTGCCTCCAATTTTGCTGATCTTGTTTTTGTTGGCTTAAGAACTCTGGGCACTTTACTGCTGCTAACCAGTGCTAAAGTGCATGTGCTCTCGCTCTAAACATGGTTTGATTGACTTGTACACAATGAGCATATTTAATTTACCTATTAGTTCCTAGTAAAGTGCAATGCATGTGACAAGGGCCTGTGAATTAAATGCTACTAGTAGGCCTGCAGCACTGATTGTGCCACCCACTTAAGTAGCCCTTTCAAACTTGTCTAAGGCCTGCCACTGCAGAGCCTGTGTGTGCAGTTTACACTGCCATATTAACCTGGCATTTAAAACCCCCTGCCAAGCCGTAAACTCCCCTTTTATTACATATAAGTCACCCTTAAGGTAAGCCCTCGGTAGCCCATTGGGTAGAGTGCTGTGTAAATAAAAAGTAGGACATGTACTTTTAGGCTTTACATGTCCTAGTAGTGAAAAACTCCCAAATGTGTTTTTCACTACTGTGAGGCCTACCTACCCTATAGGTTAAAATTGGGAGATCCTTGTTACTTCTAATAAGCTGTAATTCCCAAATGGAAGGAGGCAGATCTGTCGTATTTAGTATCTACGGAATTGTAATGATATAATGATAAATCCTCTTTAATAGTACAGTCAAATTTATCATTACAATTTTAAAACTGGCACTTTTAAATAGATGGCATGTTGGTGCTCTTGGCCCTGTGTTCCTGCAGCCTGTCACGGTTGGCTGAATTCCAGACATGCCGATATAAAATTCAGTTTAAATAAAAGTAAAACCAATTTGACATTCTTAGACGTGGAGGTTGCCCCAATAGGGAACGAGCTTACAGTTTCATTACATCGGAAAGCCACTGATAAAAACACTATTTTACATCATAGTAGCTCACATCCAAGAAGCCTAAAAGATAATCTCCCCTACAGTCAGCTATTGCGGATTCGTAGGAATTGTTCCATAAAGAGTGCCTTTGAGCAGCATGCGGTTGCCTTTTGTGATCAAATGCAAAAGAGGGGGTACCCTAAAAAAATGCTTAAGCATGCAATGAAGCGTGCTTGGTACACTCCTCGGGAGGTTCTGTTACAGAAGAAAGAGAAACCTAATCTGGAACGATTGGTGTGTGTGTCCAGGTTTGGACCAGACACCAATAGGTTCAGACAAATTCTGTTACACAATTGGCATTTGCTACAAAATCTGCAATGCCCTTTTCCACGGCCATTGTTTGCAATGAAGAAGAACAGAAGCATTGGCCAGGAGATCGTTAGAGCAGACATTTTTCAACCTCAGCCGAAAGGCACCCTGCGAGCACAGTGGGATTTGAAACCCATAGACGGTCATCCTAAATGTGGAAACTGTGCTGCCCGTGACTCCACTATAGAGGGCACAGAGTTTGTCCATCAAGAGATCAAATGGAGACATTCCACTTTTACAAATTGTAAAACGAAGAATGTGGTTTATGCAGTTATATGTCCCTGTAGGAAGATCTATATAGGGAAAACTAACCAACAGATTAATCAGCGTATCACACAGCACAGGTCCAGAATAAAAAAGAAAGTGCTTTCTGCCCCTATGGTGGAGCATTTTGTGGCTACTGCACATACGGAGAAAGACTTCAAGTGGACAATATTAGTGTCCCTTAATACGTCAAAACGACTGTTAGATATCGATTCAGCGCTTTTGCAGAAAGAGGCCTATCTAATCCTGAAATCTAATAGTGTCCATTCAGGACTTAACGAAATGTCGGAACTGTCGAGGGTGTGAGATCACCCCTGAGAAATAATTACTTGCATTGTTGATAAACTTCAACACAGTGAGTAGTCTCTGTAGTAAACTATCTTGGTTTAGTCAGGACTACATGTCCCAAGATCCCTAGCAAAAAGACTATATGTTAGGTGCCTCTAAACAGGAAGTGCCCCTGCTGTTGTTCAAGTGGCCGAGTGGTGTCTGGGAAAGTTCCGATGGATGGAAGTAAGTTTACGCTGCTGGGAGAATTTTTGTTTCGAAACGTAATCGTTTTGATTAGTAACAGCTTTGTGCTCGTTTTTTTAACGAAAGGTCTGGTGCCCTGAGCCCGTAAGAAAGTCCAGTTCGATTGACGAAGATAAGAAGTACCGTCTGAGGTATGTTTTGATCGCGAAAGCGAGTCTCCTTGAATTTTTTTAAACAAGCGAGTGAACGCAAGTTTACTGACCAGAGGTTTTGGTGCTTGTTTCGCAGCACGCTTTTTGCATTGCTTTGATTTCGAATTAATTCGAAGGCTGCTGGTAGAACTGCCAGACTCAGTTAGAAAGATCGTGCAACGAATTTGGCAGACAGTTGGCTTCGAATACGAGCCGAAATAGACAGGAAAGTTGTACCGTCCCTACAGTTGAGGTAGGTGGTCCCGCAGCTTGTGTGCTAACGCTTATGTGGCAAAAAGGTTCGTCTTTATGGAAAGTATAATTAAGCCTTTTGTCCAAATAGGGCCTGTCCGGGTTTTCCACTCACCACCAGACAGGAGTAAGCCTGATGGAGTAAACCTCTTCCATCAGGCAAAGTGGGTTTTTGTAAAAAATTGATTGCAGAGCACGTAGTATTGTTGAGGAGGGTTTGTCATTTAGTGATTCGTTTATTTTTGTGTTCATTTTCATAGATCATACCAATGTGTGCATAATTAAGAAGCCCTGATGAGAGCCCCTGGAGGTCCCCCGGGGCTTGAAACGTGTCGGCAGTCGCATTAATGGCAGTTGCATTAATAGGCATTTGCATTAATACTGGCATTGTATTTCATGCTGAGGAACTTTAAAAGAAATTTTGATTGATATTTGTATATATCGTTACCAGCTTGTGATGGGTTTTTCCTTTAACAAAAAAGGTTTTGAATCTATCAATTGTGAAACATTGGTTGATGAATTATATTGATGTTTGTTCTGTTGTGATAAATGTTGTAAATATATGTAAGTATTTGTAAATGTATGAATAATTTGATATATGTCTTTTTGGACTGACTAGGAGTTTTCATGTTCGCATTTCTTTAAATGTATATAAATTAACGAAAAAATAAGTTTTCTAGAAAATGGTTTAATATATAACCAGATCATATGGAGTGTTTTTCATTTTGATCACTGCTGCAAAGAAATGGCATAAATTGTGAAGAATACCGGGTCTCCTTTTTTGTGTTTTACTTTTAAAAAGATGGCATTTTGGTGCTCTTGGCCCTGTGTTCCTGCAGCCTGTCTCCAATACATGTCTGGGGTGGGTGACAGCTGTGCTTTGTGCATTCCCTCTAGACAGCCACACACAAAGGGAGCTTAGGTGTGACTTGATGGGCCATCCACATCCTGATGGGCCATCCTGGTTAGGATGGGAGGGAGGAGCGGGGCACAACCTCACACTTACAACTAAATAGGCTGTTTCCAGTCCCCACACAAAGGACTGCCTAACTCCCTGTAGTGCGTCTGGAGCCAGGGCAGGAAGGGAGGACCTCTGTGAACTTCAAAACCTTTCTTTGAAGTCTCCCCCACATCAAAGGCACCACTGGGTAGAAGAACTGGACTTCTGACCCTACCACTTGATTACACTTCTTGACCTGTGGTTACTCTGCCAAGATGAAGGGCTGCTGTGCTGCTGAAGGACTGCCACTCTGCTGAATTGCTGCTCTAGAAGAACTGCTTTATTGTTGTGTTGACCTGCCTGCTGTCCTTCTTGCCTGGTTTAGAAAGACTGGACTTGCATTACTTGAATCCAGAGTGACTCCAAGGGCATTCTGATTTGCCTTCTGTTCTGAAGTCTAAGGGACATCAAAGACTTCCACTCACCATGCTATAGCACCTGGACTCTGCCATCTGTGAGTCTTGCCCTGCTAAGTGGTGCCAACCCAGTCCTGGATCCGTGGAAGTGGGTATAAAGTGCTGCTTCAGCAAAAATCCATGTATCGATTTTGCTGCACCGCTCGGAAACGGCGCATCTCCATCTACGATGATGCATCCCCGCTGCTGAAAGGATCAAGTGCATCACATTGCTGACACCCCAGCACTTCTCCCCCATCTCCATGCATCGCCTCCATTCTAAGGATCGACAATGACGCAACGCCTCCTCTGCTCCCCGCATCTCCCTCGACATTGACGCAAACAAGTTAATTGGCAGTGGCCCAAAGTTAGTCCCTTTATCAGACCCATTCTCCATCGTGGTAGGCCTGAACTTTTGGATTTGACCCGTTCCTGCGCGACCAGACAGCACCAGATGGCGCTTTATGCTGATGTGCATTACATTTCAGTATATTCTTTAACATTTAAATTTAAGAACTCTGGTTCTACCTATTGGTTTTTTATCATTTTGGTCTTGTTTTGTTCATTAAACTAAGCTCTAATTTTCTAACCAGCTGTGGTATCTTTTTGTGTGGTGTTTTCAATGTTTGAAGTTTTGCACAAAAACTTTACACATTGCCTCTTAAGTTAAGCCTGACTGCTTCGTGTCAAGCTACCAGGGGGATGAGCACAGGTTAATTAAGGGTGTGTTTGTGACCTACCCTGACTAGGATTGTGGTTCCTGCTTGGACAGGGTGCATAGCTCTGCAAACCAGAAATCCAATGTCTAACAGTCATCCTGCTAGGACCAATGCATATTCACATTTTCCTTCTAAATTGTTCTCATCCAGCTACCCTATTGGGAGTTTCCTCTAGGTTTTCAGACTGAGTTAAGAAGTTAGGTTAAGAATAAGCCTTAAAGCACAAATTAGCACGGTCAGTACGGAATACTGGCATACGTTACAGCTACTTCACCAAGTTGGTTATCTTACCAAGAAACCCACAAACCATATGCTGATGTTTTGGCAAATATAGAACTGGATTATGGGTGTTTCTTATGTGGAGGCCTACTGGGTGCCCAATTCATGCTGTCACAAGGAAGGCCATATTCTGTCACTCCTCATGCCTTAGTGTATTGGTGGACATCTAACATTTTAAAAAATACATTATATTAGCTACATGTTCATGGTAGAATAGCCTTCAATAGTCTGATATTGGTGACCTGGCAATAACTTATTTTACTAAGATGACTACATGACATCCATCTAGTAGGCCATATTACTCTGAGGATCTCTCCTTGCTTGTTAGTGGTTCATTGCAAGTCATTGGTGACAAAAGGTGTTGGGCCTTGTGCTCCAGAACCACCTCATTCTATATCGTGGAAGGGAACAATCTCTAATGTTGTTTTTAAAAAGCACTGAGAATTCTGTTAATCCCATTTTTGGTTTATCATCATTATTGCAAGCCTTATTGCATTTAGATACTTACTCCACACTTCCCTCTGGAGATGTGCCCTTTGCAACCAATATTGACATTACTTTGACATCATTCTCCTTGACTGCCATTTTCCTGAATTTGCTCAATGAACTCACCCTCTCTAGGCTTCTTCTCCCAAATGATAACATAATCATGGGAGAATTTACTATCGAGTGGAATCATTTATTGGACCTGTGGGCGCTTTTCACTGAAAATTCATTAGCTATTTACCATCGCCTAGAAATGCAGGATCAGGGTCATGGGAAAACGGTGACCCGAAAACTTGAATTCTAAATCAAACCTTCACAAGACAAGAATTCCCAGCTAAAGCCATAAACATTTATTAAAATTTGTAGATTCACTGCAGAAGGCAAAAGATGGTTAATCAGGTAATTCAATAATTCGTAATAAGCAAGAGGTTCTAACATAAAGTCGACCTTCATAATAAATCAATACTTAGAATCAAAAATATTCTAAGTACAGAATCAAATAGAAAACTGACATAGGAACCACACAGTTTAAAAAGCAAGAAAAGTCATGAAAGATGATCAACATGATGTTTGCCTCTGAAGAATAGGAAAAAAGCTCCAGCACACATCCAAAAAATTGCGCATTTTTTAGGTTTCTTCACAATGAAAGACACATCATCACAATGGTGAGAAATGAGCTAATAATGGCAACAACCGATCGTTTTTTAAAAACAAATGATACATTAACTGCAAAATTACTAAAGACGCCTTCAGAATTCATTATTCATTTTAACTCTCAACCTAAAAACAAGAGACTGAGATTACACATTTGCACGTATTACAATACAATGGACCCTTAAGTTTGCGAAGGAGTGTTCCGTATGACAAAAAACAAAAGTACTTGATTTTGTTGCAAGAGTTAGTATACTTGGAACATAGCTACCTCCAAGGGACAAAGGGGCATATTATCAAGCCGGCGATAAGAAATTATCGCCGCTTTAGCGTCTGTTTTCAGACGAAAAGCGGCGATAATTTTATCGCTGTATTAGCAAGGTCACGCTATCGCGTGAATCCTTGCCCTATCGCCCTTCTCCATAACGCCCACCCTTGCATCTCTAATGAGATGCAAAGTGGGCGTTCCGTCCCAAAATAACTGGAGAAATGTCGTTAACCGACATTTCTCCAATTATCAAGGGAATCCCCAACAAGCATAGCGATGAGAAAAGTAGCGCTAACCTTGGTTAACGCTACTTTCCTTACGCATGCTTTTAGTTTGACTTAGCCATGATATCCAATGGAAGGTGGATATCATGGTTAAGTATGCCCAGCCCTATCAACAAGCTATCGCCAAATGTCGTGCGATTATCGCTGGATTTCCAGCGATATTCGGACATTTGGCAGCTTGCTCAGGAATTTTATCGATTCTGAGATAAGCGTTGCTAATAGCACGCTATCTCAGCGATAAAATTCATCGATAGCCGGCGATAAATATCCTAGCGCTAAGTGCGCTTAGCGATATTTATCGCCGGTTGTTGATAATATGCCCCAAAATAACTTACTTATCATTTCAGCAGAGGAAAAACAGCACCACAAAATATACCCCATTTCTGATATATGCGTTAATGGAAAAGAATACCAGTAGGTTTTAAACATGAAGAATAAAACAGAGGGGCATATTAGCAAGACCCACGTTAAAATTATCGCCGTTTTAGCGGCAGGAAACTGCTGCTAAAATGGCGATAATGGGCTTGATAATATGCGTTATGGAATTCCAATAGAAGCCCAGGTTAGATGTCCTGCACATCTAACCTGGGCTTCTATTGGAATTCTATAACGCATATTAGCAAGCCCATTATCGCCGTTTTAGCTGCAGTTTCCTGCCGCTAAAACGGCGATAATTTTAACGTGGGTCTTGCTAATATGCCCCAGAATTTCTTTCAACATTGCAGTAGTGCATGTCAGTACAGGCAGGCTGATGCCCCATTCATGTCCACTTGTGCCCGAGTTATGCTACCAAACAATTACAAATAATGAAACATTATTTTATTTCAAAAATCTGCTCTAATATTCCCTATAACCTTTGAACTGGCATCCTTCCTGTGTACCAGCAACCCCCTTCAACACTCTAGCAAACCTTCCTAATGAAATGGTTACATCCTTAACCTAATTATAGCCTTTTTCAAAAAGACCTCAATCATATTATGAACCCTATCAACCCGAAATGGTCTGATCAGTTTCAGATCCCTTTCATCTTTTCCACCCAATTTACCGTCCCCAGAATTCGAACCAAAAGGGAATATATGTCAGGCCATGAAAATTAGACTCATAGCTAGGGACTTCCTGCCCTCCTTCATCTCTTCAACCAACAACCACCTCTACTATAACTAATGTTCTCTTTGAAAGTAATAACTCATCCATCAATACCATTATGAATTACCCAACTCTCCACTCCAGAAACGCCATGAATAATCAGCAAAATTTCAAAATGATTCTCCTCTAGTCTAAGCCACAAACTCTGTGAATACATTTTTAGAAACAGTCACAGAAAGAGTTTGAAAAATTAAATAACAACTAATAACTCCTTTCTTTCATTGAGATTTCTTATTCAAAACCTCAAGAATTTAAAATGCATCATCTTCCCTCAGGTTCTGAAATTGCCATTGACATTGGTTACTGACCTGGACAACGACTCTGTCCTCGTCAGCCTTCTGAAAATCACATTTGCCCCACTGTTCTTCATGCTGTTGCTCGATTCTTCCCAACACAAAAAAGGCTATCCTGCTAATGTCCATGTCAACCTTAAGCTCTTCTCATTCGAGACACTCTGCTCCATGAGAATTTGTTGTGTCGGTCGAAAGCCTTAAACTTACAAACTCTCAGTTAACTCTCACAGATGCTATACTTGTCTGGAATTTCTCATTCTCTAAGCTGCAAATGTAAAAAATCTCTCTCATCTCATCTCCATGTCACAGATTACGTCCTGGTGATGATCTCCACTAATGTAAATAATGCTCCTAATTCTCTGAGATTTAAATATCTCATTCAGAATCTAGTTCTTAGGAAACACATCTAACTGGCCACTTAATCTAACTTCTTGTTTTGCATCTCAGTGAAGTGCAACACACTTTAGTTACAGGGGGATTCTGGGGGATTTTCAGATTTATAAAACTAGGGGCATATTAGCAAGACCCACGTTAAAATTATCGCCGTTTTAGCGGCAGGAAACTGCCGCTAAAACGGCGATAATGAGCTTGCTAATATGCGTTATGGAATTCCAATAGAAGCCCAGGTTAGATGTCCTGCACATCTAAATGGGCTTCTATTGGAATTCTATAACGCATATTAGCAAGCCCATTATCGCCGTTTTAGCGGCAGTTTCCTGCCGCTAAAACGGCGATAATTTTAACGTGGGTCTTGCTAATATGCCCCTAAGGGACGATTTACTATTTACTGGTTACAAAATGCTGGTTGCAATTTGCAACCAGCATTTTTGCGAACAGTAAATATTTTTACAAACCGATCTATGTAGTATGTATCGGCGCTTGGGCAGGATTCATTATGTATGTCGCAAATTTCAGCTCAAACTGATTAGCCACTATCACTGGGATGATGCCCTGAAAGGGTCAGCATGGCCCCATGTCTGTGATTGTTTTTCAATAAAGTATTTTTTTACTGCAGCCCATTCTCCTTAATGAAAATAGGGATGCGTTTAAAAAAAGTTTTCGTTTTTAAAAAAAGTTTAAGAGTTGTCAGAGCCAAGAAGACCCCTTCTCTTTTGTGCCTAGGTTACCACCTTCTTTAATGAGTCTGCAACCTATCAGTAGTTTGCAACCAAAATGACAGTCGCAAACCATTTGTACATAAGTTACCAAATCGATATTTGGAAGTAACGTCTACAACACACTCTTCCAAATAAGTATTCCTAAACCATTGCTAACTGCTTTTATAACTGCAAAAATCGCGGTAACTTGTGTTGCTGGGCTGTAGAAGGCCCAATGCAAAGGTAGAATGGTCTATCTGAGCTTTTAAATTATCTGCTGCTACGATCGTTTTTAAATCTTTTTTTAAAAGAAAGTGTCTATGTGTGTTAATACTTTAAACTGACTGTTTAAAATTGAATTTGTCTTTGTACTTTTACCGGAGTGAGGTGGCTGGCATTTCTGGTCGGTCCCTCGGCAGCCTCCGTCTGTTAGGCGCGCTGTGTGACGTCACCCCCTCACGGACGCACTCCAGATCAGCTGAATGCATTTAAACACGGGCGCTGCGCTTATGCGCAGCTGCGGGCGCAGCGTGCGCCGCTGGCGCGCCGCTGGCAAGCCCGTCTGCGCCCGTCAGCGTCCCGGTTTGACAAAAAATGCTGATCAGTGTATTCAGTATGACGGGCGCACCCTTCTGCGTCTGAAGGAGGCATCAAAGTGCAAAGGGAATAACATGGACGTGGCGGCAGATTTAACCCACATCTGAGCACACTGCAATTGGCAGCCAGTGCAAAACACTCTTTACCCCAGGCATTGTGATGGTGAAGCTGGGAATATCAATAAGGTAGATCTGAGATCAGGTTTTAAAGCTTTCCTACTGAATACACGTTCTCTTCAGAAACATGAACTTGAGATTTTTGACCTATTTCAAGAAACCGCACCTGACTTACTGTTTCTTACGGAGAGTTGGCTTTCACATGATTCTAGCCCGACTATAGCCACAGCAATTGCACCCGGTTATAAGATCTTGAGAGTAGATCGCCAGGTTGGCAAAGGCGGGGGGATAGCGATTATCTATAAGGATAAATTTGTATGCAATCAGATTACGCTTGGAGAACTGGAGGGTGCGGAATGCCTTGGCTTCCAATGCACCCTATCAGCTCAACAAACATTAGCTGGTGCCCTCATCTATAGGCCCCCTGGCCCGAGTAAATCATTTCTGAATTCTATCAGTGAGTTGATGGCTCCTCTGGTCCCCCGGTTTAACCACTATATGATTCTGGGAGATTTCAATCTGCATATGGATATCCCTACGGACAAGGAATCCATGATTCTTATGGAAGCATTGTCTGTTCTGGAATTAGATCCGGTTGTTATGCATTCTACACATAACAAAGGTCACACACTTGACCAGATTTTTACAAATATACCTTTGGAGGTAGAGGCTTCTCTCCCGCTGGTATGGTTGGACCATTTCCTTATTAAGTTTATGATACCCCAATTGGGAAGAGATGTCACGATGACAGCTTTGAAGAAAGACACTAAATTCAGAGCGTTCCACCGGATAAATTCGGGGGTTTTGGGGGAACTGCTCGAATCTTCCACCCCCCAGCTGCAGGGTAACGCCGAAAGCGATGCATTGCTGCTTGATGACTGGTTACTAGAAAAAATCCATCAATTAGCCCCCTTACAGTCACTATCATCTAGAACCACTAAACGGTCAGCCCCCGGGTACAACCAACTGCTCAAGGATAGCAAAAAAATTTGTAAGAGATTGGAAAGGAAATGGCGAAAAAACTATGATTTAGACACCAAAAGAGAATATAAACAATCCCTCAAAGGCCACTATAAGAAAGTCTATGAGGCCAAAAAAAACTATTTTACAAACAAAATAGAATCGTCCATATCTAAAAGTAAAGAGTTGTTTAAAATTGTAAAATCTTTTACTAACCCGGCTCTAGAGATGAAGGTCGCTCCCTCCACTGCAGATTGGCCGGTACTATTAGCAACTTTTTTTCATGAAAAGATCAGAATGATTCAAGAAACTCTGAGGGCAAAATCGTCTGGGACGGACGAAACAGCATCTAGTCACGTTGTGGAGTCAGGGGATGGTCCTATGTACTTGTTACAGCAATTTCCCCCGGTGCCTCTGGAAACTTCCCTAGCTAGCATCAAATGCCTGAAGTCGGGCTCCCCTTCCAACCCCTGTCCTGTAAAGGTGTTAGTGTCCATTGCTCAAGTTATTAATCCAGTGGTAAATAAAATCTGCAACGCCTCATTAGAATCTGGCCACATGCCAACGAGATGGAAGCAGGCAAAAATTTCTGCCACTTATTAAAAAACAGACCGCGGACCCGAAATTGCCGGAAAGTTATAGGCTCATCTCTCTTCTCCCCGCCTTTTCTAAGGTGGTGGAGAAATATGTGAACTCGGTGATTACTAATTACGTGGAAACTAACAACCTTCTCCACAATAGTCAGTCGGGGTTTCGACCCAATTACAGCACCGAGACCGCCCTCTTAGAAGTATCTGAATACATCAAGGAGACCTTGGACGGGGGTGGGAAGGCCATTTTGATTTTGTTAGATTTATCAGCGGCCTTCGACACCGTGCCTCATGTTAAACTATTGGACAGGATTCAGGATCTTGGTATCGGAGGCTCTGTATTAAAATGGCTAACCTCATATTTGAAAGACAGGGATCAGTAGGTTTGGCGTCCTCCCTATGCAGCCAAAATCCCTAAAATGGAGGTTGGAGTCCCTCAGGGCTCCATTCTGAGCCCCACATTATTCAATCTCTATATGTCCCCTTTAGCTGGACTGGCTGAGTCTTATGGAGCGAAAATCATCTCATACGTTGATGATACTCAGCTCCTCTTCTCCTGTGACAAAGGGATGAATTTTGAGGGTACCGTGATCAAAACCTGCCTCTCTAAAGTGTTTACATGGTTAAGATCTAACCAGCTGAAATGCAATCCGGAAAAGTCAGAAATCATCTTTTTTGGCACTCAACCGCCAGATGACTGGAGACCCTGGTGGCCTGAAGATATGTCGCCACCCTCCTCGGCTCAACAAAAAGTTAAGAACTTAGGCGTTTTGATAGATGATCATCTATCAATGAAGGCCCAAGTCCAATCAGTGGCAGGAACGTGCTTTGGTCTCCTCAGGATGTTGAGGAAATTTCTTCCTCTCCTGTCTCTTGAACACAGGAAATCGGTGGTCCAAGCACTAATCACTTCAAGATTGGACTATGTGAATATACTCTATCTCGGCCTTCCAGAATATCTTCTTAAACGTCTGCAGGTGGCACAGAATGCCGCAGCTAGAGCCATTCTCAGGCTTAAGGTGAGGACACATATGTCCCCCCACCTTAGAGAACTTAATTGGCTCCCGGTAAAAAACAGAATCCGATTTAAAGCGATGGTACTATTCTTCAAAGCTTGGCACGGAACAGGGGCCAAGTATCTGTGTAGAAGGATCTCTCATTATGTCCCTTCTAGATTGCTGAGATCCTCCTCAATGAATCTAGCCAAGGTACCCAGAATCTCCCGCGTGTGGTCTGAGGGATCCTCATTTGGACTTCTAGGCGCTCAGGCCTGGAATGCGCTCCCCGCCTCACTGAGAGCGGTGACGGATTTTACCATTTTCAGAAAGCGTCTTAAAACCATGCTTTTGAACCAAAAACTGTGAGGACTTCTTTTGCGCGTTTAGGTTTCCTTATTTGTGTCCTTCATGTGCTTGGAGGTTATGGGGCGGGTCTATGCCAGGAGGCCTTTTGATGTGCCGGGACACTCGATTGAGTAGCTGTGCGCTATACAAATGCCTTTATATTCATATTCATTCTTTCAGTTGCATATTACTCTATTTGGATGTTGAACGGTACTAATAAAGTGAAACCTTTGCCCAGATAGTGTTAACGTGAAAAAATGACAAAATTATAAAGTAATTATTTCAGAAAATGTTACGCATTAGGTCACATAATTTGCCTTTTCTTGCTACATAATTTAGTCAACTGTGTCACGTAATTTTGTCCTCCCCTGTCGCACAATACCAGTGGCCCTGCTTATAGTTTCTTATCAACGTACTAATTTCGTTTTTTTACTGCCTTGCACTACTGACTTGCTCCTTGTTCACCTCCTGGTGAGAAATGTAGCCTATGTGTCCCTATGGCCATACTTTAATTGCTCTCTGAATGGAGAGTGCTTTGTATCCAAGCTGCTCTCTCAAATTTAGGCAACTTAATATGAATGTGTGATGTCAAATGTTCGACCGTGTTCCAACATACTGTGACTATTTATGCACCTTTCTTTCAACTCGTCTACATATATATTGCATAATTGTGAACCTTTGAGGTTAGTGGGAACTACAGCTCTCTAAAACCCTTTTTGTGTGAGTTGCACTATTTAAAATAGCCTAGAAACGTAAAGATAAAAATAAGTGAATTGCTTTGCGATATCATAGAGGTCTTGAGTTTAGTACCCTACACCCTTTATGACATTATGGACAGAAATTATAAACATTTTTTACACATCTAATTACTTTCCAAGTTCTTTATAGATCAGCGTAATTCCAATAATTTAAATGGGGTGATCAGTCACTTTTACTCAGTTTGTGAATTGCGAATCTGATTGGAAGTAATGGCTCTCTACCATACTTTTCTTGGTGCTTTGAAAATAAACATGGCACTGTCAGAGTGAGAACCACCCTGTCAGATCTAAGCACCAGTCAAACTTGTAATGAATTAAAAGCATCGATCTTTTTTTTTTTTTACATGAGGCTGTGTCAGTCGCAACTTTATCTTTTTTTGTTAGGTCTGATGGGAGTTTTGCTCCATTAGCGACTCCAGATAAGAAGGGGTAGAGTTCCTCTTTGCCATGTCGTTATACACTATTTTTTTCATTTCAGAGGGGCGGGAAGGAGGTCAGAAAAAGTCACATTTTTGCTATTTTATTTTACTGCTCTTTCTCTTTTGCAGATTTCAAAAACACCTCTAGTTTATGGGGTGAACTTCCCTCTGACCCCGCTTTATTAGATGGGAAGTGATAGGGGCTTTTTCAAAGGAATGCTGTGTATGTCACAGCAGTAAACATCCATATTTCTGCCTACAAATGAAATGCTTTCAATTATCACGTGCCTCTGGCAAATTGTGGCTAAGTTTAAGTCTCTTAGGTTGACCAAAACACGAGTAATTTCTCTAACATAGCGTATCAAAAAATTTGTTTTGGTAAAAAACTTCAAACGATTCATTAAATATATTCTTATTGTCGCTATTTGCGTTAATACTACGTAGGACTGGCAAAAGAAAGTCATTATTAAAATGACTTTACGTGTGCATACACTCAAGGTATGCGAGTTATTTAGCATAACATGAATACCTCCAAGCTGCTGTGCAATACTGCTTTTGAATGTAGAATACAATACATATGTCTGCGGTGGCCACTGAATATAAGAATCTATGAAAGTACATGCAATACATTCTCAAGACTAACTTTAAAAAAAAACCTCAAATTCAAAACTCATACCTGCTACCAGAGGCGCAACTAGAGCCAAATTTCGGGGGAGGGGGGGCGGCTAAGAAAAATTTCGGGGGGCTAATTCTTCCAGCAATAGTCAGAGTGGAGATGCAGGGGCTCTAGAAGGGGTGAAAAAACAACAAAGCCTCATTAACAAGTAAATGGTCTTTTAAAGACCTGTGAAGTACTCGGGTGCGGCTGTTTGTGTGCCCGGGAAGCTGTCTCAGCCCGGGCTGCCACACACGACGAGGGGGGGGGGGGCTTAAGCCCGTTGAGCCCAAAGGGCGTTGCGCGCCTGTCTACTACAGATGCAACGTCACAGGACTGTGAACAAATGACTGGTAGAGCTAACAGCACATGCAATAGTTCAAGATTTATTGTACTGATTTGGAAAAAAAAAGGATTTCAATATTTGTTTACTGGGTCAGTTGTATAAACGTACTGGCTCCCTTGATGCAACTTGTACTTGGATATTTAAAGGAGCCATCAGCTGAAGAGTTAAAAAACATTTCTGTTAACTCAGTTCTGCATCATTGACCATCACCAACAATAAGCATTCTAGAATGCTCGGATCACTTACCCGCAATCTACATTACTCCTATTCCTCCTTACTCGTCCCACTACTTACTCTAGAAGTGAATTTACCCATTCGCTACCACTCGTTCACTACTTCCAAAGCTGTTCTTTATTTCTATCTTTAGGGTAGAGCGTCTGCCCATGAAGTCCCTCTCCCCCTACACACTTCCAATATCTTACCAAGTCCTTGAGAGGAGGCTGATGAAGGAAACAGAGTGGGAGGGAGGGTCATAAATACTGGGATGAGTAAGGAAGAATCGTACTAATAAAGATTACTGGTAAGTAATTCAAGCATTACCTCCTCTTCTCCATACTTGCCCCATTCCTTACTTTAGGAGATCTGCCCTAGCAAATAACACTTCATCAGCTGAAAAATCACAAGGCCTGAGTAGAGGTAGAAAGAATTTTATTGTCATCTTTCCCACACTCATAGTGTCCTCTCATTAACCATGAAGCCAAAACATACAAAAATACCCGGGTTTCAGGATACAGAAATCTGACAGGGAAAACTGGCTCAAACCAACATGGATCCCAGAATCAGTTGAGATGCGAAGGCTAACTCAGAACCCTGACCCACATACAGCCTATAATGTGTAATAAAAGTAAAAGGAGAAGCCCTGGTGGCAGCTCTCCAGATGTCACTAATGAAGACACCTGCCCACTCAGCCCAAGAAGCTGCCATAGAGTGAGTGCTAATTGTGTAAGCAATTTCCATGCTACGCTCCTGATAAGCTGTAGAGGTTACCGACTTCATCCAGTGTGCCAATGTGGAGGAAGAGGGATTTTCATTTCTCTTGACTGGCCCGAAAAGAACCAAAAAAAGCATCTGAAACTCTGTAATCGGCTAATCTTGCTAAATAGATCTTTAAAGCTCTTACCGCATCTAGAAGATGGATACAAGAGTGTGATCTGTTGTTGTCTATCTGTAAAACAGGGTGAAACATCTCTTGCTCCCGGTGAAAGTCAGAATTGACCTTTGAGAGAAACTTTGGATCTAGACATAAAACAATATGATCCTCAATAGTTTTTAAGTAAAGGTGTCGGCCTACAGGAGCACCAGCGTGCCCAATCACCTAGCTGCGGTGATGGCCATTAGAAAGAAAGCCATATAGGTGAGAAATTTGTCAGAAACTGTTTCTAAAGATTCGAAGAGAGCCTTCTATAAAAAAGGACAAGACTAAAGGTAGGTCCCAGGCTAAAAATAAATTACCCCCTCTAAGCCTCAGTATTTCAACCCCCGAAAATAAGTTTGAAACTAGTGGCTCTAGAGGGCACTGGTCATTCTAAGGAGAACTAAATGCACTCACTGCAGCCCACTGTAATCTAAGGCTGGTTCCTGAAAAAATTGGAGAATGTGTGTTCAGTCGGACTTTTGTCCAAAGACGTTTCTCTATACCATGAGTCAAAAAAAGTCCAATTGTGGTCATATGTTTGTTTAGTAGACTGATTCCTAGAGGCTTTTAGGGAACCTGCGAGAGAAAGAGATATTTCCTTACTCAGGAAGCCCTTCCTCTCAACCTCCATGCCAACAATCGTAAGAGCACTAGGGTGCCTAAAGCAAGAAGAGTGAATGACAGGGGAGAAGCAGACAGTGGTAGAATTAATTCCTGATCTATCCGTTGTAGCCTTAATATGAGAAACCAGAAAGATAGGATTAAGATTATCACTGCTATTTGCCTCTGAAGTTATGCAGGAGCATCACGATCAGTGGAATGAGGGGAGGCTTAGAACAGTCCGGCTGGCCAGGGGCTGGTTAAGGCATATATCCAACAACCAGTTGACAATGATATCTGGACAGGAATAGGAGAAGCTGGGAATTCTGATGTGTTGAGAACTAATCTATCACAGGCACTCCTCACCTCCAGCATATCTCCTGAAAAATGAACAGACTGAGGACAAAGTCCTGAGAGCACGGAAAGGTCCTGCTGAGGTGGTCTGCTTGAATCTGTAATCATCCTGAATTTGCCTGAGGCTTTCTGAACACGGAACGCCTTCAAGTAACTCCATTGACCTGTCTCATGAGGAGAGACAGGAAGTATTGCCCCTTCTCTCTCACAAGGAAGGTACGTAACCTGTAATGCCTCCCTCCTTATTTTTTCTTGTGTCAAAACGTCTAAACAAAATGTAGTTCTGGGAACCCTGGGAGCAGCTCTATAAATAGTCTTGTGAACTGACCTGCTGACCCCATATGTTGGAAAATAAGTTTCTCCAGATCTGATGAAAAACCTAGTGATTCTGAGCATAGTCAAAAATTCTACTTTGAATTGCCTCTCCCTTCTGGGTGTCTCAAAGAAGAGCCGGACTGAACTCTCTTGGGATCAATTCGGGTCTTATTTTGATAGATATCTGACTTCTTTCTCTTGTAATCATCTGAACTTGTTTTGCCTCTTTCCCAGGACTTCTACTTATGGCAAAAAGGCTGTGTTAGAAATGAGGTTTCTGGTTGGCCAATGTATACACCCAAGCCAGGCAGAACCCACCACTATAGTCAGGGTAAGCCAGAAACATTACTAGGATAATCTGTGCTCACCCCCTGCTAGCTTGGCACAGAGCAGGCAATCTGATCTCATAAGGCAATATGTAAACTAATTGTGCAACACACCCACCCCGTAACTCAATGAATACACCACAAAAAGACTTCGCACAGGTTTGTAAAAATAGCTTATTATATTCTAAATAAAACAAGACCAAAACAATAAAAATTGGATGAATACTTTTCAAGTTATGAGTATTTGTTTAAGAATATGCAGTAAATATGCAGTCCTTAAAGATGTGAGCGTTTGAAGAACACTCGCATGTATATTAATCAGGGTCCCCTTGACCGGGTTACACTGAGCAAGACCCATGCAGGGGATCATTAGGATGTGCAGTTGCAATGGCTATGAGAGCCTAGGCCCCACAATTGCAAGTACAAAAAATAATAAAAAATGCCCCTCAACACTGTTGCACTGAACAAATTCAGCTGCCTGTGAGAGAGCACAGTGCAGCTACCAGGACCGCATTTGTCCTACTTTTCACAGTACCTTCCTTCGAGCGAGGTTGACATGAGTTGGTGATGGCCTCAGGCACAGGACTTCGGAAGCGGTGATCTTCTCCCTCTGGACCATGTTGGAGCCCTGCTGAGCTGTACTCATGTAGCGCAGTGGCGGCCTCTCTTCGGGGTGGAAGGCGGAGTATGCGGTTGTCCCTGCAATTCCTCAAAGTAGGAAGGCAGTGATTGAAGGTGACGCGCTGTCGTCACTCGGGACTCTGTTCTGTTCGACAAATGAAGCGCCAGTCCTTTTGATGAAATACAAATGGAGCGCTAAGCCTAGCTGGGGATCATGAAAGCGCTGACTTTCCCAATCACAGAGTTCTTGGTCCTCACAAAGCAGAGTGCCGGTTCTCACGGAACGGGCCTCGGCAGCAGTGTAGGGAAAGTAGCAACCAAGTCTTTGATGGCCATGAGACTTTGAGAACAGGGGGCAAGCCAACAAGCCCTTGGAGGCCAAGCAAAGCAGTTAGCAGTTAGCAGTGGCAGTCCTTCCTGGCAGCACAGTAGTCCTTCTGGCAATGTGCAGATGTAGAGCCAGCAGTGTCTGGTTACTAGTCCAACGCAGTGTCCTGTTTTAGTGGGTCAGAGACCCAGTACTTATACCCAAAAGTGCCTTTGATGTAGGGGTAACTTCAAAAGATCTCTCTGAAGTGCACGTTTCCCTGTAAGCCCAGTCCTGTCTGCCAGGCTAACTCTTGGGGGGGGAGTAAATAAGTACTTTGTGTGTGAACAGGACACTACCTATTGAAGTGTAAGTGTCAGCCCCTCCCATTCCTTCCCTACCCAGGAAGACCCATCAAAATACAGATGAATGCAGATGAGTGCTCAGAGTGCATTTGAGCCACACATTCCTGTGTTTGTGGCTGTCTAGAGGGAAAGCACAAAGTGTAGCTATCACAAACCCAGACGTGTATTGGAGACAGGCTGTCAGGCACAAAGAGCAGTAAGTACAAAGAAATATCCACGTTCTAAAAGTATCATTTCTAGAACAGTAATGTTAAATCCAACTTCACCACTAAGGAGGATTTATCATTACCATTCCAAACATATCAAACATGAAAAAGCTACTACCTTCTGATCAGGAATTACCACTTAAAAGAGCATAAGGGAATTCCCAATGTTATCCTATGAGAGGAGTAGCCTCACAGCAGTGAAAAATGGAATAGGCTGTTTGTCACTACCAGGATATGTAAAACATAATCGCACATGTCCTACCTTTTACTTACACAGCAACCTGCCCTTAGGGCTACCTAGGGCCTACATGACGGGTGACTTATGTGTAATAAAAATGAAGTTTAAGGCCTGGCAAGTAGTTTTAAATTCCAAGTTGAAGTGGCAGTAAATTGCACACACAGGCTCTCCAGTAGCAGGCCTGAGACAAGTTTCAATGGCTACTTCTGTGGGTGGCACAATCAGTGCTGCAGGCCCATTAGTAGCATTTAATTTACAGGCCCTGAGCATATGATATAGCACTTTACAAGGGAATTACAAGTAAATCAGTTATACCAAATAAGTGTAAACCAATTATACAATTTTTAGAGGATACAGCACATGAACTTTAGCACTGGACAGCAGTGGTAAAGTGCCCAGAGTTCTAAAGAAGAAGGTCAGAAAAATAGTAGGAGGAAGGATAAATGTTTGGGGGGACCCTTCCGAGAGGGCCATTTTCCAACAGGCTGTGAATGTGTCTGCTGCTTCAATGACTTATATAGCACCTCCCCAGTTCCTTACCAAACAATTTGGGGCATGACAAAGGCACGCTGAGAAGGCAGTCTTCTGGACTGCCATGACCTTCTAGCTCTAAGATGCAAGTGTCGTCTAGCTGCCACTGGACTAGCTGACACTAAGGCAGACGTTCCTAAATTATCGAACATGACATCCACTGGGAATTGAGCCTCAATCTTCATCTGTTCTACTAACTGAGAAAAATATTGGATGGAAGTGGAGAGAGTTTGGAAATCCTTTACCAAGGGCTGTGAGGTATATCCAGCATAGATCTCCGACCTCAATGCCAGACTAAGACCAGCATCAGCTCTCTTAAGGGCACCATCAGCGTTCTTGTCTACTGGGTGTAATAAAACAATGTCCTCAGTAAGCAGGAAGGGAATGCCTACTAGATTTGCTTACAAAGGGTCAACAACTAGTGACTGTGGCAGCTCTGTCTCTCCTTTGGCCAGGGGATACAATCTTCCCATAAACCTGGGAACTGAAACTCTGTTGGGCAGTGGCAGCTGGTGACATTTGAAAGTGGTGGACGTAAACCTTGGGCATGATTTTTATATAGCAAGCGATGTGAACAAGTTCTATGGACAAACCTGGGGTCCGGGGGGAGTCCCTCTCCTGGGAAAGAAATGAAAAAAAGATTGGTAAATGGTGCATTTTAAAGCAAATGAATGCAGCGATAAAGCAGGGCTTATTAAGCAGTAGGAACGTATAGTCTTGAAATATTAAACACATTAAAAACTGCCCCATATCTTCTTGCATTAATTTGTTCAACAGTTACTGTAATGTGTAAATTGTTCTGCATGACAACTTTAGCCCTTTAAAATGTATGGTTGCCCAGTGTCTTGCACTGCATGCAGCATTAACTTTGGCAAAATATGCTATAACCAGACTTCGAGAAGCACCCACAGATGCTACCTTTAACCAGTCATATAGAAATATGTGCAGACAGCTCTTTAAGTGAGATTTAAAAAGTGGGTGCTCTCTATAAAGGAACATGCCAAATACATATCTGTGATTTCCATAGTGTGCCATCAGACCAGTATTTTGGTTTCTCTCTGAGATGTAATTTTATCCAGATAAATGGCACAGCAACTGACATACTCCTAAAGCCTGTCAGTATGATTGGCTTTGTCACTGGGTGTTAGCTGTTTAAGATAAATCAGTAACAACAATGATTTCTTATAAATAATTAACATTGGAAATGTTTAAATTCTGAAATAGTGAGACTGTGAATTAAATAGCATTGAGGCCTGTGGAAGGAATTTTGGCCTTCAATTATGTGTGCTTTATGTTAGATATGTATCCTCTTTTTCTCTGCATATCTTGTTCATCTGCACATCTTCAACCCCCTCTCTGTCCTCTTCAGCATCCTCTTTTTACTCTTCCCCGAATGCCCTTCCTCGCATCTCTGTCACTTCACCACCCCCGACATGCACTGCACTCCCTCAAATTTAAGCACTTTCATTTCTTTTACTTTTGCCTTGCAAATATTTTGACATCAGTGTACCCCTTCACACACATATCCACAGAATTTCAGTTGCAAATGGAATACACAAACATTATTCTGTGTGCTCTGCAGAGAGGCCAACCCACTGACAGGCACTTTGTTTGGCTTTAGCCTTAGCGCCTGAGCGCTCAATCAAAGCCCCTCATAAACACCTGGCATTGCTCAAGCTTCAAAGTATGCACAGAAAAAATTACAGATAAACAACAATATTATAAAATAGCTAACTCGTGGGAATGCAAGATTAAGTAAAACATGTAAAATAAGAGAGGAACTAAATTGCTGAAATGCATTCCCTCGACGTATTTAACATTCATTGTTTGCAAGTCAATCCATGCTTTTAGCATCAGTGTTAACTTAGGGGCATGTACACAGGGCCAGTTTTAATGCCATACATCAGAGAACTGGCTACTGTAAGTACATGTTACACATTAAGCACATATCTCTCGCTTTGGGCCTGACTCGGATATTTGGATCTATTTCGCAAGGGAACAAGAGCGAACCCTGCTCCTTATTTGGATCCATTTCACAAGGGAGCAAATACCGCAGCTCCACTTCTAAAGGAGCAAGCAATGTGCAGCGAGCGCCTGGGGTGTCACAGTGGGGAAGATTAGCTTGATGAGGGGTCTCAGCACAATATACAGAACACAGCATTAGCTTGCAAACACTTACCATTACACAGAACAAGGCACTGGATCAGACGTGCTTGCATCCACTCTCACGTATGACGAAAGGGTGGGACCGACGTCTTTGAATGACGGATGTCTGAAATCACGCAGGGATGAAGTCTCTGACGCCCAAAACCGTGACACTTATTGCATCACTGGCCTACAGTGTGCAGGCAACCAGAGACCCCAATGGCAATGAAGGGCTTTAAAACAGAAATCCTTGCGTGGTGCGTCACGTTAAGAAAGTTGATTTACTGCCTGTCCTCCATCTCCTGCTTCAGAGCGAGGCGGGGCAGGCAGCCCGAAACAGACAACCCAGACTTCAATTCATCAATTTATTTAGAGATACGATCGTATCTTTAAATTAATCGATCTATTTTATATTTTTTAATGTAACAGTGTAGGAATTTATCCGAGGGGCGCAGCCCCACAGCCCTAATGGAGAAACCGCCCCTGCTGTTGGGGTCCTTCCATTCTTGTTTCAGAAGATTCTGAATAGCAGGAATTACAGGCAATTTAGGGAAGAAGGGTCTATGGAACTACTGGAACCATTCTCCACCTGTACTAGGCTGTTCCTCCTACGTAGGAAGCTGAAGATTAGAGGAATAATACAAGAATACTTGTTTAAGTCCTCCTTCAAAATATACTTTCTCTAGGAGTGGAAGGATCACTGGTCAACCCTGTTTCCTCCTTATCAAATCCTGGAGAAGCCCAAGATAAACAAGATGATGCAGAAGAGAGGGAAAAATAGGATCTGTCATATGTGAACCTAGAGAAGGGCAATCCCCCGTCCCTCCATGATGACTGTATGCCCTCAAACAGGGACTTAACCATGTCCTGTAAATTCTTCTTCAAAGCAGGAGGAAAGTGAGAGCCTCTGCTCTTGGCTCCATGGAAATATCTGTCACAGAAGGAGAGGTATGACAAGAATTCTTCCAATGTTTCCCCATGCTTAACAGCAGGCAGCCTTCAGAAGTGAAAGATGTGCTGAGCAAAGGGGAGGGTTTCTCCTTATATACTCTCAATGTTCTTTGTCTGTAGATGACCCTGGATTGCCTGATAAATTTGAAGATCAAAGAGATGAAGAATCTTCTAATTCCCCTTAGAGTTTTAAAGACTATCATTCCTAAAGGGTCTTTTTCTTCAAAACAATAGCTGAACAAATATAAGGCATTAGGGAGAAAGCCAAAACATCCTTAAATAGGGACCTCAGCAGAGACTCTGTAAGTTTTAAGTGGAGGAGTATTCAGAGGTAAGGATTATGCACTGCTTGCACCAGCTACTTCTCGGAAAGAAAGTGCTTAAATACCAACGCGGTACTCTTTGCAGCACTGAAGACAAAGTGGTGAACCATCGCAAGCCATGGAATTGAACATGGAGCTTCTGCAACCACACCACTCATTTGAAAGAGACACAAGACACAGGCACGTATATATGCAGGTGAGGGAGAGGTGGAACAGAAGACACCAGCAGAAAAAAAGCAACATGGGCAGTGAAAAAACAATGTCATGCCACTGGGAAAGCTGGAACCCGTACTCTTAAATAATCTGACTCGATGGTTCTTTTTATACAGCATGAGAGGTAAAGAGAAAACTCCTTTCGCAATATCTAAATTTCAAAAGTCCTCGTTACCAAGTAAGAATTCAGGTCAACAGCCAAATTCAAGTTAGTTTGTTTAATTCAAATTCTGAAACAGATTAATATACACCAATCGAAACATTATGGTGTAAAAATACAAACTAAATAGTATAAAAATGAATCTCCGAATCCGATTAAGTCGGAATAACAAAAAGAAAACGACTAACTCGATCACTGCAACATATGTTATTAAAATACAAAAATGCACTTTGGATTGCATAAAGTTCCAAGCAAAAGCACTACAACTCCCTTACTATCCCTACACTACCTTAAAATGGAAATCCTAAACTAAAGTAAGTTTAGCAAAGGTGTGGAAGAAAGATGTCAGCCGTTAGTGCCTCCCCAAGAAGTAACCCCAACCACGGTCATGTAGCAGGAAACCACAATGCCTAAGATGAGGTCTATACCTCAAGGAGCCCTAAAAGTAGAGTGTCGGCTGTCCCTGAATACATCACAACATAAGCAATCGCTGAACTAAGGCACCTCCCATAGTGGCACTAGTAATTTTCCATTTCCAGTATCCTCTGGCTTCCTTTCTCCACCTCCATGTTCACATGCTGAGATATTTCATACGTCTTGGTGACATCTTCTTATCCCATGAGAACTTGTCCTCCATCCATATCACATTTCTCCTTTTCAGGCCACTCTATCTACTTTCTCTCAACTAATGAAGCCTTTTCCACCTGCAGTGGGAACACAAGATACATGCAATATTCCACAAGGCAAGCAAAATACGAATTCAAACATTAGCTTGAAAATACATTAGAAATGCATTTCAGGCCCACAGTTAGGCTAAATTAACAATGCACAGGTTACATTATGTGTGCACTTCTTTAAATAAATAAGCAATACTTTCCGCAAAAAAAAACAGGAAGAGTGTAGTGGGGAGAGGTGCTTTATGTGTAGACACTCTGCTCTAGAGATAGAAATAAATATCAATTAATGAGTGATAGTGAATGGGCACATTGACTCCCCAAGTAAGGAATGGGATGAGGAAGGAGAAGAGAAGGTAATGTTACTTTGTTTGATGATGTCTGCTTGTGACTTAAGACATTGTGACATCAGTCACCGGATGGCCCCTTTAACATTTGAATGGCACTGCAGAACGCAAGTCAGCAGCACCTAGTAAGGTTTAGCTGCTCTGCCCATTGTTGACAAAAATGACACGTCTTGAAATCAGGAGATTATCTCAGTGGAAATTTCTCTGTACTAAACAATTAAATGAAAGGTTGTTATCACACTGAAAATTGATTGTTATTTAACTACTCAAATTTTGATTGACAAGAGAAGTGAAAAATAAAAAGAGCTGACGGGGGAAGGTGGGGCTCTGTACTGTTGGAAGGGGGCACTATATCCTACTTAATTGTGAAATCAACCTAGTGCTTTGGGTGGGGATTGCCATGTCTGCAGCTTGATCCCAATCTGTTTGCAGCCACCCAGTTCAAGACAACTTAAACCCTTTGCCGCTCCTCAGGGCCTCAATGGCTTCCCTAGATATCTTCTGGGTATTATGAACTGCTAAGTAACAAAAGTATTTATGTGAAAAAAGCAGTAAACCATTGTGCTATTTACATAAAATACAAGTCTGTGATCTGTTTGTTAAACGTTGTACTATAAACATCACACAGAAGGGGGCCCCTGAACTGATACCTAGGCAGGGTGTACAGGGGAGAACGTCTACAATCAAATAACCAAACCCACTGCCTGCAACCTATTTCTTGAATAGAGCGACAACGTCTTGATATAAAGAAGACGGGAATAAGTAACCTCCTCACTACAGAGCAAGCCCAGTGTGCAGACAAAGGGGCAAAAATAGAAACCTGGATGATAAATAGTTTTTCATTTTATTAGGATATACATCCTTAAATTATTATGCAAGTAATTAATACGCAATATTAGCAAAATACATATATTGATTATAAATGGTCAATAAAATAGATACACAAGACAAATATTTGTAAAACATTACTACAAGAACACCTCCCAGACAGACGAGTGAACCATACATATTATACATGAAAGCCCCACATACTCATAAATTCTAATTGTAGCCACATTCATTCAATCACTCATTCAAACACATGGACAAAACAAAAGACAAGACTGGTCAACTCCACAAGAACCCAGAACATAGACCCATGAATAATCGGACGTTGTAATATCCAGCAAGTATATTAACCCTTATTGATACTTTATGATGAGTCAAAACAGTAAATAGACATCCTGAGCTCATGTATATGAAGAAGTCTTGAAATACAAGAGCTCAGGATGTGCAGTGTGCAAAAAGGTTTCTACTGGGTCTCACAGCCACTCACTTCCAAGCTTTCTAAGGACTCACCGCCACTCACAGTGTTGGTTTTCTTGGGTCTCACAGCCACTCACGGTCCTGGCTGTCTGATGTATCACTCACAGGTCTGGCTATCCAGGGTCACAAGTACTAACAGTCTTGGCTCTTTTGGGTATCACAGCCACTCACATCCCTATCCACCTGGGGTCTCATCATCACATACAGTCTGGGGTCTCACAGTCATTCGAAATCTCATAATGACTCAGGGTCCTGTGATAATGGTGGCTTGCAGCCACTTACAATCTCTCTTCTCTAGGGTCTCAGAGTCTCAGACATTCTTGCACATCTGGTTTCTGGTGGTGTCTAGTGTCTCACAGTCTGTCTCACAGTTGTATCCACCTGAGGTCTCACATTCATTCATAGACCATGCATCAACATGTCACAACTGCTTGCAGACCTGCATGGAGGGCAGTCCACAGCCACTCATGCACAAGACACCTCAAGACTTAAATCCATTCACATCACAGCCCAACCAAGACCTTACAACTAGGACATGTCCAGGCCATCCAGTGCACAGTGTACAGTCTTGGCGTTCTGAAATATCAGAACTGTCCTTGGCGAGTAACAGGATCAAAACAGCTCATAGTCAAAGGGCATGGAAAGTCTTACAACATTTTACAAATGCAGACTGGCAGTGGCAGGAACACTGGAGGGCTTACCTCTCCAGCATTCCTGCAGCCTGATTAGAAGAGGTTGAGGCATGCTGCTAGCATAGCCAAATAAATGTGCCACAGCAGAAGCATGTGCAGTATATCTGAACACAGCTACACTTGACCCAAATTCACAGTCACAAGTTGTAAATTTCATGACTCCGTGAAGTCGGGTCATATGCTCATGGACTGGCTTGCCCCCACCTGCCTCATACACCAGCAGCCTTTTGGTCCTATGTAACCAGACCCTTTCCCAAGTCGTCATAGGGTGTGGTCAGTGATGCTTGCTGATCACACTCCACTCTGTGACAATGTCACAGGATGTGGTGTCGAAGCCAGCACTGGATGAGTGACATGAATTCCCAAGAACTGCAAGACTGATGCCCTAAGCATGCAGGGTCACCTTAAAATATGACACTAAATGTGTGTCATCTGGTGGTGGTGCCTGCTGCAGGTCAGGTCTGGTTTATGTTCAGCTCTTAGATGTAGACTGTTAAACTCTTCTGCCCTGCCCCAGACAAATAAATCCATGACTCATGGCGCATGTGCACTTAGTGCGTGTGCCTTTGAAAACTGCCTGGCCCCTTGTGTGAGTGAGGGTGAGACAGAATGACAGCCATGCATTATTTTAAAAGATATGTAGATGTTAATTTCTATTAGCAGTTACCATCCACACAACTCAGAAATGTGGAAAGGCAGAGCCCCAATGCTCAAATTCAGTAGTTGCCTCTCACCGACGGTAAACTTTTTGAGCTAGTTCTATATTTACTCCTATAACCTTTTAAGAGGATGCTTTAAGTCTCCACACAGTGTGCACATAACCACCCATTTATTTAGCAAAGATCTTAGGGACTGATTATGAGTTTGGCAGTGTGGGAACGTGCCGCCACGTCGCCGCACCACTCCCACACCTCCAAACAGGGCCGCTGGTCGCCAGCTAGATTACAAGTTTCCTCGTAGTCTTACAGTGGTCCTTTGGCGTTCCCAAGGCGGTGCCTTTCAAAAAGGCACCACAATGGGAACGTCAAAGCTCGTTCCTGCATGCCGTGGACTATGAAGTCCATGCCGTGCAGGAAGGGGGGTGCATGCAGACAGGGGGTTACACCATGTGCTCCCCTGCATGCATCCCATGCACCCGAGGAAAGAAAGGGGGCCCTGTAGGGACCCCTTTCTTTCCTCGCTGCCACCCTTTCCAATGCGGGCTCACCACCGTGGTTAAGGTCGCAGTGAGGAAACTTGTAATATGCTTGGTGGTTCCGAAAGCAGCACTGCCAAGCATATTGCGGCCTCAAGACCAACGTGCCAGAACCTAGGATCACAGATGTCTGGTGGCTGCTGCTGTCCTCTTACGGTCCAACCATTATACTCGTAATACAGCGGTAGGACCACTGGGGGGCGGTCCCCCAACACCACTGCACCTTCACCATGAGTTTGCAGGTCCTATGGACCACCAAGCTTCTAACTAGGCCCTTAGTTTGAGTCACAACAAGTGTGAGTAGCTCATTCAGTCCTGTTTCTTCTTTACATTCTAGTAGATTTTCTGATTGTTAATATAGGACTACAAGTGCAAGAGTGGAAAGAAGAATCAGAAATGCATAGCATACCTATATCTGAGATGGAAGAACTCAAGATCTATGGTGCCCATTTGGTCTTCAGCTCCATTTCCTAGTTATTTATTTATTTCTGTATATATGTATTTATGGTAAGTCAATCATCAACATGGGCAAGTGCCAAGTAAACATTTCTTACATGTACCATATAGAATAGCTTTTCATTTAATAAAGCAGTATGGTTCCATTTGCTGTGATATGAGAGGGGTGGAGATGGATAATGAAAAATCAGTAACTTAGACACAGGCCAAGTAGAGGGCTCATCACGAGTACACCAGATGTAGTGGGAACTTGGGTTTCTGTTGAAATGTCAGTTAGCCCACAGTTGTGCAAAGTTTAATGGGTAGAGAAGTCCTTGTAGGAGGGTTTTGTCTTCAAAGAATTGGTTTTGCCACAAACTCACATGTGTGGAAGACATGTCTAGGGGTGAAGTAAGTAGACTGCTCATTCTCTTCCATGATTGAAGCTAAGGTTACTAAGATGACAGTAACATATAGTCCCAGCAGTGCCAAGTAAAACTGAAGAACATTCCATTTTGCTTACACAAAATAGGCTTTTTTCTTACCATTCAAAAGATTTCTTTACAAGCAGAAGAAAACAATTAACCCAGGCATTTGTTCCACTTGCCTTCATCATAAATAACTCTCACTGCTTCAGAAACGTTTTAAAAAGCTATTTTGTTGTTTACAAAATGCTGCCGTACACATTTGTTCCAGAGCCAGATAACCTTTTTACAATAAGTTAAAATAAGTTTATATTTTCTGTATTTTGACATTAATGTTCTCTTAGCCTCTTTATAAAAACAACCATTTATTGTGACCCAAGTTCATTCTGCAATCCAGAGGGAGGTAAAATGTTAAACATATTCAAGAGGATAAAACAACAGCTTATAAAGATTTATTATCTGTGAAATGTAAGCTGTGACCTCTTCATAAAACCTCTTGACATTGGTAATCTCTTCGAAAAATACTATTTTCATTTACCCAGGGCTCCACACGAGTGTACTTTACAACAATAATAATTGTATTTAGATCCGAGCTTGACAATTAAACTAATGGTAGTTAACCATGATGGATGGAAGTTCTCCTATCTCTCCACATTATAACCCATTTTAGCCCAGATTTGTTATGGCTTTGTGCTGGCACTAGAATAGAAAGGCAAACTTTCTACTGTGCAAAAACTGTATTGTGCTGCAATGGGGTTTTACTGAAAAAGATCAAAGCAAGCATCCTTATTTTTTTACATAAAGCCTGATCTAATAAGATAACCGGGTCAGGGGTGGCATCCAAAACTGATGCCTACTTGAAGCTGGTGCAAAAAATTGGGCATGTGTTTATTTCTCAAAACATGACCCATGGTGAAGAGCTAGGCACGGCCCTGGGTGAACTTAATTCCGGGAAGGCGCCGGGGCCCAACGGATTCCCGAGTGAATTTTTTAAACGTTACTTCTTGCAGCTGGGCCCTCATTATCGGTCTGCGGTGGAGGAGGCACGAGAGCGGGGCTCACTCCCTCCGGACTGGAGACATGCGGAGGTGGTGGTGTTCCATAAGCCGGGCAGGCCCCCAGGGCAACATGCATCATATCGTCCCATCTCCCACCTGAATGTGGAGGCGAAAATCTTGGCTAAGGCCCTGGCCAATCGTCTCTTGCCACACATAACCACCCTGGCCTATCCGGACCAGGCGGGTTTTATGCCCCAGAGGGCGACCAGACACAACATCAGGCGGGCGCAAGTGGCGGTAGCGGCTATTCGGCAGTTGGGGGAAACGGCGGCGCTTTTATTGGCTGATATGGACAGGGCGTTTGATTCCCTGAGCTGGGTATACCTATTCGCTTTGCTACGACGACTTAACCTCGGTCTGCGATTCCTTTCCTATCTCACACTTCTATATACGGATCTGACAGCGTCGGTGCGGGTGGCCGGTGCAACTTCATCCACGTTCTCTATCAGGCGGGGTACGCGGCAGGGCTGTCCCCTGTCCCCTTATTTATTTGCTCTGGCCATGGAGCCATTAGCCGCATGGGTCCGAATTGATGCACAGATACGGGGATTTGAATGGGCTCCGGGACTGTCGGATAGGATTGCACTATATGCGGAGGATGTCCTCTTCTTCCTCACGGCCGTGGACAGGACGGGACCGCGGCTGCTGCATATTATGCACATTTTCGGGGAGACATCTGGACTCTATATGAATCCCCGTAAGTCCACGTTGTGGACTCTGGGAGACCGGACAGGCGTGGGCCCATGGGCGTCCTCAGTTCAGGTGGCGGTGGGGGGGGCTGAAATACCTAGGCGTGTTCCTGTCAGACGTGCCCGCGGTCTCCTGGGAACGTAATTTGGTCCCGGTGTGGGAACGAGTACGTGCAGACCTCAAGTCCTGGTCCCGTATGCCTCTGTCAATATATGGCAGATCGGCTATATTTAAGATGGTGGCGCTTCCCCGGCTCCTCTACCAGCTACAAAACCACCCCTATCAGATCCCGCCCCGAGGGTTCCGGCAGGTGAATGCAGCGCTTGGGCAGTTCTTGTGGGAGAGGGGGAAGGTGCGGGTGGCCCTGCGAACGTGCTTCTTGTCCACTTACTGCGGGGGACTAGCGTCCTCTGACATTCACTCATACTACCAAGCCTCGCATCTGCTGGTCCTCAATGAGTGGTGGCACGGAGATAGGGCAGACCCAGCATATGCGCTTGAGCGGCACCTCATGGGACACCACTCCCTACATACGATTCTTTACTCGGCACGGCTGCGGGGTTCACTGCCGTCGGCCACAAGGGTCATATTCCAGATTTGGCGGCAGGCACTGCGACGAATGGGGTGGTGGAACACGTTCACTCGGGAGACTCCCCTCTGGAACAATGGGCGCTTACCACAGCTGGCGGCCCTGCAGGGCTTCCGGGGGTGGGACAAAATAGGCATCTCGGTTCTGGGCGATGTTATGAGGGGACTGACGCTCAAATCCTTCCAAGACCTTCAGAAAGAATTCCTCATGCCACAGTCCCAGTTCTATCGATATCTTCAATTCAGACACGCCCTGTCCCCTAGCCTGGAGGGTATGGAGTCTCTGCCGGAATTTAGCCCGCTGGAGGCAAACGTTTTTATGGGGGACCTCAGGGACCGCAAAATTTCCCAGATCTATCAAACCCTAGTTACCCATTGCTCCTCCACACTACAGAAACTCCGGGGGGATTGGGAGGGGGATGTAGGCCCGTTGGAAGAAGAGGACTGGACCGAAGCTCTGGCTGCTCTGCGGGGGGCGGCTATAGCAGTACGGCTTTGCCTCGTCCAGTTTAAGTATCTACACAGGGTCTATTATACTCGAGTGCGTCTGTGGATTGCGGGGCTGATAGCTTCTCCTATGTGTCTTCAGTTCAGCCAGGAGGAGGGCACACTTATCCACACTGTTTGGCATTGTCTTTCCTTGGATCGTTTCTGGAGGGGGGTATTTACTTGTCTCTCGGAGGTACTGGGGTGGGAGCTCCCCCGCACACCGCAACTGGCTCTGCTACATATTATGGAGGGGATAGGAGGCAATATTTATAAGCGACACCTGATGCAACTGGGCTTTACTCTAGCGAAGAGGGACATTGCCAGGGCGTGGAAGGCGCCGAGGGCCCCCTCCGTGGCCGCATGGAAGAATGGCCTGGACTTTTGTATGGGTCTGGAGCAACCCATTTTTGTTGCCAGGGGGTGCCCGCGCAAACACTACAAGATCTGGAAGCGATGGGTGGACTATCAGGGTCTACTGTTAGAACCAGTGTCAGAGGCAGAGGCTCATTCTCTTGGATAAATTATCTCTACATGTTGGGAGGGTAGGGGTGCTGTGTGGGGGGGTGCCCGAAGTGGGGTACCCTCCGCTCTGTTCATTGGCGTTGGCCAGGATATGAGGACTCAGTGTGATCTGGGGGAGGGATGGGGGCGGGAGGGAGTTGGGGAAAAGTTTCACTTTGTCATTTATGTTTTTGGTTATTTCCAATTGAAAATGTCAAAGTCCAGGAAAATATCTTCCTTTTGTAATCTGATTGTGCAGTTGCCTCTGGGGTGCAGAGCCCTGCAATATATGTGCATTTTGACAAATAAAAATTGTTTTAAAAAAAAAAACAACATGACGCATGGAATGTGTACTGAAGAGCACAGCAGTCATCCAAGATGTGGGAACATTCTCAGTTTGACTATACATAGGAATTTGTACTGGAAGGGTATGTCTCCAGTACAAATCCTATGACAAACAGCACACACTCTCCTCTACACCATAGTACAAGGCTATGCATCATTCAAAGGCAGCTTGTTTGCACACCAATGTAGGGGGTGACACCAGCAACAGGCCAATCTTTGGAGATATGGCCCTGTACTATATTACCCCTCACTCAAGGCGGTGCACCAAAACTAGATTCTATGTCAGGACAGGAGGCAAGGATTGTGTTGTACTTTCTTTATTTCCACTTCCAGCAGATTTCAGCATAACAACAAAAAACGATCTTTCTCAGGATGCCCAGAACAAGCCATGCCGCACCAGCCAATCAACAGCAGGGCAGCCACATACAAGTAAGCATGTCCATATCCTCTTCCTCTTTCTTTTCCTGCTTTCAGACACATAATTCATGGTTTTTTTCCTTGTGCCTCATTGCGCCTGGTTTTATTACTGATTATTTTATTGTATTGCGGGGTACTTATTTGTTTGCTTTGTCCGATTCTACTGCTTACCGGCAATACTGCGTGCCACAAGAGCAGTTTCCAGTGCTCCGCTTGCGGCGCGAGTAAGACTCGGCCCGCGTGACTGTGGTGAGATTAACCACTCGCTAGAGGGTGCTGGAGCATGTTAGAGTATCTTGTTGCTCCGCAGGACGCACTTGAGATCACTAGACGGAAACTGGCGAGTTGCGTCCCTGCGGACCTCCAAGCCTTTCCCCGAGCCACCTGGAAGCCCAGACACCCATGGTACACGGGTCGATACAAATTATTGAACAGCTTGATGCCCATGTTGCAGAACAGCACACAGGTCTGTAACTAGCTCATTTTTCCTTGTGCATGCTAGCAAGTTGTACATACGCCCATGAAGCATTCTTGGCTGTTCTGGGGCAGGACCCAGGCATTGGTTTGCTTATATACCCTCAGATCCTTAGGCTGAGTCTGCCCCCTCTGTGAGCCTCTCTGTTCTAGCACTCTGCACTCCCATAGTTAGACTGGTTTCCAGTCACCACATTTTGCCTTAGGCTGTGGTTAATAGACTTTGGTTAGGCACCCGGCGTGAGCTGGGCATTTATACAACAAGCTCTGCTTGTAGGGTCTACCCTGTGGGTTCAGGGATTTGAGCAAGGTCTGAGTCCAGTTTATCTACCTTACCCCCTCAGTGGGTTAGCGGTATTAAGCACCCTGTGCCCTAAGGTCATGGAGGAATGTTCTAAAGAATAGGCACACTAGGGCCTCCCCTTGGATGACAACTTTTGCAAGGCAGTAGATGCCTCCTTCCACCAGGTGGTGTTGGCAGCATAGGCCCCTTCAAGAGGCACATCATGGAGGTGTCTTTTGCCTGTGTTGCACCCCAGACAGACCCAGATGACATTCACCCCTTGGGGGCCTCCTCAAGCAGGGCACCTAAGTGCAAATCTGATTCAGGGAGGGTCCTAAGCGCTTTCAAACACCTTATGAAGGCTTTTCTGGTGCACCCTGCACCTTTGGCTCCATTAGAGTCCTTCGCGGACATAGTGGGTGGTCCTTCCCCTGCCCCAGACATGGAGGAGGACGATGGCCAAGGGGAATTTCCTGGTGAGGCTGGGCCTTCTCGGCCCTGGCACCTAACACTGACCCTCACCCCTATGGCACCCCTAGACCAGGGCCCCTCAGAAATGTTGAACCCTGATGATTTAGTGCATCCCCATTCTGCAGAGTGGGTACTCTTAGAGAAGTTCTACCGATATGTGGCAAGTCGGCTTAGGAAGCCGCTGGATAAAGAGGTCGGGCCTGCCTTAGGGAGAATGTCCATGTCCCTCCCTTCCTGATAAAGTGGCAGCAACGCCCGAGTTAGACCCCCGCATGGACACTTTTCTGCAGAAATATATCAGGGACCCCAAGAAGGGTATAGACAGGTCCTGGGGTTCGTGCCAGGACAAGTTGCTGGATATATGTGGCCCTCTCACAAAGATTTTGGATTTGATTAAGGAGGCCAAGGCCGCTGGGACCCCAGTCTTGCTGGATTCCCTATCTGGTTGGGCACGGCACACCGTCATTTTCTTAGCAAACGCTAATTGCACCCTGTCAAGGGAGCATCGCTACTCCCTGCTGCTCAAGACTGACCCCAAACTGGGGGATTTAGTTTCCACTGAGGCTGGAGTTGGTGGCGCAAGGTGGGCTCTTCGGTGAGGCGTTCATTAAAGAACTTGGAAAGTTTGCAGAAACCTTCACCTCCTTGGACAAAGTGCAGGCATCCATTAAGAAAATCTTCAACCCGCGCATTTTAGTCAGGGCCGGTCACGAAAGGGGGTGCACAGCCTGCCGCTTCCACACCCATGGCCCTACAAGAGGATTCAAGCGATCCCAAGACCAATCCTGTCAATGGGAATTCTTCCAGACTCGCAGGGGTCGCTGCGGATCCAGAGGTGCCGGTCAGAGAGCAACTAACCTATGCAGGTGAGAGTTTGCCTTTCTTCCCAGTTAAAAGTGGGTGGGAGGTTGGCTCTCTTCACTTAAAACTGGAAACAACGCACGGCGGATGCCTGGGTACTTCGAACTGTCCGGGGATTTCATATCAAATTCTATGGGTGCCCCATTCAGGAGTCCTGCCCGCATGCGCTGGTTTTCGCGGGAGCTCAGGCAACCTTGATAGATCAAGAGGTTGCGGATTTACTGTGAAAAGGAGTGATTTCCAAGACCTCCCTTCATCCTCTGGGATTCCTCAGCAACATCTTCCTGCTCAACAAGGCCAATGGCAGTCAATGGCCAGTGATCAGCCTCAGAGAGTTCAATGGCTGGTGGGTTTACCACCATTTCAAGATGGAAGGTATCCATCTTCTTTGTGACCTGTTGCACCCAGGCGATTGGATGGTGAATGTAGTACTCAAGGACACTGTTGGAAGCCGGAGTCCCCGTCACGCGTCACTGTCACAAATGCGCGACCCACTCAACGTTAGGCCAAGTAAGGACACCGTTTGAGATAGCCCTGCTCACCCCCTTAGTAGCTTGGCACAAGCAGCCAGGCCTATCTCCAAGGCACGAGTGTACAGTGTGTGCAACGACGCCCACAGCAACCCCCTGGTGACACCACAAATGGACTCCACATGAGTTTGATAAAAACGAGTATAAACTTTATATAGAAAGATATACGATCAGACCACACAATACAAAAGCCAACATATAATAAAGGGTAATATTCGTTCCGGCTGGTTGGTAGGTTCAAATCCCAACCACCGCTTTCCAAACGCTATGCTGGTCGTAATGCTAGAATCAAACACATTGCAATGGACAAACAATAGTGCTCTGCTTAACGATACAATCCTGTGCTGGGCACAGGAGAAATAATACAATGCGTAACGATACACTCCGGTACCTGCAATGGGAGAAATTATGCAATACGTACCGCTACAGTCATGTACTGCGCAATGAAGGAATAATGCAATGCGTCACACCCCAATCACGTACTTTGCAATGAAGACACAATGCAATGCACGCTGCCACAATCATGTACTTTGCAGTTAAGGAATAATGCAATGCGTAGCTACAATCATGTACGTTGCAATGACAAAATAATGCAATGCGGGCCGCTACAATCCTGTACTTTGCAAGGGAGAAATAATGCAATGCGTAGCGCTACAATTGTGTACTTCGTTAGGAGGAAATAATGTCAGGCGTCATAAGACAGTCCGGCAGTTCGTTAGCAGGAATATTATCAATGTGTATTACGACAGTCAGCCTCTTCGATAACAGTTGCCCCCCACACGTATTCACGATGAAATACAGTACAGCTTCCCACTCAGGCCCCAGTACCACCACTCCTTGGTCAGTACGGGCCCCAATCTGAGCCAAAGCAAAGGCTCACGTCGTCAGTAGGACTGAGAGGCCGAGAGAGTGTCCCTCCGAGCCCGCACCCTGCCCAGGCAGTGATCCACGTTACCTGGGGGGCGCGACCCCACTCTCCTCTCTTCCTTCAATGAACTAGGCCTTTCGTGCAGAACTTCTCAATGGGCCTCAGCGGCTCGGCCTGGCAGCTCAGCTCCTCCGGGGATGCCGGTCCGGGCCGCGACTGTTAGGAAGGTCTCAGGCGGCCGCAGGGCACACGTACCGCACGCCCCTGAGATTACGTTACTCCGGGTGCACGTTCACCACCGCACCCTCCGGGTCTCTTCTGGCATGAAGCCACACACACAACGCTGATGGGACTTCACGTCGACTCCGAGTGCACGTTCAACCAGCACTCCTTTCTGCGGTCTCAGTTGGCACCAAGACACGCACACCACGCTGCAGAGACTCACTTTCTTCCGGTGCACACGATGATCAGCCGATCACCTCCACAGTCCCAGGTTGCACCAAAGCACACACACTGCTTCACTGAGACTTACTCCAATTCCGGTGCCCTGATATCCAGGCGCTCCTCACCAATGCCTCCGGCCACACCTCGGCACGCTCACTGTGTCCAAGCCTCGCTTCTCCTCCGGTGCACTCGATTACCAGGCGCTCTTCACCAACGCCTCCAGTGCACCACGACACGCTCCCAGCGCGTCCGAGACTCTCTTCACCTCCGATGCACCCGCTCACCAGGCCCTCTTCACCAGCGCCTGCGGTGCACCCCGACACGCACCCTGCGCGTCCGAGTCTCGCTCCGCCTCCGTGTGTCCAAGATCACAGGGCACACCTTCTGAGGGTCTCAAGCTGCCACAACACGTGCCCACCGCGTTGCTTGAAACGTCTCCGGAAACTTTTATGTTCCTGTGTTTCCAAACAGGGAGCCAGCTCACCTCGGGCCCTTGGGGTTACAAGACACAGCACAAAGCACAGTCTTCTTCAAGCAGGGGGACCCAGCGCCTCCAAGCACAGTCCCAACAGCCTCTCCCTTAGTTAGTACAGCAAACTGCAGACCTACCCCAGATCACGAAGCAAGGATTGGTCTCCCCCAGCAGTCTCTTCAGTTGCTCCTTCTTTAGCAGAGGTTCCTCTTGACCACAGAATGGGTCCAAGCCTTTTCAGTCTCAATCCATTTCTGTTTCATTCCAACGTTCAGGGGTTTCAGCTCCCATAGATATACCCCTAAATGTCTTTGAAGTTCGTTGTGCTTCGGGGTCCCTGACCCATGCCTAAATCAGTTCTGGGTGTCTCTCTCCCAGTGTCACCTTTCTCCCTTTGATACTGGGGGTCTGGATCCTTAATCACTCAGCAGGAGATGGGTCAATTGTTTTATAGCCGCAACCCAGGCCTCTTCATCTCCCGGGGCTTCTCCTCGCATAGTCTCCAGCTGCAGGTCAGCCTGGTGCCATCTCACCCCCTCCCCTCTCAGATCCAGACAGTCAATCCACATTCAACAGAGACACACAGAAAAGCTTAAAGCACAAAACTCAGCCACTTTCTAAAAGAGCAGCTTCTGAACACACAGTGACAAAACCACTTTCATAGAAAGATGGGTTATGACGCTGTGAGTTCATACATACCAAACTTCACTTCTCCATTCTAAACTTATGGGAAACTAGGCTAACAAACACAATACCCAGCCTCCCCCATTCTGTCCTATGGGCAGAATGGCCTTCCACCAGTGAAAAACGAAATGGAGTGTTTTTCACTGTCAGGACATAACACACACCTCAGTATATGTCTTGCCTTTTACTTACACGGCACCCTGCCCAGGGGTTACCTGGGACCTACCACAGGGGTGCCCACGGTGCATGTAAAAGGGAAAGTAAGGCCTGACAAGTAGCTGTACTTGTCAGGACACATGCTAACTTTGCAAACTGCGCGCAGGCCCAACACTGTAGGCCTGAGTTCCCTTCTCCGCGCGCCCTTGCATTACTAGCCCTGGCACACACAGTGCACCTCACTAGGGACTTTACTAGTAAGGCAAACATACCAATCATGGCCAACCAATTACCATTACACTTTACACAGGGAACTACTGTACTTTGACACTGAGGTGGCAAAGTACCCAAAGCATCTAAAAGCAAAGGAGGTAGAGGCAAAAAGTCATGGGAAATCATGCCAAGATATGCTAGGTCTAACAGACACATATCTGGCAGTCCCCATTTACCCCCCGCATCACAGGTTCCTGCAATTTCGATCTGGGGGTCGCGTCTACGAGTTTACCACTCTCCCCTTTGGACTTTCTTCAGCTCCTTGGTGCTTCATCAAGGTGCTCAAACCGGTGGTGGAATTCCTTAGAGCTCAGGGGCTGCATCTCATTGTTTATTTAGACAATCTTCTCTTTCTGGATCAGAGCCCATCCCAGCTGATGCAGCAGTTACAGATGGCTGTGGACTTGCTGCAGAGTTTAGAAATCATGGTCAATGAGCCGAAGTCGCCCCTTACCCCATCCAGACAGGTGACATTCCTGGGATTTGTCATAGATTACATGGAGAAGACCTTGAGCCTTCCGGCTCAGAAAATAACCTAAATTCACAAGGAGTTGCGAAGGACATTGTCCAGGACCACAACCTCTCTCAGACAAGTGGCTCAGATAGTGGAGCTCCTTTCCTCATCTATCCAGTTGATATTTCCGGGCCCTCTTCATTACAGGGCCCTTCAGCATCTCAAGGCTTTTCATCTCTGCAAGGGCATGCAGTATTTGGAGCAGATCCAGCTCACGGAGGATGTGCGGGAGGAGATGAGGTGGTAGCTAGTGCATCTGGAGGTGTGGAACTGTCGGGCTATCTTTGGCCCAGATAAGGACCTCGTGATAGAGGAGGATGCCAGCAAGTCCGGCTGGGGAGCCCAGTGCGGGGACTCCTCTACAGGAGGAAAGTGGTCCGCCGAAGAGCGTCATCTACACATCCACTGCTTGGAACTGATGGCCGGGTCCTTCGCCATCCGATGCTGGTACAAGGGCAGGGTCTCCTGCTGTGTTCTCCTCAAGATAGACAATGTGTCCGCAGTAAGATACTTCAACCACTTGGGGGGTACCAAATCGAAAGCCCTAGCATGTCTTGTCAAGGATTTTTTATACTTCTTCCTTTCTCACACATTTCAGTGAAGGCGGACTATCTCCCGATAGTGTCCAATGTGGTGGCAAACCAATGTTCCAGAGAATGGTTGGACATGAGCCTGTGGCAATTGAACCCAGTGGTGTTCCGGAGGCTGGACTCCTTTTGGGTCCCATTTTCCATCGACCTGTTTGCCTCCAGGCTGGACCACCAGATTCCCAGATTTTTCAGCTGGAACCCCGACCCACTAGCAGTGGCCTTGGATGCTTTCCTGCAAGATTGAGCCTGGGCGACGGAGTATGCCTTTTCCCCATTTGCCATGATAATGAGGCTGTCAGCCCAGATTCACAGGCAGAGGGCAAAGGTAGTGCTAATCACGCTGTTTTAGAGATCTCAAGTGTGGTTTTGAGTTCTTCTGGAACTTTCCTGGGATTCTCCAATCCTTCTACCACGCTGAATCTCCTTCGGGACCCTCTGGGCAATCATCACACGGATTTCAGGCAATGTTGGCGAGTCCCTGGCCTATTGTGAGACACTGAACGAATGCTCACGGAGGCCTGGGCGGATGGAACAAACAAACACCACAGATCTGCGTGGGCCAGATGGGTCAGTTGGTGCCTTAGGAACGACCAGGATCCCATGGGGTGCGAAGTGGTCCCTATCCTGAATTTCTTGGCATCACTGGCAGCCCAGTGGCTGGAATATCGCACTATCAATTCCTACATATCAGAAATTTCTACGGGCCACGTTCCCACCCAGGGAGCCCCTGTGGGTGAACACCAATTGGTGTGTAAACTTATGCAAAGCATTTGTCAACTGTTCCCCCGGAACCTCGATACTCGTCTCTCTGGGATATCCATAAAGTTTTGAATCTTTTTAAATCCAGGCGATGGACAGGTATCTATTAAGGAAGGAGTTTTCGGTGAAACTCGCTATGCTTTTATGTCTGGTGTCTTATAGGCGTGTACCGGACGTCAGAGCCTTGGATCTCTCGGGAAGGATTTTCACTCCACAAGGAGTTACCTTACATATTTCTCACTATGCCAAAATCGGTTCCACTGTGGTCTCCTACCCGGCTTTTGACAAAAGTCCTAAGCTATGAGTGGTTCAGTGCCTCAAGGGGTATGAGAGTATGACAGAAGAACTCTGCCCTCACGGAGGGTGGCAGTTACTGATTTCCCTCAGGAAACCCTTCAAGGCAGGTGCTCTTCCCATCATTCGCTCGCAGGATCCGCTGGGTCATGCAAAAGGCGGCTATAGATATTGCGCACTTTGGAGCCCATTCTGTAAGAGGGGCTATGGCCTAGCAGGGCAGTAGAACCACTATTCTTGACCCACACTAATGTTTATACATGCAATGGACGACATCCTCGTCTTGGATTGTTACAAAGAGTGGTATTCTCTTTTTATTTTAGATATACCCCCTGAGGAAGGGCATGGCCCGAAATGCATCGGGGTTTGCTGTGAAAAATTAAGTGCAGATGTTCGCACTAAGTAATGTGAAGCTAACATTACGGTTCATGTAACATGAAGATGATGCCAATGAAAATGTAAATACAAATAAATAATGAATTTGGCCAACACCTTGATCTAAGGATTTATTATTTTCAACTTGAGAGCGCAGTGCTGGAAGGGTGTGATTTTCCACGTTGGAGAACGTCTTTCCCACTCAAAAAACATTTCTCATGGGGCTCGTCTGGAAAACATAAGTAATGCTGCGGACTGGTCATCCAACTCCATGTTCAAGCGATTCTATTTCAAACCTGTCATGGATACAGCATCGCTGGTGGTGAACAAGCTTTGAATCAGCATAATGCTCACCTCCTGTCCTGACATAGGATGAAAAATTTCCTAATAAACAGGACAGAAAGATTCAATTCTATTAAGGACACGGAGGCGAGTGTCAGGAATGCAAATTCGATCTTTTGTTTCAAAAGGGAAGGTTACAGAAAAAGACTTCTACACATTCTTCTGAAGAAATTGGGCACCTGCTGCCTCACAGAAATCCAACATGGCTGCCACAAGTTTCTGATGGGTCAGCGTTCCATACTTCCTATATACCCTCAGAGGATTTCTAAGTTCAAGTGTGGCTGTGGGAAGCTCGTGCTGCGTACTTCAACTGAACCCGTTGCCTGAGAGCAGCGTCTCAGCTTTGCGCCTGAATTTTTACCTTAGAGAAGTTTAGTATTTACAAGAAAAACTCCTCCACGAGGAGTAGTTTTTCCTTTTGACCATAGATTAATCATTGTCTTCAGGAGCAGCAATATTCTGCTAGTGAAGAGAAAGAAATTTCAGAATCAAAGGGCGGTTATTAATGACAAGTATCCGTCATTTCCAGAGCAGTTTCGTTCAGCTGACAAGTAAGAGATGGAATAGTGTTAACAGTTCGCGAAGCACAAATAAGGAGAATTTATTCCCAGAGGTCATTGTATATTTATTTCTAAGACGTCTTAAAACTTATAAGGGAGCAGAACTCTCTCTCGAACCTCCCTCAATAATTCAGAGGAAAAGACTTATATATATATATATATATATTTAACTTTTGAAACCATAACTCTCAAGAAAGAATAACAGACTAATACTTCTCAACTACCAATAAGAGAGGGGCTAGTCCTTGATGCTTCAATAGGTATCGTGAATTGTGTTTCAGGAATATTTACATATCAACTGGGTACTTGCGTGCAGAAGAATAGTGAGTAAGTCAGTGTGAGAACTGTAGTTTATTCTTGTTCATTACTCTTACTTGTAGGTATTGTCATGTTTGAATAATCTTCCTGTTGGCAGAAGAAAGAACTCATTCAGGCTGACAGAGAGGAGTATCGAGGACACTACCAGAAATTTCAAGGCAGTCTCTCTTCTCTTTTCTCCTAAATCTCCTTCCCCCTGGTGAATATCTTTCAATTAGAATTCTATTCGGTTTAATTGAGAGCGTTCACTTGGGGAGGCTGGGAAATGTTCTTCTGCTCCTGTGGAATCATTGGCACCAGGTCAGTGTTTTGACAGTGAAGCTTATTCACACCCAAGGGTTTTTTCTCCTGAGGATTCTTACCCATTTTTCTATACCACCCGTTGGATTCGGAGGCTTACATGGCAGTCAGAAGTTTTATTGTTGTAAAGTATAAGTAATTCTGGTGTTCTTTCCTTTTATGAGAACCAAGGTTTAGTGTGGTCTAATGCTAATTCTGGGTTTATGATTCTTCCGTAGCTGGATGGTTCAGCTGTTGTGTTCTTTTTACTTTCTGCTTGTGCTTGGTAACAGTAGGGTTTCATAGCTTAGTGTCTCATTCCTTGCAGCCGTGGATGGCTTTAAAGCAGAATAAAGGATGATGGAAGCAAGTTTTCTGGTGCAGTCAAGAAAGAGGAAGAGGATATGGACATGTATACTGTTATGTTTCTGCCCTGCTGTTGATTGGCTGAAGCGGGATAGCTGGTTCTAGGCATCCTGGGAAAGAAAGTTTTTTGTTGTTATGTTGAAATCTGCTGGAAAGAACAGCATAATCCTCGCCTCTGTGTCCTTGATAGAACTGAAACATTCCGTCATGTTTATTAGGACATTTTTCATTCTGCACTGTAGCGCTTGAAAAATTTGTAAATCTAGGTCAACGTGTACAAAAAAAACCTTGAAGCTTTTACACTTTCCCCAAAAATTAAAGGCATATTCTGTTTTGAAGCCCAAATGATTTTTAAGGCTGAACCATCATGATGCGTGAGCCCATTTGTATCAGACTAGGTTTGGGCTGCCAACAGGCTTATCTGTGCGGAGAATACAGGTTGTATCAGACATGTGTAAATGTGTGTTATACATCACGTAAACCCACCCAAGGCCCCATAACCTAGAAGCCCACAGGTAGTTGAATTTACACTAAAAGGTGGGCAGTGTCAGCTGCGACACATATAGCAAGTTTCATGAAGCCTTACAGTAAGATTACATCTGGAAGAGTCACACCATTGTAGAGGTAGAACACGAAAAAGTCAAATGCAACATAACTATGGGATTTCACAGGTAAAACCTACATTCATTCAGTGTAGATCCCACTTTACTGGAGAGCGATATCAAAGTTTAGTCATTTTCACCCATTATTCCTAAAATTTGGTTGCTTAAGAAAGGAACATCTTGCTTTTTGGTTCATACATTTTGTAGGCTAGAAAGAAAGCAGGTGAAGTTTAATTTCTAAGCAAATTATTATGTTTTGGAATGTTATGGAATTTAGGTAAGGGGCCACAGAGCATTCAATATGCAATGGCAAAGCTATCAAACAAAATGCCATGTCATCAGGTTGACTCTGATTTTTTCCCCATTATAAGTGTTGGTATGTAAGTCACAGCATATGTTGTTCTATTGAACTGAACTAAAGTCACCCGCACCACATAAGGTCACTTACTCACTTGATGGCAAGTTCATCATCCCCCTCAAGCTGCTTATCTGGCTTACCTGGCAGATTTGGTGTGCTTGTTCAGTGTAAGCCTTACAGTCGGCAGTGATTGTTGAGAGGTGTTTTCCTACTCGCAGGATGCCTTACCTATTCCCTTTCAAGACTACATAGTATATATTGAAGAGTAAGCATTTGTTGTGGGGAAACATCGTTTATAACGCACGCCTTACAACGCGTGTCATTACAATGAATGTTTTACAACGCGAAATCCATTACAACGCATGTCATTACATCGCATAATCCATTACAACGCATTCCCCAAAGTAACGCCCTGGCGGAGTTAGAATAGAAATTGCGTTGTAATGGATTATGCGTTGTAACGACATGCATTGTAACGACATGCGTTGTAATGGATTTTGCGATGTAAAAAATTTGTTGTAATGACACGCGTTGTAACGTCATACATTCTTTGTTGTGTCTGTATTCACTGAACGTTTTATTGGTGTGTGAGGCTTCCTGTTGTAAATCATGCCAGGGTTTTTCATTTTGGTCTTTCAACCCACGTTCACCAGCATATGTTTCCTCTTAGGGCAGGCTTGTGCCAGACACTGCCCTCTGCCACAGCTAGATGTTTGGACTGCCTCATTAGTTTTAGCTGAAGTGCTGATTCACAACCACGAAAACACACACACACAGAGCAGTGTGATTTTAGATGAGTGGTCTTCAAACTTTTTAATACTGAGCCTCCTCATGGAAAAACAAAATCACCAGTTCTAAATATAGTTAGCAATTCAAACACTGCAGCTATGCTTAGCTATCCTTTCTAAAAATGCAATGACAAACATGACTGCCAAGATAGGGGCAGCCTGGCCTCCCAAAAGTGTAACATTATCCACATTATGATCCTTTATCAGAAATGAGGTGAGGGACTTTGATGGCTATTTGCACCCCCCACCTATTTTGACACCTACATCCAGGCAAACATGAGTGACAAAAGATGTTACTGGTGGCACATTACAAAGTGGCACACTGCCACTCAGATTTTCTTCTGAAAAAACACGTGTTTTCAGCATGGTATTCTTCTGTGCCGTTGCCTAGCACCCCAATGAGATCAATTCAACTCCCCCGCAAGGGGTCCACCCTCCAGTTTGAAGACCTCTGCTCTAGACGATATAGTTAGACTGTGTACTAGAACAAGGGCTATGAGAAGACCTGAAGCGGGGTCCTGAGGGGATAGGGACGCAAGCATAGTTGACAAATTACCATATGTAATGGGTAACTTCATTAACCAGGCTTGATGTTTAAGCCAATGGCATGTTGCACTCTGGCACTAAATTTGCTTTTAATAGACAAGACACACAAACACTCAGGATGAGTGCATCTCTGTGCAAATGTAGAACGCTGCTTGTTTGAAAGAATTACAAATGTAATTATTGGTATCTCTATAGTACTGCTCAAATCTAGTTAAGAATTAGTTGAGCTTTTTACAAAGCAATAGGATTAGTACAGGACATGCACCAGAGAAGGAACAGAACAGTAAGGGCAACAGCAATGGACACTGAATTGTGCCATGCCAGCCGTTGGTAGCATAGGCAGCTACCTCTTAAAAAATCTTTGCATCTAGGCTCTTTGGGGCAGATCTACAAGGAAGTGCTGCAGCGCGGCAACGCAAGCCCTTTGGCTGCGCCACGCTGCGGCACTTCGAGCACAGGAATGCGACATATTTACAATAATATGTCGCATTCCTGTGCTCTCCCCTGCGCTGGCGCACAAACTGCAGCCATGCGCCGGGCGCAGGCACCCTTGCACCATGGTGCAAGGATGCCTGCGTCATGGGGAGATTGTTGCTGTGCAGGAAGGGGCACCTTCCTGCACAAAAACAATCACTACAGGCATTTTCCTCTTTCAATGCGTGCTGTAGAATGCAGCACGCTTTGAAAGAGGAAAAAACAAGGAGAAATGAAAACATTTCTCCTCGTTGCGCCTCGCTACGCCTCCCCTGGGGAGGCGTAGCATTGACACGCATTTCCAGATTTACGATTCCTTGTAAATCTGGAAATGTGTCTCGTTCCATGGGTGTTGTGTGGGAACAGCCACAGCAACACCCATGGAACGCCCCTTCTACGCAAAGTGCTGCGTGTGAAGGGGCCATATTTACAAGGAGAGGAAAAGTCACGCAGGGTGGCTTTTCCTCTCCTTGTAAATATGGAGAAGTGGAATGCGCCTCCAGTACTTCACAAAAAGTAACGTACTGGTGGCGCAGGGGGCTTGTAAATCTGCCCCTTCATTTATATGTTACACTGAATAAACGAACCCTACCAATTTATATCACTATCATGGGTGGAGGGTGTGTAGCTATTGATATGATATTATTTATGAAGCGTGTGAATGCCCGAGGGCATCTTGACGCTAGCATATGCAAGGTTAACGACAAAAGAAGCCTAACTAGGGAATGTAAAAACCAGAAATGATTCATATTACTAATACAGGAGTGCAAAAAGCCAAGATTTCAGTTGTTTCCTAAAACATGTCAGAATGGACTGATTTTTTACCTGGAAAAGCTGTTTATTCCAGAGTTTGCACATTGGTAAAAAAAACCTCTGGCCCCCCTCACCCCCAAAAAACTTTGTTCCATTTGGGGATTATTACAGTTTTAGATGCAACAAATTGAAGAGCTCTCCCGGGCGTGTACCATAAGAATTTGTTCTTCAGGTATTCTGGACCTGTATTGTGCACAGATTTGTGGGTCATATAGGGTGCCTTCGCTGTCTCCAGTGGTGACTCATCGGAGCCAGCAGAGCTGAGTTTGCCTCCAGTCCCCACTAACCAAGCAAGAAGCTGCCAGTGCTGCGCTGTGTGGAGGTGCCACTTAGTAGCAGCTCACCAGCGGTCTCCTGCCTGCTGCAGCTTCCTGTCATCAGGTCACTGGCATCTCTGTGCTGGCACTCAAGAGAGTCTCAAGTGGTGGGTCTCGTCTCACTCTCATGGCCCTTCCAGCATGACCCATGGTTAGACTGCACCATGTTTATGTCACTGCAGATTGGAGGTAGGGGTCATTGAGTAATATCATTAATGCATGAGACTCTGGCAGGAGCCACTTATTCCAGCAACATGATGGACACAAGAGCTTCAGCAGGTGAAGTGGGCCTGACGCAAGCTCTGTGGCATTATGCATCAGAGGCGCAACTAGAGCCACATTTCGGGGGGGCAACTAAAAATTTTGGGGGGGGGGGCTAATTCTTCCAGCGATAGTCAGAGTGGAGATGCAGGGGCTCTAAGAAGGTGTGACAAAACAACAAAGCCTCGTTAGCAAGTAAATGGTCTTTTAAAGACCTGTGAAGTACTCGGGTGCGGCTGTGTGTGTGCCCGGGAAGCTGTCTCAGCCCGGGCTGCCACACACGACGGGGGGCTGAAGCCCTTTCAGCCCAATGGGTGTTGCGCACCTGGGGGGCATGAGATGAGGGTGTTGCGAGGTCTACCACGGTCACACATTAAGGAAAAGGACGCTCTCAACTATGCTGACTCTCACAGTGAAGGTAACTATGAAATGCCCATGTGCTGGAGCAAAGGCAGTGCTGAGCACCTAAGTGACAGTAACAAGAATCGTAGCCTATGTGACTGATGATCAACATACTAATAACACTGATAAAAACAAATGGCTGAGAGGGCTCACATATGCCCCTCTCTTCTCTCTCTCTGTTGATGTATAAGCTCTGGGAGAGCGCTAAAGCTGCCACTCTCCAGACCTAAAAAGGACTAGAGGTTGAAAGAAAGTCTACTGAAAGCCTGCCAAACATTTTAGGTTACTGAATCATTTCACTTGGTACAGAGGTGACCTAGCGGCTATTGATCCTAGTTAGTGAGAGCACAGTGCAGATACTGCAGGCGAACGTCAGCAGACAAGCATGTCACGACCCTCAGATTGGGTACTGCGCTTAGAAACCCCAAGATGCTACAGGCAGCATGTTTTACTTGTGCACTGATATGTTTAAAATATCCTTTGTGTATCTCGGTAGAGTAATGCAAAATCAAAGCCCCCTCGTCCCGCTGTGCAAAATGTGACCTATGTACGGTAGTGGCTGCAGGGGCCTGCGTTAAGCACCAGCTGTAGCCGCCACAATCGATATATACCGAGCTGAGGCCGTGTCCAGGTTCCCAACACGTCACGTTACGTAGCTCAGCTGTCTCCTTAGGCTGCAGCTTTATCTGGACCCGATAAAAGCGCGTGCGATCCAGACGGAGAACAACAGAACCTATTTGTGGCTCAGACCAGCTTCCCATGATATGAGGATGCACGCTTACAAAGGACCCGCGCTCTTGGAACAAAAGCACATCTGAAAATTCACCGACATCTGACATTTGTGTGCAAGAGTCACCGACATCTAGGGTAGAGGTTGGTGTTAGCTTCCATCGTGCATTGACCGTCTGGAGCAGGATTCTCCAAAGTCGGTCCTGGAGGGCTGGATCAATGCCAGATTTTAAAGATAACTACATCTATCTAAATGGGGATATGCTAGGACCGACTTTGGAGAACCCTGGTCTGGAGTAATAAAGGATGGAGACGCGTGGAAAGGGTTTCAGGACAGCGGGGGCTTCCATTTACAGACATTCAATAAACCATTGGTCCAGTCCCAGACTCTCATCCACTAGGATCTGTGTCTTGAGACTAAAATACACACATTCATGTGACTCTCATCATCCCTGCTGTAGGATCACAGAGGCAAAAAGTGTGTTCAAGACCTTTTGGATGGTGATTCAACAAAGTAAAGAATGTGGGTGAGGTAGAAACAAAACATAGAATGAAACAGTTTTTCACAGATGCAGTAATTGGTCCTGGCTTTATTTTTATTGTGTCCTTTATCTGTGCATAGGTAGGCTTTTTGTATACTTTGTTTCGTTACTTTTTAATACGTCAAATTTTTATTTTTTGAACATTTGCTTTTGACTCAGTCTTCTGTCTTGGCGCAAGAACAGCACAATGACAAGGCTAAGCTAGGTTTCTTGTCCCTGTGGTTGAGATTTATACTCAAGAATGGATTTCTCTGATGTTCTAGAATATACCCATCACAAAATAATGCACCGAGGTCATTGAAAAGTAAACTTGCTATTTCAGCAGTCTCTACATAAAATGTTTTATTGTCATACTTTGCAGTTTTAATATTTCTATTCCATCTGACAGATATGGCGAAGTACCACTCGGCCACCTGCTCATAATTTGAATAGACCGGACCTGATTCACAAATATAATTTACACTTTTGAGCTACTTTTTACTTATTTACCAATTCCAAGTGTAAGTTTACCGGACTAAGCACAATTTTCCTGTTTGCAAAACCCACCCTGAAAAATTGTATGAGACTTCGGCTGCCACACCAGCCGAGTCTCATTCCGTTCTTTAATCTAGCAGGGAGAAAAATACAATGCCTCACCTATCAGAAAAAAATGTCACCTTCTCTCCCCTACTGTCCCATCACCCTCCCTCATGCTCTACTCTGCACTCTGTCCTCCCGTGTACATTTGCTACCTGCTTCAAGCAGGTGATAACTGTATGTAGACAAACCCAATGGATTCCTGCCCCAATTCTGTCCAACTTGTAATTAGGACCTCAGTGGCCTAGTCACTAAAGCATTCTGGAGAACGTAAAGTAGCACTCATGTGGCACTTTTTTAAGTACTCTTGCATACCTTTGAGAATTGGAGACAAAACAACTAAAATGGGAAATAAAAAGAAAATATTCAGGGAATACATAAGTTAGTACAAATAGAGAAAGCTGAGCCCTCTTTGTGTTATTTTATTTATTTATTTGAGTTTTATATAGCTCTAGCTAGACCCAAGGGTATCAGAGCGCTTTACATATTGAGAGAAAGTTTAAAAGAAGTACAAGATCAAGTCAATTTGGGTCTAAAACAGTCATACAGATAAACTAAAACAATTAAATTCCTGTGATGAGCCTGGCAGCCGCATTGAGGATTGTTCTTAGGGGCAAAAGGTGGTTTTTAGGAGATCCTGTCAGGATGGCATTGCTGTAGTCACGTTTCAGGAGGACAAGGGATTGTACTACCGTCTTTAGATCATCGGAGGGAAGAAATAGTTTGATTTTTCTAAGATGTTTTAGTGTTAAGAGCTCTATTGTACTCAAAATTCCCCTGGCAACTGCACAACAATAAACAAACTCAGAATAAAGAAAGAAAGGCCAAGGAAACATGAATATATGCAAAATACTTTTTTTTATTTTTTTAACAACTTTTATCTTAACAATGATTACATTTTTTTTAGTCCAGACTTAAATAAGAACATTCTACTAATATATCTTAAAATCATCATACAACACAACAGTCATACCTTCATACAGCCATTCAATAAAACAACATATATTCACATAAATTGATAATAATGACTATTCATAGATGAACCATGACTAAACTAAGCAGAACATGTTACATAAATATTTACACAAAAATATTCTCTAACACTTCATAAATAGCACAAATTCAGTTAAGTCTTTATCAGGAAAGCCACGACTTATGGTTGAAGGTACCCGCAAATGTATTACATGTTATGTCTAGCCCAAACACTTATGTCTAGATTCTTCCTAAACAGATAACAAGGTTAGTTTACAAGAGATTGGTCAGACCCTTCACCATGATCAGAGCATGAGGAAACTAAAGTGTCACACCCACTAAAAAAAGGACAATGAAATTTAATGAGAGTGACCTTGATGGGATGAAATGAAGAGACCTTTCATGCAAAACTGTCAGTCCTCAAATCCATCAGCAACCTAAAAAAACAATCACAGAAATTAAATTCATACAAAATGAAAAAGGAGAGCACAGTCCACATTGAGGTGTTGCCCAAGGTTGTATGACGTTACAATGCATGCCATTACAATGCATGCCGTTACAACGCATACCTTTACCCCGACTTGCTGTCGGGGGTGCGCTGGAAGTTGGAATAGTATAATTTACTATTCCAACTCCAGTGTGTGCAACAGTAGGGAAGGTGTTGGAGTTAACTCCAACACCTTCTACCCCCTGCAACAAGCCTTTCGCGTTGTAACGACATGTGTTGTAATGGCAGGCGTTGTAACGCTTCCATTGTAAAGGCTGTTTCCCGTCGCCCAACCATAGATTACTAAATGTGCCCAGGATGTAAAAATTGAGTAAATCATAATCTTACTGCTCAGGAAATGGTTATATAAACTCATGCGGATCTGCCTGAAATTATGGATAACCACATTTAATTCACAAACTATAAAGAAACAATCTCCAGGATACTAGAGTGGGGTGGCATAGCCCCCTGGATCTGTGGGCCAGGGGGTCTCGGTCCCCGGGACCTGTGGGCCAGGAGGGCTTGGTCCCTGGGATCTGTGGGCCAGGGGGGCTAGGTCCCCAGGTTCAATGGGGGGATCAATCCCTGGGATATGTGGGCCGGGGGCTCAGTCCCCGGGATCTGTGGGTCAGGGGTGCTCGGTCCCCGGTATCTGTGGACCAGGGGGCTTGGTCCCTGGGATCTGTGGGCAGGGGGCCCGGTCCACAGGATCTTTGGGTAGGGGGGCTCGGTCACTGGGATCTGTGGACCAGGGGGGCTCAGTCCCAGGGATCTGTGGGCCGGGGAGGCTCAGTTCCTGGGATCTCAGGACCGTGGGCCTCGGTTCCTGGGATCTGTAGGCCGGGGGGACTCAGTCACCAGGATCTGTGGGCCAGGGGAGATCAGTGATCTCCCCAGGATGCTTGGGAGGAGCGTTGGAGGGCTACAGCTGAAAGGTGGATGTGGTGTGGGAGCCCTGAGACGGGGAGACCGATGGGCATAGACTGACACCAGGAAGGACCTAAATAACTGAGAACTGAAAGAAAGGGCCTGGAGGGGGCACACAGTGAAGGCAGTCATGTTGGGATGGGTGGAGAGAGGGGACCCCCTGGGGGAGCAGGGGCCAAAACCCAGAGAGGAGAGATTCGGCAGGGGGTATGTAGAGTGACAGTAATTGGATAGAGAAAGGGGTGCTGTGGGTGGGAGAGTAAAGGGGTGCTGAGGGTGGGTGGGGGTGAAGAGCTGTTGAGGGTAAACTGGAGCTGAGAGGGTGCTGAGGGTGGGTGAGGGGAAAGAGATGCTGAGGGTGGGGGTAAGGAGGAGCTGTGGGTGAAGGAGAAGAGGGGCAATGAGCGGGCGGGCTGGTGTAGGTGAGGGGATCAGAAGGATGTCAAGAAAAACCGGGCGAGAGAGCGGGGAACTGAGGGGGCAGAGCTTGGAGTGAACATGGAGTGAGAGGAGCCCCAAGGGATAACGAGAAGCACCGGGGGAGCTGAGGGAGCAGCAGAACCATGGTGGGTTAACAGGGAGAGCGGTGACCTGAGAGTGAGATGTGAGGGGCAGGCAGAACTGGGACAATGGTAGCTGGAGAGGAGTGGGAGGGGGAGAGGGCCCGAGGGGTCGGAGACGAGCTGAGCTAGACCACCTCTGGGGGAGGATAGGGTGGAGTGCGGCAGGCGGCATGGGGAGATTTGTGCACAGCATGGCCGGGCAGAGAGGAGTTCAGTGCTGAGGGGCAGGCGCCATGGCAGAGGAGCTTGGGTTGGAGACGGCAGAGCCGGAGAGAGGAGTGTGGGTGGCGAGGGCAGAACCGGGGAGACAGAGGAAGGGAGAGAGAAGTTGTTGAGGGTGTGGGGATGGCGTTGGCAGCAGCCGTGGCCGGTACAGGTAAGAGCAGTCGGGCGGTGGGGCCGGGTGGGAGGAATTTTGACAGACGATGGCGAGGGAAAATTAATTATTTAATTTTCCCTGGTGGTCATTTGTCGAATTTCGCCCCACCGCTCTTACCTGCACGGGTAGTGAAGTGCACTGAGCGCTGTCTTGTGCAAGTTACAAAGCCATGTTCTCTTCGGCGGATTTAGAATTTTTGTGGGTATTCCCTGAAATGTATTGCTACCTAATGTAAGAGCATTCATTTAACGTGGTCAGAAGGATGAAAGCAATGAGTGATCTGGCCCTGTTGGGTTTCGAACCTATAAGTGTGAGTATTAGGTCACACTCTGACCTCTGCATTAAACAAGCGAGCTACAACACACCATCACAATAATTATATTTAATTTTTGAGAGTGTCTATATTGTGCATTAAGGAGTTTTTGTTCAATGCTGTTTTTGGTGCATACTGAAGTATGTGGGGAGTGCATAGTGCATGTCCTGTATGTAAAGTCTGAAGAAATACTGAACGCTTGTTTCACGTGCGAGAGAATTTTTTCATACATAACTATATTTTTTCCTTTAATTAATCAAGGGAACACACAGCCACACATTGTTGAACAGCATGCTCAGACCTATACACATTACTTTATGGAATTTCTACCAGGATTGCCAGCACGCATTACTTAACAATATCTAATCTGCTTTAACTCCTGTACAAAAGGAGAGCTGGATCCTGTGTCGTACACTACATGCCACATAAAATATGTTTTTAGGAGAATGCACCAACATACACAGGCCCGAGGAAACCACCATCACCATGCATTCTTCTTGAGAACAAACAAACAAGAAGAATGCCTTAGATTGTGGCATTTAGGCAAATGCAGTTTATATTAATATACACATTAATATACACATCCTAAGTCAGTCATCAGCTTGAATCAGCTCGAATGCTGGAATAAAGCATAGCATGTCATTTAGGCTGCACGGTTAATGTTCCAGCTATTTTCAGACCCCTCCAAGGAAGGTTTATGAGAAGGAGACTGTGGTAGAAAGTGGATGGCTAGGGTTAGTCCTTCAAATTATTTAGAAGTGAATGGCAATGCGTGCTTTTAGTTATTGGTGATTTGGGGCTGTATTTACAGTGTCTGGCTTCAGTGTGCTACGAGGATGATCATTACCACTTGAAAATGAGTGTTTCAAAGACTATCGGTTTTTATTCTTCAGTATGTGCTGTCAACATGTGTATATTTCCTAACGCTCAAACGTCCTCACACCTTGTCTCTCCTTAACTCACGCACACTTGCACACAATTGCACCCTTATCCACACACCCTAAAAAATCCTTAAACTTACACACTAACCCACTAGTCACTCAGGCGCACTTCTTTTCACTCCCACATATATTGGCTTACACATGCCATCTGATTTAATTGGTGAGGAAGCGCATTCAGGAGTCAGTAAAAAGTAACTGTGGAAGATAAGATTAGGCCTGGGTGGAGTTTGTGGAGTTCCGCTTTGCGGAACTCCATGAAGTGACAAAAAAACTCAGCAGGTTCAGCAAGTGGCGGAGTGAAGCGCCAACTGCCGTTTGCGCTGATCTTCCTGCTGATCGAGTAGAAATTCTATCCGAGCAGCATCTTGCGCTCGCCAACTTATTGTTGGCCAGCGCGAGTGGGGAAAAAACTCCGCTGCACTACGCGGAGCGGAGTTTTCTGCACTCCGCAAGCTCTGCAGAGCACAGAAGACTCCGCAAACTCAGTGAACGGAGCGGAGTTCACCACCCAGACCTAGATAAGATATGCCGATGGAGGAGATATGGGTGCACATGTCTAACATGGAGTGAGCATAACGGGCATGACTGAGACACTTTGAAGACCACTACCCCTTCAACGGCCTCAGTAATGTTTAATTCACAGTCTCACATTTTCAGAACAGAATTTGTTTTTTGATATTATTTTCAACAAAATCATTGTTACTCTCCAGTGACAAAGCCAAAAGTCCTGTCTGGTTTAAAATGTATGTCAGTTGCTGGGTTCTATATCTGGTGCAAACACCTGCTTTATTAACCTTGCTTTCTCAAATATGTTTGAAAATGCACCATTTGCCCACAATTTTTTCAAAATTTTCTCAGGGAAGAACCCCCCCCGAAACCCTATTATGATGGGGTGCTCTCTCGCTTGCCACCAGGGACTCACCGAACTTTTATGCCTCACCACTTTCAAATGTCACCAGCCGTCACTGATGACACTACTCCCATGACCAAAATAAGTGACTTTACCATTGCTTGAAAGGGGTGTGCACTGTGGGGCGTGAGGGGTGGCCTACGATATGTTACTGTGGAGGGAGTGTAGTGTGAGGAGTGAGGTGAGTCACTTAAGATATGTTACTGTGAATGGGCATGCACTGTGGTGCAGGAGGTGGGTCGGTGACTGACAATAGCTTACTGTGAATGGGCATGCACTGTGGGGCATGAGGTGGGTGGGTGACTTACGATGTTACTGTGGAGGGGTGTGCGCTGTGGAGCATAAGATGGGTGAGTGACTTACGATATGTTACTGTGGAGGGGTGTGCACTGTGGTACACAAGAGGGCTGGCTTATATGTTACTATGGGGAGCTATGCACTGTGGTAAACGAGAAGAGGCTGGTTTAGGATATATTACTGTGGAGGGGTGTGCGCGGTGGTCCATGTGAAGGGGGCTGGCTTAGGATCTGTTACTGTGGAGGGGTGTGTGCTGTGGTACATGAGAAGAGGTTGGCTTAGGGTATTATACTGTGGAGGTGTGTTCGATGTGGTACACAAGAAGGGGGCTGGTTTAGGATATGTTACTGTGGAGGGGTGCACGCTTTGGTACACAAGAAGGGGGCCTGCTTAGGATATGTTACTGTGGAGGGGTGTGCACTGTGGTACAAGAGAAGTGATTTTGCTAACGATATGTTACTGTGGAGGGGTGTGCGATATGGAGCATAAGATGGGTGAGTGACTTGCGATATGTTACTGTGAAGGGGTGTGCACTGGGGTACACACGGGGGCTGGCTTATATGTTACTGTGGAGGGATGTGCACTGTGGTAAACGAGAAGAGGCTGGTTTAGGATATATTACTGTGGAGGGGTGTGTGCTGTGGTACACTAGAATGGGCTGGTTTAGGATATGTTACTGGGGAGGGGTGTCCGCTGGGGTGCAAGAGAAGGGGGCTGGCTTAGGATATGTAACTGTGGAGGGGTTTGCGCTGTGGTACACGAGAAGGGGCTGGCTTAAGATATGTTACGGGGAGCTCCGACCGACAGAACACCTGTATAGTCTGGAGGACAGGTGATGAATCGTCCACCTGCTTTGCCAATGTAAAGAGATGTGGGCTCTAGGCCCGCATGCTAGACAAAAGAATAGACACACATTTATGGTGGGTGTAACTGGCCTGGGCCCTTTTATCCATAAGGTCACCTGACCGGTGATGCTTATGATGGATGGTTGTGGGGTGGATGTTAGGGCAGCCTCAGGGGAGGGGCTGTTTCACTACGCATCCTGCAGGACACTACAGCGGCCATATGTCTTTTGAATGAGAGGCCTCCAGTAGCAGTTCTACTAAGGCAGTGAGTTTCTGACTGATGTGAGTTATTTCTTTTACCCATCCCAGAAAAGCTATCTTTGGAGTTGATTCTATACTTATGCCAATTATTTTGTGCAAAGTTTGTTGCCCAAAATGTGTGTTTTCCCCTGCTAAATGCACAAAGTACACTTCATATGCTCCTCATGTGTCACAACAGTTATCAAGTTTTCGGCCCCTTTGTGTAGTGCATGGGTCCTCGCAAACATTTCTCCAGGGGCCACAAAGTATAGTCTATGAAGTGACTGAGGGCTGCACAGATACCAGCAAGGTGTAGGTCGGGGTGAGGAATGTGTATAAGGTGGGTGTAGGGGAAGCAAAGCATGTACATCTAGTGCCTGAACTGCACAATGTTAAATCAGAAAACCTGGGATCAATCCCAGCTTTCCCACTTGACCAATTTGTGTGATTCTTGGCAACTATATTTTTCACTTTGTCTTCATTTTCTTTGTTATCACATATAAGAGAACCTCTGTTAAACTTGGCATCTTGGGCGTGGTTTCCCCTGACTTTTTGCCTCTACCTCCTGTATTTTTGATGCTGTGCTGGATTTTATTTTTGCTAGCATACATGCTTTGGGCACTTTGCCATTGCTGATCAGTGTCAAAGTGCAAGTGCTCCCTGTGTAAATTGTGTTAGCAATTGGTTCTCCATGATTGGCATATTTGATTTACTGGTAAGCCCCTAGTAAAGTGCACTGAGTGTGCCAGGGTCTGTAAATCAAATGCTACTAGTGGGCCTGCACCACTGATTGTGCCACCCCCATGGGTAGCCCTGAAAAGGTATCTCAGACATGCTTCTGCAGTGTCTGTGCGCAGTTTGTTAACTGCCATGTCGACCTGGCAAGTGCACCCACTTGCCAGGCCCTAACCTTCTTTTTTCATACATGTAAGGTACCCCTATGGTAGGCCCAAGGTACCCCCATGGGCAGGGTGCAGTGTATGTGAAAGGTAGGACATATGCTGGTGTGTGTGACATGTCCTGATAGTGAAATACTGCCAATATTGTTTTTCACTATTGAAAGGCTATCTGTCTCATAGGATAGAATGGGAAATACTTTGTAACATCTTACAAGTATAACTTCATATTGTGACAAGATAGAGGAATAAAGTTTAGGCTCTCTGAACTCAGAATTTAATAACGCATATTTTAGTAAAGATGGTTTTTAAATTGTGTGTTTGAAAATGCCACTTTTAGAAAGTATTTTCCCAAACATTAGCAGCACTGCAGCAGCGGCAGAGACAAGCTCGGTTTCTGCCAACACAAACATGCCAAGACGCCCGTGAAAATAGAGTTCCAACTGAACTGATGCACCAACCTGCACAACTGAAAATCGCCATTGATGCAGGCCCCATCGCCACCGCCAGTGCCAGAAATTTCGGAATTAGTAGGAACATCTCCCTTTCCACAACATAATACCATACCACGTCCAAGTCCTGACGAAAACCCCTGACTGCTGACGGGGTTGGAAACGCGTTGACAACAGCTTCTGGGAAAAGCAAACCCTATTGGCTGAGGAGAAGGCTTAATTCATTCCCTCCATAAGCCACCCTCAATCCGATTCATGGGATATCCAGAGCTGTCCATTTGTGGTGTTATCACTGTATTACTGTGTGCTTTGAGTACGAACACTTTACAGATTGCCTTTGCCAAGTTACCCAGGGGGTGAGCAGGGGTCATCTAAAGTGTGTATCCCCCTTACCCTGACTAGAAGCAAGGGTCCCTATTTGGAGAAAGGTACCTAGCTCTACCAACTAGAGACCCCCATTTCTAACAACCTCACAATACATGAGTTCAGGACCTATGCAGTACAAAACCTTCTCTTGAGTTTGATACATTACATTATAATGTTGTTCATTTTTAATAGCAACCCAAGCCATAGATAGGATGCACATGACAACTGATTTGCCTTAGTTCACTATTGGCATTGTTGTCTGAAGGGGTGGAAGCAAGAATGTTTTTAAATCCATGTATGAAAACTATCATTAAAAAAACCTCTCAATGTGACAATTTGATCTGATTTACTAAGGTGAGACGCTTCTACGTGTTAACAAAATACACTTTTTTAAATTTTGAAGAGACTTTATCTTATTTTCACACATTCATTCTAAGATGTCTTTAAAAATTAAAGAGTTCATAAGTTAAGCAGTTCTGAACACTTTAGTTACTCTCCTTTCTATAACTGCAGGTAACACGTAAATGAACACTTGACGGTTTATTTAACTTCATTCCTGATGTTAGTGCTCAGTAAAGTAAACCCCTGCCAAGCGCTATTTTGACGAGGGGGTCGCATGTAAAGGTCATGAGGGCCACAAGTGGCCCCCGGGCTGTACTTTAAGTATCTATGGTGTAGTGCTACAAGGGTGTTCTACAGGGCAGGTATCGATAATCTAGTAGTCAGCTCACCTGTTTGTGAACAACAATATTCCCACATATAGGGGTTTGTCAAAATCGTGCTCTCAGCCCACTCTGACGGAGGTTGCACAGGTGAGTTTACCTCCTGCATTTCTCTTGGCGATTAGCTTTCTGCCTGGGGTTTTCAACATTAATTGCTTGTTGGAGGGGTCAAGAATGCTTCTGTTCCCGGGGGACATTGTGTGTTATCTGTTTACTTATTGATTTTAGCCTATGAAAGCATCAAGCAGACTGATCTTAGCATTTTAAAGTGCAAGCAATTTTAAAGAGACATTGGGAGGGCATACACAGATAAAAAACAAAGGAAAAGATCCAAAGTAAAAAAGAAGGGGAGAGAAGAACAGAATGAAGAGAAATAACAGAGCAGAAAAAACATACAGAGTGGGGTGTGATAAAGAATTAATGTGGAACATAGTGGGCAATGCTAAAAGGGAGGAAAATAATATATCAAAGTACAAGGGAAGGAATGAGAGAAATCATCAAAAGATAGCAACCAAGGGGAAAGGTGAAAGAAAGGAGAGGCTGCAGACAAAAGGAAGCAGCTTTAAATGAAGGGCAGACAATGAGAGAAAAGTGAAAGTGATGAAAATAAAAAGAAAGTAAAGGGAAAGTGCAGACGCCTTGTGTGCTATAGGTAAAATATGAGTGAGAGGGGTGATGCACCTAATGTAGAGCAGTGTGTGCAATCTACAGCCCTCCGACTCTAACCTTGGTGGAATAGTTCAGTGGTTAATATACTGCCTGCAGCCATTAATGTGTAGGCAGCAGATCACAGGTCCTCGTGCCAGCTCCTCCTGCGGCCTGTTCTAGCTTTACTGGACTTATAAATATACCACTTACTACAATATTTCAGTTAAAAAGTATATTGTTGTAGTAGTCAAAGGAGGCACAATGCAACATTTGCCGTGGTATATTTTTGTTGGGTGTCTCTTACTCCATGTTGTTACGTTCGCCAATCATTGTATGCTGTGCTGTTTGTCTGAGACTGTGGTGCAGTAGTTGCACCCTGCAACATATTTATTGCAGTCTGCGCTATTAGATGTGTGTCGCGCTGGTGCTGCAGTTGTGTTTTATTTTTCTGAATGTTGCAGTCTTGAGGTGTGGTTGTGTGTGTGTCTATACCCACCACTAATTGATGCTGGTGTTACCAGAGCTTGTGCCCTCCTGCCCCTTTGCTTATACATGAGGCGTGCCCATTTGCAAAGAAAGAAAAAAAATGTTCACTCTCCCCAATGCACTACTCTTTCTCACCCTATACCTCTCTCAATATATCCTCTACTTCCACTCTGACTCATCCCGAACCTCACTCTACTACTATAATCTCCAAAATAACCCTTTCTAGACTCTTCCCTCCTCAACTCACCTCCAAACCTCATTTTACTACTATGATCTCTCAAACAACCCTTTCTAAATTCTTCCCTCATGTATCCCTCCTTTGACTCATCCCAAACCTCATCTTACTACTATGATCTCCCAATAAACACTTTCTAGACTCTTCCCTCTTCTATCCCTTCATTATCCTATTCAATCCAACTAACAGACTCACATGTCCACTGCTCACATTAACTCATATTTCCCTATACTAATCCCACACTAATCCTTTTGGGTTCCTGAGTAGCATGCTACTCGCCGACAAGCACTTTGACACCTCATATGGGGTAGTAAGCGCTATATAAATACAATGACAAATTACAAAGTAGCATATACACATATGCGGATACAAGGATACAAGAGAGATGACTTACATAATATGCTGTAAATGAAAAACCATGTGGTTAAAATATTGGCTTGTAAGAAGGGTCTGAAACGCTTTAATGGCTCCCTCTAATCGGAGCTTCAGCAATCTTTCCCTTTAACTAGGTATCCCATGATAAGTGCAGATGGTGGGTTAGGGGAAGCCAAAGCCTGCGAGGTCTGCCCCCCGGGCAGATTGGGAAGGGGTGGGGCTGGCCGATTAGCGGCCATGTTGTGTGCATTTGGGCTGTTTTGAGATATAGCCCAAATGTAGCCCAATTTCATAAAAGGGGGCTCACGCCATTCCCAGCCACCATTTTAGGTTTGGTGACCTGGTGGCTGGGAGTAGCGTAGTGCAGTTTTTGGTGGGTAGGTAGCGTGTTAGTGGGAGTGGCAGTGGTCAGTGTGGGAGAAGACGTATAGCGAGTTAGGAAGAAGGTTAGGCAGTGTTTAGTATTCAGAAGGTATGGAGGACTACCGTGTGTTGGAGGCAGTCCGGCTCCTCAGCGAGGGGGAGGCGCCTCGATCTCCTCATGCCGGAGGTGGCAGAAGTGTCGTGCCCCCCACGGCGCGCTTCTGCAGGGGTTTCGCCCGCCATCGCGGCTTGCAGGTCCCCAAAAAGAGCCTGCGTCACTGAGGTGAGTGCAAGGGGCCGCTCAAACACCAGAAGAACGGCCCCATCTGGGGGAAAGAAACCAAGGCCCCACGCTCGCGCGAGAGCCCCGGAGAGAAATGCGACCTTGTCCCTGGTTGTTGAACCAGAGCCTCGCGCGTGCTTAGAGGCTCCGGCGAAGGGACCGGGGGCGGGGCTCGCCAGAGGAGTGCGTCACGCAGCCCTCCGCCGGAGGGCCTGCCAGAGGTCTTGCCTGCTCGGGGGCCTGGCGCGAATGAGCGCGTGGCCCCCGGATTAGGAAAAAATGGCAGAGGGGGTGAGGCGGGGGGGAAGGGAGACGAGGGAGGCCACGTGAGGAATCAGAGAGGAAGGGCAGGCAGGGGGTGGGACCGCAAGGCTCCCCGATAGTGAAAAGTGGGAGCAGCAGTGAGGGCCCAGTAATTCAGGGTGACAGGGCAGGAGGGCAGGGGCTGGTTTATGTGGGATCTGGGGATGAACTGGACCCCGGTTGGGGCCAGCAAGGGCAGAAAGGCACTTCAGGGGAGGGGGTGTACCCCCATTTGGAAGGGGCCGGGTGGACGGGTGGGAGGGGGAGGGGGAGACAGGGGTGGCAGAGTGGCGGGGAGTGGAGGAGGGGCACCTAGGGATTTGGAACCAGTGGGGGTGGCCAGAATTGGGAAGGGCTTGATATTTTCACTTCCTGGAATGAGGAAGTGAGGGTCAGGGACCTGCGGGGCCAAATAGACGCCTACATGGCGCAAGGCGGGTCAGCTGGGTTAGGCAGCAGAGGGTGGGCACAGGAAGAGGGGGGTCACGAGGCCAAGAAGAGGGGTTGGGCAGGGCAGGGTAGCGGGCACAGGGATTTGGGGGCAGGGCAGCAGGGCTCGCAGGCTGTTTTCATGGCAGGCCTAGAATGGAGTGATGAGGAGGAAGGGGGGGTTAGCGAGCACGAGTCAGAAGACTTAGTTAAGGTGGGTCGGAGTTGGGCAGAGAGCAAGTTAGGGGTCAGCAAGAGAAGGCGGTCGGAGTTAGAGGCGAGGTCATTTAGGCTCAGCACACCAGACCAATCATTTTTATTTCAGGTGAGGGAGCAGCGCCAGGGATCAGACTTGGCAGTGCTGGGAGCGGCTCAGAGGTGCCGAGGAGAAGGGAGGGAAGAGCCTCACGCGGCGCGCCCAGTACCGGCGGGGGATTTTGTCGTGGCTGGCAGAGGTAGGCCCCGAGCGGTCTCGCTGGCCCCAACACCTGATGGACCTCCATGGTCTACAGGGCAACAAGGACACAGGAACATGCCACCGAAGGGTGCCGGGGAGCACCGGAGGGTGCAGTCGGCTCCTCCTAAATGAGGGAATTGGGGGCCAGTTGGGGGCCATCAAAAGGAGGGTAGCGAGTGGCGGGAGGAATTAGACTATGATGAAGATAGCTTGGAAGAGGGCGAATTAGGAGAGGTAGAGGATGGGGACACGGGGGGCAAATTAACATGTCGAGTAGTATGTTGCAGGTGAAACGTCGGGCGGCGGAGCCTGAGGAAAGGATGAGCAAGGTGGCTTGGAACATGACCCACATGGCAAGGCGGACTGCAGCATCACGGGCACCCTCCTTAGAGCCAGGTAAAGCACGGGGGATTGGGGAAAGGCCGAAAATGATTTCGGTAGGGGTTGGGGGGGAGAGAGAGAAGGGGAGGCGGGTACACTGAGGAAGGGCAAATACGTATTGGATATAGGTTGGGTACCGAGGATATTGGTAAGTCAGCTACGCCGAAAAAGGAAGATAGTACAAATCCGGGTAAGTCGGATAAAGGGGAGGAGACCGTTCCAGAGACCAAAAAGACAGTTGAGAGCAAGGAATTAAAAATTAAAAGATTGCCGTACATGGGAGTGACCAAGCCGCTGGGCGCGCATTTGATGGCAACAACAAAAAAGCGCATTTGGAAAGGCGAATATGTTGAAATGCTCAAACTATTACACAGGGAGGTGCGCGCGAAAGAGGGTTCAAAAGAGGAGGAATATGAGCTGGCCAAGAGGCCATGGGTGCCTCTCACAATAGAAAACTGGACAGCGGCATTCTTAATTTACGCAAGAGTTTACTGCAAGAAGTACCCAGAAAGCTGTGTGGCCCTGTTTAAATATATGGATGTGATCCGGAAGGCCCAGATCACAGGGGGGGGATACGCATGGGCACAGTACGATGAGGAGTTTAGGGCTTGTATGGCCTGGGATCCCAAAGCAAAGTGGGGGGAGTTAGACACGGACTTGTGGCAACACACAAAGGGAGCGGCTAGGACGGGGAAGACCATTTTCACTGCCAGTGGTCTCCCGTTAGTCTACCGGCCCTTTCAGGGAAAGCCCACCCGGGGAGGGGTGGGAGGAACAGGTAGAGGACAGACAGGTTTGGGAGGGTCCTGCTGGGACTTTAACAAAGGATTATGCACTCGGGAATTCTGTAAATTCAAACACGAGTGTTCAAAATGCGGGGGTAGACACGCGTTGGTCAATTGTTGGGGGGAGGCCCGGGACACCAACAGGGTGGCCAGCAGTGGCAGCAAGGGGGGGAACACAGGGGGACAACAGGCACAGCATTTCGCAGGAACGTGAGGGGCAAAGGGGGTTGGGCCAAAGGGCTCTTACACCGGTTAAAGCGGGTAAGGTGGAGGCGGCCTTACAGGATTATGTCAACCTGAAGGCTACAGAGGTGCTGAGGGAGCGTTTCAAATGGGGGTTTAGATTAGGGTATAGGGGACCGCAATGCAGAAGGTGGGCGGAGAATTTGCAATCTGCAAAGGAACATCCTAACATAGTTCAGGAGAAATTAGACAGAGAAGTGCGCGAGGGAAGGATGGCGGGCCCCTTCATGGATTGGCCTTTGGAAAATTTGATCGTCTCCCCGATTGGGGTGGTTCCGAAGAAGGAACAGGGACAGTTTTGCCTTATCCAACATTTGTCATGGCCAGACGGAAGCTCAGTGAATGATTTTATCGATGAGAAAGAGGCTACTGTTTCATATTCGTCAGTTGACGTGGCCATGTCACTAGTTGTGACGGCGGGCGCAACAGGGGAAATGGCAAAATGTGACATAAAATCGGCTTTCCGTTTGCTTCAAGTCCATCCAGATGATTGGGATCTTCTGGGTATCCATTTCAATGGAAGATGGTACGTGGGCAAAGCATTACCGATGGGCTGTTCTATGTCTTGCGCATTATTTGAGTGCTTTAGCACATTTCTACAGTGGCTGTTTACCAAGCGTATGGGTCACCAACTGGTGACGCATTATCTGGACGATTTCTTTTTTGTGGGCACCTCAGGCTCCACGGAGTGCCATGTGGCTCTGGAAAACTTCAAAGAGCTGATGAGGGAGTTGGGGGTGCCTTTGGCACCTGAGAAGACAATGGGGCCTAGCACGGCTCTTTCCTTTTTGGGTATAGAAATCAATTCCAGGACAATGCAGGCGCGTTTACCAGAAGAGAAAAAAGTAGGGATTTTGGAGCTATTTAGAGCAATGCTAGCTCGTGACAAGAGATACAGGTACTGTTAGGGCATCTTAATTTTGCCTGCAGAGTGGTGAGAGCAGGGAGGACTTTTTGTAGAAGGCTAGGTAGGGCGCTTATGGGACAGAGACCACCACACCACCATGTGAGACTTTCAGCGGGTGTGAGGGAGGACCTGAGAATGTGGAGAGTATTCTTGCAAGATTTTAATGGCATTCCATTGGCAAGGGAAGAGGATCTAGTCTGGGATGTTCAAATCTTTTCAGATGCAGCAGGCAGTAAGGGTTTTGGGGGGATATTAACAAGGGCCGGCGATAAATATCGCAAAGCGCGCTTAGCGCTTGCATATTTATCGCCGGCTATCTCTGGAATTTATCGCCCGGTTAGCGCGTTATCAACAACGCGGATCGCCGAGGCAATAAAAATTCCAGAGATAGTGTGGATATCGCCGTTTTCCATGGTGGAAAACGGCGATATCCTAGATGATAGGGCCTGTGGTCTTAGCCACAGAATCCACCCCCATGTTAAGTATGCCTTAGTCAGGAATTTAACAGACGTTAAATTCCTGCGTTAAGTCATACTTAACGCGATTTAAAAAATCGCTACCCTTCCTTGCTAATATCGCGAAGCTGCCTTCGCGATATTTTCCCTGGTTGGTTTCACAGCCACACCTACTTTGCATCTCATTAGCGATGCAAAGTTAGGCGTGCTGGAAACGGGCGCTAAGTCAGCAAAACACGCGATAGCGTGTCTTTGATGATAAGGCGATGAAATTATCGCCGCTTTTCGCCCGAAAACAGACGCAAAAGCGGCGATAATTTCATAGCGCCGCCTTGATAATATGCCCCTTGGTCTTTTCTGGCAAGGGAAATGGTGCGCTGAACAATGGCCAGCAGAATGGGCGGGAGGGGGTAGGAGTATCGCGCTTTTGGAAATCTTTCCGCTGGTAGTAGCGGTGACATTGTGGGGGAAACAGCTGGCACACAAGAAAGTGACTTTTAGAATTGATAACATGGCAGTGGTGGAGATTGTGAACCGTCAATAAGCCAGGGACGAGCAGGTTTTGAAGCTGTTGCGAGTGTTTGTATTGGGCTGTTTGCGCCACGACATAGTATTCAGAGCATTGCACGTGCCAGGAGTGGACAATGACATAGCGGATGCTTTGTCTCATTCACAGTGGGGGAGATTCCGTGGGCTAGCCAAGGATGCCGACAGGGCCCCGACGCCCATGCCCCAGCAGTTGTGGTAGGTAGGCAACACAGGATGCTACAACTGGTGGTAGGATCACTGGCCACAACTACGAGGGTTGCGTACTGTTTAGCGTGGGAGGAATTTTTGCTCTTGGGAGCCCAGCGGCGTTCCACGTTAGAGCAAAGAAGAGAAGATGTTGTACAATTCATATTAGATATGATCAACAGAGGCTTATCTCGAGTTACGATCACAGGGAAGCTGGTGGGTATAGCTTTTGTGGGTAAGCTGTTATGGGGTTATGCTCCATCCGCGGGGAGCTAGGCATGCGGATGCTGGAAGGATGGGCCAGGGAACGGGGTCAGTCCCAGCGTGTTAGGAAACCTGTGTCGTGGCATTTGTTGTGTAGAATTTTACAGGTATTGCCGCAGGTGTGCACAAATGAATTCGAGGCATGTCTATTTTCCACAGTGATGGTGTGGATGTTTTTCGGGGCTTTTCAGGTGTTGGAATTGCTATGGGACAAGGGGGGATGGGAGGATGTGGTTCGCTGGGAGGATGTGGTTCCGAGGAGGTACAGGATTTGTATATGGCTGCGTAAGTCAAAAACGGATCAGAGGGGTTTGGAAAAGTGGGTGTCGCTGCAGGCTTTTTCTCCTCGGGCCACTTGCCCCTGCATGTAGGAGGCGAAATGGAGGGAGGTCTCCAAGTTGTCTGTGGGCCTAGTTTTGTATATGAAAAGGAGAACAGGGTGACGGCGTTCCAACTGTTGTCAGTGTTTCAGAAAGCATTGAGAGACCTAGGAATTGATGGGGCTGATTTTGGGACTCATTCTTTCAGTTTGGTGCGGCTTCAGAAGCCAATAACAGGGGGTGGGGGTGGAGGGGACATTATGCAGCTCGGGAGGTGGTCATCTGATTGTTATAGGCGATATTTGCGCACTGCGAAGGGGGCGGCTAACGCGGTTGGTGCGATTGCTTAAGATCACACAGTTTTTCTCGTAACAGGTTCTGTAGCCGGCCCCCTCTCCAGGGAGATGACCATTTGGATTGTGGGGCATTCTTTCATGAAGTGGGGTCAGATCCAAGCTCCGCAAAGTTATTTTGGAGAAAATTTGGGTTTTAATAAAAAACATTTCAATGTGTTTTGGAGGGGAAAGGGGGGCATGCTTTGGAAGGATCTTATTCAATGCTTGAATGCTTGAATAGCTTGTTGAGGGCAGGGAGGTGTCCGGATATTTTGGTCATTCATTTAGGTGAAAATGATTTGGGTAAGGAAAAATAGATAGTCTTAATGAGGAACATGAAGAAGGATTTGGCACTTATCAAGGAGCAGTGGTCTGGGTGCTTGGTCATTTGGACAGAGTTCGTTCCCCGTAGGGTGTGGCGGGGTGCAGTGAATCCGGGAGCGGTAGACAGAGCCAGGAGGAAGTTAAACACAGAAATGCTGCATTTTTGTAGGGAGCTGGAGTTTGGCAGGATTGCCCATAGAGAGACACGTTTTGACACGACTGAGTTTTTTAGGGGGGTTGGCGTGCACCTTTCACGTTTGGGCATGGACCTGTATCTTTTAGAAATCAGGGAAGTTTTTGCCAGGTCTCTGAATGTTCAGAAACACTGAAGCAATTGTTGCTAGGAGGCAGGCAGGGCAGAAAAAAGAGGGGGGAACCGGCATAGCGGCTCCTCTCCCTCTTTTTCCTGGGTGGTGGGGTCTTTAAAAGTTGGCCAGGGTTGGCAGAAGTTTTTGGTTAAGTGTTGGAAGTTTGTGAGCAGGGGTAGGGAAAGGGTAGGCAAGTAGGCTAAGTTGTAGGTATACGTTGGTTAGTTACAGTTGCAGAAAGGCAGGTAGGAGATTTGGGTTTCATTGGAGGGTATGAATTTTATATGCAATACTGTGTAAGGTTGTTGTTATGTTAACGGCGGGGTGGGGGAACTGCTGAGGGGATCGTAGGGGTGGGGGAGGACCAGGGGGTCAGTTATTTGATGTATAGTGAGGTTTTAGTTTTTTAAGGCGGTTGCCAGTGTTTTTAATTGTGATATGCACCTGTTTCAATAAAGCGGCCTTTTACACACACAAATTTGGTCTCTGTTTGGCTTGCCCCCCCTCCCTCCCAAGAGGGGTTTGGGGGACAGCCGAAGCCCGCGAGGTCTGCCCCCGGGCAGATTGGGAGGGCGGAAGGGGGTGGGGCTGGCCGATTAGCGGCCATGTTGTGTGCATTTGGGCTGTTTTGAGATATAGCCCAAATGTAGCCCAATTTCATAAAAGGGGGCTCACGCCATTCCCAGCCACCATTTTAGGTTTGGTGACCTGGTGGCTGGGAGTAGCGTAGCGTAGTGCAGTTTTTGCCCGCCCTCCTATCCCTCTTTATGGGGGTTTTTCTGGGGCTTGTCTTTTGGGAATTATATTATTATATCTTTGGCTGGGTTTGTTGAGTTCAGGTGCACAGGGGAAGTGGTTTGTTCAATCTGTCGCTTGGAACAGGTGCTGGCGGGGTCTTTAAAAGTTGGCCAGGGTTGGCAGAAGTTTTTGGTTAAGTGTTGGAAGTTTGTGAGCAGGAGTAGGGAAAGGATAGGCAGGTAGGCTAAGTTTTAGGGTATACGTTGGTTAGTTACAGTTGCAGAAAGGCAGGTAGGAGATTTGGGTTTCATTGGAGGGTATGAATTTTATATGCAATACTGTGTAAGGTTGTTGTTATGTTAACGGCGGGGTGGGGGAACTGCTGAGGGGATCGTAGGGGTGGGGGGGACCAGGGGGTCAGTTATTTGATGTATAGTGAGGTTTTAGTTTTCTAAGGCAGTTGCCAGTGTTTTTAATTGTGATATGCACCTGTTTCAATAAAGCGGCCTTTTACACACACAAATTTGGTCTGAATTTGGCTTGCCCCCCTCCCTCCCAAATAGCTTAAAGTGCGTGATGCTAGACTGCGGCGTCACGACAATTACCCGGGTTTTGGAGGCGAACACTAAATCTTGCTGCCAACAGTGGCAATAATAATAATCGAAAGGCAACAGCGACGTATAAAGATGAGGATTGATTGCAAGTTGACTAGAAAGATACGTTCTTAACTGAGAAAGAAAAAGGAAACGGCATATTTTAATTAAAAGGATCTTCAAATAGAATGACCAGGCACAAATCTCTGCCATAATAAAGATAGTACGTTTGCAAGCACGACTGATACATACACTCTTCGTCAAAACACAGTAAAACGTCTTAACATCATAAATACAGTAACATGCTGTCCCAAATAGTTACGCGTTCATGCCTCTGCCCGAATCATTAACAAAGGGGCTCTAGAATCAACAGGCGTATGGAGGAAAAATATGCTAGGCTCTTGATACCTGTATCCATAACTGCATCTGTTGCATTAAGGAAGATACCCCAATACCACCAAAATTGTAATATAATTAGTCAGATCATGGTATAATGACATAAAGGCCCTAATGTTGTAAAAATGTTCTTGACTATACAAAGAAGATGTCACAATTGCAATAAAATATGTCTACAAAGCCTTGAAATATACATAGGGACTTACTCGTGGTTTGGATTAAACTCAAGATCTGCTATGAAACCACAGCCGGTGGCATTGCCCCCGAGCTGAATTACAGGAAGTGTAAGCAATATCGGCGTTGTCCTTTTAAGGAGGTGCAGGGGTGGGGCTATGTAAATAGAGAGCTACATGAGCAAGAACGCTTCAGATTTACAACCACATGATGTCAAGAGTGGAAAAAGACTACACCGGGACTAAACCGCAACAAAGGGAGGGTAATCATATTGAAGAATATAAAATAGGTGCTCCGCATCGGACTATCACGCACAAATTCAGGAGACAAAACCATAAATATCCCAGTTAGAGGGGAAATGGCACACTGCCATCTGATAATAAAGGCAGAGAAAACAGATCGGAATAAATACTTCAAAAAAGACTAAACAGAGGCATTGTCAAAAAAGATATAGTATCTTACATTTCTGAAGACCAAAAACGATGTCAAAAATAAGTGTGAGATTTCCCTAAGAATAACTCAATGAGGCAAAAAAGAATTCCTGTATCAAGGTGACAATTCCAGAACGAGGACTAGCAGCCTGAAAGTACAAGCCATATTAAACCTTATGGCATTTTCCTGTGGCATGTCACTATTTAGGCCCCGTTTACATGTGTCCAGGGTAACGATCCAAAAGACATCCCATCTTTTTCTCACTTCCATACTTTCTAACTCATGGGCATCTTCAATTTTATCCAGAATCGACCATCTGATGTCTTCTGGCTCAAGTTCTTTCTCAATAAAATGTTTCACCAAAGGGTCAGTGATTTTAGCTGTGCGGATTGCAGACAGATGCTCGGTTAATCGTGTTGCCCTTGTACGAGCTGTCTCACCTACATAGCCCAACTGGCACGGACACAGTAGCAAGTATATAAGGTTTTTAGTTTTATAATTCGTAAATTTACTTGCCTGAACTGTGTATGCATTGTGTGTGAAGGTATCTGTCTCAATAACTGAATCGTATGCTTTGCACTGTGTGATTTATAGGGGCCCAGTACAGGTATGCTGCTGCCAATGGTTTTTTATATGAAGAGTTTGAAGCGCGAGCATACCACAAAGTGTTTGATGTTTTTGTTACGACGCTGAGCAAACATCGGTTTAGGAATCTTAGGACTACTTTCAGCATCGCTGTTTAGAATATGCCAGTTTGAGCAGATAATTTGTCTAATTTCTCATTCAGTGTAGAGTGTCTCAAAACGATTATAATCTGTGATGAAAGAATCAACAATACAAGCCACTACCTTTGTGCCAAAACAAATGAATTGGTGCTATCTATGAAATGTCTAGAGCTAAAACAACTGATTTGGTGCTATTTATGAAGTGTCTAGGGATTATTGTTGTGTAAATATTTATGTAAATTGTTCTGTTTAGTTTAGTCTCAGCTCATCAATGAATAGTCATTATTGCCTATTTACGTGAATATATGTCGTTTGATTGAGTGGTTGCATGAAGGTATGACTGTTGTGTTGTATGATCATTTTAAGATATTAGTAGATTGTTATTGATATTAAAGTCAGGATTTTTTTTTTTAAATATGTAATCACTGTTAAGATAAAAGCCGTTTTAATAATAAAATACTTTTATTGGGCATATATTCATGTTTGCTTGCCCCTTATGTATTTATTGTGAATTTTTTTTATGTATAGTTGCCAAGGTAATTTTGAGTACAATAGTATTTTCCATGCCCTTGGAACTGCCATTAAGAGCAGGGGTCCTTTTCTTTACATTGATTAACCAATAGCCTGCCTGTGTGGGATTGTTTGTCTTAAGGTATTTGTTGTTTTCTATAGGTTGGATGAACTTTTTTGGTCAGCACTGATGGAGAAACTTGAGACCTTTGGATTCTCAGATGAGGATTCTTTGAACTGGTAGGTACTCACATTTTGATAATTTGCCCAGCACTGATCAATCAGGAAATGAAGATTTAAATAAGCTTATCTCCCTTAAAAAGAAAATTAAAATGATAGAAGCCCACGGTGAGTTCATGTTGGAATATTTACATGCAGGGTTGTTTGTCTAAATACATAAGTTCCTACAAAAATGGTCCATAGTAACTAACCACTGTTCATGTGACCTTATGATGTTAATTGTGGAAACAGCTAAAGAGCTGGTCCAAACTTTGAAGAGTGAATTGACAGAATTCGGGTAAATAATTAAGAGAGCTAATTTTTGGGATGAAGCGAAGAAAAACTTAGAAGTAGTGGGCAAGGAGGTAGTCTTCATTCACAGACTACCTAATTAAAAGGAAGACATCCTTTTTCCTACACTTGAAAGGACCTTCCCTTATTTAGCTGAACACTCCTATAATCAGGGGCAATACTATGATGATGAGAACTCTACCTCCAGTACATATAGGTTTGAACTTTTTTGACGCATCTTATTTTAGAGAACGAATAGGCCTGGGTGTGAAATTCCGCTCCGCCCGCGGATTTTGTGGAGTTTTTCCTACTCCGTGTAGCGCCCGGAGTTCTGAAAAACTCTGCTCCGCATGGAAGAGCGTAGTATTTTCCTCACTCATGCTCGCCAACATTACATTGCTGAGCGCGAGCGAGGGAAATCTTACTTCAGACCACCTCCCTGCGTGATTTCTCAATGCGGGTGGTCACGGATGGTCACTACCATTTGCATTGACAAACCTTCCTTTCGCATTGAGGAAGCTGCCGCTTGAATAGAACATCTACTCGAGCGGCAGAAAGAAGCAGCGCCCTCTTGGCTGCAAGTGGTGCCATTCAAACTGATTTTTCAGCATGGAGCAATCACCCGGAGCTAAAGATTTGCACGAACTGCATGACGTAATGCACTCTGCCACTTGCTGAACTCTGCGTAGCGCAGCAGAGTTTTTGGGTTACTTTGTGGAGTTCCGCTAACCCCACCCAGGCCTAATAACGAAGGCAGTTCAAATCATTTTCACCAAATGGGTAGACGAAGCCCCTTCGAAACAAATCATGCACAAGCACAGCCTTTTTTAGCCCGGCGTGGTGGCTGAAGGGGAAGGCAGAAACCTAGGTTTCAAACCAACTACAGAGGCAATTGCTAACCAAAACCATTACCAACCAAACAACTATCACATATTCGAAACCAGGAATGGTCAATACTGGAGGCATGGAAACTAATACCAATCTTCAATCTTTCTCATTCTTGTCTTAATTCCTCAGCTAATGATTTAATGGCTAAAGGCTATCCTTTGTACCGCACACTAGAACTAATATCTTTGAACTATACCAGGACATTATAACTTCTTTTCGTAAAATACGCCTAAGGAAATATTTTTCTGAGACAGGCCCCTTCGTTGAGAGGCAATTGAATTTATCAGGCCTTTCTCTTCCCTCTATCTTCACCCCTACTTCAGATCAGGTAGGTCTGGGAGTAAAGATTTTTGAACATACGTCTTGACCAAGCCATGCGGTTCATCCCTCGTCTGAAATACAATATAGATCAGAAAGAATTCAGGGTACTCCAAAAGTTGAAAAATGACAAAACTGTGACAGTGAAGAACTGTGACAGATGAGGTGGCATTGTGGTATTCGATGCTAAGGACTATGAGTCCAAAATGCTCACTCTCCTAGGAGATCCTGCCCATTACACTAAAATACAATTCGATCCCACTGAAAGGCTAGCCAAAAAGATTGAACGTATAACATCTCGTGCTCGCAATGTTGGGAACATATGTGAGAAGCAATTCGAATAATTAAATGCCACCGATCCCGCATGGTGAGCATTTATGGCATACCAAAAATCCACAAAAGTACCACTGATCCTCCCTATTGACCTATTGTAACTACTATTGTTTCCAATACTGAATCTTTGTCTAAATACAAGCATTGTATTTTACGGCCGTTTGTCCCAAAGATCAAGTCTTACATTAAAGACAAGAGGGACAATATTAATACAGTTGAAGGTCTAGTTTTCAATCCCATTACTGAGACATTAGTGACTCTAGACATCGAAGTGCTTTACAGCAACATACCTCAAGACAAGGCTTTAGAAGCCGTTCAGTGGTTTATTGAAGATCAAAACATTGAAAGTCCCACAACATTCACCCTTGAATGCTTGCGAAGTGTCGTTTCTGAAAACACATTTGAATTGTGGGGACAGTTGTTCAAACAAACCAAAGGAGTTAGCATGGAGGAATTTGTTGTTCCTTCAGTAGCCAATATCTGCATGGCACAATTAGAAATGAAAAACATCGATATGAAGTGACTCCATGTTTTGAATCTGTGACCCATTGGTCACACTTTATCAATGACATTTTCTTTATTAGGATTGATACTCTAGAACATTTAGATGAATATTTTCTCTGGCTCAAACACTGTGATACTAATTTGCAATTTACAGGCCATACAAATCATCATCAGGCAGAAATTTTGGATATTTTGATAAAACACAATTCTGGTTTTCTGGAAGTGGTCCTATATGTCAAATCCACAGCCAGGAAAACTCTGTTACACTTTGAAATTTACCGTCCTGCATACAGAAACAAAGTATCCCCTTCGGAAATTTTTATGGCTCTGTAGAAACTCCACCAATTTAACAGATTTTGACACTTGAACCATTGAAATGAAGGAAAAATTCCTCACTAGGGGATAACCGAAACACCTAGTGCATGAAACCTTCAAAAGAGCTAGTTTTTTTGATATGACCATCTTCTTAGAGAACAAAAACGACAAACTGCACCACATTTAGTCTGTATAACAAGACACTCTACAATGAATGAGAAAATTAGGCAAATTATCTGCTCAAATTGGCATATTCTAAACAGCGATGGTGAAGATAGTCCTAAACTTCCTAAACCAATGTTTGCTGAACATCGTAACAAAAACAAAAGACTTTGTGGTACGTTCACGCTTCAAATTCAAGAGGAACAAATAATGGACAGAATGCTGAACAATGCAAACATTTTGCTTATGTCACCTTAAGTGGGAAGGGTATGCCCAGACGTAGGTCCCATGCTCACTGCACCAATGGATTCAAGCTAGCCTGGCTGATGAGGGGTGATGCCCCAAAACCGGTAACATGATGCTTGTTTCCAGTCCAGGGAGGACCTGGCTTGGCAGTTCCGGCTGGACTGTTCCCATGAGGAACAGGGTCAAGACTGATTTGCATATGGCTGGGTCCAAACTGGGGTGGCGTGGTAAGTAAAAGAACAATGGATTAAACCCAGATCCGTGTGACTGCGGGCGAATGTTTGCACTGTTCAGCATTCTGTCCAACATTTGTTCCTTTTGCTTTTGTCGCCCTAAGTGGGAAGGGTATGCCCAGACATGGGTCCGGTGCTCACTGCGCCACTGGATTCAAGCTAGCCTGGCTGATGAGGGGTGATGCCCCAAAACCGGTAACATGATGCTTGTTTCCAGTCCACGGAGGACCTGGCTTGGCAGTTCGGGCTGGACTGTTCCCATGAGGAACAGGGTCAAGACTGATTTGCATATGGCTGGGTCCAAACTGGAGTGGCGTGGTAAATAAAAGAACAATGGATTAAACCCAGTTCCTTGTGACTGGGGGTGAATGTTTGCATTGTTTAGCATTCCGTCCATCATTTGTTCCATTTGCTTTTATACGATTTAAATTGGCTTTGAATTTCAGGCTGCTAGTCCTCGTTCTGGCATTGTCACCTTGATACAGGAATTTATTTTTTTCCATATTGGTTTATTCTTAGGGAAATCTAACACTGATTTTTGAAATAGTTTTTGATCTTCAGAAATTTAGGATATTATATATTTTTTGGCAATGCCCCTGTTTAGTCTTTTTTTAAAGTATTTATTCCAATTGGTTTGCTCTACCTTTATTATCTCATAATAGTGTGCCATGTCCCCACTTACTGGGATATTTATGGTTTAGTCTGTGCATGATATTCCAACTCGGGCACCCATTTTATATTCTTTGATATGATTACTCTCCTTTTGTTGCAGCTTACTCACTGTCTAGTCCTTTTCCACTCTTGACATAATGCGGTTGTTAATCTGATGCGTTCTTGCTCATGTAGCCGTCTAGTGCATAGCCCCATCAACGCACCTCCTTAAAAGGAATACATCAGCATTGCTTACATTTCTTGTAATTCGGCTCAGAGGCAATGCTTCCAGCTGTAGTTTCACAGCAGATCTCGAGTTTAATCCAAACCACGGTGTTGCATTCCCCTTTGTTTCCCCTTCACTTCCCTTTCCTTTTCTTCCCGTGTTTTCCTCTTGGAACATGGAACCATGTACCTGCGTGTATGTTTTAGATTCCATGTTCCAGAATGATGATATGACAGTTTCTGCCTTATCTTTGCATCGGTTGGATGTACTGTGCTGTTCCCATAATAAAACTTTTTTTACTTACCTCGCTGGAGCCTTGCATCTTTACAAGTGGCGACGATTCTTAGAAGACTTCGCATGCTACACGTTTCAGGCGGCACAGGTGCAGCGACGTCTTCCGGACCCTGTTTTCATCTCCTGCGTGCTCTCTGCCCACCGGAACGGTGTTTATTAGTCCTGCTGAGATTTCTTCATACGTTGGTGAAAACTGGATTATTTTCACTCTTCGGATGTGTCTCAGGTGAATTTTTATCCATTTCGGCATTTTCTTTACACCAACGGCCATCTCCTTCTCAGCCCGTTATGACGTACTTTGTGTCCTTAACAACTGTTGTGTAGACGCCTCTGCCACCACGTTCCTATCTACGCGTCACACTTCAGCGTCTGTTGCCTGGATACTGCTGCATGTCTAATTTAGAATTTGCTCTATACGCCGGCCACGTCGTACGTAATCACGACGGCGGCCATTTTGAGTTTGCATAATTATCTTCTAATACCGGAAGATCGGATCGTAACTCTCTAAGCTCTGAGCATTTTTGTGGAGCGTATTCCTTACGTTTTTCTAACGACACACGTTTACAACTCTTCTTCCTCTCAGCGATCGGCAACAGTGTTTTACGGTAGCATTTCTTTTTCCTTCTACTGCTTGGATTGTATTGTGTGCAAATTTAGAGATGGTGATTTATATTACAGGTTTATGCCTGTTCATCTGCGGTGACAGGCACACCATATTCTTCAATTTCAATATTTATTCACAATATTTGGCCTGTTTATTTACGGTGACAGGCACACCATGACTTTTATACACCATTCATACAAGATCAGCATTTTAACCTATTCATGTTAAAGCTGTTTGGAGTTCTCTACCACTACTATTTCTTTTTTTATAACTATTAACCTATTTTTGTTTTTTTTGCATTTATTGTCTACATTATTGCTTTGCAGTAAATTAGTAGCAATGTGTCAATATACTGTTACCATGCAGTTTGATCCACCAAGTAAGTTTTTGCAAAGCAAAGGAGAACCACCCATTCCGTGGTCAAGGTGGAAAGAGGAGTTCATCACTTATCTAAAAGCCATTGATGGTGAACGCATGTCAGCTGAGAGAAAAAAGAACATTTTCCTTCATTGTTTAGGTTCTGAGGGACAAGTTGTTTACAGAACTCTTCCTCCTGTCAGGTCTGGGGGTGATTATAACATTTATGATGAAGCTATTGAGAACAGATTTAAACCTACTATTAGTGTTGCTTTAAATAGGTTTAAGTTTTACCCAAGAAGAGGGAGAGTGTTTTGATGATTTTCTTACTGCACTTCGAGCATTGTCTTTGCATTGTAACTTTGGTTTGATCACTGATGAGATGATCAGGGACCAAATCGTTGTTCATGTGAGAAGTAAAAAAGTCCAAGAGCAACTTTGGATTTTGAGTGACCCTAATTTGGACACTGCCATCAGCACTGCTAAAGCTTTAGAACAGTCTGAAAAGTGGATGTAGTCTATCAACAAAGAAACCAAGCCTTCTATTTCAAGTGAAGTGAACAGTGTCACGCCTAGTACTTCTAAAGGCTCATATAATCCTAACTTCAAGAGTACTTATAATTCCAAATGTTTTTACTGTTACAGGTGTGGTAATCCTGGTCATATAGCTTATTTTTCACGTTGTCCTGCCATTGGGAAAGAGTATAGCAAATGTGGACGCATGGGTCATTTTTCCAAAATGTGCAAGGATACCAATACTAAGAAAAGTTCCTCTCCTGTTTCGTCTTCTAACAACTCCAAAGGAAAACTTTCTCGTACTTCTCATGATCTATCCTTGGGTGATGAAATTCAGTCTGAGTTAGAGACTGGAATTGTAGTCTCCATTCGTGACTCTTTTGATGACTCTAAAGCTGACAAGATTGATCCACCTAAGTGTATTGTTTGTATTCTTGGAAAAAATCTTGAGCTTATGGCGGACTCTGGGTCACCTTGGACTATTATCACGAGGCAGTATTGCTTAGAATCTTTTGGGAACTTACTTGATTTGGGATCTTTATGTAAACCTGATATTGTTGCACAGAATTTTGATGGTTCCAATATTGATTTTATAGGTTTCAAAGAAGTGTGGATTGATTTCAAAGAAAGCAGTGCTTTTATTAAGCTTTATGTATCTCTCAAAGGGGTAAATGTGTTGGGGTGGCGTGACCAGGCCAAGCTCGGAATTGTGTTAAATACCAGGGAGAAAGAACCTGTGTCTGTTCTTGCTATAACTGCTTCCTGTGCTGATGACTTTACTAAATTATTTCCTGATGTATTTTCTGAAGAACTTGGTAAGCTTAAAGGTTTCAACCATAGGATAAAAGTAAGACAAGGATAGGTACCCATCAAGCAAAAGCTTAGGGGGGTTCCCATCAGTATTAGGGCAGAGTTAAAATCAATGATGGATGACATGGTTAAAGGTGGAATAATTGAAGAGATCGAGTCATCTGAGTGGGTTTCTCCAATTGTTTTGACGCAGAAGCCTGACAAAAGCCTTAGGTTGTGTGTTGATATGAGAGCGTTGAATGCCAACTTAGTTGCTGATTGCCACCCTCTTCCCAACATCAACGAGATGGTATGTATGTTGGATGGTGCCTGCATTTTTACCACTCTTGACCTACGCTCTGCGTACCACCAAATTGAGCTCACTGCAGACTCCAAACAATTTACTTCTTTTATCACTCCTCATGGTTTGTTTCAGTTTAAAAGGATGCCTTTCGGCCTAGCGTCGGCAGCATCCGTTTTTCAAAGGGCCATGTACCACATATTTAAAGATGTCGGTAACTTTGTGAAATACTTCCAGAACGACATCCTCATTTTCTCCAAGAGTGAAGATGATCATTTCCAACATGTAAAGGAAGTTTATATAAGGTTGAGAAAAAGTGGTTTGACACTTAAAGCTGGTAAATGCAAATTTTTCCGCAAATTGGTGGAGTATCTTGGGCACACTCTCTCGGGTGAGGGTGTTGTGCCTAAAAAGTCTTTGGTTGATGCCATTATCAAAGCACCTTCACCTGACAACAAGGAGAAACTCCTATCTTTTGCTGGTCTGTGTGAATAGTATAGTAAATTCATACAAAATGTTGCCACCAAGATGGAGCCTCTCAGAGAATTAACCAGGAAGTCCACCGAGTTGGTCTGGTCAGACAGACAGGAGACAGCATTTAGACAAATCAAAAGTGAGATCGTGAATGCTCCTACTCTCAAGTTTTTTGCTTAAATAAAAAATGCATTATTACTGTTGATGCCAGTCTTTATGGTCTGGGAGGAGTACTCAGTCAGTGCTCTGGGAAGGAAGAGTGGTGTGTAGCGTTTGCATCTAGAACTCTCTCGGCTACTGAAAGAAGGTATGCAGTGATTGAGAAAGAGTTGTTAGCATGCATTTGGGCTGTAGAGCATTTCTGCAACTATGTATGGGGAAACAGGTTTCTTCTGAGGACAGATCACAAACCTCTCATTGGCATTTTATCCCCGAGGGGGGGTGGAACTCTACTGCTTGTATTGCTCGGCTTACTTCCAGACTACAGGAGTATGATTTTGAGATTGTGTATGTTCCTGGCAGGTGCAATGTTACTGCGATTTTCTCTCCAGATTGCCTTGCTCTTAAGATGATGTACTTCATGATGAACAAGAAGTAGACATTGTTGCCACTGTGAAAGATTTTGTTTCAGAAGCGTTCTTTACTCTCTCTGAAACCGAATGGATGATTGAAATGAATAACGACACTGTGTCTCAACTTGTTCTTGATTGTTTGAAGAAAGGTTGGCCTAAGGAAAAATCCACTACTGCAGAAGTTGCTCCTTTTTGTCAAGTTTCTGATGAGATTCAGGAAGTGGGTGGTCTGCTTTTCAAAGGGGGAAAGATCATTCCTCCAGTTTCCATGCAGAGCAAGATTTTGTTGCTTGCCCACCAGAGTCACATTGGTATGTCTTCAATGAAACGACTTATTAGGGCTAATTTTTGGTGGCCTGGACTTGACAAAATGGTTGATAGAACTGTTAGGGAATGTTCCGAGTGCATCAGTAGTGACAAGATGCTTAAGGTTTCCTCTGCTCCTCTCAAACCTGTTTCGTGGCCTGAGTTTCCATGGCAAAAAGTAGCCTTCGACATTTCAGGTCCTTTCAATCATCTACCATATAATGCATGGTTTGCTCTTGTGATGGTTGATTACCATTCCAAATGGCCAGAGGTGAAGTTTGTGGCTAGTGCTACGACTCAAGTCATTATTACTTTCCTCAAAGATGTTTTTGCACGGGAGGGGTCCCCCGAAGTCTTTGTGATGGACAATGGGGTACAACTCATATCACAAGAGATGGAGAGTTTTCTACGTATGTGTGGTATTAAGCATTTGACCACGTCTCTTTATGAACCAAGGGAGAATGGCCAAGTAGAGCGATTCAACCGGGTTCTAAAGGATGGCATTGATTCTGCTTGTAAGTCCAGTGAGTCATGGAGGGATGTGGTAAGGAAAAGATTATGGATGTATCGCATCACACCTCACTCAGTTACTGGAGTGAGTCCTTTCAGACTTTTGAAGGGTAGAGATCCCATTTCTAATATTTGTCCATGGTGGATTAAGAAGGTCAACAAGGCTGTCGATTGTATTGATTTGGATCTTGTCGCTAAGCGTGTGGAAGCTAAGCAGGATAAGATGAAAGTCTTGTTTGATTCGAACATGAATGTAAAGGTTCCTGACTTTACTGTTGGTGAGTGGGTTAGGATTAAAAAACCTGTTTTTTTGGCCAAAGGAATTTCCAAGCTTGGTCATCCTATCAAAATTGTTAAGGTCTGCAAGAATTCTGTGATTACTCAAGATGGAGTGTGGAATGTGAGGAGAGTTGCTAAGTGCAAATCTCATGAACTCTGCGTGGACAGAGAAGATGAATTTCCTTTGTGTTATCATTCTGACCAGTCTGTAGCATCCAGAGTTAAGAGTAATAATAGACCCAACTTGTTACCTGCCAGATTTTTATCTTAATTTCATTTGTTTGCATTTTTGTGTTTTTTCTGTTAGGGGTGAGATGTGTTACATTCCCCTTTGTTGCCCCTTCACTTCCCTTTCCTTTTCTTCCCGTGTTTTCCTCTTGGAACATGGAACCATGTACCTGCGTGTACGTTTTGGATTTCATGTTCCAGAATGATGATATGACAGTTTCTGCCTTATCTTTGCATCGGTTGGATGTACTGTGCCGTTCCCATAATAAAACTTTTTTGACTTACCTCGCTGGAGCCTTGCATCTTTACACACGGGTACGTCCCTATGTATGTCAAGACTTTCTAGCTGAATTTTATTGCAATTGTGATATCTTCATGAATCTTCTTTGCATAGTCAAGAATGTTTTACAACAATAGTGCCTGTATATTGTTACACCGCGATCTGACTAATTAAATTGCAACTATGGCTACATTGGGGTATCTCCCTTAAGGCAACAGACGTAGTTATGGATGTGGGTATCGAGAGCCTAGCATCTTTTTACTCTGTACTCTTGTTGATTTTAGAGCCACTTTATGAATGATTCGGGCGGAGGCACGAACACTTAACTATTTGGGATAGCGTACTACTGTACTTCTGATGCTAAGACGTTTTACTGTGTTTTGAGGAAGAGTGCATATATCTGTCCTGTCTGCAAATGTACTATCTTCATTATTACAGAGATTTGTACCTGGTCCTTCCATTTGAAAATCCTTTTAATTAAAATATGGTATTTCTTTTTTTTTCTCAGTTAAGAAAGTATCTTTCCTGTTGACTTCCAATCAATCAGCATCTTTTTACGTCGCTGTTATTATCTGCACTATTGACAGCAAGATTAAGTGTTCACCTCCAAAACCCAGGTAATTGTCCTGATTCAACTGTTTAGCATTGCGCACTTTGAGCTATATCTGTGCTCATCATGGGATACCTAGTTAAAGGGAAAAATTGTTGAAGCTCCGATAGAGGGATTCATTAAAGTGTTTCAGACCCTCCTTTCAAGCCAATATTTTAACCACATATTTTTTCATTTACAGCGTATTATGTAAGACATCTCTCTTGTATCCCTAATATCCGCATATGTGTATATGCTACATTGTTTATTCCCCAAGTTGAAGTTGTACAAAGTACATGACAAACACAATTGGCATCCCATATATTGTTCATCATATTAGCCCACTCCATTTAATGTTTGGATAATTGGCACAGTTTTTTGACTTTTCTTCTTACACAGCATTGTTTCTTTATAGCTCAAGAATTAGATTTGGACACCCATAATTTCAGGTGGAGCTGAAATATAGTCAGTTCCAGAGCGGTAAAAATATGATCTACTCCATTTTTACATCCTGGGCACATTTAGTATTCTATGGTTGGGTGACACCTCAATGTGAACTATGCTCTTCCTTTTCATTTTGTATGAAATTAATTCTATGATTGTCTTTTAGGTTGCTGATGAATTTAAGGATTGACAGTTTTACATGAAAGGTCTCTTCATTTGATCTCATCGAGGTCACTCTTATTAAATTTAATTGTCCTTTTTTTTAGTGGTTGTGACACTTTATTTTCCTAATGCTCTGATCACGGTGAAGGGTCTGACCATTGTCTTGTAAACTAACCTTTTAATCTGCATAGGAATAATCTAGACGTAAGCGTTTGGGCTAAGTATAACATGTAATATATTTGCGGGTACCTTCAAGTATAAGTCGTGGCTTTCTTGATGAAGACGTGTTGTTTGCCGAAATGATTATAATCAGTGATGATAAAATCAACAATACAAGCCCCTACCTTTGTGCCAAAACAAATGAATTGCTGCTACCTATGAAATGTATAGACTTAAAACCATTGAATTGGTGCTATTTATGAAGTGTCTAGAGATTATTTTTGTGGAAATATTTATGTAACGTGTTCTGTTTAGTTTAGTCTTCGCTCATCTATGAATAGTCATTATTATCTATTTATGTGAATATATGTCGTTTTATTGAATGGTTGTATGAAGGTATGATTGTTGTGTTGTATGATGATTTTAAGATATTAGTGGAATGTTGTTATTAAAGTCTGGAATCATTTTTTAAAGTATGCAATCACTGTTAAGATAAAAGCCATAATAATAATAAAATAAGCCTTTTGCATATATTCATGTTTGCTTGGCCCTTATGTATTTATTGTAAGTTTTTTGTTGTTGCATAGTTGCCAGGGGAATTTTGAGTACAATAGTACTTTCCCTGCCATTGGAACTGCCATTTATAACAAGGGGTCCTTTTCTATATATTGATTAACGTGAAGAGCGCTCCTTTGGCTGTGTTTTTAATGTGTTCCTTCATTCACATGTTTATGTCTAGTGTGATACCCAAGGACTTAATGGAGTTGGACAGTATGGCGTGGCAGTTTAGTGCGTCCAATTTTTTTTTGCCATTCTTGGATGGGTAGATGATTGTTTTTAGGTTAGAGGAGAAGAAATTCAGTATTATTGGGATTCAGCTTAAAGTGGTCGGTGTTTAGTCAATTTTGTATATTAATTAGTGTGGTGTTAAGATGTTCGATGTTGCAGGGTGATCTTATTCTGTAGTAGTGTTGTGTGTCATAGGTTTATAGGTGATACTTGATCCCAGCTTGTTTCAAGATAATTGTGAGGGGTTCCATGAAAAGATTGAATAGGGCTGGAGAGAGGATGGATCTTTGAGGTACACCTTGTGGTACAAGTGTGGGCTTCAAGAGAGAGCTGTTGATTTTTATCTGTTGAGAGGGAAGTTGAAGATAGGACGTGAACCATCTCAAGACTGTGCGATTGATACCAATGCAGTTCTTTAGTGTCTCAAGTAGCGCTGGGTGGTGAACTGTATCAAATGTCACTGATAGGTTGAGTAGGATTCGGAGGCAGGAGTCACCTTCATCTAGGGAATGGTGAATGTCATCTGTTATATTGAGCATAGCAGTTTCCGTGCTACATCCTTTCCTGAATCCTGATTGGAATGTGTTGTGAAGGTTGAATTTTTCTATGTTTTGGTAGAGTTGTAGTAGGACACACTTTTTCAACGTTATAGCAAGGAAAGGAAGATTGTTGATGGGTCTGAGGTTGTTGAGGTCGTTGGGTTCAACCCCAGGCTTTTTTGAGAGTGGGGGTGGCTTGGCCTTGTTGGAGGGAGTCTGGTACGTGGCCTGAAGAAAAAGAGGCATTGATGAGTTTGGTCCAGAAATTTACACTTTCACTAATAGGGAGTTTAACATTTCGAGCCTAGTTCACAAAGGCATGTAAGAGTATGTAAAATAGTCATGTAGAACTACTTCCCAAACTCATAACTGCCTTTGTGAATCAGTGCCATAGATTGCCTTGGGATATTCTTTTCTTTCAGAATGCATGAGCTGGCATCTTAAGGTAGTATTGAACACATTACACTGGATTCACAAAGCATGTGCAGTGACCCACTCTTAGAGTGCTTCTTATATAACCATGCATGCCTTTAGTAAATGAAGAGTACTCTTGGACTTCAGTAGTACGCACTGAGTGCTACAAGAGCAAGTCACAAATATTCATGGTAAAATCTTTGTGAATTAGGCCCACTCAGTGGGCAGCAAGCCTGGATATCAGGACTTAATGTTCATTCGTTGTTTGATAAACTTTGTTGTGTAGCTGAACTCAGTTGGTGTAGCTCTGAAGACATTTTATTTTCCAGTTGGCTTTCCCCAACCAAACATCAGAACCTGACTTCATGCGGAAGTATCCAGACCCCCACATTACCAACTTTTATTGTAAAGTTAGCACAGCTACACGAGCAGAAATTAAGCAAGGCCTGTTATAATGTAGGATAGATCAAACAGATGCATGTGAAATGTGGCATTTTAAAAGAAAATCCTCAGGAGTTGGAAGTAGCCGTACTTCTGTGCAGTGTTATTCTGCTAAACAAAACACCAAGATGCTATGTTCCTGATGTAACTATGTGTTCTTATTTTGCAATTTAAAAATTGCATGTTATTCCTCAAATCTAGACTACATTGTTTGTAGTTTAAGTAGCACTGCGTTGAAAAACCTCCTAAAGGAAATAAGAATTTTTAGTAAATAAATATGTGTTCACACTGTTGCCACATGACCGAATCGTTCAATTTGCTCAAGGCTGCTGATATAAGGCATAAACATCAGAAAGTGGAAAACAACCCCTCTTTAAAGATGCTTTTGTCCGACCTATCTGCTATTCCCAACATTCACGTGTTGCAGACAAAGGGGACACTAAACTCTTCCCACTGCTTTCGATTTTCAGCAGTAAACCTCGCATGTTTGGCAAGAACTTGCTTTCTGACAATAATATGCAGTTTATTGACATATTTTGAAGTCTCTACAACATACTTGTTATTCAGGAGTCATGTTTAGGCTTGTCTTCAGATCAATGGAAATTGTACTGAATATGCTAGAACCTATGTGATTCTAACACTTAACCAAACTGTTGCTCAAGGCTTTTTAAATGTATACTTTCTGGATCTGTTGGCTTCATTTAAACATCAAAAAACACCAAACAGTGAAAAAAGAAACAAGGTGTGAGAAATCGGGTTGTTGGTTGAGGGGGGGTGAAACCCTACTCAAGCAACAGCCACAATCTTTGTCACGGTGAACAATAAAAAGTCACTGAATTAACCTGTGCTTAACCCTTTGGTAGCTTGGCACAAAAGCAGTCAAGCACAATTTAGAGACTATGGGGCCGATTCCGATTCGGGCCGGAAAAAATACCGACCGACTCGGTACGGGATTATAGTCCGACCGACACGTACCGGCGTTGCCCGACCTGGGAAGTACGATGAAATGCATGGAAATCACGACCGACTCGTACGGAACTCAAGGCGAACTACCGACCCGGCCGGAAACATGCTATCCGGCCGGGAAACCACGCGAATCGCACCGACCGACACGCACCAGGAAACAACCCGAACGAAACGTACCCGCGAACTCCGACCCGCGCAGTACGATGCAATGGGTGCAAAATCAGACCGACTCGCACGGAGCCCAAGCCGTACGACCGACACGCATACAAAAGCCAGCCGAACAAACACAATGCCCCGCGAACGACGCGTACGCCGCATATGAAACGGAGCTGAAACACAGCGGGAACGACTCGGACAGGCGCGCACGAGACAACTGCAACATCCTACTCGGTCAGAAGAACGACTCCTACATGCACAATAATCACTAATGAAAAAATACAAAAAAAAAGGGCCAAACAAGCAATGACAAAGCCAATAAATACAGGGGAGAAAAAAATGGAACAAGGACACACCCCCAACTCCACCTACATAAAGCCCACAAATCCCTACCATGATCCTTTGCAAATTCCACTGACCTGCCAGCACACAAAACCATCACACAGCAAACACAGACACACCCACAGCTCATCCAACACAAAAGTCACACACCATTAGCACCTCAACAAATAGCACCCTCACACACACACAGCAAAACCTACACTCACACACCCTCACTTGCACACACACACACATCAATCACCACCACCACCCATCACCATGCCCCTAAAGAAGAATCCAAAGTTCCTAGATAGTGAATTGGAAGTCATGGTAGACGAGATCCTGAGGGTAGAGCCACAGTTGTTTGGCACATTGGTCCAACAGACCCCCATGTCGCAGAAAACCAAGATGTGGGCGAGGATCGTCGACAGGGTGAATGCACAATCACCATGTTTGCGAACAAAGGAAGACATCCAGAACAGGTGGTATGATGTGCGCAGGAGGGTCAGAGACCTACTCAAGAAGGATTACCTCCTGAGCCAGCACACCGGCAGTGGTCCTCCTGCAAAACCACTATACCTCAGGCCCTGGGAGGAGAAGGTGCGGGCCATCCTACCACCAGTGAGCGTAAATGGACTAACAGACATCCCAGAGCCTGGTGAGTACACAACTAATATACACAATATTGTGTGCCAATACACACACATCACTCTCAAGGGGACAGTCAAACCATCCACCCCTAGCAAATCAACAGCAAACAAAAGATAATCATCCCAAGATATGTGTCAGTTAGATTAACACAATACATGCCATCTCATAGTGATATGTAACTGTGTCATGACATGTACAAACACAACAACAAATAGAGCAAGGCAGTGGTACAAATATAACCAACAAACACTGCCTGATATTTTGCCACCACTAGAACACCACCTCACAGGGAAGCTCACTTAAAGGAAGGGAATCTATGTATGCTGGTGAAGTCAGTGTAGCCAATAGCATGATGGGAGTTGTAGTCACAGATATTGGTCACCCTCACAATTGGCCCATCAACACCACTCCGAAACATGCTCACATCACAGGGAGTGGATAAGGACTGACAAGATGGCTGACACTGGCTACTGCTGTGGGGTGCACAAGGCCCTGCTGGGAACTGTGCACCAACAAACAGCAGGACACCACTGTCAGCCATCTTGCCATTGCTGTCACACTCACACACAGTGAAGTCCACTCAAAAGCAAGGAAGTACGGGCATGCTGGGAAGGGGGTGTAGGCAATAGCATGATGGGAGTTGGAGTCACAGATATTGCTCAGCCTCACAATTGGCCCATCAACACCACTCTGAACCATGCTCACATCACAGGGAGTGGAAAAGAACTTACAAGATGGCTGACACTGGCTACTGCTGTGTGGAGCACAAGGCCCTGCTGGGAACTGTGCACCAACAACAGCACAACACCACTGCCTGACATCCTGAAAGCCAACTTGCACTCTCTGCAATGCAAGCACGTAGCATGGTGGATATCTGGCTGGGTGGGAAGGAGGACTCACAGCACTGACCATAGTTATAAGCAGCTCACCTCACACACACCCTCAACACAAACTCCACATAACCCACCTGGGAGAATGCAATGCCTCACATACCAAATGAAGATCCCACAAAGAACCACCACCCTGGGTAATGCTGTGTGAAGCACAAGGACACACCTGGGACTTGTAGCCAAACAAACGCAAGGACAACACTGTCAGCCTTCCTGTCAGCACAAGCACACTACCCCACAGGGAAGCTCAGTCCAAAGGAAGGAAGTACGGGCATGCTGGGAAGGGGGTGTAGCCAATAGCATGATGGGAGTTGGAGTCACAGATATTGCTCAGCCTCACAATTGGCCCATCAACACCACTCTGAACCATGCTCACATCACAGGGAGTGGAAAAGAACTTACAAGATGGCTGACACTGGCTACTGCTGTGTGGAGCACAAGGCCCTGCTGGGAACTGTGCACCAACAAACAGCACAACACCACTGCCTGACATCCTGAAAGCCAACTTGCACTCTCTGCAATGCAAGCACGTTGCATGGTGGGATATCTGGCTGGGTGGGAAGGAGGACTCACAGCACTGACCATAGTTACAAGCAGCTCACCTCACACACACCCTCAACACAAACTCCACATAACCCACCTGGGAGAATGCAATGCCTCACATACCAAACGAAGATCCCACAAAGAACCACCACCCTGGGTAATGCTGTGTGAAGCACAGGGACACACCTGGGACTTGTAGCCAAACAAACGCAAGGACAACACTGTCAGCCTTCCTGTCAGCACAGGCACACTACCCCACAGGGAAGCACAGTCCAAAGGAAGGAAGTACGGGCATGCTGGGAAGGGGGCTGTAGCCAATAGCATGATGGGAGTTGGAGTCACAGATATTGCTCAGCCTCACAATTGGCCCATCAACACCACTTTGAACCATGCTCACATCACAGGGAGTGGATAAGGACTGACAAGATGGCTGACACTGGCTACTGCTGTGGGGTGCACAAGGCCCTGCTGGGAACTGTGCACCAACAAACAGCACAACACCACTGAATGACATCCTGAGAGTCAACCTGAACCCACTGCAAGGGTGGCATGCTTCATGGTGGGATAACTGGGCCAGGTGGAGAAGGATGGCCGGATGTCCACCAAATACAACCAATGCTGGCCATGCACACACCTCAACATTCATAGTGAAATGCCCCAGGTATGCATGACAATGTGCTACACCAATATCAACCTCTTACTGTGACAACTTAGGACAATGCAATGTACATGCCCGCATCCAGAGGTACAGTCACAACTGTCAGGTGTGTGAACCATTGATGCCTGTAGAAACATTACATACAATGTGTGTCTCTTCCAAATACAGGTGACGATGATGGGGACACAGCAGCAGGCGAGGAGGAGTCCCTGTTCCAGGCTCCGGGGGACACAGAGCTCACTGGTGTGGGACAGCCTCTGCCCACCTCGGATGGCGAAGACCTACCTGGCACCTCCGGTCTGAGTCATCATGCAGCACCAGCTGGACCAACATCTGCACCCCCTGCATCCACCCCTCCAACAACTGCCAACATACAGACCACCCACGCCGACACGGACAGACCAAGGACCACCGCTGACAACAGCACAGGGTCCCAGGCCCACCGTGGAGCAACGGATGACAACACCACTAACAACCCCCAAGTGGGCCTCGGGTCACCTGTGCGTGCCACCGCAGGTCCTGCACGTGTCGCCAGGGGTGGTGGGAGGGGTGGTAGACATAGGTTGCTGCTTGCAGAGGGGTCTGGACTGCATGATGACCCACAACTGGCACGCATCGCTGATGCGTACCAGGATAGCACCGGAGAGGTCAGACAGGTAGTGGGGATCCTCAAGGACATACAACAGCAGTAGGCTGCCCATCATGCCCGCTTGGACTCCCACATTGCCCGTGTGGAGACACACATGGCCCATGTGGAGACACACATGTCGGGCATGGAGTCCAAGTGGGATACATTGCAAGAACTCACAGTGGTGCATTGGGACATATTGACATGCCTCCACCAGATTAGCACCAACATGGCCACACCTCCCTGTGTGCCCACAACATCTGGTGCTGCAACAACTGACACCGCCACAGGGAGGGAGGAGGACTCTGGCGGAGAGTCCCCTGCACTGCAGCAGCCTGCACGTGAGGGTCCCCCCACAAAGAAGAGGGGTCATCCAAGGAAGGAAAACTGAGAGGTTGATGGCCACGTACATCCCCCAGGAAGCCAACACCTGTTCCAGAAATTCTCCTTTGTGTGCAAACGTTTCACCCTGTCGAATGCACATGACATGGGGAGTTCAAGTTGGACTAATGTATCATATGACTGTGGACTTCACTCAGGACATTTCTGCTACCAAGACTTCCAACTCATCTGGGAACTTTGGATCACAATCACAATGTACAGCACCCACCATCCTGTGCACTATACACACACACATTTCTGTAAATAAAATCACTAGTACACCATACTTGCCACTGTTGTTATTCAAATGTGGATACTGTTATGGTGATGATGTTCTGCTAAATTACACTGTGTATGCTAACTGCTACAGCAAGTACAACACCGTCGTGTGAGTCATGGTGAGGTGACACATATGAGGGAGACACACCACTAGGGCTAAACAACACAGACACCAGGGCCATCGGACTCATCGCCCACAGTGATGTTGGCAGGAAATACAGTGGAATGCACAGACACCACACCTATTCAGAGTCTGTGTCAACTAGCCCACAGGTGCAGTAAGCAAATGTCAGTCAGATGTGTGACCACAGACAACGCACATCCCAAAGTGAAGCACTGGTTTATTACACATTTGTAACATGTTGTTACCACTACAAATGCAAGTTAATCCCACGTGGCAGTGGCCACACAGTCAACAAGTGCAGAAGATATGAAGTCCAGGGGTGTGTGGCACATCACCTGTAGGGAAACGACTGCTGCCACCCTGAAAGGTGAATCATGGTGTTGGGGGATCCAAGTTGACCAAACAACTCTGTAAGCACCCTTTGAAGGACAGACATGACACACAGTCAAAACCACTGAAGAACCGGACAGAACTGCAATACTCATGCCCTAAACATGTCACAAGAAACCTACACAAAAGCACGTTTGCATGTCAACACTGTTGGGGAGTACAGACTACCTGTAAGGACACATCGCTGCACGCATCCAGTCAAGTGGCACATGGCCACACTAAAACATCACCAGGGCACCACCCACACATATCATGCAAACTCACATCATTCACATTGCATCTCCCTGGATACTTACATTCAGCTGAAGAAGTTGGTGATGAGCTGTGTGCGGACATCACCACCATCATCATCATCATCACTGGCATCGTGGTCCAGGCCAGGATCCTCCACAGGTGGCGGACGTTGGTCATCGTCATCCAGGATGAGAGGCAACTCCTTCCGCACTGCCAGGTTGTGGAGCATGCAGCAAACGATGACAATCTTGCACACCTTTGCTGGGGCATATGGGAGGGCCCCTCCTGTCTTGTCCAGGCAGCGGAAGCGGCTCTTCAGGAGACCAAAGGTCCGCTCGATCACTCTCCTGGTCCGACCATGTGCCTCATTGTAGCGCATCTGGGCTGGTGTCACAGGGTTCCTGAGGGGTGTCAGCAACCACGGCATGTTGGGGTATCCGGAGTCACCTACAGACAGACAATTGCACATTAGCTGAGTTCAAAAGTGGGCAGAATACAACATAGCAGAACACACACAATGGTACAAAGTCAGTACACACCGACAAGCCAGGCACGCTGGTTCGGCATCTGTGACATCATCCTCGGGATGCGACTACTCCTCATCACGTAGGCATCGTGAGCAGAACCGGGAAACGGGCACACACATGTGTGATGGTCATATCTGCAAGACATACCACCAGCACATTGATCGAATGGTAGTGATTGCGGTTACGGTAGGCCTGCTCATGTGCCTGTGGTGGTACCAAAGCCACATGTGTCCCATCAATGGAGCCAATTACATGTGGCATCCTCCCCAGGGCATAAAAGTCACTCTTAACGTCAGTGAGTTGTCGACGTTTGGGGAAATAGATGAACTGGTTCAGGTTCCTCAACATAGCCACCAAAACATCGCGTAGCACACGGCTGAACATAGTCTGTGACATCCCACCATCAGTCGCCACAGTGTGTTGGAAGGTACCGGTGGCAAAGAAGTGTAGGGCTGCCATTACCTTCACCTTGGGTGTCAGCGCCGTAGGGTACGGCCGGCCCGGTTGCAGATGTGGTGCCAAGCGCACTGCCAAATCCTCAATCAGCTGCCTGGTGAAGCGGTACCGTCGGATGCTGTCACGTTCCACCATCGTTGCCAGGTCAGGGAATGGTCTATGGACAGCTGGAGCCCTGCAGTGCATAGGATGAAGAAAGAAAGATTGTCAGTCACCCCACAGATGTGCCTTTCACCATACTCAATTTCACATGATACCTCATTACGAGACACAAGTACTTGATGTGTGTGCCGTTCTGTTCGGACATAACTCGCACCTACATGGCCATCATCTAAGTTCTCAGTACAACATGTGTGCACAACAGGTACCAGGTTGTGCTATGGGAAACCATTAGGCTGTATCAAAGTACCCATTTACTGCTGTCACGTTCCACACACACACCACAGTGACATGTCTGGACAGACATGGCATCACAGCACATTGACAGGTAGATTCCCAGTGACCCTGTCTTGCCACATGGACACTGGCATGACATGGCGTATCATGTACACGTCAGAAAAACAAACATGACTCCCACAGGTAGTGGCCCCTGTTGCCTCCGCAGGACAGACATGGATGTCAGTGACACACACACGCACAACATCAAAGTCCATGCACAAACAACGTTGCTGTGGAGACTGTCTCCCATCGTGCACATGGAATCAGAGACATCGGAAACACAACATGCACACAGACTGTGGAGGGACATCACTATTGTGGCAATTGGTCATCCTGTTACGTACATGCCTTCCCCATGGGACCCTGGGGGTATGTGACATGTCACACACATACACAACCTGGAAATGTGACCATGCCACATGCTCTGAAATGAACTGTTGCACATCACAGTGGTCATGTGCACAACACACAAAGGACCCTGTCCCCATGAACACATGCACAGCCTGGGTGTGGATGCCCACCAGTGCCACCACAGAAACCACATGTCAACCCCCATACACAGAAAAGGTAATGCAGCCTTACATGCCTTAGGAAACAGTGTGGAGTGGGTGTGGTGTTGTAGGTGTGCCCCTGTGTCTCTGGCAGGTATATGTGGCTGGCATATGTTCACCAGTGACAAGCATGGTGACATATGCGACTGACCTGTACAGGTATGCGTTGTACAGCAATGGACCGATCGGTGTGCCCGGCCGGCCCATTGCATGTGTTGTGTGCGGGTACGCGTTGTACAGCAATGGACCGATCGGTGTGCCCGGCCGGCCCATTGCATGTGTTGTGTGCGGGTAAGCGTTGTACAGCAATGGACCAATCGGTGTGCCCGGCCGGCCCATTGCATGTGATGTGTGCGGGTACGCGTTGTACCCCAAAATACGCGTTGTACAGCAATGGACCGATCGGTGTGCCCGGCCGGCCCATTGCATGTGATGTGTGCGGGTACGCGTTGTACCCCAAAATACGCGTTGTACAGCAATGGACCGATCGGTGTGCCCGGCCAGCCCATTGCATGTGATGTGTGCGGGTACGCGTTGTACCCCGAAATACGCGTTGTACAGCAATGGACCGATCGGTGTGCCCGGCCGGCCCATTGCATGTGATGTGTGCGGGTACACGTTGTATCCAGGAATACGCGTTGTACAGCAATGGACCGATCGGTGTGCCCGGCCGGCCCATTGCATGTGTTGTGTGCGGGTACACGTTGTATCCAGGAATACGCGTTGTACAGCAATGGACCGATCGGTGTGCCCGGCCGGCCCATTGCATGTGTTGTGTGCGGGTACGCGTTGTACAGCAATGGACCGATCGGTGCGCACGCATTGGCTGGGGCCTGGCATGGCAACGGACGCGTTTGCGTGGCTCCAACGAGTCTGATGCAGTGAATTCAGTTGGCCAGCCACAACAATGTTGCAAAATCATGGATGTCATGAATTTGAAGATTTGAAGGATGCTGTGGGCGTGTATTAGTGCTGCTATTCCATGGATTGGTCAGATTCAGAAGATGCAAACGACTTGGATCAATCACTTTGGACACATGGGACAGTATCTGCCTCTGCAGCACACATATAATGCTGGCTGTTCCCCTGAGAGCTCACTTGCCTGCACTACATGCTCCAGGACGACATCTGCCAACAACACTGCTGCTGTCTCTGCATCCTCTGGCTACTGCAATGGCACGTACTGTGGATAGAGCCCCAGCCTTCAGCCTTGAGGAGAACCAGGCCCTGCTGGACAGCCTCCTTCCACAGTACAGCAAGCTGTATGGGAAACCAGGGAGCAGGTGAGTGTGCTGTCTACTGCCTTACCAATTGTGCATGTTGTCTGACTAGCAGGACTTACAGTGTGCACACCACTGGCTAGCATGCTCAGTGAGTAGTTGTCACACCCCAAAGTGTGTAGTTACATGCACTGAACAGGTACAGTGCAGTAACAGTGCATTCCAAAAAGGTTTACTCCCCATGCAATGACACCATGTAGTGACTGCTGGCAAACTGTTCATAGCCATTGTTGCACTGCCTATGTACATCATATGCCCCTGTGATTGAGACATGTATATCCAACTGTGTGATGCACGGATATGTTGCATGTGTAGTAATGGCCTTTTTAACTTTGTCATCCTCACAGGTCGATGCCCACCAGAAGCAGGAAATCTGGCTGACCATCGCCCGGAAAGTAAGATCCGTGGGTGTCTACAGGCGCAGGATCCGCAACTGCCAGAAGAGGTGGCAGGACCTTCGTGGCTGGACCCGGAGGATCGCAAGGGTCCAGCTGAAGCTGTCGCCTCCTCGCAGGAGGGGCGGACACCGGACCCTGACCCCCCACATGCTCCGGATCCTGGCAGTGGTCTTCCCTGACCTGGATGGGCAGCTGAAGGCCAGACAGCAGCAAGGAGGGGGTGAGTCCATGACTGCACTGTGCACTTTGTCTGACATGCTTTGTGCCCTCCTCTGGCCTGGTTAAACTTCCACAGTACATCAGTCATGTGGTCCAGGACCCATGTCCCTCATTTGTGACATGCCCACTTCTCCTCTGATACGCATATGTGTGGCCCTTACAGTCAGGAAATTGTGTCACTTGGGGACTGTGTCATTGCATTTAGCTTCGCTCAAGGTGGGGGACAGCATTTGTTCCCGTGACTATGTTGTGGGATTCATATGTGGGTCAATTGCTTACACAATGCCTAAGTTCTGACATGTAATCTGGGTGTAACTTTGATATGTGGTCCACTTGCTGATCTGAATCACCACATGTCCCTGGGGAATTTGGCACACACACATGCTGCCGGAGGGAACAATGTTTGGGCCTCAGGAGTATGTGTATCAAGTGTGTCACATGTGCTTAGCGACATGCCTACTGTCCAGGGCTCATTCCTCTTACAGGTGGAGCTGGACAGTCATGCCTACTCCAGGGCATACAATACACTCTGTACTCCCACTCCCGTGGACCATCTGGCATGTTGTGATCAGTGAAATGTTCCCTCAGGTGTCTGCCTCTGTGTCATTGTGCTGTGTCCTCGTTGTCAGGACTACTGGTATGTTTATCGGTTAGGGCTCAGCATGCCAGCGGAGATGTGACCATGATTGACGAAACGTCTGTGATTTTTAGGTGTCTGATCACTTGACTGTGCACACAGGTGTATGCGACTGTGACTTTCAGGCAGCTGTTTCTCATTCACAGCACACTGTGTGGTGCTCATGTTCAGAGAGTTGTGTTTCATGTCCCCCATATGTCCAATTGGTATGACGTGGACAAGTAGTTGTACTGATGATGTGGTTTTTGGGGGATGGACATGTGCACTTGTCAGTTACATAACTTGCATTCCCCATGTCCTAGGATTGTGACACAGTGCAGACTGTTGTTGGCTGGCTGCCATGCCCATGTGACTGGAGACAGTGATGTATGACTTTGCACGCATGCCTGTGTCATGGCATTAAACTTCCTAAGAGTGATCCTGCAGGGGAGTGACATGTGCAACATGCACCCCATTGTGGCATTGACTATCCGGACATGGGTGCATCATGGTGTGTGGTGCTGGTATGCATCACATGCATTTCTATTTAGACTCTGGCCATCCCTTCATCCGGACACCTGCACTGACTTAGTGGCAAGAGAAGTGTTGTGTGCATGTTCACATACTTCACCGTGTTCCCTGCAATGTCCAACAACTGTGTAGGTGGTGCATGTGTCCACACTGGGGTCTTACCATCAGACAGGCACCAGACAGCTGGGTGCAAGGGCAGGTGGGGTGTGAGTCCCATGGTTGACCATCAGACTGACAATTGGCTTCCACAAATCTGTGTGAGGACTTTAGGCAATGTTCAACTAAGGATGCCTGGGCTGGCTCTGTGATGTGCTGTACTTACTGTGGTGTGTGCGTTCAGTGCAGGTGACTGATGTTTGTCTGTTTCCCTAATTGTTTGCAGATACATCCACGGCCACAGGAGGGGACAGCTCCACGGACCAGGAGGAGCAGCGGAGCCAGACTGGGTCAGCGTCCGACGAGTGGTCAGAGGGACCCAGTGGCACGGAGGGCGAGGGGAGCCACACCGAGGAGTCCTCAGCACCATCCACCTCAGCTGAGGACCACAGCAGCTCGGAGGATGACTCCCTTGTGGAGGCGGGTGTCAGCAGCCACCAAAGTCAAGCTAGTCTGTCTGGCCCCGCCACCACCACCACCACCACCGCCCTCCCATTGGCTCCCATTCCTGAGGTCCGTGGAGGCTCCCGTGCTCGGGAGCGTGTCTCCTTCATGCCAGGCACCGCACCCCCTGCCCCTGTGTCCCCTGCTGCCCTGAGTGAGGAGTCTGTGTACCTCCTTCGGCAGCTCCATGTAGGGCAGACAGCAATGCTGACTGTCCTCCATGCACACACCACTCTGTTGACACAGCTGGTGTCGTTCATGGAGGGCATCTCAACGGGTATGTCTGCCCTACAGAGGAGCAATAGGTCCATGGACTCCTCCATGATGGCAGCAGTGTCCCTCCTCCAACAGTCCCTCACCCCTCCCACCTCTGCCCCATCCACACTTCCTGCCACCCTACCTGTCCAAAGCACATGCACACCTGCACAATCACCCAAACACACAGACACGAGCATCACAGACACACCCAAGAGAAAGGCAAGACGTGCACACAAGCATCCTCAGGGGACTGATACCACAGACACAGGGGATGGGGAACACACACACACACAGGCATCCACAGTCACTCCGCAGTCCTCCAAATCCTCTCCCTCCAAGACCCCTTCCCTTGCCTCACCTGCTACCCCACATACACAGCAGCTCTTCCTGTGTGACCTCGGCCTCTTCCCCTCCAATCCTGCTGATCCAGCATACCGGGGGAAGAGGAAGTCCACCCACACAGAGGGGAGTGCCCCTCACCCCCGGACACCCTCCCCCAGGCTCAGGCAGACACAGGACCCCATTAGGAAGTCCTCCCGGACCAGGAAGAGCAAGACCCCACCACCACCACCACGCAGCTCCACCACTCAGTCTCTCTCCTCCATCCCCCAGGCCACCACTCCACAGGTTCCCCCACCACACCCTGCCCCAGGTTCCCCCACACACCGATACCGCATCCCCAGACTGCTTAGGCCCTCCCCCCCTGCCACTTGCTCTTCTACAACCAACCCAGATGCTCTGCCTGTTAGTGCCACTGGTGTGGGGACCGGGTCCCCCCCCCTCTGTCCTGCCCACCTCATCTGCCCACCCTTCCACTCCCTTGGAGTTATGCACTGCAGTGGAGTCCACAACCACCCCGTCTGACTTGGGCACTGCAGTGGGGACCCAGTCCACTACATCAGACCAGCCCACTGCAGTGGATGCAGCACCCACACCAACTGACTTTTGTAGCACGGTGGTGCTGGCCCCCCCTGAGTCAGACACCTCCACTGCAGTTGCCGGTGACACTCCTGCACCCACCACCCCTTCACTGCCTCACTCTGCCATCCCCTGATCCTGTCCCTGCGGTGCCTGGCCTGCCCCTTGTATGGCCCTCCAAGGGGGATGTCCCCTGTCCGTACTAGTGCAGGCAAGCAATGGGTGACCAGTTGTCACTTGTCACCCTGTTGGGACATGGATTTTGGACTGGCCATTGGCCTTAGTTTCTTTTGGACGTCAACTTTTAATTTTACATTAGCTGAATAAAGCCTCTTTTTGTTTAATTGAGGTGTTTCTTTTGATGTACATGATGTAGATGAGTAGCATCCCGCATTTGCAGTTGTTATAGTGTTCAGTTCAGGAAAATGAAGTGTTGCTGTGATGGACTCCATGTGGTCCATGGGATATGTGTCCTGTTCTACTCTGGATCTATGGCATCCTTTGCTGCAGTCTGAGGGTGTAATGTTCAGCATTTGACACAGGGATGTACGTTTTGCATTTGTAAAGGAACATCTTTGTCTTACACTGATGCACATCTGGTGGGCTTACCACTGTTCAATGTTCCGATTTCCCTGACTGTGTGCCCATCTCCACTGGACATGCAGTTTTGCACATCAATGTTGAAGAACTCATCTGTGTATACAGTGCAACTGGCTTGACACGTGTTTTGGGTATATGCAGATGACTGACGTGACACTCCCGTACCCAGGCTGATGTGAGCAGAGCCTTCTGTGTGTTGTAGTTGTTGACTCACTGACGGAGTGTCCTGCTGACATGTTTGAGTCGTGCACAGACAAGGTATGGCACAGCGGACCTTCCACAGGAGTGGAGTGCCCTCATGGCAGTGTGTAATCCCGTGACATTGCGTGTGCCCATGTTGTGTGTTGTGTAAGCATGTCTGTGCGTCTTCCCTTCCCTTTTCCTACACAGGCTGTGTCCCTAGGGATGTTCCTGTTTGTGTTGCTTGCAAAGTTGGTCTGTGTTCATCCAGCATCTTGGACCTGGTTTCTCTGTGATGTGGTTGCATGGCAAACTAATGTTCATGAGGTTGTCATCCCAGGTTGCCTTTGTTTTCAGGGCTGGGGATGTGGGCAAACGGTGATGGGACACATTCAGGATTCCCCTTGGCACTTGTTGTTTACACAAGTCATGTGAATTTCAGTTTGTGGTAGCTTTCAGTGATTGTGACACGGTGTGTGTGTGACTGCTTCCACTCCTCAGGGTCAGAGCTGCAATGTTGGAAGTTGTGTACGTGTGTTCTTTGTGTGTCACCTTGGCTTCTTCGTAGGTGTGTGACTATGGCCAGGATCCCATTGATTGTGGTGGATTTCACATCATGCCCATGTACGGCGTACTGTGCTGTGTGTCAGACATTGACGAGTCTTATTGACTGGCCATGTGTAATGGGTATCTGCACCTTAGTTCCCCCACCACCCCTGGAATTGTCATGGGTGCATGTGCACTGTCACCAGTCCATGTGAGCTTCACTGCTGCACATTGGTGGAGATCAAGGTGTGTGGTGTTGAGTGTGCAAATGTGAGTTGTTGCACGGCTAGACCCCTACCTCCATATTGGCCTTGGCTGGCAGGCCGTGCTGATTGATTGGAGCTTGTGTAGGTGTGATGGTAGTTTGTTGCTCAGGACACATGGCTGTGGTTCACAGTGTGAACGACATCTACCTTTGTCATCACAGTGGGATTGTCATGCAGGCTAGTGTCAGCACAATGTGGGGTCCCTGGGGGTAGTGCTGTGGTGGGTCTGTCTCTTGCTGTGTTAGTTGCTGTTCCTACAAGCTTGTGTGACATGTGTAATTTGGCCTCCTCTCAGCTGACGATCCCTGATTGCCCACATAGGGGTATCCGATCCATGAGTAACTTTTGTATGGCACTGTATACACATCTGTGTGATTGGAGTTCAGGCCTCCTCATGTGTTGTGTGGTTGCCTGGGGATACTGGCACACTCCCCCATCACCTGTTGTGTTTGAAATGCAGTGTGAGTCTGCCTGTTTGTGTTTGTGCATTTGCACCACTGCATTGGCATTTCTGTAGTGTGCCATTGTCTGTATGTTGTTTGGTTGGTTTCCCCAGCTGTCCCTGGGACTCCTAGGTCATCAGTCAGCACAGTGATCATGGTTTGTATGTCCCATTGATGCCATGGTATGGTATTTGTTCACCTGACATCGACAGTCTCCACAGGATATCTACATTTGTGTGTCCATTGGTGCAGATATGTGGCTCAGCATTATGATGGTCACTTCTGTCATTGTGTTATTTGTGAATATTGACAATGTGGTCCCCCATGGGTGATGTTTGTATGCACATGGCCAAAACGATGTTTCTGTGACACTGCACTGTTTGCCCCACCCAATCTATGTTGCTATGGGACACAAGCACTACTATGCCACTGATGTGTTTGTTGTTGTGTGACCAGGATTCATCCATACAGTTTGGCTTTTGCAGCTTTTACCATGACTACACTTACCTTATGATCACCGTGGTGATGGTGCTTTTGGCCCCATTGCCACACTGTTCAAAAGGTGCATCAGCTATGGACCCCACACTTACCTTTTGGTCACTGTGGTGATGGGGCTTTAGGCCCCATGGCCACACTGTTCAAGAGGTGCATCAGCTATGGACCCCACACTTACCTTTTGGTCACTGTGGTGATGGGGCTTTGGGCCCCATGGCCACACTGTTCAAGAGGTGCATCAGCTATGGACCCCACACTTACCTTTTGGTCACTGTGGTGATGGGGCTTTGGGCCCCATGGCCACACTGTTCAAGAGGTGCATCAGCTATGGACCCCACACTTACCTTTTGGTCACTGTGGTGATGGGGCTTTAGGCCCCATGGCCACACTGTTCAAGAGGTACATCAGCTATGGACCCCACACTTACCTTTTGGTCACTGTGGTGATGGGGCTTTGAGCCCCATGGCCACACTGTTCAAGAGGTACATCAGCGATGGAGCCCACACTTACCTTTTGGTCACTGTGGTGATGGGGCTTTAGGCCCCATGGCCACACTGTTCAAGAGGTGCATCAGCTATGGACCCCACACTTACCTTTTGGTCACTGTGATGATGGGGTGTTCGACCCCATGGCCACAGTGGTCATGGTCTGCTTGCATTGCGGAGGCCACACACATCTATGTGTGACACATGTGATAGTGGGTCACATTGTATGTTCAATGTCATGTTCAGTGTTGTAGCCATTTGACACAGACTACACACGCTTGTCATGGTGTTGGGGGGGAATGTCATTTTCTGTCATTCCTTATGTGGGAGTATGCTGGTTGTGTCATGCATTACCCGTCCTATGAGTAGGGTTGGTGGTAGTGGCAGGCATCCAGCCCCCCCTGAGTAGGGGTGGTGGTAGTGGTAGGCATCCAGCCCCCTATGGGTGGGGATGGTAGTAGTGACAGGCATCCAGGCCCCCATGAGTAGGGGTGGTGGTAGTGGTAGGCATCCAGCCCCCTATGGGTGGGGATGGTAGTAGTGACAGGCATCCAGGCCCCTATGAGTAGGGGTGGTGGTAGTGGTAGGCATCCATCCCCCTATGGGTGGGGATGGTAGTAGTGATAGGCATCCAGGCCCCCATGAGTAGGGGTGGTGGTAGTGGTAGGCATCCAGCCCCCTATGGGTGGGGATGGTAGTAGTGACAGGCATCCAGGCCCCCCTGAGTAGGGGTGGTGGTAGTGGTAGGCATCCAGCCCCCCCTGAGTAGGGGTGGTGGTAGTGGCAGGCATCCAGCCCCCCTGAGTAGGGGTGGTGGTAGTGGCAGGCATCCAGCCCCCCTTGAGTAGGGGTGGTGGTAGTGGTAGGCATCCAGCCCCCTATGGGTGGGGATGGTAGTAGTGACAGGTATCCAGGCCCCCATGAGTAGGAGTGGTGGTAGTGACAGGCATTCAGCCCCCCCTGAGTAGGGGTGGTGGTAGTGGTAGGCATCCAGCCACCCCTGAGTAGGGGTGGTGGTAGTGGTAGGCATCCATCCCCCTATGGGTGGGGATGGTAGTAGTGACAGGCATCCAGGCCCCCATGAGTAGGGGTGGTGGTAGTGGTAGGCATCCATCCCCCTATGGGTGGGGATGGTAGTAGTGACAGGCATCCATCCCCCTATGGGTGGGGATGGTAGTAGTGACAGGCATCCAGGCCCCCATGAGTAGGGGTGGTGGTAGTGGTAGGCATCCAGCCCCCCCTGCGTAGGGGTGGTGGTAGTGGTAGGCATCCATCCCCCCCTGAGTAGGGGTGGTGGTAGTGGCAGGCATCCAGCCCCCCCTGAGTAGGGGTGGTGGAAGTGGTAGGCATCCATCCCCCTATGGGTGGGGATGGTAGTAGTGACAGGCATCCAGGCCCCCATGAGTAGGGGTGGTGGTAGTGACAGGGATCCAGCCCCCCCTGAGTAGGGGTGATGGTAGTGGTAGGCATCCAGCCACCCCTGAGTAGGGGTGGTGGTAGTGGTAGGCATCCATCCCCCTATGGGTGGGGATGGTAGTAGTGACAGGCATCCATCCCCCTATGGGTGGGGATGGTAGTAGTGACAGGCATCCAGGCCCCCATGAGTAGGGGTGGTTATAGTGGTAGGCATCCAGCCCCCCTGGGTAGGGGTGGTGGTAGTGGTAGGCATCCATCCCCCTATGGGTGGGGATGGTAGTAGTGACAGGCATCCAGGCCCCCATGAGTAGGGGTGGTGGTAGTGGTAGGCATCCAGCCCCCCTGGGTAGGGGTGGTGGTAGTGGTAGGCATCCATCCCCCTGAGTAGGGGTGGTGGTTGTGGCAGGCATCCAGCCCCCCTGAGTAGGGGTGGTGGTAGTGGTAGGCATCCAGCCCCCTGAGTAGGGGTGGTGGTAGTGGCAGGCATCCAGCCCCCCTGAGTAGGGGTGGTGGTAGTGGTAGGCATCCATCCCCCTGAGTAGGGGTGGTGGTAGTGGCAGGCATCCAGCCCCCCTGAGTAGGGGTGGTGGTAGTGGCAGGCATCCAGCCCCCTGAGTAGGGGTGGTGGTAGTGGTAGGCATCCATCCCCCTATGGGTGGGGATGGTAGTAGTGACAGGCATCCAGGCCCCCATGAGTAGGGGTGGTGGTAGTGGTAGGCATCCAGCCCCCCTGGGTAGGGGTGGTGGTAGTGGTAGGCATCCATCCCCCTGAGTAGGGGTGGTGGTTGTGGCAGGCATCCAGCCCCCCTGAGTAGGGGTGGTGGTAGTGGTAGGCATCCAGCCCCCTGAGTAGGGGTGGTGGTAGTGGCAGGCATCCAGCCCCCCTCAGTAGGGGTGGTGGTAGTGGTAGGCATCCATCCCCCTATGGGTGGGGATGGTAGTAGTGATAGGCATCCAGGCCCAAATGAGTAGGGGTGGTGGTAGTGGTAGGCATCCAGCCCCCTATGGGTGGGGATGGTAGTAGTGACAGGTATCCAGGCCCCCATGAGTAGGGGTGGTGGTAGTGGTAGGCATCCATCCCCCCCTCAGTAGGGGTGGTGGTAGTGGCAGGCATCCAGCCCCCCTGAGTAGGGGTGGTGGTAGTGGTAGGCATCCAGCCCCCCCTGAGTAGGGGTGGTGTTAGTGGTAGGCATCCATCCCCCTATGGGTGGGGATGGTAGTAGTGACAGGCATCCAGGCCCCCTGAGTAGGGGTGGTGGTAGTGGTAGGCATCCAGGCCCCCCTGAGTAGGGGTGGTGGTAGTGGTAGGCATCCATCCCCCTATGGGTGTGTATGGCATTGGTGATGCCCATCCCACCCCTATGGTTGTGCTGTTGCTAGTGTACGTCATTTGTGCATCCCTATGTGTGTGTGACATATTTTGGGTACATGTAGTTTGTTTGTATTGTTGGTGTTTGACTTACCGTCTGCGCCGTACGCATCCGTACCGGTCCCGGTAATAGATGTAGAGTATAGGTAGGACCTGCGCGATGGGATTCATGGTTGGGTCATCTCGTTCGGGTTTCTCGTGTCTTCGACTCGTACTCATCGCTGGCTTGTTCGTCTCATAGCCGTGGATCATCTTGTGGCGCGAAACGGAGCTTATGTACAGCTCTCCCGGATGCTGAAACGTGCCGGACGTAGCGACTGGTTCGGCGCGTACGGAGCGCGCATCGTACTAGTCCGGCCGGAAGGTGCTGTGTATTTGGTTCCGTGCGACTCGATTCGGCGTTTACGGATCCGGCTCGGGCGGGGAACAGGAGCTGGATTGGGTGAGTACGGCTCGCTCGGGAAATGGGTTGTTATACGCATCGTACTTGTTCGTCCGGACAGGTGTACGAATCGGTCGGGAAACACGCATTCGGCTGGGTTTTTTTCCGGACGAATACTGTTAGGTGCCCTACCGGCCGAGATCGGAATCGGCCCCTATGTGTAAATTATTTATGAAGCAACAGTCATAAAGTGAAAACACAATACAAGAAAAATCCCACACTAATTTAGAAAAATAGAGTACAATTTAATAAATTATTTGACTCCAAATGACAAAAATCCAATCAGTAAAACCAGGGTTATGCAATTTAAAAGATTTTAGGTAAGTATAGCATCTAAAGGCACAAATTGCCACTCGTCATCTGGTCGTGGAAGACCAGGAAAAAGTCACAATTTCAGACCGACCACAATTGAGCACAGGACGGATACAGGGGCCAGCTTGATACTGCCGAAAGAGTTACCTTCTAAACTCTAGTGCAAGGAGTCCAGTTTGCTGTGGAGGAGACCACAAGAAGCGGGGAAAGAATAGCGGATGGCTGTCGCTGTAGCGTGAAGGACAGGCCGGATGTCATGGATGGCCATCGCTGTAGTGTGCAGATCCTGTTAGGCATTACGGAAGATTGTTGCTGGAAATTTGCTTTGGCTGACACAGTGGGCTGTTAGTGCTGTAGTGAGAAGTACGAATCTCACATTGCCGGCCATCGATGGCAGTCATTGTAGCATGAAGACCCAGGTTTACTGGAGCTTTGAGTTGGCGGTTGGTGCGGGTGGCAAGATTTTTGGCACCAACGACCCCGTTTGCAGACGCGAGTGCCCAAAACTTCAGGATTTCTTCCTCTCTTCTAGGAGGAGCTCACCTGATGGCACACCAAAGTTCCAGTACCTGGGAGGCACCTCCAGGGGAACTGGAAGTCACTCCAGCAGAGGCCAGCGGGACTCAGGCAGGCCCAGTTGCAGGTCCAGGCAGCAGGTCAGTTGTGCAGATGCAGGGAGGCTTCTGGAGCTTGTTATGTTCCTGTAGCTCAAAATAGGAGGTCAGTCTGCTGACCCTTAGAGTCACTTCACCCTAGGATGAAGGGTATAGGTCCAGTCTTTCTTCTCAGCAAGCAGGGCAGACCTCAACCATCAGGGTAGCAGGGTGTCCTTCTTCCCTTCTTCGGTAGTATCTACAGGTCCAGGAGTGTACTGAAGAGTGAGTCTTAAAGTACTATTTTTGTGGGAGCAGCTTCTGGAGTTTCTCCCTACAGAGGTGTCTGGAATTTCCTGCCTCTCTGCCCTGGTCCCAGTCTGTCAGGAGGCGCAATAGGCTAGTTTGACGTCCTTTGTGTGTGGGCTGAACCAGTGCCTTTGCAGTGCAAGTGTAGTAGGTGACAGCTTTTCACTCCCGTCCTGCCAGAGATGGCCCAAACCTTGAATTGTGATGCTGTCTGGGAGGAATACACAAAGACTAACTGCCAACCACACCTATTCATGTGACCCAGGAACAGGCTGAGGCACCAAATGGTTAGGACAAGGAAATGCCAACTTTCTAGAAGTGGCATTTTCAGAATTGTGACTTAAAATCTGACTTTACCGTTAAGGAGGATATTAAATTACAATTCCTCAGATACCAAACATGACATTCCTACCTGCTACCTCACAAAAGTTATCACTTTTTGAATGTAATAAGGTACCCTACATTATCCGATGGGAGAGGTGGGCCTTGCAGTTTCCCAAAAAATATTTTAGGAGTTTTTCACTACCCGTACATGTAAAACTTAAACATACATGTCCAATTTTTTAAATACAATGCACCCTGCCCATGTGCTGTTTAGGGCCTAACCTAGGGGTGACTTATATGTATTAAAAAGGAAGGTTTTGGCCTGACAAAAGGTTTATTTTACCTATTTTCTAATCAATGGACCTTTCCTAAAAAGTAGCAATATTTTACAGTTTGTTTCTTGGATTTTATTTTTTTAAACAACTGTCATAACCGTTATGTCATATTTGGTAATAAAAGAATATCCTAGAGCTCCTTGTTCTATTTTAAAAGTAAATTTGCCCTTAGGTGAATGCGACATCCAGGAAGAGAATCAACTGCGAATGGGCCAGTGAATGTTTGTTTCATTATAAATGCAGAAACCAGCTCCAGTCACGGAGGAAAAGCAGTGCTATAATCATTTGCAATCACTGACAGGCAGTCAAGTACATAGAGAGAAATGTGGATAAGAATAAAGACACCTATGTGATTTGGGGCTCCATCAACATAGTCTCTTTTGTTTGGGATTATGTGACCATATAGTAAAAATGTCTCAACACATTAGCTAGGGATGGTTACTAGGGGCTTTGGAGTCCACCAGTCATAGTGAGAGACCATATGTCCCTCACTCTGTAGAGCTAAGCTGTGTGCTATTCCAACGGCATTACCTTATCTTAAACCTAAAATATTTTAATGATTGTTTGCTGAAGAGATTGTGCTTTAGGCTTTAGGAAGAGAGTGTTTCAATATCACATGAGCCGTTTGGGATGTTCCTATGTTATGGATCCCCAAGCTGCCTCTGATGCTACCGCCTTGTCCCTATGACCCTGGAAACAGACATGGCTATTAAGAAAAGAATCATCATAGGTGGATCCTGTGGGTTCTTGTCTTAATGAGGAACCTGCCAAAGGATATCCATCACATATAGGCCAAAATATTTGAGGCACATATCCTCTGGCTACAGGAGGAGTTGAGGAAAGCATTGCCCTTTGGTGTGAGACAAGCATAGCATGTCCAAACTGGGTAAGCTAGCAAATGGTTCTGAAGATTTACAAAGAGATGCACCTTTCAAGATTTAAAATCTGCCAAGTCGAACAGCAAAGAGATCTTTCAGAAAGACTTGGGCTTTTGCTAAGCTCCGGGGGATTGTCCAGGCTGAAGCCTTGCATTAATTTAAACAAGACAGAGATTTTATGACTCTCTAAAGTTTGTGACCCAAACTCACACTCAATGCATCTGATGCTGTGGAGCCCCCTTCTGACTGTGATTGAGATAAACAACACTGAGCAATCTGAGCTGTGTGTGGCTGTTTAAAAACAAAAATCACATGCCAAGGTAACAAAATTGCCTGGACCTAACCTTCTGCTCATGATCATTCAGATCCACTTATGATTGTTGTTGTTGTCCCAACCCTGTGGATAACTGCAGGTGAACTGTTTCATATTCCTGTAGATTCCATTGGTTGTCCATAGACTTCTATGATAATGAGAATTAAATAAATGGTGAAAACTAATTTATTTATTTTTTCCTTTCCCATAATTTCGTTAATAAAATGCTATCTTTTACAAATCTTGTTTTCCTGTGCCACTACATACATTCTATTTTAATGTAATTGCAGTTTTATTTAATGACTCCTGCCTTATTCTCTACTTTTGGTGGATCTACTTTTTTTAATTCTACCTGGACTACGCATAAGGTGAGGCCAGGGGAATAGCCTCTGTTTATATCTTCTAGATGTGGAGGTTCAGCTGTATGTAACTTTTTACCCTCTTCCATCCCTGTCTAGCCACCTTTTCCGCTCACATGCACCAAGTTGTCAATTAAAAGAAACAATAATCACTAGGCCAATTTCATGAAAACATTTCTTGTATTTACATCTGGCCACACATGCATCAGAAATTGTATCTAACTAGGCTGTCTTCACAAGAGGAATCTCTTTCACTATCACTAATAAATTAGATGCATGCACAGATATAAAACTATAATGATCCAGATGATGAACAAGCTAAGGGCCTAATTTATGGGGATTTGGTGTAGGGCAGTGCTGTAAGTCTCCTTGCTGCTCTGCCCTACGTCAAATTGAAAGGGCAGGAATGCACTGTATTTATCCAATGCGCTGCATTCCTGTCATTTCCCCCTGCAATGGCGCAGTTTTGGCAGCCCAGCGCCAATGCAGGCACCCTTACACCATGGTGCAAGGGTGCCTGTGTTGTAGGCAGGATTGTTTAAGTGCAGGAGGGGGCACCTTCCTGCACAGAAACAATCCATTAAAGTGTCTTCCTCTTTCTATGTGTGCTGCAAAATGCAGCACACATAGAAAGAGGAATAAACCAGGAGAAAGAAAGATATTTTGTTACATCTCACCTCAGGAGGCGTAAGGTTTTGGCACATCCCCAGGTTTACATGGTCTTGTAAATCTGGGGAAGCATCAAAATCCATGGGTGTTGCGTGGGAACATTCACTGCAACACCCATGAAACACCTACCTAGGCCAGAGTAAGGCAACGCAGCGATTTGCGCTTCCTTGCCTTACTCCATATCTATGAGGCCATTCAAAGCCACACAAAATGGCTTTGTGTAGCCTCATAGATATAATTTCAAGGTTTGTCTTGCTGGAGTATCACAAAAAGTGATGCTACCGTGGCGCAACAGGCTCATAAATATGCCCATAAGTTTGAAAATCTAGAGCAGCACTAAAGGCAAAGGATGTAATGTCAGATAAAACCAGTCTGGAGGATTTAAGGAACGAAGTAGGGTCTTACTTTGGGATACATAGTCTGCATTCCTCTGATGATAGGAGTTGGAACTAGCACATTCTGGTTGGCTAAGCTGAGACCCTAGCCAGGCATAACCTACCACTCCTGTCAGGGGCGGGTGATTACACTCAATGTATAACCTGCAATTACCCTTGTGTAGCCTGGCATTGAGCAGTCAGGCTTATCACAGAGGCAATGTGTAAAGCATTGGCACAGCACTCTCACACAATAAATACACTGAGCGTCACAAAAGAGACGTCACACGTGGTGTATGTAAATACATTTTGTATTCAACACATACATTAATTAACACAACATGAACATCATGTATTTCTGGGCATAAATCACATTTGGAAGTATCACTAGCAGTACTAGGCCCAACCGTGTGAAAATGACATCAGTAATATGCACACTTGGCAAAGATTCTACTTCACCCCCTGGCAATTATTATTATAATTCAATACCACACAGTTATAGAGTACAGCCCAGATCACAACAATATCAGAAATGTGTACACACAGATAATTACAACACTTTTAAACCAAGGCAACATGGGTATAACCCAATGTCAAAAATAGCATTCTTTTTGCAAGGAATCTATGTGTAAAGCAACACCGCTGCACGTTGTAATTAATAACAGGCAGTCCCTCCCACACTCACTCAGCACTGATATGCGGTGCCACGGATATCAGGCAGGCCCTATGGAGCTCACTCTCACACACACAGCACTGTGATGTGGTGCAACTGATATCTGGCAGTTCTGTTGATAATGCACATGCAGACCCCGTTGCCCAAGCCCTCCTCCACCATTCAGCCAACCTCGACTACCCTACACCCTCAGGCTGGTGATAAAGAAAACATTCCCCCCTGATTCTAGGCCGATCATGGCCGGAGTCACACTTAGGGGCTGATTACGATGGCAGACGGAAAAGCACTCCGACCGCCGAGGTAGCGGAAATTAACCGTCCCCATGTACCGTTGCAAAACCGGCAGTCAGATTAGGATGCACTGCCATAAAAATCCGACCGCGGCGGACGGATTCCACAAAACTCTGCCTGGAATGTCCGGAAAAGCTGAAAATCCGTCCGCGGCGGTCGGATTTGCTGCGGAAAGACCAAAAACCGCCGTTCGATCAGCAGAATGACTGTAAGTGAAATTACGATACGATGGCGGTGCCAGCGGAACGATCAGTTGTTTCTGACCGCCGCGATCGCAACAAATGATGAATGGGAGAGCCGGCGGAAGGACTATTGCATTCCGAACGCCGCGGTCGCGCGGAAAGAGTAATGGTGGTCAAAAGCAACCACAAAACAAGGCTACCAAGTGTGGCTGTATATCTGGCTCAGCCTCAAAAAACATCTAACACACCCCAATGACACATCCCCATGGCGAGTAAAAAATACAAATCCCAGGTCAACCCAGACAACACACCTGACATGAATACTCCATTTTGACCCACCCACATAGCTGAGTATAAAACCAGCCCCTTCCCTGCCCAGAATCCTTTGCACAACTCCAGAACTGAAGGGCCCAACCCCACAGCACAAAGGAGAGGCAAATCAGCACACATCACACCATCACAACCACACATACACCACACACATCACCACCACCACCTTTACACCTGCACTTTTCACCCAATTGCACATCACACACCATGGCACAGAAGAAGATGCCCAAATTCACTGACAATGAGTTGTCAGTGATGGTTGATGAGATAATCAGAGTAGAACCACATTTGTTTGGAAGCATGGTCCAACAGACACCAGTAGCCAGAAAAAATCAAATGTGGGAAAGGATAGTCAACAAAGTCAATGCAGCAGGGACCACCCCGTGCACCCTGAAGGACATCAAGAGGAGGTGGCATGACCTCAGGAGCAGGGTGAAAGAGCATGCCAAGAAGAACCATGAGCTGGCTCAGAGGACTGGCGGTGGCCCTCCCATTCCACCTCTAACATTCAACGAATGGGAGGAGAAGGTGCTTGCCATACTGCATCCAGAGAGTCTCACAGGAATACCCGGGGGATTGGAGGCTGGTAAGTGCCAACAAATGTCTTCCATTACACTGCTATGTACTGTCTTGCACAACTAGAAAGCTACACTTCCTAAACACAAATGCACTTACGTACAACACACTCTTCCCAACACATGTTTCACAGATCTAACATTTCCTTCCTCTGAATCACCCCAAAGGTAGCCAACAATATTTCCATTGGGACATGTGTACAGGCAGCCAGCACTACAACTCCCACCAGGCCCCCTTGTCCCACAGCTGAGCAGGATGGTACACTCCCCCCACTCATAACCATGTGGTAGCCATTTCATTGCACTCCTCAAACTAACAGGTAGGTAGCCTTCTCATGCCCTCCTGTCTCACCCCTGAGCAGGATGGAACACTCCCCATCCAAGAGCCATGTGTAACCTATTCCCTTCCTCTGCTCCACTTCACAGCTAGGTAGCCTTCTGAACAGGGAGGGGTGTGTGTGGGAAGGAAGCCATCACTACAATTCCCCCCAGGCCCTCTTGTCCCACAGCTGAGCAGGATGGAGCACTCCCCCAACGACAACCATGTGGCAGCCATTGCATTGCTCACCTTCACCTAACAGGTAGGTAGCCATCTTAACAGGGAGGGGTGTTTGTGGGTAGGAAGCCATCACTACAACTCCCCCCAGGCCCCCTTGTCCCACAGTTGAGCAGGATGGAGCACTCCCCCCACCCACAACCATGCAGCAGCCATTTCCCTCCACTGTGTCACCGAACAGGTAGGTAGTCAGTGCATGCACCCTGTCATCCTTCTCAAAATGCATGGAGCCATATGACCACACCAGCACTCACATGTCAGCCAACTTGGCATAGATCCAAAAGACACATCCAGTGTGCAGACAGCTAAGCGCACGTAACTGTCACAGAAATCACACTTTGACTCACCAAGTCACATGTGAAAGTAATTCATGGCACAATCATGCACAGCACAGAATGCAATGTGTAAGTGCCATGGTGTCAGAGCATGAAGGCCCATATGAACACAAAACATGGATGGTCAATCTGACAAACAAAGTAAAGTACATGATATGAAAAAGGTATGTATAACATTACAATGGCTAGTTCTTGCTTAGCTGAAATTGATTCCATGAAGAGCAAACAAAAAAGACGCATTACATAAAGTTGATGTGCCGCAAGTTGTCAGATGATGACATGTCCTTGTAATCACACAACCTGTACGTGGCACATGGTTTCAATTTACATGTCACACCATGGACAAGTGATGTATGTACCTCAACATCATGTCATGCTGCTCAGTATCTTGCAGCCAGACCAAGTGATTGCAATGTAAAGTGTTTGGTGTATCAAATGTAACATCCAAAAGTCTAACACCAAGCTTGTGTAGTGCACTTCAATGACCATTTAACCTCTGTTCAACAGGAGATCCACAAGCAACTGCAGCAGAAAACACCACCAACCTGCAGAGCCTGTCTCACCCCGGAACATGAACTCTCGTATACAGACTCCCTACGTTTCTCGGATGAGGAGCAACAACCTGGCCCATCCGGACTGCCAGGGCACACCAGGTCTCAGGCCCTCATTGTCCCCACCACCACCACCACCACAGCAACAACAAAAGCGCTGACCCCTGCTACGACGACCTGTGCGGCCTCCACCACCACCATCACCACTACTGCCTGCAACACTCTCCCTGCCTCAGTGGTTACCAACACCACAACACAATCAGAGGATGCCAGGGAGAGTGTGCGGGTGCGTCAAATGCCAATGCCACAGGCCCATGTCAGCAGGGCAGGTGGGAGGGCAACTGGGGGACAAATACAGGAGGACACTGAGACCGAAGCCCTGGCCACCATCGCAAGAGTCCTTGGGGCATATGAACAGAATCAGGGACAGATGGGCCAGGTTGTGGAAGAAGTGTGTGAGCTCCGCCTGCTGCTGAGGTCCATGGACACATGTATTGGCCAACTTGTGGACCTCATTGGCCAGCTTGTGGGTGTTCTGAGGGACAGACATGCGGCCCAAATGACGACTCAACCCCCCTCCAGTGGCCCTCCTGCTGATACTCTCACCACCTCAGAAGGGGCCACAGAGAGGGGTGAGCTGCAACAAAATAACTCCTCAGACACGGCTGAGCCTGCAGCAGAGGCCTCCCCTGCCAAACGCACAAGGGGCCATCCGAGAAACACCAGGGGAGGATCACGTGGCAATGCACCATCCAAATGCAAGTCGCTGAGCCAGCCATGATGGCACCTGTGTTCCCCTTGACATTGACTTTGTTAACTATCCTTACCCACTTTGCCATGTTGATGGCAGGAGTCTGTAGGACTGTGTGACTACATCAATGTGCTGACTACTCTATTTGTCTCATTTACCATCACTGACAACTCATAAATTCTTTTTTTTAAATTTATTTTTTTATAATTTTTTATTTTGCCAACAGGTAGGAAGATTAGACAAACATAAAACATAATTAATTGCATAAACAGCATTATTCCAAATCAATAAAGCCTTTACATTTGACCCTAACATGAAACTGAGAACAAAATTTAAACAAGTCCAGCCAGTAAAGAGAAAAAAAAAAAAAAAGCTGAACATATAGAGACTAAAACAGATCCCCCCAAATTGCATTAAATTTCAGTAGAGATCGAATGCCTCTCGATTTAGCTAGTGCATGTTCCATATCATGGGTCTGTCTTACCAGAAGCCACCAGTCAGTAGCGGTAGGTGGCCTTGGTGAGATCCAGGCCCTAGCTATAACTAACCTAGCAGAGGTCAGTAATATAGCCATTAGACTGTTAAATTTAGGCTCCTCAGTACTATAGCCCAGCATAATATCCATTATTATTAAAGGTAGTTTTATCCCTAACTTCTCAGACAAAACCTGGCCAACCTTTGCCAGAATGCTGACAATTCTGGGCATGTTATAAACATATGCTTAATATCAGCAGCATACAGACCACACTTGGGACATTTAGTCCGATCATTACCTATGTTATTCGATGACCATTTTGATATTCTTTCAGGGGTATAATATAGCAAGCATATCATGCGGTGTTGCTGTAACCATAGGTTTGTAGAGTGTATTGACTTATCTATAATACTAAGGGCTTGTATAATTATATTTGCCGAGACCGCAAAGCCAAATATTTTGCCCCAGCGTTCAGCCAATCTACCACAGTTATTCTTCCTGCAATTATTAATACCTTTATACCCCTTGCTAATCAAAGATTTTGTGCTCTCAGTATGAAGGATATCCCAAATATCAGATTCAGATAAACTCGTCAAATTTAAATGCTTTATGAAATAGTCCCGAACCTGATAATATTTTAGCAATGCGCTGTTTGGTAATTTATACTGCATTTGTAATTTCTCAAAGGGTAAAAATCCCTGACAGTCATACAAATCCCCCAAACTCTTGATACCCAGACAAGCCCATTGTTTACCGACTCCATCGTGAAATATTTCTGGTAGGCCAGGATTAGACCAAAGAGGGAACTTATCATAAAAGTACGGTATGCCACATTTAAGAGAAATAGCACGCCAGATAGAGATACTGTCACGTATAGTCTTGAACTTGACCCTTTTAAAATAATTCGGATCATTAATTCTGTACAAAAACATTCGGCTCTTAGTCCCCAACAAAAATCTATGTGAAAAATCAATGCCCTCAGAATGAATTAAGCTTCGTAAGCGAGAAAAAAAGGCTGACCAGAAATAAAATTTAAAATCAGGAAATTCTAACCCCCCCTTGACTATAAGGGAGTTTCAACAAATCAATAGCCCTACGGGCTCTTCTGTATCCCCAAATGAAACTGCTCAGTAATCCTTCTAATTTCTTAAAGAATGTATTAGGAATCCGAAGCGGGATGGATCCGAACAGATAAAGATATTTTGGAAGGATCTTCATTTTAATTATATTAATACGTCCGATAATGCCTAAGGGCAGCTTATGCCAGTTCTTTAATGAGATGGCTGTCTCTTTTAGCAACGTTTCGTAATTTAATGATATTATATTATGTTCTGAGCAGAAAGCCTCACACCGAGATAGGTGACAACAGAGCACGTTCCCTGTATTTGGATCGCAGGTTTAAAATTAAGAAGAACCTGAGTTTTATTCATATTTAATTTATACCCTGATTGTATTCCATATTCTTCGGCTGCTTTAACTATAGCCCTCAAGGCATCCGAAGGTGCTGTTTGAAAAAATTGCTAAATCGTCTGCGTATGCAGTCACTTTCAGAAAGTTTTCTCCCTGTATAAAAGCTTTTATTTCCGGATGTCTCTGTAAAATAACTATAAATGGTTCAATATATAAAGCAAAAGAAGTGGAGAGAGTGGACAACCCTGACGTGTGCCACGAAATACCTGAAAAGTAGACGACTGAAGACCTGCGTACAATATTTTTGCGCGAGGTTGATCATATAAAGCTTGGACCCAATTCAAAAACTGGCCCTTAACTCCGAAAGTCAATAATGTTGCCCATAAAAAATCCCATCCCACTCGATCAAATGCTTTTTCTGCATCTAACAAAATCATTCCGAGTGGGGTGGATGTAATATCTGCAGCATCAAATGCAGCTACAGCCATATTAGCATGGGCAGTTGTATCCCTACCCTGTATGAACCCATGCTGGTAACTAGAGAGAAGTTTAGACATTATAGGAGCCAGGCGTTTAGCAAGTATCTTCGCATAGATTTTAGCATCATTATTAATCAACGATATTGGCCGGTAAGACCCACAATCGTCTGCTGGTTTATTTTTTTAATGAAAAAAACAATCTGTGTCGTTCTCCAAGACTCAGGGGTATTGCCGTGTTTCCCAATATAGCTAATCAGTTGCCTAAATGGAGACAACAGAACATCCTTAAAAACTTTGTAGAATTCGAGGGGATTGAATCTTCTCCCATGGCTTTCCCAGATGGAAGAGTATTAATTGCTAGTTCTATCTCCTCCCTAGAGACATCTACGACCAGAGAGTCAGAAGTTACCTCGTACATTCTGGTTAAAGCACAATTCTGGATGTATTCCCGGATTTCTTCTTGTTTAGGTTGAGTCGTTGGTGTATATAGTCCCTGATAGTATAAAGCAAATCGCTCTAAGATTTCCTCTGGTTGCTTATATTGTATTCCATCCACCCCCTTGATAAGTTTTATCTTTGTCTTAGCCTTATCCTCAGCCACTTTATAAGCTAATAACTTGCCTATTTTTTCCCCATATTCATATTGCGACAGCTGATATCTCTTAGAGCTAGCTAATATTCTTTCCCTAAAAATATTCTTTAAATTAGCTTTTAAGTTGCCTAGTATTAACCCCAGCTGTTCTGTCCCCCCCTCTCCTCTTAATGCTGCCTCAGCATATTTGTCCTCAGCTGTTCTAATAGCTTTAATGGAGTCTTGCCGTTCTTTATTTTGCTGCCAAATATATTGTTGTGTAGAGCCACGAATTGTTGCCTTCCAAGTGTCCCACACCACCGCGGGAGAGGCAGATCCAATATTTTCAGAAAAAAAGAGCCCAAGCTGTTCCCTTATCATGGCAACATATGTCTCGTCTGTTAAAAGATACCGGGGAAAAGAAAAGGTTCTAAGTTTCTTCTGCACAATGGAGAATTTAAATGTAAGAAGAATTGGATTGTGATCCGACGTGATCTTTGGGCAAATTTCTATATCAGCAGCCCATAGTAACTGATCGGACACCCAAGCCATGTCGATGCGAGAATGTAGCTTATGCGGAGCTGAGTAATATGTATATCCCGGTATCTCTGGATATAGTGACCGCCAAACATCGTTAATTGACTGCAGTCTACCTAATTCCATAATTGCAGCACGGACCTTTCTCATTCTTGATGAAACAATGCGTCTAGTAGTGTCTATCCTATGATCCATTGTACAATTGAAGTCCCCCATCACAACCCGTTCCCCCTCCCAATTCAACAATTCCATGTTTATTAAATCGAACACTGTAGCATCGTCCGTATTAGGACCATACAGAACACAAAATACATATTTTTTCTCCCTTATCATTAGCTGGGCGATAGCCCATCTCCCCCCCTTATCGGACATCGTTTTAATGACTGAGCATAGAAATCGTTTATGATGCATGATAGCTACCCCCCGTATAGATATACTCTGTGATGTTGCAACTATAGGCTCATACCCAAGCTGTTTCAGAAGCCCACGAACTTTATAAGATAAATGTGTCTCTGTTAACATTACTATTTGAGGGCGATATAACTTTAATTCTTCTGCGACTAGTTGCCTTTTGATCCTGCTATTCAGCCCTGCGACGTTCCATGCCAGACATCTAACCAATTCCATTTACATTGTTATTCACCTCTAGCCCTTCAAATTCCCTCATCCTATCCATCTCAGCCGCCTTAGGCCATTTCCCTTCCACCTTATCCATTCCCTTGACAAAAGTTAACCACCTGCTGGCTTTATTTGGTTTCTGGCTCTACCCATGCCCCCCCAGGCCCCCTACCCTCCCCACCCCAAACACCCTCCCCACCCTAGCCCTGCACCTAGGAGGAGGAATCATCCCCTTCTTGAAACTGCCGCTGGGTGGGCAGTTTTTTTGAGATATAGCAACCCCAGGAAACCCCGGCGCCCCCCGTCCCCCGCGGCCATGAGGACGACAAAAGTGGCGTAGAAAGAAAGAAAGAAGAAGAAGAAAAATAAACAAGTTAATAAGAGAAAGCAGAAAAGAGAAGAGAAAGATATCTATGCACTAAGAAATCCTAAATACCATCCGCACTTTTATCAATCTTTCTTATTTTTCCTGCCATCTATAAAGCATTTCCTTTGCTTCCAGTTCAGAAGAAAAAAAATAGGACTGCCCCCCCCGAATGACTTTCAAGCGTGCAGGCTCCTGCAAATAAACTTCAGCACCAGTTGCCTTCAATGGGTCTATCAACTGTCTTAATTGCCAACGACGATCCATTGTCGTCTTACAGTAGTCAGCCCGAAAATAAATTGAAAATGATTCGACTGACACCGGTGTTCTCGGACTCGCCTTCATCAAAACAGCTTGCCGTAATAAAAAATTTCCAAAATAAATCAGAAAAGGCCTTGGATATCGATTATCTTGTCTGTTCTGTATGAATGGCAGTCTATGAGCCCTCTGTACCTGACAGTCCCAATCCCAGTCCCCAAGGTCCGGGAAAGTCTTCTGAAGAATGTGGACGATAAAAGATCGTGAATCCGAGCCCTCCTGGCCCTCCGGAATACCAAACAGTTTGATATTGTGCCGCCGCTGGCGATTTTCCAAGTCTTCAAGCTTCAGCTGCATTGCCGTAATCTTATCGTCATGTTGTTGTACTGAGCTTTAGGCCTTGGAGATTACTTCTTCAACTTGAACCACTCTTTGTTGTAGATCAACCACCTCTTCTGTAAGAGTTCCCATTTTTGATTTTACTTCTCTCAAAGATGACTGCATCTCGCTACTATCAGCCCGGGCTTGGGCGAAAAGCTCGCGTGTTTCCTCCCTTTGATCTTTGAGGGACTGGAGTATCAGAAGGAGCGTTGAGGGTTCCTCCCTCATAGAGCCCTTGCCATCGCCTTGAGAGTCTTCGTTCACATGTGATAGTGATAGTGCCCCTGAGGGCTGGGAGGACTGGGAGGGGCCAGAGATTGGAGATTACCCAGAATTATCCTGGACGTAAGCCTCAACCGGCGTTTGCCTATGGTCTAATGCTGGCCCTAGATCTACTTCATCTGAAAGTGTTAGATTAGAGGTGAGAGCATTCCTAACGCTACAATTGGAGCCTGCATCGGACAGCCGTGATATCATTGTTTTAATACCCCCTTTAGCCTGGACCCAACGTCGTATAGGGCTACCGGTGGCCCCTTCCTTTAATTGATTAGATTTTCCATTACCGGCCCCCTGGCTAAGTCGAGAATGGAGTTTCTTTGAATCCTTTACGGATCTTGCCTTGGGAATATTATTTTTCTTGGTCGTAGATAATTGAGCACTCTGGCTATCGTGCGCCGCTCCCCGCCCCGCCCCCTGAATTTGCAATGTATTCTGTGGGTTTGAGGGGCTAGGGTCATTGGTGTCTAATATAAAAGGAGTATTTTTGACCTTTATATCCTCTCCGTTCGCAGACATTTCATTTACTAACCGCACACTAGGTTCAGGTTCAAGTTTAAGTGATGTGCAATTATGCCCAAGGCCCTCTGAATCAACATTTTTGGGGGGCCATCATTAACACCTCCTTTAACGATATTAACCTCCCTTGTGTTTTCCTTTAAAATTACCGTCTGTGGTGAAGACCCCCCTTTCAGAGTAGAAGCAGTAATTTTAGCGTCTCTTTCAGATTTGCCTCCCCTTTTCCACAAAAAGTCACCTCAAATTTATTGCTGCTCTTTGAAGTATCCCATTTTGCAACTTCTAGGGAGTCCAAAGGATCTTTGCCACTTTTTGAACAATCTAACACATTATTTTGAACAGGCTGAAGTAATATAAGGGGGTCCTCACAAGATTCACCTATCAACATGTCAGCTGCTACAGCTTGGTGTATCTCAGTAACAGTCTGTTCTGTATGCAGCCCGTCTGTAGCATCCATAGCATCCATAGCGTTAACAACAAAGTCTGCAAGATTGTTACCTGCACTTGCAACAGTTGCTTCTTCCGAGGAGAACAATTCTGTCGATTGCCGTGATTGGAGAAACTGTAGCACGGGTTTACTAATTGCCATAGAACGCTTCAGGTTAATGTCCCTCGTAGTATCCGTCTTTTCGTGGATTTGAGCCCCTCTGAATTCACCGGAAGCCTGCTTGCTGCTCGGGCGCTTCGGGAAGTATGCTTCGGTGGCGCCATTATCAGCCACTGTGAACACACGAAGACTCCGAAATGCAGGCACCACGGAATCTGTCGAAGCCTCAGCCTCAGGAAGTCCGCCGTTGCAGTGTGTTTGGCACCAATCCTTGCCAAGGACTGCATCCAGTACGCCTCTTCGTGGTGCCGTGCCGGCAGCAGGGAAACCGACACGAATACCGTCTACCACGCCCGTCTTCGTTCTCGCCTCCTTTAAAAAAAGCATTCAAAAGCTAGTTACGAGATCCACAAGCATAATCCTCATGGCCGCGGAGATACGGAATCGGCAGCGCCGGGAGCCTCCAGGATCACCAGCTCTCAATGGCAGCACCAAGCCGCCATCTTGCTCCTCCGGCCATCGACAACTCATAAATTCACTTTGCACAATTTTGTAAATAATCACTTCTCTGTCACAAATACTTATTGTAAATAAACACTCTTTACACACCTATGTCTTTGTGTCAGCTCCATGTTTATCACAGTATGTACAATGTCAACTCAGATTCCAATGTACCACAAGCTCTGATTGTGACGAGGCATTGAGAGGGTGAAGGAACCTAGAAAGACACAAGAGAATGACATTTACTTGTCAGGTGATGCCATTACAGCTAAAACACACCACTAGTCATCCACGTACAAAAACCAGCACACATAACAATGAGCAACAACATCAACATAGACACGAGGTACCTGGATAAAAATACCCTGTGCCACACACATCAGCCATTAGCACAGAGCCAACAACAGCCAGCAGTCTAAAATATCATCTATGCCTTGCCACTACCATCAAAGACAACAGACAATGTCACTGTTGTATAATGTCACTTGCACTCAAGGGAAGTAGTTGTCGATGAGCTGTTGACGCAGGTCAACACCTTCCTCTTCTCCACTATCGTCGTCACTGGGCATGTGTGGGTTTGCAGGGGGGGCATCTACTGCTCATCATCATTCAGGAGCAGGGGGATCTCTTTGCGCAAGGCCAGGTTGTGGAGCGTGCAGCATGCAACTATGATCTGACACACCTTTTGGGGAGAATAGAGTAGTGCACCTCCGCTCTTGTCCAGACACCGGAATCTAGACTTCAGAAGCCCAAAAGTACGCTCCACCACACGACGTGTCCTCCCATGTGCATCATTGTAGCGGACTTCACCCGGGGTCCTTGGATTCCTCAGTGGGCTCAGTAACCGAGGCTGGTTGGGATATGCAGAGTCATCTAGGTGTGAGATACAGAGAGCAATTTACTAATATAAACAGTAGCTGAGAACAGCATGTCACACATACAGCACACTACTTGACTATGCGTACTCACCAACAAGCCACGCACGCTCCGGATGCAGATTTGCCATCAATTGTGGGATGATGTTGTTACGCAGTATGTAGGAGTCATGTGCAGAACCGGGGAATTTGGCACAGACATGGGAGATAATCATATCTGCTTGGCATACCACTTGCACATTAATGGAATGGAAATGTTTCCTGTTCCGGTAGATGTGCTCATGTGCATGTGGTGGAACTAGGCCAACATGGGCGCCAACAACATTAGGTATGTGTCCAAGATCATAGAAATCACCCTTCACACCGGCCAATTCATGTCTTCTTGGGAAGTGGATGTAGCGGTCCTTGTATGTCATCATTGTGGACAGGACATCACGTAGCACCATACTGAACATAGCTTGAGACATCCCACCGGCGATGGCCACCGTGTACTGAAATGAACCAGTTGCAAAGAAATGCAGGGCTGCCATCACCTTAACTGTTGGTATCAAAGCAGTCAGATAGGTTCTGTGAGGCCTCAGATGGGGCTCCAACTGACCACATAGGTCTTGAAGGGTAAGGCAATCCAGACCGAATTTCCTTATGATGTCCTCATCCTCCATGTTCGCCAGCACTGGGAACGGACGATGCACATTTGGTCGTCTCCTACATAATATGAAAGGGGACACATGTCAATTTAATTCCCCTATGAGATGTGTCAAACATCTTACATCTTGACTGATGCAGTGCCAACAATGACTGGACTGTAACAACAGCTTAATGCACAAGTCACATGCTTGTCACATGTAGTCGTACATGTGGTCAGTATGTACATACTGACTACCTCCAAAACAGAATCTGACTAGGTGAATGGTAAATGGTACACTCCTACATCTTGTGTCCCCAGCCCTGGGAGTAGTTGACACAGCACATGTTGGAAACAGCAACACTGCTGATTTCTATGTAGCTGCTGTACCTGCCACACCTTCTTGCTTAAGTTGCACAGAGCAAAGCTTTTCTACACAATGAGCACAGTGTGTGTAAGCTGATCAACTATCAAAATCAATACAGCAATGTGCACAGTGAAATAGGCACATTATGTGGTCAGTCCATCATTACTGTGGGTTGATTAGCCATCTCACACATTGACATGTTCACAAATATGAGACTCCATTACACACCAAATCTGTGTACATGCACACAAATATCATAGGTGACATGTGAGTAAGTACATGCCAATGACATGGCATGTGTAGGCATCAGTGAGTTGAATGTCACACTAGCATTCAATTCTTCAAACAGGTGCTGTAATACATTGTGAAGGTATAGTGTTCAATGATGAAAATTGGCTATTGCCATTGCTAGAGCATAATGTGTCCATAGGTGCGGTATGCGTGCTCCGCCACCGCGAACACGGTCATTGGCCACAATTGAAAGATGCAGGATTGCGGTAGCGACCGTCTGGACCCCGCAGTGTGCCGCTGCCAATGTCCATGCCATTGCAGCCAATGGGAACCGCGTTCGCGGTAGTGAAATACAAATTTGAAACCCGCAGTAGGCGTACTCCGCTACCGCGGGCCCAGTCATTGGTTACAATTGAAAGATGCCAAATAGCGGTAGAGACTGCCTGGACCCCGCGGTGTGCCACTGCCAATGCCCATGCCATTGCAGCCAATGGGAACCGCGATCGCGGTAGTGAAATACAGTTTTGAAACCCACGGTAGGCGTGCTCCGCTACCGCGGGCCCGGTCATTGGTTACAATTGAAAGATGCCAAATAGCGGTAGAGACCGCCTGGCCCCCGCGGTGTGATACCGCCTATGCCAATGCCATTGCAGCCAATGGGAACCGCGATCGCGGTTGTGAAATCCAATTTTGAAACTCACGGTAGGCGTGCTCCGCTTCCGCAGTCCCGGTTATTGGATACAATTGAAAAATGCTAACCAGGCAGACCAATTGCAGCAGCTGAGTACCACTGAAAAAATCCCAGGGGCCTATAAATCTCTGTGAGAGAGCCACACATTTCACTTGCATTCAGACACTGCTGCCTGCCATTCTTCACCACCAACTGCTGCTGTTCCTGTATTCTGGACCCAGTGATGGTTAGAACTGAGAACATCAGGGCCCGTCCCTTCACCACAGAGGAGCTGGAGGTCCTGGTCGACGAGGTCCTTGCACAGTATGGGAGGCTGTATGGTGTGCCAGATGTACTGGTAAGTGTTTCAGAATAAAAGTTTGAGAGTGCTCAGAATGCTCACATGATGTTGCTCTGCAGTAGTATGTGCCTGTGAGTACAAATCAATGTGCATGTATCTATATTTTTCCTATAGCATGCTCCATACATGGCCTATTAAGAATTGCATTTGAGTATGTGGGGAGGATGGCAACATGGACACTTCTACAGCCCTTCTTCAGCAAAAAACAACAAACGTTGGTCTGAGACTGGTTAATGTAAATGTGTGATACACTGCCTAGCATGCTGACTTCATGTCAATGGGGTGTGTAGCCTTATTTCCACAGATACATGACTGCATTGAAGGATGGGAGTGACATGCAGTGTTTTTGCAGCCACACAGTTACACTGCTGGTTTGAGTCAGTCAAAGTCTGAACAAACATTGCCTGTGCTTTGTGATGTCATAGTCCATTAAGTCTTCACATGCTCATTTGTGACATTACAAATGTATTTTGTCTAGAGGGTACTGAATGATGTGTGTACAGTTCTCAAATTGCCCCTATGGTGATGTGTGCATTATGCACAAGAGTACAATGCCTGAGTGTAATACTCTTGGTGGTAATTCACCTATGACACATCAGATAAATGTAATTTGGAGATGTCATCCTTCTATTGATTTCATTATGTGTTCAGTCTCGCATGTGTAGGGACTGTTTACCCTTTCATAATGTACATGCATGTGATTTCTCTGATGGCCCACGTTTAACCTGAGTGTGAGTCCCTCTGGCCTGCACAGAAACTGCCCAATGTTACAAGGACCCATCACTAAATGGAATGAGTGAAACATATGTGTTGTCCACCACCCTATTTCTCAATGAGCTATCTTAGGCCTGAGGATTGCACAAGACAGGACTACACCTTGTGAGAAGAGTGTGAGAATGTAAGATCATGGGTGGCCCTAAATGTGACCACCATAACACATGTAGCCATTCACTGGTCAAGGACATTGAGGGGTGTGTAGTGTTGGACACAGTGAGTCAGCCCCGACACATCATTTCCAATGTATTGTATGTCATGCTCGCTCACATACTGCATCACAGATGAGGGTCATTTTCACATTGGTTGCTGTGCTGGCACTCTGCATGTGTATGAGATGGCCATGTTCTGTGTCCATCATCATACATGCATACATTTCTATGGGATTATCCGATGCAAGTGTACTATGTGTCATGCTGTATGGCCTCTGCTCAACATTTATGTATTAATGTGCTATGTATTTTCATGCTCCTGTACTGACACACAGTGGTACATAAAACAATGTCACTGAAACGTCCTCTTCTTGTCTCCCATGCCTGCAGCTTAAGGTCCACCAGCGTAAGGCGATATGGAGGGCCATTGCACGCAAGGTGCGGGCTATGGGTGTCTCCAACCGACGGCACACACACTGTCACAAGAGGTGGGATGACATCTGCCGGCTGAGCAAAAACGTGGCAGAGATGACGCTGGGGGTGCTCCCTCGGAGTGGCAGGTTGGCGCGCAGGAGCATGACACCACTAATGGCCCGCATCTTGGCAGTGTCACAGCCAGAGCTGGATGGACGCTTGAGGGCCCATCAGCAGCAAGTTGGGGGTGAGTATTCAGCTAAGTGTGACTTTGGGTGTGAGTGACTGCATGAATCCCAGCCGTGAGCCAGTGGGAAGCTCTGTGATGTCTCTAGTGTGATGCAATGGCTTCTAAGTGGCCTCAGTGTTAAGTGCAGCTGTTCTGCATTTGTACAACATGTGGTTTCTCATGTGTTTAAAACCATGACCCTTGACAGAAACATGACAGTGACATTGTCTGTTGTCTTTGATGGTAGTGGCAAGGCATAGATGATATTTTAGACTGCTGGCTGTTGTTGGCTCTGTGCTAATTGACAGATGAGATGTGGCCTTGTGACATATGCTGCAGTATGAGTGTCATAGACATCACCTGGCAGTGAACAGCAGTGAGCATCATGTTAGTGTGCATTCATAGATGTGTACTGTGCACAACAGATAATTTGTGACATCTACACAGCTGACACCAATGTACAACTGTAGTTGTGCTTCGAAGCACAACATGGTGGATATCAGGAGCGTGTAGCAATTGCAAAAGGACATTTTGGAGTTAGTATCTGTGGTGTTCCCTTAAAGAGACTCCATATGTGACAGAGACAACATGTTTTGATGTATAGCTATCTCACCTACAGGCACGTAGGTATGCTTACAGAGAATAGTATGTGTGGTTACAGGGAGGCACAGGGCCAGCTATTTGGCTGTGTCAACGCCACATGGAGCATCACTATCAACTATGCATGTTTCCATGCATCTTCTGATGATTGCATAAATGTAGCACATGCTGAATGTACATGGAGGAGTCCAACATGGGAGTATCATTTTAAAGTGTTTTGCTTTGCTTGCATATGATGTCTGTGAGTATGGCACTATACTGAACCTATGTCTCTGTCTCTTGCAGCATCTACCGAGGGCAGGGAAGGACGGGGGACTGTACAAGGGTCCCGTTCTACTATATAACAGAAACCCCAAAGTACCATCCTGCTCTGCTCAGGCAGCATGACCCTCCCAAATAGGCCCCACCAGTCAGGCCCTGATAGATGTCTTAAATTGCCCACTTTCCTTCCGCTTCTTAGCACCTGCCAAGTGAAGCCCACCTTCTTAGGTGCACACACACATGTAGGCCCAAGCCCACCCTCTTAGATACCCACATGTAGGCCCAAATATGCCACTTTAGATACATACACATAGGCCCAAAGCGCAGTGCCTCTTGCTATTTATTCTTTAATAAAACAGATCTCATAGGCTTCACTGATCTGACAGCAGGGATCTGTGCCATCCACCGCGACACTAGCCCCCCTTGGAAATTTCCACAGTTACTGCGTACGTGACATTCTGCTGGTACATCTGGCTGTTTCACAAGCAATGTTTGCAATATTTTTACTTGTGAAACTTTCCGCGCTTGCTTAACTGAAACTGGAAAGACGGCAACGTGACAGAGAAATAATATATAAAATATTAATTTCTGAGCATTTTACGGTAAAAGTTATCCTTTGTTTATGTGTGTTTATTGTTTGCGGTCAAGAGCATCAACCACCTGCTAAAAAAGCCCCTAGTTTCACCATGGTACCACTTCTCAAGTTTTCCGTAAAACTTTCCACTGTTACTGTAAGCGTGCGGTCAAGGGCCCACGTCAAGAACCCACGTCAGACGTGGGTAGGAGTTCTGCATTAAGCCATATAAAAGGTCTACACCTAGGCCAACGCCCCGAACTCTTCAAACCAGTGCTTGCTGCATGGTGAGGGTTCCCGGTCGACCGCTCTTCTGATTGGGCCTAGAACTTCTACTCTCAAGGTGGTAATGCTCTTTTCTAATTACTAGCCTATTGGCTTTGTCAGCCTCTCTAATTTAGCTCATCCAAACCCAAGCCATTGCATTTATTCTAGCTTAATGTGTGTAGCCTTGGATGGTTTTGTTTTCTTATCTAAGATCTGCCTTCTAGGCACTTGCCTATTCATCATCTTTAAATTCAGGGTTGCCCCTTAGGCAGCTGTGCATTAAATGATATCTGCATAGGTATTTTTGCTCCATTTTAAACCACTGATTTATAAACATGTCGATGCTTTATTTTTTTTCATCCTGCCCATGTGTTGATGGGCAGCATTAAATGAACAGTTTTCTGTGTTATTGAATTGCTTAATAAAGTGCCACTGTATTTCACACCGTTGTTCCTTGCTTTCAAGTGAACGAGCAGAGTGCGGGTCAGGCTCTCAGGAGCCGGTAAGCAGAAGGGTGTGGCCACCCATTTACCCTTAATCAGCTGGCGACCACGAACAAGAAGGTCTCGGTGGCGGGTCGTCTACAGTGTGGATGTAGGACTCACACCTGGGTTACACCTGTGGCTGCCCCCAGACCCCCTCTCCTCACGACCACCTGGGTGAGTCAGGGATAGTTTTCTTTTTTCTTCCTTGAATTTACCTCAGGGTGTGGCGTGTGTGGAAGGGTCGGTCTGGCTGCTTCAGCCCTCCAGGGTCTCCCTTGTGTCTGCTCCTTTGTCCCCCTGTGGGCTGCTGTCTTGCCACGACGTCCTCTGTGGCTGGTCACATCTTGCCGAGGTTATTCGGTGCTTTCCGCTCTGCTCTCATCGGCTCCTTCGTGGCTTCCTCCTGCTTGCTTTCTCTTGGCATTTCTCAGTATTGGTTTGTAGTGCTTTCTGCCGTCATATGTACTTTGAGTATGTTTTGATCGAGTTTTAAGTTGACGTTCTTTATTTGAAGAAATGATGATGCATACATAGGTTAAGGTTTGAGTCCTGGACACATGGGTATCTGAAATCCTATAGAGGTTGGAAGTCCTTGACACTGCTTAACGGTGTGTAAACCCCCTCACAGGTTTGAGTCCTTGCTCCAGCACGTGGCTGGCTAAATTCTGACACAGGTTGGGAATCCTTGATACTGTCCATGTTGTCTAAATTCTGACACAGGGCTTTTGCGTCCTTGGCACTGTGCACAGGTGGCACACGTGTCTAAATTATTATTGCTAACTCCAGCTTGGGGTCCTCCTGCATTGTGCTATTTAAGATGTGGTCTCCGTCTTCTCACTACTTTTCAGTCCTGCGAAGGTGCCCTGTCTTCTCTGCACCATATTGTATGTCAGTGGTTACATTTTACAGTGTTTTACGCATCATTGTATTTCGGTTTTTCGGTTGCCCTCTACATAATTTGTTGATTTACTGTCTTTCCTATTTTTCATCCGTGGTTCTTCACCCCCTCCCAATGCCCCTCCCCATTGCTCTCTCATGTCATAGGGTGCTCTCTTAAATGCGCCTTTACTTTTTCAGGTCTCTTTCCGGTATTTTCACACATTCTTTTTTCTCCCTTTCTGCTGTGTCCCTCTCCGATTCCATTCTGCATGGCTTGGGTGTTTTCTTCTTCTTATCTCTCAAAATAATATGCCTCTCTGACAGGCGCATCTCTCGATTTCTAACTGCGCCACTCCGAAAAGAGGAACTCTCTCTCTCGGACCATCTGTGCCCTTCGGAGATTCCCCCCGCCTTCTTCTGCTCAGTGCGCTTGCAGAACGAGGAAGTGCACCTCTCCCCTTCGCAGCTCCCCCTCATCCCTCCTTTCTCTGTCCTCGCAGACTGCTCTTGACAAACAGTTCTCATTCTGATCATTACTATTTTTGCACATGCATTTCGTTTATTTAATCATTGTTTATTTGTTGTCTATTGTTTCTGTTGTTTGTGCTTTTGGTCCTTAAGCATTTGTCTGCCCTGCTCCCCCACCCCCTGCAGGTGACCCCCAGCCCCGTCCCCATCTGTTGCTGCCCTGCCAACTCTACAGTCACTAGCCGAGTGACAGGCTGCCAGTTATTGCTGTTGTCTGAGTTGCCCTCACCTTTTCCTCCCTACTAGCGGCGACTCCGCCAGGTAGCTGTTGTCTGGGTTGCTTCAATCCTGTCACCTTTAGCTTCAGCAACCCCGCCGGGTAGCTCCGTGCTCACACTCACCTTGCGCCCTCATTGTGCCTCTTTTGCTGTCTCTCACACTTTGTGCCTACCATTTGTCCAGGCCAATTGGTAGCCAAAGGGGGGTGGAGGCCTATACCTCCATTCCTCCTGTCAGCTCCCTTATCCCCTCCCTCCGGTATGTCCCTTGCTCCCCCACACATCCTTCATCTCCTCCTTCATTCAGTACACGACACGCCCACCGCAGTCTACCACCCCGCCCTTAATCGTTATAATCCTCTTACTCGCCATCAAAGCGACATCCTTGCTGCCGCGTGGGATATCTTAGGGGTCACCTTTACACCCAACACTGAAATACGTCTTTCCCTTTTATCACTCACAGACTTACCTCCCTCTGCCCTTACTCCTTCCCAGTCTCCGCCACGTCCAGACACTACTCGCCCTGAGCTGCTTTGGCCTGACCACTCCTCTAATTGTTCCTCTCGCTCCGCACCATCCTTGAGCTCCTCTGTGTATTTTGCTGATTCTCCCATTGTCATTCCCATATACGGTGAGTCTACTACAGACTCCATACGTTCCACGCCATCCTCTGAAGAGGCAACACCCCTGATCTTGCCACCCCTGTCTCTCCCACAGCATCAGCCTCACCCTCTAACAGTGCTATCCACCACCCACCATCTCCTGGTAACGTGTCCCCATTCCTCGCGGCACTCCTGCAGGACTATTCAGTGGACCTGCTGGACCCTGCACCAGACGTCCTCATTGTGCCTCCCCCTGCCTGCCCACCTCCGCACTTCCAGTCACTTTAGGGAATGTGTGATCCTTCCCCTGACAGTACAGCATCTCATATTTTTGTATATTTAGTTAATAATCACGTTGTAGGTCTCTCCACTGGTCACCCATCTTCCTTTGTCCACGTTACACCCTTAGCAAGTACTGTCCTTCTCACCATATTTCAGGTTTTAGGGATTGACTACACGCAGGCACAGCAGATAACGCTCTCACTAGCACCATCTTTCCCGCACCCCATTGCCACCAAAGTCAAAGAACCAAAACCTTGCAAGCACTGATATTTCAGGGAACACTCTCGTCCCTCATTTATTAATGGTCTTCATGAACAGGATTTTAGGTACCTCTGTTCATAAAACACTGAATTGAATTTACATACGCATCCGCTTAATATCCCTAGGCTTGGAGATACCCACCACATTAACCACACCCTACCCACGCAACCCGCTACAAAGCAAGATCATTGCTGCTCTCTCTCGTAGTCAGCTCCAATTCCCTGACTTCTCCCCTAGCGGAATATACACCGGACCACAGGAACTGGACTTAAGAAAAACATTATACCACATTATTATTAGCGCCATAGGAGAGGAACTAGTAAAAGACGTCCTTCCCACTACTCCGGACACTCAACCCTCGCCTGACATCTAATTGCATTCTTTCTAAACTAGCGACATTCACCCTCAAAGCGCTGTGTTTTAAAATAATTCTTCATGAATGGCATATTGAGCTCTACAGTATATAAAACGTCCACTCACTTTCACATATTTTTTATCATACGTCCCCCTGGATCACTACTCACTGCCATCTTGTCTAGCACGTGGCCAAGACACCCACTCCAGAGTTATATTGCTGAAGCTTGCTTTGACGGCCAGCTTCGCTTCCCACTTTACACTCCTGCACAAGAGCGAGACTTACGGGACGGTGTGTATGATATTGTCATTCAGGCAGTAGCGCAAGAACTCATCAGAGACATTGTCCCTAGCACCTGAAACACGCAATCACACGTAACACGCACCCCTCAATATCAACACCTTCTCTAACTCAGGCCTTGCCTATAGCGCCCTGCGTTAGATACACCAACATGGCCACTCCACTGCAACATGTTTTAAAAACATTCGGAGGGCAAGAACAACATATACTAAAACATTGCAGGGAATTGCATAAAGGTACCTCCAAGATGAGCCATCCCTGGCCGTCAGAAGGGAGTTTTGATCCAATCATATTAGAGCATGCCACCACCTTCCTAGACACTAAGTACTCCGGCACTAAGTTACAGAAGAGAAAGGCTACTTTAGATCTCTGGCGCATTTTCAAAGACAAGGCTCAAATACACTCTGACTTGACACACCCAGCCATGCCCAATGCTCCCTCACCTCCTCCGCCATACCACTTCAGCGGTATGTATACCGAACGCACTCACAAGGAACAACCAGATTTACCAGTTACCACTAATAATTGTCCGGCTGCTGGTTCCCAACCACTACCAAGCAATGCATCTCCCTCTCCACACCTCGGTCCAGACACGGACATCACACAAACGGATGAATTCCAGACTTCCCACACATCACCCAGTCACCCGTATCACCACATGGACGGAGCACAGACCCCACCCATGCCCCCCGGTGATGTGTATCCGCACCTGACAGAACTGCACCACACACACATGCCCCTCTCCAACGGCACAATAATGGAGACAGCAGTATCAGGACTCCCAGGCCACATAGATGCCCAGCTCTCATTGAAGTTTACGCCAACATTAAGTACTGTCCCACTACGCACTGAGGAAGAAGGAGACTCTGACTCTGCATCCTCCGTATCTTCCCGCCACACAGCCCCGGCTAGCAATGCCTTCCGTGACACCGGCACTAAACAAGCCGATGCCTCCAACCCCTTCCTTGACACCGGCATGCAACTGTTCCCAAAGTTGTGCCCCCCACCCCAAACTAGCCTGCCCTTCACTCCCACTGCGCCCTTGCGTGAGGGACAAGGATCTGGTCTTATGACAGCTCAGCAGCAGCTCAATGAATTCCACAACCCACCATTGCTGTGCATGACTGAGGGACAGCTTGCCCCACTCACAGATCTCCCCACCCGAACGAAAACTGGAGAACAAATGTAGATCTGAGCAAAAGCCTGAGCCTGGAAAGCATATCACCAGAGCACCCTGGAAAAGAACACACATACATGCATCGGCTGCCCAGCCACGTAGAACAGGTGCACACAATGAGACGCATGTCAGCAAAACTAGAAGACATGCAGAAAACATTTTCGGACCTGCTCAGTAAGACTGGCACTCTGGTACCACCACCACGGCCCACACTGCACCAGCTCATGCAGGACCACCCACAGACAAGTATCCATGGGAATGGGGAAGGGATTACACAATCTCTCCCTAATGAGCACCCCCACCATCATGACGCTGCCGCCTCTGGAATAACGCAATCAGTCACCAACACACAGCAAGCCTACCAATCACCACCAGTACTAGGACGGAACAGGACACCACTGGTACGAGAAGGTCACAATCCCTTATTTGGTGAGCCCCCCTTATCTGGTGAATACCCAAAGGCAGCAGACCCAGTTGTAAGAAGGAAGGACAGGCCCACGGAAGCACAGAAGCTTAAAATCTTGGGGACACATGGACGCCCAGACGACATACAATATGACGTCTCGGGCTCTGCTTCCTTGCGCACCATTAGAAGGCAAAATCGTTATAACATAGCCCTCAGCAGACCGTGCACACCACAAACACGCGACGCTCTCACACCCAACCAGATAGTCACACTAGGGGAAGGTTCAGACTATGCGGTCAACCCCTTTTCAGATGACTTGGCAGGCTGGTCAGAGCCCTTAGCACCGCAAATGCTCCCGTGGCCAAGAGAAGGCTCTTTTGAGCCTCAGTACATCGCAACAGCAGTTGAATGTATTCTAAAAGGATTAGGAGATGAGGATTGGGACTATGAGTACATGCGAGAGAGTTTGAAAGGTCTGGCAAAAATATGCCCGCCAGCATGACTCTACAGGACCTACAGTGCCACGCACAGGAGTGATGCGCCACATGCCACTGCTGTACACAAATGTCACTGATCCCCCCATCTATATCCCTTGGTCTACACTAGACCAAGAAAATCTCAAAAAACATCTCCCACCCCTTATGGAGGGTGCTGGAAAGTGGATTGCAGCTTTTGAAAACTACACCACAGGTAACAACATAGCTATAGGAGATGTGAAAAGCCTGCTGATCTCCCTTATCGGAGAAGACGCAGAAGATCTCTTCACACGTGTCCATGCCAATCTTACAAAAACAAACACCAAACATGATGGTGTTTCCTTTTTATGAGATCAGAACACTAGCATGGTCCGAGTTGCGCAGAAAATTCCCTGATATTCCCGAAATTGGGGCTCTGTTGTCACAGACCATGCAACCCAATGAAGACCCTGCCAACTATCTTTCCAGAATGAAAGAAAAATGGCATCAGGAGTTAGGGCAACGATGGGATGCAGCAGGAGGGTACGGAAGACTATTTCATCACACAATAAAAAAGGGTCTGCCCACTGAAGTGCAGGAAAAATTAGATGGCATAGTGGCAATGGAATGTAAGCCATGGCCTGAGATACAAGACCACATTATACATTACTGCAAGAAGAGGCAGGAACAGGAAAAGAATAGATAGTTGGCCATAGAGAATGCCGCTGCCAAATTGGTACAGCAGAAACTTAATAAGAAAAAAGACAATACAGACACAGTCATGTTTGCAGCACCGGTCTCTCAGATGACGGCAGTAACATCCTTCCCCCAGGCTGCCATGAATGCTCTTACAGGCAACGCCCAACCTGCCCCACAACAGGTTCAAGCACAACCTGCCGTACAATACATACAAGCCCAACCCCAGCCTATCATACAGTATGCTCAGCCACAACCACCGCCAATGTTACAATACATGCCAGCACCACCTGCTTACAGTACCGACATACAGCCCTACTACAATAACAGACAAAACATGAACAGGAACACAGGTATACAGGGAAGAGGGCGAGGGATGGGACAGCCAAGGTTTCCACAGCAGCCAGGATCGCCCATCATCTGCTATTATTGTCAGAAACCAGGTCACATACAAAGAGATTGCCGCACTAAAATGCGAGATGTGGGACCACAGTACATGGGTTCCGGTTACCAAGCACCAGCACCATTCCAACAACAGCAGCGCACGCAACAATACCTTCAACAGCCCCAAATACTATACTCTTATGCCCAACCAGCACAGCAGCAACAAGTGCAGCTCCAAGCACCCATAATGGCTCAAGTTCAGCCATTGGTCCAACAGGTGCAGGTTCCAATGCAACAGCCACAGCCACAGCAAGTACCTGCTTACCATGTGGTCCCCCAAACCCAAAACAATGTACCCCTAGGAGGAACGATTGTTGCCTCCAACAACCCCTTTACTCAGGGCAACATCCAGCAATATCAGACTGGAGGATACACTGGCTAGGACAGCCCACAGACAACTCTTGTGTGCCCAATTTTGTCGTGCACTAGCAATACTGAAGAGGACCCTATTGCTTGTGTCACGATAAATAACAAAACATATAGATTTCTTGTTGACACAGGTGCCACATACTCCTGCATTACAGGTGGCCCTCTGCCCATTTCTGATCAAATAGCGGACACACAGGGATTTTCTGGGGCGATAGCAAGGGTCCCCTTCACCAAGCCAGTATCAATTGAGATAAGAGGCAATGTAGTGGAACAGCCACTGCTCTATTCACCCAGGTCCCCAGTCAATCTCTTAGGACGTGACCTCATGGCCAAACTAAACATGACTATCCACTTTGATGAGAACGGAACAATGATTTGTTCAATACCAGGTACCCCACTAACTAGGATAATGGCAGTCACTGCACATTCTTCCTTAAACAGCCAGGTCAGGGCACGTCCAGTGGATGAGCACGCCTTCTCTGCAGTTGTCCACACTATTGTCGCCACCACCCCCGAATTGCAAGGCCGCACTGTTCAGTTACCAAAAGAATTTCTTTTCAGACCTCAAGCATCAGGCTCACAGACATTAGACAAACATGTAACCCTTGACATATGCGCCCTTGAGATAACACCCACCTACGGCGCATTCCTGGCATGCGATGACAATGCTCATACTTGGGCTTGTGTCATTTTCATTGAACCTAAAGGGTTAGTTAGAAACATTTCAGATGCCCAGCTATTTGGATCCCCTGAAGAACACTCTAAAACAGAGATTATCTATGATAATAATGTGCCCATCTCAGTGACAGTGGAAATCAGAACACCAACCGTCACCCCCAGCTATGACTCTGTCCGAGAGGCAGATTTGGCTCAAGTACCAGCACATCTTTGGACAACAGGCCCAAACGATGTAGGCCTTATCAGCTCTGCCACGCCATTTAAGATAACTCTCAAACAAGGCGCTATCCTGCCAAGAATAAAACAGTATCCCTTGTCCAAGGCCGCAGAGGAGGGTATTGCCCCTACCATACAAGCATTGCTGGATCAAGGAGTAATATATCCTTGTATCTCTCCTTGCAATACGGCCCTTTTCCCGGTGCGCAAAGGGAAGACAGATCAATGGTGGCTAGTTCATGATCTGCGCGCAGTTAATAACATAGTCATACCCGAAATCCCCAACGTCCCAGACCCCTCTGTCATCCTCACAAACGTCCCCCCCGATGCACAGTACTTTTCTGTCATCGACCTGAAAAATGCTTTTTTCAGCATTCCCCTGCACCCAGACAGCCAATACCTATTGGCTTTTACATTCCGAAATGTGCAATTAACATACCGAAGACTGGCTCAAGGGTACTGTGAGTCCCCTAGCGTCTTTAACAGAGTTGTCAAAGCAGACTTGTCCAATTTCCAATGTGACAGCACCCTACTGCAATATGTCGATGACATACTGCTTTGCAGCCCCACAGAACAACAATGCAGAAAAGACACCATCTCCTTGCTCACCACTTTAGCACAAAGAGGATACAAAGTTGACAAACAAAAGTTACAATATTGCCAAAAAGAGGTACACTATCTAGGTCAGCTACTGTCAGCATCAGGCAGACGAGTCACTCCAGGTCGAGTTGAGGTAATAAAAGTCACTTCTGAACCCCAAACTGTTAAAGACATGCAAAAATTCCTCAGCCTGGTGAACTATGTCCGTCAGTGGATCTTTGATTTCGCCACAATAACTGCCCCATTGCTGAAAGCAGTGAAAATGGGCAAAGACAGACACAACAAAATAGAGTGGACACCTGAAATGAAAACAGCCTACACCCAGCTCAAAGATGAGATTACAAATGCACCAGTGTTAGGATCACCTGATTATACAAAAGAATTCTACCTATTCACCCACTGTGATGGTCTAGTCATGACTGCAGTACTCACCCAGAAATACCCCATGGGCCATAAGCCCATTGCCTACTTCAGCGGCATGCTGGACGCTGTCATGAAAGGTCATTACGCCTGCGAGCAAGCCCTTGCTGCCGCAGCGTTTGCTGTTGAGAAAAGCACCCCCATTGTAATGGGTTCCCCACTGACTATGTACACCGAACATGCTGTCTTTGCAATAATACAAAAAGCCAAGACAACCTTAACCACACAAAGAGTGTCAGGTTACGAAGTCATACTGTCATTGCCTTCCCTGAAAATTGTCAAATGCCACACAGTAAACCCTGCCACATTTTTTGCCCATCCCATTGCTACATCAGATGATGACCCCCATGATTGTGCCACATATTCACCAGATGAGTCAGGAGCAGCAAAAGAGGACCCCTTGCCAAACAGTACTGTATATTTTGTTGATGGCTCCTCTACCATTGATCAAGAAACAGGAGTCAGGTACACAGGAGCTGCAGTAGTTAGAGCACATCAGAATGATTCCTCTGATTCCCTAGACATTGCACAGCAGCTTACATTACCATCACATTACTCGGCCCAGGCAGCTGAACTAGTAGCACTGATAGCTGCCTTAAACATTGGAACTGATGACCGCATTACAATTTACTCCGATTCTGCATATGTCACCACAACAACACACTCCAGCATCCTTCGCTGGAAAAGGCATGGCTTCCTTAAATCAGATGGTACACCTGTCATTCACAAGAAGTTACTAGAGGAACTTATTGAGGCCCTTACACTACCAGCTGAAGTAGCCGTAGTCAAATGCGCAGCGCACACCAATGGCCAAGATTTTGTCTCCAGAGGTAACGCCCTGGCAGATTGGGCAGCTAAGGCTGCAGCCAGAGGCCCCCCAGCAACAGGCCCCCCACCTCAAACGACACCAGAAGTTCCATTTGCCCCCATCTTACTTTCCCAAACGCTACCTCCAACAGAGCATGAGAACAGCAATGAAGGTACTTCAAAAACACCATCCCAATTACCAACCCCATTTGACATTGACACAACACAGCAATATGATCACACTGCACAATTACACCTCAGAGAAATGCAAGAAAGTGCACCAGATCAAGAGAAAGAGTTGTGGAAGAAGAGGGGAGTACAACAGGACTCCGCCGACTTCATTTACAGACAGACAATAACAGGGAAACCTGTGATGCCACAGGCTTTATTGCAAGTGGCGTTGGACCAACTCCACCTTCCTACGCATGTCACCCGAGATAACATGTCCACCACCTTGCAGACAGACTGGTTCATTCCCAATGCCCATGAACAGATACAGCTTTTTGTTAATAAATGTCTCATTTGTCAACAATACTCCCCAAACCCAACTCTCAAAACAGTTGCTTCCACAATTCCCAGACCATCAGGCCCCTTCAAAGAGCTACACATTGACTATGTCGACATGATCGATCGCTGCCAAAATTACCGCTATCTCATTGTAGTAGTGTGTCCATTTTCACGCTGGATCGAAGCTGGACCCTGCGTCCACTGCGATGCCAAAGCAGCAGCCACATTCCTACTCCGTGATGTCATTACTCGCTGGGGCGTCCCGGACGCCATCCGGTCCGATAACGGAAGTCATTTTTCAAACGCCATCTTTTCCTCCCTGACCACAATGCTAGGCATTAAACACAAACTGACATCAGCTTATCACCCACAATGCAACGGCATTTGTGAGCGCCTCAACGGCTTGCTCAAAAATAAAATAAGTAAAATAAGTGCCACAATAGGAAAGAAATGGCTTTATTGCCTACCCATAGCACTCTTTGCACTAAGAAACTCCCCAAGTTCGGATCACCACCTCACGCTCCATCAGCTTGTCACTGGACGATCCATAAATGTAACAGTTCCGTCCACACGCCCTAAAACAGATAGTGAATCATCTTCCGAAATAGTTAGGGCTGAGCTTTACCAATATTTGTGTCAACTAACCAGCGCAGCGCAGTTCCTTTCTACCCAGGTATCCAAGAGGAAAGAAAAGGGCCCCACCGATCCTGAGCTCCCACCAATCCGTCCAGGGACGCTGATCTTTGTCCTGAAAAACGTCAGACGTTGGAAGGACCCCAAGTTTGAAGGCCCCTTCCAGGTGATAGACTCATCACCAACTGCAGTACGAATAGCTGAAAGAAAAGCATGGATCCATCGCAGCCACGTCCGCTTGGACCCCGCACCACCACCTCAGCAAATGGACTTGAGGAGGGAAGAGACATACCAATGGTGCCGCTCCACGGAGACAGCGGGTTCCCATCCTCCTCTGATGAAGAAGACGACGACACTCATGTGTTCATTGATGAAGACCATAATGGTAATGCTAAGATATGTATTGTTACTGTCCTAACATTGTGTATTATTGCTACAGTGGCACTTGCCACCCTTAATTGGTATATGTTTTACCTTACAACAATTAGGCTGTACTATCCTGCAAATACTACCACGCCTTTTAAAGCACAACCTCGTGTACCCGCAGTCACATATGCTCGCCCACATTTGTCACACCACACCGAAGGGCCAATACTCCCTGATTGTACCACTGACAGCACACCCACTAGTACACCTCCCACTTCCCCAACTGCTAGCCCGGATGATGATGTCCTGGATATAACAATAGGTCCTCTAGTGCCCCGCCGTCCCAACTCCCGCAACACCCGCAGATTCAGAAGGGGTAGGCTCAAACAAGAGTGGGCCACAGCTCTTCAAAACACACTGGTTCACATTGCACACCACTATCCCATGCCCGATTTCCATTCCACACGTCCTGACAACTTAGCTGAGGACCATGGAGCCCATAATGCCCTGTTAGACAACATGTGGTACCGGCACATGACCGAAATAGGAAAAAAGGTAACAAAAGAATCGTGCTACGTGTGCTCCCACATTCCTCATGCAGTAGGAGCAGACAAAATGATTTTTCCCCGAGAAATACCACCACCAACTGCCCAATGTCTCCTCCATTTGTTCCTCTGCCGCATACAGGGACTGATCCAGCTTTTGTCAGCAGAACTAGACGCTGTGTTTGTAAACACCACAGCGTGGGATAATAAGTACATCTCACATAAGGTTGTGACTGACGCACGAGAATTCCAGAGGGAGTTAGAAAACGATTACACAACTGAAATACCTATGATAATGATACAGGGTTATGAGGATTTCTTCAAGGAAGTTGGGTATTTCCTCTTTACCACACACTCACCAATATGCCAAGCAAAAGAGAGCAGGCGAATTCTCAACGACACTTCACGCAGGACCCAATACCCCTGTGATCTCAGAACTGCACTACAGGTTCAGGCCAATATTTATTTCAAAAATAGATGGCATGGTCCACACAACCTCACCTGCAAGGCCGCCTCCCTAGGAGCCCCATTCGTAGATACAGACTATCACCACGATATTGATTGGGATGTTGAGACTTAGTGAAAGCAGGTGTGGGCACAGGAAACTAGGAGATACACCTTTGGTACAGATACAACATACAAATGGAAACGAGCATACAAGCTAAAACATCCTCTCCTTTGCTTCCTAGGTAACGGCACACGCTCTGTGGGTCGCAACACCAATTGTAACAGTACTATCTTTAATTTGGACCTCCAAGACGGCACCTCCGGCCTCATGGACATCTATTGGACATGTGGAGAACGCCTCTATCTCCAGCTACCTCCTCAATGGAACGGCCTATGCACCATGGTCACTGTGCACAAGCTGCATCTCGTTGTCCCGGCATCCAACATTTCCCTGGTGCTTGATCACCCCATGACAGGTGATATCACCCTGCTCCACCGGCACCGAAGGAGTGCTCAATATTTTGCTAACGACGCCTTTAGCGAAGTTCCTGAAGAATTTCGCCTGTTCAATGGCGCCCAGGAATTCTTTGGGGGCCTGTGGCCCATCTGGCAAACATCAGCTAATGCCCGGTGGCTGCAGGTCACACGCTACGAACTAATGACTCTGATAAATAACACCCGAGATGGGTTCAACGCAATACAGGAAGAGTTACGACCTTTAAGGCTTATGGTTCTAGAGCATAGATATGTTCTAGATCAGCTCACAGCTATGCAAGGTGGAATCTGCGCCTCGTCCGGCTGTACTTTCATACCATCGAATGATGCCGCTAACGGGTCGCTCGCTAAGGCCATAGAGGACTTGGACAAATTGGGAAAGAAGATGCATGAGGAGGGAGGTGCTGCTGCAGATCCTAGTACGGACTGGTTCAACTTGGACTGGATGCCTTCATTGCTATCTGCTATCTTGAAAATTGTGTTACCTATTTGTTGTGTGCTGATGTTAGTGTGTTGCGGTGCACAGGTGATAATAAGATGTGTCAACAGATGTAGCACCAAGGTGGTAGGGATGAATTACGCTCACACAGGAGTGCACCAGAATGCGCATTACCAGGTCATGAACTGTGTTCCTGGGGATGAGAATGGGCCAACTCCCAGAAATAGCAGCCCCTGCCACTTCTCCCAGCACACCAACAGTTCCCCCACTCCCACCACCTAGATACAGTATCAGGGAGGAACATGCTCCTCACGAATATGAACAGTTACCCAGCACTGATGAGGGACAGTATATTACCTTGACACCAAGCTTGTCCGATCAGACTAAGTGCATCTACGTAAATGACCCTCTCTGTAGGTACCAAACAGAAGAAGGACCAGCAAGATACTATGTGAGAGTTTGTTCAAAAAATGAACAAGAGGAGGGAAATGTACAAGGGTACTGTTCTACTATATAACAGAAACCCCAAAGTACCATCCTGCTCTGCTCAGACAGCATGACCCTCCCAGATAGGCCCCACCAGTCAGGCCCTGATAGATGTCTTAAGTTGCCCACTTTCCTTCCGCCTCTTAGCACCTGCCACGTGAAGCCCATCTTCTTAGGTGCACACACACATGTAGGCCCAAGCCCACCCTCTTAGATACCCACATGTAGGCCCAAATATGCCACTTTAGATACATACACATAGGCCCAAAGCCCAGTGCCTCTTGCTATTTATTCTTTAATAAAACAGATCTCGTAGGCTTCACTGATCTGACAGCAGGGATCTGTGCCATCCACCGCGACACTAGCCCCCCTTGGAAATTTCCACAGTTACTGCGTACGTGACATTCTGCTGGTACATCTGGCTGTTTCACAAGCAATGTTTGCAATATTTTTACTTGTGAAACTTTCCGCGCTTGCTTAACTGAAACTGGAAAGACGGCAACGTGACATAGAAATAATATATAAAATATTAATTTCTGAGCATTTTACGGTAAAAGTCATCCTTTGTTTATGTGTGTTTATTGTTTGCGGTCAAGAGCACCAACCACCTGCTAAAAAAGCCCCTAGTTTCACCATGGTACCACTTCTCAAGTTTTCCGTAAAACTTTCCACTGTTACTGTAAGCGTGCGGTCAAGGGCCCACGTCAAGAACCCACGTCAGACGTGGGTAGGAGTTCTGCATTAAGCCATATAAAAGGTCTACACCTAGGCCAACGCCCCGAACTCTTCAAACCAGTGCTTGCTGCATGGTGAGGGTTCCCGGTCGACCGCTCTTCTGATTGGGCCTAGAACTTCTACTCTCAAGGTGGTAATGCTCTTTTCTAATTACTAGCCTATTGGCTTTGTCAGCCTCTCTAATTTAGCTCATCCAAACCCAAGCCATTGCATTTATTCTAGCTTAAAGTGTGTAGCCTTGGATGGTTTTGTTTTCTTATCTAAGTCCTGCCTTCTAGGCACTTGCCTATTCATCATCTTTAAATTCAGGGTTGCCCCTTAGGCAGCTGTCCATTAAATGATATCTGCATAGGTATTTTTGCTCCATTTTAAACCACTGATTTATAAACATATCGATGCTTTATTTTTTTTCGTCCTGCCCATGTGTTGATGGGCAGCATTAAATGAACAGTTTTCTGTGTTATTGAATTGCTTAATAAAGTGCCACTGTATTTCACACCGTTGTTCCTTTCTTTCAAGTGAACGAGCAGAGTGCGGGTCAGGCTCTCAGGAGCCGGTAAGCAGAAGGGTGTGGCCACCCATTTACCCTCAATCAGGACGGACACCAGTGGGGAAGCTTCTGGCACGACTGCTACACATGAGTTCACTGACACTGATGTGACCAGCACCTCGGAGGGGGACAGGAGTGCCCTGGATTATTCACGCCCGGAAACACCAACCTCCACATCTTCAGACTCCAGCGGTGACTCCTCGATGTTGGCGGGCACAGGAAGTTCCAGATCTGCCTCTTCTTCCGCCACACATCGTCCAGTGCCCACCCTCCCGAATGCTCCCACAAGTGCTGTCCGTGCATGCAGCCCTAGGAAGGGTAGAGTCTCCTTCCCCCCAGGCATCGCTGCCCCTGCCCCTGTCTCCCCTGCTGCCCTCAGTGTGGAGGCGGTAGACCTTTTGCACCAGCTGTGTGTGGGTCAGACTGCTCTCAGGAATGCCTTCCAAGATCATGACAAGAAGTTGGCACAGGTAGTTGCCTTCATGGAGGGCATTCATTCTGACGTGGGTGGCCTACACCGAACTGTCCAGTCTTTGTCCTCCACAGTGACGGCAGCCATTCAGCAGTCACAGGCTCCCAGTTCAGCTCCTTTCCCTTCAGCAACCACCCTGCCAGTGGCACCACCTGACAAGAGTGCCCACACCCCAGAGCCCTCAGGCACCAAGTCCTCCACACGCAGCACACAACAGCAGCACTCGAAGCATACCAGACCACAGACACCATCACCACAACACAAAACGGGCACACATGAGCGCAAAACCAAAAGCCCATCACGTGACACTCAGGGGCATCAGGCCAAGAAGCAGGCATAAACATCACATTCATCAAAATCACCACCATCCAAGGGCACTCCCATCCCCACACCTGCTCCCAAAGACCCACAAACACTTGCCCTGTCTGCTGTGAACCTGGTGCCTGCAGCGACTAAGCCCCAACACATTTCAAAGGCAGATTCACCCATAACGTCAACTCCCACCCACACCCCTGTGAAGCAGGGACAAGAGAGCAAAGTGGGGGGTTTACCTCAACAACAGGGGATGCAGGTGAAGAGGCAAGGCCACCCCAAGCGTACCACCAGGTCCAGCAAATCCCCACGGGGAGAGCCACCTGCACCTGATACACCTTTGGTGGAGAGTGAGGCTGTTGTGCCCACCTCACTTCCCACTCCTGCCAAGACACTTGTGGGCTATCAAATCCCCAAACAGTTGAGACCCAGCCCTCAACATTCACCCTCAACCACTGTGCCTCCACGCAGCATGTCTCCACCTCCCCGTGCCACGACTCCACCTAGTCCAAGCAGCCCTCAGGCTCCCACAGCCACGGATGCCTCTACCTCAGCCGGTTCTCTCTCTCCCAGGTCCAGTCCTCCAACTGGCCCCGACAATTATCCCCCTCCTAGTTCAATTTAAAGCCAAATATTAAAGCCAAGTCCTCCTCCCCAAACCATTTCTCCAACAGCGGTGCCTGGACTGCCCATATGTAGCCCCTGAGCTGTGGTGATTCCCATGGCAGTGGACGGTGTTACCCATTTGATGTGCAAGTTCTCATGCACACATGTGAGGACTAGAAATATGAACTGGCCAATGGCCTTGCTGTTTGTTACTTTTGATGCCCATTTCCTGTGCAGTTTCTCATGCACACATGTGCGGACTAGAAATATGGACTGGCCAATGGCCTTGCTGTTTGTTACTTTTGTTGCCCATTTCCTGTGCAGTTTCTCATGCAGACATGTGCGGACTAGAAATATGGACTGGCCAATGGCCTTGCTGTTTGTTACTTTTGATGCCCATTTCCTGTGCAGTTTCTCATGCACACATGTGCGGACTAGAAATATGGACTGGCCAATGGCCTTGCTGTTTGTTACTTTTGATGCCCATTTCCTGTGCAGTTTGTCATGCACACATGTGCATACCAGGAATTTGTACTGGCCAATGGCCTTGCTGTTTTCTACTTTTAATGCCCATTTCCTGTGCAGTTTGTCATGCACACATGTGCATACTAGGAATTTGTACTGGCCAATGGCCTTGCTGTTTTGTACTTTTGATGCCCATTTCCTGTGCAGTTTGTCATGCACACTTGTGCATACTAGGACTTTGTACTGGCCAATGGCCTTGATGGTTTGCACTTTTGATGCCTATCTGGATATTATGTAATAAAGACTGTTACTCATGTTGTCTGCTTTGTCGCTGCCCTTGCTAAATAAAAAGTTTTATGTATGGGTATAGGTTCATGTGACACATGCTCTGTATGCCACTTTCACATTGGCAATTACTTGATTTACTTTTTCAGAGGTTGCCAGAGGTGACAGGCACTTTTGTTCTTCTTTACTCTGAGGCTTGAGGGTGCAATGATGGTTGTTTGTGATGATCTACTCTTATCCTAATCATTCTATGGTCAGGTTTGCTAAATTGTACACATGTCATGTTAGGATGCAATACCACAACAGAGGTGAATTCTATCCACAGGATTACTTGCGGGGTGGCCAGGGTCCGTCATATCTGTGGGATCTTTCTTGATATGTGAACAGCAGTGTCGATGTGTAGTCATCTTGTGTAGGCCTGTCTTCATAGTCACATGGGTACATTTGAATGTGTGCAATTTAGTAGACATACAGAGTGATTGGCCTGTCATTGTCAGTAGTGTTGAGGTGTATGTGCCCCTGCACATGCCAACTACACACATGTATGATCCAGGTAATGAGTGCCTGTTTGTTTACATTGTCAGACATGTGCTTCAGATTGTGGACACATGGAGGAGTTGTAGGTTGAGCACTGTGCAGTGTGTCGGTCTGTCCTTGCACTCCTGGGGGACACCTACTTGTTGTCGCTGTCAGTTGTGAGTATGCAGAGTGTGTCACTGCAAAGTCTGTGTTGTGTTTTGTTGATCAGCCATAGGTCTTGTTTAAGTTTGTGCTCACTGTGCTGACCTGCTCAGCCACACTGACATTATTTGTGAGTTTTCTCATGCATTACTGTCACTTGACACATTTTTGGGACAAGTATAGTATGTGGTATGAGGAGTCATACCATCCCCTATAGGTGCTTCTGATGCCTACACATTGTGAGTTACTCCTCTATGTGTTTTTGCACTGTACACTCCTCACTTGTCCAATACTGATGTACACACCACTTCAGTCTCAGGTCTTCCACCCCATGCCTTGCCAGTGTGTGACCCTCCCCAACACTTCATAGTGTGACACTATACTGTGGTAGGATGATCTGTGTACAGGACCAATGTGCCACTCAGGACAGTTTCACAATTAGTTATGTAATATTTTTTTTCTACTTGGTTGCAGTCATGGTTGCTCATGTGCAGTGCATATGTTTGAGCAGCACAGTCCTCTAGTCATGTTATTTGCATCTGGGTTTTCCTGAGTTGTGCAGCTGTGGGTGATGGCTAAGCTGTATGTCTGTTTGCTGAGGTACTGCTACCCTTCCTGAGTGTGATGAGATCTGTGTGCTGTGATGATTTGTGGTGTGGAAGTTCATGGTGGAGCACTCAGATATGTGTGCTACTGGTTTTGTTGGTGTTCACACACTGCTTACTGTGCACGCAGTGCTGTCAGTGTATGTTGCCTTGTACTTGCCTGGTGTGCATCCCCCTGATGTCCAGCTGAGTTGACTATGTGATGAATTGTTTTTTGCATATGTTGTTTTTGTGGTTGATGGATGCAGTGTTTGGCCTGTGTTGGCTCTTTCTACTGACAGGTGCATGTGTGTGTGATGTTCTATTTGCATGACATTGTGTGAGAGTAGTTTGTGCATTGTAATACATTCAGATGTGTGTTGAATGTGTAGTGTGCATTTCTTGTGTGAATGTCACATGCAGCAATGTGGAGTCTTGTTCATGAGCTTGTTTTGAGTGCACAATAGAGCTATGTCCTCCTATATTTGACCTGTCACTTGTCAGCATTGTGCATGTGCATGCTTGTGGTACACATTGACACCATGCTCACTTGATAACTGGTGTGGTGTCTATGGCTGTGTTAGCTGATTTGTCCCATTGATCACAGTTAGTGTTCATGATTGGCATTTGATAATGCAATTTTTGATTGGGTTGGGGTATGGTTTCTGTGCATTTGTCCAGAGTGAAAATGTTGTGTATTCCTATTCTGTCTAGGGTCACATTGCCTATCCACTGTTTGCCTGCACATGGCTGAGCTTGTTGGACTTCTTTGGATGTTGTTTGTGAGATGTGTGTTTGGCTATTGGTTTTTGATCAGCATTGGTTCAGACATCCCTGAGTGGGAGTCTGACATTTGTAGATACACACCAGGGTGTGTGATTGGTTGTCAGGAAACTCACAGGACCTTATTTGCACCTTTATGTGTGTTTCTCACAGATGTTGAGTATTGCAGGTGTGAGATGGGTAGATGAGGGGTATGTGTGAAGGTCTTACTTGGGTTTGACAGTCAGGGAGTGTGACAATGAGCCATGTGTGTTGTGCTGGCGGCATACACATGTCAAGGTAGTTGACACAGATGTGGGGCTGGTCACTGTATGGTTTCTGACACTTCCTATCATTCCTGTGCCTATGCATAGCTTGCATTGCTGTATCCCACAGATATTGCACAGATGTCACTTTGGTTTAATTTCAATCACTGTGACACCCATGTCTGATTTGATGGCCTAAGGGTAGTGTGATATGTTCCTCCTCTTGCATGTCATGTACAAATGCTATGTGGCTTGCTCCGTGGTTTTCCAGCACGGTGCACTCCACTTTGGGGTAGTCCATTTATTGTCATACATTGCTGCTGAGCTATGGTATGTGTATGTGACAGAGTGTCAGTGTGAGATCTGTCTAAGGGACTTGACATGCAGTGTGAACAGTTCAGTGGTTGTTAATATGCAGAGTGAGTCTTCATTTCTTAATTTACTCAGTTTGATTCACATGAGTGGAAGGCAGGTGTGAGGAGGAGGGTTGTCCAGCCCCTGACCTTCTGTGCAGGGTGTTCATCTTCACCCCCACCTTCCCAGTCAATCTACCTTGCCCTTTGATGTGTGAGGTGCGAGGTCAAGCCACACCTGGCTGCTAAATAGTGCATTGAGGGGTGGGGGGCACAAGAGGGGCACACAGCATGTGCAGAAATGGATGTGGGAAGCGTGCTCTGGGCTGTGGCCAACTAATTCGGCCCACCATGTGGGTAGGGTGAAGGTGGAGCCCTGGGAAGCTGCCCAGACTGCCCATGCCTGGCGCCGGCCCTGCCTGCTACATTGTGCGCAGCTTTTCCCGCGTCTTCACCACTGCGGTGACGTGACCGGGACATTGCAGTGATTTCGATGTTGATGGGTGACCCCGATGCGGAGGTGTGGATTTCTAGCAAGCAGGACATGTGTGAGTACACTTGGGGATATGTTCCTGTCTCCACCAGAGTGTCTGATGTGGACAGGAACCGTATTTCAGCACAGGAGTTGTGTGTTGTGGTTGTATGCGGAGATGTGTTATTACGTACCTGCGGTGTTGACCACGGTTGGTAGTGGATCAGGTACAGCAGTGGAAGGGCTTGAAGAGCTGGATCCATAGCAGTCAGGAACGCGTGGAGGTGCCCGGGATTCGAGTTTCAATCTCCGCAGTAGTGCTTCCGCCGTCTCCGAGTGGCTGGTTTCTCTGCTGCGTTGTGATGGGCTGTTTGAGGCATCGTGATTTGTCTGGCGGTCGTACCGTCATTCCGCACGGCGGTCTTTCTCTATTGGCTCCCTCCGCCACCGTTGCGGAAGGAAATTCCTGGCGGATCCCGAAACTCCGCAGCGGACGGGAAATGGGCTATCTTTGCCCATTGTAATATGGCAGACGCAAGGACCGCCGCTGGAGTGCGGAAAAGGACGTTTTCCGCCACCGCCAGCACCACGGATGTGCCAAACCCTGACATCCTAATGAGCCCCTTAGTCAGGGTCCCAAGGAACAAGGTGGGGGGTAGGTAGTGGGGCTAATTAGGCAGCAGTCGACAAATGGAGGTTTGGCCGCTACTCTAGAAGTCCACCCACGGTATGCGGTGCAGAAATGGGCTGAGGGCAATAGTCGTTCAATCAAAGGATTTCACAATGTGCCTTCCGGTACCAGCCGAGTTCTGCGTAGTACGGTGGGGTCACGCAGTCTCTTCACCCACTTCTGATCGCTCTCTAAAGCGTTCCTTAGCTAAAAATTGAAGGAATCCACCGTGAACCGCAGCTTGTTGGGCTGGGACCGTGGAGAGATGAAGGCAGAGGAGGAGGAGTCCGGAAGCCACCCATCAACCAGGCACCCATTGCTTGCGATGATGTCATATCTGGGGCTGGAGGTCTTGTCTCACCACCCAGGCCCGATCCTGGCAATACTACCTAGCAACACGAAGTCGTCAGGCCGGGTGAGGCGGGGGCAGTTGTTTCGCCACACCGAGGGCACAAAAGGAGCAATCGATGAATGGGGGATGAAGCAAGGGAGCCTCTCGGGAGAAGGAGGCAACCCCTCAGACACACGTCAATCAAAATAGCACCTAGGCAATCCGGGCACAATGGAACGCAAATCAGCTCCTCTGCACCTCCCTGGAAATGGGGCACAAAGTCTGGTGCACATTGATACGAGTCTCACCACACAGTTCCGGTCAAACACAATGAAGAGTAGCAAACTCCATACCTCCCTGGAAATGAGGCACACTGTCTGGTGGACATTGATCTGAGTCGCACCAGAAAATTCCGATCACACACAACGAAGAGCTGCAAATTCCGTACCTCCCTGGAAATGAGGCACAAGGTCTGGTGCATGTTAATCTGAGTCTCACCGGACAATTCTGGTCACACAGAAAGGTGCAAGTTCAGCAGTACCGTGTGAGGTAGAATGAGGCACTAGTACAGATACGCCCTCACCTCCGAGGGTCGCAACCTGTGAATCGGACACCGCACACAATGAACATGCAGTTGGCATGTCACATGAGAGAAATGTGCACGATCAATGAAGCGGGCCATGTGGGGACCCCCAACCGGTGAATCCACTCACCACCAACAAGGCACTTTATGCGTGTTGAGGCCCCAAGATGCAGGGGCCACACTCTTTAGATACAGGCAGTACTTCTGGGGCTCCGCACAAGGCATTCTGGCCTCCAGGCACAAAACGTAGGTCCACGTTCATGCCACACTATCAGTTGGGATACAGCAGATGATGTGGTCACTTAAAAGGGCACTGCTCTCCAGGTGTCACAAGTAGTCAGTGTAGGTCCCTTGCGGGAGGGCTTTGATGTCCCTGAGACCTACACAAGAGAACGGGGGTTAAGCCAATAAGCCCCTGGCTGGCACAAATTCTAGTAGTCATCTCCGGCCAGCCACTATTGAGGAAGGGTGCACAGTCCCTTCCAATGGCAGTAATCTTCCTTGTGCATAACAGATTCCTCTGGCAGTGTGCACCTCACAGTTTCAGGATCTCCAGTACCATGCCCCCACATGTGTATCTCTACCCTGCTGAAGTATGGCACCAGTAGTTATACTGTTGTGTGCCTTTGAAGTTAGGGGTGGTTCAGAATGTTTCCCTTTGAACCACAAATGTCTCCTCTAAATTTCAGTCTTGTCTGCCATGGGGCTGTGGAATGTAGATCTTGATTTTTAGTGGGGCCAAGTGTCAGAACCTCTCCCTTCAATCTATCCAGCCAGGCCCTCAAATGGCAGAGGTCTGTTGTTCTAGTTGTGTGACCAATATTTATAGCTGTCTCTGGGGAATGCACAAATGTGCTCTCCTAGCCTCCAGTGTGGACTGGAGTCAAACTAAAAGGCACACAATGTGTTTTAGAACACAGAAATGTTCACTTTCTAGAAGTGGCATTTCTAAGCTAATAATGACAAATCCCTCTTCACCATAGGGGAGGGTTTGCCATTGTGAATCCAATGATAGGAAACATTATGAGTCTTCTACACTGTAAGCCACTATTGCATCTTTAAGTAATTTCAACCATTCCCCCATGTTAACCTATGGGAAGAGCAAACCCCATAGGCAGTGAAAACACACATAGGTATTCTTCACTACCTGGGCAGGGAACAGACATGTGTACCTGACCTGCCTTTCACCTACCACTTGCTTCACCCCTTAAGAGTTACCCCAAGGGTGCCTTAGAGGTAGTGAAAGGTCCCCTCAGGACGGGCAGTGGTTTAGAAAGACCAACCTGAGCATAAGTGCAACTGTGCACACACAGGCCTGCAATGGCAGGCTTGACACATGTTTAAAAACCTCATAGGTGCAAGTGTGCACCCTCAGGACTGCAATGGCAGGCTTGAGGCATGTTTGAAAACATCGGGTAAGCACCACTTCCTAATGTGTGTAGGAAGGGCACACACACTTTCGCACTACATTTACAGTGGGAAAGTGTCCAGAGTCCTAGGGTCACTAAACGAGAATCAGCAAAACTCATGAGAAAAAAAGCAAAAATGTTAGGGAAACACTGATCTAAGCATGTCAGGTCTAACACAGTGAGAAGAGATAATTGTTACATAAGTAGCATGGATGCGTGGGTGTGCATGAGCGTGAACGTTTTACGCTCGTGTCACATCTGCATTCATGTTACATTATATGCTAGGACATTGACGTTTAGGCATGGGCACTAGGTTTTGCTTGCGCTCCTGTTTGGATGTCATGGTTTAAGTTGCTGGGCAGTCAGGATGGGCATGAGGATGTGTTGTTATCTAAAACTGTGGAGCATGTATATATTGTTGTTAAATGGCAGTTACTGTGATTAATGTTCTAGACGGATACTTGCCTACATGTTTCTTCCTCGCATGGAATAAAAGTTATGCTTCGTGAATTGGCATTCGGTGTGGATTTGTTTTACTTTCTCAACACTGGCAACTATGAGCGGAGACGATACCTGCATCCGTGTTTCGAGTTAGTTCTGGATTTCAGGGAAGATTTATTCCGGAATATTTCCTTCACTTCGCCGCTTTCTTGTCTTGGGAGCGCGTATTTTTTGAATGAGAATCTACAAAGTGGGGGGCTGTGTATTTGCATATAGCACGCATCTCGGTGATGTGCACACCACTTTAACAGAGTCGTATCTATCATTGTGTCCAGTTTTATTGCCAAGAGTTAACGTGTGCTTGGTGATGCGCACACCACAACCATAAGGATTGTACATTTACGAACAGGAGCCTGTTGTGTATCGTATCTGAAGGGCGTGACTACGGTGAATACTTCTCTTGTTTTAATTTTATTATTTAGTTTTTCACCAAGTTTGATTCTCCCTAATACTTGACTGTTCCAATTTTAAATCAACAGTGTTTTTTGTGCTTATAGCGTAGCTTTGTCTGTTGTGCTATATTGTGTTATAACATAGTAATTTAGGCATTGTGCCACTACCTTCATTTCTGGTGATGCCTGGTGAACCATCCATGGATTGGGAAACATGGAAAGCTGTTTTTCTTGGCATATGTTGAAGTCCTGGAGGGGGATTATTGTGAACCGGAGAGGCGTTTAGCACTTTTGAAGCATTGTTTGGGGGGCATAGGTCTAAAAGAATTTTAAAATTTGCCTAAGTTGGTTAATCCTGGAAACATGGATGTGTAGTATATGCTGCCAAACAACTAAATATTCGCTATGATAGGAAAATGAATGTAGTAATGGAACTCTATACTTTTTATTCCAGAAAGTGTTATATTCCCGGGTTAGGCCCATATAGCGAAGCTGCTAATTTCTTATATTGTCCTCTTTTTCACAATAACATTTCTGCCGTGAACTTTTGCACATATTTGCATGTACCGCAATGTTGGATTAGTTTCTCTGAAACCACTTTGTTTACACATCTAGCTTCGCACAAAATTATCACGATGCCTCGAACATCATGTACATTGTGCTAACCCTATCTCCATAAATTCATCTCCATAAATTCTACTCTCTTCACACAATGTCCGTAAATGGAGAAGCTGATGGAGAGTATGTAGTTGCTTTAAATATTACAGAGAATTGCAGGCATGCAGTTACTCTGAAATTACTACAGTACGGCCTCCAGCAACAGGTGGTGACGTTACCTTCGTGGTTGAGGCACACGAAGCATTCAGAACAGAGGTATTCTACTCTTGGGTTAAATTCCCGCCTGCGGATGCTCGCACAAAATTGTTTTACACTTACATTGAAGATGAGACACCAGAGGAATACTTTCCATAAGAGGACATAGAAATTCCGTTAACTTACCAAAAACAGGGGGCGTGGCCAAGAGCAGTAACATGGCGGATGCGTAGCTGTCGAGCTCCGTCCCGGCCCAGTGAAAATCCTGAAGTTATCCGTGCAGCTGGGTGGAAACTCCTGCCAAAGGAGACGGTTTACAGTCCCTAAAACTTCATGCCAATGTGGGTGTGAAGAAATTTGGAGTTCCAGTGTAGGAGACGAGGCCGAGTGACGATTGGCCGCCTTGCTGAGGCCGACAGACTGCGGAGCGCACAGGCGCGAAAACGAAAGTAACCACCGTAGCAGAGACAACGCGGCTGGAGCTTCAAAAAGCAAGACTGCGGCACCCTAGGAGTCTCTCCGGTCGGACGCTGGCTGGCTCCAGAGGGTGTGGATCGTCGAGGCCAATTCCACTGGGAGGGGGCGCCACTGCCGGAGATACTGGCCTGGGACGCCCGTAGAAAGGGAAACGAACGGCGGAAGCGGAGGAGTCAACACCGAGACTAGCGCTGCGGGAAATATCCTCCGGCATTAACAACAAAATCTTGCAGAGGAGGGCTGATGACACCGGAGCTAAGGAGGGTGAGACAAGCGCGAGAAGGCCAGAGTGAAGTCCCTGAGGCCCGCGAGGTGAGGAAGAGCGGAGTCTCTGGTTAAGGACGGGGGCCTACCAGGCTCTTAGGCGAGCTGCCACAGGACCCAGACTGAGATCACAGGGGAGAACCAGTGGTACGCATGAAGGAAGGCCGGTGCAGTGGAAGGGGACCGAATCTTGGTCCACGCGCCTCCTGAGCGCAGAGCGGGACAGGAGGGCCGAAGGTGGCGAGGCCCTGAGATTTAGTGGGTGCACCCCCATCTCCCTGAATAACAGGTGGAGTGCGCGATCACTCCGAGGGAGCGAGTTACCCACGGGGCTACAGACCTGAGAGGGGGCTGTGGTGTGCCCACCCCGGAACGTGTAAAGACAAAACAGAGGGGACCTGGAGCGCCTGAGTCACATCTGGAGAGGAGAGCAGATCCCCTGTTGACACGGAAAGGAGGAACCGGCTCCCAAAGGACTGCTCTCATTGCCGAGGCGGAGCGGGAGGAGAGCGGGCAGCCGAGCCCACATGTAAAACGTGGTGAGGGAAGAAGAGGCTCTGGGGAGACCGGGCTGGGAGTCCTGGGAAACCGGGGCCCAACCTGTGAAGCGCAATCAGGGACCCCTTTGTCGAACTTCAAGAGACCGGTGGACGCTGTCTACCGAAGAAGATCATAAGTTGAGCCTGCACACACCGTCGAGAAGCTTGCCCCTAGGTCCTGGCACGGTTGTAGGGTTGAGGAATTCATATAGTGCCCCGTACAGAGAGTCCCAGGAGTAGAGAGGCAGAGGGGCCTGGGGATCAGAGGCTGCAGATGAGTCGCAGTAGGGGCGCGGCTGTTGGTACTCCGGGTGAGATCGACTCTGCGAGAGATTGAAAGGCTCTGAATCACAGCTCTTTGAGACCCGCGTGGCCATGCCGAAACAAAAGGGCAAGATGGGGACAACCCTGCTGCCCACGAGGGAGACCTCTCCGATCCCCCTTGACAACAGTGGAGGTGACCCTGCGACCACGGACTCCGCATTGCACCTTCACCTGGATAAAATCCTTGCTGCCATAGCAGACACCAAGGAGACCCTCCAACAGGTAATATGGGCAGTGTCAGTGGGCCTAGGTCTACTACGAGCTGAGCACCAGAAGCTGGATGACCGAGTTAAGAAAGTAGAGTCTACAGTGGAGGAACTTGTCTCGGAGCAAAAACAAGGAGAGGCTCGCCTGAACAATCTTACAGCCAGAGTGTCTGAACTAGAACGTAGAGCTGAGGGTGCAGAAGGAAGGAATAGGAGGAGCAACGTAAGAATAATAGGTATCCTAGAGGGAGCTGAGGGCTCGGACATGACAGCGTTTTTGGAAAAATGGCTGACTGAGGTTATGTCGCCAGACTGCCTTTCCAAGTTCTTTGTCATTGAGAGGGCCCAAAGGGTACCAGGCCGTCCTCTTGCCCCGAGGCTCCTCCGAGACCGGTGGTAGCCAAATTATTACACTACAAAGACAGAGACTCTATACTGCAGCAGTCTAGGGCCAAAGGGCCGTACGTCCTAGACAACAGCAAGGTGTCAATGTTTCCAGACTTCACGGCACATGTGCAGGCGCAGAGAGCATCCTTCATTGAGGTAAAGAAGGCTCTACGAGAGGCAGGCCTGAAATATTCCTTGATCTTCCCAGCGAAGCTTCGTATCATATTGGATGGCACTACACACTTTTTCCAAAGCACCGAGGATACTTGGACCTGGCTGGAAGCATATGGAAAGGTGCACCCTGCCTAAACCATAAAAAGGCCCCCGAAGGCCGAAACGTACAGAGGGCCCCAATCGCAAACGTCCCAAGAAACTGAGCGCACTAAAGAAGCCCACGATATCACAGACTCAACAAGACAGGAAGGCAGCCCTACAAGCGGTTGCATCGTTAATGACATAACAAAGCTCAGAGCAACACATGGGCTCGTCGTCGGAGCAGCCAGCGCAGTCGTCGGACTCGGAGATAAACATAGAGATAGACACAGAACTGCCACAAATAACTCCAAGCTCAGCAGATGATATTATATGAAAGGGGGAAAAAGTTGCAGAACCCATGATAGAGCTCGCCATGGTCCGATCCAAACTCCCCCTGAGGGGTGCGTCTGTGGCTGCGGCAGCTTTGGAACTCCGGGGCTGGATGTTCTGGTGGGAGTTGACGGATGTATGGCGTTTACAAAATGCCCAGAACAGGGAATATTCATATTACTCGCCATTGTATGGCCTTCACACCAGACTAGATATGTTTCTCTGTTCCAAGCAACTGGCAGCCAACATGGAAGGTTCGGAATATCTAGAAAGGTCCTTGTCAGATCATAGCCCCCTTTTATTGAGATTTGCTCCTACTACGTAGAGAGCGGCTATCCCACTGTGGAGACTAGATCCTGTCCTCCTCGAGGATGATTGCTTCAGACAGAAGCTTTCCGCCGCCATCCCGACATACTTTGAAACGAACCAGGGCACTGCTAGCTCCCCGCTGATGGAATGGGACGCCGTCAAGGTGGTTATCAGGGGGCAATGCACGGGACAGACAGTGGGCGCCAGATGAGAACTTAACAACGAGCCCCAGGCGCTACAAGCACAATGACAGGCATTAGACAGAGCTACTGAGCAAGATGTAGAGGCTAGGAAGAGGCTATCGGACCTAAAAAGCACCTATAATGAAGCTTGGGAAAGACTGAGAATGTTAGACCTACGTGCCTACTGGGAAAAACAGCATGTAGAAGGGGGGAAGGCCGGGAGGTTGTTGGCTTGGCTGATCCGTCCTGAAACTAATGGATCCCCAATCCCTAGCTTATTAACGGAGGGGGGGGGAGCACACACTCTTCTCCCCTAAAAGGATTAATGATTCTTTTTGAGATTATTATACCTCACTGTACGCGGAGCCTAGAGAGATATGTGACACGGATCTAATGACATATCTAGAGGGCTTAAACCTCCAAAAGTTAGACCGCGCAGCACAAACAGACCTAGGGGCAGAGATAAAGGCACAAGAGATTAGTATAGCAGTCAAAGAAATGGCCAGAGGGAAGACGCCTGGACCGGATGGTCTTCCGGCAGTATTTTATAGCACTTACGTTACTACCCTGGCCCCACACCTGGAAAAGCTATATGCAGCTTTGGTGCAGAGGGGGAAACTTCCTGAGTCCACTAGAGAGGCTCTAGTGGTCCCCTTGCCTAAAAGCAAGTCAGAAATGCCAGTTACGGCAGATTTTAGGCCCTTGGCGATGTTAAATCTGGACTTCAAGATACTGAGTAAAGCTCTGGCTACCAGATTAATGCCCTACATGCAAAGGCTTGTACATGAAGACCAGAATGGGTTTATCCCAACTAGATCGACCTCTAACAATTTGCGGAGGCTATACAAGGTGTTGTTTCATGCAGACATGGAGAAGTTTCCCAATGCAGTGGTATTCGCGGTAGACCTGGAAAAGGTCTTTGATTCCCTATGGTGGAATTTCTTACTCAGAGTGATGGGGAACATGAGTGTAGGAGATGAATGGCTGAAATGGGAGCATCTGCTGTACTAGAGCCCCACTGCAAGGGTGCGTACAAGCGGACAAGTGCCTGAGCCCTATCCCATTTATAGAGGAACAAGACAGGGGTGCCCCTTGTCTCCGCAGCTCTTTGCTTTGGCCATGTAGCCATTGACGGAGCGCTTCCGGCAAGTGGGAGAGAGCTATGGAATCACCCTAGATGGCTCAGTACACATGATCTTGCTTTATGCCGATGATATCCTACTTTATATCAGAGATGGGGGGACGGATATATGTCAGGCGTTTCAACTTATTGATGAATTCTCCAGACTCTCTGGACTCAACATCAACAAATGTAAGACTCAGATCTCTCCGGTGAGTCCCACTCTAACCAGACCGGTGGACCTACCAGAGGGGCTGACCTGGTCGCCAACCTACATAACATACCTGGGTATACAGATATTCCATGGACAAGCAGACCTACTGGAGGGTAATCTTGGAAGGGTGGTTCGAGCCTTGAAAACAAATGTGGCATTTTGGCAGACGCTCAGGTTGCCGGTCATGGCGAGGCAGGCGCTCTCCAAGATGGTAATGCTGCCAAAATTGTTGTAATATTTTGTAAACCTACCGGTGGTGATACCTAGGAAATGGTTCAGGGATCTAGACACTCTGCTAAGGGAATTGATTTGGGACGGCAGGAGACACAGAGTCTCCCTTAGAGCACTGCAGCTGCCTGTAGGAATGGGGGGGGGAGCTGGGTGCTCCAGACTTTGAGGCATACTACCTGGCAGCACAGCTCCAATGGATGGCACAGTGGTTGGACGGTCTGGGACATGGGACACTGACGATTGGTACTCATTCCCCCTCATGAACTTCTATTGCCTAGAATAAGCTAAGACCCAAATTTAAGATCCCGAATAGGGGAGTCCTGCTGGAGGTGGCCCTGAAATGTTGGGATAGATGCATAAGGAGGGCAGGGGGATTACCACTATACGCACCAGACCTTCCAATAGTGGGACTACCCATAGAGGGGGACAGGGGCTATCTCACAAAAGGTCAGTTAAGAATATGGAATGCTGCTGGGGTGTGCACTGTCTGGGACTGCTACCAAGATGGGGAATTACTACCCCTATTGGAGTTTGTGGAATATCATGACTTGGGTCCGGGACAATTTCTAAATTATCACGCAGTTAGAGGAGCTATGACCGAGCTCTGGGGCAGGGACACGCAGGAACTGGACACACCTGGGAACTGCCAGACATCTGGTGAAATGGTTGTATAAGGCAATAATGGAATTATCGAGTGTGTACCTGACCCACATGCGGGAGAGGTGGGGGGGGCATGATCGGTAGACCCTTAACTGACATAGAATGTAGAAAATCCCTAGAAAATGTTGGGAAAGTATCCCGGAACTCGAACTTCAAATTGATATAGTTTAACATATTACACATGTCATACCTCACACCCCATAGAGTTAATGTATTGTACGGGACTATAGATAGGGCAAGCCCCCGCTGCAGTGAGGACGATGCTAATTTCCTACACATGATGTGGAATTGTATGGAAGTTCGAGGATACTGGGAACAGATAATAGACACTCTGGGGCAGATTTACGAGTTCTGGCGCATCTCTGCAAATCAGCAGCGATGCGCCAGAACAGATGCGACACGCAATTCCCTCCCTGCGCCACCACAAATGCGTCGCATTTACAATGCGGCGCACCGTGGCGCAAGGATAGGGCGATGCGTGTCGCATCCTGTGGTGTAAGGGCGGCGCATTGCTGGAGTCGTGTTGCTAGCGCGACGCTGCTCCAGCAATGCTCAGGGGCGCCCTATGCCTAACATGCTGCGTCACTCCTTACGCCTGCTTCAAGCAGGCGCAGGGTATTGACGCAGCATGGACGTAAAAGTGACTCAGTGCGTCACTTTTACGAGGCGTTCCTGCGACAGAACGCCCACCCTGCGCCGGAACGCCCACAAGAAACCTAACGCAGGTTTCATGTGGCGCAGGGCTTTACAACGTGACGCATCTCCCTAGATGCGTCACGTTGCAAATAAGGCGCAACGTGGCGCATGGTTTATGCCGCCGCTGCGTCACAGAAGTGACGCAACGGCGGCGTAAATGTGGCGCATGGGGCTTGTAAATCTGCCCCTCTGAACGGAGTATTAGGGTGCACGCTTGACTGCAAGCTAGAGATATGCCTGCTTGGGCTCTTTCCCAGACAAAGCTTGGGCATAGGTTTATAGACATAGCTCTAATATTAGCAAAGAGACAAATAGCTCTAAAATGGAACTCACAGAGGAACCCTAGGGTAGATATTTGGGAGAAGGAACTCTCGAGTTGGGCCAGGGCAGAGGAGAGGGCATTGCTCAGAGAAGACAAGATCACAAAGTGACGCAAACCCCTGGCAGATCCCTGGACAGAAATATTGAGAAATTGGGAGTACAGGGATTCCAGTGAAGCAGAGAGCAATAGTGAAGGACCCCCAATTCTGGATGGAATCGAGCACTTACCTATTCCCTCTCCAGATGTGGCACAAGGGGGTCATCCGAGACTCTTCGAATAGGAGCGTAGGATGGCCAGGATAGAGGTGGTGCAAATGCGTAACTGTAATTTCCCCAGAGGTTGCAGGGGTCGCCACATCACACCCCTGTTCCCCCTTCCCCCACACCACCCCTGCAAGCTAGCGGGATAGATAGCAACAGACTTGTAGAATACAGTATCCTGACTGGAACACTAGGCGAGGCCCCAAGCAAGGAAAGAGCGGCATTTAATCGTTATAATTGGTTATTACATAGTTATTTAGCATATAGTGAGAATCTGTAAGAAAAACCTATATGGCTCTGCGGACCACACATCGAGACTATACACGAACCTGGAAAATAGAGGAAAAATTGACAGCACAGGTATAACCACACATGGAATAATGCAGCTAAAATGCTTTCTAAATTAGAAAAATGTCCATTAGACAAGGAGTTATTTTGCCGACTGGCTAATGTAATGCATTTATTAACTGAGTTGAGATATATATGTACATCAATTGAAATATGTTTAATGTATAACATGTGGTGTACTGTGGATTTGCTTTCAAAAGTTAACATGCAAATTAAAAAAAGATTTAAAAAGAAAACTTACCAAACACATATAAATTGGTTTAAATGCTCCCTCCCCATACCGTAGAAAATGTGAGATTCGGACTGCTCAGTAAAGAAGGAGTGACTTGGTCGGTCTTAGCTGCTTATACACCACATCCTAATCTTGCTAATTTAGATGCAGAAGAATTAACAACACTGTACAAAGATTTAGTAAATTATTACAGAAATCTCACACAGTACATTATGCGAATACTAACAGTTAACCCTGTGCGGACGGCTCAGGCTGCACAGCCTCAATTGACTGATACGGGTATCAGCCCTCAAACGCTGAATGCCGTTATGGGAAAGGTTCCTACAAGTTGGGAGTAAATTCTGTTCTGGATAGCACAGAATACAAGCCAGCTTGAAGCATTTTTTCCCCATACGGGACAGCAGGGCAAACACAGAATATTAAAAATATGCTTGCCAATGGGGATGGCCCCCCCAGTGGAAGATTGTGCCACTTGGGGTACAGTCTTCGCTGCAGTCTACACCAGAACTCATGGTACCCCTTCAATAGCAGTTCTACCTGATGTACTGAAACAAGTACAGAATGAGTAGGGGGCAGGACTTAGGGATGAAACTGATGGGCAGTTTTGCCGTGATATCAAACATTATCTTAAGTAACATAAAAGGGGAAGCAACAGCATTGGCTATGCACCAATGCCTGAGGGAATTCACTCATGTGCAGCAGGAGCCGGAATTACCTAGATTTATTGAGGAAACCTATGCTACGCTAGGAAGAGATAATTTGGGAGCCAGACCTGGGAAACCAAAGGTTACGAGTAATTCTGAAAAGGATAACTCTAAGCAAGCACCCGATTCTTCCAAGAAGAAATGGGACAATAAACAAAAAGATAATAAACAAAATAAGACACAATCACGGGGTGAGTCTCCTCAGCAGGAATCCACTGACAAAAAATACAATCTGAGAAACCGTGATAATATTAGAAGGCCTGACAGGTATCAGGATACTGATACACGTTCCTCTCGTTCCTTTCAGGATTTATCCGATAGAGGTTCGGAGAGAGGTGGACGGTCAGAGCATAGATTAGAAGAGCACGTGAAGCCAAAAAGGGAAATGCATCACACTTCAGATTACAAACAAAAGACTCAAAAACCTCCATTCAAAAAGAAGAAAGTAGCTGGAATTATAATAATACATGCCCAGGCTACTGCGGGCTCTTCTTCTGAACGGGGAGTGGACAGTGTGGCAGAAGTCACCATACCTCGCCGGAACCTGATGGATTATCTGGTGGTAGTAGCGCTGAATGATCATATCACAGTGGAAACACCTGATACAAGGGTTAGTGTCCCACATCGTTTATACAAAATAATGCACCAAATGGAGAGAGACATTCCCAGGAACATCAAGACTCTCTTTTGGGAGAACTTGACACACGGTTACGACATTCTTTTGGCTGAAAAGGATTGCCCACCTAAGTTCGTAATAGAGTGCCCACTGGGAGAAACAGCCATATTACCTGCTTTCTCCGACCATGTTCTGGAATCAGTTAACATTCATATGCGCAGAAGTGGGCATTAGCGCTAGCTCCTGCACTTTACCACAGTCATGTTGTGTGGGATGATGAGTCTCTTCACCTTGAAATCCCATTAAAATCAGTTCCTCAACCGCAGAGACAGTACCCAATAAAACATGAAGCTAAAAAGCAAGTTAGGGAAATCCTAGAACAACTTGAGTACCAGGGTGTAATAGAAAATTGCACCTCGTCCATGAATAATCCCTTGTTTCCCATAATGAAACCAGACAATTCATATCATCTAGTTTTAGACTGCAAACATTTGAAAACTTCCAAACGCACATTTGCAGTACAAAATGCACATAGTGCCGCACTGATGAATAACATTAGGCAGAAGAAATACAAAACAACGCTAGATATATTAAATGCATTTTTCTGCCAGAATATAGTGCCTGGAAGCAAATATTAGACCTCATTTTCAGCGCTAGGCTCACAGCGTCATTTTTGCTGTTTATCTCAAGGGTTTAAGAACAGCCCGGGGCTGTTCTCAGCCAGGGTAACAGAGTTACTTCAAAACTTTGATGAGGTAGCATTGTCCTATGTAGACGATATTTATCTGATGGACGATAAGCTAATGGAACACTTGGCTAGAGCTAACCACATAATCCTTGGGTTCGCTCACTTGGGTTGCAAATTTAACTTACAAAAATCTAAAATTGCCCACCTCGATGTCCTGTTTCTGGAAGTTTTCAATCAACCATTGTACATAGGAACACACAAACATTTTACGTTCCATACAAGCTGATATGATAACTTCCAAACATTTGCACACATGTGTAAACACAACTAACCTGGTGATCCGCGTAGTCGCTGGACCCACCGAGTACACCTACATCACTTTCAATGAAGGTGACACTTACCTATTGCATACAAATCTCATTTGTACACAAACGCTGAAATGCGTTTTGCTCCCACTGATAAAATTATCATAGCGGTACAGACTGCTGTAGTGAGAGGGAGAGCACTGGCTCAAGGTATGACAATAATTGTTGTTACCCCAGTACCGACCTTAGAGGCCCATACCAAAGCAGGTGTTCCAAATGCCAAAGCATTACATCCAAGATGGATTCAATGGGCTAACTATCTCACTACGACAGATTACAGATTCGATTCTACACTACAAACACAAGCATTCCTGCATTACAAACAAGAATATCCTCTGCCGAATTAAATAATGCCTCTAGATTGATATGAAAACATCATTTATACCGATGGATCTGCTCAGCCTGCCGTAGGGACACAACACTAATATTCCTTGGCATGCCCAATCGTAAAGGGGTGCATGCATGATGGAAATATCTGTCCTGAAAAAACACACACTCGGTCCTTAGGAGACTGTACAGCGCAGCTCACGGAACTCAAAGCCCTGAAAATGCCACTACAAAGCACAGATCCTGAATTCCCCACACTTATAGTGAGCGATTCATACTACTGTGTTCAGTCCTATAATGAATATCTTCACTCTTGGGGCCAAAATGGATATCGAGATTCCAAGGGTTGCATAATCAAGCACAAGCTGCTTCGGGAACGAGTGGCAAAGATGGAAGAATGCTTGTCACGGGCTCATGTTATTCACACATTGAGTCATCAGCGTGTTGGTGTTCACGTTGAAGAGAATTCCATGGCCAATGAGGCCACAAAGGCAACAGTTCGCACTGCTGCCATTGCTGCAATCACTCGTTCAAGTACGAGAATAGATAGAGACATCATGGTGGCCGTCAATGCTGCTCGCAGCGACACCCACCTGCCGAAAGGCTTTCCACTCAGGTACTCCTACAAGTTAGATGCACATATCATTCCGTATGCTCAGATTCCTGGAGGGGGGTAGAGTAATACCAAACACTGGTCGCAGGTTGGGCTTAATACTAGCTGCAAATGAGGGTCTAGGGTCAGCACACACAGAGGTCACTGCTACGGTTTCATTACTGAAGCCTCGTAATTGGTGACCTGGTCTTACAAAACAGACCAAGGACTTTGTCCTCAAATGTGACATCTACCAGAAGATGAAGGGCTCAACCATAGCACGTCCACCTCATACAACCCTATTGATCTCAGATTTGTATCACTGTGGCCCCTTACGCTCAGAGGGGGTTTACAAGCACTTCTTGGTGGCAGTGGATTCATGTTCCAAATTCCTGTGAGTTTGGACACAGTGCTTGGCTGACGCTCGAACTGTTGTATAGGATTTGCGAGTCTTCATCAGGACATACGTAATCGGCACACTACATTCCAACCAGTGCCCGGTGTTTAGCTCGTGGGCTTATAAAGAATGCATGGGAAGTATGGGTGTGGGCTTGCGGTACTCCTCCTTTTACCATCCTGAGAGAAATTCGGTAGTTAAGAGGAAAAAACGTGACTTAAAGCAGTCCATAACAGCAAGGGTACTAGGCTTGGGTGGCAGTTGGGTCAATCACCTTTATAGGGTCCAGAGGGCACTTAATAACATGCAAAGAAAATCCCTAAGTGGTCGAACTCCTTTCCAACTCCTGTTCGGTGTGAGAATGTGGGTACCAGACCTCGATAATGTCAGCACAGTGGCGGCGGAAACACCATTTGGCATCAATGAACATTTGGCTGTTTTACAGGAACTCAATGCATTCCGGAGCACACAAAGCAACATCCAAGTAAAACGCACCACCACTGGAGAAGTGAAGCTGTACCGGCAAGACCAGTCTGGGTCCCGAAGATTGGGGATCTAGTCACGATGCCTCGAACATAAGGTACAAGGCCTTTACTCACTATGTACAAATGTCGTTCTATCTTCATCCACGAGCAATAGGGCTATCTACATATCCATAACATCGGTAATCTACAACATACATCCCAAGACTGCTTTCTATTATAAATAATGAGCATCCCGACAGATTAGCAGAGGAGGCTCTTCAGCTGACACCAAGGGTCCCTGCATGCTGCGACTTCATCGCGCAGTGGTCTGACATCTCGTGAGGGGTGTCCAGTTCGTGACCGAGACGGGTTCCTTCATTCTCTCCAACCAGGTAATGGGGTTGTATCGTCCCTATAGGAGATTCTTGGCTCGACACCTACATACAGTCTAGGTACAATTAGAGTAGGGTTTGCATAGTAGGAATAAGCCTGATTACCTCCTTGTTTATATGGCTGCAAATACACACTGTTTTAGCACCATGGTAGAAATGTATCTACTATTTACACTTTTGGTGCTTGCAATCACTTTCATCTGCTTCTGTCTACTGATTATCGCAGCACATGTATTCTATACAAGAATAACATTGGTTCAATAAATATATTGGAAAACGTCCCACTCTGTATTCTGTATATTTCTCTGAGCACATATAAGCATGAGTGACTGAGCGATAGGTTGGGATCTGTTTCCACTATCCCTGGGGGGTCAGGGTTGTCATGTTCAGTGGTTGCCACTGGTTACCAGAAACCATTCGCTCCCTGGTGAGGTTAGGGGGGCTTAAGGTGGCACTGTGAGCTAGTTGGTATATAGGCCAACATATCCTGCGGGGGTGTCCGGAATCAGTCTAGGCATCTCACCCAAAGTTTATGCTGTCCAAACAAATGCGTAGGTCCTACTGATTAGTGGGAACTTCACGACAAAAGCAAAAGTCTGATGAAAGTATAGCGAAGTATGTTTCAGCTTTAAGGTCATTAGCAGTTACATGTGATTTTGAGAATATCACATATGAGCAAGTGCTAAGGGACCAAATTCTTATGCGTAACAACAATAACAAAATTCAAGAGAGACTATGGACTACCTCTGATTTGTCATTAAATGCCTCTATTGAAATTGTTAAATCCATTGAACACTCAGAGAAGTTTGTGAAGGAGATTAGAGAGAACGGAGAAAATTATATTCATGTTGTTTCAATATTTGGTGGGGATAAGACCAGGAAAATGGTTTTGCAGAAAGCTGAAACACAACCTCTGTGGCAAAAAACTGAGGGATAAAAAACTGAAGGGAGATCTTTATGGGAAAGAGCGGATGGGAGAAGAACTGGGGCAGTATTTTTTAGGTACGGCAGTAACTCAGACATGGGTTATGCTAGATTGGGTCCAGCAGTAGATAAAAATTGCTGCGCATGTGGTAAAAAAGGGCATTTCAGTGGAGTTTGCAGATCGTTTTTTTAAAAAAGGGAATGTAATACAACCTTGGGAAAATGAGGAAAGTGAGTATGATTGATTTGAACAAGATCCCAATACTATCCTCAACATTAGTGATGGGAAAACTGTTTCCAAATTTCCTGTGTGCAATATCTCTTTTGATGGTGTTTTAAACCTGGTTTTGTTAGACTCTTGTGTATGGTACACTATTCTAGCTCATGGCATTCTAAAAGAAAAATGGCCGAACAGGAAAATGTTATCTCCTGATGTAACACCTGGAGGGTACATAGGACACAAAATTGATCTAGTAGGATACTTCTGGGCTGAAAGGAATTTCTCAGGTAGGCACACACGAGGCAAGGTATATATTGCAAGGAATGAGCAGTCTTTATTAGACTGGCCCCATCAGGAGGAGATTAATATAAAACTGGACCCAAGAGCAGATCCTCCTGTTTCTATTATAAATAATGATATGGAGAATGAAAGGAAGATGAATGGCGGGGAGTTGAATACATTTATTCAGGGATTACAAATACAGTTTCTGGATGTTTTCAGTGATAAGCTTGGAGAGTTCAGAGAATTTAAAAGTGCAGTATTAGGTTGTGTGATAACGCTGTTCCCATGAGACACAGAGTAAGAAATGTACCACTCATGTACAGGGATAGATTGAAAGAATTGCTGAAAGACTTATGCAAAAGAGGGGTAATTGAACCGGTGGAGTCTTCTCTTTGGGTTTCTCCCGTCGTCATTTCAATTAAATCTTCTGGGGAATTGAGGTTGTGTGTGGACTTGCACAGCCTTAATAGTGTGACATGGGTGGAGGTCCATCCTCTTCCCAATCTTCTTGAAATGGTTACAACTTTGGCTGGAGCCTCTGTGTTTTCATGTATAGACTTAGCATGTGCATACCACCAAGTCTGTCTGGATGGTGATTGTAAAAATCTGACTGCATTTATTACTCCTGAAGGTCTTTTTAGTTTTCGCAGGATGCCTTTTGGTTTAGCTAGTGCAGCATCTGTCTTTCAAAGATTGATGAAAGACACTTTAGCGGGAATTGATGAGGCTATAGCTTTCCAGGATGACATTTTAGTTTTCGGCAAAAATGATGAAGGACATCACAATAATTTAAAGTGCGTATTAGCGGCATTGTCTTCAAAAGGACTTACTTTGCTTATGGAAAAATGTAGATTTAGAAAACAAGAGGTAGAATATTTGGGACATTGTATTAGTGGTGTGGGAATTAGACCCAAACGCAGCAATTTGAAGAATATTATGAAAGCACCCGTTCCCAACTCTAAGGAGCAGTTGGTAGTATTCCTAGGCCTTACAGAATTATATTCTAAGTTCATTCCTAATTATGCCTCTAAAGTGGGACCATTTAGGGTTCTTTTGAAAAAAAAGATTTGAATGGGTGGAAATGATGACAGCTACATTTAATGCTCTTAAAGAAAACATTGCGGGAGGTCCTTGTCTTAGGCCTTTTGTGATTGGTAAGGAATGTATTGTGATGATTGATGTGAGTAGTTGTGGTCTTGGTGGGGTACTAATGCAGCGTGCACAAGGTAGAGAATGGATTGTGGCTTACGCGTCTTGTGCTTTGCGTGAAGCGAAGATTTGGTTATTGAGAGAGAACTGTTGGCTTACGTATGGGGAGCAGAGCATTTTAGGACTTTTTTATGGGGGACAAAGTTTGTTTTAAAAACAGATCATAAACTCTTGATACACATAATGGCACCTGGAGGAGGGCGTACCATTTCAGCAAGATTAGTCAGATTAGCTTCCAGGTTACAGAATTTTCAGTATCGTATTGAGTATATTTCAGGAAAGTGTAAAGTTCATGTGGACTGTATGTCTAGGCTTCCTTTATCATATGAGGAACAATCATGTACGGCGAAAGATGAATGTGAGGTAGCCTTCACCTGGCAGGATGTGAATATATTAAGTGTGGAGCATTCTAGTATTCCTGAAGCGAAATGGAAGATGGTAATGGAAAGAGAATTGAGCAAGGTAGTTCAATGTATTAAGAATGGGTAGCCAGAGGAGAGGAAGGTGTCTGGGGAATTACTAGGGTATTTTAAGGTGCATGAAGAATTGTCAGTGGAAAATGGTATTGTGGTCAGGGGGACACATTTGCACCTCTTTCAGCTTGAGGAGTTTTTGTGTGGACATTGCCCATGACGGGCATTTGGGTATGTCGTTCACTAGGAGAAGGCTCAGAGAGAGAATTTTTGATGGCCTGGGATTGATTCATTGTTGAGCATCATGTCAGACGGTGTACTAGTTGTGCTTTAAATGATAAAATTGTGAAGTCTCTGTCACCTGATCCCAGTCTGGTTGAGTTGCCCAGTGCGCCTTTACGGAAAGTGGGTTTGGACATCATTTGTCTGTTTTCCATGTTACCCAGCAAGCCTTTCATATTGTCATGATTGAATCTTTTCTAAATGGCCAGAAATCAAGATGGGGAAGGAAGTCACTTCTAAGAGTGTTATAGAATTTATGGATGAAGTGTTTTGTAGGGAAGGTATTCCACAGGAAGTGGTGGCTGACAATGGCCCCCAGTTTGTGAGTGAGTACATGAATAAGTATCTGACAAGTGTGATATAGCGCATAGCAGCTTTCCACCCAGTGGCCAATGGTCCAGTGGAATGGTTCAACCGCGTAGTCAAAGTAGCGATTCAGTTATCTGTACGGGGGTGGTTTGAACTGGAGGAAAGCGTTACAGTCTATGTAATTGGCGTACAAGATTTCCAAATTCCGTGACATCAGTGAGTCCTTTTTGAGCTTCTCAGGGTATGTAGACCGAGCACTAGATTAGTTCCGTGGTGGTTGAAGAATCAGAGGAAAAATTTGAATAATTTAGTTGAGATTGATTTCAAAGCTATACGACGTAGGGTGGAAGAATATAAAACTACAATGATGAATGCGTTAATGAGGAAAAAGAAAAGTTGTTGTGGTAAACAGAAAGGGGTTGTGGGTGATATGGTGCGATTAAAAATGGGAAGAGTTGGCAACAAAGGAACATCTGCTTGGTCAGATCCAACTAAAGTTATCGAAGTTTTTAAAAACACTGCGCCGGTTGAAGGGGGTAATGTTTGGAACCTTGGTCGTGTTTCCTTATTCAAAGGTGGTGAATATGTCCAGGAGGAATGTCCGGATAATGTGTTTCTGGGTGTGGGAGAGAATGAGTGTTTGCAGAATTCTTCAAAATCAGGAAAGTACGCTCTTGCAGACATGGACCATTCAGGATTAGAAAGAGCGGTCAGGATGTGCAATCCACATGTGAGATTATGGGATTATGTGTTAAAATGATTAAAATTATATTCTTCTACTTTTTGGTATTTATTAAGTGTTAGACCTGGCACTATTGGCATGGGTCTCCCTTCCATTTTTTGCTGTTGCCTCACGTGTTTTTGCTGGTTATAGATGCTTTGGGCACTGTGCCACTGCTATTCAGTGCCACAGTGCAAGTGCTCCCTATGGTAAATTGATGTATAGATTAGTGATTCCATGATTGGTTGGTTTGGTTTACTTGTCAGACCCTAGTACAGTGCACTGAGTGTGCCCAGGGCTTGTAAACTAAACGCTGCTGGTGGGCTTGCAGCACTGGTTGTGCCACCCACAGAAGCAGCCTGTAAAAGTGTGTCTCAGGTCTGCCATTGCAGAGCCTGTGTGCAGTCTGGTACTGCCATGTTGACTGGGCAAGTGCACCCACTTGCCAGTCCCTAAACATTCCCTTTTCTTCATATCAGACACCCCTATGGTAGGCCCAAGGGCAGGGTGCATTGTAGGTATAAGGTAGGACATGCCCTGGTGTGTGTGGCATGTCCTAATAGTGAATTACAGCCATTTTCGTTTTTCACTATTGCAAAGGCTACCTGTTCCCCATAGGCCAGAATGGGCAGTTTGATTATTACATCTTATAATCCTAACTGACCCAGGGAACATGGTAGAAAAACGAATTTAGTACGCTCTGAACTCAGAATGATAAAATACATCTTTTAGTGAAGTTGGTTTTAACATTCTGTGTTTGAAAATACCACTTTTAGAAAGTAGGTATTTTCTTGCCTAACTATCCAAGCCTGCCTCTGCTAGGTTGTGTATTCCTTGTCTGGTTTGTGAGTGACAGGGGCTGGGGGATTCCAGGAGACAGGGTGAGTCAGCACAGGACTGGATAGAGAGATTTGCATGTAGATGTGTGGGAGGAGTTGCACCTGGGACCTGAATAGGGCTGTGCCTTCCCTCCACAATGCTGGCTCCACCTCCTGTGGTACGTCTGATGTCCCTGGCCTACACTGTGAAAGGAAAGAAGGAGTCTTGTCAACAAAATGCTCCAGGACTGACCAGAACTGGTTTGGACTAGGCAAAGGCCTCTCTGCCTTTCGAGAACAAAGGGAAAATGAGTATAAAAGAGGGGACCCAAACCCCAGAACTTTAGATCACTTTTGGGAAACAAGAAGAACCTTTGCTGAGGAGAGGAACCAGAGAAACTGAGGAGGAGACTATCCCTAAGCTCAGTGCTGTTTGGGGGATTGGCCTGCAGTGGTTACCTGACTGCCAAAGAAAGGAGAAAGGAACTTTGTGTGTACTTTCATCAACTTGTAAAGGATCTCCAAGGGCTTGAGATAGAGATTGCCTCCTGCTGAAGTCTCAGGGACAACAGACTTCACCAACCAGCTCCCCTGCCTTCCCTTGCTGGGAACTAAAGTGCCTGCTGTTGAGCTGGGCCTTCTGAGAGACTGCGTGTCGCTGGGAGCTGGAAGCGCGGCTCAAGACGAAGAAGCGTGACGCCGCCGCAGCCGTTGTCATCGCATCACCGGAGAAGAGTGTCGCCGTCGCAGCAGACGCCGTCGCATCAGCGGAGAAGAGTGTCGCCGCTGCCGCTGTCGCCCTCGCATCACCCGAAGCACCTCGCATCACCGGAGAAGAGTGTCTCCGTCGCAGCAGACGCCGTCGCATCACCGGAGAAGAGTGTCGCTGCTGTAGCCGCTGTCGTCGCATCGCTGAGAAAGCGTGCCGCCGCTGCCGCTGTCGCATCGCATCACCGAGGCGCGCCGCATCCCTGGAGAAGAGTGTCGCCGTCGCAGCAGATGCCGTCGCATCACCAGAGAAGCGTGTCGCAGGGCCTGTCGCGGCTCAGAAGAATCGTTGAGTCGCCGCACGGCTGTCGGGCGTGCACGCATCGTTGTCGCATCAAGAAGAAGACGCCATTTTGTTCATTGCACCAGATCTTCGTCGCATCACGGCGCTGCTGGTCGCATCGCCACGGAAGCGCAGTAAGAAACCGATGCATCACCTCCCCACAAGGAGAAGAACCGACGCATCCCCTACGCAGCAGTAGGGACCCGACGCATCACTGTTCTTGCGTGTAAGGAACCGACGCATCACCTTCCCTGCAACACTTTCGTTGTATAGCGTTACGCATCCAAAGGTACATTGAACTCAAAGTGTCGCATTTACCATCCAAAGAGAACTAAGCTAATTCTACCATTTTTAAGTACAGTATTGTGGATTTTTGTTGTTTGTGGTCTTGTGTTAAGTCTATATAAAAATACTTATTTTTATACTACAACTTGTGTGGTGTCCATCTGTAGGGTTGTCACTTGATTACTGTATGTGTTCACAAATGCTTTACACACTGGCTCTGAGATAAGCCTGTCTGCTCGTGCCAAGCTACCAAGGGGGTGAGCTGGGGTTATTTTAGGAGTGTACCCCCTTACCCTGACTAGATGCAAGGGTCCCTATTTGGTCAAAGGTACCTACCTCTGCCAACTAGAGACCCCCAAATCTAACATTGGTGGTCAGCGGTGAGGATTCTGGACTTGCATTTGTGACTCATGTATAGGGATTGGTGAACACTACTAGTGAGTGCAGACCAAAACGCGACCACATACTTTTGGTAGATTGTTTTTCCTGGGATTTTCTATTTTTGCAAAGAACTGCCAAGTTTAACCACAATGGATAAAGCAGCATCCATAGCATCTGTTGATTATGATTGGGAAGAGGAGAAACTAGAATGCTACAATGTGAAACAGCGGAAGCACTTCTGCAGAAGATTTAAAGTTGCTCTGACCGGTCTCTCCAAGAAGGATGAGTTCCAAAAGGCGCTGAGGGCCTGGGTCGAAGCAAGGAATACCCCTGAGAATGAGGAGGGGGCTGAGAATGCAGATAGGCAGCTGGAGGGGCCATTGGGTCCAGAGGGGAGGAGAGTAACTTCCCCAGCAGGTAGCAGTGTTTCTGCCAAAGGTCTGTCCCCAGAGGAGCTGGAGGACAGAGAGAAGAGTAGGATGCATGAGATGGAGCTGACCAAGCTCAAGTTGAATGGGCAGTTGGAATTTGAGTTGCAAACTAGGAAATTGGCCCTAGAGGAAAAGAGGATGCAACTGGATCATGAGAGGAATTTGAGGGAGTTGGAGTTGAAAGCTAGGAACTTAGAGATTACTCCCTCTGGTGGCAGCACACCGTCAATGCCTGTTGAAGCAAGGGTGTACATACCTAAGGATGTGGTTAGAGAGTTTTACAAGAATGATGACATTGGGCAGTGGTTCAAGGCCTATGAGGTAGCCATGTCCTCCCACCGGGTTCCTGAGAAGGATTGGGGAGCGCGGTTGTGGGGACGGTTCCTTAGTGAGGGGCGGGATACATTGTTAGACTTGCCCTCTGAAGTCCATAATTCTTATAGCCACATGAAAGATGCATTAATGTCCAGGTATGGGTTGACTCCTGAATTGTATAGACAGAGGTTTAGAAATTGCAAGAAGGTGGAGTCAAGCACATGGGTAGAATATGTCACTTTTTTCTGCAGAGCATTGGATGGTTGGGTGAAGGGTAGCAAAGTTAATGATTTTGAGGGGCTCTTTGATTTAATTGCATGGGAGCACTTGTCAAGTAATTGTTTTCCAGAGCTACGCCAGCACCTGATTGATAGCAGGCTGACTAACCCTAGGAAGCTTGCTGAGGAGGCGGACCGCTGGGTGAGCACCCGGGTCCACAAGGGTCAAGATTGAGACTCAGCCAAGAGTGGGCAGGTTCCCCAGCAGAAGAGTGGGGGGGACAAGGGTAAACAGAGGGAGTTCCAGAAAGGGCCCAAAGTAATCCCCTAGGGAACCAAGGGAAAGGTTCCCAGCCTCCCCCTGAGAAGAAGCACGGGGCCCCGACAGGTAGGCCTGTTCCCAGGGGACCCCTGAGGTGCTTTACATGTGGTGAAGTGGGCCATAAGTCTGTTGATCCCCGGTGCCCACAGTTTGGAAACACAGCACCCACTGGTGCTCCGCCCCGGCAGTTGGCTAGTGTAGCCCTGGGGGAGGAGATGGGTGTCCAAGGTGGGTGGGGTCCCACAGAGATGTCCCGTGTCTCTTTAGGAGACTGTGAGGTGGTCCCCAGGACCCAACTGCCTGATAACACTAAGAAGTACAGGTAGTGGGTGACCATCAATGGCCATAGAGTGGAGGCTCTTCGAGACACAGGAGCCAGTGTGACAGCTGTCAAGTGTCACCTGGTGTCTGAAGAGCAGGTTGTCCCCAATGCATTTTACCCAGTTGTTGCCGCTGACAACACAGAGAGCCACTGCAAGGTGGCTCAGGTTCCCTTTGAGTGGGGGTCTCTGGTACTCTTCAAGTAGCTGTGAGGCCAGCCATGCCTGTTGACTGTTTGTTGGGGAACGATTTGGAGAGCTCACCTTGGGCTAAGGTGGAGCGAAGTGCTCATTTGGAGATGTTGGGTCTGCCTGACTGGGCGTTTGTGACCACATGGTCCATGGCAGCCAGTAAGGGTGTTCAAGAGGACCTGGAGCCTGAGAGGGGGGCCCAGGTGCCTGCCTTAAAGAGAAGAGGCAGGGGGCACGGGAAACCGGCCCCCGAAGTTCCCACGGTCCAGGAGGAGGTAGACCCTGAGGGGGATGCCCTGTAGCCTACAGGGGAACAGGTAGCTGAACTGGGGGACCTGCCTGAGCTGATCCATTGGCAGCAGGAAGGAGGACCCTCCAGGGAAGAGTTCTGTGCAGAGCAGAAGAAGTGCCCTTCTCTTGTGGGTTTGCGGCAGCAGGCTGCAGACCAGGCAGCAGGTGATCAGTCTGGATCACATTGGATCTACTGGGAGAATGATCTCCTGTATACTGAGCCTAAGGTTGCTGAGCCTGGGTCAGCCCGTGTGCTGGTGGTACTCCAGCGCTTCAGAGCCTTCCTACTGGGGCTGGCTCATGATGTGCCGTTAGCAGGACATTTGGGGCAGGACAAGACCTTTAAGAGGCTTGTCACCCACTTTTATTGGCCCCAAATTCGCAGGAGTTCAGATACTCACTGCAGGACCTGTCAGACTTGCCAGGCAAGTGGAAAGAGTGGAAGGAAGCAAAAGGCTCCTCTCCAGCCATTCCCTGTGGTCAGCACCCCCTTTGAACGGGTGGGTATTGACATTGTGGGGCCACTGGACCCCAAGACAGCCATGGGCAACAGGTTCATCCTGGTCTTGGTGGACCATGCCAACCGGTACCCGGAAGCCATACCTCTGAGGACAGTGACGGCCCCTGTGGTGGGACGGGCACTGATGGGAATTTTCTCCTGTGTGGGGTTCCCTAGAGAGGTGGTGTCTGACCGAGTTACAAACTTCATTTCCAAGTATATGAAGTCCCTGTGGCAGGAGTGTGGGGTAACTTATAAGTTCACCACTCCTTACCACCCCCAAGGAAATGGGTTGGTTGAGAGATTCAACCGGACCCTAAAAGGCATGATTATGGTTCTTGAGGAACCTATGAGGCGGAAGTGGGACGTCCTCTTACCATGCCTGCTCTTTGCATACCGTGAGGTGCCACAGAAGTCTCTTGGGTTCAGTCCCTTTGAGCTTCTCTATGGTCACCCAGTGAGAGGACCTCTGAGTCTGGTCAAGGAAGGCTGGGAGCAATCTCCCAGGAAACCTCCCCAGGATGTATATAGCTACATGCTGGCCTCAGGAACCAGACTTGGCATTTCAGGCAACTCGCTGAGGCGAATCTGGAAGCCAGCCAGGAGGAGATGAAGCGGTGGTATGACCAGAATGCCACTCTGGTAGAGCTTCAGCCTGGTCAGAAAGTGTGGGTCATGGCCCCAGTGGAGCCTTGTGCCATCCAGGATAAGTGGACCGGACCATTTGAGGTGGTGGAGTGCAAAAGTCCTGTTACCTACTTGGTGGACTTGCGGTCTCCCAAGAACCCCTTGTGGGTCCTGCATGTCAACCGCCTGAAGCCCCACTTGGAGAGGTCCGAAGTGGGCATGCTCTTAGCGACAGATGCTGGAATGGAGGAGGAGACTGAGCCCCTTCCTGACCTTCTGTCAGTGACAGAGCGAGATGGGTCAGTGGATGGTGTGAACCTCTCTTCCACCCTGAGCAACAGAATGACTGTCACCAGTTGCTGGGACAGTTTTCTGATCTGTTCTCCCTGATTCCCAGTGTCACTGATTGGTGCATCCATGATGTGGACACTGGAGACAGTCCTCCTGTTAAGCACAAAACTTACAGGGTAACTGACAGGGTGAGAGCTTGCATCAAGGAGGAGGTCTCCAAGATGCTTGCGTTAGGGGTGATTGAGTCCTCTAACAGTCCTTGCGCCAGCCCAGTGGTCTTGGTCCCAAAGGCTGCCGCACCGGGTGCCACGCCAGAACTCCGGTTCTGTGTGGACTACCGAGGACTCAATTCAGTCACGAGGACTGACACGCACCCCATCCCCAGAGCTGATGAGCTCATCGATCGGTTAGGGGCTGCCGGTACCTCAGCACGTTTGATCTAACATCTGGGTACTGGCAGATCGCCTTGACTGATGGGGTAAGAGAGAGGTCAGCATTCTCCACACCAGTTGGGCACTACCAGTTCCGGGTTATGCCCTTTGGGATGAAGAATGCCCCTGCCACCTTTCAGAGGTTGGTCAACCAGGTGTTGGCTGGACTGGAAGAGTTCAGTGCCGCCTACCTGGATGACATTGCAGTGTTCAGCGCCAGTTGGGAAGAACATCTGCACCACCTCTGGGAAGTGTTGATGGCGATGCGGAGGGCAGGCCTCATGATTAAGGCGAGTAAGTGCCAGATCGGGCAGGGTTCCATGGTGTACTCGGCCAGGTGGCGCCCCTACAGCCCAAGATTGAGACCATCCTGGCTTGGGAGCCCCCCAAGACCCAGACAGAGGTGAGAGCCTTTTTAGGACTCACCGGGTATTACAGGAGGTTTGTCAAGGGGTATGGCAGCATCGTTGCACCCTTGACAGAGCTGACTTCCAGGAAGCAGCCCAAGAAAGTGATTTGGACTGACACCTGTCAGAAAGCTTTTGAGGCCCTGAAAACTGCCATGTGCACGGCGCCCGTGCTCCTGGCACCCAACTTCTCAAGAGAGTTTATCGTTCAAACAGATGCTTCAGAGCATGGTGTGGGGACTGTTTTGTCACAGATAAATGAGGAGGGCCTAGATCAACCCGTAGCCTTCATCAGTAGAAGGTTACTTCCACGGGAACAGAGGTGGAGTGCGATTGAGCGTGAGGCATTTGCTGTGGTCTGGGCACCGAAGAAGCTGAGACCATACCTGTTTGGGACTCACTTCCGGGTTCAGACAGACCACAGGCCCCTCAGATGGTTGATGCAGATGAGGGGTGAGAATCCCAAGCTGTTGAGGTGGTCCATTTCCCTAAAGGGGATGGACTTCATGGTGGAACACCGCCCTGCTACAGAACACGCCAATGCTGATGGTCTGTCCAGATGTTTCCGCCTTAGTGAAGAGAACTCCCAGGAGGTAGGGTAGTTCTCCCCACATTTCAGCTGGAGGGGACACCTGTTAGACCTGGCACTGTTGGCGTGGGTCTCCCTTCCATTTTTTGATGTTGCCTCACGTGTTTTTGCTGGTTATAGATGCTTTGGGCACTGTGCCACTGCTATTCAGTGCCACAGTGCAAGTGCTCCCTATGGTAAATTGATGTATGGATTAGATATTCCATGATTGGTTGGTTTGGTTTAGTTGTCAGACCCTAGTACAGTGCACTGAGTGTGCTCAGGGCTTGTAAACCAAATGCTGCTGGTGGGCTTGCAGCACTGGTTGTGCCACCCACAGAAGCAGCCTGTAAAAGTGTGTCTCAGGTCTGCCATTGCAGAGCCTGTGTGCAGTCTGGTACTGCCATGTTGACTGGGCAAGTGCACCCACTAGCCAGTCCCTAAACCTTCCCTTTTCTTCATATCAGACACCCCTATGGTAGGCCCAAGGGCAGGGTGCATTGTAAGTATAAGGTAGGACATGCCCTGGTGTGTGTGGCATGTCCTAATAGTGAATTACAGCCATTTTCGTTTTTTACTATTGCAAGGCTACCTGTTCCCCATAGGCCAGAATGGGCAGTTTGATTATTACATCTTATAATCCTAACTGACCCAGGGAACATGGTAGAAAAACGAATTTAGTACGCCTGAACTCAGAATGATAAAATACATCTTTTAGTGAAGTTGGTTTTAGCATTCTGTGTTTGAAAATACCACTTTTAGAAAGTAGGTATTTTCTTGCCTAACTATCCAAGCCTGCCTCTACTAGGTTGTGTATTCCTTGTCTGGTTTGTGAGTGACAGGGGCTGGGGGATTCCAGGAGACAGGGTGAGTCAGCACAGGACTGAATAGAGAGATCTGCATGGAGATGGGTGGGAGGAGTTGCACCTGGGACCTGAATAGGACTGTGCCTTCCCTCCACAATGCTGGCTCCACCTCCTGTGGTACGTCTGATGTCCCTGGCCTACACTGTGAAAGGAAAGAAGGAGTCTTGTCAACAAAATGCTCCAGGACTGACCAGAACTGGTTTGGACTAGGCAAAGGCCTCTCTGCCGTCCGAGAACAAAGGGAAAATGAGTATAAAAGAGGGGACCCAAACCCCAGAACTTTAGATCACTTTTGGGAAACAAGAAGAACCTTTGCTGAGGAGAAGAACCAGAGAAAGTGAGGAGGAGACTATCCCTAAGCTGAGTGCTGTTTGGGGGATTGGCCTGCAGTGGTTGCCTGACTGCCAAAGAAAGGAGAAAAGAACTTTGTGTGTTCTTTCATCAACTTGTAAAGGATCTCCAAGGGCTTGAGATAGAGCTTGCCTCCTGCTGAAGTCTCAGGGACAACAGACTTCACCAACCAGCTCCCCTGCCTTCCCTTGCTGGGAATTGAAGTGCCTGCTGTTGAGCTGGGCCTTCTGAGAGACTGCGTGTCGCTGGGAGCTGGAAGCGCGGCTCAAGACGAAGAAGCGTGACGCCGCCGCAGCCGTTGTCGTCGCATCACCAGAGAAGAGTGTCGCCGTCGCAGCAGACACCGTCGCATCACCGGAGAAGCGTGCCGCCGCTGTCTCCCTCGCATCACCAGAAGCGCCTCGCATCACCGGAGAAGAGTGCCGCCGTCGCAGCAGACGCCGTCGCATCACCGGAGAAGAGTGTCACTGCTGTAGCCGCTGCTGTCGCATTGCTGCGAAAGCGTGCCGCCGCTGTCGCATCGCATCACCGAGGCGCCCCGCATCCCTGGAGAAGAGTGTCGCTGTCGCAGCAGACGCCGTCGCATCACCAGAGAAGCGTGTCGCAGGGCCTGTCGCGGCTCAGAAGAATCGTTGAGTCACCGCACGGCCGTCGGGCGTGCATGCATCGTTGTCGCATCAAGAAGAAGACGCCATTTTGTTCATTGCACCAGATCTTCATCGCATCACGGCGCTGCTGGTCGGATCGCCACGGAAGCGCAGTAAGAAACGACGCATCACCTCCCCACAAGGAGAATAACCGACGCATCCCCTATGCAGCAGTAGGGACCCGACGCATCACCGTTCTTGCATGTAAGGAACCGACGCATCACCTTCCCTGCAACACTTTCGTTGTATAGCGTTACGCATCCAAAGGTACATTGAACTCAAAGTGTCGCATTTACCATCCAAAGAGAACTAAGCTAATTCTACCATTTTTAAGTACAGTATTGTGGATTTTTGTCGTTTGTGGTCTTGTGTTAAGTCTATATAAAAATACTTATTTTTATACTACAACTTGTGTGGTGTCCATCTGTAGGGTTGTCACTTGATTACTGTGTGTGTTCACAAATGCTTTACACACTGCCTCTGAGATAAGCCTGTCTGCTCGTGCCAAGCTACCAAGGGGGTGAGCAGGGGTTATTTTAGGAGTGTACCCCCCTTACCCTGACTAGACGCAAGGGTCCCTATTTGGTCAAAGGTACCTACCTCTGCCAACTAGAGACCCCCAAATCTAACATTAAGTTTGTATATTTTTATTGTTATTGATTTATTTATTTATTTTCCAAAAAGGGGGAAGGTCTGTTACATAAGTAGCATGAATCTGTGGGTGTGCACGAGCGCGAAAGTTTTACGCTCATGTCAGATCTGCGTTCATGTTACATTATATGCTTGGACATTTACGTTTAGAAATGGGCACAAGGTTTTCCTCGCGCTCCTGTTTGGATGTTATGGTTTAAGTTGCTGGACGGTCAGGATGGGCACTAGTGTGTGTTGTTATTTAAAACTGTGGAGCATGTATATATTATTGTTAAATGGCAGTTACCGTGATTCATGTTCAAGACAGATACTTGCCTACATGTTTCTTCCTTGTATAAAAATTATGATTCATGAATTAGCATTCAGTGTGGATTTGTTTTACTTTCTCAACAGTAATGCCTAGTGGATTGTCTTCGCACCCAAGGAGGAACAAAGTAGCTCATGCGCCACCTCCTGGGTGAATCTGCTTTAACCTGGAACTACACCCGTTTTATTTTCCTTGTAAGAGGCACTTGGTGCTTCTCTTTTAGGAGGTGCCGGGCTCCTATTACGGGTGCCATCTTGTAAGGGTTAAATACCCAATTTAATTAATTTTATGATTTTGTTTGGCTCTTTTATTTTAATTAGAAATTGTTTTACCAGTAGATCATGCAGCAGGGGAGTCTGCCTGCATGATCAGGGGTTGATGGGCCCCCGTTGGAAATTGTTTTAAGCCAACGGTTCTAACGGCGCGGGCGCGCACAATGGGTGCGCCCCTGGTCCACCAAACAAATGCCAAAGGCAAGCCCGTCTGTGCCCGTCCGTACCCGAACAGCTCCTAATGCCCAAACCCCTGCTAGTTTTACCCCAGATCCTAGTACTAGAATGGCTTATTTGAGGGAGGAACTCATCACCATCCGTGATAAAAATAAGTCCTAATGCTGCTCTGTATTAGATTAATTTGCAGAGCCTGTGTCTCTGGAACACTGTTGTAACACCTGCATGTTTCAGCTACATATAGTGGATAACCCAAGAGTGGACAAAGCACAGAATCACTTGCTTCAACATTTCGCACAGGTGGCCACAACCAACACGTTTTGTTGTGCGCTCATTAATTCCAGATCCTTGGTAAAATATAAATTAGAAGTTGCTTACCTGATTGAATCCCAGAAGCTAGATATTCTGTTTATTACAGAAACCTGGGGTGACCAGGCTTCTGGCCCAGACTTTGTTGCGGTGTAGCAGGATATATGTCATACAGGTTAGGCAGAGTAACCAAGAGAGGGGGAGGCCTTACCAGTTTTCACTTTGCCCACAAAAAAGTCAGCTTTCAACCTGGTATGTTGTTACATTGTGAAGCCCTTTCTTTCAGCATAGGATTGACTAAAGCCGGCTCTTTTAACGGTCTGCATTTATATTGACCCCAGACCCCAGACAAGCTTTCCTCCAAGACCTAAGCACTTTCTTAGAATCCTGTGCAAGTCTCAGAGATTACACTCCATGGGGGACCTCAACTTTTACCTCGAAAATTACATTGATAAGCACACAGAAATTCTACTGAGAAGACAGCTAATTGTGGTCTTAGGCAGGTAGTGGTAGGCTCAACCCACTCAGCTGGGTATTGTCTCAATGGCATTTTTACAAATAATCCAGTTTTAACCAACACTAGTATAATACCTGTGATCTGGTCCTACCATAAAGTAATAACATTTGATATTAAATTACCTCATCTCCCACAATGAGATAGGACATTCTCTAATATTCTCAGTATCTAAGCATGGCAAAATATTTTGCCCGACAAATTACAGCAAGCTCTGCAAGAGTCAGAACCTTCGACCTCAAAAGAGATCGATATTATGGTTAATAATTACACTTCCTGGCTAACATCTGCTATCAATTTGCTTTTTCCATCAAAGGTTTCCCACAGCAAAAGACCACATCCTACGGCAACTTGGTTTAGTGATACTCTTAGAGCCCAAAAACAAAAATGCAGAAGGCTAGAGCGCAACTGGAGAAAGAATTACTGCAATACCAAGAAAATACGAACAGGAATTGCCCACCTACAAACCAATGATAGGGAAGGAAAAAGCCTCTCACTTTACTCAAAAAATAGAAGCAGCTAAGAACTCGATAAAATAACTTTTCTTAACAGTAAGGAAACTTACAATTACAGATATAGAGATAACCAACCATTATAGCTAAGATTTTTGTAACACCTTGGCTAGCTTCTTTCCTCGCCTGACCCTCCTCATAATAACAGCAACCGTTTCACCACATGTACAGAGCCTACTCTAAAGCAGAATATCTCACTCATAAAGTTTACAAAATCTGGAGCCTCACTTGACTTTTTTCCCCCTCGGCAGTTAAACTGGCACCAGAACCAATTGCTTCGAATCTGATTGTAATCTTCCAGCTCATGTTTAATACGGGCATCTTTCCGAAACAATGGAAAACTACTTCCATATTGCCTCTTATAAAAAAAGCTTCTCTGGATCCTACAGACACAAACAGCTACAGGCCCATCTCAAGACTGCTTTTTCCAGTAAAACTCGTCGAAAAGACATGAATCTGCAGTTAGCATTATTTATACCAGATAATAATCTCTTAGACCCGACTCAATATGGTCTTAGAAGTGGGCACAGTACAGAGACAGCCTTGATTAAGGCAACATAAGAGATCAGAGAAACTCTAGATCAAGGAGGTAGAGCTGCTCTCATACTACTTGACCTGTCAGCAGCTTTTGACACAGTCAATCATGAGCTGCTGATAGGTCAACTAGTTAACATTGTTATTAGAGGAGATGCACTTGCTCCCCTAAAATTTTGACCAGCCGGAAACAATATGTTTCACTAAACATATTCACATCTGACCTTTTTTCCCTACCATGCAGAGTACCACAGGGCTCATCACTGAGCCCGAACCCTATTTAATGTCTAAGTTTCCAAATTAGCAACCTTGATTAGATAGTTTGGTCTCTCGTTGACCTCCTATGCAGATGACATACAAATTGTTGTCTCCCTAACTGAGAATGATATCAACATAGACTCTAGATTTAGAGAATATATGCTGGCAGTCAAGACATGGATGGCAATCAACTGCCTTAAGTTGAACTCTAGCAAAACTGAAGTGATTGTTTTTGGGAAATTACCCCCTTCTGGCCCCACTCTTGGTGGCTTCCAGAATTAGGTACTCCTCCTATCCCAGTTAAATCAACCCGCAGTCTTGGAGTGATTATTGATGAGAGACTCGCCTAGAAGCAACAGATCAATACGCTTGCTTCCTCAGTCTTTTACACCATCAAAACTATTTAAAAAATCCTACCTTCTCTACGGTCCCCCTTGCAAAAAACATTTGTCACTTTGAGGGTACTTTCGAAACCTGACTTCCGTAATGGGCAACCTTTTCAAACATACAACAGCAATGTCTGAATAAACTTCAGATTATACAAAACACAGCCGCTCGGCTGTTATTAGGCATTCCAATTTCAAATACTTAGCAGGTGCCCTAAAAAAGCTTCACTGGTTGCTCATAAGACAGAGAGTGCACTGTTTTTAAGGCACTGGATGGGATGGGACCTGACTACCTGAAGATAAAATTCAAGTTGTACAAGCCATCAAGAACCCTGAGGTCCTCCACATCATAAAAAGTCCTAATTCCTAACTATAAGTGCACTTCTTGGGGAGGAAGAAGCTACATCTACAGTGCATCACATTCCTAGAATGTCCTAACTATTCATTTAAAAACGATGGCAAAATCTCTTGGCTTTTAGGAAAGCCTTAAAAACTTGGCTTTTTAACTCTATATAAAGTATAGCTTTTGATGCTGTCATAGTTAGGCAGGTCTGTTACAAGCTAGAACTAGGACACCTCCCGGTAATCGCTGCGCTTTACAAATAAATTAACATAGCATAACATAACATAACAATGGTATAAAAAGGAGGACGGAGGAATTCGAATGGGGTAGAGCAACTTTGCACAGCCTCCTCCTGGCATGTGAGGCACCGCATCACGCAGGCAGATTCACCCAATGGTGTCACTGGAGGGCCTCTCTGTCCAGTAAAGGGATGCTGGACTCAGGCTTGTAGAAATCCTCCAACAGGTGAGCTGTGTGGCTGACGGCTCAACCCCCTCAAGTGTTAGTGTTAGTGGGCCATCCACCCTCAGTGATAGCCAGTGTTAAGCTGGTCCCTCAATGAGGTAGGCCACAGGCCCACGGTATGTGGCTCACGTTAGGCTGTTAAGTCATGCCACACCCATGATGGCAGCAGACCCTCGTTACATCAGGGGCCGTGACCAAGATGAGGCAGCTGGTGTGCCGAGGACAAACACCAGGGCATCTACGCAGCTCAGATGATCGCTGCAACCTGCATCACAACACTCCTGCTCTCCTCCTCTGCAGGTGCCCCTTCCAAGACTGCTACCATGCTATGCAGCTAGGATGGTGGGCCCAACTCCCGGAAGTGAGCTTCTCCATGCTCCATCACTGGCTCTAATAGGAGCCCCGATCTGTTGTAGCACAGAGGTTCTAGATGGTGTCCCCTTGGCAGGATTCTACTGGATCTAAGGGGCGCTGGGCTCTTAGCACCCACTTAAGGCATCCGCCATCTTGGCCATCACAGGCACACATCCCTCTGCACTATGTTTATAGCGCAGAGGATGTGAACTTCTCTTCCTTCCTTTAAAAGGAAATACAGTTGGTGCTTGCACCAGATGAATTACCTTTTCAAGTTTTTACTTTGAGCTGAAAGGGAAGAACTTCTTCAGCATGAAGATTCTTTTTATTTGTGTCACGATTGGCACACACAGCTTACTGATGTTATTGAGCTGAAAGTGAAAGCAGCTGCAGCCTTTAGCTTTAGTTGCTTTTACTTGTAATTGGTGATTGGGGACATATCTCAGCACCTGAGTACCATTTGAGACGGTAGAGGTGTTGTTGGAAAGAGAGGAATCTTCCCTTTCAATTACATCTTTTTCAGCAGATGCCTGCCCATAAATCACCACAGGAAGGACCAACCACTAGGCACTAGGGACTTTGGTAAATGGCGGAACGGTCCCCAGGCATGGTCAATTGTCCCCTTTCAAGACCCCAAAAGTCTCTCTGCCCCCTGGGATGGGTAGATTTTATGGTATACCCTTGAATCTAATCACCGTAGGGGGACAAAAGTACCACAAGGCACCAGGGAGTCTTTTTATATGAAACCAAAGGAGGGGGACTGGCTCAAATTGGCATTGGGAAGCACCCCTGCACCCCAAGAGCACACATCCTTTCTTTACTCTTGGGAGGCAGATTGCAGATGTTTACTACCAATCTGCTCCTCTAAAGAGACAGAAAGCACCACTAGACACAATGGATTCCTTTTTATATAATGTATGGGGTGGGGTGTGCCTGTAATGGTATTCGGCTGTAGTCTTCCAGTTCAGGGGCCTGTACAGTCTTTATTCCCCAGAGATAGATTTGAAAGTTTACAGCCAATTTCCCCACTCCAGGGGGCACAAATCACCAGGGAGGTTTTGTTATATGAAATCAAAAGGGTGAGGGCCATTGCCCAAATTGTCATCTGGCTGAACCCCTCCAGCCCTCAGGCACATAGTCCTTCTGGCCCTTTGTGAGGCAGACTGGGGGGTAAACCCAAATTCTCCCACCCAGAAGGGGCAGAAAGCACCATTAGACATGAGGGATTTCTTTTTTTATGATGTACGGGGTGGGCGCCAGTTCAAATTGGCATTTGGCTGCATCCCTCTGCCCTAGGGGTACACGATCTTTCTGTCCTCCAAAAAAGCAGATTTGGGGAGTTTACTTCAATCTGTCCACCAAGGGGGTCAGAAAGCGCCACTACTGTCCAGAGAGTTTTTTTATATGAAACCAAAGGGGTGGGGTGCCAGCCCAAATTGGCATCGAACACACCCTCCACCCCAAGGCCACAGACTTTCTTCCCTCCTGGGAGGCAGAGTGGGGGAATTTACCCCCAATCTGCTCACCCAGTAGGGGACAGACATCATGGGCTCAAAAGTTTGGTCCGAGGTTGGTCAGCACCAGGGGAACCCCACACACCCTGGCTATTTCTGAATTCTAGCCACCTAGGGGAGCCTGGAGGGATGCAACTTTCAAACCTCAAGTTAAAGGTCAAAAAATGCTGTTCTGCTCATATTTATGAGACAGAAAATGCAAGCTCTTCAAGTAAAAATCTGTGATAAAAATAAGTCCTAATGCTGCTCTGTATTAGATTAATTTGCAGAGCCTGTGTCTCTGGAACACTGTTGTAACACCTGCATGTTTCAGCTACATATAGTGGATAACCCAAGAGTGGACAAAGCACAGAATCACTTGCTTCAACATTTCGCACAGGTGGCCACAACCAACACGTTTTGTTGTGCGCTCATTAATTCCAGATCCTTGGTAAAATATAAATTAGAAGTTGCTTACCTGATTGAATCCCAGAAGCTAGATATTCTGTTTATTACAGAAACCTGGGGTGACCAGGCTTCTGGCCCAGACTTTGTTGCGGTGTAGCAGGATATATGTCATACAGGTTAGGCAGAGTAACCAAGAGAGGGGGAGGCCTTACCAGTTTTCACTTTGCCCACAAAAAGTCAGCTTTCAACCTGGTATGTTGTTACATTGTGAAGCCCTTTCTTTCAGCATAGGATTGACTAAAGCCGGCTCTTTTAACGGTCTGCATTTATATTGACCCCAGACCCCAGACAAGCTTTCCTCCAAGACCTAAGCACTTTCTTAGAATCCTGTGCAAGTCTCAGAGATTACACTCCATGGGGGACCTCAACTTTTACCTCGAAAATTACATTGATAAGCACACAGAAATTCTACTGAGAAGACAGCTAATTGTGGTCTTAGGCAGGTAGTGGTAGGCTCAACCCACTCAGCTGGGTATTGTCTCAATGGCATTTTTACAAATAATCCAGTTTTAACCAACACTAGTATAATACCTGTGATCTGGTCCTACCATAAAGTAATAACATTTGATATTAAATTACCTCATCTCCCACAATGAGATAGGACATTCTCTAATATTCTCAGTATCTAAGCATGGCAAAATATTTTGCCCGACAAATTACAGCAAGCTCTGCAAGAGTCAGAACCTTCGACCTCAAAAGAGATCGATATTATGGTTAATAATTACACTTCCTGGCTAACATCTGCTATCAATTTGCTTTTTCCATCAAAGGTTTCCCACAGCAAAAGACCACATCCTACGGCAACTTGGTTTAGTGATACTCTTAGAGCCCAAAAACAAAAATGCAGAAGGCTAGAGCGCAACTGGAGAAAGAATTACTGCAATACCAAGAAAATACGAACAGGAATTGCCCACCTACAAACCAATGATAGGGAAGGAAAAAGCCTCTCACTTTACTCAAAAAATAGAAGCAGCTAAGAACTCGATAAAATAACTTTTCTTAACAGTAAGGAGACTTACAATTACAGATATAGAGATAACCAACCATTATAGCTAAGATTTTTGTAACACCTTGGCTAGCTTCTTTCCTCGCCTGACCCTCCTCATAATAACAGCAACCGTTTCACCACATGTACAGAGCCTACTCTAAAGCAGAATATCTCACTCATAAAGTTTACAAAATCTGGAGCCTCACTTGACTTTTTTCCCCTCGGCAGTTAAACTGGCACCAGAACCAATTGCTTCGAATCTGATTGTAATCTTCCAGCTCATGTTTAATACGGGCATCTTTCCGAAACAATGGAAAACTACTTCCATATTGCCTCTTATAAAAAAGCTTCTCTGGATCCTACAGACACAAACAGCTACAGGCCCATCTCAAGACTGCTTTTTCCAGCAAAACTCGTCGAAAAGACATGAATCTGCAGTTAGCATTATTTATACCAGATAATAATCTCTTAGACCCGACTCAATATGGTCTTAGAAGTGGGCACAGTACAGAGACAGCCTTGATTAAGGCAACATAAGAGATCAGAGAAACTCTAGATCAAGGAGGTAGAGCTGCTCTCATACTACTTGACCTGTCAGCAGCTTTTGACACAGTCAATCATGAGCTGCTGATAGGTCAACTAGTTAACATTGTTATTAGAGGAGATGCACTTGCTCCCCTAAAATTTTGACCAGCCGGAAACAATATGTTTCACTAAACATATTCACATCTGACCTTTTTTCCCTACCATGCAGAGTACCACAGGGCTCATCACTGAGCCCGAACCCTATTTAATGTCTAAGTTTCCAAATTAGCAACCTTGATTAGATAGTTTGGTCTCTCGTTGACCTCCTATGCAGATGACATACAAATTGTTGTCTCCCTAACTGAGAATGATATCAACATAGACTCTAGATTTAGAGAATATATGCTGGCAGTCAAGACATGGATGGCAATCAACTGCCTTAAGTTGAACTCTAGCAAAACTGAAGTGATTGTTTTTGGGAAATTACCCCCTTCTGGCCCCACTCTTGGTGGCTTCCAGAATTAGGTACTCCTCCTATCCCAGTTAAATCAACCCGCAGTCTTGGAGTGATTATTGATGAGAGACTTGCCTAGAAGCAACAGATCAATACGCTTGCTTCCTCAGTCTTTTACACCATCAAAACTATTTAAAAATCCTACCTTCTCTACCGTCCCCCTTGCAAAAAACATTTGTCACTTTGAGGGTGCTTTCGAAACCTGACTTCCGTAATGGGCAACCTTTTCAAACATACAACAGCAATGTCTGAATAAACTTCAGATTATACAAAACACAGCCGCTCGGCTGTTATTAGGCATTCCAATTTCAAATACTTAGCAGGTGCCCTAAAAAGCTTCACTGGTTGCTCATAAGACAGAGAGTGCACTGTTTTTAAGGCACTGGATGGGATGGGACCTGACTACCTGAAGATAAAATTCAAGTTGTACAAGCCATCAAGAACCCTGAGGTCCTCCACATCATAAAAAGTCCTAATTCCTAACTATAAGTGCACTTCTTGGGGAGGAAGAAGCTACATCTACAGTGCATCACATTCCTAGAATGTCCTAACTATTCATTTAAAAACGATGGCAAAATCTCTTGGCTTTTAGGAAAGCCTTAAAAACTTGGCTTTTTAACTCTATATAAAGTATAGCTTTTGATGCTGTCATAGTTAGGCAGGTCTGTTACAAGCTAGAACTAGGACACCTCCCGGTAATCGCTGCGCTTTACAAATAAATTAACATAGCATAACATAACATAACAATGGTATAAAAAGGAGGACGGAGGAATTCGAATGGGGTAGAGCAACTTTGCACAGCCTCCTCCTGGTATGTGAGGCACCGCATCACGCAGGCAGATTCACCCAATGGTGTCACTGGAGGGCCTCTCTGTCCAGTAAAGGGATGCTGGACTCAGGCTTGTAGAAATCCTCCAACAGGTGAGCTGTGTGGCTGACGGCTCAACCCCCTCAAGTGTTAGTGTTAGTGGGCCATCCACCCTCAGTGATAGCCAGTGTTAAGCTGGTCCCTCAATGAGGTAGGCCACAGGCCCACGGTATGTGGCTCACGTTAGGCTGTTAAGTCATGCCACACCCATGATGGCAGCAGACCCTCGTTACATCAGGGGCCGTGACCAAGATGAGGCAGCTGGTGTGCCGAGGACAAACACCAGGGCATCTACGCAGCTCAGATGATCGCTGCAACCTGCATCACAACACTCCTGCTCTCCTCCTCTGCAGGTGCCCCTTCCAAGACTGCTACCATGCTATGCAGCTAGGATGGTGGGCCCAACTCCCGGAAGTGAGCTTCTCCATGCTCCATCACTGGCTCTAATAGGAGCCCCGATCTGTTGTAGCACAGAGGTTCTAGATGGTGTCCCCTTGGCAGGATTCTACTGGATCTAAGGGGCGCTGGGCTCTTAGCACCCACTTAAGGCATCCGCCATCTTGGCCATCACAGGCACACATCCCTCTGCACTATGTTTATAGCGCAGAGGATGTGAACTTCTCTTCCTTCCTTTAAAAGGAAATACAGTTGGTGCTTGCACCAGATGAATTACCTTTTCAAGTTTTTACTTTGAGCTGAAAGGGAAGAACTTCTTCAGCATGAAGATTCTTTTTATTTGTGTCACGATTGGCACACACAGCTTACTGATGTTATTGAGCTGAAAGTGAAAGCAGCTGCAGCCTTTTAGCTTTAGTTGCTTTTACTTGTAATTGGTGATTGGGGACATATCTCAGCACCTGAGTACCATTTGAGACGGTAGAGGTGTTGTTGGAAAGAGAGGAATCTTCCCTTTCAATTACATCTTTTTCAGCAGATGCCTGCCCATAAATCACCACAGGAAGGACCAACCACTAGGCACTAGGGACTTTGGTAAATGGCGGAACGGTCCCCAGGCATGGTCAATTGTCCCCTTTCAAGACCCCAAAAGTCTCTCTGCCCCCTGGGATGGGTAGATTTTATGGTATACCCTTGAATCTAATCACCGTAGGGGGACAAAAGTACCACAAGGCACCAGGGAGTCTTTTTATATGAAACCAAAGGAGGGGGACTGGCTCAAATTGGCATTGGGAAGCACCCCTGCACCCCAAGAGCACACATCCTTTCTTTACTCTTGGGAGGCAGATTGCAGATGTTTACTACCAATCTGCTCCTCTAAAGAGACAGAAAGCACCACTAGACACAATGGATTCCTTTTTATATAATGTATGGGGTGGGGTGTGCCTGTAATGGTATTCGGCTGTAGTCTTCCAGTTCAGGGGCCTGTACAGTCTTTATTCCCCAGAGATAGATTTGAAAGTTTACAGCCAATTTCCCCACTCCAGGGGGCACAAATCACCAGGGAGGTTTTGTTATATGAAATCAAAAGGGTGAGGGCCATTGCCCAAATTGTCATCTGGCTGAACCCCTCCAGCCCTCAGGCACATAGTCCTTCTGGCCCTTTGTGAGGCAGACTGGGGGGTAAACCCAAATTCTCCCACCCAGAAGGGGCAGAAAGCACCATTAGACATGAGGGATTTCTTTTTTATGATGTACGGGGTGGGCGCCAGTTCAAATTGGCATTTGGCTGCATCCCTCTGCCCTAGGGGTACACGATCTTTCTGTCCTCCAAAAAGCAGATTTGGGGAGTTTACTTCAATCTGTCCACCAAGGGGGTCAGAAAGCGCCACTACTGTCCAGAGAGTTTTTTATATGAAACCAAAGGGGTGGGGTGCCAGCCCAAATTGGCATCGAACACACCCTCCACCCCAAGGCCACAGACTTTCTTCCCTCCTGGGAGGCAGAGTGGGGGAATTTACCCCCAATCTGCTCACCCAGTAGGGGACAGACATCATGGGCTCAAAAGTTTGGTCCGAGGTTGGTCAGCACCAGGGGAACCCCACACACCCTGGCTATTTCTGAATTCTAGCCACCTAGGGGAGCCTGGAGGGATGCAACTTTCAAACCTCAAGTTAAAGGTCAAAAATGCTGTTCTGCTCATATTTATGAGACAGAAAATGCAAGCTCTTCAAGTAAAAATCTGTGATAAAAATAAGTCCTAATGCTGCTCTGTATTAGATTAATTTGCAGAGCCTGTGTCTCTGGAACACTGTTGTAACACCTGCATGTTTCAGCTACATATAGTGGATAACCCAAGAGTGGACAAAGCACAGAATCACTTGCTTCAACATTTCGCACAGGTGGCCACAACCAACACGTTTTGTTGTGCGCTCATTAATTCCAGATCCTTGGTAAAATATAAATTAGAAGTTGCTTACCTGATTGAATCCCAGAAGCTAGATATTCTGTTTATTACAGAAACCTGGGGTGACCAGGCTTCTGGCCCAGACTTTGTTGCGGTGTAGCAGGATATATGTCATACAGGTTAGGCAGAGTAACCAAGAGAGGGGGAGGCCTTACCAGTTTTCACTTTGCCCACAAAAAAGTCAGCTTTCAACCTGGTATGTTGTTACATTGTGAAGCCCTTTCTTTCAGCATAGGATTGACTAAAGCCGGCTCTTTTAACGGTCTGCATTTATATTGACCCCAGACCCCAGACAAGCTTTCCTCCAAGACCTAAGCACTTTCTTAGAATCCTGTGCAAGTCTCAGAGATTACACTCCATGGGGGACCTCAACTTTTACCTCGAAAATTACATTGATAAGCACACAGAAATTCTACTGAGAAGACAGCTAATTGTGGTCTTAGGCAGGTAGTGGTAGGCTCAACCCACTCAGCTGGGTATTGTCTCAATGGCATTTTTACAAATAATCCAGTTTTAACCAACACTAGTATAATACCTGTGATCTGGTCCTACCATAAAGTAATAACATTTGATATTAAATTACCTCATCTCCCACAATGAGATAGGACATTCTCTAATATTCTCAGTATCTAAGCATGGCAAAATATTTTGCCCGACAAATTACAGCAAGCTCTGCAAGAGTCAGAACCTTCGACCTCAAAAGAGATCGATATTATGGTTAATAATTACACTTCCTGGCTAACATCTGCTATCAATTTGCTTTTTCCATCAAAGGTTTCCCACAGCAAAAGACCACATCCTACGGCAACTTGGTTTAGTGATACTCTTAGAGCCCAAAAACAAAAATGCAGAAGGCTAGAGCGCAACTGGAGAAAGAATTACTGCAATACCAAGAAAATACGAACAGGAATTGCCCACCTACAAACCAATGATAGGGAAGGAAAAAGCCTCTCACTTTACTCAAAAAATAGAAGCAGCTAAGAACTCGATAAAATAACTTTTCTTAACAGTAAGGAGACTTACAATTACAGATATAGAGATAACCAACCATTATAGCTAAGATTTTTGTAACACCTTGGCTAGCTTCTTTCCTCGCCTGACCCTCCTCATAATAACAGCAACCGTTTCACCACATGTACAGAGCCTACTCTAAAGCAGAATATCTCACTCATAAAGTTTACAAAATCTGGAGCCTCACTTGACTTTTTTCCCCCTCGGCAGTTAAACTGGCACCAGAACCAATTGCTTCGAATCTGATTGTAATCTTCCAGCTCATGTTTAATACGGGCATCTTTCCGAAACAATGGAAAACTACTTCCATATTGCCTCTTATAAAAAAGCTTCTCTGGATCCTACAGACACAAACAGCTACAGGCCCATCTCAAGACTGCTTTTTCCAGCAAAACTCGTCGAAAAGACATGAATCTGCAGTTAGCATTATTTATACCAGATAATAATCTCTTAGACCCGACTCAATATGGTCTTAGAAGTGGGCACAGTACAGAGACAGCCTTGATTAAGGCAACATAAGAGATCAGAGAAACTCTAGATCAAGGAGGTAGAGCTGCTCTCATACTACTTGACCTGTCAGCAGCTTTTGACACAGTCAATCATGAGCTGCTGATAGGTCAACTAGTTAACATTGTTATTAGAGGAGATGCACTTGCTCCCCTAAAATTTTGACCAGCCGGAAACAATATGTTTCACTAAACATATTCACATCTGACCTTTTTCCCTACCATGCAGAGTACCACAGGGCTCATCACTGAGCCCGAACCCTATTTAATGTCTAAGTTTCCAAATTAGCAACCTTGATTAGATAGTTTGGTCTCTCGTTGACCTCCTATGCAGATGACATACAAATTGTTGTCTCCCTAACTGAGAATGATATCAACATAGACTCTAGATTTAGAGAATATATGCTGGCAGTCAAGACATGGATGGCAATCAACTGCCTTAAGTTGAACTCTAGCAAAACTGAAGTGATTGTTTTTGGGAAATTACCCCCTTCTGGCCCCACTCTTGGTGGCTTCCAGAATTAGGTACTCCTCCTATCCCAGTTAAATCAACCCGCAGTCTTGGAGTGATTATTGATGAGAGACTCGCCTAGAAGCAACAGATCAATACGCTTGCTTCCTCAGTCTTTTACACCATCAAAACTATTTAAAAAATCCTACCTTCTCTACCGTCCCCCTTGCAAAAAACATTTGTCACTTTGAGGGTGCTTTCGAAACCTGACTTCCGTAATGGGCAACCTTTTCAAACATACAACAGCAATGTCTGAATAAACTTCAGATTATACAAAACACAGCCGCTCGGCTGTTATTAGGCATTCCAATTTCAAATACTTAGCAGGTGCCCTAAAAAGCTTCACTGGTTGCTCATAAGACAGAGAGTGCACTGTTTTTAAGGCACTGGATGGGATGGGACCTGACTACCTGAAGATAAAATTCAAGTTGTACAAGCCATCAAGAACCCTGAGGTCCTCCACATCATAAAAGTCCTAATTCCTAACTATAAGTGCACTTCTTGGGGAGGAAGAAGCTACATCTACAGTGCATCACATTCCTAGAATGTCCTAACTATTCATTTAAAAACGATGGCAAAATCTCTTGGCTTTTAGGAAAGCCTTAAAAACTTGGCTTTTTAACTCTATATAAAGTATAGCTTTTGATGCTGTCATAGTTAGGCAGGTCTGTTACAAGCTAGAACTAGGACACCTCCCGGTAATCGCTGCGCTTTACAAATAAATTAACATAGCATAACATAACATAACAATGGTATAAAAAGGAGGACGGAGGAATTCGAATGGGGTAGAGCAACTTTGCACAGCCTCCTCCTGGTATGTGAGGCACCGCATCACGCAGGCAGATTCACCCAATGGTGTCACTGGAGGGCCTCTCTGTCCAGTAAAGGGATGCTGGACTCAGGCTTGTAGAAATCCTCCAACAGGTGAGCTGTGTGGCTGACGGCTCAACCCCCTCAAGTGTTAGTGTTAGTGGGCCATCCACCCTCAGTGATAGCCAGTGTTAAGCTGGTCCCTCAATGAGGTAGGCCACAGGCCCACGGTATGTGGCTCACGTTAGGCTGTTAAGTCATGCCACACCCATGATGGCAGCAGACCCTCGTTACATCAGGGGCCGTGACCAAGATGAGGCAGCTGGTGTGCCGAGGACAAACACCAGGGCATCTACGCAGCTCAGATGATCGCTGCAACCTGCATCACAACACTCCTGCTCTCCTCCTCTGCAGGTGCCCCTTCCAAGACTGCTACCATGCTATGCAGCTAGGATGGTGGGCCCAACTCCCGGAAGTGAGCTTCTCCATGCTCCATCACTGGCTCTAATAGGAGCCCCGATCTGTTGTAGCACAGAGGTTCTAGATGGTGTCCCCTTGGCAGGATTCTACTGGATCTAAGGGGCGCTGGGCTCTTAGCACCCACTTAAGGCATCCGCCATCTTGGCCATCACAGGCACACATCCCTCTGCACTATGTTTATAGCGCAGAGGATGTGAACTTCTCTTCCTTCCTTTAAAAGGAAATACAGTTGGTGCTTGCACCAGATGAATTACCTTTTCAAGTTTTTACTTTGAGCTGAAAGGGAAGAACTTCTTCAGCATGAAGATTCTTTTTTATTTGTGTCACGATTGGCACACACAGCTTACTGATGTTATTGAGCTGAAAGTGAAAGCAGCTGCAGCCTTTTAGCTTTAGTTGCTTTTACTTGTAATTGGTGATTGGGGACATATCTCAGCACCTGAGTACCATTTGAGACGGTAGAGGTGTTGTTGGAAAGAGAGGAATCTTCCCTTTCAATTACATCTTTTTCAGCAGATGCCTGCCCATAAATCACCACAGGAAGGACCAACCACTAGGCACTAGGGACTTTGGTAAATGGCGGAACGGTCCCCAGGCATGGTCAATTGTCCCCTTTCAAGACCCCAAAAGTCTCTCTGCCCCCTGGGATGGGTAGATTTTATGGTATACCCTTGAATCTAATCACCGTAGGGGGACAAAAGTACCACAAGGCACCAGGGAGTCTTTTTATATGAAACCAAAGGAGGGGGACTGGCTCAAATTGGCATTGGGAAGCACCCCTGCACCCCAAGAGCACACATCCTTTCTTTACTCTTGGGAGGCAGATTGCAGATGTTTACTACCAATCTGCTCCTCTAAAGAGACAGAAAGCACCACTAGACACAATGGATTCCTTTTTATATAATGTATGGGGTGGGGTGTGCCTGTAATGGTATTCGGCTGTAGTCTTCCAGTTCAGGGGCCTGTACAGTCTTTATTCCCCAGAGATAGATTTGAAAGTTTACAGCCAATTTCCCCACTCCAGGGGGCACAAATCACCAGGGAGGTTTTGTTATATGAAATCAAAAGGGTGAGGGCCATTGCCCAAATTGTCATCTGGCTGAACCCCTCCAGCCCTCAGGCACATAGTCCTTCTGGCCCTTTGTGAGGCAGACTGGGGGTAAACCCAAATTCTCCCACCCAGAAGGGGCAGAAAGCACCATTAGACATGAGGGATTTCTTTTTTTATGATGTACGGGGTGGGCGCCAGTTCAAATTGGCATTCGGCTGCATCCCTCTGCCCTAGGGGTACACGATCTTTCTGTCCTCCAAAAAAGCAGATTTGGGGAGTTTACTTCAATCTGTCCACCAAGGGGGTCAGAAAGCGCCACTACTGTCCAGAGAGTTTTTTTATATGAAACCAAAGGGGTGGGGTGCCAGCCCAAATTGGCATCGAACACACCCTCCACCCCAAGGCCACAGACTTTCTTCCCTCCTGGGAGGCAGAGTGGGGGAATTTACCCCCAATCTGCTCACCCAGTAGGGGACAGACATCATGGGCTCAAAAGTTTGGTCCGAGGTTGGTCAGCACCAGGGGAACCCCACACACCCTGGCTATTTCTGAATTCTAGCCACCTAGGGGAGCCTGGAGGGATGCAACTTTCAAACCTCAAGTTAAAGGTCAAAAAATGCTGTTCTGCTCATATTTATGAGACAGAAAATGCAAGCTCTTCAAGTAAATGGACAAAGTCTTACCACCATGTATTCTAACACTTTTCCCAATTGAAACATTGCCCCCATCAGTAGGTAGACCTAACGCATATAAAAGGAATGGACCAAAATTATTACCATTCATTTTAAGACTCCATCTTGCACCACATTGACTTCACACAGTTCAAGTTTTGATTGGTTCCTGTTGCAGGCGATTGGCCCATCCACACAAGTGGGGTACCATTTTTATTGGGAGAAGATTGGAAAAGCTGTGTGGATACCTGCAGATTCTGGAATTTCCCCTCAGAAATGTGAGGATAATCTGTAATTCTAGCCAAACTTTGTCGTTTTGAGGGCAATTTGGGTAAAGTTTCCTTCATACCTATTTTTCATCTATCAGATTTTACAATATAATTTGAGACATGGTTGGTACACAATGAAAAATCACTATAAACTTCATCTCAGTTGATAGGTCTGAGTATCAGGTTTTTTTGGACATCCAGCAGTCACTATTTATTGTTGCGACCAGAAGAGTCTTACTGATGTAACAGTACATGAAATGTGTAAACTGGACAGCACACCAAAAGAATTACATTTGAAAACGCTGTCATCTATTTCTAATTTGTTCCTACTTATTTTCATTAGTGTTTGATTACAGTTATTAGTTTTTGTGGGAAATCCATGAGCAGTCTACACAAATGACCACTTGCTGAAATCTGCATTTGTTCTACTTTTGAAAAACGTATAATTTTCTAGATTCACTCAGGGGTTTCACATCAGCTTCCACTATAAATTGCAAGTAGGTAGAAAGCATACAAAATAGGAAACATTCACTACCACTCAGAAAATTGCAAAAACTGTGGTTAAAGAAAATATCTTTTACAACAGTGCCTCAAAGCTGGAGAGAGGGGGATTGTAGCACAGCAACACTTTGTTGATGTCGTTCTTAAAAAATAACACATATTTTCTTGCAAAGCTCATTTTTTCACATTTGTTTTAATGCTATATTTTGGCTATATTCCTAGGGGGCATATTTACAAGCCCTTGCGCCACTTTTGCACCGCCGTTGCGTCACGCATGTGACGCAGCGGCGACATAAACCATGTGCCGCGTTGCGCTATATTTACAACGTGACGCATCTAGGGAGATGCGTCACGTAGTAAACCCCTGCGCCACATGAAACCTGCGTCAGGTTTCATGTGGGCGTACCGGCGCAGGGGGGCTTTCCGGCGCAGGAACGCCTCGGAAAAGTGACGCAGTGAAATCTGCAAGATTTCACGCAGTCACTTTTCGGCACGCTGGTGCATCAAATCCTTACGCCTGCTTCAAGCAGGCGTAAGGATTGACGCACCATGTTAGGGATAGGGAAGGTTGGAACAGTGCTGGAGTTGCGTCGCGCTTGCGACACAACTTCAGCACTGCGCCAACCTTCCGCTGGCAGATGTGTCACGCATCTGCTTATCCTTGCGCCACGATGCGCCGCATTGTAAATGCGGCGCATCGGACGTGGCGCAAGGGTAAACTTGCGTGACGCATTTTCCCTGGCACATCCCTGCTGATATGCAGGGATGCGCCAGGGAACGTAAATATGCCCCCTAGTTCTCTCTTGGGCAATCCACCAACCCTGGGTTTAGAATCACAAGCGTGTTACAAAAAATGAATGCAGATTTTGCCTGGAAACCTTCTGTGTAAATAGAGTTATGAAGTGGTAAGTGCACACTGACCCAAAAATCAAAATAAGGACTAAGCACTAGGTGGGAAAGTCTCAACACATAAGGTGTTAATTACTTCACCAAATACATACTACTGCCCCTCCTCAACATCATTAATGTTGTTCTCTTTCCAACTCCACAAAACTGGCTACAGCCACCCACTCTTGAAGAAACCCGCTATTGGCCCAGACAACCTTGCCAGCTATGATCTCATCACTCATCTTACATCCCAAAACAGCTCGCATTCGATCTAGTAACAACACATTAAGGCCCCCTTTTAGACAGATACAAATCAGACTTCAGATCATGCTGCATCAATGAAGCTGATAGAGGAGGCCCTTCTCACCATGGCCAAGAATAACCCCTGCCTCTTTGTACTCCTAAAGCTTTCCACTTCCTTTCACACAGTTGTTCACCCCATTCTCATCCACACTCTGTCATCTCAAATTGGACTCTCCAACACTTTCCTATTTTGGTTATCTTCCTTTCTCTCCAACTGGCACTAACTTGCTCAAACTGCCTTACAAAGATTGCAGAAGCTCTCCATCACCTCTTGAGTACTGCAGGTCAGTTGTGCCTCCATCATCATCAACTTAAAAATTGAAACCCCCTGAATCTTGCTCATGGAGAGCAAAATCAAAATGCACCAATATTCTTGTAGCACCACACTAAACCTGAGGATCTCCACCACTCTTGACAGATATCGACTAAAAGACTGCATCAACCTCATCCATACCTGATTGTACAAAACCACAAGAAGCTCACCTGATCCATAACTGAATTCCTCAGCTTTGTCAATAACAAAAACAGCAAGTCCAAACTGACTCGCCAATGTGAACCTTGATCGTTCACCAATCACATGACCTTTTTGTCATTTCTTTACAGAGAGACCAAATCAGCAGGTACTGGTGAAATCAAACAATATGGTGACAGTGGTATATATTAATAACTGGATGGATGGTAATCACTGCCAGCCTGTGGGTATAGTATACTGTAACAAGCATATTCCCCTAGAGATCAATCTATACATTACAGTATGATACAGCTATTTTAGCCAGTATTATTATGCATCGAATATTGTTGCTTATATTTTTTCAATAGCACAGCATATATTTCTTACACTGGGCAACCACATATTACATATCTATCTCAAAGAAATTTATTTATCAAATTCATTAAAAAATAAACACATAAAAACATTGAATCAGATCAAATACTACAAATCTCTGAGTACCATGATTGGAAAAGAAGAACTTCTCCTGTTCAAATCTTAATACGTATAGATATAGACAAAAACAGGGGGGGGGGCTGGCCAAGATGGCAGCCAAGACGGTCATGCTCTAAAGAGCTCCGCTTCAACCGCTCCCCTGACAACACCATGCGACTCAAGTGCATCTCCCCTCAGGTCCCAAAGACCAGCAACAACATCCCCGGAGCCCCCCTGGAGCCGGGCCATGACTTGCAGGCTGGGAACCACAGCAGAAGGATCTCAGAGCATGCCCATGGCCCACGGCGAAACGCGACCACAGGATTGCCCAGATTAGCACCCCCCTCACCATGAGGTAGGAGTGGCCTGAGACAACGGCTGCACAGGACATGATGGTGTGGCTACAAAGACAGGCTGGACCCCCTTTGCCACGACTGCAGCCCACATATGGGAAGGGAGGAGGACCCTCCCCCTCACATCACTTACTGGAGTGGCCACAGGGTGGAGGTGAAATGGCCGGAACAGCTCTGCCAGGATTCAGGCCTCTCTTGGATACAGGTATCCCAGGATACCCCTCGCTGAGACCCCCTCATGCCTAAGGTGGGACTTGTACAGTGCCACAGTTATGAATTTGTGGACATCGGCGTCCAACTGCTATGTAGCTGGGTGGCCTCCATAAACTAGCTGTCCAAGGGCTCCGCAGCTTGAATTGAATTAAATGGCCTGCTCTTTTCACCCCTGCTCCCCTCTTACACAAATGTGCTGCCTGTGATGGACATGTGTTTGACACAGGATGTGCTGAAGTAGCAGGGCATTGGCTGTTGGCACCCCAAGCACTGCTGATCTTACATAGAGCTTCTTGGTGGGCATCAACCTAGTAGATGACAAAAACTAGAAGAGGTCCGGGGCCCGGGCATCATGGCGGTCCCTCCAGTGTTGCTTTGCCACTGCCTGGAGCAAATAGATATCAGGGCTCAATGGATCTGCATTGTTGTTAGAACCATATTGGTGCCTCCCCCCACACTCTGAGCTATGTTCTGTGACTCAGTCATGGTGAAGTAACGTCTGCCTAAGGTGCTGCTCCTGAGGATGGTGGTGAGCCCCAAACTGCCATTGTGCTGCTCCCGTCGGGGGGAGGGTGGCCGGTAACCCAGAACCTGACGCTCAAATGAGAGAGGAGGAGTTCACTGAGATGCCCCAATCCATCAGAGATGTAAAGAACGCCCTGGAGCCTAAAATGGATGCCTTGACCATCAATGTGGGCTCCTGCAGTCCAACCAGGCCAAACTAAGAGATAGGGTAGAATCAGCAGAATCCGCCCTGGTGGGCATGAGCCCCAATGTGTTGGACATGCAAACCACTATCAAGACACTTTATCAGGAGGTCTCATTGCTGTGGGCCTGGGCAGGTCCTGCCACAATAATATCCATGTAGTGGGTTTACAGGAAGGAGCGGAGGGCCCTGACTTTGAACTCTTTCTTGAAGACTGGTTGCTCAAAATAGTGTTGGGAGGCAGAGACTCTACATTCTTTTCAGTGGAAAGGGCACACAGGGTACCCGGCAGGACAGCCAATATAGTGTCCCCACCGAAGCCGATAGTTGTGTCCCTCTTTTTGTATCGAGACCATGAGCACATACTACAATTTGCCAGAACCAAGGATTCCTGGCAAATTGGCATCAGCTCAGTGAACATATCCACAGATTACACAGCAGAAATACAGAAACACAGGGACTCTTTCATACCGATCAAACAGAAACTTCGAGACATGGACATCCGATACTCCCTCAAAGTATTAGCCAAACTGAGGGTCATGGATGCTGGGTATATGATTTTCTTCATGTTTCTTGCTGAGACATGTGACTGGTTGAAATTGAGGGGGGCCTCCCTGGCTCCCCATGACCCCAGATTGGACAACGAATGGCGCCTCCAGAGATCATGACAACAGCAGTGCATGGGCACCAAGGGCTAGCCCATGCGAGAACAGGCAGTGAAAGAACAGGCTATGGCGGAGCAGAACTGGAGTCCCATCATGGCTCTACTAATGGCTCCTCAAGCCACTCATCAGACTCCTCAGAGAGAGAACTAGAAACCGCAGTGGAGATTCTTCCACCGGATCTATTATTGGGACCTGAACTCACTCTGATGATGGCAGACCAAGTCTTTTGATTTTGAACAATATGACCTTTTCTGTAGCTGGTTCTTATCCCTCATAGGGAGCACCGTAAAGGGGCCTGGGGGGGAGAGAACTACAGGGTGGGGAACCCAGACAAAGGAAGATCATTTTGCATCCGCTCTGCCATTTTTGGCTGATGTCTCCTTTCACCTCCGTATGGATCGCTGTTTCTAGTTACATAATATAGTTCATGTTTGGCATGTGACTTGTTCTTGTCCAGCTATACACACAAAAACCCCTTTTGTTCAAAAGGGGAGGGAACGGGAGGCTACGGGGCAGTCAGGGTAAGCTGGCCTCCAATAGATATGTAACACCACCTAAGTTATGGGCATAGTGTGCCTCATCATTCTATAAGAATCAGACACTGAGTCAGGGTAGCTTCTTGTTGTGTGACACTTGTTCTTGTCAAGACCTGGGGACAGGAGTTGGGGTGAATATTTTTTTATGCTCATGTGAATTACCATCAGTGCACTGTTGCTATGGGAGGGGCACTCTAAGACATGTTGCATTCAGGGACTCAACCGCGGAGGGGAGGGCATGCTCAGACACCGTGCCGACATGCTGCCCCAACAGGCAGACTTCCCACCTAAATACAACATCCTCAGTGGAACATTAGGTGAATGGCCACCCTGCTGCGATGCCACCAAATATAGTCATACCTCATACCTGAGATGCAGAATGACACACATCACTTTTCTACAAGAAACTCACATGACTACTTCTGAGCTTCTCAGAATGAACAGGTGATGGAGAGGCCAAATTGTGGGCACCACCTATTTGGCCTTTGCTAGAGGGGTCCTAATCTGGATGACCCCTGTTGTACCCCTGGTGATCACACATACACTGGTAGATCCTGAAGGTAGATATGTGGTGGTAGAGGGTAAACTGGACAGTCGCACTAGTGCCATTCTATATCCTGAATCATGCTCACCACCTATTTTTGGATAGCCTGGCACCCACTGTTCCTGGACCAGACTGTGCCGAGCATTTGGGATGGGGATTTTATCTGTGTTCATGCACTTGCCAAGATAGGTCACACCCCGGCTGCAGGGAGCAATGGTGATCAGAACCACACGCTCATTCCGAGAGTGACTCAGACAGGTCCATTTGCAAAATATCTAGCACTCCATGCATTCCAACATGGCTGAGTACTCCTACTTCTCACCAGTACACCAACTGCACGCACACATTTTCTTATTCCTTTGCAATGCTAGGATGACACTAAACGTGTTGACCACTGAGTATCTAGGCTGCACCATATCTGACTGCAGCCCTCTCATAATGACAATACAGTGGGATAGGTGGCACAAACCGAAACTCATCTTGAAACTAATCATCGGGGCACTGCACGACATGGTCTTCTGTGACACATTTGGAAAATGCATCACTCAATACCTCAAAAAAACGAAGGGCCTGCCACTGACAGGGGGTTACGATGGGACGCATTCAGGCTGGGAATGAGGGGCATTAAGACCACATTTGGCATGAGGCTTGTGCTATAAAAACAGATATTGTCCTTGGATTGTGCCAAATGTGAAGCAGAGGTGGTGTGGGACAGGGTCAAGGAAATGAGGGGGACATTGCACATGTTAGAAACTGACACAGTACTGCACCCAATACTTTGGGGATGCTGTACTATAGGGAATACATCACAAGGCAACATGCTGAGGGTGACAAAGCAGAGCCTATACTTGCATGGCTCCTGTACACTGAGGAACCCAGACCTCAAATATCCAACATCAGAGATCATATCAGGGTCATCCATAATGCACAGTCAGATATTAACCATGAGTTCCTGGAATATTACTTATCCCTCTATGCTGCAGTGGAGGACCAGTAGGGTCCCCCTCTGAATGCATATTTTGACAAGTTGACCACCCCGAGGCTTAACCCCTTACAATACCAGTCTCTGGAAGATCCGTTGACAATAAAGGAAGTCAGGCTGGTGATTGACCAGTTGGCTGAAAGTAAGGCACCCAGGACCCAGGGCTCCTGATGGAATTTTACTCCACATATAAGGGAATGTTGGCTCCAAAGCTGCTCCAGATGTTTCAATAGGCAAGGGATGTGGGTGTCCTTCTGGCTTCTATGTGGGAGGTGCTGATAGTAGTTCTTCCTAAGCTGGGGAGAGACCCGCTGGAGGTGCGCTCCTACAGGCCACTGTCCCTTCTTAACATTGATTGCAAAATCCTAGGGAAGGGCATCACAATTAAGATTCTTCCCTGTCTTACCACGCTGGTCCATCACAACCAGAGTAGTTTCAAACCTGGCAGGAACACATTTCTCATACTGAGGTGCCTCTTCTGCCTTATGGACAAAATCCCGCAGGCAACCCCACCACATACAGCTCTCTCTTTGAACATAGAAAAAGCATTTGATACCTTTGGTTGGCCTTACCTTGTGAGGTTGTTTAAAGGAATGGGCTTAAGGTTTAAGATATTTCAATGGATTAGCCTTCTATACACTGAATCGGTGGCCCAGTTATGCATGGGCAAAGAGAGCTGTGAAGCTTTCTGTATCCATAGGGGCACCAGAATGGGAAGTCCGCTTTTGTCTCTCATTTTCACCCTGGCAATGCAACTCCCAGCAGGACTATTTAGGTCAAGGGGATGACCATGGGGGGTTCCAAGCGGTAACGACTGGGAGGCTGTTTCATTATATGCAGACGATGCGCTGATATACTTGCGGGACTTTCATAGAGATCTGCCAAGTAATGGACACATTGGACGAATTCAGACAGATCTCCAGCCTAAAACTAAACTGGGCCAAATCATGCCTGTTTCCCCTAAGACGGCTGTCTGAAACTGAGCGTGGTATTTTCCCGGTCATAGGGCTGGAGTGAAGGCCAGATACGTTTGAATATTTATGGGTGTATGAGGACCTAGTGCAGGGGAACCTAGGAAAGGTGGTGACTGGTGCTTGTCACTTCACACCTTTTTGGTGCTCTCTCCCCTTATCTCCGAGGGGCAGAGTAGCCATAGATAAAATGTTGATACTTCCTGGACTACTCTACCATTTTCAGCATTACCAGTCATTTTGGCTGGGTGTTTTTTCACAGACCTAAATATGGTTCTCTCAGACCTAATATAGGGCAGTGGGAGGAAAAGAGTGGTGGTACATAAACTATATGCACCTATGATCTTAGGAGGACTGGGAGTGCCACAGTATGAACTTTATTATGTGGCAGCACAATTACAGTGGAGAATGAGGTGGCTCTCAGAAGCCTCGTCTCCCAAAAAAGTGGCTGTCATGAGATACGTTGGGGGGCATATGATACCAGATACAGAGATGCCCTGCCCCAAGATACATGGCTAAAATGGCTAAACACTGCTGGCATAAATACTTGGAGCCCCAGGCCAGCCCCATGCCATATTCAGCAAACACTCCACTATGGGCGCTCCTAGACTTTTGTGAAGTGGCTAACCGCCATAACAAGAGACCATGGATGGAAGTGGGCATACATGTGCTGGGGGACCTATACATGCACAAGACTACTGTCCTTCCCAGAGCTTAGGGACCAGTACAACTTAGATGACAGACAGTTCCTGACTTACAAGGCCCTGGTCTACCAGATTCAGCTGGTGTGGTGACCAGATCAGACAGGACCATAGCATCTCCGACTTTAAAACTACAGCTCAGCCATGAACATAAAAGAAAGGTGGTCATAGTGCTGTACAGAATGCTGCTGAATGCCCGGGTTGCACCCCCGGCTGCCCTGAGGGACAAATAGGTCCCAATTGTCGGACAGGGCCTTACTGCCATGCAATGGACTTATGCAATAGAAAAAGTCCACAAAGTGTCCAGAAACCCCTGCCTGATATAAACATAATTCAACTACCTACATCAGACATATCTCACATCTGCATGGGTTCATCGCATGTTCCCCTGGGTCTTCCGAGATGTACGTGTCAGGAACAGTACTTCTGCTTCCTTGTATGGGCCTGCCCATAAATTGGACGGCTTTGGACGGAGTTAGTGACCGTCTTGTCGAGCATTATCGGTCAGGCCCTGTCTGTGGTACCCCTGCCATGCCTACCGGGGATACTCGTACATGTACCTCGTACATGTAAGAACAAATACGCCACAAAATGTATAGACTTAGCCTACACCCTACTCATACAATGGAGTGGAAATCCCTGATCACTCCTCACTTGCGGCTATGGCTTTATGATCTCTCCAAATGGACCAACAAGGAAACTGCGATATGGCATTCAATACCAACATGACAGGGGGTGTGCCCCCCATGGGATGCGTGGGACACCTACTTAAATAACCTGACCATGAAAACAGATAAAAGAACACCATGAGGACCCTAACCTAGCCTGGCTGCCTGCCAAACAGCCACTGGGGTTACTAGATGAGGTTCTAGTAGTGCACAGGAATGGGTATACCAAGAAAGGGCCATAGCACAACAGGAAGCTTATCTACCACAGCACCCCCAAAGCATATGCACATGCCCATGGATGTTCGAAACACACATCCCCCTCACAACGCGTGGCAACTCATGACACTGAGACAATATGCCTCTGCAGATGCAAATGCTCAGTTTTGTTTCACAGGTAAATCTGGATAACTACACCCCTGTTGGCAATGTTCTTTTACCCGGATGACACACACGGTGTACGCAGACACCATGAGTTGACTAGAAGCACCATTTTTTCTCCCATCTGCTTGCTAAGTAATGTGTCTTTGGTCTACGGATCAGCTGCCTTTGATGCACACGAGTTAGTGTGCCTAGCCTTTACCCATCCCCAAAGCACTGTAACCATAATGAATGCTGTATTGTAATGCTGAAATATGCTCTGTCGCTGCCTTGCATAGTGTCTTTGTACTTGCTTTATGTAAAAATCAATAAAAATCAACTGGGAAAAAATCAATATAGACACACACACACGCACACATACACACACACACATGGTTGCAGGGATTCTGCTGGGAAGCAGAACAGTGCCTTAGGTTAACAGGACTTCAGAATGTAGGGACTGAGTCTCTCTACCACAGTAGTAACTGTAGGCTCACATCCAACTCGCTCACAGTGCCTCACCTGAACTCCAGTCCTAACCTTTCAAGAGTAGCAGGTGATTTTGGCATACCTAGAACATGAACCTCTAGTCCCCAAGGGAAACGTGGAAACAGGCCATCACCTTTCATTTATCACTCATGCATGTCCATAGTAAGCAAAAGAAAGACACAAAGGAAGTTTACAATATATTTATTGAAACTAATGTAGTCTATTTTGAAGCAAGTGTTCTGCGATAAGTAAACAGAAACAGCTAAGCAACATACTCAACATTACTAGCAGGCTGTATACATTGAACAACCCAACCATGGCAACTAATATATCTATCTAGGCCTTCCCTCACTGTGTGCGCACAGGGATATATTAGTGATCTCTGAGATTAGCAATGAACCCCATACATGGTGTGTGTAGTTTGGTGGTCCCCATCATAGGTGTAAACTCAGGATTGGTCTCTGCTAGAATTCTCCTCTCTGCCCCCAGAGGGGGTGAGACACGGTTTATATGATAAGAACTACTGTGTTAGAAAACTGCAGCTGTTATGTCTAAAAACGTTAGGAGATGTTGCAGACCGGGCACAAGAAAACAGTATACTATGTTGTTCGGCTTTGTAAGAGATATTCAGAACGAATCCCAAGAAAAGTCACTGAATAACAAATAATATGTACCACTTATTTCTAAAGTAATATCATGTCACAAAAACAAATGTATTATGTGTGGCTGTGCAAAGCAGAAGCAGCCTAAGATAACTAAAATGTGCAACTAATGGAGAACCAAAATGGGCCCAAAAGGGAAATCAACACACAGACACAAACACATGTATATTAAGGGAAAAACCCAAAGGTTTAAGATACGACAGTGAGGAAAACTTAATTGATTATTTATATACAATACAAACTTAAGTTACACAAACATCAAAAACCCATAAGTTATAGTTATAACTTAAAGCTATAATTTGCACCCCGCTCAAAACTAACGATAAATTGCATACCTCCATACAGTGTGATGTGAACTCGCGAGCCAGACTACATTAACTATAACTCATGCCCTCCCCATGCACTACTTATACCCTTTGATATTACATCACTTAAAACATGTTCAATCATAACATTCATAACAACACTCATGACATCTCAAATTACACAATTTATGGGAACACGTTGCAAGGTAGTGGGCCGAGTTAAAGTTATTGTAGTCTGGCAAGTGAGTACAAAACACTGTTCGGAGGTGTGCGAGTCATATCAAGTTTTGGGCGAGGTGCAAATTATAACTTTATGTTATAACTATAAATTTTTATTTCTAATGTTTGTGTAGTTTATGTTGGGTTTGTATATAAATAATCAATTAAGTTGTCCTAGCTATAACTTATCTTAAACCTCTGTTTTTTCATTGAATTTGTATGTTTTTATAAAAATATTATTCCTAATCATATAATGTTGTTTATTATGTTCTTAATTCTTTTACATTTTTGTTTTGATACAGCGGTACTTTCGAGGCAGGTCAAAGTTCATTATGAATGTCAGTGTCGTCTGCATGCTCATTTTGCTTTGAATAGTGGCTCCTCGATAGTACCATGATACCGCCGTAAAAATTTGAAATGATATTTACATCAGAGAATTATTTTTCATTTACAATATGGATCCAGGGTTTCATGGCTAGTTTTGTTTTTTAATAGTATATGTGTTAGTATTGTAACTGTTGGTTGTGTTTGTGAACTATGCGGGTACCATGGTAGACAAGCGGTAGTATCGAATTACTAATGTAATACTTTTGCTTTTCAATGGCTTGCAACTCTGTCAACTGTAGGAAACAGTGTGCGTATACCCCTTATCCACATTGCATTTGATATTAGGTTAGCTGTTTTTCAGTCGATGATGCAGCAGCCTACAGTCAGAGGTTACTGAACAACCTCGACGTTTCACTTGAATTGTTGAAGAATTGTGGACCAATCTGAGAGCTCACAAGGCCCAGCTGTTTGTACTCTCAGCCTGAAACACTTTGGCTGATTTTTTCTGGTGCTCATTTTTAACTCTCACCCCCGTCCTGAGGAAGACCCCACTCACAAGGCATCAAACCAGCTGTTTATTTTAGGGGTCGAAACGTTGACGTTGTTTCTTTCTTGTGTTCAGACACTGATGACAGAGATTCATTATCTGCATCGGATACCTTGTGTTATGTTTTTCAAATTTATAATTGCCAGACATCTGGTTGGTTAGGTTGTATATATTGATTATTGATGTCACATATGCACACTACCTTCCCTTTGCACTTCACTTTCACAAACACCCCCTTTTTCCTTGCACTTTTCCCTCTTGTCACCAGACTTGAATAAAATGTTTCACATTGATACATGTCATTTACAATCGGGCTATTATGCAACTCTGTGATGAAATTAAATCATAACCATTTTTGGTGAATGATTCAAATGGTGGCGTTTATTTAATTTAAAGTAATAATGTTTTCCTTTGTTTGGCATAACATGTAATTGTAGTCCACTGTGACATTACTCTTTTGTACCATAAGCTACCCGGGTCCAGTGGCCTTTTGGGTCTACCCCATTATTGTATTACTTTGATATCTTCAAAGCAGAAGGTTGTGCTCTGTGCAAGAAGGAAAATCTTCTGTTATAAAGGTAGCTTAGATGTTTTGGACATCTGCAGTGGCTGAAGAAGATGATCCTATGCTGTTGCAAGAGAAGGTAGTAGAGGTGGTGCGGATGAAGAAATTGAAGGACTCCAGAGTATGGGAATTTTAGTTTTGCCACCTTGACCAAAAAAAGTTAATTCCAAACTTGCTACATCGACCTATGTAACAAAGGGGCCTATTAGCATGGCGGGCGGATCGCCCCCGCCCGACCGGCGGTGGCGATCCATCCGCCAAAACACCCCGCCGGACGGCCTTTTACCCCCTGCCACATTAGCATGGCGGGGGTACCGCGGCGGACGGAAAGACCGTCCGCCGCTTCTCCGCCGATAGGCAATCTTGATTGCCTACCGGGCGGAAAAGGCCCATAATATGGTGGCGGTGCCTTGCAGGCACCGCCATCCATATTAGCATGTGGCATTTTCAATGCCTTTCCATGGCGGAGACTCCGCCATGGAAAGGCATGCAGAGTTCACTTTTGGGGCCCGTTGCGGGCCCCCTGGGGGGTAGGGGGATGGGGGGCTGCACTTGGGGTTACCCATGGTACCCCCCTACATTGGCATGGACAAGGTGGCAGGCACCGCGCGGTGCCTGTCACGTTGTGCATACCAATGCACAACATGCATTTTCAACATTGTGGCGGGTGCTGCTTACAGCACCGCCCGCCACAATGTTGAATATGCGGAATGCGACCGCCAGGGTGGCAGTCGCATCCTAATGGGCCCAGCTGGACTGCCGCACCTCTGGCGGTCGGTCCCGTTTACCGGTACGGTGGCGGGCGGACTTTGTCCGCCCACCATCGTAATGATGCCCTAAGTTATTTCATGTGGGAACAGTAAACAATACTCTGCCTACACCAAAGAAATGAGAAAAAGTCTGCAGGTTATCCATTCCACCAGGTTGGTGCATGCGGAAATGAGGTGACAGAAGGAGATAGAAGAGGCTGAAGCAGGAAGATCGGCAGCAGCCACTTCTTTGGGTACTGCAACACCTTCGACTTTTCTGCGTCATCAGCACCTCCACCACCTCCACTGCATCTGTCTCTCCAGTAGCACCTTATACTTCTTGTTCTCCATCTGCACCTCCACCAACACCCAGTGCACCTGTCCCTCCAGCAGTACATGCTCCTGGTACCGTGGTGTCAATACATCTTTTCAGGCAGAATCGCAAGATAAGAGAGAAATATGTCAGTACAGCGACATAGTGTTTCTTCTGCAAGCATGTCATTATTGCAGGAGAGAGAGATATGATCATCCATCATGAGCTTGTCATGGCTCACCAGTGTCCTCCCCAACAGCATTAGCTTTTTATTTTTTATTTTGATGTCCTAATGTTTCCTGAATCACTGATATTATATCGACACTGGTAATATCGACATACAAAATTATTGACACACAAATATCGACAACATAAATATCGACATGCTATACTTATTTAAAAAAATTCAAAATATCAAAACAAAAATATCGTCAAAAAGAAACATCGATACAACTAATATCAAAATCAAAAATATCGTTAAAACTAATATTGTTAACTTTAAATAAACATACAAAATAACACAAATATCGAAAGCAAAAATAGAGACCACATAATTATCGTCAATACACAAATATCGACACCTTAAAAATAATCCAAATAACACAATACATAACAAATAAAATATAAACAATATCACACACACACAATGTATTAAATATGCAAAATTAAAATTAAAATAAAATATAATAAAATAATTTTTTTAAACATAAATAACACCACCAAAATAATTACTCTTTACAAATGGAATATATAAAATAAATGATTTATTTCATACTGCAACTACAGTATAAATTACGAATTAAATACTAGCATATTTTTAATAAACAAATAATATAAAAACGATTAACTGAACATTAATTAGCATTTCCCAAATAAGGAAACAACCGCCAAAATCATTTAAAAACATTTGTAACATCCAATGAAAAGCATCTACAACTTAAATAACCCAATAAAATGTAAAGAACAATTAGACAAACACTATATAAACTAAAGAAAAATCAAAAATATTTTACATTACAACAGCAAAGACAAAAATAAGGAAAATCTCTGCCGAATTGCTTCTACAACATAGCACTGCCACAGAGAAAACTGATTTCAACTCACAAGGTAAGTAAAATATAAAGCTTCTGTTATAACTTAACAAAAGATAAGTAAAGTACTTTTAACATAATTAAACAAGTAATGTAATATTTTTAAAAATTATATCTCCACTACAGAAAATCCAAACTACACTCAACTAACTACAAACAACATCAAAACTGCTCCTGCAAAAAAAGTTAGTATAAATTAAAATAATACTAATCCAACAACTAATAATCCCAACTCAAACGTCCCACTAACCACTCAAACCCCAAAATACAGAGAATGTTCTTAAACAAATCAATTAAAACTATGGGGTCGATTCCGATTCGGGCCGGAAATTTCTCCGACCGAGCCGGACCCGGAGAGATTTCCGACCGAATCGGACCCGTGCAGTCCGACCGAACGAGTACGATGCGTCCGTATGTTATCGGACTCGAGTCGGTCGGACTCCCATTGATGTCAATGGGAGCCGGTCGTACAACGCGTACGCGGGCTCCCATTGACTCAATGGGTGCGAAGTCGGACAAGGGCGCCCCTACAGCGGGTACGCGGCGAAGCGATTCGCGCCGTACACGCACAGGTAGGGGGACCCATGGGTCCCCCCTGTGTGCGACTCGCGCGGCTACGCATGCAGGGGGTCTGACACGGACCCCGAGCACTGCTCCGACTGCTCTTACGAGCCGGAGTGCGCGGCTCGGTCGGACTGCTCGCGGCGCGCATCGTACCTACCCGGCCGGGAAACGTCTCCATTGCGCGGTGCGAGTCAAGTCCGAGCGAGTCGGTCGGAGCGGTTCGAGCCGGGAGCGAGTCGGTCGGAGCGGTCGGGACGCCCGGACGAGTCGGTCGGCGATTTCGCATCGTACTCGCTCGGCCGGACCCGCGTACGGTTCGGTCGGGAAACAGGGCTCCGAATCGGATCCGGTAAAGCCGAATCCGATTCGGAGCCCTACCGGCCGAGATCGGAATCGGCCCCTATATGTTTTTTCTGCAGAAAAAAAAATGAAACACTAAATTCAAGCACCAACAGAAAACATCTGAACGTCGAAAAAGTTCTACAGAATAAAACATGTAAGTATAGTCATTTTAAAAAAAATCCTTTAATACAATAAAAACATTTGTAATATATGTAACATTTTCTATATATATTTCTCATAACAGTTAAAACATCAAAATGACTGAAGGTGCAAAATTCATTACTTCACAAAAAGGAAAACTTTTATTATGCTGTATGGGATATGTCTACACCCAAGATATTATACAAATGCATGGTATGGGAGGGCTACAACAAAATAAACTACTGTATTAAATGTAAAAGAAAATAACCACCCCCTAACATGGCAGAGATAAAAGTAAGAGACATTTTAGATACTCTTAAGGAGGCTAGTACTAGCTCTCAAAACCCTACAACTGAAATACTAAAAGACATCCTATCCCAAGTTCCAGAACACATAACTGGCCAATTACTCTCCATCCCAACATTAAAAAGATTAATAGCTAGAACACAAAAATCAACTAGTAACACCCCACCTGCCCCCAAAACTTTCAGTGAAGTTCAAATACCACCTGAATTCACTCTAACTCATAATGAAGAGCAATTCTTTCTTTATGATAAAAATCTAATGAAAAAAGGATTATAATATTTGCAACTCCCACAAACCTACTTAAGCTGCAAAATTGTGAAACATGGATGATGGATGGAACATTTAAAATATGTCCCAAACCATTTTACCAATTATACACAATCCATGGACAGTATCACAATAGCAACATCCCCTTTATATATGCCCTGTTACCAAACAAACAAGCAACTTCCTATGTAGAACTTCTAACAAAAGTAAAGCAAGAAACGAATAACTACTACCCACAACAAAATTATCATAGACTTCGACTAGTCAATGATACAAGCCATCCTGAAAATTGACCCTCACACAGCAATACAAGGTTGCTATTATCACTTTAATCAATGCTTATGGAGACACCTTCATAAATCTGCCCTTAGTGTAGAATATGCAACTAAAAGCAATTTTGCATATTAAATTAAAAAGCTAATTGCACTAGCCTATGTCCCAATCACTGAAGTAGCTGAACACTACAATTTATTAATCGAAAGCCCCTATTACCAAACAAATGAACATAAACTAAGTCCCCTACTAGACTATTTCGAGGATACCTGGGTGGGAAAGCTGCACAGATCTGGACACAGAAGACAGCCAAAATTCCACATTCCATGGTGGAATGTATACAACAGTACCCTAAACAAAGAAGCAAAAACTAACAACGCTGACGAAGGATGGCATAACTCTTTCCAAGCCATAACAGGCAGAACCCAACCAACCGTACATAAATTACTAGAATCAATCCAAAAAGAGCAAAGCTACCAACAACTTAGGGCCCGATTCTGATGCGGGTTGGAAAAGCTTCCCGACCGAATCGGTTGGGAAATGGTTTCCGACCCACTCGGATCGGGAAAGTCCAACCGGCAGAGTAGGATGCATCCGGATGTTTCCAGATACGATTTGGTTGAACTCCCATTGACTTCAATGGGAACATTTGTTCCTAACCGCATCAGAATTGGGCCCTCGGTTGGGAAGACACGTTCCCGATCCGATTTGGAAGGAGCAAATGCCGTTAGGAGGCCTTCCTAACCGCATCAGAATCAGGCCATCGGTCGGGAAGCTTTTCCAACCCGCATCAGAATCGGACCCTAAGAGTAGAACAATCTGTAACACAACTATGTCCAAAACTAACTAAACAAACTAAACAATGTACGAGCATTTACAATATAAAGTAAGACCCTACCCAAACACTAAAGGGCTAGAATATTTAGAAACAATAGCAAAATCCCTACTTTAAAACATTAACACATAAACATAGAAAAATCCTAATTGTAAACTAAGCTCTTAACGAAACACATTTTTTTCTGTCATCTAAAATATAAATATAATGTCAAATAATTTTACCCTTTTTATAAATATATTTTATATCTTTAAAAATATCAATAACAATTGTATAAATAACATTTCCCTCCCACTGTAAATAATTTAATATAACTTACGTTTTAGTAGCTGAAGAATATAATCCAGACAGCAAGTAAAAATACCAAAGTTATCGATTTTCCAATACTTAGTTAAAAAACCCAAAACAAAATGGAAAAATACAACTGTATAAAACAAACTCCGCCGACAAAATATCCGTAGTGTAAAACCATCAAAACCCGAAAAATTAATTTAAAAAACAGAAACGCTCCATGAAAACTTGAAAAATGAAGGAAATGTAAAATAATTATTAGTTTACTTGAAACTAATACACATTTCCTTTTTTAAAAAAAACACATCCTTCTTCCAATGCCAATTAGAAAACGCAGAATACCTGTGAAAAGAAATACAGTAATATTATTTAAAAACACACATAAACATAATTACAATGCCTTAACACAGTACTATAAATATAATTAAACATATATAGCAAACCATAACACTAAACTTGCAATGCACTAACCGCATTTCACATACGCTAAACTACAAACGAAACCTCACAGCAAACACCAAATACAAACCGTATATACACTATAAACTGCGTAACTACCTTCCCTCTACTCCTAAATTTAGTGTAAAAGTAATTAAAATAAACTTACCTTAACCGATGCGACGCAGCTTCCAACCGCGAGCTTCTCCCTTCAGAAACGACCAAAAAACAACACTGATAGCCTACAAAATAGAACTTAGTTAAAAAAATGGCAGCCTAATTGAAGTAAAAACAATACTTTTCCACATGAAAGTCAATGTAAATTACAAATGTTAAACAAATTTTTTTTCAAAAATACTTATTAATGTTACTAATTTAAAAATGTTTTTTGTATTGTGTTAAAAATTTTACAATGTATAATAATAAATATTACAACACATATAATATTTTTTATGATACATTAAAAAAGTTGTAATGATGTAAAAAAAAATTTTACTGCTTGCAAAAAATAGGAAAATTGTATTAATGTTAAAACATTTTTTTACAAAATGCTTTCACAACTTTATAATATTCTTTTTGATACACATTAAATAATATACAAAATATAATATTATTTAGTGTCAATTATATGAATAAATAAAAAGAGAATACAACAAAAAACGTTTACAAATATATATTAAGAATAATGTAAACTGTATATAATTATCTAATACATATTTACAATATAAAATAAATTGTGTAACTGTTACAAAATAAATATATATTAAATAAATGTATACAAAACAGTGGATAACTTCATCTTATGTTTGTAAAAAATTTACATTTGACCAACTTCTGCATTATATAAAACATAAAATTGTTTCATACTTACTATGCTTAAAAATTGTATTATTTATGTTTAAATATTTGCCAAATATGTTACATATCCAAAAATAAAAAATGTATAATTATTTTGCTTTATACAAATATATATGAAAGATTATAAATAAAATAAAATGCACTACATTTATTTGCTTGAATCTATCAATAAAAGTAAAGAAAGAAAGAAATTATAAATCTTGTTATTTGTTTACTTTCTGTTATTTTTCTTATATTATATTTGCAATAAAATAATTGTCGTCCATTTAATACCTGTTATAAATTAATATTTTAATAAACATATATTATGTTGTATTACCACTTAAACATACATTATTTTCATAATCTTGCTCCAAAATAAAGATATATATTTTTCTATTCTCACTACAAACTACATTAACTCAGGGAAGGCGCTGGTCACTAAGCATATAAAAAATTGTATTCCAACTCCAAACTATATTAACTCAGGGAAGGTGCTGGACAATAAACATATAAAATATACTAATCCCACTCCCAACTACTATAACTAAGGGAAAGTGGTGGACAGTAAACATATATAATTTAATATTCCCACTCCAAACTACATTAACTGAGGAAAAGTTATGGACACTAAACATATATAATTAACTATTCCTTCCCCTAACTACATTAAATCAAGGAAGGTGCTGGAAAGTAAACATATATAATTTACTATTCCCACTCCAAACTATTTTAACTCAGGGAAGGTGATGAACAATAAACATATAAAATATACTATTCCCACTCCAAACTACAATTACTCAGGGAAGGTGGTGGACACTAAACATATATAATTTAATATTCCCACTCCAAACTACATTAACTGAGGAAAAGTTCTGGACACTAAACATATATAATTAACTATTCCTTCTCCAAACTACATTAAATCAGGGAAGGTGCTGGAAAATAAACATATATAATTTACTAATACCTAAACTGGACAGTGGACCAACTCAACTCCGGGATGGTGGAGCAACATCATTAACCTCCCCGGGAAGTGGAAAATCTTTTTTAGCAGAAATGGAAAGGATCAGGTTGGGCAACAAAACCATCAGAAAAGATCTAAAACAAGGAGGGGAGGAAAGAGGTGGCAGGCAAAAAGGAAAAAAGAGAGAAATGGCTCATGCGATGGACACTCGGTCCAAGACAACATAGGAACTGATGTACAGGATTGTGTGGAACAGAATGCCTTAACAATTGTTAATTTATCTGATCGTTTTCTGACAAATGTGGAACTTGATGTGTTGCGGAGGGGTTTAAGTTTTTGTCCCTCACAGTGGGGGGATCCAGCCGAAATGATGGTTGACTTGTTTAAGTTTATACGTTTGTTAAAACTAAAGGACCACTTTCATGATACCCCTTCTAGTGTTTTTTCTACTACACAACCAATACAAATGGTGACACATACTGTCTCAGATTTATTCAATCTTCAAATGTTGTTATCCATTTCTGGGGAGGAGCATGTCTCTATACAAGAAATCAGGAATGACCTGAATATCAGGGAAAATACTGGGGTGACTAGTGGGCTCAAACCACAATCCAAATTTATACCTAACAATACACATATAAACATAGATTTGTTTAAAGAAAGAGTCACTAAGGACTTGTATAAATTGATGGATGCCCCTTGTAAATATATACAACATCAGCAAAATTTGACCAAAACAGAAAGAAAAGCTTTGAATGATCTCAAAAATGATGAGTCTATCACCATCAAGGAGGCAGACAAGGGAGGGAATGTGGTTGTTATGAATACTACTGACTACACAAATGAAATAAAGAGACAGCTTGGGGACCCATGTTGTTACCAACAAGTTCTTGGCAACCCCATTCCCTCCCTTGTTACCCATATAAATGCTAAAATTCATGATTGGTGTGAGAGCGGTCTACTTTCTGAGGAAGAACGTAGGTACCTAACTGTAAACAATCCACTTGCCCCTTGTATTTATATCCTCCCAAAAATCCACAAGGAGGGTATTTTTCCACCAGGGCGCCCCATTATATCTGGAATTGACTCACCCACTGAACGACTCTCACAGTATGTGGACGGATTCCTTCAGCCTTTTGTAACCAACTTGCCAGCATACATACAGGATTCCAGAGATATTTTAGAGAAACTTGATGGCTTATCATGGTCTGAAGCTCTAACATTTGTCACGATGGATGTAACTGGATTGTATACTTGCATCCAGAAGCATTTCGGCATGACAGCCGTGCACTCTTTCTTGGTAACGCGCACGGCTGATCATGCCGAACACAATGAAATGCTGATGGATATGATTGATATTATTCTATCACCGAACTTTTTCCTACATGATGGGACTTGGTTTCATCAGACTCAGGGAACTGCGATGGGGACCAGGTTTGCTCCCTCGTACGCCGGCCTTTTTATGGGCTGGTGGGAGAGGGAGCACGCCTGGGGAAAATATGCCTCCCCCTGGATGGACATGATTGTCTTCTGGGGGAGGTATATTGATGATATTATTATGTTGTGGAAGGGAACTCCAAGTCAACTTATGGAGTTCCATGCCTTCCTTAATGCTAATCCCCATAATGTAAACTTGACCATGAAGTATAGCCAAAGTAGTATTGAATTCCTGGATATCCTGTTTTATATCGACAATAATGAGATACATAGCACCATTTTTCGTAAAGCCACGGTGTGCAATAGTACACTGCACGCATCCAGCTCACATCCTAAATCAGTGATTAAGAATATCCCATTTGGGGAAATGGTTCGTGTTCGCCGAAATTGTAGCACGGATGAAACATTCAAGGACAACATTAGAATGGTTAAAAGGAGATTTAGACAACGAGGTTACAATGAAGAAATTTTGAGAAAGGCTGATTTGAGAATCAATAAGGTGACTAGAGCAAGTACATTGCAAAAACACACAAGGACAAGTAGCAAAAAGGCCCAAAGGTCACGTCTGGCCTTTATTACACAGTATACGAATAACAGTGCAAGTTTGTTTAATATTCTAAAGAAACATTGGGGGCTCTTATATGAGACACCCAATTTGAGAGAATTTGTAACAGCTACACCCAAAGTAACATTTCGGAGAGGGAAAACACTTCGCAATTTACTTTGCCCAAGCTATCCTAGAAATGTGACTCCAAAGACATGGCTTCCTCCTGCTCCAAAGGGTTTTTTCACATGCTTAAACTGTAACATGTGTACCTTTGGGAAAAATAAAATCAGGAATTTCTGTTATAACACACCTAAGGTATATGACATAAGACATTTTGTAAATTGTAAAACCAACTACGTTGTTTACGTAATAGGTTGTGAGTGTGATAAGATATATGTGGGCAGTACAGTGCGACCACTCAAATCACGCATACAGGAGCATGTAAGAGCTTTCAGAAATTATGATCTGAAATACCCTATGACGTACCATATGAGGGAGCACCATGGGGACAATGGTAAGATATGGTTCCATGGTATTGATCATGTCCCAGCCCACCCCCGCGGGGGAAATAGAGAACAAATTCTACGTCAAAGGGAGGCCATGTGGATATGCCGCCTAAGATGTATAGAAATGGGACACAATACGGATGACGAGATGCATTACCATTTGTGAACAGGACCTTGGTGTTATTGATGGGTACCACCATTTGACTCGATCTGTATGCCTACTTCGGAATGTAGAAAATGTGTAACACACTTTTCCATTTTGAGGTAAAATTTGTGTTGGGCTATATATTATGTGCTGCAGTAGGTGTTAGTGCCCTGATATATGCCATACACCTATACATGTCCTCCTCCTATTTTTTGGTCTTAAATCACTGAATCACCTTACTTATAGAAACAGAATGATATTGTGGTCTTCATGTATGCTTCTATGAAAGTTCCTGATGTATTTTATCTTTAAACTTGGGTTGTTAATGAACCTTTCGGTTTCTGGCTGTACACATCGTATGCTTATCTCCCAGAACACACCTCAAGGTGGTGGCAGAATTATTGGGACACTGTTTAAATAGTCCGGTTGGACCAAGATCTGTCAGGCCTTTACAAAGAATAGTTTTTACTTTTCTTAATCTATTCTTTTGATCTCCCGTAACGGGGTATATACTATTAGATGGTGGTTGTAGTAATGGATAGGCTGTCTATGTAAACCGACTTCCTATATATATCAACGCATCTGGGAAGAGTAATTTACCTCTTCCATTATTTCGAGCTTTTCGGATAATGGTTTCTTTCATTACGTTTGTTAAGGCATTAGTTAGGCGTCTAGGTCCAGTCAGATATCGCCAAGTATTTATTTCCTGTACTACTTTGAGCTCCTCGGTAATGCATTACTATGTTATAAAATAGTTAGGAGCGTAGGTTTTGTCAGAAATTTCCAAATATGACAAATACTTATAATGAAATTATTACGAATTTCCTTAATGGCTCAATTTTCCATTAAGGTTATCTTTGGTATATTGCGGATAAGCAACGGCCCGTTACAGATCAGGCATTTTTTGAATACGATGTGTATGAACGCTTTGATAGTATAGCACATTACAATATGGCGGCCGTATTTTTCAAACTTTCTCACCTTACATACTTCCGCATGTTGTAAGCGCGTATTTATGACGTGAGGGACACGTATTTATAATGATCGACTTTCCGTCCCGCGTTTGAACCTCGGGCGGGAATCGAAATGCCGAGAAAATAAGTCGGACGTATTTGCTTCCTGATAAGGTAAGATTAGGGTGATTTGGGTGGGGCCCTCACAATGCTAACATGCGTGCACCCATCGTGCCTCCCCTCTCTCCCCCAAACCCCCCCCTCTCTTTTTTTCTTCTCCCCCTCTTTCCCTGTCCCTCCCTCCTCCTTTTTTTTTTTTTTCCCTTCCCTCCCTTTCCCTTTTACGGCACTAATTTTTATATTTAGACTACAAACATTGGGGACTTTATACCCCTGGTGGGTGATACTACAGATAAACTAAGTCGGGCATATGGCCCTTGGGAAAGATGCCACTGGGAGAAGTTAGGTGGGGCTCTTGATATACTAGCGCACGTGTATTTTATCGTGCCTTTTTCGTTCATGCTCAATTATATCATAGTCGGGAGTATGGCCCCCGTGATAGTTGATACTAGGAGGAGTTAGGTAGGGCCCCTGATATATCAGTGTATGTGTATACTATCGTGCCTCTTTTCGTTCATGCTTAATTATGGGCATTGAATTTTTATGTTTAACCTTGTTGACATTGGGGATCTACATCTGCCGCCGGGTGATATCATAAACACTGAATCACCATGATTATATTAAAAATGTATATCCCTAGTTGGTGATATGATTCTGTTCTATCACTACATTTTCTGTATCTTCTTACTTATATGAATGGCGTATATAGCTCTGATAGGCACACCATTGATTGTAATACATCTTTTTGATTATATATTTTTGGATACATTTGCTGATATTACTTGGGTCCCCACAGGTACGGTGTGTGCTGAGCTCCATGTATATACTCATTGGAGCTATTCAAGTGACTATTATATCACAACATCACACCCGTCTTTTTGATTTGATTTCTACGTGGATACGAAAAGTTCATCATATAATTGTCTCATTTAGAAGCGACGTCGAGGTATACTGAGGAGGTAGGCTTATTTTGGTTTTTTGTTGTAGAATACTTGTAAGGGATTGAGATTATGTGATTTAATACAAAAAATAACCAAAATAATTTTTTGTAAATCTAAAATAGGGCTGTGTATACTCTTTTTTGCCTAATACAGATAAATGAGTATAATCCCTAAAGGATAATCTGAAGTGAAAGACAACTATCCAATGCATCAATCACCTAGTGGTGTCGTGGAATTTTAAGATTGGTATGTCTTCCTTTTCCTTTGGCTTGCATTAAATTATATTTTATATTGTCATTTTTCGTATTATTGTTTTTTGGTGAGTTTTCTTTATGTACGGGGGTTAGTATATTATTCTCTCCTCCCTTTCTTTCTTTCTTTCCTCTTTTTTTTTTTTTCCGTCTCTTCTCTCTTTCTCTCCTTTTCTTTGTTTTTTTCGTTTTTTTCTTTTTGTTCTTTTTTCTCCCTTCACCTTCTTTTCACATTTATATTTATTATTATTATTTATATCGGTTGACTTTGTGACAATGAGTTCCTCTGCCTATTGTCGGCTATCCCTATATTTTGGGTTTCTCGTGAGGAGGTGCTCTGGGACATAAGTATACTTTAGTGTTCCTTGGAATTAGAACATATAAGGTGGATCACATTTTAGTCCCAATACTGGCAGAGGAACGTAGTTACTTTTTTCCTCTATACAATTGATATATATAAATTGTTTTTCTTATTTAGTTGTTTCTTTGTCTCTGTTTCTCTTTATGTGGTTTTATAAACCCTCTCTCTTATTCGGTATATCTGGTGTATAGTCTTATATATTGTAATTATATATTTAATCTCTAAAAATGTGTAATGTATGATGAGAGCATATAAAACAAAAAACATTTTGTCATTTATGTATTTAATGGTGTTATATGTGCCATGTTAAATGTTGTATACATTGTTTGTGTTGTATTATTGTTTTTACATGTAGTTTTTTTTTATATGTATTTTTAACTTACAGCCCTGAAGAAGTTCTGTTTGCAGAACGAAACGCGTTGGCTGTGGTTCTTTTAAGACAATCAATAAAGAAGGAACTTCGTCACTTTTTCAAAACGGACTGACACAAAATTATTTGATTGTATACAATTGGGAAGTGGTGCAGCTTTGATATAACTTATATATATAATTTACTATTCCCACTCCAAACCATATTAACTCAGGGAAGGTGCTGGACAATAAACATATAAAATATACTATTCCCACTCCAAACTACTATAACTAAGGGAATGTGAGGGGCGTGTTCAAGATGGCATCGATGGCGTACACGCGTTGCTGAGCCTCGCCGTAGGCCTGCCACAAGATCCTGATTACAGGCGACCAGAGCCACTGGAAGGAGCATACATGCAGCAGACTGCTTCGCGAGTCCGCGTACACCCCTGACTTCATAGCTGTCCCGCTACAACAGACGCTAAGGCTGCCCGACACTGGACGGGCCTGGAGCCGTGGGTCTCGAGTTGTGGAGACCCGCGCAATTGCGACTACACCAGAGTGCGCTGTGGGCGAAGCACCCGAGGCGGACCCGGTTGCGGAGCCGGACGACAAGGGGGCTGCTAGCGGGGGACCAGCGAATGAGAGGAGATTGCACCGATCGCCTGGGGCGGAGGGTGGAGGGCCTGGGGGCCCGTGACCGCCAACCTCTGAAGGAGCCCGAAGGAGAGACCCGGCCAGCGTAGTCCGGAGGCGCCACCCCTATACACTGTCCAGAGAACTTGGCCCCCTCGCACTGCTCTGCAGCATACCCGGTGTGAACGCCCGGCACTGAGGAACCACTGAGGCGGCCAGATCTGACGAGATGGTACGTGTTAGGCGGGGCTCACACGGGGCCCATAAAGCATCGCTGTGAAGGGGCCTGAGAATCTGCGCTGCAGGAGGGACCTCATCGGCCCCAAGTGGCTGGGAGTCGGCACTGATTACAGAGCACTGCAGTCCGCAGCACCACGCAACTGACGTTGGGCCCTCCAGGGTGGCTGGGTACGGTGATGATACACCCTTGTTGACCGCGCCGGAGCGCTAGGACGATTAGCCACCGGTAGGCAGGAGGAAATGGCTGGCTGGCTGTACCGTTCTTGTGGAATATGAAGTACCTGGGTCGTAAAGACGAGGAAGCTGACTCCTACTGATTCATACTGAGCCGCCTGTACACTGTGGGGGCCTGCGATCCTACCGGCCAGCCCTGCCCTGTATCCTATCATCCCAGGGTTTGTGCAGCAGCCTGGTTGTCGTCACATTGCCCAACGCAGCATTGGAACTCTCGGCATCCCAACTTCCTAGGGACCAAATCGTGACAGGGGGGGGTGCTTCTCCAATTCGTCAAGCCCCCTCTCTTTGTAGTCTTGGCTGTGTCCCATGATTACTGGTGCCGGACCCGCCTGCCCACTACATATTGAAGGGGCACCACAACTCTGCAAGATTACAGCTGGCACTGTCGAGGCCTGCTGCCTGGACAGCAATAACAGCCTAACAACCAGGGGAACTTGGAAATCCTTCCAGACAGTACACGTCTGCACCATGTGTTCGTATTACTCACAAATCACAATACGGTATAGATGAGTTAACTGTTGGCCGCCTGCTGCACCCTATAGAACACTGGTGGGGCATTCCATTTCTATTTTTCGTGCAGGAACAGTGCAAGGACACCTTCCAGTGTTGGTTCGGCTAAACGAGATGTGGAAGACCCGAACGGACAAGGCGCAGCGTCAATCAAAACTGAAAAAAAGCACTGAAATTCACCAGTTTTCGTTAACTGAAGTGGCTATAAATGAGGCCCTTATGAAGACCAGTCAAGTTCGAAACGCATTGCTTTGATTATGTGCATTTTGCCAATTAAATTATTTTAAAACACTCCGACTAAAAGTGTGTTTTGCATATTATCTGTGCTTTGCAATTTCTCCAAGCAATTTCCAAAGGAAATTTTTGCCAGCACTACAGCCAAAATGGCTAAATGGAATTACACCAAAGTTGGCAGAAAGCTAGATATTTACCCAGAATGTAATGTGTGCTTTTTGTGATTTGATGTAAATCTGTTCAATAGTTTTTGACAAATTAAGGTTCAAAACCTTTATAGATCTGGATGGTTGATTACGCAAGAGTCTCGTGAGATTACCGTGGGCATGCAACTTCAAACAATGGCACAATCTAATTGGCCACAAGGGCTTTTTTTTCCTGTAGGACATCTTCCGGGAGTGAAAGGCTACTGCGAGTGTGCTCGCACTGATTGGCTGGCTGCAACAGGATCAGAAATGTTGCAATTGCCATTACAGGACTCTGTCCCGGTGACCTGAAAATTAAAGATAATTAAGGTATTAGGATGTAGAATAGGACAGGGACACCCTGGTCCCTTAGTCATTGTCGGGGAGGTTCATGAGAGACCTCCTCTTGGGATCAGATTTGAAAGAAATGTTTTTTTAGGACACATAAATCCTGCAGTAGTCTCTCTGGAGCCTGAGCAGCCCACTGTGCTCCCGGGAGAGTCTCACGAGAGAACATGCAGATTCGCTTGCCATAGAGAGAATTTCACAAAAGTCCTACGGGATTCAGAAAATACTGTTTTAAAAAAAAGAACTGTTTGCAACAGGGGTTGGCAGTCAAGGGGTTGGCCACCTGAAGGGATTTGGGCACAGGACCTTTCCACAGGCCCCCCTGCAGCCAACCCTTTGCCACTCTCAGTCAAATGCTGTGCATACCAGTGGTTAGCATAGTTACGTATGGTAATAAAATCTTACTTTATGTTTAAAAAAACTGGAGAAATTCCCTGAAAATAAACAAAGGTTAAAGTGATGTTAAAGTTAGATGAAAATGTCAGTTAAAACGTAACATTTTAAGCTAAAAAAATCACTGAAATTTCCCATTTTTAGTGAACTGGAGAAGCTATAACTCATGCTCTCGACATACACTGCTGATGGCCTCATATATTATATCCCTCATGAAATGTTCTATGACATCATTCATACCATCACTGATGACATCTGAAATGACATCATTGGTGACAACACTGTGCATGGTGAGGTCACAAGTTATAGTTTCTTCAGATAACTATAATTGGTGAATTTCAGTGGTTTGTTGAGCTTGAAAATGTTGCATTTTAACTAATATTTTCACCTAACTATAATGCCACTTTAACCTTTTTCAGTTAATATGTGTGTGTGTGTGTGTGTGTGCATGCGTGTGTGTGTGTGTGTGTGTGTGTGTATTACACCCTGAAGAGGTCCGGGAATACGTGCATAGACTGTCTCTTGAGAGGAGTGTATGAAGCCTCAAAGTAATTATAAATCTATAATGCATTCTTGAACTTTGACCAGGAGAAAGTATATTGTTGCCTGGATTGTTGACCAGGAGAATGTCTATTGTGGCCTGGATTTTTCACAACCTCGGGTTGAATTAGGGAGGAGTAAGAGGACTTTCAAGAGGGTCAGGGATGGGTTTAGAGATGGATGTCACCCACCCACACAAGAGTAAGCTAATTGTATTACTCTGGGTATGGAGACATGTAACTTTTTATCGAGTTTATACACAGAGTTTGTGAATACCGAAAGTGTTAAAATTACCACAAAGTGTAAACTTAATCAAAAGTGTACTTACTTTTGTGACTCAGGCCCATAGTCTCTAGGTATCTGAGTTGGGGACTTGGGTGGAGCAATATATTTTGTCCCTATCAGAATCTCTTCTAGGAAGGTTGGACACTGTGAAAGTACATTGCCCAAAGAAAATCTTTTCCTCATCCCAAGATCTTTCACTGTATCTGAAATTATTTCAGAAATATATTACATCCATTCTCTGGACCTGTTACCAGGTCCATTCAACACCCAGCTTTCCTGAATTGGCTGCAGATATCTAGTGATGGTAGCCTGGGAGGTGGATGCTTTAAAAATATTTTGATTAACAAACTCATTTATGCTTTTCTGCTGCTTCCCTTGATACACACTATTGACATGGATAAGAGAGGACAACATGGAGGTAATCATAGCAGTTGTATTCTGGCTGAGTACATCTGGGCTCTCTCTTCTTCAGTCGCTGTCAATCGTTCCTTCTTGGGGGCTTCCATTGCTCCCATTCCCTCTTTATCCCATGGAGGGTCTGCTCCTAGTGAGGTTGTCCCTTTTGGTCTGTAACTTTAAAGGAGAGGATTGCGCACACAGGTTTACTCAACCATCAAGCTTTTGCCATTCAAAGTCCTACAGGGCTTCTACTTTTAAAACATGTGCTTGAACCTGTGTACTTTTAAGAAATGGTGTAGAGTTCATTCCTTGTTTCCTTTAGATAGTGTGTGTTTTAACCTTAATACTTCCATTTCTGTGGGTGGTTTCAGGTTTTACCTTTCTGAATCCACTTTGAGAGCTTTGTGGTCTGCTAAGTTGGCATTTTAGGGTCCCGGGGTCAGTCTAGGGATCCCTAAGAAGAGGTGTTACTGCTAAAACATTTTTCTTTGTCTTGACCTTGGGCTCGTTTCTTCCTTTCTCTGTAGTTGTAAGATTTCCAAACTTATCCTTTTGAGCTCTTAGACTCTGTGGATTTGAAGTTTCCAATGAGGAAATTTGCTATTCTAGTGGTGGCCATGACAGCTGGCAGAATTAGAGAATTGGGTGCTCTTTCTCTGCTGGGCTCCCTTCCGTCTATCCTAGATGACAGGGTGGCTTTGCATCTTCTTGACCCAGCTTCCCTTTCAAAGGTAGCAAAAGCCCTACATACAGCACAAGAGATACTGAGATGAGGAATGATGGCATTTGCTGGATGAAAAAAGGGCTCTTTTGATTTACTAGGAAACGTCTAGCTCTTATCCTTTTTCAGATCATTTTTGTGATTTTTGCAACAGCATAGCATGAACAAAAAGCCAATTCCTGGCCACTTGTAGCTGAAGTTGGTCCACAATAGCTTTGGACTATTTTTTGGCTAAGGCCCTTCTCCTGGCTGGAATTCAGGACTGATCAATAAGGAGTCTTTATACCACTTGGACATAAGTTCAGTCAGTTCCCTGAGCAGAAATGTGTAGCACTGCAAACCTGAGCTTCTTTCAATATGTTTGCTCATCATTGTAGACTTCACCATTTGGAGTCAGATGGGAGGAACTGGGGCGTAGGGATTCTTAGGGTCTAATAATTTAAGGGTTTTATACATTCAGTCTTTATAGGGCAGTGGGTTCATAAATAAAGACTGAGGGCATATTAGCAAGACTCACGTTAAAATTATCGCCGTTTTAGCGGCAGGAAACTGCCGCTAAAACGGCGATAATGGGCTTGCTAATATGCGTTATGGAATTCCAATAGAAGCCCAGGTTAGATGTCCTGCACATCTAACCTGGGCTTCTATTGAATTCTATAACGCATATTAGCAAGCCCATTATCGCCGTTTTAGCGGCAGTTTCCTGCCGCTAAAACAGCGATAATTTTAACGTGGGTCTTGCTAATATGCCCCTGAGTTCCATAATATGTGAAAATATTGTTTTCTGTAATAGGTACCAATGTGTCACAGTGAATGTCTTTGTTTTTCTGTCTTTATTGGTAGTGTCCAACAAGCAAGGAGGGGGATGATGACAATGGACCTAGAGGTGCCATTCTGATTATGTGCAGGTAATTTTTATTTCTCCTAGTCCTACTATATTTGTCCCAGTTAGTCCGATCCACCCGTTCACTTACAACTATGCTGGCCTTCAGCAAGACCTTGGTATGTCAGGGGGATGTTGGGAATGTGAGCTACTTTTAAATCACCCAACTAGGTTTGGAAAGGCTTTTAGTCACAACATTTTTCCTGGACTTTTTCCTTTATCGAGGTGGTGTTCCCTTAACAAATAATGACTGTAATGAGTATGAGTAGGACTAGTAGTAATGAAGATTACTAATTAATAATTAGGACATTAGCAAGTACATAAAACTACTAAACCTCTACATGAAGTAGAGAATTACTGTATGTGTAGTAAAAGTTAGGACTGTCCTATGTGCATTCCTTGAAGAAGGAGTATAAGGCATTAGGATGTACAAAACAATACAATATTTGTAATAAAAAATATACCTTACTGATGGGCTGATTTGAGAATGTACATTAGGCACCATTACAAACTTTCTCTCCTTGGGTTCTCCTCCAGGTATTTCTAGGCCCCTCTTCAAAATGTTAGATCTAGTTTGAAACCACAGCTGTCTGCAAAACCTATTCTTACCTTTTTTTTTAATTATACAAGGCTTTACCTCTCTCCAGAGTATATCTCTTACTACATGCCATTGGCCTTTAGGTTTATCAGTTTGCCTCCTATTGAATGCTTGCATTGCAATACATGAGGAACTAAATAACTTCTCAAATTATACTGACTCATCTCAAATTATTTTGTTTAGTCTCATAGAAGTGTTGTGTACAAAAAGTAATTGTTTAGTTTTCCACTGAGTTTTTTTCAACGTTTCAGTCAGGACTCAAAAGGCAACCCTGTCCTATTGACTAGGTCAACGCTAGTTCGCTCCTGCCTCCCTTGCATGTATCGTTGTTTCTAATTATTTCTATCTTCCCACCTATTTAACTTCGATTTAAAAACAGAAAAGGCATTAGCCATAAACAATGGCTTTCATGTCACCCACGTTATCCCCTGTCGATACTTCTTTGAACGTTATGCATGTCTTTATATAGATCAGTTTTAGGTCTCGCCTAGGCAGCGCATGTGCTGTTTCTTCGAAACATGATGTATTTAGAATATGGGCTTCAAGAACCGGACTTCTTTTTCATTAGTTCCTCTTACTGTCCTTTGTAAATGCCGGCATTTGATCGGTGTATACACTTAGCAGTCCCTCCTTTTGGACTTTAGTCACCTCCCATGAGGACTTCCCCTGTTACTTGTGCTCTTACTCTTCATTTAATTTATGATACCTTGTGGGCACTCTTTTTTTGTTGACTTTTCACTTTCGAGCTAACATACACAAGGCACTGGCATATCTTTGTTTCCAGCTCATCAGACGCATTCTGTGGGCACCTGTTCTGTGCACTTCCCCCTCCCACGTTGGCTTTGAGCTAGCAAATACACATCTAATTTGAAACCACAGCTGTCTGCAAAACCTATTCTTACCTTTTTTTTTTAATCATACAAGGCTTTAGCTCTCTCCAGAGTATATCTCTTTTACTACATGCCATTGGCCTTTAGGTTTATCAGTTTGCCTCCTATTGAATGCTTGCATTGCAATACATGAGGAACTAAATAACTTCTCAAATTATACTGACTCATCTCAAATTATTTTGTTTAGTCTCATAGAAGTGTTGTGTACAAAAAGTAATTGTTTAGTTTTCCACTGAGTTTTTTTCAACGTTTCAGTCAGGACTCAAAAGGCAACCCTGTCCTATTGACTAGGTCAACGCTAGTTCGCTCCTGCCTCCCTTGCATGTATCGTTGTTTCTAATTATTTCTATCTTCCCACCTGAGGTATTCTCACTCTCAAAAACAACCTGAATCTAAAAGTCTGATTTTGACAAATTCAGACAGTTATTTTTCGAGTACAGCTATTTAACTTCGATTTAAAAACAGAAAAGGCATTAGCCATAAACAATGCTTTCATGTCACCCACTTTATCCCCTGTCGATACTTCTTTGAACGTTATGCATGTCTTTATATAGATCAGTTTTAGGTCTCGCCTAGGCAGTGCATGTGCTATTTCTTCGAAACATGATGGGGCCGATTCCGATCTCGGTCGGAGGCGCACCCAATACCATTCGGTCGGGAAAAAAGCCATGCGAAAGCCTGTTTCCCGACCGATCCGTACAGCACACCGAACGAGCAAGTACGATGCGCACAACAGCAAAAATCCGGCCGAGCCGTACTCACCCAAACCAGGTCCTGTTCTCCGACCGAGGCGAATCCGGAAACGCCGAATCGAGTCGCACGGAAGGAAAAATGCAGCCCCGTCCGGCCGGACAAGTACGATGCGCTTTCCGTACGCGCCGAACCCGTCGCTACGCACGGCACGTCAAAGCATCCGGGAGAGGCGCACATAAGCTCCGATTCGCGCCACAACACGATCCACGGCTCCGAGACGAACACGGCAGCGACGAGGACGAGGCGAAGCGACGAGGACGAGGCGAAGCGACGAGGACGACGCGAAGCAACGAGAAGGACGAACGACACGAACCAACCATGAATCCCTTCGTCCCGATCATACCAATATTCTACATTTACTACCGGAACAGGCACGGACGCGTACGGCACAGAAGGTAAGCCAGACACCAACCACAAAAACACATACAACACATACACGACACATCACACACACACACAGGGATGCAGAATATACTTACACCAGCAACAGCAGCACCATAGGGGCGGGATGCCCATCACCAATGCCACATATGCACACAGGGGCCTGAATGCGCACCACCACCCCTACCCAGGGGTGGCATGATGCCTACCACCACTACCACCCTCACCCAGGGGTGGCATGATGCCTACCACCACTACCACCCTCACCCAGGGGGCAGGATGCCTACCACTACTACCACCCTCACCCAGGGGGCAGGATGCCCACCACTACTACCACCCTCACCCAGGGGGGCAGGATGCCTACCACTACTACCACCCTTAGCCAGGGGGCAGGATGCTTACCACTACTACCACCCTCACCCAGGGGGGCAGGATGCCTACCACTACTACCACCCTCACCCAGGGGGCAGGATGCCCACCACTACTACCACCCTCACCCAGGGGGGCAGGATGCCTACCACTACTACCACCCTTAGCCAGGGGGGCAGGACGCCTACCACTACTACCACCCTCACCCAGGGGGCAGGATGCCCACCACTACTACCACCCTCACCCAGGGGGGCAGGATGCCTACCACCACTACCACCCTCACCCAGGGGGCAGGATGCTTACCACTACTACTACCCTCACCCAGGGGGGCAGGATGCCTACCACTACTACCACCCTTAGCCAGGGAGGCAGGATGCCTACCACTACTACCACCCTCACCCAGGGGGGCAGGATGCCCACCACTACTACCACCCTCACCCAGGGGGGCAGGATGCCTACCACTACTACCACCCTCACCCAGGGGGCAGGATGCCCACCACTACTACCACCCTTAGCCAGGGGGCAGGATGCCTACCACTACTACCACCCTCACCCAGGGGGCAGGATGCCTACCACTACTACCACCCTCACCCAGGGGGCAGGATGCCCACCACTACTACCACCCTCACCCAGGGGGCAGGATGCCTACCACTACTACCACCCTTAGCCAGGGGGCAGGATGCCTACCACTACTACCACCCTTACCCAGGGGGGCAGGATGCCTACCACTACTACCACCCTCACCCAGGGGGGCAGGATGCCTACCACTACTACCACCCTCACCCAGGGGGCAGGATGCCCACCACTACTACCACCCTCACCCAGGGGGGCAGGATGCCTACCACCACTACCACCCTCACCCAGGGGGCAGGATGCTTACCACTACTACCACCCTCACCCAGGGGGCAGGATGCCTACCACTACTACCACCCTTAGCCAGGGGGGCAGGATGCCTACCACTACTACCACCCTCACCCAGGGGGGCAGGATGCCCACCACTACTACCACCCTCACCCAGGGGGGCAGGATGCCTACCACTACTACCACCCTTACCCAGGGGGCAGGATGCCTCACCACTACTACCACCCTCACCCAGGGGGGCAGGATGCCTACCACTACTACCACCCTCACCCAGGGGGCAGGATGCCCACCACTACTACCACCCTCACCCAGGGGGCAGGATGCCTACCACCACTACCACCCTCACCCAGGGGGCAGGATGCTTACCACTACTACCACCCTCACCCAGGGGGGCAGGATGCCTACCACTACTACCACCCTTAGCCAGGGGGCAGGATGCCTACCACTACTACCACCCTTAGCCAGGGGGCAGGACGCCTACCACTACTACCACCCTCACCCAGGGGGCAGGATGCCCACCACTACTACCACCCTCACCCAGGGGGGCAGGATGCCTACCACCACTACCACCCTCACCCAGGGGGCAGGATGCTTACCACTACTACTACCCTCACCCAGGGGGAGCAGGATGCCTACCACTACTACCACCCTTAGCCAGGGGGGCAGGATGCCCACTACTACCACCCTCACCCAGGGGGCAGGATGCCCACCACTGCCACCACCCTCACCCAGGGGGCAGGATGCCCACCACTACTACCACCCTCACCCAGGGGGGCAGGATGCCCACCACTACTACCACCCTTACGCCAGGGGGCAGGATGCCTACCACTACTACCACCCTCACCCAGGGGGGCAGGATGCCTACCACTACTACCACCCTCACCCAGGGGGCAGGATGCCTACCACTACTACCACCTCACCCAGGGGGCAGGATGCCCTACCACTACTACCACCCTCACCCAGGGGGCAGGATGCCCACCACTACTACCACCCTCACCCAGGGGGCAGGATGCCTACCACCACTACCACCCTCACCCAGGGGGGCAGGATGCCTACCACTACTACCACCCTCAGCCAGGGGGGCAGGATGCCTACCACTACTACCACCCTCACCCAGGGGGGCAGGATGCCCACCACTACTACCACCCTCACCCAGGGGGCAGGATGCCTACCACTACTACCACCCTCACCCAGGGGGGCAGGATGCCTACCACTACTACCACCCTTACCCAGGGGGGCAGGATGCCTACCACTACTACCACCCTCACCCAGGGGGGCAGGATGCCTACCACTACTACCACCCTCACCCAGGGGGGCAGGATGCCCACCACTACTACCACCCTCACCCAGGGGGCAGGATGCCTACCACCACTACCACCCTCACCCAGGGGGCAGGATGCTTACCACTACTACCACCCTCACCCAGGGGGGCAGGATGCCTACCACTACTACCACCCTTAGCCAGGGGGCAGGATGCCTACCACTACTACCACCCTCACCCAGGGGGGCAGGATGCCTACCACTACTACCACCCTTCAGCCAGGGGGCAGGACGCCTACCACTGCTACCACCCTCACCCAGGGGGCAGGATGCCCACCACTACTACCACCCTCACCCAGGGGGCAGGATGCCTACCACCACTACCACCCTCACCCAGGGGGCAGGATGCTTACCACTACTACCACCCTCACCCAGGGGGGCAGGATGCCTACCACTACTACCACCCTTAGCAAGGGGGGCAGGATGCCTACCACTACTACCACCCTCACCCAGGGGGCAGGATGCCCACCACTACTACCACCCTCACCCAGGGGGCAGGATGCCTACCACTACTACCACCCTTAGCCAGGGGGCAGGATGCCTACCACTACTACCACCCTCACCCAGGGGGGCTGGATGCCTCACCACCACCCTTAGCCAGGGGTGCAGGATGCCTACCACTACTACCACCCCCACTCATAGGATGGACAATGCATGACACAACCAGCACACCACAACCTAGGGAATGCAAGAAGAAGACATCCCCCCAACACCATGACAAGCGTGTGTAGACTGTGTCAAATGCCTACAACACCGAACATGACTTTGAACATACAATGTGACCCCCTAGCACATGTGCCACACATATATGTGTGTGGCACCCACAATGCAAGCAGGCCATGACCATTGTGGCAATGGGGTCCAAACCCCCATCATCACAGTGACCAAAAGGTAAGTGTGGGGTCCATAGCTGAAGCACATTTCG